>OY829915.1:159660118-162060118 GCA_963691935.1 Nephrotoma guestfalica | reverse complement strand
TCAGGAAACCTATTAAAATTTAAATCTAGTAATTGTAATTATGAATCAAGTAATTTAAAGTTGTTGATTTTCCATTTTAATGATAATTTTGTTTTAATTATACGATTGTGTGTTCATTCCCGAGTGCCAAATTAATATCAAAACTAGATCAAATCTAAGGTCACACATTTACAGGAAACATAATTGTAGAGGTAAAATAAACTATAATATGCATTGTAATAATTCTATAGTGAACAGCAGCACTGCAACGTCATCAACATCCAGCACAAATTCGGCATGCAGAAAATTTTTTCGAATTTTGAAATTCCTTGACACAAAATGCCCCATGGCAATTCTGAGCTGTTGAAAAACAAAATGATACAACACTATTATGGATGAATTGCGAACTTTCATATTCAAATGGTCGTTTATCGTTCGGTAGCCCAAAAAACCACCGAAAAGTATTCAGATTCGATAATCGAAATAGATGGGACGGACATTTTTTTATTACAGACAACCGAATCAGAACCCGTATTCAGCTATGCATATTAAACTCAGGAAAAGAACAAATGTATTCAAAAGCACCGTGTGCTAATTGACAGACCCAACATGATGAAAATGTTTTTACGATTGAATATAGAAAAACACGATTATGAAATTTTAAGAAAGATATTAATTTATTGCGTTTGGAATTTGATGAAAGTATAGTTCATTAAGAATTCTTAGCACAAAATGTGAAAATAGTTTTAATTATAAATATACCATTGTACAGCATGGAACATCACTAGAAGCCATTGAAAGTCATTTTATTATGTATAGGTGTGGCTGTTAATCTGTTAGTTATAGAGGCACATTTTTGCCAGAGTTGTAGTAACCTCGACCTAATGTAAATTAATACCGCAATTGAACTGGTTCTTATCTACCTCAATTAGATTCAACATTTTACAAAGTAACCAAAAATTATTTTAAATTTTTATATTTCAATGGCGATCAAATTATTATTCGTTTCAAAATTTTAATCAAAAACGAAACAATTTATTAGCTTCATGAAATGCGGCTTGCAGAAATGCTATTCTAATTCGTTTTATGCGGATTTGGCGAAATTATGTACTAATGTGAATATCTTTTGGATATGAACTCACGCTTGTTTCTCGTACAGTATGAGAATAGATGAAATAAGTTTGAAAGAGAAAATCGTACTAATTCTGGGCAGGAAAATTTATCAACTAGATAATTTTTGTTTCATATAGAATATCACGAATTTGAACTTTTTTGATCTTTTTAGGTGAGTGTCGTTCGCACTTGTTGTATTATCGATTATTAAAATCAGAACACAAACATTTTATTTTGCACTTATGACATACTTTAATAAAATGGATTTATTTTTAATTACAGAGAGTTTTGATCCAACGGAGAACAACGATATTGCATACATATGTATATATTGAGAAACAACAAGTTAGGCACGGGTTCATGACTCTTTCACAAATTTTACAAATTAAAATTTGAATGTATTAGAAAAGGGACATTATGTATCCCAAATTTCACAATTAATGGAATTTTTAGTTCAATTTTTATTAAAACATTACCCAGAGTCCGTAAGAGACGGAATAATACAAAATAATTTAGGTTATAATTAATTTTAATTGTTAATGCACAAAATAGATTTGTTAGTAGTTGTGGAAGAAAACAATTCATTGCCAATTTGAATTTAATGTATTTATTTCATTTAAATATTTTTTTATAAAACAAATGAATAATTCTATTTTTTATTATAAATAATTTTATCATTACAATCCCCATCAAATTTTGGGTGATTTCTAACAATTTCGATAATTTTTCACACCAAAAAATTGGTCTTACAACACCTAAAGTTTTAATCTTCACTAAATAATGTAGCTGATTTTCGAAATTTTATTTAATAAAATTCACGCAGAAACAAGCGGCATTTCAATTTTAGAAGTAATCCACCAGTGATTTTTCAACAATTAAAATAAACATTTCACACTTTTATTTTGCGACTAATCACCTTTAAAATGTAAATTACTTCGAATAATTCACAAATTTTGTGTGTAATGTTCTCGAGATCACGCTACGATGAAAATTTACTACATTAATGGCGGGCAACATATAACCTCCAATAATTGCAGTGAATTTCATCTGAAATTTCTTAGAGCGCAGTGACATGCCCAGTACGCGTAACAAGGGCATTCAAAAAGCGTAGTATAACAAAAAATATGGTTTTTAGAAGGTTGTACCACTTTGGGATAGTTTTTGGGAGTTTAACTATGCCAATATGTTGTAATAAAATTGTAAAAAATACGAATGTGAAGTTTTCGACAAAATTAAAAAATAACAAAACATGGCGGAATAAAAAATTTGTCGAAACAACAAAAATGCACATGTATTAGTAAAACAGTTGACAAAAGCAATGTTAGGATTTTTTAAAAATTTTGCTATGAAAATCAACTGCTCGTTAATACGCAATTAGTAAACTAGCGACTTCGGCAAAGACAATAACAAAACATTTAATTAATACGAAATTCGAAATGTTCAAACAACTAAAAATTATCCATATAGTCAATATATGAAAAACTAAAAAAAATGGGATTTAGACGTTCACTGTATCGAGAATTGGCCAGCTCACAGAGATTTCTCACAAACACGGTATGTATGCTTAGTTAGCTTATGACATTCTAAACAAACAAAAATTATCCCCATTTTAATACGATGACGTAGACCCATTTGTTATTGACGCCGAACTTGATCAATTTTTGAAAAACTAAAAAAAATGGGATTTAGACGTTCACTGTATCGAGAATTGGCCAGGTCACAGAGATTTCTCACAAACACGGTATGTATGCTTAGTTAGCTTATGACATTCTAAACAAACAAAAATTATCCCCATTTTAATACGATGACGTAGACCCATTTGTTATTGACGCCGAACTTGATCAATTTTTGAAAAACTAAAAAAAATGGGATTTAGACGTTCACTGTATCGAGAATTGGCCAGCTCACAGAGATTTCTCACAAACACGGTATGTATGCTTAGTTACCTTATGACATTCTAACTAATCATGCATACCATGTTCGTGGGACATCTCTGTGAGCTGGCCAATTCTCGATACAGTGAACGTCTAAATCCCACTTATTTTAGTTTTGCAAAAATTGATCAAGTTCGGTGTCAATAACAAATGGGTCTACGGCATCGTATTAAAATGGGTGATAACTACTGTTTGTTTAGAATGTCATAAGCTAACTAAGCATGCATACCTTGTTCGTGGGACATCTCTGGGAGCTGGCCAATTCTTGATACAGTGAACGTCTAAATCCCACTTTTTTTAGTTTTGCAAAAATTGATCAAGTTCGGCGTCAATAACAAATGGGTCTACGTCATCGTATTAAAATGGGGATAATTTTTGTTTGTTTAGAATGTCATAAGCTAACTAAGCATACATACCGTGTTTGTGAGAAATCTCTGTGAGCTGGCCAATTCTCGATACAGTGAACGTCTAAATCCCATTTTTTTTAGTTTTTCATATATTGACTATATGGATAATTTTTAGTTGTTTGAACATTTCGAATTTCGTATTAATTAAATGTTTTGTTATTGTCTTTGCCGAAGTCGCTAGTTTACTAATTGCGTATTAACGACTAGTTGATTTTCATACCAAAATTTTTAAAAAATCCTAACATTGCTTTTGTCAACTGTTTTACTAATACATGTGCATTTTTGTTATTTCGACAAATTTTTTATTCCGCCATGTTTTGTTACTTTTTAATTTTGTCGAAAACTTCACATTCGTTAAAAAATTACAGTACCTCGCCCATTATGATACAATAATTACGAAGGCGGATTGAAAATGAAGCTACTTAAGTAGGAAAACAAAATTTTTTTTGCCAAAAACCATTTATTTCTCAACATAGTCTCCATTTAGTTCGACACACTTAGTAAGGCGATATTCCAACTTTTTTATACCATCTGAATAATACGATTTCGGAAACCCTTCAAAATACGCTTCCACCCATTGTTTCGATTGATTTTTGGTTTCAGGTGTGTAGTGGTGGACCCACGTTTCATCAACACTGAGCGTTTTTGTTCGACACTGAGCAAACGCGGCACCCATCTTGCCGATAGCTTTATCATATGCAAATGTTCATGCAAAATGTTGAACACTCGTTCATATGATATGTTTACCATTTCAACAATCTCACGCAACTTGACTCTGCGATCATTCATAACGATATCGAGGATTTTCTTGATATTTTCTTCAGTAACCACCTCTTTTGGCCTTCCTGTTGATGGTATTGTTGCAGTGCTTCTTCGGCCGCGTTTAAATTCAGCAATCCAATATTTTACCATGCAATCTGACGGAGCACACTCACCGTAATGTTTATCGAGCTTTTCTTTTGTCTCTTTCGCCGTTTTCCCTTTCAAATAATAGTGTTTAATCACTGCACGAAAATCGTTTTTTTCCATTTTTCAAGAAACACAAAAGTTGCTTACTTCAAACGACTACAACAAATAAACTAATCGATGAATTTGGGTGAAATTTTAACAGCTGACGTTTGACGTAAGGGTAGTATTTAGTATTTCGCAATTTCTAAAAAACAAAAATTTTTGTGTTTGTGCTGCCATCTAGCGCTAGGTAGTTTCATTTTCAATCCGCCCTCGTATAACACAAATTTGAAAGTGTGGTCTAGCTTTGTCCAATTGGAAAAAAATTGTCTAACTCTGTAACAAATTTATAATTAATTTGTAACAAATTCTAGTTTCATTTTCACTCAATTGCGCTTTTAATGCTGAAAACAAATTAAATTTTCTTAATTTTATTAATTTCATCCAAAAATGTTTTAATTACGAACAATTAATCAACAACATTTTTCCAGTTTTATTCAGATTATTATTGTTAAATAATTATATTTAAAGTAAACTGTTTCACAAAAACCCATAGATCGTTACCATAAATCATCACCATTTATGGATATATATTGACACTCACAATTTTCTAATCTAAAACCAACTTTGATTAATCAACTCTGAATAATTTTGAATAACATAACGAATTGAAGCGTAACTCATGATCGTTAAGTTAGTATATTTAAAGCCGAAACAAGCTTTTTTAATTTGTAATAATTTCACAAATATATGCAATTAGTAAACCCGGAACAAAATAGTTAAATGAGGGCTCGCCACTTTTATAATTTTTAAAATCCGTAAAGCTAATAAAATAATTTAATAAAGAAATTCATGTATACGATTTCTAAGAGCTGAATCATGATAGGTCAATCACATTTGTAATAATTGTAAATATGTCATAATGTTAGTATATATTGGAACAGCAAGATAAAAATTCTAAAAATACACTAATAACTCCAATTGCTATAATTAAAATTTTAATGTTTTACACATAAATCAGTTAAATATTTAAAAAGCGTTTTTTATTTTTAATATTTTATTTATTACCGTTTGCCATAAATTATTTCCATTTACGTAGTTTTGTTATTTCATATCATATCATAATACATGCTCGTACAATATATAGGATGTAAATTTTAATTTAACTTTCACCCAGCTCGCGGCTCACTTGAAACGGCTTAGTCATTCTTCGCGTAATATAAAATACTTTACACAAAAGGCTAAACCATATTTTTTCTGCGCAGCAAATTGTTATTCAATTAAATTAAATAAAACAGGTTCCAATTGGTCTGTAATATAAATTTTGCACAAAAAAAAACTTCTAGAATTCTAGATAGTACGTGAGTAATTCTGTGAATCGTTTTAATCTAATCGACTGTGTAATCAAGTGAATTAGTAATAAAACTTGTTATTTTCAATACTGGGCATTGCAGACACAAATGTTTTTTTTTTGTAAAAATCAAACAACCATATAACTGACGTATGCACATATGAAATATAAACTTTATATTATTTACATTTACCACCTTTCATGTACTAGATACTATATATACATATATATTATATTGTACACTACTGTGTAAATTAATTCATCAACCGATCGCACTTAAAAAATCCTTTTGCCGATAAGATAAGACGTGAAATAAAATTAATTGTTTTGTCGCGATCGAGTAGCTAGCTCAACGGCAAAATGATGCAATATCATGAAATTAGTTTTAGTCTGTCGGCTTAATGTCACGTATATAGTTTTTGTCTTGTTTCGATGGTCTAAATTTCGTTATTTATGTGTCATACCACCTCAAAGATTTTTTTCGCGTTTCTTTCTAACGATATAAAAAAATGTTTTGTGTCTTTCGCGGACAACATAAAGATCGCACCAAAAATATAACCTTCATAATATCTTTGAACTCGCTTACTTACTAACCAAATAATCATGTGCGTAACATGATTAGAAATATAAATTGTGTGTGTTTAAGAACTTTTTTTGTGTGTGCAACCCATTCACCCAAAGACATGTTTAGACATGTTTAAAATTCTGAAACCTTCAATAGTATTATGCATAGCAAATAATTTTTTGACACATGAATCACATGAAGAATTTTATTGATTGCGGGATTTGATTACTTGCCTAATATAGAAATGTCTTTATAATTAAATGTGGCGTAGCTTTATGTTTATTTTAGACTCTTCGTCGCACTACTAACATAAAATTGTTTGTTGCGATAACATCAAATGTGTTTATCAATTTCATGAAATGTGGTAATTGGTAACAACTAATTACACGTCAGACGTATGATTTTTAAATAGGGCGTAATTGCTAAATAATAAAAATATTAGCCTTGATAAGAGGACAAACCTTCTTTTTTTCAATTTTGGTGTTCTTATTTTAATACTAAGCGCAACGTGCAATTAGAGATGAATCTTGCATCATTTTGACATAAAAATTTTTTGATTATTTTTAATCATGTGAGAAATAGTACCAATACGAGCAAGTCATTAAACCATGTTCTCGAACACAACACTTACTTTTAAGACATTGGCATAAATATTAGGTTAAATATTGTACTTGTTTTAGGATTAATTCGAATGCTTTAGATGACTGTTAGTCAAGACTTCAGATTTTAACAGAATTTTCAAAAATACTAAAATACTAAAATATTGTTGTTAGGGAAGCAACCGACTTTCTTTTACTAGGAAAAAATTTATTTGTAGTCATAATTATCCCACCTTCTAGATCAAACGTGAAGAACCTTTTAATTAGGTTGCACAAATATTTTTTTGTGAATCACCAGTACACCAATATTCATATTTTTATAAAATTGAGCAGATAATTAGGAAACTAGTAATGATGTGGTTTACAAAAAAGCTTTTAATTATTATTAAAACGAAATTACATAACCTCGTTTATATAGGTTGGGGAAACGAAATCGATATTGATAATGAAATTCAATACTTTTTCGTTTATTTCGGGCCTTTATTTATCATGGCTATTGGCTATCATGGCTCATGGTTCCATTTAGAAGGCAATTTCATTATGCCGCTTTCAGAAAACACCTTGTCCCTATTACCACAAAACAGAGATAGCCAGTTTTCACAAGTCTCACTGGAGGCCATTTTTACACCACAAAGAGCATTTGTCATGGACAAAAAGAGATGATAATCGCTTGGTACAAGGTCCAGACTATAAAGTGGATGCATAATAACCTGCCAACCAAACTCCTGGAGCTTCTGGTGGTTCATCGTGGACCTGTGAGGCCGGTCGTTGTCCTGGTGGAACACGGGCCTCTCCTATTGAGTTTCGAGTTGAGCGTTTGGCCATGGGGCAGCAGCATAGTAGCTGATTCCCTTCCAATTCCACCAACCTCAAGCAAAACTTTCCTGGCCATCAATTTTGATGATCGTTCTCTCTTCACATTGTCGTATGTGACCCATTTCTCGTTGCTAGTCAACATCCACTTCAGAAATGAATCGATTCCATTCTCTCTCTCTGAAAAGACGGTCCATCAAATTTTTTTTGTGTCAACTCATGCGGCACCCACACATCGAGTTTGTTTTTGAAGCCAACCTTATGCAAATGGTTTAGAACAGTTTTGTGGTCGATCTTCAGCTCCTGGTCGATGCTGCGACAGCTCGCTCTACTCGATAATTTCTAAGATTTTATCTACTTTTTCGACGGCATGATGTACTTTTGGCATGAAAATTATCGGAACGGAACTGACGAAACCATAATTGCGCGTGATTGGCTATGACACTATCGGGACCATAGTTACCATTCACAGTTTCAGCCGCCTGACTTGTGTCTTTGACTTTATCCAAGCAAAATTTTAAAATATCGATCAATCACAACAATAACAAAATAATTAACGGGTGATTTTTTAAGAGCTTGAGAACTTTTTTTTAAAAAAAAACGCATAAAATTTGCAAAATCTCATCGGTTCTTTATTTGAAACGTTAGATTGGTCCATGACATTTACTTTTTGAAGATAATTTCATTTAAATGTTGACCGCGGCTGCGTCTTAGGTGGTCCATTCGGAAAGTCCAATTTTGGGCAACTTTTTCGAGCATTTCGGCCGGAATAGCCCGAATTTCTTCGGAAATGTTGTCTTCCAAAACTGGAATAGTTGCTGGCTTATTTCTGTAGACTTTAGACTTGACGTAGCCCCACAAAAAACAGTCTAAAGGCGTCAAATCGCATGATCTTGGTGCCCAACTTACCGGGCCATTTCTTGAGATGAATTGTTCTCCGAAGTTTTCCCTCAAAATGGCCATAGAATCGCGAGCTGTGTGGCATGTAGCGCCATCTTGTTGAAACCACATGTCAACTAAGTTCAGTTCTTCCATTTTTGGCAACAAAAAGTTTGTTAGCATCGAACGATAGCGATCGCCATTCACCGTAACGTTGCGTCCAACAGCATCTTTGAAAAAATACGGTCCAATGATTCCACCAGCGTACAAACCACACCAAACAGTGCATTTTTCGGGATGCATGGGCAGTTCTTGAACGGCTTCTGGTTGCTCTTCACTCCAAATGCGGCAATTTTGCTTATTTACGTAGCCATTCAACCAGAAATGAGCCTCATCGCTGAACAAAATTTGTCGATAAAAAAGCGGATTTTCTGCCAACTTTTCTAGGGCCCATTCACTGAAAATTCGACGTTGTGGCAGATCGTTCGGCTTCAGTTCTTGCAGGAGCTGTATTTTATACGGTTTTACACCAAGATCTTTGCGTAAAATCTTCCATGTCGTCGAATAACACAAACCCAATTGCTGCGAACGGCGACGAATCGACATTTCACGGTCTTCAGCAACACTCTCAGAAACAGACGCAATATTCTCTTCTGTACGCACTGTACGCATTCGTGTGGTTGGTTTAATGTCCAATAAAGTAAACTGAGTGCGAAACTTGGTCACAATCGCATTAATTGTTTGCTCACTTGGTCGATTATGTAGACCATAAATCGGACGTAAATCGCGAAACACTTTTCGAACCGAACACTGATTTTTGTAATATAATTCAATTATTTGCAAGCGTTGCTCGTTAGTAAGTCTATTCATTATGAAATGTCAAAGCATACTGAGCATCTTTCTCTTTGACACCTTGTCTGAAATCCCGCGTGATCTGTCAAATACTAATGCATGAAAATCCTAACCACAAAAAAATCACCCTTTATTTTAGTACATCAATATCCCTTTCCAACGAGCATAAGTATGACCTACTGCGATAAATACATCACGAGATATATGTCTCAAAACCGCATGTTGTGATGAAATAATGGAATGCTTTTTCCCCAACACATTATTATGTATGAATAAGTGGTAGTAGTAATATGTGTAAGTAAGGAAACATTGAAAACAATAATAAATACAGTACACTAAAAATCCTCTGAATGATGTTCGGATAAATATAGTCGCTTAACTAGAACCGCTGAATATTATTACTAATTCAGATTATGATTTCAGTAAATATTCAAAAAGTTTGTAAAATAATGCAAACAATAATAAGTTCACATAGGAAGCACTGAAAACAACAAAAGGCCGCAGGGTCCCCATTCCTCGCATAAAGAAGTTAACGGACTGCGTATGGTTTAATTGAAATTACCTAATGTTTGCTAATTTAACTACCAGTAACGAACCAGTTTCGCTTGAAATACCATGGCTGAGGTATTGGTTGGGGGTATTTGAGTAACTTCCAAGTTTTTAACTTTTTAATGTTAAACTTTCTCACTACGCAGTTCAATGTAGCATCTAGTGGTGGAGTGGTGTAGATCCAGCCTACATTAAATTGTCGTAGTGATGATCTTTAATGACCAACTTTAAATATTTTGAATGAAAGTAATTTTAAAATTAACGAATCAGAAACTTTGAAATAACAACGCCTCAAACTCATCATAACTTAATACCCCCTTCTCCAATTTATTTCTGGAATTTTGCAAGGATTCTTATTGTGCCGTATTGTCTAAACCACGTAGTTAATTATAATTATACATGTGTAGACAATGCACGTAAACAATTTAAACAAATTGTTTCGAAAATGTAGAAAATGTAGAGAATATCAAAAAATATTGTTTTCGGTTGCAATCGACCAAAATTTTATAGTTTCTTTGTAAATGGAATAAATTTAAACTTCGAAGGAGCTTCGATATTCCACACATTTGAAAAATAGTATCCACAAATTTTATATTAATTTCGAAAGAAATCAAAACGCCACACACCAGTGCCGAAAAGTGGAACTTTTTGTTCAGTAAATTTTAAAAACCAAATACGGAGCTGTCTAAATATCAATGTGACTCAATGTCACTACCTCGCAATCATGAAATTTCAAAATGAAAAGAGATGTAGTTCTCCAGAACTTTTCAAACAAAGCAGAAAATTACAGTTTTGACGTATTTGGAATACAAGAGTTTACCAGAAAACAGCCAATGGTTTGCAGGATAACCATACTGCGGTTATAAGAAAAGATAAATATGTGGATTCGGTTTCTCATCCACCGGTGCGTAAAGCAGCTTATCATCGACTTCCGTTCGCCATATGGTTAAGAAATGGACGAGTTCCTTGCCATGTGGCCATATTCCAGAGCTTCTTCCAAAATTGATTTTATAATACCATTTCCAAACAACTTAGCTAATTCCATCATAATCATTTAAGAAGTAACCGAGTTCCATCTTAGGTGGCTATATTCCAAAACTTATGTTAAAAGTCGTTTTAGAATCTCAAAACTTCTTCCAAAACTCAATTTAAAATATAATTTCCATTCAACATACCTAATCTCATCATAATCGAATAAGAAATGACTGAGTTCTGTCCCAGTGGCCATGCAACAAACCCAATCCCATCAAAATAGGATAATAAATGGCCGAGTCCCGACCTAGGTGGCCATATTTCAAGCTACTTTTAAATATCATATTAGAATCCCATTTTTATCAAACAAACCCAATCCGAAATTCCATAAATTATTCAAAAATCATGTTGGGTTTCCATTTACATCAAACATACCTCATCACGTCATAATCCATTAAGTAATGGCTGAGTTCCGGCCCAGAAAACCATATTCCAGAATATCTTTCAAAAACCATTTTAGAATCCTATTTCCATCAAACAAACCCAATCTCATCAAATTAGGGTCCAACCCAGGTGGCCATATTCCAAGCTACTTCTGAAAATCATTTTAGAATACGATTTCCATCCAACATACCTAATCTCCTCATGATCGGGAAAAAAATGGCCGAGTTCTTATACGAAATACATATTGAAAAATTGTGTGTTATATGCTTCAAATTCAAGACACGAAATGTGTTATATACGATAAACTGTGAAGACGATAAATGCGTCTACGGTAAATTCTTCAAGATAAGTTATCCACGAAAAACTGACAGTAAATCGAAAAACATTTTGACACCCCCAATTTTTTCTTGATAATTACCATTATTTATTTTGAATTTAATCTTGCGTTGTGTATCCTGAACACAATTTTTTAGTTTTAATTAATTTTAATTTAATTTAATTTTTTTTTCAGAGATCATCGGGTAATTTACCTATCTTAAATTATTTACTCCGCGTAGGATGAGTAACCTATTGGTTACTCATTTTACAATAATTTCTTATTCTAATTAAAGCTGCCCAGGTCCAGCGGTTTCTGTCTTTGGGGTCTCCTCGCTCCATTAGTGGTGTCCAACATACGACGGATATCTGCATTTTAATGTCGATATAATCGCTGTACGTGGTTCCTTGCATGTTTTTTTTGCGTCTGTGATGTATTCCATCTTCAAATCCATATGAAGGTTGTCAGCACTTTATTTTGTAAGCATTGTATCATTGTACGTTGGTTTTCTTGGCACAACCCCAAAGTTGGATACCATCCGTAGGTCCATACTGATTTTAGCATTTGCCTGTATAGAAGCAATTTGTTGTGTATCGAGAGGAGAAATTCTACCTGTATAACTCTTCTTTTTCTTCTTGATGTGTTCTTTCCATATTAGCTTGGCACCGAGGGTCATTTATTTATTTATTTATTTATATTGAAATAAGTCTACAAATTGGACTTGAAAAAAATACAAAGTAAAATAAATTCGCATTGGATCTAAAAATTTGAAATATAAAAATAAAGTAACAAGAAAAATCACTGAGGGGCATAAAATTGCCTTAAACTATTTTTAAAATAAGCTTTAGTTAAACAAAAATCAAATAAATAGTTGATTATACTGAAACACTTACATATCATCTTTAATGGTTCATAAGTCTATCGGAGTGGAGGAAGTCATGATCTCTTAGTTGTCTACCAGGGACCATTATTTTATTTGTCTTTAGCACATCCGGTGCGTTTATTAGGCCTAGTAGGAGATTACCAATAAAAGTACTTCTTAGCAATTCGCGCTTATTTTCTAGAGTTGTCAAGTTGTATGTTTTGCACCCGGTTAAATATGGTGGTTGTCGCTGTATGTTTACGTGGTATGGTAAAGGGTGTCTCAGCAAGAGAGCCAGATTTAAATTTGCCGCCATTTTGTTAATACGAGTTGTACAGTGATTTTTTTGACAGTTGTCACGTACGGATCACGCGATTTAAGAATATGGAGAAGTATTCAAGCCAACAACGTTTAATCATTGTAAACACACATTACAAAAATAACGCGCCGCATTTCTTCTTTAAGATGTTCAACTGTTTCAGGCTTATTCGCATACACCTTTTCCTTCACATAGCCCCAAAGAAAAAAGCCTATCGGTGTTAAATCGCACGATCTTGGTGGCCTGGCGTCAGCGTAAATTTGGTCTCAAATTTTGTAATTAAACGCTTCACTGTCGATTCATTTGCCGCATTATTGCGACCGAAAACTTGACGGAATTGGCGAACTGTTTTCGCAAAACTTTCACCATTTTTGTAATGTGTTTTAACAATAATTAAACGTTGTTGGTAAATTTAAATCCGGCGCTCTTGCTGAGACACCCTATGATCATAAACCCATCCGTCTTTCCAGGTCAAGGTAGCGTATAAACTTCTTTTGAATTTTTTCAATACTTTGGATATGATCTTCGTAGAACGGACACCACACGTTTACAGCATATTCCAGCTGGGATTGAACGTAAGGACAATAAAGGATCTTAATTGTTTCCACAACAAAAATGTCATCTGTCCAACGTTTGACCAAACCAGGCATGGAGTTCGCCCTAGCGATGCTTAGAAAAGTTCATGTTTTCAACGAAAGTAACCAATGTTTTTACTTTCAACGACTACCTGAAGGAGTACACGATTTATCTTGTAGACTTGTGTAGCAGGGTTGTCTTTTCGGTGAAATTATCGAGATTGACACTTTCCAAAATTGAGGATCAGGGAATTAGGCTCGCACCATAACGCTAGGTTATCAATATCTTCCTGTAGTTTTTTGGAATCGTCGACTGACTCGATGGCTTTGTAGATTTTGAGATCGTCTGCGAACATCAGAGTATTGGAATGGTTTATTATTTCAGTAATACCATTAATGATGATTGTGAAAATCCATGGCTCAACGTGAGAGCATTGTGATACACCAAAGGTTGCTTGTATTCTATTCGAAGTTTTATTTCCTATTTCAATATATTGGATTCGATTAGTCAAATAAGATTTGAAGCAGGCTACAAACTGGCTGGAAAATGCGAGCTTGCAAATGTGTTCCAAAGTTTAACAATGGCTGATGGAGTCAAACGCTTTTGCAAAGTCGGTGTATATTACGTCAACTTGTTTGTTCTTCTCAATTTATTTAATAGTATAGCTAGCAAATTCTATGAGATTTTTAGACATAAAACCATGTTGATAAGTTGCATATTACTAGTTCAAATAATTTAGATACAGCAAATATAGATGTAATACCTCTGTAGCAAAATATATTATTTCTAGATCCAGTTTTGAAAATAGGCGTCACTCTAGTTATTTTCTACTTTTGTGGAAAAGTGGCCAAGTTTAATGACTGATTCAATAAAATGCTTGGAGGAATTGCGAAATTTTTAGAATTTTTTTCAACCACGAGTTTCGCGTTTGGATTTAAATAATTTCCAAAAGTGTCTGATCGATTTTTATTTTAACGATGGAGTTGTTAATTCTACCAATCCATTAGGTAGTGATATACCGACGGCTATGAGTACTCTGCCACCGAATTTTTGTGTGCTTGTTTGGGGTGAACAATCACATCTACAAACCACACATTGGCTAGGGAAGAATTCCGAACTCAAGATTTTATCGTTGAATGATGTTCCACAGATGATACAAACCGGAAAGAGGCCTTTTAAGACATGCCAAGGTATTTAGCTGTATGTGTATAAGGAATTTGGCTTGAGTAGAGAACTAGGAGAATACAGATTACATTTTGATTTTTAAAGTTGACGTGTACTCATTTGGCTTCATTTAATAAGATTGCCTCCGGTAAGTCTCTGTATAAAGAATAAACAGAATAGGTCCAAGTACGCTACCTTGTGGTATATCTGCCGATATTCTATTTAGTTCAGAGCACGCATTTTCAAATTTGGCTCAAAATTGTCGATCTGCTATGTAGGATCGTCAACATGGTCTCGCATATTCTGAATATGATCTCGAAATAGATGACATACTATGTCAAACTTCATTGAAAAACAGAGAAAGCTCGCATTTTCAATTTGATTCGAATCAACATGTAATAAATTTTAAATTTATTACATGCATTACAAATGTAAATACTAAAAAAATTTATATAAATAAAAAGTTTTAGAGTTTTTTTATCCTAATTTATATTCCGTAAAGATAAAAAAATAGAAAATAAAATAAAATTTCTAGATCATTTAAAAAAGGCCATAATAAAATTTTTTGTCATATGCTTATCTTAAAAGTTGCATTAATCATGTTTTCATATTAAAATCATATTATGTCACTTTTAAAATAACAGCTAAGACATGGCAGTAGAAATAAATGAGATTTTTAATGTACATTTTTATATTTAATATTTTTTTATGTTTAAATTTATTGTGTCATGTTACGAGGTGTACGCGCACAATGAATATACAATTTGTATAATATGACATTATGCCGTTAATTTTTTATTTATCACATCAAGATTCAATAATAATTATTTAATATGTAATTTATAACTATTAGTGGAAAGCAAAAAAAAAAAATTTAGTTGATAAGAAACATAAAATTCTTTAAGACTATGTAGTATTATAGGGCATTCAACTCAGGTTTTGTAAAGCGTACGTAAAATTATAACGTTAAATGTGGATTATAAGATCATTACGAATATTTTGTATATGTTATCGGTTCACTTTATAATTACCCTGTCACGATGACATACAACGCATCTCTTGCTAATCACTATAGGAATGAGGTAATTTTAACCCCTTCCTAATGATAATAAAATATTATTTTGTTACGGTTAAACGTAATAAGAATAATTCAATATCCTTTCATATTCGGCAATAAAATTAAAAACTAGAATTGTTTTGTACTTCTTTTAAAAACTTAAACTATTAATATTGTAATAAAAATCGTTACCTTTTTGCCTGCAAAAGTGTTTTATCTTGATGGGGGGGCTCAGTAATAAAATGGTACATGATAGGGGGATAACGTAAATATATAGTAAAAGATCCTCTACACTTCAATAAAAAACTAACATAAATAAGAGATAAGAGTAATAAAACAATAAAACTTTTAAAAAACATAAATAAATTATCCTTTTTATCCCAAACGGTTATAAATGGAAAACAATGGAACTAATCATAAATAAATAATTTGAATATTTAAAAAAGTTTTATTATATTTCTACACCTCTAAATCTCCTATCAACGTTGAAATTTAATCGTTTCACAGCCCTCAAGTAAATAATAAAATTAGAAACTTTGTAACTAAACGTAGATGAATTCATATTTTCTATAACGAACTACGTACACTACACATTGTGATTTGGAAGTATAAACAAACATCTATTTGGCCCTAATTCCGTTGAAAATTTCACCGAGCAAGTTTAATAACCAAATTATCATGAACCACTCTTTTCAACTTCACTGGAACACGTTTTTCAGCTGCACTTATAGTGTAATTTTTTTTTTTAACCATTTTCATTTATTGAGCGCCTAGACGTTTTGCTCCATTTGATTGAGGGATTTGTATTCATTGTGATAGGCAGGACAAGTAAGCTTATTTAATGTGAATGTTACGTGGGTTGATTTCTCTTCATTCACCTTTGACTTCCATTTCTTTGGTCATGAGAGGAGTTTTGGACGCCGTTTGTAAATTGTTATGGCTACATATGAATGCCGTATGCGAAAGTAGACATCGTAATTTACGAAGACATTGGTAGATCTGAAGTGGTACTCCTACACGAACGTACTTATCGCTCGATTGTTTTTGAAATAAGATCTGCGATTTGACAAATACGACGTCACGAAATGGTAAATTTCTCGCAATTTAAGATTAATTTTATGAAGCAGACCCTCGTACCAAACTTTATCGAAAGTTTGAGCAACATCCAAGGAGACGGCGGAGCAGTATGTTTTCTTTTTGTATGCTTACCTTATTTCTGTTGCTACTCGGTGCACTTGCTCAATGGTTCCGTGCTCGGCTCTGAAACCAAATTAATCATGATTAGGGATTATATTTCGTAGTTCCAATTTAATATTTTCGATAATAAATTTTTCGAATACTTGAAGTTGATCATTAGTAGTAGGCTTATTGGTCTATATGACAAGACTTTGGTCGGATCCTTGCCTTTCTTTGGGATCATTTTTATAGTTGAAAATTTTCCCCCCAATAATCAGGGGTATATCCTGATTCGTAAATTGAATTGAATATTTGAGCCAGTCGTCCAAAAACACGCTCAGGCAGTTGTTTAAGCATTCCACCTATAATTCGATCATAACCAGGGGCTTTCTTTTATATAATTTAATGTGCAATAATAAACTTTACTAGTGCTTTCTTTATCCTAAATTTCCGGACAGGTCTCATTGCAATATTTTCTGTTTGAACCACCGATAATCCACGGTTTGGAGTGAATACACTTTCAAGGTTAGAGAGACCGCGGATTTGGTTGATGAGGCTTTTTAATAATTTTAATGGCCTTCCGTAATGAATAGATTGTGTCCGAATAGGCAGATAATTCCTTAAGATAGTTTTGCATATAATCCATCTTGTGTTTTATAGTAGGCTATGTAGTACTTTTTTTGGCCGACTAAAGTTTTTTTTATTCGGCACTAGCTCCAAAAATTTGGTGACATAGGTCCCCTTTTAAAAACTAACAATTTTAGTTTTTTGCATTTTTTAACATAATATAATTTAATTTTAATTTCTTTTCATACACCTAGCACTCATCGATCCTCTTCGCACTTCTATCTGATTTGTTCTAATAAATTCATACGGATCCTTATATACGTTCACTCCCATTCGTAATAATTCAATCAAACTACTTGCACTCAATAGAACATCGAACATTTGTCTGCTCTGTCCGCTTACAGTTTCGCAAGCATATCGGCACTTTCATTACCTGCAATCCGTAAGTGTGAAGGGATCCATTGAAGGATGACCTCCCTCTCACAAGATTGAAGATACTTATATAGCATTTCTACATACACATTGCCATGAGTTCCCCTACCCTAACTAATTAATTCCAACCCACTCCGGGAGTCAGAGAATAACACTAGTCTCCTTCTCCCTTGTGTCATTGCCAACTCGATTCCTTCCATAATCCCTATCAATTCTGCATTCATTATACAGATACAGTCATGCACTCTTACCATTTTCTGTTTCCTCACCTAATCGATCATCATTTACACTTGATAGACTTCCACATGTGCAACATAATTCATTGCTTTTGTTGTGTCACCAAAATTCAACCGCACTATTAGATTGCTCGGCGAGACTTTCGGATGTGCCGGATGAATCTTGGAGAATATGTTAATATTTTCCAAGATTACCAGTGATCTTGTTGTCTTTTTGTAAACCGCCCCTCTTTGCAAACTATCTTTCTTTTTATTCGCCTATTTATTGTCCTTAGGTAACATCCGCACAGTCTCTCGCACGGTGATCCATTCCCTCTTACAATTAAGAAGCGAATCACCCAATTCAGACCACAGAGTGCGTATTGGTGTTGAATTGATCGCTCCCAATACCACTCTGACACACACATTCTCCACCAGCATCAACTTTTTAAACCCAACCTTGGACCCATCAACATATATACTCATTCCATAAGCAATTTTAGTTGACACTAGCGCCTTTCGTAACATATCAGTCACACCCGGATGAGCTCCCCATTTTGGTTTGCTCATCACGTTCAATCTACTCTTACAATTATCAGCCATTTTTTTCATATGCACTTTGAAACTCATTCTTTTGTCAATCCAGATTCCTAAATACCTAGTCAATTTCACACACTCAATTCGCTCATTATATACTCGCACATCAACCGTCCGATTCGTTCTAAAAGCCATACTACAACATTTACTCGAATTTACTCTCAAAATCAATTAGCTCGAACATTCGGTTGCCTGATTCACACATTCTTGAGCCCAACTCTAGCCCTCCTTGATGGTCCTCCTCTTGTCCATCAGGACAAAGTCATCTGCAAATTGCAAAATGGCTTTGCCCAAGGAGTTACACCTAAGTATCGAGCTCGTGTACAGGTTGAAGATAGTCGGTGAGAGTTTACTTGGGGGAGGCTCATAGTCACGGCTCCTTCCAACCTATACCCTCTACCACACAAAACTAACTTTCTCTCATTCATGAACTCCTACTCTCATTTGCAAATCTTCCGAGGAAACCCCAAGTCCATAAGGATCTGATAAAGTTTCCCTGGAACCACGTAATCTTATGCCCATATTTTCCTTTTGTTCTTCCCACACAAACTTTCCTACACATTCATTAGCCCGACTAAAGTTATGTTCAGCATCTGGCGATCAATTAATTTTCCAGATGCGTCATAGCCGTTTGCATTGTAGACGTCAGGTCGACATGTGAACTGATATACATCTTCAATTTCAACTAGTTAGTGAAGATGTTCGATAGATAGTTGTTTGTAGAACATGACTTTTGGTCGGCCCAGTAATGTAGTAAGACCGAAAAGTGGTCAGAAGATAATTCTAAAAGTGGTCTAGCTTGGATTATTTCTCGGTTTATTTTACTTGTGACTGCAAAATCAAGGACGTCAGGGATTTTTCGACGATCAGTTGCTCAGTAAGTTGGGTGGCCATACGACGCGATATCGTAGTGGTTTTCCTAAATAACATTCATTAATTGACGTCCCCTTGGAGCAGTCAACCTTGAACTCGACCGTAAAACGTCGACGACCGTAAAACGTTGATCCAGGTTTGCAAAATTTTTTGAACATATCAGCCGCAACGTTATTATTTGGAGGGAAATATATTGAAGCGATGGCTAAACTATCTTTGTCGAAGTTCACACACACATAGGTTGCTTGAATTTCCTCATTGCTATATTCATTTGGAACTGCAAATCCACTTTTGTATAATAATAGCAGTTCATCCCCGACTTCTGCTCAAGAGATGTGTTTTGTGTCTTTAACTTTGTAACCATTTATTCTGAAATTGTGCTTCTGATCGATCTCAGTTTGTGCCATATGTACATTACGTTTAGGCTCTCTTTCAGGCTCGTTTCGCTACTGTGCTGTCATCTACCACTTCTGGCTTCATAATCAACATTGAAGTTGAAATTGATCGTTTGTTAGTACTTGGGCGGGCGGTTGTACAGGCGAATTTGTCACAACGTTCCTTTTTTAAGAAAGGATTGGTCAATCTCGTAAAGAAATTTGTACTTCCGTCAATCATATTGGTTGAACCACCAACCAGACTCACAACTTCAGAAGTATTGCTTGCAGCTATATATGGTATAGTGACCAAGAATTGTAACGGTGTTTGCCATGGTTGACTCCATTGAGTATTTATATGCTGGGTTGCTTCCCTTAGCGTTCTATACCTACTGCCACATTTTTACAGCCATCCCTAACAGGGAGAACAGACGCTGAAAAAATCCGCCCCTAACATGGAGAACATACTCTTCAGGATTTGCCATTGGTATTTCCCCCTCAAGACAAGTAGCTAGCGTTTTACCGCGCCCGTACTCGAAGTGTTATACTTTTAGCGTTACCCAGGGTGCAGCGCGAGAAGCTTGTATAACCAGCGCACCCCTGGAGGGTGTAATATGCAAGTGCTATAGTCGTTTTAAAGCTTTTGCATCAGTCATTTTTGCTGTTGATGATAAAACGGCTAAAATGATGGAGTTCTACAACTATTCGTTAGTATTTCGTCATTATTTTCGTATATGCGTTCCTATTCTATTCATCCGATTGTGATGAGGCTTTGATGAATTATTGTGCGCACGCCCGCGACGGTTTCTGAACTATTACAAACAAGTAGTACAAAAATTTCATGAAACTTTTGACCTCGAGATTTTTGCAGATTTATTATTTGCTATATCGCCGTAGTAAAAAAATGTTGTTTTTAAAAAATGTCAGTGCGTATGTGGTATCGTGCCGACTAAATATCTGTAGTTTCTCTACAGCCCAGACGGAATGACTGATAGGGATGATTTCTCATAAATTGGAAGATGCCAATAATTTTTTAGCGGAAATCGGTCCACTAGATGTCGTTTTTTGGCAAAAAAAATAGTTTTTAACAAAAACTCGGTCCTGTACTGTCAACGGATTGATTGGGATTTAACTTTCTTGAGCGTACTAGCTGTACTTAAGCGTTTTCTATAAATTGGAGATCGCAGTAATTATTATCCGAAAGTGGCAGCTGTCAAAGTAGCTTTTTCTTTCTTTTTACTTTCAAATTTTAGAAAGATAATTTCAGATAATTTTTAAAATCGGAAATTACTAGTTTTGATAAAAAAAACAACTATTTTAACAAAATTGGACATCTCTACATTCCAGGTGGATTGAATTTCCGGAGTAAAAAATTTTAGTTAAATTGTTTTCCATTAATTTGGAGATCCTTGAGAAATTTGATGTTTGCTTCAAATGTACTGGCAGCTTCAATGGGAGCTTTTTAGATTTTTGCAGTGATTTTGAAAGTTTAACATTTACAAAAACGACAAAGAATTAATACATTCCAATAAATTTAAAGATTAAATTGTCTACCAACAAGAGTGTTAGCCTTAGTTGGTTTCTGAAATTAGGGCAACTATTTTTTTAATTATGCAAGACAGTTTTACCACAAGTCCTGTATGATTAATTTTTGAATTTAGAAATCAAATGTAACGCATCCAAATCGTATAGGTTTAAGGTCATTTACCAGCTGTCGTTTCAAGTGCGTCAATTTTAAGAGAAGATGTTGGTAAACAACATTTACGTCATTGCATTAAATGTTGGTTGCAAATTAAAAAAAAATGCTGCTCAAGCTATGAAATTGATTATTTCGACTTTGAGTGAACATTCTGTAATCCATTCAACAGTAAAAAAAAGTAAAAAAAATTGAAGACGAAGAACTTAAAGTTTTACTAGATGAAAATCCGTGTCAAACTCAAAAAGAGCTTGCAGAACAGTTAGGAGTTACTCACTAAGCAATATCACTTCAATTGCATGCAATGAGAAAAATACAGAGGCAGGAAAAATGGGTTCCCCATAAACTGACCGAAGAAAATAAAAACCGAAGAGTTGACAGCTGCATGAATATTTTTTATCGGGACGAAAAGTGGATACTAAAGGAAGAAAACCATAAGTTGATCCAAGCCAGCCATCAACATAATTTCCAAAAATGAATATTCATGCCAAGAAAGTGTTACTGTGTGAATGGTATGGGATTAAAAAGAGTCATTTACTACGTGCTTCTGGAACCTGGTCCAACTGTTACAGCTGAACGTTATGAGGCCCAAAATCAAATTAAGTGATGCTTTGACAGAAAAAAAAACAATTTACAGGTCAAGGAAGGCGAAAGCCAGGAACTCATCTTCTCTCTAGGCTAGAAAGTTTTACAGCATGCGGCGTTTTCTTTAGACTTGGCTCCCTTTGAATATCATATTTAAAAGACCAGCGGTTCTCGAAAGTTGAAGATGTGCAACGGCTGGATGACTATTTTGCTTCGAAATCAGCAAGTTTATATCGCGAAGGCATTCGTCATCTACCTGATAAATGGCAAAATACCATAGATAGTAATGGTGAATATTTAGAGATTTATTCTGTATAACAATTATATTTTCTAATAAAGTTGAATTTGACCAAGAAAAGCAGAGTTTCTACTTGTACACCTAATATAAAGGCAGAACAAAGGGGTGAGTACACTCATTACTACATTTATCCAACAACGAGGGATTTAACTGAAGAAAACGTACTAATTTTAGAAGTCGACGTGCTGTCGAAAAGTCTCATAATGTACAAAACGTGCCAACTAGGAATTCTTTGTAATTGGGTGGTCTATCGATTCTAGCAAGGTAACGTTATCAAGTTGTTTGTAATGTTCTTGAAATAGTTGTAGACAAAGTGATAGGTCGATCGTAATTTCGGTCAAAATAATCTGATCTCTTAGTTTTAGGTAATAAAATATTACTCCATGAGAAATTGGTATGAGAACAGAAGCAGAAACTAAACATGGTTGGAAGCAGTAGGGGTCATGATCAGAAACTGTTATTAAAGTCAATTTCCGGATAGCCTCCAATGTGCGTAGCGATTCACGTTTAATGTCTTCAATTGACTCAAATCGGTTTCCCCGGAGCGGTCGTTTGAGTTTGCTGAACAGCCAGAAGTCACACGGAGCTAAATCAGGCGAATACGGTGGTTGCGGAACGATATGGGTGGAATTTTAGGCGAACAAATCACGTAAAACCAATGCAGTAAGAGAAAGTGCATTATCGTGTTGCAAAAGCAAGAGTTGTCAACCCATAATTCCGGCCTCTTTTTACGAATAGCTTCGTGCAAATGACGCATAACACTCAAATTGTATTCCATGTTGACAGTTTGGCCGGTCAGAAGGAATTCGGAGTGCACCACACCTCGATAATCGAAGAAAACTGTCAGCATCACCTTGATTTTTGACTTGCTTTGACCTTGCCGTTGTTTTTTCGGCTTCGGCTTACCTTTGGCACGATATTCGGCCGATTGATCGTCTGTTTCCGGGTCGTAAGCATAGATCAAGACTCATCGCCAGTTGTAATACGTTTCATGACATCCTGGTAGTCGGAAAGCATTATTTCACAGACGTCAACGCGACGCTGTTTTTCCAAAAAATTTAATGGAACTTCTTTGTTGAATAATTTCACTTCAGAAAGACAAGCGTATGCTAAATACTAATGATTATTTTGATGTGACATTTGGCACAGATGTGACTGACAGTCATACCAACATAGAAAAAAAATTTCCGCGCGAAATTTAAATTAAAAATTGTTACTACTTTTTGCCCACAGTAGTATGTTATAATTATGCAGAAAATATTTCGTAAGTTTTAGCGGAGACCAACTTCATAATTGTGTATCGTGCGTAATTATAGCCAACATGCTAAATTTCAATTGGCAAATATTTAATAGTTCGGTTGTACGAATGTCACCTATTTAAGATGAATAATGTTACATACCCAGCTAACTTAATTGCTAGAGCAGCACACGTTTAATAAACATTCGTCATCAAAGATAAAGGATCTCCATTAGGCAGGAGAATTATTTAAATTCTTTTATTACCAATAAGTCAGTACCGATATCAAGTAAGATATTAATTTCGTCCACGAAATTATTACTAGTTTTTTAGCAGCAGCATAAAACTATTCCGCACTCTCTGAATTTGTTCTATTAGCTATATTTTTTAAATATCTTAGCACTTTTTCTTAACCGTTATATACAGATCAAAACACCAAAATGAATTCTGTTTACTCCAGTCAAAATTATTGGTCGTCGACTGGATTTTCCTCGCTGTACAAAATGGACCAGAAATTTTCCTGAAAATAAGCTCCAAATCGTTAAGTGTTCTATTCCGATGTGAATTAATCCGAAATTGTGGCCTCTGAAAATTGAAATCACAGAAAATACACACTGGTTATCTTTCCAGTAAGATTTCGATTCTGACGATGAACCACAAACTAATGTAATTTTTTATGATTTGTGTAAACCAGGCATCGCAATACTGTACTGTCTATTAATCGGTTTACAATAATGATTTAACTTGACATTTTTCACACAGGATGTAAATTAGTGTGTGTGAGATTCAATACATGTGAGATTCAATACATATATTTTCTTAATTCAAACCTAAAGTTTTTGCTATAATTAATTGATGTCAAAGAATTTTCAAATATAAGCCAAATCCGTTAAAAATCAAACTAACGATGTGCAATGTTCGTGATTCTCCAAAATATGGTATACTGTAATTTTGTAAGATGTGAATTAGTGATTTACTAATTTCTACTGTACTAAGAACCGCACCATGTGCTTATGTCTGCCATTCGGAATGGCACTTTAAACCCTGTACCTAGTGAATGACATAAACATTTGACTTGCGTATAAATTGGAATGAATTCATCATGCTTTACGTTTAATAAGCTGAATTCTTTTATCATTATCAAATGACATCTAACTATAATTTACTGGCGGCTTATTTTAAGTCTCATCCATTTTTAATATTACTGGTATTTACATTTTTATTAGAATGGGTTTGAAAGAAGCTATACTTAGATTTAATTCGATATTTTGGTTTGATATCACCAACATATCAAATTTTGATAAGAAATAGAAGGAAAAATATTTTTAATTGAAAATATTGATTATTAGCAAAAATTTTCATATCGATTTTCAATTGATATAAATAATTAATTGTATAGTTTAATTGTTATTACAAGCTTATCATTCCAATTTGTATAATATTGTCAAAGAGATAAGGCTTGTGAAAAAAATAAAAATTTATATTAATAAAATAATAATAATTTAACATCCATACTAGTTAAAAAAACGATACTTGTGACTTTAACATCTGACACAAATTCGAAACAGCGACTAATGTTTGTATATTTTTAAAACATTGTGTCATTATAGATTATTCTTATCGTTCAGTTCTGGCCATTGTTTTACCATTACCTCATTGATTGCAATCAAACAAAATAATAATTATATTAGAATTTAAATAAAACTGTAAAAAAAATCTGCTCAATGGCAGTTAAAATAATTATTCGTTTGATTTTCAAACTCGTCTGCTAGACGACATAGTAAATATTTATGAACTTGAAAAATAAAGCTATCCGAAGTGAGCATTGAGCGAGCTAAACATGAAGCTCATTTCCAGTGGACAAACAAAAATGCAGAATTAAAAGTAAAAATAACACTCAGATGTATTGAATGTTGTTGCCGCCGAATAGTTGAAGTATATTAACAACAAGAGTGCTAATATACTCCAAGTTGACCAGACAAGTAGTGCAATGATTATAGCTTCAGCACTCGGATCGGGAGGTACTGGGTTCGAATCCCACCAGAAGCTGGATGCAAAGCGAATTTTCGTCATCAAATACGATCGATGGTGTTAATAAACACAACTAAGACTCTCTGTTGAGGTGCAAAATTCAGCGCCGACCCACTGTCCATGTGAGTGTTCAGGTTGATATGGAGCTTGCAATGTGAAAGAAATATTCTGTAATTGTGTGAATAGTTGGTGTGTGCGTGAATGACAAGGAGGTATTAACTGACCTTCAAAGGACATTAAATCCATTGAAAAGTTAATACTTTCCTTAAAAAACTATTCGGTTCCAGAAATAAGAAGCCATCACGCATGCTGCAAATTGATTCTCGAAGCAAATGTTCTTCTTCAGCAAGTATCCTTCCTTCTTCGCCTTTGTCCTTCTTCGATCAGGAGTCAAGTTTAATTTTCGATATTATAAAATCACCGCCTCGCCATTTCTAATCATAATTGCTTCACACAAGGATAAGAACTATCGGCCCAATGGCGTCTTAAATTTTAACCGCAGCATCAATGCACAAGGTTAAAGCGATTCACAAAATTTACAGGAAATGAAACTATAGAAATTTTGTCAAATTACACTTTCCACTTTAATATCATAATTGTTTCACTATTGGAATAGTCAATATGGTTCTTCAAAATTCTATAGAATCTATTCAACGAATTAACAGAAAATTGCACTTTCGGAATTGAGCCAAAGTTATTAAATACTGTGCCCTATAAAATGGTCAAAGCGCTATTAATGTGGAATCAAGGTAACTTAGAGCACCAGCTAGACAATTCAATGGATTTTAAAAAATGTTTACGGACCTTCTGGTTTACCAATTTATCACAACTGAGCCTATGCAAAAATACGCTAACCTATAGAGATCTAAATCGTAACATAAACTAAAAAATTATAACTACAATTATTATAAATAAATTGATGGCGGTTGAAAAAGCAATTATACATTTCATTAATTAAATTATTTAATTTTTTCGATATAAGTTCAGACTAGCGTGGTTACAGATCATGATCTCAGGGAATATTCAAAACTATATATTGGACACCGACCAAACGGTAATGATTAAAGCTTGGCATCTGTGATTAAAATGAACATAAGTATGACCCCCTGTCAGAGTGCAAAACTTGTGAGCCGCTCCATCTTCCATGCCAGTGCCGTAGGTTGGCATGGAGAAATGCAATGTACAATTGGTTCTACGTAAATCGGACCTATAGCTGTACTCCCTCAATTTCGCTACTGCAAAAAGTAAGGCGACAAAACCGAAGCATAAAAGAGTTGGTAGTGCTTGGACAACAGAGCAGATAAAATCCTATATATTGGAAAAGTATAAAAGATCATGATTTCTTGATATTTCCAGATAGTACCCGCTCTCTCATTCTATTGACTGCGGCGGTCAAATTTAAAGCTGTTCATTGAACCATTGAAAAATTATATAGAATGAAGGGCATATCAAAAATCGGTAGTTTCAATGACCATAAACCTTAAACAAATTCATAATGGTAATTGAGTTAATACCTTGAAATTTTAAGGTTAACAATAAGAATTTATTTTCTATAACTATTCGCTCAACGGGCTGAAATTAGGATGATTTTCCAGGCTCAATTCATTGAAGTCCGAACACAGTTAAAATTGAACCTGATGCTTAAGAAAGTTTGATAAGGTTGTATTGAAATTCAAAATTGTGCCAGATGATCATCGATCATTCAACACCAAAGTCGAAAAACGTCAGCGTCTTGTGGATGTTGCGGACCAAATATTTGACATTATTCATATATATATAGTGTTTTTGAATTTGGGAGGGACAATGTTGGCAGCCTGTGGCGGCCATGTAGTAGCATCTGTCTAATATGGTGGTTTTTCAATCACTGATGCCAAATACCATGACAACAAGTGCCAACGTAAGTACAAACGCTGCGCGCGTTGCGCCCATTTTACGGCAGATGCAGTGGACCTTCAATGTCGACACTCCAACGCTTGGTAACCAAATTCGAGACAATCGGTTCGGTAAATAATCAGCCAACACTCGTACATCAAATAAATGCCAGATCGGCCGAGTACATTGCCGCAGTCCGTGAAAGTGTACAGGAGAAACCGAGACAGTCAATTCCTCGCTGTGTATATACGAACTCGGCCTTTTACAGACTTCAATTTGATAAATTTTGTGCCGGGACTTGGACCTACACCCATAAATAAGATAAAACTGACGCAGGAACTCTAAGTTAACGACCATAGACAACGCCGTTTGTTCGTTGATTGGGCTTAGGAGCGTTTGGAAGAGGAGGCGCATTTTTGGATGAACGGCTAAGTTAACAATCAAAATTGCCGTATATGGGGCGACGCCAACCCACACGAGGTTCACCAGATTGCAATGCATCTACAAAAAGTTACTGTTTGGTGCGGCTTATGGATCGGCGGCGGCATTGTTCCGTACTCTTTGAAAGAGACGTTGATGAGGCCAGCACCTACAGAACGATGCTAACCTAATTCTTTTAGCCCAAATTGAGCAACATAGACATGGACATTCTGAACATCGACCCGCCTAGATTAAAATACCCTTTGCATATGGCATTATTGTCATCATCGATTTTAACCTTCCTGATATGAGCACTCACGAGGTTGCTACGAAAGCCTTTGCAAAATGGAACAGGAAAAACAATTTAGACAGGCAACTCGATCTAGTACTTTTTTATGTCAGCAATTGCGTTGTTACAGAAACAACTTTATTTCTCCCTACTATTGATGCTTACCGTCCACCGATTTTGTAATTAACGATTACAATTCTAATTAATAATAATAATTTTGAAACTCAGACTTTTATTCGGCAATATTTGAAGTGTCGAAAAATTTATACGCCCAGTAATAAACGGTAGCAAAACTTTTAAAATCTAATAAGCACCCAGCTTATTTTTTTTTGATTATGCTTCCTCAAATAATGATTTCGAACCAGACCCGGACTACTTCAAGTATCTGAATAATTTTGCTGAAATAACTATAATTTCCTTAAAAATTGACCTGCACAGTGTGTTCAAGAAGATTATGAAACTAAACGATTTTTTTATATGGTCCTGATGGTATACCCCAAAGAACTTAAAAAAAATGCATTGGTTGTTCAATATGAACTGGGCAATTTAACTACAACATAATATGCAGTTTTGCAGAATGGCGATTTAGCTATAAATAAAATAATTAATTTTTTACATACAATTCTGCACTTTTGGGTTTTATAAAATATTGAAATTGATATATGAGTTCTAATCAAACTTTAATCCATGCTTTCATTTCAATATTCTGGTATAAGCCCCCAGTGGAAAGCTCGGAATATAGAGGAAAAGTTTTATATTAGTTCAAGATGAGGCTGAATTAAACAGTAGTCCTCCGAGTTATTAAGAACAAGTTTAAACAAACGGATATTCTGAAGGATGGCCCAGAGTGGAAAACAAAAACCTACCTCACCAACCGAATACAACAATTAAAAGAGCTTTATACAAAATTTCAAGAAATAGATAACAAAATAAGAGAAGTGCAGGATGTCAACTCGAAGCACCCGTACTTTATAATGGTAGCACGAGTAGTGGGAAATTATAACGAATTTATTGATATTATGCGTGCAAAATTTAACAACGGGCCACCACTTACACCGGTCCCAGATCATCGCAGTATAAACCAACAAGAGACATCATCTTCAAAAGCAAATAGCAAATAGCTCAACTGCATGAGGTAACTTGTCTGCTCATTACTGATAAAGAAGTTCAACGCATAAAGCAATTCACAGAACAGTGCTTCGAGAACATTGATAACAAGTATCAAACAGTAATCGTCCAAATTACAACGAGCATAGAAGAAACCGAAAAAATTATACCAACAAACCAATCAACGGACACTCGGCTACCACGAATTCAAATTCCAATATTTGCTGAGGATTACCAGAAGTGGACTTGATTTCGTGACACATTCACCAAACATTGGAATTCATGAGAATAGACAGATCAGTGTCACCCATAAAATTAACAATTTAAAGGGTCAGTTGGAGAGTGCGTATTACAAAGCCGCCTGGGAAATTTTGAATAGCAGAGGAGACATGTTCTAACATCACATTTTCGATACTTTATCGAAGTTTATATCTCGCTTCTTCAGAATAAAATGTGACACTACTTCACATTTTATATCATTTACCAGATTGCTTGATTGAAAAATTGTGATATTCTACTCCGTTTCTATCACCAAATAATTTGTTTGCGATACTTGAACGAAATTAGAGAAATGCAACTTGTTTGCATTTGTACTAATAGGTTGTGATAGCATTAGAAACGAAATAATACATAAATGAAACAGTTACCCATTTCAATTTGGGAAAACAAGAAATAAACTTCGATAAAGTATCGAAAATGTGATGTTACAACATGTCACCCCAGATATAGCAACAAAAGACTACTGATTTCAACATATTTAAATACGTTGCTCAGTCAAGTAAATATAAACATAGAGTCTGAAGCGGCACTGAGGAATCTTCACGATACAACAATTAAATGTTTGTACGGAATACGTAACGCGGGGGTTTGTGTGCAGAAAACTAATCGGTTAATGGTATTGAATAATTTTAAGTTCTAGAGTTTACCAAGCCACTCACGGTCATTTTCAAAATTCACTCTCATTAGGAATTTTTCCGTCCATCTGAAAAGACTATTGGAACGGGCTGTACATCAGATATATGTAACTATACAGTTGTATGTACTTACAACTGTAAGTTTCCTGTTAAACAACACAATTTTTGACAGCAATTCCCTTAAAATTATTATATTTAAACTACGAGCACTTTGTTTTCCAGCTCCATTTCAGTTATGGATGAGCTCATATCTATAGAAACTAAGGTACCAGGTGCTTTTCAGGTCATCTACGTCAGAACTTTTTAGAGCTACATCAGAAGTACCCCCAGGGCAGTCATCTGGGGTCAAGGAAAATTATAGTCAACCAATTATGTTGGATACGCGATTAAAAACTTAGTTATTTCAATATACGTCGACGATATGAAAATCTATTGAAAAATTTACAATTGCATTGACACCAATCTATTAAACAGGATGACTTAAACGATTTCGCCATTTTCTGTGCTAAAAAAACCTCAACTTGAATGTGAGCAAATGCCATTCCATCTAAGTTCTCTCGTAAACGAGACATTCCCCTTATCGTTGTAAGAGGTTCTTTAGTTCGTTATTTTGGAGAGCATTCCATGCTTGGTTTCGTGAATCGTTGGTCAAGAAAATTTTGTGAGAAAGCTCTTTATAAGACTTTCGTCCGACCATTGTCGAGTACGTTTATCCAAGTCCGGTCTCCAGTTCACCGAGTTCACATACAGAAAATTGAAGCAGTAAAACATAGAATATTTTAGTTTACTCCACGGGGGATGCCGTGGGTGAAGTTTTACAACTCGCCGTTTACTATGCGACGCCTTAAGCGTCGAGCTATTGCAGATATTGTTTCTATCCACTAATCCCTGGAACAACATAAAACAAAACAAATATTAATTATCATGCATTGAGAAGAATGTTCGCCTTTATACGTATAGATGCCAGCTGATGTTACATCTACTCTAACGGAGTATTACCCTAACATCAGTAGTACGAATACAGCATCTAAGATTTATAAATTCGTTTTAAAATCAAACTACTTTTTATATGTAATTTGTGAAACTTTGTTAAAACCTGGCATAATGAGCAGTGCATTTTTTGGCCATGATTACGTTGTTCACAGATGCGATCTCTCGACACTAAGTCACTGAAATCGGGTGGTGGCTAAACTCTCGAATATTCTAATAACTTTAGCCTCATCGAGAGTCGAACAAATTGGTGTAAAAATCAAAATTAAACAAACCAATCTATTCACCTAGTGATCATTACGCAACTTGTATCGATGCAATTGATGACGTTATTAATACAACAGATTCGACAGATTTAGTTCTTGTGCTCGGTGATTTTAGTCTTCCACATATAATCTGGAATCTGGACCAGTATTTTACCATTCAATACAACAACCGCGTTACAGTTGGGTGGGCAGTTTCATCAAAGTGCATTGTCGGGACTTACTTTTCGAAGAGAACGGTGTTACTGTTACGGTCACTGCAGACCGTTAACTACGCCGAAAGAGAACCACGTTCAACTCTGTCTGGTTTCAACAAGACGATGAAACTCCTCACATAGCCCGGCCAGTTATAACAGAATTGCACCAAAAATTCCCCAATAAGCTAATTTCAAGTAACAGTGATTTTCTACACTACGTTGGCCCCCCAGGCCTCTTGACCTTACTGAGCCTGATTTTTTTTTTTGTGGGATTATGGCAAACAGGACCTTTACAAAACAAACCCAACAAATTTAAATGACTTAAAGTAATCCATTCGAACGATAATTGAGGTAATTCCCGCTGTAACTCTTCACGCAGTAATTAATATTTTTTTGCTGAGATGTCGCACATGCATCAAAGTGCGTGGTGGCCATTTAAATTCCATTATTTTTAAAACGAATTAAGATAACTTAATAAAAATGAATTATCTTTCAAATGAATCAAGAAAAAATAAATTACGTGAATTAATCAAAAAGTTATTTGAGTTTCTTAATGTTGCAATATTCATTAGCCACCCTGTATTTCGCTTACGTTCGATCTCGACTGGAATACGCTGTATCGGTCTGGAATCCATACTATGCTGTATATATTAAAAGAATTGAAAGCATTCAAGTTTCTAATTTTCTTGTTAAAGAAAGTGACTGTTATTACGACCACTATTTACCATTCCACGAAAATGTGGCTCGGTTACCTTCGTACTCAACAATATTCGCGCGATTACAAAATATGTCCGCTTGAATATGGACGACTTCTCTTAAGCGCAGCTTTTATTGGTAACGTTTTGCTTTGTCACATTGATTCAGCTTACATTTTGGAAAACATATCAACTTATGTGCCGTGCAGAACATTTCGAAACCATGAGTTTTTAGCACTAGAACACCATTCCACAAACTAGGGAGAAAATAAACCCATTTATAAGTTGTCTAAATCGATCAACATCGTCGACGACCTATTTGATTTTAATTTATCAAAGGACAACTTCAAAATTATTTCCAATTTATTTGGATTGTTTAGAAGAATCATAAAGAGGTTTAATATTCTACATTAGAAGGGGAAAACTATCATGTCTATTAAATAAATTTTCAGGATAATCTACATCAACTTCCAAAATATACCCCAACTCATCTGTATCATTTGTTTTGGAAATATCAAATGTATTTATTTCATCAGAGTTTAACTATTCGAAATTAGCATATGGAAGGTGGTGACTCATTGCCCATCTATATAAATTATTAGCGTCTAAATAATTTATATATCGGGACACTAATAATGGGTCATAATTTTTCATATATTAATGGTTTGCTTTTGAATATCGTTTAGAGCATTGGGGTAAACCTAACCTCCCCGTAAACCTTTATTTATAAAACTGAGCATATTAATATCTGTTAGCAGATCCATTTTAATTTTTGTGTATTTCAACATAGCATCCCAGCTTAAGCCAGGAGCTGTGAATTAATGTACAGGGTTGAGATCATAAGCATTTATACAAACATTTCTAAAGTTATCAGAAATATCGGACGATATTAATACATCTGATTGTAAATATATATCAGAATATTCTCCAAGATTAGCACATTTGAAAGTATCCCAAACATTTTTAGCATGAGTATATTGTTCTACATGTTGTTTAGCATGAGCATATTGTTTAGCTTTTTATAAAATTTAGATATAGGTGGTAATTTTGTTTCCTCAAATCTCTCAAATCCATCGAAATAATCATAAGGAAACACACCATTCTTTTTAATAAGGTTAAACTCAGTGTCATCTACAAATGAGTTTCTTACTACTAAAAATTAAGTACGAGTATCTTCTAGATTATTAGATAATATATCGATACTTGGGGCCATAAATTTAAATGAATCAATAAATATCAGTTTAATTTCCTTTTCATTTTCAATTTTAAAATGTTTTGTGAAAGAAAAATATCTTTCTTTATTTTGAGCAATAAGGTCTATTAATTCAGTATCAAAATCTAACTCTTTTATTATAAAATTGGCTTCGTAAGCACTCAAATTATGACAAACCTACAGAACGAAATCAGGAAGTTTATAGCTTATAGTAAATGAGCTGCTCCTCTAAAATTTCCAGTTAGATGACAATGATCTCCTACTTTAAAATTTTCAGAATCATTAAAAACACATTTACCAATATGACAGATTTTCGCTATATTATACTGATTTTGCTCTGTTTGGTTAAGTTTATTCATTGGTCTCACATTATGTATAGTTTAAATCAAGCATATCAAACTCAAATCCTTACACGGGCCAAATAAAGAGTTTAAAAGTTTATATGGGCCACAAAAAAATTAAAAACTTACATGATTATAGTAAACAAGGTTTATTTTGAGAAGTATAAAATTATTAAAAAAATTAAAATTAATATTTTTTCCCAGATATTAGGCATCTTTTCTCTCCAACCATCTTTTCTAAAGGGTGGTTAAATTTTAAGGGCCGATGTTGATTTTGAATAAAACACAAATTATTTAAGAAATTATTGTCAATTTTTTTTATTATGATAATATGGTATGGTTTAATTATGAATGGAATAAAATATCGGCCAAATGGCCGCCGCGACTTCGGCGCACACCTCCACACCCCGATGGTCCAAATTTTCGATGACGCTTAGGCATAATTGAGGTTCTATGCCGTTAATGTGCCGAATTATCTCATCCTTTAGTTCTTGAATTGTTGCTGGTTTATCGACGTACACCTTTTCTTTCAAATAACCCCAAAGAAAGAAGTCCAACGGTGTCAAATCACATGATCTTGGCGGCCAATTGACATCGCCACCACGTGAGATAACACGGCCATTGAATTTGTCGCGCAAAAGAGCCATTGTTTCGTTAGCTGTGTGGCAAGTGGCACCGTTCTGTTGAAACCACATATCGTCCACATCCATATCTTCCAATTCGGGCCATAAAAAGTTCGTTAAACCGCACCAAACAGTCACTCTTTGTGAGTGCATTGGTTTTTCGACAATCACTCTTGGATTATGATTCGCCCAAATGCGGCAATTCTACTTATTGACGAATCCACTGAGGTGAAAATGTGCCTCATCACTGAAGATGATTTTCTTCGAAAATTGATAATCCACTGTTGCCATTTCTTGCCACCATTCTCGATTGTGTATCTTTCCATGGTTCAAATTGAGTTAGTCTGAAATTGAGAAATGACAAATTAAGTGCAGAAAAAAATTTGACGTTTAGGTGTGGTTCACATTCAACGTCGGCTCTTAAAATTTAACTACCATTTACATACAGTGTGTCACAGTCGTATTCGTAATTACTTAGTTTTTAATTAATTTTCATTTATAGTCAAAAATTGAAACTATTTGTAAAAATGTTTTGTTTGTTATCATGCCTTACTGTTATCTATATTCAAAATGCAATCCATCAAATAATTTACTCACACATTTACACAAAACAAGGCGTTATGACATTATGACGTTATCGAAAAAATCACCCCAGTTTCATATTCGTAAACTACGACTTTTAATCGTAATAGTTCGTAATCATTCGTCATTTTGTATTATTCTGTTATTTGTTTCATCATGTATTGTTTTAGTATTAGTAACCTTTGAGCTGTTAATTAGTAAAGGAGCAAATTAATTTTTTACAATTTTGGCAAAATGGGACTCAAGAAAAATGAAACGACGTTAGAACTCAGAAAGTTGGTGATTTTCCATCATAACGAGGGTAAAAAACTTAAAGAAATCAGTGAAAATGTTCAGCGAATAATTTCTACTATTCAGTATATTATTAAGCGGTATAAAAAAGAAAACAGAATTAAAAATGCGCCGAGAAATACAAATAGGAAAAAACTGAACGAATTCGACAATCGTTATATTATGAGGCAATCTAATTAGGAACAATCCATGAATAATTGCACCAACAATGGCAGTGAAAGTTGAAACGGAACTAGGCAAAAGTGTAAGTGCCGAAACTATTCGGCGAACTATTAGAAACGCGGGATACAATGGTAGAGTTGCTAGGAAAATACCGTTGATTTCAGAAAAAAATCGAAAACTGCACCTAAAGTTTGCCAAAGAATACAGAAACCGTACATTTGATTTCTGGAAAAACGTGGTTTTGACGGACGAAAGCAAATATAATGTTTTCGGATCTGATGGCCGACAAATGTTATGGAGAAAACCAAATGAAGAACTAAAGAAACAGAATTTGCAGCCAACGGTTAAATATGGAGGTGGCTCTGTAATGTTATGGGGCTGTTTCTCAACGGCAGGTGTCGGCAAACTTCATTTCACCGAGGGTATCATGAATAAAACCGTGTATATCAACATATTGCGAACAAATCTACCAGAGAGCACCGCACGCTTGGGTATAAAAGACCATTTTGTCTTTTACAAAGATAATGACCCGAAGCACAAGGCCTATGACACTAGACAGTGGTTGCTTTATAATTGCCCAAAAGTCATTGAGACACCTCCACAATCACCAGATATAAACCCTATAGAGAATTTATGGCATGAATTGGAAATTAGAATAAGAAAATACGCATTTACTAATAAAGAAGAGCTTAAGAAGGTATTGGAAACTGAATGGTACAAAATTGAACCCAAGGTGTGCGAAGAACTGGTGCGGTCATTACCAAATCGGCTTGAAGTTGTAAAAAAAAATAAAGAGTATCCAACTAAATATTGATTTGGACAATAAACAGATTTGTAGCATATCTGTAATTATTTACGAATATGAGTGTGATGTGATTTTAATTATCAGTAATGAAATTAATTATTTTTTTTTATTTGTATTAAATGAATTTTATTTATTCTTGTTTTTAATCGACCTTTGAATTATGTTTATTTATTTAAAAATAAATTTAACACTTATTTGACAATAATATACGTTTTATTTTACTAATTCAGTTATTAATGTTGTTTTACGAATACGACTGTGACACACTGTATGTATATAAAGCATAGACACGGGAAAGAGCTTTCACTCTGCGTTTATACTTGCGAAAAGTGGTTGTCGTATGCATGAAGAGTGGAAATTTTGTTCGTTTATCTTCTCTACGTGCATATACACAAATGTTGTTCTGTATGTTGTACGGTGATCATCGGATTAGGAACGTCATAGTGGGGAATGGTGAAGTTTTGAATGAGAATTGATTTGAAGATGAAAGCAATTTGTCGGGATTGAGGGTGGATAGGCAGAGTTTATGCTCGGGTGACTGGGGGTTTGTTTTTCCTCTGCATGTGCAGGATGTGGATGGGGTCGGGGAAGAACAAAAGATAATTTCATGGCATTTGTGTGGGGGTGTTTTTCGTGTCTACGTTGTTTGGGCCTGCATGCATACAAATCGTATTTTGTTCTTTGTCTTCTACTTGCCGTTATTTTTATTTCAGATGTTAACTACTTTTAGTATTATTCCTCTATCCAATTATTCAGCATCTGAGTAAAAAATTATTATTGTTAAATTAAATTAATTATAAATTAGGCTAATAAGAACTAGATTTAATTTTGCATGACATGAGTAATTAGATTATAATTATAATAATATTATTTTCTCGAGTTGGGTGGAGGAAATTGCTAATCACTCATATTAATGAAGTTTTGTTTCAGGAAATTTACCAATTAAAAATTTTTTTAGGTTCTTCATTGCTGATTGTTTGTATCAAGAGGGCGGAGTTATTGTGCCATCTTGTGCTTTACTAACTGTTGACTGCTTAGGTGTCTGTAACTTGGTCGAGTCTGTCATGTCTGATGACCTTTACTGTCCCTCTATCTTGTTGTGTGTAGGGGGATGTGTACGATGAGCCCGGCGTATCCGGGATCCAGGCTTAGTCAATTGTTCGTTCCTTACTTTAAACAATTCTATAAATTGAAATTTTGTCGAAAGTCACGGAAGATTGTGATTGCAACATTCTCGATCACCGGGTCTATTTAATTACTTACGAATTGAGCATAAACTTAATACAATCAAATATGTTAACGATCCAAAGACTTTTGCTATGGAATGTTGTTTTTCGACGATCTCTTCTGGTTGAATTCATGTTATGTTTTAGTGAAGTTGTGTGAACGTTAGATATAAATTAACCCTGTTCAACCACAACTAATCCTAATTAATAAACTAACAAAATCTAATCTAGAGTGTGAATATAATTGAGATTAACATTTTAACGTAATTCAGTAGTTAGAAAATGACTTTGCTGCGGTTCGGCCTAGTTGTTTCTATGACTAACATCCTTTCCTAAGTAACCTTATTTGTTAGGGTAGCAGGAAGGGCCTGGGCCCGCATGATGCTTTAATATTATTCGCACTCAGATATAATTTGTTATTTCATTGTTCATATTTCAGGATTATGGTAACGTACCTAGGATCGCCGTTATGACAGTCTTGTACGCCTCTATCATATCATATCAAATCATATCATATCAAAGGACAACTTCAAATATATCCTTAAGAATTATTTTTTAAATGTTTAATTGTTAAATCAATATTTGATTTATATTTTTGTTTTAAATTGATTTCTGAAAGCATACATGTAAATCACAGAATAGATTTCTTGAAATAAATAAATAAGTAAATGAGCCCATTGCTAGGATGTTACGCAAGGTTAATAGAAACGTCCAAATTTTCTACTTCAATATTAGCAACGGATTGGTTGTTAAACCTACGACTCTTTATTTTATTTTAATTTCTAGTAAATAACTTTTTACATTTACCACAATTTTTATTAATATTTCACATTTTTATTATAATTTTGGAAATCTGTTTGTATTAAGCAGACCCAGCTGCCCGTTTTCCACTACACTTCTGAACTGCTCTGCCTAGTTTTACGTCATTTTTCGAATTTCAGTAAGAAATTTTCGTTTATGAGTTGATGCGCGGTGCGGTTATGATAGTAGGGTAATCCCCCCCCCCCCTCCTTTGTAGTACGTTAATATGTAATTTTCATTCAGCTCGATTGCTTGCTCAATGATGAACGGTGGCCCTAAAAGCCATGAGTAGAAACACAGAACAAAAACCAAGTCTAGTTTATAATATCTAAACCAAACAGGCGTTCATAATAACTAAACCAACAAATGGAAGCTTCCCGATCTACCAATAAATATAATCCAAAAAATTTAATTTCAAGCAGAAAAAGGAAAGCAGACACCACGAGTTGCCGGTTAATTTGATATGCGTTAAAAACTATTTCACCTTACCCTAATCATTACCGCATGTTGGGTTATGAAAAAAACGATATATTTATCAACGTTTCGAAACGACAACGTTTAGCAATATTTCTTATCACCTTTGTATGAGATAAGTGGCATAAGAAGTACTTACCATACATGTAATAAATTATGTACTTCAAGTTCCTATTCCATAATTCCAATCAGAAAAAAAAATCTAAACATTTAGAACCTGGAAAAAATTGGGAGCCATTTATATACAATTATAAATTACATAGCGGCGCCAGTCGATTTTCACACAATAATTAATTAATAACGAAAATATCAAAACACTTTGTAATTAAATCATTTGCATATATTTATACTTCGGATGTTTGTTTTTGCGGTACCTTTGATTGATAAAAATAAACATCGCGTGAATTGATTGATCAATAAAAATATTGTTGAGTGGCAAAAACTTCAATGTTAAGTTTCAAAGTGTACAACAAAATTCTTATCACTGCGATAACGTAATACGTTGCTTTATACAAGATCGTTAAGCTATACGTTTTCTACTTATAAGACAACCGACTACCTATTATTAAGATAACCGAAGCCCAAGAATAAATGGTTATATTTAATACGCGGTAATCTTTAGTCATTTACCATGATCCAAACATGTTTAAGAAAGACAATTCGTGGTTGCGCTATTTACCAACTAATTTTTGTTCTCAATTTGTATCGACGGGTTACATAATATGTATTATAGCTTAGTGATGAATCACAAATATTTGTTGTGTTAACGAATAATTAAACATACAAAATTATGTCATGATTTCTTCATAACTATTTTCATGGCACTGATAACAATCAGTTCTTATAATTTTTTGTACTCGCGTACATTTTCTTGTACCGAACAAACTTATAAATTTTTATTTATTTAGTTTTTTTTGTTTACCAAAATAACTAATATTATAACGTTCATATATAAACACGGTACCTATACAATAGTTGAGTGGGAAAAATTAAAAAAATTTTCAGATAAAAAAAATATCGAGACCGAAAAATTTGTTCGCAGAGGAATAATAATTAAAACATTATTAAACATACCAATGGGTTCTATAAAAATACTAAAAATAAAAATTGTGTTATACCGACCACTCGTTTTATATATACGATAACTTCCTTCCGTGCAATAAAAATTTGTCATGGTCAAAATATTATGAAAACATTAAAATGTGTATATGTTTTAAATATTATGTTCTGTAAAAATATAACATTGTTGTGAATATTCGTGCGCTACTTTTAGAACATCAATGTCAATAACTAGAATAACCCAAGTGGTGGAAGAATTTATAATTTTTTTGTTTTTGTTTGTTACTTCCGCAATAAGAAAATTTCAGTTCAGTGAACAATTTTTTCGGAATTTTTTATTTTATAGAACAAACGCGGGGTTAATAAACAATGCGTGTGATTAATGTATATAAATAGCTGAATATTTCAGGTGATTTAAAATATTTTAAATTAGTCAACATAAAAATATTTTTTGTAAATATTGGTGTCGTTACCCCTAGCGCGTTGGAGACATGAGCTATAATCTTCTTAGTAGTAAAGAATTAGTAGTACTCCAATAAGTCAGAGCATTATTTTCTTTCAAATTCGCAAATCAGTCAATAAAATGTGAATCATTATTTAAAATCAATTATACCAAGTTCAAAATTCGTGTTTATTAGTTTAAAAACAATATAATTTTTAGGATTACAGGCCAAATTCTAATTTAAATTATTGAAATGCGTGCATGTAGTATGTAGGCAATCATGACATGAAGCTGTCTGTAGGAATCAATTTACACTTGTGCCAGCTCCGTATCTTGTAGCTTTTACGACTTTCCGTGTTTTTCTCCTAGCGCTGACCATCGATCACTCACTGCGGTATTTGTGGTGTGTTAGGCTCTATCCCGATAGCTGACACTCTCTCAGGACGGAAGTATCCAGCGCTTTTAACAACCCGGAAACTAATGCTGGTGGGATTTTGGCCTTGGCTCCAAGTCAAAGGTAAGCAGTTTGAGACAGTGGTCATTATGGTAGTCCACAAAACATTCAAAAAAATACAAGAACATCATATTTATTTGGCCAGTAGGCCTGGCTACCGAAACAAAATCAAGAATGGTGCCCTCGTATCACCTTAAAACCAGGAAAGTCCCCGTTAAGCTCCATCAAAACATAAAAAGATTATATTGTTGGAGAGAATAGCAAATGATATGGAAATGCTCCCATGGACTAGAAAGAAATTAGATCCCGCAGTGGTACTTGCAGCGACCCGAAAGATTTTCTGAAAATGCTACAAATTAGGAATACTATGCTGTTGACCGCCGATTAATGCACTGGCGAAAAATAATGGTTTGATTAGCTATTATGGTTTCATCACAGTCACATTCAAATTATATAAGAAAAAATTTGGGTGACATCTTGAGGACACTGATACTAGTAGAGCCCTCGACTGACGACCCAAACATTATGGAAATGGGTAAAGCGATAGAAACACACTCTAGAGATACGAATGTGTCCGCTTTGATTAGATTAATTTGTCGATTCCTAGAAGAGTCACATTCAGATGAGCAATCTGACACAACTGCATTTATGCTCAAGCTAATAGCAGAGGAGATGGACATTGTTCTAGTCCAAGAACACTGGGTTAATGGTGACCGGCTACTTGAACTTAAGAATATTTATCGTTTTGTTATCAAATTACAGTAATTCACTTGCTGTCGCAACAAGCATTGAGATGGATGGTCAAAATATCTTGCTAATAGCAGCTTACCATCCACATGATGGGGAAGATATCGCACCTGTCATTTTAGGAAGCTCATTAAAAGAGGCTCAAAAACAAAAAATGTAGATATCTTGGGAAGTGACGCTAATTTAAATCACACATTTTGAGGAAGCACTGATACGAATGAACGAAGTGAGTTATTCCTTGATTTTATTCTTAGTATTAACCTATGTGTATGCAATATTGGCTGTCAACAACGTTTATAACTGGAAATATACAAGAAGTAGTATACATATTACACCTATCTCAAAAACCAGTATGGATAGTTTATTGAGTTGAAAGGGGTCTCCAATTTATATTGAAAACAAAACCCAAAAACCCTGGCTAAAGAAACAAAAGAAAAATTATTCTAAGTAATTCACTATCGGTATTGGTTCCAAACCCCCACTGATTCAACACAAGAGCTTAAAGTCCTACCATTCGCGTTTAATTAGGCCATATTAGGTGCGTATCCTGGTAGTAGACCTCTGGGTAAATTTTGAGCACCGTGGTAAACTTGGCATTTTCCCCAGTTTTCTCAAGAAAAACAAACTTCTCCAGATAAATGATATTGGATAGACCTTCACTGATAAAACGAAGTAGCTGGGTCTCATTCTGGACAGCAAACTAAGCTGGAAGCTTTACAAATTAGAAACAGTAAAGAAAGCTACAATAACGCTTTTTGTAGAAATGCCATTGAATAAATATGGTGTTAGTGCTCCATATCGAACATTGGCTCTATAATCCTTAGTGAAAGTACAGAAAAAGCTGCCTTTTATATTAGTTGAGATCTTAGGAGCACACCCATTCTAGCTCTGGAGATTATCTTTTATCTCACATTCCTAGATATCCTATAGGTAAACAAATGGCATCGAGCTCAGCTATAAGTCTCTACTCTACCTCTATATGGAACTGTAAAGGACCAAAAACACCATACCTTCGCCATCTTCTGCTGCGAAGTTTAGGACTGATATTTCCACCAGAGAGTACTGGTTGAGAAAATCAATTCTGAATACCACAGGTATTAATTTCTTCACTTCTGGTTCAAAAATGGATAGGAAGGTTGGCGTTGGAATTTTCTGCAAAGAATTAAATGTAAACCTATTTTTTCGTCTCCAAATTTTGCAAGGATTTGCGAATGGATAAATGGTAAGTATGAAATTTGATTTCTAATAGTCAATCCGCCTGGACTGTATAGAAATGCTAAACTTTGATGAAATAAAGTTTTTTTTATCAAAATTCTCTATATCCGGTAACATTAAATAAATATATGAACACGTTTTGTTAGAAACTTAATTCACAATCTTTTTGTTTCAATGGATTTTTCGTAAATACCATAAATATTTGCAAAAAATGAAAAAGCTCCTTTCGAAGGTGTCACTTCTGATAAACAAATTTCGGCCAAACATCACTGGTGCCCCTTAATTTATGTTAAAAATTATATATTTGTATGTTAAAATGAAGCATCCCAGCGATTAGTCAATCCTTCTGAGCCGTAGAGTGGGTACTCTTAAGCTTATTAAATGGTTGTTCGGAAAGAATGGCCGGTCATCGATATTTTTCAGCCACGACATAAAAATTGTATCAACTGCATTAAACATTTTGCGCGTGTAATTTAATCAGTTCCTGAAAATAATAGCATCTCGGAAATAATGATCAAGCCAACAAAATTTTATTTGCAGCCGATTCATTTGAGAATTGGTTTTCAAGATAAACTAAATTCATGATATACCTATCTCAAAGAAGATTCATCGCTACCAAACATCTCAAATTTTTACTACAGTCAGATTATCAGCGACAACTGACTATTTTCGATGCTAAACAGAAAATCTGCTTACCTACGACTTCGACATTAGGTATGTACTCAGACACTAAATGTTCCACATGTGCCAGTATTATTTTCAGATTGGTCACAACACACATATCTCTTCCCATTCTAGGTTTAATCCTTCGTTATACGCTTAGATCTGGCCAGACCTATTTCGAGTTTCGACTTGAATTTTCGTGTACCTTCTTAAAATGTTTTTGCTATTGATCTATGAAAATATCAGGAGGAAAAAATCTATAATATGCGTCTGGCAGGATCCCATTTTGTTTTTTCTACTTTCTCAGCAATGTGGCCAATAATCCTAATAAAACACTAAAAGTTTGGAAGAATGTAACCGAATGTGTATTAAATACATTTATTGCATTACTTTTGGCTGCTAATGCAAAAATCAAACGTTTTGTGACATACAGATAGTCTACCCAGATCTTTTGCAAGGTGCATTGGCACAATTTATTCGGTTTATGATGAGCGAACATGGCCATATCTTTATGAATCAAGACCTCGCCAAGAACTGTATCCAGCATGCGAATATTACAGTTGATGCATACCTGTTTCCATATCGTGGCAAAACCAATTTCACTCAATATGTTCAGCCGAAACCAGGGAAATATAACATGAACATTTGGTGGGCTTGCGATTCCAAATCAAAATATCCATTGCGAGGAAAATTATACACAGGTCAAGAAGATGGTACTGAACGAGAAGTGAATCAAGGCGAAACTGTTATATTGCAACTTGCACGAACGTACACTAATAGCGGCCGTACAATTATCGCTGATATTTTTTCACAACAATCGAAGGAACTAAGCAACTGGCCAAAGTTGGACTCGTATTAATTCTTCCATTAAATCGTGTTTCAGAAGACCAATAAATGTAAGTATTCCCTTCATTTCTTGCTTTATTGTTTTCGTTTTTAATTCAATCGTTTCATATTCGTTCCATTTTTTTCATTTCAGATTACACCAGAAATAGTGACTGGTGTTAGCGGTGCTGATATTTTCGAAAAAAAGAAATAATGTGTTCACAGGGAAGTGAAAATGGCGCGACAAAACTCGCTTAATGTGTACAAATTGCTCAAACGCAGCATGCCAACAGTACGCAAAATTTAACCATGTTTGCTTTCATTTTGTTCCAGAGAGTCAGAAGTATTCGTACCGTATTTTATGTACAATAATAATTAATTCCTCGTGCCATAATTTTTTTCCTAAATTTACATGCCAATATTTACATACAAATATATGAAAATGTATATGGGTCTGGCCGGACTCATGAGATGATATACCAAATACGGGATATAGTTTCACATTCTTCATCGTTCCAACAATTTTTCACAGATAATTATGTTTCGCATCATATGGTGCAAAATAGCAATTGGTGTGCTAAAGTGCAATTAGTATGGGTATTCAAGATCACAAAACCGTCAAAATGCGCGGTTAGAGCCTGATACCTTTTCCAAGTAAACTATTACCACATATAGATGTAGCCTCTCCATCCCTACTCCTGTTGACTACGTCCACGCTCGTCTCGGTGGTAACTTGGTTCTAGGAAGCTAGGCCGAGGCAGAAATCAGAGGAGGGTCGCATAGATCACTTGCAAATAATGCGCTTAAGAGCTATGTGACTTAATTCTTGGAACGTCCATCTCACATTGAACGGCTTCCCGGTCAGCGACTGTACCCCTGGAGGGGTGGCTGTGTACGTATTTGGCAGAAAGTATGAAATGCTAGGAGCGACACCTCGAAAAATAATCCATCATGAGTTCAGTTGAGGAGATTTTAGTTACGGTGCATGCGGATTTGTAAACCCAGTACTGGCTGAAGGGAGTGAGCAAGCAGGATCCCAACGGTCGAGATCCAGCAACTGCAATGATACAACGGTGGCGAACTTAGCCGATGTGATAAATATGCCTACAAGCGAAGAGCGAGAAAGCACTGAATCCGTGCATGAGGATGGAACACCCGCTAACCCGTTTGGAAAGAGTGCCCTAATGCAGAGACTCCCTAAGAAGAGAGCGATGACCAGTACATTGGAGATGTTTTCTATCGCCTTCTTTCGGGAGGTACAAGGATGAAACCAAAGAAATGAGATTAACAAGCTGTGGGGGAAAAAATTTGGAACTGGTAGAGTTCGTAAAACCGAGAAATAATGTGTAAAGCGAGATCAAGAAGATGATAAGCACGATTAGCATGCATTATGGCTCAACTATAAGTAACATGGACGTTTTAAAAAAGCAGTGCCAAACTTCACCGATCAATAATGGCGGGAACAAAAATTCATGTCGTCTACGAACTACGAGCAGGAAACAGGAACTGAAGGAGGCGACTAACAAAGATATACCACTTGTGAAGCCCAGTAAAAGGAAGTTGTTCACGCTACCTAAGAGTGATGAAAGAAGGCAAAGTAAGAAAAGAAATGCTAAGGCTGCTCTGTAAGGTAATCCTCAGAACGTCCTGCAAGCACTTCGAATGTCGAAGACCCTTATTAACAAGGAGCACGGAAACAGGAAGCAAAATACCACCGTATCTATGTCGGATACTGGACAAATAAACACCACGAAGGTAACGAGCTTGCGCTTCTAGTAAAGAAGGGTAACGAAATTTCGTTCATCGATCTGCTGCGGAAAGTTAAGGTGGACTCGACGCTAAATATTCTTGGTGAAAGGGTATCAAACATACGTCAAACTTATAGTGGAAACCTTTTGCTGGAGCTACAAACTACAGGAAACCAGCCGAAGACCGCAGTATTTCGAGAGAAACTAGCGAAAGCGATCCGGGCAATACCTCAGTTAAAACCACGACTCAGGAGGCGTTACTGGTGATCAAAGACATGGACGAGTTTACCACATCTGAAGAGGTGAGATAGGCTCTAGAAGCACAGTTTGAAGATGTGAAAGGTGTCTGTATTGTTAAATCACTCTGAAAAGGCTACCGAGGAACGCAGACAGCGGTTGTTAGTTTCCCTAACACAATGGTTGGGAAAATGCTAAAAGTGAGTAAAGTAAGAATCGGCTGGGTTTCCAGTCGAATCCGGGAAAAAATAGATCTGACTAGATGCTTAATGCCACGGTTATGGGCATCGGCCTTGGAACTGTAGAAGTGAAGCCGAAAGATCAAAGCTCTGCAGGAGATGTGGTGATGGTGGGAACTTTGCTAAAACTTTTGCTAAAAAATGCAAAATGCATGCTATGCGACGAAACGGCCAAAGGCTGTAGCAAACACGTAACTGGTAGCGTTACATGTCCGGTTTGTCAGAAAGCGCTGCAAATAGAGCGTTGGAAATGAAAGTCATCCAAAGTCAATCTTAACTACTGTGAAGCTGCCCAGGACCTGCTGCAGCAATCCGTACAAGAAGTGGAAGTAGACATTGTAATTGTGTGGGAGCAATATAGAAACAATGATAGACGGTGTTGGGATTCAGATAAATCGAAACGAGTTGTTGTATGGGTTTGCATTACCTACCCCCAACAGGAAATTGGGGGAGTATTGTACCTGGGTTTGTGAGAGCCAAAATGAACGTCTTTCATATTTATAGCTGCTACGCACTCCCTAGTGCATAAATTGAAGAATTTTAAACATTTTTCGGTCAATTAACGGATGATGCACGGAGCCACAACCCGTTGCTTGTAACCGGGGATTTTAATACATGGGCCATAGAGTGGGAAAACAGAAAAGCTAGTAACAGAGGTATCGCATTGTTAGAAGCCTTCGCATCATTACCGGTCGTAATGAATACAGGAAATACACATACTGACTAGAGAGGAAATGCAGCCTCGATAGTTGACCTTCCGTTTATGAGCCATTGTCTTGCCGACAGAAGAGTAGCATGGAGAGTGGGGAATTTATATACGCATAGTGATCATCAACCTATTGTGTATGAACTGGCAGATAGTGGACCCAAAGAAAAAAAGTTAGACTCAGGAAGAAAATGGGATTGAAGTCCGCAGCGTTCGATGATAACATTTCCGTCTCAGGATGGAAAATCTTACCCTATCTGGTACCGTAAATAACAAAGCCGCCCAGTTTATGAGACATGTTACAAGAGCCTGTGATGCAGCAATGCCAAGAAAGATGGTGGATAATCGTAGAAAAGCGGTTTTCTGGTGGTACGACGAGATTTTGGAATTGCGTTAAAGATGTCTGAACGCAAGAAGGCAATACCAGCATGCTAGACACATCGAAAGCTCTCCACTTCGACTTCGATATTGTAAAGCTCGATCGGAGCTCAAGCATGCCATCAATTTAAGTAGGTGAAAGTGCTTTCGCGAACTGCGCGAGGAGGTCGACCGCGATCTCTGTGGTAGACCCTACCAATTGGTGATGAAAAAACTCAGAAGCAATTACGCCACTGCACCCGTATGCTCGGCAATGCTGGCTGACATAATGAGTCACTTGTTAGAAGTATGGGCAATGAGGAGTGTGATGTGCCACCAGTTACTAAGGAGGAGATTCTGACGGAATGTGACAGAGTGAATAACAATAAAGCCCCTGACCCGGACAACATTCCGAATATTGCGTTGAATTCGGTGGTTAAAGTATTCCCTAGTAAATGGAAGGAACAGAGACTGGTATTGTTGCCAAAAGGAGACAAACCACTAGTTGAGCCACCCTCCTGGCGTCCAGGCTGCCTGTTGGATACGGCCAGTAAAACCCTAGAGAGAGTTGTATGTGGCCGGTTACAAGAGGCTATAGTTAGAGCAGGAAACCTGGCAGAGTATCAGTATGACTTTCGAAAGGCGCGCTCAACAGTGGATGCGGTTAAAGATGTTGACCTAACCTATCCTAACCTACATTGGACGTGAAAAACGCATTCAACACGGCAAATTTGAGCTGCATATTTAACGCATTTACACAGCTGAAAGTATCGAATATTATCTGCTGAGACTAGTTTCCAGCTACTGTAGCGAGAGGATCTAAGTTTATGATACTAACGAGGGAAAGAAAACTATCGAGGTGACTGGTGGAGTTCCTCAAGGATCAGTATTAGGTCCTATACTCTGGAATGTGATGTACGATGATGTACTTCGACTGCACATTCCAAGTGATGCACGGGTGATTGGATTTGCGGCAACATCGCGATTGAAGTTGTCGCAAAACATCTAGAGGAGATTTTTGAGATCTGTCATAAGACGGCCAGACTTATTCAACAGTGGTTAACATCTGCTGTAACCTTAGAGATTGGAGCCCAACAAATTGTTAATCAACCATCCATCAGGTACCGAGGAGTAATGATCGATTCCAGATTGGCATATAAAACACATCTCATTACCTCCAGCGAGCGAGCAAGGAGAGTTAGAGGCATGGCTAAACAGGCGACACGGAGAAGTGGATTATCATCTTACGCAGTTTCTGACGGGTCATGGGTGGTTTAGATCATACCTGTTCAGATTGAAACACGAAGAGTCACCAGTTTGCCCTTTATGTATCGATATAACGGGGAATGTAGAGCACATAGTATTCGAGTGTCCACGATTTACTGAGGAAAGAAGTAGTATATGTGCACGTGGGGTCCAACTAACACCGGAAAATATACCCGAGATTATGCTGGCATCCGAAGATGGGTAAAATTCCGTAAGCAGAAGTATTTCACGGATAATGGGAGAGTTTAAACGCCTCGAAAGAAGCAGGAATTCAGTAAGCAGCGTAAGCTGAGCCTGCATCGCGAAGTAATACCTAAAGGTAGTTCCACGCGGCCGAACGGCGTGGTTTATCGGGGGTGGTGGTTTAGTCGGTAGTCGATAAGAATCCGAGGCTTTCATGTGTTCGATATATGGATTCATACGTGAAGCCTATAATAGAAGGTTCCCCGCCGCCGCCTTACTAAAACACACACACGCACACACACTCACATACACGCACATACTCTCTCTCTCTCTCTTTCTCTCTCTCTCTCTCTCTCTCTCTCTCTCTCTCTCTCTCTCTCTCTCTCTCTCTCTTCTCTCTTTCGAATTCATATAAGTATTTCGACTGAAAAGTTCGATGCCGAAGCTGGTAACAGTTTTGCTATTAAAACTACCGTGCTGTCAGTGAACCATGCCGATATCATGGAAGCGGTTATGCTAAATGAAATTGGTATGTCAAATTTTACAATTTGTACTCGTATATCTATAGGGTGATCATGGTATAACCGATAAAATCACGGTCTATGTGAAAATTATGAAGCGTTTTGATAATTATCACGGAAAAACACAATCAATTTTAAACTGGTTAAGCGGGCTTATTCGGACTAACGCGGTACGATATTTCTACCAAACATTTTCGATTAACGGAATGTGTTTTGCTTTTGAGAACGATCAGTTCTGGTTATAAACAATTATAGTCTGTCGAAAGCGTCTTAGTACACTAATTTGATTTATCATTTATGGCGGAGCAACCGCAGTTTTGATGTACGAAGAATCAGCTGCGGGAAAGATGCATTTAATGAAGTAGCGCATGCGTACAATTTAACTAAAGTAGAAACTTGATCAAAATAACCCTTTTAATTTTTTTAATCACAACAGTGCTGGTTCCGCGACCGTAAAAAGTTGTTTTAGAAAATTTTATCGGCAAAAAAATATCATCACGAAGTTCATTAGCTTATAAATAGTCGGAAGAAGATTCATAAATTAATCGTTAAGTGGGACGATCACTGAACGATTGTTATACTCAACTAAAATAAAATTTGTGTGAGGGTCTAATTTTTTTTTTTTCAGTTCCCTTCTTATCCGGTTTTACAAATACAAAATTTTTACATTCCAATTCGATTTGGTTGGAAGCTAATATGAGTATATAACAGCAAATATTCCCGGTATTAAATGTAAAATTTAAATCAACTGCTAAAATCTCTCATACATCAATGAAATTTTCAAAATAAAATGGTACCAGAGCAATCGTTGTTTAGCGTTCCTTTAACATCTTCTATTTATCTTGCTCTCAATTAAGTTATTTTTCGATACGGAAACTTAATGCAGACTACACGAAAATTTATGTATTCTGTTTCCGAATTCAAATTCTAATAACCCTTAGAGATTACCCCTGTTATATTAGAAGAAATTATGAGCAAAATTTTAAAATTTGAATTTTTGAATTTTGAATTTATACGCAAGCGAATAATGCAATATTTAAACCTAATGCTGGCTGCTATTACGTGGATGGAGCTTAATTTTATACTTGCACGTAAGACAAATACTTAAGAAACAAATCAGTTAACCTGTCGAAAAGCAAACTCTAATCGCTGCAAACTTTGCGAACCTAAACTGGTTAAATAAAAAACAAATTGTAATTAGTACTACTTAACAAGCTGGCCCTCTATAAAATTGAAAGGCCATGTTTTATTAAAAATAGCATACCGCTGTAAACAATCATAATCACTGTAGCTATACATTATCAGTGCAACAACCTGCTTAAACATTACTATGAACTATATGTATATATTTACGGACAACAACTGATAACAACTTATGAGTTTCTTCAACAATGATTACTGATTTACTGTTCTATGCAGTGCAGTGAACTTACTTAATCCAACTATAATTAAAAATACCATAAACCCAAAAAAATTTATTACTGAGTGCATTTTTTGAATAGAATATACATTTCCACAATTTTATCAGGCAACACGATTATCAATATCTAAAACACAAAAAAATATTTTTTACTAAATGTATAGGTAGGTAATCAATATTTATTTTTAAGTTTTGAGTCATCCAAAATACACAGAATTTGAACATGAGACGAAATAATTTACTTTTAATCTATGTACAGTTTAAGTTGGTGCATGATAAGATGTATATAATATACTCATAAAGCTTACAAATTTACACTCCGTTATAATCCTAATTTTTGTGTTGATTCGACATGCTCATGTTTTCATGTCGCGCGTTATTGCTATGCGTGTAATAAAAAAAAAAAATATAAATTCTAAATGAATGTCATTTCAATTGACAAGTAAAAAAAAAATTCTATATCTACTGTAATTACCTTCAATTGTTATTGATTTACCTCAAATTGGACACATCAAGATAATCTAAGGTCATGATCTCATGAATTAAATTTTTTTTATATAGGGCAACCAAAAATATTAACCGATGCAATATTTTCTAATATACGAAAAACTTATTTTTGATATCGAAATTTCTGACAAATATTTAGACAATTTGTCACTGATAAAAAAGCAAGATTTTGTATAATGATGTGATATAGTTATTTATATAAAAAAAAAATTACAACCTACTATAAATACGAGTACGTGAAACACCACGAATTATTTTCCTCTTCGGTACGCTACAGTGCACTACACACACTACGTGTATAAATTACACACAAGACTAAAACGCAAAGGAGCCATCGTATACATGCGAGTAATTTCGAAATTGGGGTAACCAAAAATATTTATAGTTCGATCAAAACTTAAGATAAATAATTTCCGTAAATATCAGACCATTTAAATTTTTATATCCGGTTGAAATGTGGATTGAAATTTCATTTTCGTGTTATTTGTATTTTAGTTTAATAACTCCTAAATTTATTTGAATTACTCGTAAAATTTTTTTGTGATTAGTAATATAAACGTGCTTTTTAATTTTTGATTAATTATATTTTAGTCCAAAATGTTTGTTGTTTTTTTGCTTTCGTAGATTATAAGAACGGTTGACGTAATCTTTGTTCTAATTCTCATTTTTTGAGCATTTATAATTTTTGTTTATTTAGCATTAGTTTTATGGAATACATTATGTAAATATGAAAACAAAATTTTATAAAAATTTAAGTAAATTAAAAAGTATTTTAAATTAAAAGGTCAATTTACTTATAATCTGATTCGGTTATTTCACATTTCTACTCAATGTGTCTGGTCATAATCCATATACGAGTAAAATTTTTATTTTTATAATTTTTGTGTTGGGCATCGTACTAAATATTTATATTAACTGGGAGAGATACAGACAAAAAAATAAAAATATTAAGTGGATTGGATTATGTGTTGAAGATTGTTTTGAATAAATATTGTTTGGTTCAGCATCACTGTGTATGATGCTGATGTGTACATGGGATGCCATTTGGTTAATTTAAATTGGTTTGCCTTTACGATATTCGACATTCTAATGGTTTGTTTTTGCAGTATCGATGTAAATATTTTCATTCGGCTGATGAAGATTGATTGACGATCTCATTGAATTACTATTTTGCAATTAAGATCTTATTAATGGTAACTTAACCGTATTTTTAAGCATTATCAAAGTACCATGTACATTATAGGAAAAGGAAGGTTAACATAAGATTATTAGAAGGTGATTGGAAATTGTATAAAAATATTTTAGTAAACGGAATCTAAAATCCTGATTAATGGCCTAAAAATAAATTTTACAAAAAATTTCTAACGTCTAGTCTGAGTTTAAAACCTTTAGATAAAGCAGATATATTCTCTTATCTCCAACTTCTATAAACAGCAATAATTAAAAAGGGGGAACAATAATAGAATGTTATGCTTCCAAATAAAATTGTATTTGGGACGCTAATTAACATTTTATGAACCACACCATCGAACCACGTGACCCGACCATCGGAATGATTGCATGTTATACCCGAAGTAATCCACTAATGGTGGAATTTTATTCAATTTATCAAATTTGATCTACAAATCAAACAAAAGAAAACATTAGTAATTAGAGGTGCGGACTTTCCAGCGCTGTGCTGTATAACACAGTTGTGAAATTTAAAGTGCCATAAACTTTCCAATTGTTTGAAATATTTCAGCTCACAATTGCATTACACTTCTCAGGCTTTCGATTAGGGCTTGAAGAATATTTAAGGTAGGATACAAATTGTGTTTTAGTTGCCTAAAAATTCTATTTTCGTTACATCAACAATATCTAAAGCTTCGTTGTGAACAATACCAGAAGTTATGAAAGAAACAGTCCTTTAATTTCATATTGCAAATGCCAATTGTTAAACCAAAGCTCAATTTGGCAGTCACAGTTGTGTGTACGTTTACAAAAGACACTAATGAATAACAAACTTATTGTTTTATAGGTCCAAACGTCGGATATTTTTAACCGTCCATCATAAAAACCCTCGCTTCTTAACAAAATTATATAAAACGTAAATTACAGTCATTTATAATTGATACGAGGGCTGTCGTAAAAGTTTGTAGGAAAAGTAAAAAAAAAAATAAAAATTTTCATAAAAAATTGATTTATAGCTTTTCGAAACATTCACCTATGATCTATAAACCTTTGTCCGAAGATGATTGCTTCTTAAGGCGATACAAAATTTTGTCCACGCATCTTATCTTCGATTTTGGGGAACATGAAGAAGTCATTGGGTGCCAAGTCGAGGCTGTAAGGTGCATGACCCATCAATTCGATCAAACGATGCTTCAATACTCGCTTGTTTGATGTGATGTGAGCTCGCATTATCGTGATGCAAAATGACTCGCCGTTTTGGGTTGTTTTCTCTTAATTTGTTGAAAGCCTCGGGCAAACAAACGATCGTATACCATGCTGAATTGACTGTCTTTTGATTTTCAAGAGCCACTATATGGCTAGTAAAACCGGTAAAAAAGTATCAAAAACTTTTGTGCCTCATATACTAAAATATAAAAAGATAAACTGAATAAGCGTTTGGGTTCATACCTCATTTATAAAGGCCTTACCCTTTTTCTTTTTAATTTTTAAAAATTCACCCAAGCTGTTATTGTTAATTACCTTAATTAGAGGAACATTAATTACAATTTCCTCAAATTCATGCTAGGAGCCTGAATAGGATTAGAAATTAATTTATTATCTTTTATCCCCTTGATAATAAATTATAGTAATCGTATAAGATCTGAAGCATCATAAAAGTTTTTTTTATTCTTTTCTTCCCTTCTTCTATTCTTTGTAACTTTAAGGCTAATATCCATTGTCTTCCCAACGCTCGGAGCTCGCACAAATTTTGAAAGTTTTTCTTCAAAACGGAAGACCCAAACAGTCGATTGCCCTATTATGTCCATGACTCGTCACCTGTCACGATCTTGTATGCGTTTTTGGAAGTACCTCCAACGAATTTTTCAAGCATTTGGCAGCACAAATCGACACGAAAATTTTTTGTGCGTCTGTCAACAAATGTGCACGTAAATATTTTGAAAGTATAGCATTTACGAGAAAAACGGCAACTTCCATAAAAGCTTTTTAGGTTTTTGTAAATATTTTGAAAATAATAGAATTTACGAGAAAACAATTTTGATCTAAAAGATTCTAAATTAAATTTGCAATTTGTTTCCCAACAAATAATTTTTCAAAATTTAACCAGAAACTACGATTTTTGCCAAAAATCTGCTTGCATCAAAATGTCGGCCCTATACAGCCTAGTCGAATTGAATGACCGGGATTAAGGTTCATACTTAAGCTTCTTTAATAAATTGGAAGATCTTAATGATTTGAGACAGCTTCGATAACAGCTTTTTCATTTTTTGCAAATATTTTGAAAAGTATAGAATTTACGAGAAACACGTTTACGAACTAAAAGACTAGAAATAAAATTTACAACAATATGAATCGAAACAGTTTTTATAAATTTAGGTGGAAATAACAATTTTTGACAAAAACGTTATTCAACAAAAAACTTAACTAGACTAATTGATCGCGATGAAACTTCTTACCTAAACTTTTTCTACAAATTGGAAGATCAGAGTGGATTTTGGTCAAAATGGAATTATCCGAAGTGACAGCTACAATAGGAGCATTATCGTTTCACCACCGGAAGTGACAGTTTCTAAAGGAACTTTCTCGTTTATGCTTGCATTTTTAAAAGTATATCATTTACGAGAAAATCGGTTATAATCTAACTGACTGTAAATTAATTTTGCAACAATACATGTCCATTTCAGCCTTCCATAATTTAAGCGGAAATGACATTTTTTTGTCAAAAAACCTGTTTTAATAAAAAATTTGGTTTACGCGCAGCCCATACGAATTGATTGATCGAAATAAAACTACATACTTAAGCTTTTTCTTTAAATTGGAAGATCGCAGTGAATTTTGGCCGAGGTCAGATATATTTCTTTCAAATATTTTGAAAATTATTACCGATTTTCAAAAAAAGTTATAAAATGAAAAGATTGTAAATTAAATTCCAACATCTCTAACATATCGCTGACTATGATGTCGTCTCTACAGCTCAGACAAATCATGTTGACAATTTAAACTTGAGTTTTTTTAGGTAATTTAAAAGAACCAGTGATTTTAAGTTACAATCGGCCAGCCAGAATTGGTACCTTTCATAGGAGGTTTTATGAGTTTTGTAATACAAATATTTGGAAAAGCAAGGACTCCTTCAGATAATTTTCTATAAAAACAGATTCTAAAATTATTCAAAACAATATTGGTTCATGTAATCTTTCCAGAATTTATGCCACCGATTTTTTGTAGATAACTATTTTTCTGAAAACTGTATACCTTTTATGGCCCAGACGGGCGAGATAAATCTTAATACTAAAACTTTTTTAATAAATTATCAGAACTTAGTGAAATTTGACGTAAACTATTTAACTGGAATTACTAATTTTCGGAGGAGCTTTTTCGTAATGTTTTTTTAAAGTATTGTAAGGTTTGTTCGCAAAAACGATTAATCACAAAAATTTTAAATTAAATTTTTCAACAAAATTGGATTAGTCATTTGTCTAAAATTTCATCAGAATTTACGAGTTCTGAAAATTCGACATCTCTCTAGCCCAGTCAAATTGATTGAGATAGAATAACTAAATTACTTAGTTTTTTCGTAATTTTGGATGTCCTAGGGAAATATGTTGATTAAATTTAATTAAAAGTTTTTTTTCATAATTTGGATAAATCAAATCCAGGATTTGAACTTTATAGACTTGTTTTCCATCAAACTGCTAGTTTTATGCCAACTTCAGCTCATCATATCTGGTTGGTCTTTATTATAAGTCTTTCACAAAATCTATAATATAAAGATTTTGTACGGTTATCAAAATATGTAATAGTGACGAAATGTTATGATATATAAGATACAACGGAATATTAATGTGTTTCTTTGATTTACATTTAGATAAATTCATCTATCGGTTACTAATTCCAGAAAAACACATCTAAATTATTTTCGTTAACTCGTTACGTTGGGGTCAGTTCTAAACTACCTCTCTATCTTCTAACTATATTGTAATTTACCACCATTTGCCCTCCAGCACGGTTCACTTACTTCATTACATGAAAATTAATTTTTTTGATTTTTTGGTAATTTCGTAATATGAAATGAAAAAAATATTTAAATATCTGATGCAGTCGTCATTCCTGCTTTCATTCCAAAATATTTGAGTTTTATCCGTTTAAGTGTTGCACGCAAAAAAATTATTATATTAAACGACTGTTATTCAACTGACCCAGATGCCCTTCCTGCTATCATTTAATAAAGAAATATTATCTATTTTGGCCATCTAATCATGCTTGATTTTTTTTGTCTTGTTTTTTGCATCTTTACGTATAGGTTTTTTTGATATTCACACTGTGATAAAAGCATAGTTCGCCAATTAATATTTTTTTCATCCGCATTTTTCTTATAAGCAGCCAATCCTTTAAGAGGTAATCGACATCTTCCAATTTAATTCCAAGTTCTTACGAACCTTAAAAATTGGAACAAACTCGACATACGAGTAATTGCCACCGATTTAAGAGATCTACAACGTCTTTGATTCATACCTAGCTTTCTGCTGTGGCTGGAATCTCAACAACTATTTCACGCTTATCGAATTATGTTTAGATCATAAAAATCTGAGAACTTTAAAATTTTGTTGAAAATATTGTTATATCTGTTTATGCCCAATGATACAAATATCTATATGAGCGCATCATTCCATCAGAACAAATAAACGAGCTTTCACGTTGACGTAAGAATAATTAAATTGTATATAACCTAAAAACGTGTTTATGTATAAGATATTCTTGATATACTCGTACATAAAAGGAAATCCCATTGTGAAAAGCATCGACATTCCGAGGAACAGTAGGCTAATCAGATAAAAAAAATAAAACAAATGAATTCTCGACCAAATAATTGTCTAATCAATATGTTATCACGTTGGCTACTTTTTATTAAATAGTACAAAGTGATTTAGAATAGTAGAGGCTAACATTTTTAACAAAAACTCATGGGCTCGAGAGAGAGCATGTGTCCCTCATGCGGCTTAACCTCCTGATGTGAAATAAGTTAGACTACATACATGAAAATTGGAGCATTTGGAAGCAAAAATTTCGTGAACATCGGAATAAACTAATTTAAAATATAAGAATTGGCAACATTTGCCGATTTCTCTACCGACTGATAAGTAACTTTTTTAGTAGATTAAACCTGAATTAAACCTTTTCGAAATACTTTTGTAGTATATTAAAAGTGATTGTAAGTCTATCGTGAATTTATTATAATGCTGCACTATTTCAAATTCAGTCCGCGCTTTAGGGTTATAAAAATGGAATCACAAGATGAAATTTGTATCAGCGAAGGCGAGTTTGATTTGGTGTTGATGTTTAGATCGATTGATAATATTCTGAATGAAAACTAAGAAAATAGCAATCAAGACGATATCAGTGAAGAGAGTGATGTAGTAATTTAGAGCAGAAGAAAAAAAATTGAATAATAGAAAGCCAAAGTGAAAAAAGTGATGATTCTTCTGATCCAAATGTTACAGAAAAGGAAAATAGTTTTGAATGGGAAGATGTCACGGAATCTACAAAAATACCTTAAAGAGAAGAGTATAATTTAGTAGTGGTGAAAAATATATAGGTCCCAAGCTAAGGCAAATCTCGCGGAATAATTGCAACTCTTTCAATTATTTTATACCGATAATTTATATTTGTTACAATTGTGACTGCAACAAATACATATGCACATAATAAATTGAAAGACGATGAATTATCGAAAATTCCAAGTGGATAAATTGGAAAGAAGTAACCACACAAGAATTCCGTGCATTAATTGCGGTCATCCTTAATGTGGGAACAATGCCACCTTCAAATATCGCACAATATTGGTCGACGGATGAAAATAGATCAATTCCTTTTTTCTCAGTGTGTTTACACGAGACATTTTTTGGAAGATACGCTTGAAGACTTTCTTTATCTTTATTTGGAAGAAATCAACGCGAAATTTTTGAAAAATTTCGTTCCGGGCGAAAATATATGTGCCGACGAATCCGTTCTGCAATTTAAATAATTTTTCTTTTATAGATAAATTTTCTTTTATCACTTATAATCTGATGAAACCAACGAAATGGGGAATTAGGATTTATGTACTCTGTGATTCGGAAACAGCGAATATTTCTGGGATTCTTTCATATTATTGATTGAAGTTGATAAGAACTGACCTAATGAATTCTGAATTCTGTTCCCGATACACAAGGCCACCAAAGATAGATAGTATACGAGTATTGTGCTAGCCAAAAAATTAGCTAAAATGAAGTGTCACTTGACCGGAAAAATTAAGAAAGATAGAAACAGTAGTATATTGGAAAAATAAGAATTTGATCTTGGCCAGGAGGGACAAACCAAACGTTGTTTTATAGTTCGAAAATACTAGTGCATTTACATATTGTTATTTGCTAAAATTTTTGAAGCAGTGACGCAAATTATTTTTCTGGGGATTGGAGATATGCGTGATTAATTCAAAAACAGAAAGATGGGCTTCCGATCAACCCCTTAAAATATGTGAAGCTATTAGTAAATCAGTATATTATCGACAAAACCGTAAGCGATTGTCGAGTGTGCTCTGACCGGACAAAGAAAGGCGGAAGGAGTCTCTTGGACTGTAAATTTTTATGATACTTGTCCTGGTAAACCTAGGCTACACCTTGGAGAGTCCATCCTAAAATAATGCTCAAATATTATGTTTGCAGTACAGACCCATGCTAAAAAATGTTCCAGTGGGTGCAAAGACTTAAAATGTATTTACATAAAATATTACGTCATATCTCAGACTAAAAATTTGAATATGCCGAAGTCTTTTTATAAATAGTAAAGAGTGGTTATAATTTGAAAACTCTGCGAATTTTTTTTAAATTGGTTTGAAATTTAAATGGTTTTTCATAGAATTATGAATTTAATACTTTATCAAATTTTGTTTGGAATGCCAAACTTTTATTTTTTTAATGTAACATAAACTAATATTGATAAGCACAAGTGCCCACAAATTATGTTTATTAATTTCAAATTTAACGTTCTTTTTTGTGTTTAGTCCATGAAATAAACTATTTTAGATTTTGTAAATTTCAACACAAAAGAAATTAAAAATTCATGTAGGACCGGAAGCAAGTAAAAACTGTAAATGTTAGGGATATATATTGCGTGTTCTAAAGGTCATGGAACGCTGAAATATTGCAGGGATCTTGAGTTTTAGTGTAAAGTACACGGTTGCTAAAACTTGTAATAACTTGTAACATAATTCGCGGAGTTGCTGCAGTTCAAACACGAACATACACACAATATGGGAAAAAATCTACTGGAATTTATTGTGATTTCGTAACAAATATCAAAAATTAAAATCTTAAATTTCTTTCAAGGTCATCTACAATTTCTTCTTTGTTGAAATTTTTTTGGAATGTCAAAACTTTTGTATATTTCATTTTCAGCTCAAACTTATTCCGTTTGTGTCATTTAGACATTTTGTACAATGAAGAACACTCAGGATAAGTTACAAAGAGGAATATTAGGATAAATTTTCTTTTAAATTTTACAAATATACTTCCATTGAACTAAAATAAATTAGAGCAGATGTTGACGTCCGATTATTATCATTTCATTTATTCGTAATCGTTTTTTTTTCTATTTTTGGAAAAACTTCGGTGAAAATTTGGTCAAATACCGGTGACGAATTTAATATTTAAATTTTACTTACTTTAAAACTGTTTTATGGATCTATAAAATTTCTCATAACCTGAAAAGCCCAATCGAACCTTCAAATTAAATGCATACGCCAATAATTTTAAATATTATAATATATAATTTTAATGGTTTTTGTATTTTTTTTACTTTTATTTGTTTTTCATCGAAAAAGTTTATAATATTTATAATTATAATAATTTATTACAATCCTATAATTATAATTTTGTTTTTCTTTCATATTTTGTTTCATATAATAAAAAGAAGACTATTTATAACATATCTACACAATTTTTAATTTTTTAATTTCAATTTTATTCAAATTTTACAATTTTTTTTTGTTTAAAATTAATTTTTAACAAAACAAAAAATTATATTAATACAAATTAAACAAAACGAATAATAAAAAAATAAAAGCGTAATATATAAATTGGGAGGTATATTTTATAATTTAATTAGGCACGATAAAAATGGCGAAAATTTTGTTCGATGTATATAGAATATAGTTTGGTTTAAATTTTGTTAAAACAATACTTTAAATAAAGGGAAATGTTTTGTTCGTTGTTAATTTGACTCCTTTTCAATTAATTTGCTCTTTAAACCCAACATACGATATTTTTTTGTGTTTAATTCACTGAAATTGGATCAGGTACACAACACAGATTTTAAGCGATTTTATGATTATTATATTTTTTCCTTTCATTCTTTTTATTAAACTAAATTTTTATTTTTTTTTTGAAACCTTGACGCAAATATCCTGAAGACACAATTTATCGAATAAATATATATATAATTCGGTGGCTAGAGAGATTGCAACACAAAAATACGAAATAAATAAAAAACCAAATAAATAAAATTATAATATAAAAAATCATTTATTATATAAAATAATAATAGTATATATATTTATAAAAATTTATAAAATAAACAATATTAATAATATTTTAACTTTTATAATAATAAAAATAATATTAATCATAAAAAAATAAAATAAAGAGATTTTTAATTTATTTTTTCAAATTATATTTTCATTTTCAAAACTTTTTTCGTTTTTTTTTTATTTTATTTCATAATTACAAAAAATTTTAAAAATTAAAAAACAGTATTTTCAAGTTTTTATTATACATATAATAATAATATTCATAATAATATATAATATATATTTTAATAATAGAATAAAAATCTATATAATATTTAATAATAATAATTAATAACAAATAGTCTTTGAATTTTCACAAAAAATAATAATAATAATATTAAAAACAAAAATTATATATTATATAGTTTAAAATTATAACCAGATAATTTTACAAAATTAATTAATTTTTCGTGAAAATTTTTATTAATGATTTTCAAATTTTTGCTTTTTTTGTTTTTATTTTTAAGATGAAAAAGTGAAGGAAATTATTAGGGTGTGCTCGTTTTATTTTTTAAATCTTACAATAATATAATATTATTTATGTAAAAAAAAAATTAAAAATTATATTAATTTTTAATTTTTATGGTTTTTATACAAAGATTATCGATACATCGATGCTTCTAATTAAGGAATACAGTATTTTTTTTTATTAAATCCTTATTTAATAAATTTTCTTGGTTTTTATATTAAAACGTCAAAAAAATTAAGATTATAATAATAGACATTTATTTTCTCATTTCAATAATTATATATAATATATATATATATATATATATATATATATATATATATATATATATATATATATATATATATATATATATATATATTGTTGTTTATTTAATTATAGAAAAAATAATAATAATAATAAAAAGGAATTAGAGAGTGAGAATTAAATCGTTTAATATTTATTTCCTATTTTTTAAATATAAAAAAAAATAAATATTGTAATTTTGTTGTCCTACACATTTAAAGCGGTTTTTTATTATTATTATGTTTTTCGCGTTTAATTATTCAATTTTTTTTTTAATTTTAAATAATAAATAATAATTATTATACTTAATAAACAAAAAATATTTAATTGAGATTAAAAATGGAGAATTTTTTTTTACGTTTTATGACTGTTTTCTACTATTTAATTTTGTTATTTTCAAATTATTGAAGTTTAGGTTACATACGAAGTAAATACGACTATTTTTAGTTTCTTTTATAAACAATAAAAATAAAAGCAAATTTTTATTATTTATTTGGCAGTTTATACATGTTGAAAATAACAAAATACGTAAATTATATTATAATATATAATTAAAGAAAAACAAGAGGTTTAATTATTTTTAATTATTTTTTTTAATAATCATTATTATTATTTTAATTAGTTTCACAGCCTGCTTTTGTTTTTTATACCTGAATTTTTTATGATTTTTTTTTTATTATTTATATATTATATTTCTTCATTTTTCATCTCATATGACTTTAAAAAATAATAATTATCCATAATTATAAAAAAAAACTAAAAAAAAGGTGGGTATGTTCAAATTAAATTTAACTATATTTTTTTTAAATATGTATTTTAAAAAATGCTTAAATATGATTAATTATAATTAATACTTAATAAAAATCAAATAATACGTAAAGGGAGTTTGAGAATTGATATTACTGACACAATTTGAATTTTAAATGCAAATTAAAAGAAGATGATTGTCAAAATTATAGTATTGAAGTATTTTACACGATTAATTTATTGTCAAAAATGAAAATAATTGAAAATTATATTATTATTTTGTTCTATTTTTTTTTTATTTTTTTTTTTCCAACAAGGCACTGATTAAATATATATAAATATACATATATTTTTAATATTTTTATTGTAATAAAAACCGGACAATTAATTATTTTTAAATATTTTATACTCATGTATCATCCCTTCTAATCTACTATTTAAAAATTCGTGATTAAAAACACAGACAACTAATAAATTTTATTATTATTATTTATTTATTTATTTTATATATTTAATTATATTCTTAGTAATTTTCATGTTTGTTTATTATTTTTACTTTCATTTATTTATTCACAAAATCACAAAAATTTTGACGAAATTCTTTGGTTGTTTTCTTCATATTTATAAAGAAAAAACAGTTTTATTAAAAAAAAAAATATAAAAAAATTAAAGTTCGTTTTATCAAGCTTCCTTTATTTAATATAAAAAAATAATAAATTAAAAAAAAAATATTTTTATCTCATTAAAAAACAGATTAGTATTTTATTTAGAATAATAATTATGACATATTTTTTTTATACATAGTTTGATAAAAAAAAAACAAATTGGATATTTAAAATAGTATACATAGTGCCGATCTTCTAGCGGACCAGTGTTATCTCCAATGTCAAAAATAATGTTTTTGTAATAGAGATATCAGAACCACTGTGACTATCGGACACGGTCATATTTGTAAAATACAAAATTATAATATATAAAAACTGATAAATATTATATTTTGTTGTATTATATTATTATATTAATTATTTATAAAATTAAAATCACATTCAACTTACATATTAACATTATTAGTACAGTTTTATCATAATTTTTTGTTTATACAGGTCTGTTATATAAATTCACTGAGCAAAGTATTTTTTTTTTATGTACACAAAATATATATTTTATAAAATTTAATTTCCGTAAGTAACAAAATCATTATAATTTAATAGTAATTCGTTTATTGAATTTGGAAATGATAAATGACTACCGGAGCCTGTTGATGATGTTTCAATATTATCTAAATCGATTTGATTTAATTCATCATTTATAAAATTGGTTGGATTATTTAAATTAGATAGGGTAGCTGAGCGTTCATATGTTTTATTTATTGCTAATATTGTATTATTATTTGTATTATTATTAATTGATTGAAAATTATTTGTATTTATTATACATATATTACCACCAATTGCGTCCACACAATTACCAATGCCACCATTCTGATAGTTTGGATTTATTATATAACCTGTATCATTACTAACTGTCAAAATTCCCATATCCATATTTTCTGTATCATACAATAATGTTTTACGATCGATAATATTATTATTAACACTAGTATTGTTATTATTATTATAGCTATTATTATTATTGTTATTACTTACACTATTGTCTTGTATTTCTTGTTTTATAACAAAATTATTTAATACACTATTATTATTACTATTACTATTATTACTATTTAAATTATTTGTATTCCCATTTGTAATTATCGTATAATCTTTATGATCGAATGTCGCATCATTTTGTAATGGATTATTAGTGATTGTAAAATTAATACGGTATTTATCGTCCGTTTCTGCCTCAAAATTATTATCAAATATATGAAACATGTCATTATCAAATATATTATTATTATTATTATTACCGTTATTATTGTTGTTATTGTTATTATTATTATTTGAATTTAATTGGGTAACACCATTTTGATTATTTGTTAAATGTTCGGAATTATCTGCCACAATTAAAGAATTATCATCGTAAAATGCACTTTCGGGTGAATTTGGTAGAAACTCATTTGGCAACATCATCCGACCATTAGCAAACGTGGTATCGTACATACCAAATGACGGTGATATAGCCATCGGGGATGGTAATGATTGCTGTACCGTATTTGAGTTGTTGCTATTATTAATTGAACGTGATTTTGTTGTCTCGATCGATGGGAGTTTGTTACGTATCAATTTATTTAAATTATTATTTGTGTCATTATTGGCCGTATGCTTTGTAATTTTACCCGAATTACTACGACGATGATGACTACTTAGCGTTGATGATGTTGATGATTTTCTTGTACGAGTACTACTTGTATTACTTGTATTATTAATTGTATTACTACTAGTATTATTATTTGGTGATAATGATAAATTTGATAACGATGAATTTGAATTTGATGATGGACTATTTGGTGTTTTCCTACCGCTGCTGCTGCTACTGCTACAATTCGATGATGGGGATGAAGCGGCCGATGACGATTGTTTTGCACCAGTTGCATTTTGTTTTTTACGTGGACGGTATTTATAATTTGGGTATTCTTGTAAATGTAATTTACGTAAACGTTCCGCTTCATCGATGTATGGTTTCTTCTCCTCGTCCGTCATATCCTTCCATTTTGCGCCTAATTGCTTTGAAATTTCAGCATTATGCATGTCGGGTGTTACCTCGCAAATTTTTCGACGCTCTAGCTGGCTCCACACCATAAACGGATTCATTGGACGTTTTATGTGCCCTGGACTGTGTTTTTTTGTCTGAAAATATAGTAAAAAGTACACAACTATTATAATTATTGTTAAGTAGTCATCTAATTAGGTTATATAATAAAAAATCAATATTGATCATAAGAAACCATTAGATCATCGTCATCATCATTAAAAGTATTAGGATGAAGTCATAGTATTTAACCTTTAAAAAAACGCAACTATAAATCGCAACCGAATTAAAAATAAACATAATAAATCATTAAGTGATTACCACCGTGATTCTAAGAAATCGCAGCGCTAGAAAAACTGATGCAAAACCTACTTATCTGTACGGAAATACATATTACATGGAACATAATTTTCGCACGTCTACCGATCAAAACAGATTCAATTACATAATGTCTAAAATCAACAAAATGATTGACTGTAAAAAAAGAGATTTTAATGGTCACGCATATACACATTGTATGGATATGTTGATGATGATGTATATAAAATTAAATATAAGCATTTTTTGCGGTTAGACACAGGAAGTCCATCGTGAATCAATATTACGTATATATACCATAAAATTAAGATTTTAATCTACCTTTTAATTAAATTTCAATATAAAGCTAAAGCTATCAAGGGCAGTTAAAATTCGTCTCCCTTTTATGACCTCTAACTTAACAAAAAAAAAGTGTGTATATGTAATCAATCTTCCGAACCGAAAACCATTTCCATAGAATTAATTAGCAAACAAATTTATGCGTATAGTAATTTTTTTTTTTTTTTTTTTTGTTAGAGATTGAAGTTAAAGATTTTACCTTAAAAATCATTTTACCGTAAACTTATTTTTTTTTTCGTTACACTGTATTCAACCTACGTACGATCGTTTGGTTACATAACAAACAAGTAAAAAAGTGAAATATTGTTATTATATTTAATTAAAATTATTTTATGTAACAATAATCAAAAAATTAAGATCAAATTTTGAAAAGTCATACATATGACGGAAGATTATCGCACGATCAATCATTATATTTTAATAATATTATAAAAAAAAAACGCTTATTCATAAACTCATTAGAATATGTGTATATATTTATATTTATTTGATTGATCCATTATCTTGACCTTGGAATGTTAGACAAAAAAAGTTTATTAGCCTCACGATCGTTTTGTGTGTGTGCGTTGTGATCTATTAGTCATTAATCATATTTTGTGTTTTTTTTAAATTTTAATGGTAGTATCAATTTAGCTCTAGACCAATTATAGATTTTTTAAAAGCTTTTCGATATAAATGAATGAACTTTATGTAATTTCCTAATAACCTTCGCTTATATATTGTTACAATCACTTTTTATTAGTACGCGCGCAATCATGTATGTTGTACATACTGGTAGTATATATACAAATATATAAATTCATCACAGATATATAATTTCCGATATTGATGGTGATCGCGCAAAATGTTTTTTCTTGCGTTTCACGTATTATAAGCCTTGAATAAATTATATTACTAGTATTATTACCACTACTAATTTTTTTTTTTATGTTTTATTATATGAGATATTATGTTTCATAAGCTGTTTTTTATTTTACTATTTTATTTTTTTAGGCTTAAATATGTCATAATATTATGTGAGTTAAACAAATTTGTGAAATTTAACATAATTAATTATTTTGGATTTCAATTGTATGTATATTACTATGTGAAGGATACGATCTTAATTAAAAATGCAAAAATGTCGTCATGATAGCTATTCTTATCACATAAGGTCATTATATTATGTTTTAGCAAAACTAATTGATCTTGACATAATCACACATGAAATGATCTTCGATTAAAATTAATTAAAACTGTGCGAGTTTGTATATTATAAGAAAGAGAGAACACGAAAATAATAATGGTACGTGCACAGCAATTAAAACATGAAAAACTAAACATATGATGATTTTTTTTAAATACATTTACACAGATATAATTATAGTCGATCGCCTTGAATATACTGTGTGTATATATATATAGAAAAACTATCGTATGTACGTTATACACTAAGATTTTGCAAAATTTACGTCAATTGTAAAATTTTAATGGAAAACACAATTTTCGAACCAAAATCGTGCAGCAGCCGTCGACAGCCGCTAAAATACTATATGATAGTATATTTTATAAATATGTACGTTAGAACAAGGAAGTAAATGTATACCGTCCTTCTGCCGCCCGTATATGTCTATCTGGCCTCGAAGATTATAATTTTTATTTTATACATATATTTTTTGTAAGAGACTTGTTTTAAATCGTATACACACGTATGTGTTTTGCATTTTATAAAATTTCTTAATGTAATTTACGTACGCAATGTGTGTAAAGGTAGCGTTTATTTTACAATATTATCTTATAACAAATTGGCGAAAGAAAACCCCCCACTAGTGCGGCATCATATTAGCATTAAAATTTAATAATTCATGAAATCGCGAAATAAATCAATCAATTAAAATAAGAAACAGAAATTATTTGATTTGTGAACCCACCCACACACCCCCGCCACACACCATTTATTTATATATATATATATTATTATATACTATATATATATATATATATATATTTGTAACTTTTTCTTTTTTTTTACTTTTATTAAACAATCGCATAACTTTTAAAGTTTGCATAATATTAAAATTAATGGTTTTTACCGATCATTAAAATAAGGAAATGAAAATATCGGTCAAATTTTGTTGTAAGTTGTATATTTTGCCACGCTTTAGAATAACGTTATATATATATATATATATATATATATATATCTATTAGTCACCTTTCACCTTAATTTGTTTAGAGTGACTCACATTATAATTTATGTAGATACGATATTGCTTAAAGGTATTTCAATTTTATATAATAATCATTTTAAATTATATAAAATAATAAAATTTAGGTTAATTTGGAATCGCTTTAAGCCTATGCGCTCCTAGAAAGTTAACAACAATATAGCTTTAAAATTAGCTATGCGCCATATTTCATACGGAAGCTAATATCTATTCAAATCACAGATTACACGCGCGAAATTACAACACAAAATGTTAAGGTTATATTTGATTAAATAAATAAATATATACATTATAATAATCATAATTTGCATATTTCGTAAATTAAAATACATATCCTTATTCAATGTTCCAAACGTGATTTTAAAATTATGTCGGTCTAATGGATTTTTGCGTACAGCAGAAAAAAAAAATTTTAACCTCCAACCTTATTAACATTTTATGGTCTACTGATGAATTTCTAAGTATTATATATTCTGTATAAGAGACGTCGCCAACCAAAAAAGGTGATTTATACATGTATTTCATGATCACTTGTGATCATATAAAATACGTTAAGAAGAAACATCTGTCTTCTTTACTATGTGGTACACCCTCTCATACCTCATCTCTTCTTGTATATATCCTCAAGTTATATATATTATTATATTTAGCAAAGAGACTGGTAAAATATACGTTTATATAGAATATAAAAAATTCGTCTGAACTCTCATGAACTTGGTAATATTTTTTTTTTTATTCTTATACACTATATAATATTCTTTTTAGTTTGGTTCGTTTCAACTTTATTTTTTTATCGTTTTAAATCAAGTTTTTTAGCTTCAAATTTACTGACTCATCGAGTTCTTTCTTTTTTAGTTATGCCTTTTAGTTTTATGTCTTGTCTCTTCTATATAGACACACCATATTATTATTATTATTAATATTATTAAAAGACTCAACTTGTCTTGCTTCAAGACGAACAAATCCAACAAACAAAAAAAAAACACTTTCAATCCTACTCCTCGACTCTGAGATGACATTAATTATTGTACACATATTGCAAAATACCAATTAGTACCGAAATATGTCGATCGCGTTATATACGTGTGATAAATATAATTAATTGAGGCAACCCCATTATTAATATACGCGATGATCTCAATTTTTTTTTGTGTTTCTTACGTTTTGGCGCCATTTGATGATGATCATGTAATTTTATAAATATATGTAAAGTTATTAAATAATTTGTAATTTTCTTTTGAACATAACTTATGATCGTACGTGGAAGAAAACCATACACACAATTATTACCATAACTTGATTAGAAATTATGTTTTTGTTGTTGTATTGATCGCGATCAATTTAATGATTGTGTAAGAGAAATTTATGATATAATTTAAAAGATTAGGTTTATTTGTAGTTAAAATAACATCCTTTATTTAGACGAACGAGCAAAGAAGATAAATAAACAACATAAATATGTTGAAAACATATGTTTTCAAGAAGATGTCAAGAAACAAATAATAATAATAATAATAATAATAATAAAGTAGAAAAACAAGTCTATATATATAATGTCTATAATATGTGATAAAAGCAAAATCAGCCAACCAACTAACCAACATGAATATTATCATGATCATATGTTTTCGCATCTTCGCAATAATAATAATAATAATAACATATAGAACCGAAACATGTTATGTATATCAAACCAACCATCAAACTATCTATATATCTCTACTACACAACATTGTAATATGTGTATATACATATTCAGTTAACATAAAACATATGCTTATACACAATTTTTTTGTGTAGTCTTCTTCGTTTAAAGTTGTTACAAAATGAACCATAATTGTTTATTTTATATATAATTAGATGATTTTTATGACTATACGCACAGTGGAGTCGCTTTTTTTGGTTGGATATTATTATTATAAACCTATTCGGATCAGGAAATTTTAAACAACACAACAAATTATTTTAAAAAATTTTATATATATAATTTTGTTTTAATCTTATTTTAATTATCGTGAGAAGGCGAGGCATCTACTTTCTAAACCTAAATTACACCAAAAAAAAATGTTATGTCTCGTCACAAACATCTAATAGGGAGCGGAAAACCAAAAAAAAACTATAAAAATGTTGTTTGTTTATTGATAAAAATAATATCCAAAAACTAAAAACGAATATTTGATTTATTCTTGGGGGGAACATACCTACACAAACACACAGACACACACACATCGTACAAGGGGGTACACCGCCGTGCACACACCATAATATGATGTGTGTGCGGGAGACATGAATTACTTAGCAAACTTGTATTGATAACACAGCAAATGGTATACCTATTTAAAATTTGATAAGAATGTTGTCAAGTTCAAATAACTTACCTTGACAAGTAATATTATAATCCCGGACATCTTGTCATGCACAAGCACACATCAAAGAACGAGATAAGAAAACATGCACACACAGTAAACTAACCTGAATAATTATAATAACTTGCATAACAACTAATTATAAATCGATAAACTATTTTTACTCCACCCCTACACAAAATATTTCAACTTTATATTTTTAAATGGCAGACAAACTCAATAATATTATAAAATTATTGGTGTGCAGCAAAAAATCACATGCAAATCCTCATGTTTGCTACGAAAATTTTGTTATTTAATAATTTTTAATATTAACTCTGGGTATATTTGAAGCCTCCACATAATAATTTTAGAAACTTGGGTCGGGGTTTATAAAATTTGCACGTGCACTTCCATCTCAATTCACATGTCTCTAAACATGATAACACATATATGTATATACATATATATTATCATATATAAGGAAAAAAAAATATTTCTATTTAAGGTAAATAACCTAGAGTGAAGCGACACGTGAAAAAGTCACCTTATTACTATATTACTTGCTAATTTTAAACCAAAATTACTTTTTTTTTTTGCAAAACTAATTTGCTAAATTGCTTTCCCAATTTGTATAATAGTTATATTGATCTAATAATATATTACCACTCTATTTTTTTTATATTTTTATATTGTGTATGTAGCATACACGTATAATAGACCTTGAAATTAAATAATATTTAAATTAAATTGAAAAATAAAATAAAAATTAAATTAAGACAAAAAACACGTTTTTCATGTCACTTATAGTGCAACATAAATAATTCAAGTTTACAAATATTAGTTGTGAAAAACTTAGAAGTACTTAAAAATTGCATAACGGATTAATTGATATAACTCTATCGGATATAAGTAGCTAGCCTAGATATCAAATTTCTTCACCACATATTATGGTTACTACATAATCAGTGTTCGAGATATTATATTATGCTACGATGATAAAACCGCACAAGTTCATATTTGGTAATCATCTTTATGAGGTTTTTGGAAATATTATTATCATAATTTTTACGAGACTGTATGAGGTTGTGTGCTCATATATTTATCTAATCAATCCGGTTATTTATTTATAATCGATTGCGTCAAAAACAAATTAAGTGATTAGTTCCTGTCCTAGGGCGAAATAAAATATTTTTTTTTTTTGAGCCGGCACTCGGGTAAAGTTTAACCACGAACACATTTAGGCCAAAGAAAATTTATTTCACTCAATAATTTTTCAATAATCAATCAAAATAAAATATCAATTGAATCTATTCTTGAGACTATACGGTGTGAGCACATAGGAGGAAATAAAATATTGTGTGGAGGATTCGGGTAAATTTTAACCACGAACCGGTTAATTCCGTCACCGATATTATTTTTTCACTCAAACGTATATTTGATATTAAAGGTGTATTTGAATAGCAAAGCAAAATTTATTTCACTCAATAATTTTTCACTAATCAATCAAAATATCACTTAAGACTATAAGTGAAAAGGAATCACATTCCCTCGAGTAATATATTAACGTAATATCCACACGAATAAAAAAAACACGTAATCGTCCCACTATCACATAATATAATGTATAACGCAATACATTTTTGTTATATAAATATTTTATTTCACAGATAGTATGATTTATGCCATTTAAATAGCGTATATACACAACATATGTGTGTGCCCCATATAGATAAGGGCCGTCGAACAAAAATAAATACTCCTTTCCGTGTATTCTGTTCGTTAAAAATTTATAAATTTTACTTTACCCTCTAAACCTAAATCCGTATATACCAATAAATCTAACTACATTCTGGGAAATTATTAGGTAGGTCAACTACCTCTCGAAAAAATGCAATTACAATATTAATATTTAAAAAAAAAAAAAAATCTATTTTAAAATTGATGATCTCTTTCAGAATACATACAAGTATATGTAAAACAAAATAACAAACACAAAAATTAATATTTTATATGTGTAGGTCGACGATCGCGAATATTTCGAAAAAAATTTTTAAATTTGACGCAATTTGTGAAATTTCGCTAAAGAAATGTAATCGAACTGCATAATACTTGGACGTTGTACACTCATTAAATTACTAAATGTTATATATGTACTGACCTGTGTTGCATCAGTATACGGTGTACTTGAATTTTTATCCACAAGCATCGAGCCAAACACAACATCTTGCTGAAGCTGTTGCGAATTGGTAGTTCCAATCATTGTTGCATCCATATCATATTCATGATCTTGTCGTGACATTGTAGTATTATCCTGTGAATGTTGTGGCACCATTTTTCATTTATAACAACTAATTAATAATTTCTTTTCTTAAATCACTTATTCTTTAACTTTTCTTCTAATAATATATATTTTCTTCACTTATAACAAATTTTTTTTTATATTTTTATCACTAAATTTTTTGGAAAACAAACAAATCAAATATACAAAATATTTCTATTTATTTTCGATAAAATAAAAACAAATCATTCAAAATATCGCGACTCAAGTAATTAATATTGTTTTTCTTAATTGATAAGATGTTTGTTGCATTTTTGATGTTTTAGCCACTTATACTCGCAAGTCACTTTCAATAAGATAAATTCATTAATAACAAAAAATTGTGCGCTTAAGTTTAATTTTTAAGTATTGATTATTTATTATAGATATATTTTTCACACAAATAATTTCTTTGATTTTACACAAAATATATTTTATATTTTTTTATTACACAGAAATATAATTAAATAAATAATTTAATTTTATTTATTTACATTAATTTAAATTTTCCACTAAAATATGTAAAAATGTTTTCTTTTTTTTGGATATTATACTTTATTTCTACTAAACACAACAAAACAAATTTTTAATGTTTTTTTGCCTAAGTTATTTTCTCAAACAGCAAAATTAATTTACAAAATTTTATAATATTAATTTTTTTAATTTCAAAATATTTTTAATGTAGATTATTTCTTGATTTATTTCACTACCGTTCAGTTCAACAGCTGATAAGGTTCTAAATGTTGTTTCAAACTTCCAATGCAGTGAAGAATACAAAAGTAAAAATATATGAAATAAAAAAAAATGAATAATAAAAATCAGCTGTTTCGCTATATAGAAATCGAAATTCTCTCTCGTTCAATTAATTTTTATATTACTATACTCTCGCTCTCCCGTATATAAATTACCCCACCAAAATTTTCACATTTATATACACAGTCCAGTGTATGGTGTACTCATTTATATCTACATAGATTTTATTTGCTATTTCATTTTCAAAGAGAGCGTGAACCATACACATGCGCGATTTTTTTTATTTACTTATGTATATATATACATATATTTACACTATATACAACAAAATTCTCTTACTTGTGTAGTAAATAAGCGTATAGAATGGAGATAGAAAATAAAAATAAAATAAAACGTTACAAATGACGAACACACACTCGTCAAAAATGTTCACCTCGTTCTTCAAAATGCAATCATTATATACAAACGTGATGTACTTTTCTTATATACTAAATAGTGAGAGAGAAATATTTGTATTGGTAGTGGTATTATTACTCAGCTGTTTTTTGGAGTTCATTCTTTTTTTTTTGGTGTTTGAATAAATGTGCGATGACTGCGATCTGCGATGAGAATAATATTATGTTGTGGGATTATGATTATTTAATTTTTTGATTGTGGTAGTGATAATTATGATTTTATATTTTTATTTATTTATTTATTATTTTATTTATATGGGGGTGGGACAAATGTAAATTTTTTAAAACGTTTTATAAATAAATAAAAGGATAATGTACATAAAGAAATAATAATAAGTAGGGATAGATTGATTAACATTCCGAGATTAGAATAAGACTGGGTAGTGCGTAGTAAAAAATAACGGTAAAAGGTATGTACGAGTATATAGAGTTATGGGGACTGCGTATGCTTCGAAACACATTTGAGTTTTGTTTGATAATCAATGAAGTGCGTTATTTTAAAACGTAAAATATTAGTAGCTAATCAAATTGTCACGTTGTTTTTGTTGGAAAATGTTGTTTTCTATATTCATCTTTGATATCGTTAGTTTTTTGTACAGGTGCAAAAAAGACAAAAAGCTTTGCTGCTGGTGCTATTGGACACCAAAAAAATGGTTCAGAAACCATAAAACAAACCACATTATGTAAAGTTCTAAAACAAAGTTGTTAACAAGGAAGAATAAATTTATTACGACACTAAACAATCGGAAAATGATAAATTCTATTTCGACTAGTCAACACCTATACTGCCGTACTAATCATAAATAACTTAACTGCAAAAAATGAGTCTTGAGGCAATCGATGTAAAACTTTTGACACTAGTTTTAGGTTTGATACTTACAAAATTAATTTAAATTAAATGTGTTTGCCAAAATATTAACAAATATACTCAAGGTATTTTTTTTGACAAAATGCATATAAAAGCTTTTGCTACGAACCTGCCATAGAATCGCGACAAAACTTTCGCGAACGAAATATTATCACCTTATCTACCATTAAAAGTGTTTATAAAGGGTGTTTTTTTAAGAGGTTGCCGATTTTTTTTTTGAATAAAACACATATAAAATTATGAAATGACCAAAATTTTTTTTTATTTGGTAGATAATTTTTTGGCATTTAACATTTAAACACAATTTCTGGCATATGGCTACCACGACTATTTTTCACAAATGTCATTCTGGAGGTCCAATTTTCCAGCACTTTTTCAAGCATTTGAGGGCGTATGTCAGCAATGACACGTTGAATATTGGTTTCCAAAGCGTCAATCGATTGAGGTTTATCCACATAAACCAATGACTTCACGTATCCCCACAAAAAGTAATCGAGTGGCGTCAAATCGCACGAACGCGGAGGCCAATTCACCGGACCATTTCTCGAAATAATGTTGTCGTTGAAAGTTTCTTTCAATAAGTCGATTGTTTCACGTGCTGTATGGCAAGTGGCACCATCTTGTTGAAACCACATTTCATTCATATCCATATCTTCAAGATTTGACAACAAAAACTCATTTAACATGGTTCTGTATCGATTTCCATTCACGGTAACGCGTCGTCCTTCCTCAATTTTAAAGAAATATGGACCGATGATCCCACCAGCCCATAGACCGCACCAAACAGTACATTTATCAGGATGCATTGGTAATTCTAGAACGGCGTGTGGATTATCTTTGCTCCAAATGCGACAATTTTGTTTGTTGACGTATCCATTTAACCAAAAATGCGCCTCATCACTGAAGAGAATTTTACGGTAAAAAAATGGATCTTCGTTCAATTGATTTAACGACCAATCACTGAATTCACGGCGCAAACGATGGTCGTGTGGCTTTAATTCTTGCACCAATTGAATTTTGTATGGCACCAAACCCAAATCTTTACGTAAAATTTTCCATAAAGTCGATGGACAAAGTCTAATTTGCTGAGCACGACGACGAATCGATAAATTGTCGTTTTCTTCGACACTGGCCTCAACGACAGCAATATTTTCTTCTGTACGAACTCTTCTCATTCTTGTCGGTGGCTTGGCATCCAAAAGAGTGAATGTAGACCGAAATTTGGTAATTACGTTCTTTATGGTGGTCTCTGACGGACGATTATGTGCACCATAAAATTCACGAAGTGCTCTATAAACATTTTTAATTGAACACTGATTTTGAAAATAAATTTCCACGATTTGAAAACGTTGTTCTGGAGTTAACCTATTCATAATGATTTGCCAAACAATACTGAGTAGAAATGCCACTTTGAGCTGTCAAAACAACTGTCATAAAATAAAACGACATCTATCGGAAAAACAAACCTCCTAAAAAAACACCCGTTATGTTTAATTTATCAACAAAAAAATTGAACATGAGGATTTATTTTAAATAAAATGTATTCAATTAGTTTTTTTAATTTTATTAAATTCATTTGAATATTTCATTAAAAGCTATTATTTAATTATTTAATTTACCTTTGTGAAGATATCCCAAATTTATATCCCCGAAAATCGAAAAAGTTGCTTATGGCAATACTGCACAAGTTTATGTATACCATTGCGACATTTAATTAACAATTGTACACGGTTAAAAATGAAAGAATAAAAATTAGTTTTAGCCCAAGTATAAAATTATTTTGAATAAATTTTATTAAATTTGGAACCTAAACATTATTCTCGTTTATTAAATGGTTTTTATTCTTATTTTGTTTAATGTTTATCATTTTCTTTAAAACAAATTTTATTCTTTCGTGTTATTCTTTGCATAAATAAAAATTTGTCCTTTTAATGATAATGTTTATCTACATTTAAACCTAAAATATTTTAAGTATTAGCAAAATTATTGGAGTTTAACTAAATGGTTCATTTTATTCGAAATTGAATAAAAATTAGCAAACTAATTTAAGCTTAAAAGTATAAATAGTCAATTTATCAATTTATTTTTATTTTAATCTTACTCTTAAATTCTAAGGGCACCCCAACTAAGTTGCATGTCAATATCGATCACATCATAAAGGTCTATCAGTTTATCGGAACTGAATCGCGATGTATTGTGCTTTATTCTGTCCAGGGGCCGTATTCTTGAAATCGGTGGAAATTTCCGCATTCGGAATATAATTTGCTTTAAAATTCTTTATATTATCCGAATTTTGCGCCGACTACTTTAATCAGTTTTTCAAATTTGTTTGCAAGTTTTCTATTATTTATTTTCCTACTAAAGGAAAAATTCCAAATGGGTAAATCGATACGGAGTTATTCTCTTACTAGGGAAATAAATACTAGAAAACTTGCAAACAAATTTGAAAAACTTATTAAAGTAGTCGGCGCAAAATTCGGATAATATAAATAATTTTAAAGCAAATTATATTCCGAATGCGGAAATTTTCACCGATTTCAAGAATAGGGCCCCAGGTCATATACAGCTTTCTCTCAACTACAATTGTTTTTTGCCTCTCAACAAAAATATTTAAGATTAATTTTTTTCATCCATAAACTTCCCAGAGATCATTCCGGTAATCTCAAAAAATTTAGCGGGTAGTTTTCTAAATTAGACGCCTCGAGTAGAACAAATGGAAATATAAATACAGATAAAATTTGTTGATATTGCAAGAGTATAACACGTATGCCGTAACTTTTGACATACAGTTTAAAACTAACCCATTTCAAGTTTAATTTTCTAGATAATCAAAGTAACAAAACGGCTAGGAGAATGCAATTATGAGGTGAGAACATAATATCGTAAACTATTCAACATACAACAGGTTCAGCCTACTTTCAAAAGCGTGCTGTCTCCGCTCAAATCGATATCATTGTGATATGATTTTGTAGATAGCGCCGTTTTGTATAGAAAAAACATTTTGCCCACATATAGTATAAGACATTAAGACTTATGAACCAACCTCAAAAATTAAAGATATATCACGAGTGTTAATGAGATATGTTTCTCGAATCTGAATTTTAGAACGTTTCGGGCGTATAATATATTCATTGTTACAATGGGCAATCTTAGCGACTGAGCGTTTAAAACAACATACAACTTTTAGTCGACACAACATAAATTGTCGCGCACGTGACGGAGGCTTTCCGTATTATTTTAATATTATTTTAGTCCTCTAACGCAAATGAAGGATAATCATATGTGTAATTAATAGACGTTTATTGGAGTTGCGGCACAACTTGATTATTTTCTCAATTTTATGGTCTATTTTCCCCAATCATGTTCTTAAAGAGTTCTTAGAAAAGTTTGTATAATAATGGTAGGCCGACCAGCTGTTAAACCCTTATGATAAAACGACTGATAATAACTGATACTCATACTTATTTAACTTAAAATTGACGAGAAAAACAAATTTTATCCTTTTTAGTATAAAAATATTTTTATCATTTTTATTCAGTTTTGCATAAAAATCTGAACAAACCATTTAGCTTTAAAAACATAAATTATTATGCTTTGCAGTACAGAAAACTTTTAAAATTTAAAACTTTATGTCTTTATCTTTTCTATTACTTTTGTGGGGAAGTAAGGGATAGCAATCTTTCTGGAAAAATATTTTGATTTAGTTTTAGTAAATTCGACTTTAAAATTTAGTTATCATTTGCCGATAATTTTAAAAGGTTCTGCTGTGAATTAAGAGGTAAGTTTTCGCTTCTACACAATTTATGTATTTTTTGATTATACGAGTAATTAGCGCCACTTATTTTTAAACATTTATTTGCTTTTACAAAAACACATTTAGATACATCTACAGCCAGCCCGCAATCAATCACACTACAGGAACACGGATGGAAATTGGATTTTATTTGAAAATGTACGGGTAAATAAATAATACAAATATGTATTTGATAATTTATTCTTATAAATATTAAATTTATTTAGACCAAAAACAAGAGAGATGGAACTAAACCACGAGTTAGTAACATGGAATGTAATTGGCTTGATATTTCACCCAACATTTAGGAACATGCTAGGATTTTCATGAATCCGAAGAATATTACTCGTACATGCGGATAGGTTATAATCTACGTAATTTTCATAAACTATTGTATATATATATTACCAATATTTTAAATAAAAATTTATGTTTTATTATCAAAATTTCTACTTTTTTTTACTCAAATTCCACTTAAAAAACGTTGAATTTGGTTTGCAAAAAGCATAAAATTTTCCCTGAATTGTATAAAATTTGGTAATGATTAGTATTTATTTTAATCTTTTAATGAGATAAATATTATTCTTGGTGACTTATTTTTTATACGCCAAGAAGAGCAAATTTAGTAATTTTCAAAGAGCAAACTCTATTTTACATTTGAGTGATTTTTACACTCGGCCAAAGAATAAAAATTGTTATTGTCCGATAGATGAATTTTAATCTTTTGGACAAAAATAAAATTTGTTAAAATTAGGACAAAATTATTTTTATTTTGAAAGTATAAATCTCATCTATTTGGGAAGTATAATTTTAAAACTTATAAAAGGATGGACGTATAGTTATTCCGCAGAATGATAGGAAAAGAATGGATTTCATACTTTTATTTTTAACCATGTAGCAACTAATCTAAATAATGAAATAAGTATTTCCGAATAAAAGCTAAAAATTAAATAAAAATATTATGAGTTTAATAAAAAAAAAATTCTACACTCCAAAAATTATACTGACTATACTGATAGCGAAAATCATCAAATCAAGATACAAATTCTACTAGCATCTATATATTTCATAAATAACAGCCCCGAAAATACCATGCCACTTAAAAAAAATTATTTTAAGGAGGTAAGTGGAAGTATAGTACCTCGAAAGCAGAAACAATTCGTTGGCCGGACTATCGGCTTATATCTGACGAGGAAGGAAGAATTAAAGTAATTTTTGTGATTTTTTTAGAATTTTTCTATGGGGTAGAGTTGAGATATAGTTCTTCAAACTCAAATATTCGGCTGGCCGAACTATCGGCTTATGACTTGTGATTAAGGAATATTTTAGTAATATTATAGTAATTTCAGTGAATTTTTAAAAAAAATTGTATGGATTAGAGTTGAGTAGTAGTCCTTAAAACTCGGCAATATTTGTTGAACGGACTATCGACGTGTGTCAGGCGATGGATGAAGATTTAAAGTAATTTTTGTGAATTTTTTAAGAATTTTTTTATGGGATAAAATTGAGATATAGTCCTTCAAACTCAATTAATATTTGTTGGCCAGACTATCGGCTTGAGTCTGGCGATCAAGGAAGATTTAAATTAAATGCAGTGAATTTTTAAGATTTTTTCTATGTGGTAGAATTGAGATATAGTCCTTCAAACTCAGCAAATATTCGCTGGCCGGACTATCGGCTTATGTTTTGTGATTAAGGAAGATTTAATGTAATTTCAGTGAATTTTTAAAAAAAATTGTATGGATTAGAGTTGTGTAGTAGTTAAGGACTACCACACAACTCTCAGCAAATATTCGTTGGCCGGACTATCGACGTGTGTCAGACGATGGATGAAGATTAAAAGTAATTTTTGTAAATTTTCTAAGAATTTTTCTGTAGGGGTAAAATTGAGATATAGTCCTTCAAACTCAATTAATATTTGTTGGCCAGACTATCGGCTTGAGTCTGTCGATTAAGGAAGATTTAAATTAAATGCAGTGAATTTTTAAGATTTTTTCTATGGGGTAGAGTTGAGATATAGTCCTTCAAACTCAGCAAATATTCGCTGGCCGGACTATCGGCTTATGACTTGTGATTAAGGAAGATTTAATGTAATTTCAGTGAATTTTTTAAAAAAATTGTATGGATTAGAGTTGAGTAGTAGTCCTTAAAACTCGGCAAATATTTGTTGAACGGACTATCGACGTGTGTCAGGCGATGGATGAAGATTTAAAGTAATTTTTGTGAATTTTTTAAGAATTTTTTTATGGGATAAAATTGAGATATAGTCCTTCAAACTCAATTAATATTTGTTGGCCAGACTATCGGCTTGAGTCTGGCGATCAAGGAAGATTTAAATTAAATGCAGTGAATTTTTAAGATTTTTTCTATGTGGTAGAATTGAGATATAGTCCTTCAAACTCAGCAAATATTCGCTGGCCGGACTATCGGCTTATGTTTTGTGATTAAGGAAGATTTAATGTAATTTCAGTGAATTTTTAAAAAAAATTGTATGGATTAGAGTTGTGTAGTAGTTAAGGACTACCACACAACTCTCAGCAAATATTCGTTGGCCGGACTATCGACGTGTGTCAGACGATGGATGAAGATTAAAAGTAATTTTTGTAAATTTTCTAAGAATTTTTCTGTAGGGGTAAAATTGAGATATAGTCCTTCAAACTCAATTAATATTTGTTGGCCAGACTATCGGCTTGAGTCTGGCGATTAAGGAAGATTTAAATTAAATGCAGTGAATTTTTAAGATTTTTTCTATGGGGTAGAGTTGAGATATAGTTCTTCAAACTCAGCAAATATTCGGCTGGCCGGACTATCGGCTTATGCCTTGTGATTAAGGAAGATTTAATGTAATTTCAGTGAATTTTTTAAAAAAATTGTATGGATTAGAGTTGAGTAGTAGTCCTTAAAACTCAGCAAATATTCGTTGGCCGGACTATCGACGTGTGTCAGACGATGGATGAAAATTTAAATTAATTTTTGTGAATTTTTTAAGAATTTTTTATGGGGTAAAATTGAGATATAGGGGTAGATACTCGATCGGCTAGCAAGGATACTTTTTGGTAGTCGAATTTCTGGCTACTCAATCAATTTTACCAAGGAAATTTGAATTTTAAATTACATTTTTCATAAAATTTTTGTTTATTTTTACGATTGCACTGTAAAACAACACGTGTTAGCGGATCGAGTATCTACCCCATAGTCTTTCAAACTCAATAAATTTGCTGACCAGACTATCGGCTTGAGTCTGGCGATGGAGGAAGATTTAAAGTAATTTTTGTGAAATTTTTGAATTTTTCTATGGGGTAGAGTTGAGACATAGTCCTTCAAACTCAGTAAATATTCGTTTGCCGGACTATTAGCTTACATCTGGTGATTAAAGAAGATTTAAAGTAATTGCGGTGCACTTCTTAGAACTTTTGATAGATTTGAAATATAGTCCTTCAAACTCGGCAAATATTCGTTGGCCGGACTATCGGCTTGTGTGCGGCAATGGAGGGAAATTTAAAGTAATTTAAGTTAATTTTTTAGAACTTTGCTCTAGATTAGAGTTGAGATATAGTTGTTAAAACTCAGTAAATATTCATTGGTCTATCGACTTATATCTAACGGTGGAGGAAGATTGAAAGTAATTGCAGTGAATTCTTTTAAAAATTTCTATGGGGTAGCGTTAAGATATAATACTCAAACTCAGTAAATTATTTTAAATTACTTTAAATCTTCCTCCATCGTCAGATGTAAGCCGATAGTCCGGCCAACGAATATTTGCTCAGTTTGACAGACTAACTCTCAACTGTACCTCATAGAAAATTCTGCAACATTCACTGCAATTAATTTAAATCTTCCTCCACCGCCAGACATATTTCGATAGGTCGTCCATAAAATATATCACGTAAAATTTCTAAAAAAACATCGTGAGTTGGCAAATAATTAATATTATTTATTTGTCCCAGCCCCGAAAATGTTTCTATCTTCATATTATCATGAAAATGTATAAGTTTTACTCTCAGTCCCGAAATTTTTTTGTGTCGTGATAGATTTAGTTGCCTTGACAGTGAGGTGTGTATGATCAGCTCTTGCATCATATTTTTGCCAATATATCAAAATTTGTCAGAGGAGTCCAACCCTTTTTATATGTACGCGCTATACTAATTTGAATAAGCATCGGAATTTCTACTATCTCACAATAGTAGTGGCTATATTGCGGAAACTCTAAGATGGACAGGTAATTATGTGTTTAACCTCAATCGAGGAAATAGATAAATCTTTGAAAACATTAATATTTGCACATCAGTATATTTTTTTGTTTGGTTTTAATTAGAAATATTAACTAAATATTAGTTATTGTTTTGTTTTCGTATAAATTAATTGTATTTTAAATATAGAATACTGCTTTTTTGCTAATTTGTGTAGCTGCACTTTTTATTAACGTTAGAAACTTCACACCGGTAAGTTCTTCACACTTTTTCATGTGTATACATTTAAATGAAATCTAATTATAACAAAATATAATAAAATCAAAATAAATTTACCAGAAATATTACATTTGTATGTCTTTTATTTACCGATATCATACCGACATAAACACATTGGCTTCGCACAATAGCACGAAGTAAATAGTGAAGCAGCTTGAAAATTCCAGTATTGCTTTCCAATTACAAAACGTTTAAAAATATTAAAGTTCACAAATTACGTAACGAAAATTTTGCTGTTTTTGAACCCCTCTCTCTCTCCCTCGTACCAGATGGTAATAAATTTCGAGGACCCCTTCCCCCAGAAGAATTTTTAAAATAAATTTGTTACAACATATTTTAAAATTTATTATCCGATCCAGTTCGATCTGAAATAAAAACCAGGAAATTAAAAACAGTGTTTTGTTTTATATATTTCTTGCATACCTTATTTAGAGTCCCACGGAGAAGTAAAGTATATTCATCCATTGATAAAACGAGGATATCACTTCCTTTAGATTTATCCTCCGTAACAATTTCAACGTTCATCAAATCAATGATCTCTTCACCAATCCTCATCTCTTCGGGCTGCAACATCCACTGGCACATATTTTTTAATATTGATCGATGATGTGTGGTGGATACTTTTGACATGATCTTTTAGCATCACTTGAGAAGCAAAGTACATTTCACAACTTGAGCATATTCTATCTTTCAGAACATTTTGAACTTAAGGAACATTTATGATAAGCATAAACTGTTTAATAAAAACAATGGTTAATTTGATGTTTCACCACTTTTTCTATCGGTTGCAGTTTTTATTCCAATATTAGTTGGAAAAAGTGGAATTGGTGGTGGTAAAATTGTTTTGTGTTCATTAATGTAAAATAACTACTTCTAGGTTTTGCACAGCAATTTCGATCAACATACTTAACGGCTCGTTTGAACATGGGTACAGGACCATTCGGAATTTCTGAACAAAACATTGGATTGTGGGATTTCCGATTTAGCTGGTTCGATATATTCACCAACTGTTGGATAGTTATAAACAATTTCGCTACTCCGGATTTGTGAGAGAATCTCGCCTGCAAATTTGAAGATATACTTTTCTAATTCAATGCCTTCGTTCATCCGTTCTCGTCCAAGTGGCTGCCATTCTTCGTTTCACTCTGTTAAATGCATTGCGTTCAGTGGCATTTGTAGCTACGAAAAGAGCATCTACGTCATGCTTCAAAAAATGATGAATGCAATGTTGATTTCTTTTTGATATCGTGGGTTTTCATCGGGACCACCGTCAACCGTAAATATTATTATTGCCTTAACTATATTATTTTTTTGCATATTTAAAGTAGAAGTTAACTCGAGAACAGTAAGGTTTCTTTAATCACCAACGCTAGCGTGTACTGTGGAAAGTAAATTCAGTTATAGGTAATTATTATGATTCTTGATTGAACGAATCTTTTTAGGTTGATTTATAAAATTAATGAAAATTTAATATCCAGAAAAATATGTATTTGCCTCCTTATCTAATTGATTACTTTAGTCAAAATTTTGAAAATAACCATTTTGGTTGGACCTCTTATATCCATGGCTTGAAAAGAAAATTCGACAAATGATTCTTGATTTATTTTAACGGTAGATTTCGTTATTTTCAAGGGATACAGTGAATAAAAGAGTTCTGAACGCCAATATATCAAAAAATATATCCACCAGTGTTGAGCTAAATGTCTTTTTTCCAAGAGCGATTGTATGTTTGTACACATTCAGCCATCATATTTGGTGAACATATATGATTTTTTTCTATTTAGCCTTTTTTAACCTTTTCAGGTATATTGGACATGTTTGTTTCACACATATTTTCTACTTTTATTCACACATTTTTACCAATTATATACTTTAAAATTTATTTACTTTGTTTCCTGCGTGTTGTAAGCCAGTTACTTTGTGAGTCTCCAAACACTAGACACAACTCTATTTATAAAAAATACCTATATCTGGTTTCACAAACAATGTAAATGAAACCACGAGCCGTGATGTCAGAGCACGAAGGCGATAATACACTAAATATTGCTGACACAACCAATGCTAATAAATTGCCCAAAAAAGTGCTATAACTTCCAAACAAGTACAGAAACTATTCTCAAGCAATATCTACACTATACATATTCAATGCTGTGCAACTATAAATTCCGATTCAGAAATACGTTGAATATTTCACTAAATACTCGTATATATTGTATTTATTAAGTGCCTTTGTTAAAGTTTAACTATTTGTTCATACTTTTACAAAAATTGGATTTAGTTAAAACTAAACGCATTTTGGGACACTTATATATTTATGTACTTTGATATTTCTGGAAGAAAAATTAGCGCAGGTTCGTGAAAATTATTTTTATTATGACAAAATGACTAGCTGTTATTTTTACCAAAATATTTATTTTACATCTGCTACAGTTTTACAAATAGACTGAAGAGTTCACCCAATTAACTATTAAAAAGTTCAAAGATTAAAATATCAATTTAGAGATCTTACAAAGAAACAGAAGGGTTTATGGCAAGAGTTAAATATGGGATATTTCGATTTAGACCGCGAATTTCGTAATTTAAAGAAAAAAAATTAAGTTGAAGGTGATGACTCAGATGTTTTGGGTTTTTTGTAAATTTCGGCGAGTTCAACAGGATTTTATTTTAGTAATAGATCTCTTAAAAGCTATCGCATTGATTAACGGAATTTGCTCTTCAATAGGGCGATAGACCGTTCGACGTATGATCGCTTTGCGCTAATTTTAAAATTCTATTTTATTTTGTTCTTGTGAGATGCCCATTCTGTTTGAAGGGAGTAACTAAATAAATCGTATTTGAGTAGGTGGTGTCACCACTTATGACGAGATACGTTAAGAAGAGGTTCGTCGTTGTCCGTTCACTTTGAATATATCAGACTTTTATTTTATTTGGGCTGCCAACGAAGATATCAAGTAAGTTTGTAATTATTATCACACTTAGGACTAGTTGAGAACTAGTTTAATTACATTTTTTTACCTTGAAGGACTATTTAATGAAATGATTTTCTATTTTAGAAATCCAAGGCATTCCTATTTGGACGTGCAACCCGTTATTCGCACCTACTACTCCGGGAATACCAGTCTGCGCCTTACTCGCGTTTGAAATTTACTCACGTTTGAAATTTTTAATTACTTTGCAGTATTAGGAGACCGAATATAAATTATTTTTAAATTTGAAATTTGTTTACTTTTAACACTAATAAACACATTAAAACACTTGTTTATTAAGTGAAATTTGTTTAATTTTTTGTACAAACACGACCTTTGTTGAGCGAAGTCGAATCTGTCGCTCGTTTCAAAATCGAAAAAAATGATTGCGGTTATCTAAATTGGTTTCCGAAATTTTGTTTTTAAGGAAAGCTTTTCCAATATTTCTAGTGATGACGTTTTCCGGATAACCATTATCCACTAAAATATCAATTAAAATTTTGAACTTTTTAGAATGTAAAACATAATCCGATAACCCTAAAGTTTTTCGCCTCGCAAAAAGGCTTTTTATGATCCCATTCTGTATATTCAACGGTTTCAACATATCCCATTAATAGATTCGCGCCATGGTTGGACTTTCCGGAGAACCCATTGGATAACCAAAACTTGTTTAAAGCATCTTCGATCCAACCCAATCCTAAGGTTTCTACAAAATCGGTAAAATCAAATTTTGCATTGCTTTTTGATTTTTTTTGTCGTTTCAAAACAGTTTACCAAATTACTCACAAGAGAAAAGTCTTTATTGGTAAACCGTGAGACTACGCCGTATATAACACTAATACGTAACCTGTTAGTATAGACTTAGATTTTTAATTTTATTTTAAAAATCTCACACGAAAAATTATTACCGACGAACCAATTTAAAATTCTAAACAGAAATTTTGATAAATTATACAAAGGGAACTCGTCGATTTTTCCAAGTCTTTTCCAAGAACTAATCTTGGTATTTAAATTGAATTGAATGGACGGCATCCTAACTTTCCGAATCCTGATTTAAATGATTATTTGATTAAAAGTTTGTTAAAATATTTACTAATCTAAAGCAAAGCCCATTATTTATGTTAGTTAATTTCTTATTTGAGACAGAACTTTCACTATATGGAACTAAATTGAATTATGTTTATAAAAATACTTTCGAGAAAAAAAACACTCGAGCCATCATGCTACTCCGAATCATTTAAAAAGAAATTAAAATTATTGCAAAAACGTTGGATTTACACGAAATAAAATGTTTAAAGTATAAAGCATGGGAACCGATCACAGTGATGTTCTAATTATTTAGTGATTAAACATTAACTAATTTCTTGAACCATTTGCTACTGCAGAAATCTTCTATCACAGCCCTGCTTTGCAGTATATTTGGCATCCTTCAAGTAACTTTAAGTTATTACTTTTATGACTTCCAACTGCCTGATGATGAACTGCCGATTGCATTGGTTCATTTGAATAAGTTACAGATTAAACATTTTTTCTGGTCGACGACATTCTTGGTATGAAAATCACATTTTTTATTTTTGTAGCTGAAGCATCATATTTAATGTTTCAAAACCATTCAGCAAATAGCTATCATTTAGCGTAGAAACTCGAACGAATGCCGCATAAGTTATAAATGATGGGCAAAGCATGCCAATGGTAGAGCTAAATTCCATCCGAGAAGTGGAAGTGCTCATAAACACGTACCGAGAAAGTGAAAATTATTGTAAGAGAAATTGGATTTTTAAATTGTGACGATGAAAAGAAGTAAGTATTTTGAATTATTACACATTACGAACTGGTTGAAAGTTGCAACTCCACTTTTCACAAAATAAGTCTCACAGTCTCCACAAAATAAGTCACGAATTGGACCTTAGTGTTAGTAGGACATTTTTTAAACTGAATTTTCAAATTTATAGACAATTTATAAAACACTATTTTCTAAATCTTTATCTTTAATCCAACTGCATAAATCGGCAGAATTGCCGACCTGGTCATCTGAAATACTAATACCATCAACATTACAGGCTGAACCGTCCACTTATTAAAGCTCTGAATATTGAACGTCCGGAAGGGACAGCGCAACAACGATGAAATCGAAACCACGACAACATCTTCTACTCAACCTTCGAGGATAAACGCAATCTTAGTGCTCATCCATTTGATTCATCAATTTCAAAATTGATGTATCGTTGAAATAGACAATATGCTCTCTTTCAAAGTTGGATTTTCAAACAGCAGGGATAGATACTTTAACAAAAATATTTCTTTAATGACCTCATAACGCTATCTACCGGGTCGCAAACGGCAATTATTCTCTGTATAGACTAAGTCGTGCAAAAGATAATTCCCAGTAGCTTTTATGATACCATTCTCGGTTGGTTTACTTGCCTAACGGACGCACCATATTTTTTAGAAGTGGACACTTTTTTCACCTGCAACAAATACCTATGGTACTTTTTCCGTCGTACTGAGACGTAATATTCAATGGACATCATACTGTCGCCACTAGCCAGTCATCTGCAAAGTAAGATGAATTTTTATTGATTAATATTATGAGGGGGTTAAGTGTATTAACAGCAGCCCATCGAAAAGCATTCGTGGCGTACGGGAAAAGTTTATAAAGTTTATAAATCATCATTTATTGCTTGTTCGTACGGTTCGCAACCAACCATTTGCTTTATATCAAAGGTCATAAATGTTGTTATAGAGTGAGCCTGAGCAATGTCGCTCGGTAATACCAGCATTTTGAGTTTTTGCCAAAGACAGTCAATTTTGCCTTGAAAAAAACTGTTACGTTTGTCTGGAAAAAATTCAGTTCTTGCTGTAGTTAATCTACCATTTTACATAATAAAACGCCGCGCCCAAAATTTGAGATATGAAAATCTATCAAAATATTTACTATTAAAGTATATGCAGGTAATTTTAAAAAACTAATAACTTGTTTTAAATCAAGAAGTCCCAATTATTAAAAAAATCATTGTTCAAAACATTGAAAATGTTCTTTTGTGAGAGTTCAAGTTTCATGTTTTTTTAGTTTTGTTGAAGATTTGCTTATTTCCAGTGTGCCAACCATTGTAGATTAGTAACAGTTTAAATAATCGGGTTTAGATAAATTCTCGGGGATCGGAATAAAATCGTGCAGTACCAGTTTTGGGAATCATACGTCATACATCACACCGCCGAAAAAATCATTCGGTTGTTTTTCCCAGTGGTGGTCCGACTAATGCTATTATAAACGTAACATGTATTTATTTTTAATTTCTAGAATAAAATAAAATAATTAGTTTCATCGGTCGGAAAGCATCTGTCCGACTACATAACCTGCACCGATCCCAATATAAAAAAAACATATTTTTACCCCTTTTCCGAATTCTAATCCATTGAATGCGAAATATTATGATCATGTAAATTTTAACGTGCCTCCAATTTTGAAATACTAACTGTGCAGTTTAAATTGTTAATAAATGTCAAAAGATTAATACGTCCCGAGGAGTCAAATCTAATTCGATCTGGCAAACTAAAATAAATTGCATCCTATTTCCGATTGCCCCAAACAGGCAACTGTTGTTGCTGTACAACAAAAAATTGTTGACCCAATTCTTAAATCTGGGTAACTGAACGTAAAATGTTTTAATTTTTGCACCTTCCCATGCTAAGGTAAAGAACATTCGTATAATCAATATTATTGCAATACAATGTAGTGCTAGAAACAATCCCGTCAAAATGTGAATTATTGAACATGAACCTAATAGTGAGCCTTTGTTTCATTATTTATCATAAATTAATTATTAAGCATTTTTTATTTCCATTTTCACATAATTTAACATTAACGTGGCCTGAATTTTATAGCGAATTTGAACAACTGTTCTTAACCAGTACCATTATTACCAGCATGCTGTTTTTGTCGTTACGTCAATTATTCAATCGATAATCATCGATAAAATTGTGTTAAAATTTAATTAAACTTTTAAATATAAATTTGTAATGCTCGTAAATTTTTAGCAGCTGATCTGTAAATTTTGGTGAGTACTTTTGCAGTGTAAAAATTCAATTATTTATTTGGTAAGGTATTCGCTTGTTACTGTTCTGATCGAATTGTTAAGGTCCGAAAGTCGTTATCCTGCGGTAAATATCCGTTTAACACAAACATGAATTTAGTTACAATGCGGTATCTGAAAAATTGTGATTACTTTGTTGAACCCAAACAGACGCGACGTATATATTGTGATATACGATACGAAATTGAATTGATAAGGTTCATCACCTGCTTAGTTATACCTACATTTGCATTTAGTTTTACTGGTTTACGTTTAATCTTAATGGTTTTACGATGTACCATTAAATTATTTAAGTAGCAGGTGATCCCCTCTCTCGATATACAGTTTTGTATTGTAATTACTTATTACACTGTTTATAGTATGTACTTACATTTTTTTTTTACTGTCAAATCGATTTTGTTTTATGATAGAGTTATAGAATTTTAATATTTAATTTATTTTAGTGCAATGAACGTATAAATTACGTTGTTGACTCATTCCTCTTATAAAAAAAAACATTTATGTTATGTACTGTGGAATAAGTCGATATGTGTACGTATGTATATTATAACACCGAGTAATAGGAAAAAAGAGTTACACATAAATATAACACAACTATCCAAGTATTAAATCAAAAATCTTGTATCAAAAATATTTCGAAGATTGTGGTGTTCTTGAATTTATTACACAAGAAGCAGTCGGTATACAATGTATTTTTTATTACGAAATTTGATCCCATGCAAAATCAGCTGTTATTATTTATTTTCTTATTTCGCTTTGAAATGACAAAGTGTACGTATATGTGTATGTGCATATACCAGTTCTTATGTACATACTCGTACAAGTTTTTACTTTTTACTTTTTATCGAATACAAAATATAAAATTTTTATGTTTTACTTTACTTAAAACTTCTTCTCGATAGTTCCGAAAATATACGTTTTGAATGGTGGCGCCACGTACTGGACGTACATTTATTTCACATGAAAATTTATTTATAGAAATTTGCAGTGTTCGAAATTTTATTCGATTCATCTGCGCTCAATGTTATGAAAATATAATTATTATTCGAATTATTGATTTTTTATATAGTTTTAGGTACAGCTGAAATTATTTGTGTAATCTCAAATTTATACAAAAACCATTTACCTCGATTTTGTTAAAGTTGACTTGCATATATACGTAAATTCAAATTTTGAGAAATTATAGCATTGCTGCTTGTCTGTTAAAACTGGTGCTACGGGCGTTTACGCACCATCTACTAATTTTTATGTGATCGCGTAGACATCTCGTCGAAAACTCGTAAACAACGACAAATACTAGTCGACAACGTCAACTACTCGCAGACAACGTCAAAAACTACTTGCAATTTACGCTAGTATTGATTAGTTAATGCAAATTAGTATTTAAGTATATTTCATAGTAATTTATACCGTGTGCCTCACACCGAATTTTCAACTTACCTTTTGTATTAACTAATATAAAACGTATACTGTGCCCAATATTTCATTATACGATCCCTGTATCTGTTACTGGCAACAGCTGACATTTCACCAAACCAAAAAATATTGACCTATAAATATTTTATTTACTAAACTGACGTATATATCTTTCAATGATTAATTGATTTAAAAAAATTAATTTTATTAAATTTACATGAGATTAGGGATCAAATTGAATTGACTGGGGGTTGATTTTGTTCGTAATCCGAGACTTGACTAAATAATAACCGCAAGTATATAGTAGTGGTATGTATGTTTATGTTACTTACTTAAATAAAATTTAATTTATGTGATTATTTCCTTTTAATTGTGAAATAATTGCAAATTCTGTGTCTGCGATAAAAAAAACATTTATTCGACGTCGGATTGAAAAAACCAGACTCCGTTTAAATTCTTTTTTACTTAACTCAACAATTATTTTTACTAATTCGCCTGCTCAAAGGCAAGGGAGATGTCAAAAAAGTGAGACAACGATAAGCACCATAAAACTGACCCGGTTCATAATTTTCCATAATTCCAATATAACCACAGAAAAAGTACACATACCCTATACGTATACGAAAACGTCGTCTCGTGTTTCGGATTTCGAACACAATTGACCTGCTGATGGTAATGGATTATCGGTCATATAGGTTAGTTAGGAAGTATAACAATTTATTTTCTTCACCGCTCAGGGCTGTTATTGGTTTTTGTTTGTGGTTAAATTTTAGGTGTGTAGTCTTACTAACTTTGCAAGATGTTGCGGGGCAGATTTAATGGTGATTGTTGAAGAATCTGGTTTTTATACCCAATGAGAGTTTAGTTGGTGGTTAACTTGATGCAGATTACCACATACATCTAGCGTTTGGGATCATACATAATCTGGAAAATTATTTTAACTTAAAGCAGTATAATACCCTGACCCAATTCTCGGTAATATTTTATTGTCGATGCATCCTTTTACAGATTCATCTTATACATAGTCTTTTTAGACGTCCGGTTATCCCAGTTATTTTAATCTTTGGCATTTGATCTCGTCGCTTAGACATCGCTAATAGCACTGACGAGTAAGATATTACTTGCCTTCAAAAACGTCTTTAAACGTCTATGAAGTTGAGCATAATCAAAGCATAAGCTGCAAAATCAAAACGGACGGTTACGTACATATTTAGAGTCAGTTGATTTCAATAGTGCCGATGATCTGTATCAAACCGTTATGCAGATGATAATTTATTCCTACAGTAAGCACTAAAGAATTTCGGAAGTAGTCCCACATGAAAGCATTTTCATTCGATTCTTGTTAAAATTAAGATAACTCTTCCTATTATTATTTTGTTGATGGCCATAATGTTGAACAGTGGCGTTTAAAATCAAACCTCAAATAAGTAAATAATTTTGTGTACTTACGAGTAATTTTTATAGCGTTAAAAATAAAGTTGCTCGAATTTTGCTGCCGTGCAACTATACTGCATCCAACCGACTTAAAAATTGTTGGGCCTAATCTGTTATTCAATGTGAAGCTTGTTCACCTATTTACTTTTGAAAGCATTTGATGATTACATTACGGGATAGGTTACACATGCATTGGATGAAACTACTCACCAATAGATTTCACAGAATATTGGGGAAAGTATAATCTATGATTTGCCAAAGGTTATCCCATATAATGGGAGTGAGTGTTGGGTGTCTACGCATATTTCGCAATTGTCAACATTTCGGTGGTGAAAATAGTGTAGACAATTAATTTTTACGTAGATAATGTCGATAATATTAGTAGAGTATACTCGTTTAGATATTTTGTAGACAATGTAGAAAAAAATTTGTTTATTCTTTTCCGTTGTTCTTTCAAAATGGGGACTTCAGAAATTAAATTTCATTTTTATAAACCAAATGGGAGAATTTAGTACGTTTAAAATAATTCAATATATTAGAAAAATTTTCAAATTTTTTATTCGCCCCGTAATCCATTTCAGTAATTAACCAAATCTAACACATTTTTCTTATACGAGTGAAATTAATTTTTCTTGTTCAGATGCCACTATTTATAGTCATTTTTTCGAAAACATAATAATTTCGAAAACGTTCGAAACTATTTTTTTCAAATTGTTAAAGCGTATGCCATCTATCAACTGCCTCCTGTAATAGAAATTAAAACTTTCGTGAACTATTTTCAATGATTACATATTAAATAAAATTTAGTAGAAAATAATGTCTTGACCCTATAAAATAACCTATCGACTTAGATCTGCTGAAATTTTGTAATTTCCTAATCACTCCAAATATTTAAAACACTTGTATTTTTCACTATCCAGGATCATTAATGACTTTTAAAATAATATTTCCTAAGACTTTTTCGTTGAATTTTCGGAGCTGTATTATCCTTCAAATTCAGGTTTATAAGCCTTGCGGAAGTGAAACAACCTAAAAGATTATGAAGTGCAGTCTACCGGTTCGACTGAGCCTTTGGGTTACCGATATTGGGGAAAACCTGAATGATCCCGTTCTATTAACTAAATATTTAAGGTTTACAATCATATTATACGTTTTCGCACATTCGGTTGAGAGAGTTCAAAATTTACTTCTCGCGTAACTCTAGCGTTCGCCATTAGAATCAGCATAGCGCAAATTTGCATATCATACTAGCACTCGTAATTTTGATTCTATGAGTTTAACTCGATACTGTAACATTTCCAAAATTGTTATTGTATCGATATTACTCAGGCATCGATGTACTACGTTGGTGTAATCGTTCGCCAAGGAATCAGGAACGTAGGCGCATCCGTTAAAGAATTTGTATGTATTCAGCGTTGGTACAATTAAAAGTACTAATTTAAGTTTTGTTCAGTTACTTCCTTAACGAAACCAAATAAAGTGTGGCTTTGCATAATGTCTTTTCATGGGTTTTATCGATAATCATAACGCCAACTGTACGAGGCTTATTATTTCTATGAGATGATTTCTCTATGAAATATGCCGTTTGTCAAGTAAATCTCAGAAGCAAATACTATATCCACTTAGTACGGGTGGCGGACTGATATTGAGGGAACACGTCTAGGTTATGTACAACTGATTTGATTTTGTTCAATATAAATTTTGCTTCACGCTTTTAAAACACAAATACCCGAATATTTATTATGTGGCTTTATCAAACTAAAATAAAGTATTGTGTGATAGGGTATACAAGGAAGAATTTTTTTGATATCGGCGATATGCATTTTCTTTTTTTTCACTAGTTTTGTTGCCTGAAATATCCAGCAAGCTTATTCGGTCAAGGTTTTGCATTTGTTAGGATTGTGGGCCGATGAACTTGTAAATTGATTTAATGGTTCCTTGTCTGAAAAAACTTGATGAATTTACATTTTATTAAGTGGATATATTGCTGTTCATTTTAGTACATTAACAGTTTGACAGCCTATGTTTTGTTTAAAAACTTAACTGTGTAAAAAAGTCTGCTTTCTACCACTGATGTCTGCCATTCTTAGATGTTTTCGAAATTGCCCTAAATCAGCTAAAGAATGTAACAAATTTCCATTTTCCGTTCATTCTGATTTCCAAGCACTCTTCTAACACAGATATGTTAATCATTGCCATAAGAAGATTTGGGTTCAAATTTTCGAAATATGGAGTAAAAATGTAACTTTACACAATGAAGTAGGAGTTCTATTAAAAAATAAATCCTAGAATTTGGTGATTGTTAACAGAATCAATAATTTTCTACATTCTCGATATATTTCATACATTCTACAATTTAATGAAATTATCGGAAAGTTAAAAATAGCAACGTTGTAAAAAGAGTTCAAAACCCTACTTCAATTAGAAAGATATTACGAATACTTTAAAATCAATCTTTCGAACTATTCGAAACAACTACATGCTATAGCGATGTAAGAACTAAATAATTGAAGAAATCAATATTAACGAAATGAACAATTCTATTTACCTTGATGGTGGCGAGCTCACTACAGCAAAACATTTCTTTGGGCTTTAACAACAGAAACCGCAAATATAAAAAATTCTAATAGTGCACAACTTACTTTATAATGTTAAACTGTCATCGTAGGAGTCGTTTCGTATATTAACTAATAATTTATGTGGTTTAGTAATTATACAAGTCAATACCTAATAGCTTATATTTATCAGGTCTAGTAAGATAAAATACAGAGAAAATAACGAGAAAATTACGTATCCAGTGTCATTTCCTTGGTTGTCGACATTATCTACATTGTCAACGTCAAGGAAATAATACACGATATGTAGCTACGTACTACATTATGTGTCGACGACCGCGTAGATTAAAAGTTAAAAAAATCAAATTAAATATATTTAACGGTACAGGGCTCTTTTTTAACCAAATTACGAAATTTTTATATATAATTATTCTTACAATTGTTCTTCTTAAATGTTTACACATGTACAAAGTAAATTATAAAGCAGATTTTTAACAAGTATAAAAAATTTGAATAAAATTAAAAGGATATTAAATAATATAAATGAAAAATATTGAAAATATGTAAAAGTTATAAATTTAGCAATTGAATTTATTTTCGCGATCATTAATTTTATTAATTGAATTAAAATTGATCTATTTCTAATCTTTTTGTTTTTCCAATAACTTTACATTGTTCATAATTATTTACGCCATTTTTATATTGATAAATCCTTTTTTCTAAAAATTTTTTCGTTTGACACATTTTACTTTATAAATTAGGTTTGACTGCTTATCGAATGGAATTGGATCTTTAAGTTTAGAAAAACACGGTGCTTTCCTTAAACTACTTGGTGAGTTACCGTAAATTTTGAAATTAAAATTTCTGAACAATTGTTTAATTTTTCCATTCAAATGCTTAACATACCTACGAAATTCAAAAATAATTTTTATCATTGTGGATCGGCCGAATTTCAGAATTTCTACTAAATTGTTTTTGTTTTCAAATACGTCAATTTATTAATTTTTCGGGGTAATGGATATTTAACAATGTTTCTAATAAAATCTAAAACATTTTTTTGTGAAATTTATGGTTCAAAAGTTTTAAAAAATGTTGATCCATTAAGTTTACTGTGTTAATTTTATAGGAAGTGGGAAGCTTTTGAATTTAATTTTAATATTTATAAGAACGGTCTTACAAAACGTACGTTTAACTGTCTTAAACTTTTCTTGGCTTCCGATTAACTGGTCTAACGATTAAGTGCTTATACAATGGTGTAGCCTAACGTTTAAGTATTTTCGATACGTAGGCTATAATTAAATGTTTGCTATGATGTAATCAGATACCGAGAAATAAAATTTCGAGCTTTATACTCGTCGAGGGTGCTTAAATAAGATCTTTATATTTTTAATTTAAAATTTTTAATAATAAGAGATATCTGTACTTTTAATTTATTTTAAAAGTTGCTTCATACAATTTTTGTTGAAAAATAATTTCATCTAAATGACCTCCTTCATGATTGCTGTGATTGAAAACCTTTTTTTGGTTCTGGATTTTCTAATAATGGCACATTCTTGTGAGAATTGACAATTTTAAACGGATCAGTTTATTAAATTTATATATTGATTGCCTTTTATTTGTTATTAAACGATCTCAACCATTATATTAGAATTTATATATACTAATGATAAAATTTAGTCCTGTCAGAGATGTTTGTTAATTGGTTTGATGTATGAGCAATAGTATTCTGAACATTGAATTAACAATATACGCTATCTAGAAAATACAGCAACGGGCATTATCGCTTTTATGTGAATAACACATAATAATTTAGATAAGACTGAAGATCTACTGTTCATTTAAACTAGTGGTTGTAATTAAACATCTCTGAGAGCTTTTATAACTGGTATGATGTGTGAGCAATTCCATTACAGAAAATCTAGAAAATCCTGAGATTTATTAGAATGTCACATACTAATTTCTATAGGCCTTAGTGGCTCTAGTTTAAATATGCCAGTAACTACGCCTAGTCCTCTCTAAAAAAATAACTAATATTTAAATGATAATTAATTGTTTAAATATTTAAGTATTTACATCATAATTAATTCAAATTGTAAGGAATTTCATTTATGTATAACAAATATTGTTGTTGTTGTCAAAATAAACATGGCCGACAAAATCACATCATATACTTAATGAGTACTAGTGAAGTGTACGAGTTTATATAATTCCAAAATATAATTAAATATATTTAAATATTTAGGATTGATTTTAACAGAAATTTATGTCAGAGTATGATCATGACAAATATTGTTGTTGTTGTCAAAATAAATATGGCCGGCAATAACACATCATGTGCTTAATGAGAACCAAAAGTTTACGGGTTTATAAAATTTCAGAATAGAATTAAATTGATTTCAATGGTTCGGGTTTGATATTGACTTTTATTTAAATAGATGTATAAATTTCGTTCACGGTAAATATTGTTGTTGTTGTCAACATAAACATGGCTTACAAGAAAACATAATGTACTTAATGAGTACCAAAAGTCTACGATTTTATATAATTTCAGAATAGAATTAAATATATTTAAAGGTTTGGGACTGATTTTGACTTTAATTTATATCAGAGTATGAATTTCGTTAATGACAATTATTGTTGTTGTTGTCAAAATAAATATGGCCGGCAATAACACATCATGTGCTTAATGAGAACCAAAAGTCTACGATTTTATATAATTTTAGAATAGAATTAAATCTATTTAATTGTTTGGGAATTATTTTGACTTTAATTTATATCAGAGTATGAATTTCGTTGTGACAAATATTGTTGTTGTTGTCAACATAAACATGGCCGACGAAAACACATAATGTACTTAATGAGACACAATAGCCTACGATTTTACATAATTTCAGAATAGAATTAAATATATTTAAGTGTTTGTGAGTGATTTTGAATTTAATTTATATCAGAGTATGAATTTTATTAATGACAATTATTGTTGTTGTTGTCAACATAAATATGGCCGGCAATAACACATAATGTACTTAATGAGTACCAAAAGTCTACGATTTTATATAATTTCAGAATAGAATTAAATATATTTAAAGGTTTGGGACTGATTTTGCCTTTAATTTATATCAGAGTATGAATTTCGTTAATGACAATTATTGTTGTTGTTGTCAAAATAAATATGGCCGGCAATAACACATCATGTGCTTAATGAGAACCAAAAGTCTACGATTTTATATAATTTTATAATAGAATTAAATATATTTAAGTGTTTGGGAATTATTTTGACTTTAATTTATATCAGAGTATGAATTTTATTAATGACAATTATTGTTGTTGTTGTCAAAATAAATATGGCCGGCAATAACACATCATGTACTTAATGAGTACCAAAAGTCTACGATTTTATTTAATTTCAGAATAGAATTAAACATATTTAAAGGTTTGGGAATGATTTTGACTTTAATTTGTATCAGAGTATGAATTTCGTTAATGACAATTATTGTTGTTGTTGTCAAAATAAATATGGCCGGCAATAACACATAATGTGCTTAATGAGAACCAAAAGTCTTCGAGTTTATAAAATTTCAGAATAGAATTAAATTGATTCCAATGGTTCGAGTTTGATATTGACTTTTATTTAAATAGAAGTATAAATTTCGTTCACGGTAAATATTGTTGTTGTTGTCAACATAAACATGGCTGACAAAAAAACATAATGTACTTAATGAGTACCAAAAGTCTACGATTTTATATAATTTCAGAATAGAATTAAATATATTTAAAGGTTTGGGACTGATTTTGCCTTTAATTTATATCAGAGTATGAATTTCGTTAATGACAACTAATGTTGTTGTTGTCAAAATAAATATGGCCGGAAATAACACATCATGTGCTTAATGAGAACCAAAAGTCTTCGAGTTTATAAAATTTCAGAATAGAATTAAATTGATTCCAATGGTTCGGGTTTGATATTGACTTTTATTTAAATAGAAGTATAAATTTCGTTCACGGTAAATATTGTTGTTGTTGTCAACATAAACATGGCTGACAAAAAAACATAATGTACTTAATGAGTACAAAAAGTCTACGATTTTACATAATTTCAGAATAGAATTAAACATATTTTAAGGTTTGGGACTGATTTTGACTTTAATTTATATCAGAGTATGAATTTCGTTAATGACAATTATTGTTGTTGTTGTCAAAATAAATATGGCCAGAAATAACATATAATGTGCTTAATGAGAACCAAAAGTCTTCGAGTTTATAAAATTTCAGAATAGAATTAAATTGATTCCAATGGTTCGAGTTTGATATTGACTTTTATTTAAATAGAAGTATAAATTTCGTTCACGGTAAATATTGTTGTTGTTGTCAACATAAACATGGCTGACAAAAAAACATAATGTACTTAATGAGTACAAAAAGTCTACGATTTTATATAATTTCAGAATAGAATTAAATATATTTAAAGGTTTGGGACTGATTTTGCCTTTAATTTATATCAGAGTATGAATTTCGTTAATGACAATTATTGTTGTTGTTGTCAAAATAAATATGGCCGGCAATAACACATAATGTGCTTAATGAGAAACAAAAGTCTTCGAGTTTATAAAATTTCAGAATAGAATTAAATTGATTCCAATGGTTCGGGTTTGATATTGACTTTTATTTAAATAGAAGTATAAATTTCGTTCACGGTAAATATTGTTGTTGTTGTCAACATAAACATGGCCGACGAAAACACATAATGTACTTAATGAGTACCAAAAGTCTACGATTTTATATAATTTCAGAATAGAATTAAATATATTTAAAGGTTTGGGACTGATTTTGCCTTTAATTTATATCAGAGTATGAATTTCGTTAATGACATTTATTGTTGTTGTTGTCAAAATAAATATGGCCGGCAATAACACATAATGTGCTTAATGAGAACCAAAAGTCTTCGAGTTTATAAAATTTCAGAATAGAATTAAATTGATTCCAATGGTTCGAGTTTGATATTGACTTTTATTTAAATAGAAGTATAAATTTCGTTCACGGTAAATATTGTTGTTGTTGTCAACATAAACATGGCTGACAAAAAAACATAATGTACTTAATGAGTACAAAAAGTCTACGATTTTACATAATTTCAGAATAGAATTAAACATATTTTAAGGTTTGGGACTGATTTTGACTTTAATTTATATCAGAGTATGAATTTCGTTAATGACAATTATTGTTGTTGTTGTCAAAATAAATATGGCCAGAAATAACATATAATGTGCTTAATGAGAACCAAAAGTCTTCGAGTTTATAAAATTTCAGAATAGAATTAAATTGATTCCAATGGTTCGAGTTTGATATTGACTTTTATTTAAATAGAAGTATAAATTTCGTTCACGGTAAATATTGTTGTTGTTGTCAACATAAACATGGCTGACAAAACACATAATGTACTTAATGAGTACCAAAAGTCTACGATTTTATTTAATTTCAGAATAGAATTAAACATATTTAAAGGTTTGGGAATGATTTTGACTTTAATTTATATCAGAGTATGAATTTCGTTAATGACAATTATTGTTGTTGTTGTCAAAATAAATATGGCCGGCAATAACACATAATGTGCTTAATGAGAACCAAAAGTCTTCGAGTTTATAAAATTTCAGAATAGAATTAAATTGATTCCAATGGTTCGAGTTTGATATTGACTTTACTTTTATTTAAATAGAAGTATAAATTTCGTTCACGGTAAATATTGTTGTTGTTGTCAATATAAACATGGCTGACAAAAAAACATAATGTACTTAATGAGAACCAAAAGTCTACGATTTTATATAATTTTAGAATAGAATTAAATATATTTAAAGGTTTGGGACTGATTTTGCCTTTAATTTATATCAGAGTATGAATTTCGTTAATGACATTTATTGTTGTTGTTGTCAAAATAAATATGGCCGGCAATAACACATAATGTGCTTAATGAGAACCAAAAGTCTTCGAGTTTATAAAATTTCAGAATAGAATTAAATTGATTCCAATGGTTCGAGTTTGATATTGACTTTTATTTAAATAGAAGTATAAATTTCGTTCACGGTAAATATTGTTGTTGTTGTCAACATAAACATGGCTGACAAAAAAACATAATGTACTTAATGAGTACAAAAAGTCTACGATTTTACATAATTTCAGAATAGAATTAAACATATTTTAAGGTTTGGGACTGATTTTGACTTTAATTTATATCAGAGTATGAATTTCGTTGTGACAATTATTGTTGTTGTTGTCAACATAAACATGGCCGACGAAAACACATAATGTACTTAATGAGTACCAAACGTCTACGATTTTATATAATTTCAGAATAGAATTAAATATATTTAAAGGTTTGGGACTGATTTTGCCTTTAATTTATATCAGAGTATGAATTTCGTTAATGACAATTATTGTTGTTGTTGTCAAAATAAATATGGCCAGAAATAACATATAATGTGCTTAATGAGAACCAAAAGTCTTCGAGTTTATAAAATTTCAGAATAGAATTAAATTGATTCCAATGGTTCGAGTTTGATATTGACTTTTATTTAAATAGAAGTATAAATGTCGTTCACGGTAAATATTGTTGTTGTTGTCAACATAAACATGGCTGACAAAAAAACATAATGTACTTAATGAGTACAAAAAGTCTACGATTTTACATAATTTCAGAATAGAATTAAACATATTTAATTGTTTGGGAATTATTTTGACTTTAATTTATATCAGAGTATGAATTTCGTTGTGACAATTATTGTTGTTGTTGTCAACATAAACATGGCCGACGAAAACACATAATGTACTTAATGAGTACCAAACGTCTACGATTTTATATAATTTCAGAATAGAATTAAATATATTTAAAGGTTTGGGACTGATTTTGCCTTTAATTTATATCAGAGTATGAATTTCGTTAATGACAATTATTGTTGTTGTTGTCAAAATAAATATGGCCAGAAATAACATATAATGTGCTTAATGAGAACCAAAAGTCTTCGAGTTTATAAAATTTCAGAATAGAATTAAATTGATTCCAATGGTTCGAGTTTGATATTGACTTTTATTTAAATAGAAGTATAAATTTCGTTCACGGTAAATATTGTTGTTGTTGTCAACATAAACATGGCTGACAAAAAAACATAATGTACTTAATGAGTACAAAAAGTCTACGATTTTACATAATTTCAGAATAGAATTAAACATATTTAATTGTTTGGGAATTATTTTGACTTTAATTTATATCAGAGTATGAATTTCGTTGTGATAATTATTGTTGTTGTTGTCAACATAAACATGGCCGACGAAAACACATAATGTACTTAATGAGTACCAAAAGTCTACGATTTTATATAATTTCAGAATAGAATTAAATATATTTAAAGGTTTGGGACTGATTTTGCCTTTAATTTATATCAGAGTATGAATTTCGTTAATGACAATTATTGTTGTTGTTGTCAAAATAAATATGGCCGGCAATAACACATAATGTGCTTAATGAGAACCAAAAGTCTTCGAGTTTATAAAATTTCAGAATAGAATTAAATTGATTCCAATGGTTCGAGTTTGATATTGACTTTTATTTAAATAGAAGTATAAATTTCGTTCACAGTAAATATTGTTGTTGTTGTCAACATAAACATGGCTGACAAAAAAACATAATGTACTTAATGAGTACAAAAAGTCTACGATTTTACATAATTTCAGAATAGAATTAAACATATTTAAAGGTTTAGGACTGATTTTGACTTTAATTTATATCAGAGTATGAATTTCGTTAATGACAATTATTGTTGTTGTTGTCAAAATAAATATGGCCGGCAATAACACATCATGTGCTTAATGAGAACCAAAAGTCTTCGAGTTTATAAAATTTCAGAATAGAATTAAATTGATTCCAATGGTTCGAGTTTGATATTGACTTTTATTTAAATAGAAGTATAAATTTCGTTCACGGTAAATATTGTTGTTGTTGTCAACATAAACATGGCTGACAAAAAAACATAATGTACTTAATGAGTACAAAAAGTCTACGATTTTACATAATTTCAGAATAGAATTAAACATATTTTAAGGTTTGGGACTGATTTTGACTTTAATTTATATCAGAGTATGAATTTCGTTAATGACAATTATTGTTGTTGTTGTCAAATTAAATATGGCCAGAAATAACATATAATGTGCTTAATGAGAACCAAAAGTCTTCGAGTTTATAAAATTTCAGAATAGAATTAAATTGATTCCAATGGTTCGAGTTTGATATTGACTTTTATTTAAATAGAAGTATAAATTTCGTTCACGGTAAATATTGTTGTTGTTGTCAACATAAACATGGCTGACAAAAAAACATAATGTACTTAATGAGTACAAAAAGTCTACGATTTTACATAATTTCAGAATAGAATTAAACATATTTAATTGTTTGGGAATTATTTTGACTTTAATTTATATCAGAGTATGAATTTCGTTAATGACAATTATTGTTGTTGTTGTCAAAATAAATATGGCCGGCAATAACACATCATGTGCTTAATGAGAACCAAAAGTCTACGAGTTTATAAAATTTCAGAATAGAATTAAATTGATTCCAATGGTTCGGGTTTGATATTGACTTTTATTTATATCAGAGTATGAATCTCGTTCAATGCATATATTGTTGCTGCTGTTGTCAACATAAACATGGTCGACATAAAAGCATAATTTAAATTATTCAAATATAGGTGGGATTGATCTTGGTTTTTATATTTACCAGACTATTGTTTTCACGATTAATAAACATTGGCCAGTAAAGACAATTTTTAAATTTAATATTTATTATCATGATATTAGCTACTTTGATATTTAGGTTTTAAATTGTTTTTGTTGAATCTTTTTAATGTTACCAGAATTAACTATTTAGCGAATAGTCATAATTAAAAACTCATAATTAACCACGGTCTATTGTTATTATCAAATTCAATTATTTAATGAGAATATTTTTCAAAAACTTAACAGGAGTAAAAGCATGGGACTCTCTCAGGACACACCTACAATTTGAAATTTTTATTACAGAAATTGGTGATTATTTCACTAGTCCCAACTTTTCCCAACTCTTGTAAAATAAATTGAAAATTCTATAGAAATTTAGCTAAACCAATTTAATACTATAGCCTGCTATTATCTGCACCGAAGATTTTATATAATGTCCTGTAAAAAAATAAGAATGTAGACAAGTTTTTTTTAAATATTTATAAATAAAATAATACAATTACCTTGCTTCCTTGGAATGTTAAGTGCACGGAACCCTGGCTGGGTTCCCGTCATTTCAATAAAATAAAATGTAGCCATGTATAATAATTAATAGTAATATTATAAATAAATTTCGAATGATTTCGTCCCTGCTAATCTCATTATGACGAGCACAAGTTTTATATTATGAGCAATTTTGGTACTATCCCGCATAATAAAATTTGTTGAGCTCATCTCAAAATTGACACCCCAAAGTATTATTAAAAAATAAATTGTCGTGTTTAGTAGGTAGTAGTATAGATTACAGTGATATCTGCGGAAGAGAGGACCTGCAAATTAAATAAACTTTTTTTATAATTATTTTACATATGGTACACATTAGTTTTTTTTGTTGCTTTATGAGGTTTTCTTATTTTATTTTTACAGGTTTTCTCAATCCGTTTAATTTTATCGATTTTCCTTTAACTTAACTTAACAACTAAGCTTAACAACGATATTCCTTGCATCGCATTAAATTTAATTTAGCACGTAGTTCTCCTTCATTTAATTAGAAATAGGTTTGAGATTTGTCCCTCATTGTGGAGAGCCAATTTTTAAAATAACTCTGCCTCCAAAACAATAATATTTATAAATAAGCAACTGTTGCTTGTAAACAGTTTTCCAAAATCGTTTGCATTTAAGTACGCAATGTAGGAGAAATTGTACATTAAAATAAAAATATTTAAACAAAAAACGTTTATGGCACATAACAAGATATCGTTAAATAAACACGAGTGTTCAAAAATCAACAGTTTAAAATGTTTGTCGCATTCGCATGCCAGATGACACCATAAACCGTGTGTTTACAAATAGTGCTGTCATATACATCATGCAAATAATTGTATACAGTACGTGACAGTTGGTCCCTTTAATATGAATATTTCGCGCGCACAATGTTTAGTGCAAATAATTAAAATCTACTACGTATTTACTATTATAGACCATCCACAATTATACGACTTTACAATGTAAACTATAATCTAATTCTTTTGAGCTATATTAGTAGCGCTATCACACTATAGAGTATTACGGCAAGATTATGCAATTTAATTTATTTTCATTTCATTTGAATTACTAATTGGTGCGGCATGCCGAAGCAGCGCGTGCACTTAGACATATTTCGAATTATTAAGTTGAAGCCGCGAGCTCGGCCAATCAAGTTAGTTGTTTACGTATTGCATTATATATATTTGTAAATATACGGTCGAGTCGAGGGTAGTGTCACTTTTACGTAACAAAAATAAAAATTTCGTGTTTTAGTCATATAAAATTCCAAAAAGAAAAAAATTCAATTTTTAATTTAAAACAAAACGAAATGAACGCATATAGTCTAAGATTTATATATTCACGTGTCAAAAATTCAAATAGAAAAACTAACCTTCAAATAGTTTGCGGTGTGCAACGTTTTTATAAATGCACATGCATTTTGGCTCGTTTATTTTTGCCAAAATTATACATCGCGGCGTGGATTTGTTTATTTATTTTAAGAGGTTTCGTTTTTACAAAAAAAACTTGTTTTATTTTCGTTTGCACAAAATTAAATATTTTAAATTTCGAGTAATAATAAAAAATATTATAAGTGCATTAAATGTTTAGAAACGAAATCAAGTGTGCGTTAAAAAAATCGCGAACAAATTAAATTACATGTTCGAATTATATAATTCAACGCCCTCGGTATATGCAATGCACATATAAATATTTTTTTAAATGTGATTCTTTAAAGAAGTAATATGACCTAATCCAAAGAGGTGAATTTATTTTGTAATTTTAATCGGTAACTATTAATTTCTGCGAATAAAAAACTGAAAACAGAAAAATTCACACGGATTAAATTAATTTGAAAGGTGAATGCATATATGCGCATTATATCAAATAGACCGAGTTGAATGAAATTTTCGCCGACTGCGTGTGTGGCCATTGGCCATTGATCGGCAATGTTTCAATTAACATTGGAATAAATATAAAATGTCATTCGTCTATAAAGAATGAATTAAATTACTTTTTGTGATGAAATTTTCTTAGAAATCGCTTAAAGAAAAATAATAAATTTGTACGGACCATATTTCACGTATATACTAAAGGTTGTTGCATATTTATTATTTTAAATAAATATAAGTATTGACGTTAATACCAGTACACAGAAGTAATTATAAGCGCATGACATCTCGAGAACATTTATAGAGTCAACTTTTTTACGCGTTTGTCGGCGTACGTGATTATATCCGATCCCTGAAAAATTTATCAGTATTTCCGTTTGTCATAAAATATTCTAAGCACATATAACTACTAGTTTATAGTGTACTTGATAGTAAACAAAATTTTGTTTTTCAGTTGGATCAATTCCAATATCCCCACATGCGACCACGTGTAATGTATTCGTTAAAAAGAACGTTATTTTTCTCACGCTTATTAATTACGTGTGCATTTATATATTAAGAAAAGTTCATGAATTTGATGATTTAAGTCATTAACAAAACGTCAATGATTTGTTTATTTTTTTATACAGAAAATTTTATTTCATCTATACATTTTGCATGAAAAACGCGTTAGTCTATAACTACAAAAAGATCGTGCGCTTATGTATATACGCGGCACAGGTATACACTGGCAGTTGGTGCATGATGCAATATAATTGTTAAGCAAAGTAACGATAAATTTTATAAGTAATTCTCTAATTTGATTATTTTGTTAAGTTAGTGGGTCTATATTATTTGTCATTACATAAAGACTGACGAGATTAAACGCTAAACCACGTTCTTTTCTAATACTTATGTGGATTCTAATTTCAAGCTCCAAATCGTTAAAATTAACAAAAAACTACTACAAATTTTAGTCAGCCTAATTTTTTAATGCTTGATGTAAAGGTGGTCGCTCAATCTAATGATTCTTACACACAAAGTGTTGTTTTCTAATTATAAAGTCCAAGTAGGACTGAACATCACTCACAATCTTACATAAACAACGACAACTACACATAAATATCGTAAAATTTCAAATCATAAATTAAACATTAATCTAGTAAAAGTAGTATTTCGATTGTGGTGTAGAGATAATTTTATTTTTTGCTTATTCAGTTTTTTGCTAACTTGGTTCTAGTTAAATATTGTTTTGCGTAAATATTTCATGGCTTCCAGCTAGTTTTAATAATGAACCCGAAAACCTTTAAAAATAAATAAAAAACTTTGTAAATGGATGGCTCATAACAATAGAAGAATTCTAAACTTATGAGAAAATGCATCGAGTTTAATAGCTTCAAAAAAGAACATTCAAACAAAAGAGTCTGGTTTGCTGACGCCAGAATCTCACTAAACACTTTCACCCAAGAAATACAGATATCAAAGTCGTGAATGGAGAGCTGCGGACAAACATAATTTATATGTGCTCTCAGTATGTCAAACTAACTTTCAAAATTTGCCAATTAGGAATGACGAAGTGAATCGTATGAAATCAGTTGTTACATCAGGTAAAGAGGCCTTAGTGAAATATCTCACAGCAGATTTAGTAGACCCAGCTATTAGTTCATTGAAAAATGTAAAGGTACCCCTCAAAGGTACTACTCGTGCATCAAATCTAGCTATTCCATCGTTTCAGTTTGGGCAAAGAAGAGTTGACGAGTGCCTGACAATTACAACACCGCGCTCATATGTCCGCTGCTCCAAGGCCAAATTCTTTAATGCAAAAACTATCATGACATAGCTCTATTGAATACTGTCTTTAGTGTTAGCCAATCTTGTATTTGCATAATTCTTGAATTGGATTTTTACCCCATTCGATTAACGACTTACCATTGTTTCAACAGGGGAGACTGGCTCTGGAAAAATTTTAAGAATACAATCAAGACATTTTACTCTATAGTTGTTTGTGGACAACGATTTCAATAAAGCTTGAATATTCGCGAACTCTCTAATGCCTATTATTGCTGGTGTTGTTATAAGGTGCATGCACTGATCCAATATTTTCATTGCCTTTCTATGCCAGCGAATGTTCTTCAACGTCTGACGTGAATTCTGCTCTTGTTTTCTTCCTATGTCTTTTATTTTGATTATGCAACATCGTTAGTATGCCCAAATCTGCTGTTTTTATTGTAACTTGTATGGAGAGTTTAAAAAACCACTATTACTACTTTAACTATTTGAGTAGCGGACTGTGTTTTTCTGGGTGGTGCTATAGATATTTCGATGTATCTAGAGCTTCGTAAATGAATGGGCATCGCAATGGTTGGCTTTGAGCAGTACTCGTTACAGGGTAAATTATCCAATTGAGTGCAGTTTGGGTGCCACCTGAGGTTAAAATTAATTTCTGTTGTGAACTCATTGCATAAATAACTGGTTATTGAAGATACTACCAACCTTACCAGTGAAATTTGTAATGTTTCAGTGAAAAGAACACCAGTTGTTATGATCTTGGTGTGCAGTTTTCCCGCCGTGTCTCGGTCGCCAGAGCCTCGTTGATTAATTAACAGGGAGCACCAGGCGCAGATGACATTGACATAACGTGGCGCAAAATAACCTAAAAATTATATAAAATTTCAAATAACACAATTTTTATGAAATAATTAAATTTCAATTTCTAAATTAAGTAAATTTAAATTTTCTAATTTTTCAGTAATTTATGTATACCTGTTATAAGCGGTTGAGAAAAATGGGCAGTACAGAACAATCATCAATTTTATAGTTCAGTTTCCTAATAACTGTGTATGCCTGAGTGAAGTAAGCCTGAATTTACCATATATTTAAATTGACATGAGGCTCACAATCATTGCGCGAAAAAGCAAGACAAATTTTGCAATCATATTCGTAATATTTTTTGGATCGTTAGAACGACGATCCTTATATTTTTAAGATTACTTGTACCTATCTGATTTCTTCTTAAGATTCACAAATTGCCAAAACCGTTTGGGTTCTTAGTAAGATCGAGGCTCATGTAATGATTGTAAAGTTTGTTGGCCAATCTGCTATGTTCGTTGTAGGCCACCGGGTAATTAGAATGGTGTTTCTTGTAGTGGCCGAAACAATCCGCTACAAAACAATGGCGGCGATGAAAAACTGTTTTTATTGGCAATGTAAGTTACATTTTTCGTACGACACTCAAAAATGGCAAAGTAAAAGCGTGCTGTTAGAACCTAAATGTCGCTGTTACTATTTAAGACAATTTTAAAATCGATAGTGTTCAGTATATCATTAAGTTTGGTAAACTCTCCATTGCAAAATATGAAACGGTATAATATAGCGGATTTCTAGTGAGCGTGGCCAATAAAATCCAGAATCCATCTGAAAATCCAGATCGCGTTGCCTGTTTATTCTTTCGTATATTACTGATTTGTAATAACCAGTATTACAACATAGTATCCATAATAGGGATACATAAAGTATGCAATCCTCCGAAAGTGTCCATAGCTGGTCTGCAGGATGAAGTCCCCTATTAACAGAACTTTTTTCTGCTCCTTCATATTATTTAACAAAAACGTGAACAGCATCAACGGGAAGCTATTAAGCAGTAAGGCAGATACTGTGAAAATGTATTTTTTCAGTGTCTTTTTATTGTCAATTTACATTCATTGCAGTTGATGTTGGTAGTCCTAGGAATGAAAAATTCAATAGAACCTAAGTTATGTGCCTTTTAAATAAGTTTACTATAAAACCAAAAACATCAAAGGACAGTGTTTGGGATTTTAAAAACAACTAACGAGATCTAGTGCGGAGGTCTTTTACATTTTGGTCAGGATCATTGTTGCATTGAAAAAAAAATATTTAAACGTGTGGATTTGATATGTAACAGTAGATAATCACCCATTGTTTAAATCAAATGTGACGTGTCTTCAGTTTTGGCTGTTCTTGGGCTTTCTGGGGGGAGGAGGAGGGGAGGGTATTTATGGATTTTATTAAAGACGATTTGTATGGTCCAACCGTGGACCTATTGGACCAGGTGTTAGATAACTTTGTAAAATTTGAAACTAACGGTTTCTAACGATCTTGGACATATTTTGTTTCTAGTTTTCTGTTATGTCGCGTTTAAAGGCGTATATTGATTTAGCTGGACATTCTAGTACCTAACACAGCCACTTTTGATCAAGATTTTTTTTCATTGATTTTGACTATTGCAAATTTAATAACAGTGAATTTAAATGTGATTTTGTGAAAGCCAAATGTGCCTTCTTCGATTAATTTGCTGCTAAACGTTGATTGGACAGCCATGTATGCAGTTTCTGACAAATTGGCAAAAAACCTTGTGGCAGTCAATAAGTGTAAAAGAAAATGTAACACTTTAAATTAAGAATGATACACTTTCCATGTAATGTAATTTAGTTCAACAAGTTAATTAAAGAAACTACAAAAAAATAAATTTATTTAAATTTACTTTAAGTCATTAAACTGGAAAATATAATAATATTTAATTATGCTTCGAACCATAAAAAATCGAAGATTAAACTCTTCGAAGGCCATTGACAAGGCATCGTACATATTTCTATATATAGTACTGACCCTATCGCAATTTTTTCAGAAGCCAAATTATTATTATGCGACTCCTCGACATAAATTTTCTATGTTGGAATAATAATAAAAAATCGAGATGTCTTAAAAAATCGGAGTATGCCATCGTGTAGTACTGACCCTATCCCATCTTTTGTAGAAGCCAACATAATTATGTGACCTGTCGAAGCGTAAATTTTCTGTCGGCAACATAAAAAATTCAAAATTCAACCATTCGAAGGCCATTGACAAGGCATCGTAGAGATGTCTAAGTAAATCTAAGTATGCGGTAAACCGAAGTAAGACAACACTGTTTCACGATCTGAATATATCTTATGCCATATCTGAGTTTTATAAAATTTTGAATACCGAATTTGATTTATTTGTATCAAAAACACTCATAAAATCCGTTTATGCTGAGACATGGTTTAATTTCCCTTAAAAAATATTGCTAATCGCAAGTCCAACGCATTTAACGCTTATAAACGATCTTGCGACATTAATGCTAAACGAAATCACTCTGATTTGTGTAGAGAGTCTTGTATATATAAGATGTATATCCTACAGATAGAGAACGAAATTTGTTCCATTCCGAATCGGTTTTTTCCATCTATTATTACGAAGTGGAAGGGAGGGCTATCCACGTGTCACTGGTTCGCAACAAATATTAATTTAAATAAATTAGATATGCAGTTTTCTGCTAGGATTCAATTTTCGTTTCCTAAGGCTTAAAACTAAGAAGGGTGAAGGCCTCGACATCATTACTATTTTGATATTAATGGCTTCACTTGTTTAACTAAAGTCTTTCCACTGCTTCCTTTCATTTGGTATACTAATATTTAAATCAGGCAGTAGAACTGACACTACTTGTAATAGAGGAATTTTGCTTCTATCCGTGTTTCCAGAGCTTTTCGAGCCTTTAGACTTAATTTTTATTTAAAAAATTGAATTAATGAGTTCCAACATGGTTTTCTGCCGTCGTAATTAACGCCGTAAGAGTTCGTGGGCAGGTTGACAAACATGTCAGGAAACCAACACATTTTTTAATCTTTATTTTTGACATTAATGTGTGACTTTCCAGATCTTGGAATAGTTATATTTATTTAGTATTCAATATGCACAGTGATAACATAATTTGTAACCCGTATTCTATGTTGGGTTGTAAAGGGTGTTTTTTTAAGAGGTTGCCGATTTTTTTTTTGAATAAAACACATATAAAATTATGAAATGACCAAAATTTTTTTTTATTTGGTAGATAATTTTTTGGCATTTAACATTTAAACACAATTTCTGGCATATGGCTACCACGACTATTTTTCACAAATGTCATTCTGGAGGTCCAATTTTCCAGCACTTTTTCAAGCATTTGAGGGCGTATGTCAGCAATGACACGTTGAATATTGGTTTCCAAAGCGTCAATCGATTGAGGTTTATCCACATAAACCAATGACTTCACGTATCCCCACAAAAAGTAATCGAGTGGCGTCAAATCGCACGAACGCGGAGGCCAATTCACCGGACCATTTCTCGAAATAATGTTGTCGTTGAAAGTTTCTTTCAATAAGTCGATTGTTTCACGTGCTGTATGGCAAGTGGCACCATCTTGTTGAAACCACATTTCATTCATATCCATATCTTCAAGATTTGACAACAAAAACTCATTTAACATGGTTCTGTATCGATTTCCATTCACGGTAACGCGTCGTCCTTCCTCATTTTTAAAGAAATATGGACCGATGATCCCACCAGCCCATAGACCGCACCAAACAGTACATTTATCAGGATGCATTGGTAATTCTAGAACGGCGTGTGGATTATCTTTGCTCCAAATGCGACAATTTTGTTTGTTGACGTATCCATTTAACCAAAAATGCGCCTCATCACTGAAGAGAATTTTACGGTAAAAAAATGGATCTTCGTTCAATTGATTTAACGACCAATCACTGAATTCACGGCGCAAACGATGGTCGTGTGGCTTTAATTCTTGCACCAATTGAATTTTGTATGGCACCAAACCCAAATCTTTACGTAAAATTTTCCATAAAGTCGATGGACAAAGTCCAATTTGCTGAGCACGACGACGAATCGATAAATTGTCGTTTTCTTCGACACTGGCCTCAACGACAGCAATATTTTCTTCTGTACGAACTCTTCTCATTCTTGTCGGTGGCTTGGCATCCAAAAGAGTGAATGTAGACCGAAATTTGGTAATTACGTTCTTTATGGTGGTCTCTGACGGACGATTATGTGCACCATAAAATTCACGAAGTGCTCTATAAACATTTTTAATTGAACACTGATTTTGAAAATAAATTTCCACGATTTGAAAACGTTGTTCTGGAGTTAACCTATTCATAATGATTTGCCAAACAATACTGAGTAGAAATGCCACTTTGAGCTGTCAAAACAACTGTCATAAAATAAAACGACATCTATCGGAAAAACAAACCTCCTAAAAAAACACCCGTTATTAAAAGACATACCGGAGAATTTTTTGATTCCTACACGTTAAGATCTCTTTATGTTACCTATGTCAGGCCAATTTTGGAGTATGTCATTGTTATATGGCTTCCATCCTATCGGATTCTTTCTGATAGAACTGAAAGCATTCAAAAACCATTCATGATTTATGCTTTACGACGTTCATTTGTTTGTTCATGGACCATACCGAAAACGTCTTTCGCGCTGTATTTGTTTGGTCGTGATTTGGGTCTAATTGCTCGAAATTGATTGAAATGTTTAGCATTCATGCTTCTCAGATAATTTTAGGCTGCGGCCCATTTTTGTCCGCTTTCCGTGTTGTACCAATAACTGTAATAGCATACGGAACCATTGTTAAATGTTTTTCTCGCGTTTGACAAGAGATTTCATTGCTTCCATTTTCTCATTTCGAGAAAGTTGTTTATTATAATTTGTTTTATTTTATTTTGAACTTAAAATTTATATTTAGTGTTTTTTTTTATTATATTTTACTGGGGTGTTGTGAGTAGTCAAACTATGTATTTTACATGATTGATGAAACAAATAAATAAATAAATATTGAATATTGCAGGAACATAAATACTTTTGGATTTTCGGCCATAATTATTTGATATAAATCCTCCTAATGAGTTTGCCGCAAATCTGGTGTGGTATAATTACGACTAATACTAAAAAATTCTATGTTATATAGGAATGAAGATACTCTCAGTGTTTTCTGCATGTATCACGTGCGAAACTAAATTTCCGGGTTTCACACAGAGATGGTGCTAGCGACACATCTAGTTGTCATTTACGTCAGAAGTTGTGTTTTGTCCATAGCATGGACCGTTGTTAACGATAACCGGTTGTAATATTAGCACATCTCACAACGCAAAAATATTTTGTCTAAGAAAGAAAATATCGAGTTTTATGGCAATCAAACAGCATTTGCGGGAAGCTTTGCTTTTCTGCTTTAACTTGAAAAAAAACTACAGTTAAAGCACGCCATTTGTTTGAGGAGACCTACGGCAAACATGCATCATCGAAAACTACCTGCGCTCCGAAAAATCAAAACAATTTGAAAATACCGCGCTGCAAGCGTTATTGAAATTATCGTTATAAAAATCAACTTGTGAAGGCGTTAACACGACTCGCCAAACGTGTACATACCATGGGAAAAATTCAAAAGGAGGGAGAATGGGTGTCTGACATGAGTTAGGTAAGAGACAGAAGGAAAATCAAAGAGCCACTTGCAAAATGTTGCTTTCATCAAATAAAAGAACAGGGTTCTTGTCAAGAATTGTTACGGCAGATGAGCAGTGGGTCTTTTTTAAGAATTCCAAAGTCGTGGCTTTCACCTGGCGAAGCGTCAGCCTCGACAGCACGGCCAAATCGCTTCGAAAAGAAGACACTGCACTACGTTTGGTGGGACAGGAGTCGTGAACTATGGGCTGCTGAAACAAGGCAAAACTATCAATAGGCAACGGTACCTACAGCATATTATCAATCTGAAACAGGCAATATTGTTCAAAAAACGGCCAGAACGGGACACGAGGCACAACATCGCTGAAATCTCGTACCACATTCGCCTTATTCGCTAGACCTGGCCTTTTAGGATTATCACTTGTTCCGGCCGATGATGCATGGCTTGGCAGTGCAAAATTGGTTGGATGAAAATGGTTGAAATTTTCCATAAAAAAAATTAAATTTAAAAAATAATATCTCTTAGATGCTGGCCATCAGCCTCTTGTCAAGCTGCCGCTCTTTGCTGTACCTGGTACATATCTGAAGTCAAAACTGGTTGATCAATCACCATAATTTCATTTATTATGTTGACTTGTAGTTGTTGCAGTCTTTGCGGTTTATTTGCATATGTGCAATCTTTCCAAAATCCCTATAAAAAGAAATCTGCAGGCGATAAATCGGATGATCGTGATTGCCAATTAACATCTCCAAATCGTGAAACGATACGGTTACTAAAAACCGTTCGCAGCATATTCATTGTTTCCCTTGCATTATGGGACGTAGCTACGTCTTGTAGAAGCCACATTTCTTGAGTATCATCAAGTTCAGGAAACAACAAATTTGCTAACAGCCCTGTAACGCTGACTATTTACAGTCAATGCATTGCCGTCTTCGTCTTGGAAGAAGTACGGACCATAGATCTTGTCTGCTGATATTCCGCACCAAACTGTGACTCTAAGTGGATGCAACGGACGCTGTTGGGTTTTCAGTGGCCAGATTCTAAAATATTTCATATTGCAATGGAAATGCTCTTCATCGGTCATTATAATTTTTTCAAAAAATCAGACAAAATTATGGACATTTAAAGCTGAGTGGCCCGTTTACGAGTCAATGTTTCAGAGTTCTCATTTACGCTCTCCCAAACTCGTTCGATATTATCTTGGCTTCGTGCTTCAAGCGGTCTTCCACTCCGAGATAAGTCACTAACAGATCCCGATGACTGAAACCGAGCGACTAGATTGCGCACTTGATTTCGTGATGGTGCAGTTCTGGTGTTAAACAAATTTCGAAATTTTCTTTGGGTTTGAATTATTGAATTTTGTATCTAATACTGAAAAATAAAAAGAGTAATAAGAAAGTCGCCTTACTAGTCCTATCAAGGAAGAAATTTTACTACTTATTGTTTTTATAGGTTTGTTCCAACACATATGTAAATCAAACGTCATTCCATCTATTTATATTGAGTAATTCCAAATTGACTGGATTTTGATGTTGTCAATGGAAAATTATTAATTTTGTTTTAAATTAATTTAACGAGAATTTGCAACACATGGATGCGATGATCAGGAAGGTTTTGTTGATGTGTGTCAATAAACAAACCTTTGAAAAATTGAATGATCCATTGAAAATATATTGGCCTACTCACAGAGTTATTCCGCGAATGTGGCCTACATGGCCCATTAGCTTATAAAATTCCCCATCAAACGACACTTATACCTCATGGCCATATACGCCACATCCGCGGAATTATTCAGTCAGCTATCCAATATTTTCTTCAGTCGGTCTCCAAATTTTCCGAAAATTTGTTTCTTCACACAAAACAAGAAAACCTTTCTACTCATCGCATTCATATGTTGTAAGTGTCGTTCGATGGATAGCTAACAATCCATATAGGCCACATTCGCGAAATAAGACTGCGAGCTGGCCAATATTTTTTACAATTGATCACCCAATTTTTCGAAATTTTGTTTATTCACACACATCAAGAAAACCTTTCTGATCATCACATCCATACGTTGGTAGTGTCGTTCGATGAGGCAATTCCTAAGCTACCTGGCCATGTAGGCCACAACCGCGGAAAATCTCTGCGAGCTGGCCAATTTTTTTCATCACCCAATTTTTTGATATTTTGGTTATTCACACACATGACCAATAGTTATTAGTTAAAGAAAAATTATTTATATAATTTTTGTTAGTTGACATCCAGTGTTTTTTACTTATTAGGGAATGAAATATTTTAATTTAAATAAATTAACAAGTGTTTTCATAATTTGTTGGTGTGACAATTTGTTTACCCAGTGTACTATTTTCTTAATTTAACAAATTTGTGTGTGTGGGTTTTTGTTGATTTAGGTTTTTGTCGGAGACTTCACATCCGTGTAGATCACTGGTCTCATAGAAAATTTCAGTGTCATATGCAAAAATATGTACATGACATTACTTCTCGTAGTATTACCAAGCGATCCACCTATATTAACAAAATAATTTTTAAATAAATTAACTATATATCACTACTATTTCTGTTTAAAAAGTAGTTAATATTTTTCTGCAAGACTTTTTGGCTTACATTACTAAAAATGTGCTCATAATTATGTTTCTTGGCAAAGTAATTTATGAATTTTATTTGTTTATTTAGGATTCGAAGCCGACATTGAAATCAAAGAACACAAGGATTTAATTTTCTCTTCTTTAAAATTTTATTCCGTTTCCTAATAATCATTCGTAACTTATTTGTTTACCCAGGGATAATAAATATTATTTAATTTAGCTACCAAATTTTTTATAAGGGCGAGAAAGAGGCCAATCTAAATCAATGTTTCAACTTAAAAAGGTAATTTATCATTCACTTTTTCTTTAGACCCAGGAACTTGACTCAACAATTTTTGATCGTAATTTTATGGTCACTGTCGTAGGAGTGGGTAAAATGAGAGCTGGTTTACACAAATGTTTTTGCGTAGGCTTTGCAATCCAGATTGACAGCTCATTAATAGCAATGAGGCAGAACAAATTACGTCACATCCAGCTTGCCAAACAAATTAATATAATATAGGAGATCATGGCAAAACTGGAGTATCATGGTAAAACTGAACTTTCACTAGTTTATATCACTTTACGAAAACTATTTGAAACTGCCAAATTAGAATACAAAAAGGTGCGCCAGCGTATGTGTATCTAGTCAAGGTCTCCGCGATTAAATAGGGATTACTTTCAATTCGCACAGTTACCATTCGAGAATAAATAGCATTTCAAAAGTATGAAAGGAATACCGGGAAAGGAAGGAATATAACAAACAATTTTATGACAAATAACGTGGGTGGCAGGCAACGACAAATGTAGATGCTAACATGCAGAGAGTTAATTAAACGTGTCGTACTAAAATAAACGAAATAACCGAAATTTTTTACATCGAAAAGAAATGTTCACCAAAAAATATTAGTGATTGATTATTAGTTCGATGAGAAAGAAAATTGGTGGCCGTGGTACAAGGAAGAAGTAAACTTGCCGACTGAAGCTGACATTACAGAACTCATGATACCTATCAAGGAATTTGAATATATATTTTATACTGGTTGATTTGTCTCATTTATTCTATTTGTAATGAAGTTCCTTTTTCAGTAGAGTTATCCAAGTTTCAGAAAATGGAGAAACTAATCGCGCAGCTGAGCAATGAAGTTGCTGAACTTAAGAGAGAAAACTCTACACTAAAAGAAAAGGCTAAAAATAGTAAAGCTGAGAATTCAGCACGAGCTAACAACCTGCCTTTCAACCATATACAGCCATCAACAAGTCAACATCATTCAAATAATTCCAACTGGTTGCTGCAGCAATTTCCAGTCTCTCAACAGAATAATAGATTTAATGCTCTGAGTATAGAGGATTATTTCACAGATGAGGAAGAACTTGAAGAAGAACTCTCCAGAGTTAATAACAGAAATCCTAAGAAACGTAGGCGCACAAAAACGAAAACTCCCTCAAAAAATAATACACAAAGTGTGAACAGTAACACTGAACAGAAAAACCAAAAAATACAACTGCCTTCACCCATTAATGTGAGCAATATCAACAATTTCGAACTTTTTCGACAAAAAATAATAAAAAACACTAGTGAATCAACTAATTTTAAGGCGCTCTCAAATAGTGACATTAGAATTACCTTTCAAAATGAAAATGATTACAGAAATGTCAAAAAATTACTAGAAGAATTAAAAAATGAATCTAGCAACCAACTAGAAAATATTCAATACCACACCTACCAGCTGAAGAGTGAAAAGGCCTATAGAGTGGTTATCAGAGGCTTACCTTCTTCTATTAGTCACGATGAAATTAAAGCAGACTTAGAAAAAATGGGACATGAAGTTGCAGGTATTACCAACATATACAAAATGGTCACAATTGATGGTGTAAAAGTCAGGAAACACTTTCCATTGTTTTACATCGACTTAAAACAAAAAGACAACAATAAAGAAGTATACAATATCAAGAAAGTTGCGTAATGTATAGTTAAAATTGAGCCACCTAACAAGACAAGAGGAATTCCACAATGTACGAATTGTCAACAACTTGGACATACCAAGAGCTTTTGCTATCGTCAAACCAAATGCGTTAAATGCGCGGAAAATCACCACACGACAAAATGCAAGAAAACACCAGATATCGCACCTTCTTGTGCTCTTTGTCAACAACAAGGGCATACTGCAAATTATAAAGGATGCCGTGTATATCAGAACAAAATTAAAAGTCAACAGAATTACAGAACAAGAGCACTGCAGCGATTACAAACTAAAGTTGCCAAACCACAAACAACAATCACACCATCCACAGTTGGATTATCCTATGCGCAAATCGCCAACGAGTCAAATAACACTGAAATTATTAAAATGCTTAGCCAAATTCAACAGTCACTTAGTCATCTAGCAGAGAGGGTGGCAAAACTGGAAACCTTTATCTATCCACCAAGCAAAAAAGTCAGCATACTCACAAATGGTTAACTCGTTCCTACGCATTGCAGCTTGGAACGCTAATGGGCTCAACCAACGAGCCCACGAACTGGAAATATTTCTCCATACAAACAACATTGATATTGCGCTGATTTCTGAGACGCACTTCTCCAACAAAAGCTTTATCAGAATAAAGGGTTTTAATTCCTACTGGACAACCCATCCTAGGGAAAGAGCTAGAGGTGGTTCAGCTGTACTAATCAAAAATAATATCAAACACAATCGACAAGAGGATATTCGTGAAAACTATTTGCAAGCAACTGTTATCTCAATCCAATATAATGGCGCAGATCTAAATATTGCAGCAGCGTACTGTCCTCCACGGCATACACCAACGAAGTTACAATTTAATAACGTCTTCAATAAGCTCGGTCCAAGATTTATTATTGGAGGGAACTACAATATAAAACATACAGCTTGGGGTTCCAGGCTTATTTCTCCTGGAAAAGGTATCACCTTGTTCAATGCCATTCATGAAAACAAATGCGAATATCTGTCCCCAGGGGGGCCAATTCATGGATTAAAAGTTAGTATTAAAAGCAATGAAGAATTGGAACAACAAACAAACAATTTTATTGAATACACTCGAATGGCTGCCAGACTAGCTACTCCTGAATCAAAGGACAAAGCGGAGATTGAAGTCAAATACCCGGCTGAAATCAGGGAACAAATCAAGGCAAGAAGAAGGGCGAAGACAATATGGCATCTCACCAGAAATCCCGCTGACAAGACAACTTTTAATCGAATAAGTAACAAAGTCAATAGACTAATCAAAAACTTCAAACAGAATTGCCTCGATAACTACTTAAGCGGGCTAGGTCCAGAACTGGATAAAGACTACTTGTTATGGAAAGCAACCAGAAGATTTAGACGACCTGTAGTTCGAGTACCACCTTTAAGGATTGCTCAAGGCAGTTGGGTTCGACAAGACAAAGAAAAAGCGGAACTCTTTGCTTAACACCTAGCGGCAGTGTTCCAACCCCATGACATTCAATCCAACATTGATGTAACACCAGTTTATCAACCAAATCAGGACTTTAAAAGGGTCACGCCAATGGAAATTGCTAAAGAAATCGACAAAAATCTTAATCATAAAAAAGCACCAGGAATTGATGAAATATCACCGCCGCCTGTATGAGATTGAAGTATGTACCCAAATGCTTCAAAATGGCCCAAATAATTAAGCTAAAGAAACCAGGTAAACCAGATGAAGAAATAACATCAAACAGACCAATCTCACTGCTTCCGACCTTATCAAAGCTGTTCGAGAAACTGCTACTAAAACGTCTAAAGCCAATGGTAAACGTTACTGATTTCCAATTTGGATTCAGAAATAACCACTCCACCATAGATCAAGTCCATCGAATAACTGCGGTAATAGAGCAAGCGTTAGAAGAAAATAAATATTGACCCGCCGTATTTCTGGATGCATCCCAGGCCTTCGATAGGGTTTGGCATGAGGACTTGACATTCAAAATGAGCAAAATTCTACCACAAAACTATTGCCAGCTGCTTGAATCATACCTCTCTGATCGCCAATTCAGAGACATTCATGAAGAAACATGTTCTGACTTTTATCCAGCGATTGCGGAAGTTCCGCAGGGAAGCGTATTGGGTCCCCTCCTCTACCTTTTTTATACTACGGACATACCTACAACGAATAAAAGATTCATCGGCATGTTCGCTGACGACACTGTAATTATGTCAGTAGACGAATCTCAACCAAGAGCAGTGGAAAATCTTCAACGAGCAATGGACCACGTTACTAAATGGACAATTGACTGGAAAATCGCACTGAATGAGCTCAAATCAACATATGTGACATTTACGCTCCGACATAAAAATAACACTCTTCATATACACCTCAAAGGAGTGCAAGTGCCGCAGGCTGAATCGGCAAAATACCTTGGTCTACATTTAGATTCCAGGCTCAATTGGAAACATCACGTGAGACAAAAAGCTGAACAGATACGATTGAAACAACGTCAAATGTACTGGTTAATTGGACATCCTTCCAAAATGAACCTGTATTGCAAAAGACTGCTATACCAGACTATCTTCAAACCAATATTGATGTATGGTGCGCAGCTATGGGGTAGTACACATAAATCCAATAGAGACATTATACAACGAAGCCAAAATAAATTTCTTCGAATGGTCACCAACGCCTACCGATTTGTGACTAACAAGGAAATCCACAATGATTTAGAAATACAATTGATAGACGACGTTATCCGCGAATGTGCCATAAAACATGAGAAGAGACTTCTTACCCACACCAATCTTGAGGCCGTACAACTACTGGACAGTACAAACGAAGTAAGGCGGCTCAAACGAATCAAACCACATGAGCTAACCGTATGAAAATTATAAACCAAGGGAACTGGACACTGGTCCAGCAGACCCACACAAGTTTATGCTTATCTCATAAGTACTAATGTCAACCTTACTAATGAATTAATAATGTTTAAGATTGTAGTAGCCATATCAATAAAGTTGTTAAAAAAAAAATAAAAAAATTTATTCTATGATGGCGTCGTGAGTTATCGAACTATGTATTTTACATGATTAATGAACTAAATGGTTGTACCTCCCATAATTGGCAAGATTAACACACGTGCGATGCCATTATAATTTCTCTATTGGGACTTTTTAATATACCAGGGCACAATAATTTTACGGCAACATCAATAAATTTCCGTTAATACTAATTATCAAACGCATCCCGCAATTTTTCACACAAATAAAATGTATATGAATTACTTTACTTGCATGTAAAGTAAACTAAAATTATAATATGATTTGATAACAGAACACAAACTATATGTTTACACTAAATTTCAATCACGTACTCTGTACTCGTACCCTTTCCCATATCGATATAATATGCAGCTAAGAAAAAAAACGTAATTTTCCACCATATTTTCAGAATGCGGAAACCATAAAAATACACTTTACTTATTTCTATTTTTCGCTGATGCAATAATCAATTACGTCAAACAAATCTCAACCCGCGAATGCAATATTATAAATAGCCAAAAAAAAAATTATTTTGAATAGTTTTCGCCTCTGTATTATATCGCGCTAATCAACGTATAAACATAATTATTATCTAGTTTAGAAAAAATATTTTCCAGAAATTAAACGTGCCAGTATCAAGTATTGAAAAAATGGATTGCATAAGTTAAAATCCCAAAACTATCAAGTTCACGTTCAAAAACTTTTACTTGACTTTATTTTTTTTATGTGTGTCTATTTATTTATATTTTTAGTATTTAGTTCACTTATTTGACTTGTCGTCTAGCTAGCTAGCTAGTCGCATTAGAAAAGGACGGTTGTAAAATTCAAGTGAAAATAGGTTTTCATTTTCTAATGCACATTTTAATTGTGTTTTCTTCGTTGGTTTATTCTTTACACTGCACGTAAGTTTTATATTTTTGCAATATCGTATTATATTCTGTGATAGTGTTAGTACGCGTGTTACATTTTATAAATATAAATAAAAAAAAAACTATTTTTCCTCTCTATTATTTTGATAAGGCGTCATTCATTTATTAATCATATTTTAAATGGACATCATCTATTATTATGTCTATTTGGAGACAAAACTATTTATCAAAACATAACAATTTTCTTTAAACGGTTTCGTATGAAAACATTACAGAGCAGACACACATTTTTGTTGCATCGATTTGCATACGAGTATTTTGTTAGCATTAGAAAATTGTTGCTAGTTTATTTTTAGCATTTTTAATGTAAATTTTAAAAATGTTTTTTTTATTAGATTATATAGTTAAATTTTATAAGGATGTATAGCTCGTTGAACGTAATAGTCTATAAATATATTATTATCAGGTAATTATAGAAATAGTATTTATGTAGTAGGTAAATAGAAGAATGTTGTGTTGCATGATTCGATTTAGGTTTTAGGTGAAGGTTGTTTAGTAATAATGTGTTGTTTTTATTTCGAATGTTATATACGTCTACGTATATAGCTACTTACATTATGTATATACTGAAAAATCGATGGAGGTGTTTTAATGTGTAATTGCCATGATTTTACGAAACCAATAAGTCTACTAATTAATGGTTTAAAAAATAATCGATGCGATAAATTTGCAATTAATTCGAGAATCATTTTCAGCCTGGTGTACTTGAGTAACGTGTAATATAATATTATAGATTCACTTAGTTTATCGTTATGTATATGCATGTTAGATTGAAATACCTGTCGTAGCTTTCACTAGTTACTTGGGTTATTACCTAAACAAGGGACTTTTTAACCAAATTTAATCTTTTTTTGTTTATTTATAGTACGACTGAGTCTTGTACCCATTTAGTAATTTAGGTATATTGCATAATAAAGTATTTGATTAGTCAGATTAATCAAGTGATTATCCCCAGTTACGTGTAACTCCTCCTCAAATTTTTCGCCTCAGTAAGTCTACTGACTTCCTGGTCGTCATAAGTCCAGTGGTTTGGTTCTTTGCAGTCTTCTTGTTGGCGTGGTCGTCAGCATACAGCGTATGTCCAGATTTTTATGCTGGTGCAGACGTTGTAAGTGTTTTGTTGCATGATGTTTGATTTCATCCACGACAAGCTCGATCTTTAGATCTCGATGAAGGTTGTCGTTTCGAATGGGTCCCGGTCGAAATTGCATATTTTAAAACGGCATTTTAAAAAACGGCATTTCTCAAAACTGCATTTTTCAAAACGGCATAAGGTACGAAACGGCATAAGGTACAAAATAGCATTTTTCAAGATAGCATATTTCAAAACGGCAGAAGGTACAAAACGACAGAGGTACAAAACGGCATTTTTCTAAACGGCATTTTACAAAACGGCATTCCTTAAAACGATATCTTTCAAAAAGGCATTTTGCAAAACAGCATTTTTCAAAATTTCATTTTTCGAAACGACATAGGTACAAATCGGCATTTTTCAAAACTGCATTTTTCAAAACGGCATAGGTACAAAACGGCATTTTTCATAACGACATTTATCGTTTATTTAGGTTCTTTTAATATACCGGGTGTTTCGTTTAAACTGAGACGATCAAATATCTCGCAAAAATAGCCACTCTACGGAAAAAATGTCCATAATCAAAATTTAATTATACCGCGGGGGAAATACATTAGTGCAAAAAAATAGTCCCCCACACCCCGCCTTGTAGGTGGGGTGGGGTAACTTTTAAACTAAGATAGGAAGCCACATTTTTTATTGCAGATACGGATTCTACGACTCAAAGTACGTATGATTTGAATGAAATATTTTGTTCGGTTCATGATAGATGGCGTTGTAATCGACGAAATTCAATTTTTTCAATTTCTCCTTCTTAGAACACACGCATTCGATTCTGCAATACGTTTGAAATAAAAAACATCACGTTTTCATTTGAAATACTCGAAATTCGTCATCAAAACAATTTAATCAGTTTTGTAAATCACATTTAACGTTTGTGTTATTTCTTAACTGTGCCAGAGAAAATTGAAATGGTTCTGGTTTATGGAGAAGCTGGCAGAAATCTTGAAAATGCTGTTGCTATTCATGCTCAACGTTTTCCGGATAGGATTCGTTCACGTGCTTCATTTGGCCGTACTATCAAACAATTTATTACTGTTGGAAATGTTCAACCGAAAAAGAGGACCCGTATGACAGCAGTCACTGGAGAAAATAATGAAATTGCTGTATTGGCAGCAGTGGCTCATAATCCTCATGTTAGTACACGAGAAATAGTTCGCGATTCCGGATTGCCCCTCACCAGTGTTTGGAGAATTTTAAAACGGCAAAAGTATCATCCATATCATGTGTCTTTACACCAAGGTCTTCATGGCGCTGATTTCCAAAATCTGGTAACTTTTTGTCAATGGGCACGTGAACAAATACAACAAAACCCCAATTTTTTTCGTTGTGTAATGTTCTTTGACGAATCGTCTTTTACAAACCATGGAACGGTTAATCGACACAACATGCATTATTGGAGTGTTACAAATCCGCACTGGCTTCGTCAAGTTGAACATCAGCGTCCTTGGACTGTCAACGTGTGGTGTGGAATAATTGACAACAAACTCATAGGCCCCCACATTATTGAAGGCAACTTGAATGGTCAAATGTACCGAAACATTTTGGAAAGTGAACTGCCAATATTACTTGAAAATTTGAGCTTAGAAGTGAGACGGAACATGTGGTTTCAACATGATGGTTGTCCTGCACACTATTCGGTGGTGGCACGTGAAATACTTGATCGTGATTTCAATGGTCGCTGGATTGGTAGAGCTAGTCCGGTAAATTGGCTTGCCAGATCACCAGATCTTACTTCGCCAGATTTCTTTTTGTGGGGCTATCTCAAAGACAAAGTTTACAAACAAGAACCAACAACACGTGAGAACATGATTGAGCGAATCAGAAATGCGTGTGCTGAAATTCAACCAGACACATTTCTCACTAGTGTACAGTCATTTGAAATGCGTATTAATAAGTGCATTGAAGTCGCAGGCCATCATTTTGAACACTTATTTTAAGCTAAAATTATTTTATTCACCTGCCATTTACATTAATAAATTGTTTTGATGACGAATTTCGAGTATTTCCAATGAAAACGTGATATTTTTTTCGTTTCAAACGTATTGCAGAATCGAATGCGTGTGTTATAAGAAGGAGAAATTGAAAAAATTGAATTTCGTCGATTACAACGCCATCTATCATGAACCGAACAAAATATTTCATTCAAATCATACGTACTTTTAGTCGTAGAATCCGTATCTGCAATAAAAAATATGGCTTCCTATTTTAGTTTAAAAGTTACCCCCGCCCCACCTACAAAGCGGGGGGTGGGGGACTATTTTTTGCACTAATGTATTTCCGCCGCGGTATGATTAAATTTTGATTATGGACATTTTTTCCGTAGAGTGGCTATTTTTCGAGATATTTGATCGTCTCAGTTTAAAAGAAACACCCGGTATGTATACATAATAATTCGTTGTTCGTTGCTGCTGAAATATTCGATACATTTTAGTAGGTATTTCCGTTGAACTTCGCCCACTGTTTCTAAGTAACATCAAATTAATAAAACTATTACAAACCGTTTTAACATAATACGTACCAGATGTCATGCGTAAATATATACCTGAGGTTATGTAGAAAAAACGATATTCTGATATAAACGTATGCTATACACCGTACTAGGTGCGATAATCATAAAATTGTTGTAATTTCTTAAAAATGTACTATCTTGGGCAGGACCATAAATAGGAAAAACCCTCAGACAAAAATTGTAGTGGCGACGTACGTTAATAACGCTACATATCTTGCAACTAATATCTTTGAATCGAATTTTTCGATAAACCCGATAAATTAAGAAAAAGCTTGCATGAGATGTATTCCAATATGGAGTAATCTGCTACGACCATATGCAATTGTAGTAACTACCTAGAACTTCGAAGCTCTATACAAAAATTTAGGTGAAGGGGAATATTATATGCATACTAAATCTTCAAATAATTTGTAATTAAAATGAAGGTAAATTTTTTTATACCATACCTACTAAAGTTTTATATAAAACATGTAGAAGAAATTTGCCATAATCAATTTCATTTGTAAATTCAAGTCTACCACACGAATATGTGAAGTTTGATCTTAATCGACTAAGAAATAGACAAGTTCTTATTCATTTGGCTTTAACCTAGAATTTGACCCACGAATTGTTCAAAAATTTCATTCATGTCAAACTTCATCGTATTCCGTTAATAAATAATCGTACCTGTTGGTCATATTCCAAAAATTAATGAAAAGATAATTCTAGATTCATAATCGATTGAAATATTTCATTTTATCTTGTGCAGTTTTAAAAAATGTCGTTTTGTACCTATGTCGTTTTGAAACATGCAGTTTTGAAAAATGCAATTTTGAAAAATGTCGTCTTGAAAAATGCCGTTGTAACCCTTATGCCGTTTTGAAATATGCATTTTTGTAAAATGCAATTTTGTACCTTATGCCGTATCGTACCTTATGCCGTTTTGAAATATGCAGTTTTGAAAAATGCAATTTTAAATTATGCAGTTCTGAACGGATCCCGTTTCGAATGTACCACGGTGCATTAACAATGCATCGCAGGATTTTATTTTGAACTGTTTGTATGATATATTCTTGGCACAACCGCAGAGTTGGCAACCATATGTCCATACAGATTTCAGGATTTGTTTGTATAACAGCAGTTTCTTATGGATCGCTAGTTCAGATTGCCTCCCTAAGAGCCATTGCATTTTTCTAACTTTTATGTTTAGTTATTCTCTCTTCTTTTTTATGTTTTCCTTTCAACTAAGTTTAGCATCTAAAGTCATGAGGTATTTAGCAACGTTTGCATGCAATACTACATTCCTTCATTCGTCTTAGTCAACATTTCCGGAAAAATTTACGTCCATTCTTATACCTAGGTATAACCTTAAACTAAGAATTATTCAAATTTGTATCGGTTTACTTAGCCAATTTTCATGTAAATCAATTAACGCAGTTAACCGATACCAGTGTCTGTACATTTCAGCCGTTATAATTCAAAAATTATAACGTTACCGTCCCTAGTCACGGGGAGACATGTACATGCCGTTTTACCGGTCTACTATTGTACACTGTTCCGTTCTTTTAAGACGTTAATCAGTTCAGCACAATATGGCTGAAACTTCGGGAGTAGGTCGTTGCTTAGTAATATAGGCAGTGGTAATTCATGTATGTTCATGTTACCAAGCCACTTATGTTTTAGTTACAAAACCGTCACCTCGTTACATTCGAAAAGTAGGTGCTTAACGTCTTCTACTTCCGATCCGCATAAACATTGACACTGGTTCGTTATCTTAAATCTCTGCAGGTATGCTTTAAACTTACCATGTCCAGAGATAACTTGGCACATCGAGCTCGTCAGTGGTAATTTCATTTTTAGTCTTTCTTTAATATCAGGAATGAAGCCAAAGGTATGCCTTCCATTGGCTGATTCATTCCACCTTCGTTACCAGAGGTCAATCGCCATCGCTTCTATATCATTTATACTATTATATTGATCCTGCCTACTATCAGCAGCATGTACATATTCACCTATATTATTTTGGCCACGCCTTCTTAGGTGGTACAAGTTCGCTCGTTTTTTGATTAGAATATCAACCGGGAGTACGCCAGCCAGAACCACTACAGCATCTTTAGATACCGTTCGGTAAGCTTTTGTTACTCCTAGCAGGATATTCCTCCGAGCACTTTCTAGTGACCTGATATGGTGACAGTTTAACCTATCATACCAACCAGCCGCCGCATACGCGAAAAGCGCCTCCGCCACACCCATGTATATTAACTTCAGTGTTTTGTGATTAAGTCCCCATCCTTCTCTTGACACTCTCGCCAAAGAGTGGAATAGCTTCTTAGCGTTTTCGCAGACTCTTAGAACGTGGGAAGGCAAGTATTGCCGTGTCATTGGCAAAAGTTGCCAAAGTTGCTTCTGTAACTGGTATATCTGTAGTATATAGGAGATAAAGGATTGGCCCAAGACCACTCCGTTGTGGTACTCCTGCTGTTATCCTTTTTAGTTGAAAGTATTCATTCTGATTCTTTACCCGGAAGTGCCCCTCTGATATGTATGATTTTAGAATTTAAAAAAATTGCTCCGGAAGTTTGAATTCTAACCCCTGGTGCAATAATTTGTTCAATGCTTCCGCTACATCAAGGAATATAAACGGTTTTCAAACAAGAGGTTCCATTTTGAATAGCCTGCTATTTGGGCAGCTATCAATTTTGAAGCTGTCATTTTTGACATTTGACAAGTAAAAATCACGCCATTATTAAAAATGGTGCGATACACGCTTCAACAACGCATTGAAATTGTTAAAATTCATTACAAAAATGGTGAAAATGTTGCAGTCACAGTTCGCAAAACTAAAGCACTTTTGGGTCATCCTGAAGCACCTTCTTGCAATTGTGAAACTGAAGAAGAATCGAAACCGTATGCTTCGCTCAAGAACAACTGCGAATATTGCTGCTGTAGCTCGTATTATTGACGAAAACCCAGAATTATCGATTCCTCATCGATCTTTCGAATTGGACGTTCCACAAACGAAATTACACCGTATTGTGCATAAACACTTAGGTCTTAAGGCTTTTAAAGTTCATTTAACATAAGAACTCAAGCCTGTCGATAACCAAAAACGTCGTATCTTCGCTGATTGGGTCCTGCAAATGCATCAAAATGATCAGGATTTTCAACGAAAAATCATCTTTAGTGATGAGGCCCATTTTCACCTCGGTGGCTACGTTAATAAGCAGAATTGTCGCATTTGGGGCTCAGAAAATCCAAGAATGATAGTTGAAAAGCCCCTCCACCGTCAACGCGTTACTGTTTGGTGCGGTTATTGGGCTGGCGATGTGATTGAACCTTGCTTATTCGAAAATAAGGCTGGTGCAAAAGTTACGGTGAGTAGATTGCGCTACCGCGCCATAATTAATGATTGTTTATGGCTGGAATTGGAAGATATTGAGGTGGACGTGTACCACACAAGCAACGAAATAATTGCAATTTTGCAAGAAAAGTTTCCTGACCGTGTTATTTCTCGAAGAGGTGATCACAATTGGCCACCGAGATCTTGTGATTCAACACCCTTAGACTTTTTTCTTTGAGGCCACGATAAGATCTATGCCAATGCTCTAAAACCGATTCAAGACCTTAAAGATGGAATTCGTGAAGTTATCGAGGAGATACAGCTGCAAATGTGCGAATGGGTCATGGAAAATTTCATGAAAATGATAAGGTGCTGCAAGCGTAGCCGCGACGGCCATTTGGCTGATATTGTTTTCAAATGTTAATGGCATATCATCCTGATTCCAATGAAATAAACATTCATAGATTTCTCTTAAAGTATATTCGATTTTTTTAATATCAAAATGAAACCTCTTATTGAAAAACCCTTTAGTTCAGCAAATTTGTTTGCTTTCTAGTGATTTCTCGATTACATCAGTAATTCGATGTACTTATTCTATCGTATAATGTTTTCCCTAAATCCAAACTGATGTGGGGGAATAAGATCCCTTTCTTCGATAATTGGTTTTAGCCTTTTAAGAAGAACCTTTTTAAATAGTTTCGATAATTTTGGTAGCAGAGAAATTGGCCTATATGAAGCTTTATCATTCGGAGATTTGTTCGGCTTAAGTACCATAATTACTTTTTTAAATTTCCATTGTCTTGGTACATATCTTAGCCGAAATGCTGCATTAATTATATGCAATAGTTTCCTCAACGCTTTCTCCGGTAACACTGTTATTATCTAACCGCGTTATAATATCATATCCTGGAGCCTTATACGGATTCAGGTTATTCATGATTTTTAACTTTAGTTCTTTCAATGTTACTGGTGTAATTTTTATTTCATCTGGTTTATTTATTGGGGTGATATTTTCCTCTTCCGTTTGTTTAGGGTAAGGTTGGAATGTTTCTTCAAGGTGGTTTGCAGACAAATCTGCTATTTGTTAATCATTTCGAGCCCAATTTTCTTTATTTTTAATTGGAAGAACCAGAAGTTTGGGTCTTTTAAGATTCTTGGTTGCTGTCCATCATGAATAATCCGTATCTTTTTCCCCAGTTAGAGAGCTGAGATATTTGTTAGCTGACTGATTTTTGATGTCATTTATTAGGTATTTTAATTTGTTGCACAAATGGTTAAACACCCTCTTATTTTCCGGGTTTCGATGTTTTTGCCATTTATTCCGTGCTTTTCTTTTCTTTTTGCATTGCGTTTCATTTCCTTACTATTATTAGGAGTGCTTTCCTACGCAGCACTTTGGATATTATGAATGAGCTTATCTAGTTCGTCTTCTATTTGGGTTTTGCAGACTAATTCTTCCTGTTAAATGTATTTGGAAGAGATCCCAATTGGTTTTGGAGCTCGATAGTTTCGGGTTGCTCTCTTTCATAATCATTGTTTGGCTAAGTATCATAATAACTAGTGAATGATCTGACGTTGACTTTCACTGTTCTCTGCATGAATATAATTATCTGAAATCCTTCTTCTAATAAGTCTATAAGATCTAGAGCCGTACTGATATTCGTAGGCCAAAAGGTTGGCGTACCGCCTGAATGAAACTCGCATTTTAGTTGTTTGCGTGCTGCGAACAGTTATTTTCCTTTAGCAGTCGTTAACCGCGATCCCCAATAGATATTTTTTGCATTATAGTCACCTTCAATTAAGAAGACACTTCCTAGTGATTTGAGAAGATTAGTATGATCCACTTGCTTGAGATTGTATCCTGGAGGGCAGTTTTAATATTGTTTAATTGTATTTTGATTGTTGTGACTTGCATGGAGAGCTTCTCGACTTTAAGTTCTTCGTTATGTTTTACATGATCTTTTATGAGGATAGCTGATCCACCTCTAGCTTTGTTCTTTGGATGTAATGCTTGGTAGCAATTCATTCATTTTACAGAATGAAGTTTTGGTGAAATGGGTTTCTGATATAAGACATTTATCTATATTATGCATGTTTAAAAACTAGTTTGTGATTTTATTTCTTCTAGTGTGTTCTGCAGACTAATTTCTTGCGAGATAAGTCTTTTGTTAAGGGCCTCTTGATTTCTCAGTATGTCCTGTAAAACGAGATCCACTTTTCACTGTTTCTGCTCTGTTTGCTGAACTCTTTGTGCATATGTAACGTTTTCATGTACTCGCCTTCTGTTGAGGTTCGGAGTTGACCATTTAGACTCGTATTTTGTAGTTTGTTCATATCTTGTTGTATCTGGTTTGCATAATTTATCGCTCATTTCCTGTAGTTCTACTGCTACTTCAAGTTCTCTGTAGTTGGCTGGATGCTGGCCTTTATAGTTGATACACTTCTGTGTTGTATTTCGGGGAACTGTGCAGTCGTTTCCAGCGTGTTTTCCCGCGCATTTAACACATCTAGCTTCACGATGGCAGTACTTTTGTGTATGATTATAATCTTGGCAGTTTTTACATTGAGGTATTAGTCGAGTGACCTTTCTCGGTATTTCTATTTTAACTCTGAGGTTGAGGATAGCCTTAATATTATAAATATTTTCGATTTTTTCTTGATGTTCGATGGCTAGCATGAAAAGTAGGAGTCCTCTACTCATGATTTCAACATTCCTTCCCTATTTTCTCGTCTCTCTTTTCTGATGATGTTGACTGCATTGATTATTTTTAGGCCTTTGTTTTGCAGGTTCTCAATAATTTCATCTTTTGGACAAGTTGGATTGAGACCTCTTGCCATTACTTTAATTGATCGATCACATTTATCCTCGTAGGTATACCACTGGTGACCAACATAATTTCATTTGCTAGCTAGAGCTTTCTCAAGGCTCTGTTGTGTTTATTTTCCAAATATTATTACTGAGCGATATTACTTTAAAGTCATTTCGTACTACTTCTTTTATCAGTTTCTGAATACTACCGTGAATTGTTATGCCTATTTCTTTTTTTCTGTATCATGCACTTTTGGTGCAGTAATTGCATTGACAGTTTTAATGTAGCTTTGAATTGTGTCAACTTCTGGTGATGATTCAGCTTTCCTCTTGATTGGGTTGATTTCTTATTTGCTCTCTTGGATTTCTGTAGTCTCCAATTGGTTTCCCTTTTAAGCTCATCTTCAATAATTCTGAGATTACTGCGATTTGATTTTTATTTACTGTTTCCTTTAGCATAGGTTTTCTTTCTTTAGCATGGCAACTTCATTGTTTAGCTGCGCGATTAATTTCGCCATTTGTTCAAATTTATTTATTTACTCTGCGTTGTTTATTAGAACTGTTTGTGCACTGGGCGTGGCTTCAGAAGTTGGCTCGAACAACTTCTTCTACCAAACGGCCATTCAAACATCGCTTGTTCCGTGCTACCAGTAGTACCAGGAACAGGATCAGCCGGGTTGCCTACCGATCATTTCCTTTGTAATGTTGCGTTGCTCCCTCCAGAATCCGTGGAGCAACCCGATAAACCGGGGTGGAGTTTAGAACCTGAATTCGGACCCACTTGGAGTATGTTATTTTTTATACCCGACAATTCATTTTTTTTTATTGACTATCTGCTATACTACAACCGTGCGATCTACAGCACATTGCCCAGGATGCGCCGCGGGGAGGCTGTCAACTAGCATTCTCAAATTTAATAACGACAAATTGATCATAAAGAAAATCGCACTGTCAATACTCCTCATACCTCTTCAGTACTCTGATTCCCTATCAACTAAGATATGTAAACGTGTAAAGTTTTATACACGATAACACTGTGAGTCAGCAAGATAAAAATAATGTCATCAAATTTAGCGAAACGTCAAAACGTCAACTTTTCTATCCGTATCATAAAATAATGATTGTTTGTATTTTGTTCGGCGTTCGGAAGTTATAAATTTGAATTAACCCATTTGGGCCCAGAACTATTTTTTCTTCTTAGGAATCTTATATATACATATGTGGGGCAAAATAGGTTGAAAATCATGAAATTCCTTTAAAATTTCGCTAAATGTGCTTTGTGAGTGAAATATGGGGGTAACCGAAAATGGCACTATTTAAAAAAAAATACAAAGCCGAATCATAAAAATGCGTTCCAAGGACAATTCAGTTTTAATTAAAATAACAAATTAATTAACCATTATCACATAATATATTATATTTTAATTGGCTCTCGTGGTATGCAGCAAATCATTTTTGGTACAAAGGAATAGCACAAGTTATAAACACTGATGTTGCTCGGGTGCTGAGCACATTTCCTTCTGCTATTGATTTTGGTAATTAAGTGGCAGCCAGTCTTCAAAACTGGATTAGTTTTAGTCTGCCTTGGCCTCGGGTCTGGTGCCAGTCTGGTGCCAAACTCTAATTGATCTAAGCAAACACCAAACGACTGGCTAACTACCAATGCATTGGTTATTGAACCATCAAACCACAAGAACTTGATAGGGTATACTATTTTTTGCCTCGAATTCCTATTCGATAATTCGATATGTTGTTATCAAGTACGCCCACATCGCCCATTCGTTTTTTGTACGCCTAAACTACGTGAGTTTGAGGTATCTAAACATTTCTTCTCTACTATTATCATTCCATATAAACCCTACAATGTTTTTCTTTTACTCCACCATTGAATCGTACTCCCCGCGCTTATGCTTTTTGAATTGTTTAGCTTATTTTAGAACACTAGTCTTTCCAAGCCGATTTGCTTGCACTGTTCCGGTTCCGCCGCAGTTTTGCTTTCCTAAGTGGTTGGTTAAGGATGATGACGTAAAATAATATTGACATAAAATAATGAAAAATCAAAATCAGGATAATTACTTTTCAAAATTTGTTGAAATTGGGTGACAACGGATTCTGCTTTTCTAAAAGTACTATCAGTTAATGTTGCTTCGATTGACTTTCCTTGATAAATATCAAAATTTACGCAATACCCAGAAATTGTTGCTAAAATGAAAGCCTTTTCTAGCAAAATATGGGAGCATATACTCGTTTATTGAAAGTATACTTTGAATAAGGCAGTATTTCAAAAAAGCTTTGTTCATATGTTCAATCAATGGTCTAATATTTTCCCCATTTTAACACTTACCTCAAGTTGCTGCTGTCGCACGCATGCAGATTATACATAACTTCATCGAATAGGTTTCTTCTCATTTTATTAGAAATCATGACGTTCTTCGTATCCAACTCATTGGACCAATACATCCTTCGTTTCGATACTGGTGAATATCTATTTATCATTAAAAATTTTGAAAGCAGCACAATTAACAACAACTGTCAATTTGATATTGCTAACATCTTGTACTGCTCTTGGTCCTTTTTTTATAATTTCGTTCTGTCTCTATTGTAGCTAACACAAAAAGGTTATGATCATTGGAGACTTCAATGCTAGAAGTAAAATGTGGCATGACCGTTTAACCGATGAAAACGGAAGAAAAGTAGAGGACTTCGTGGCCAGGAGTGACCTTTTGATAATGAACAAGCAGGGAAACCCAACGATGTTATTGACTAATGGGAACCCCAATATTGACTTGACAATGATCAACGAAGCCTTGCTGGGCTCGATAGTTGGGTGGTGTGTAAGAGAAAGTAGGACATCTAGTGACCATAGAGTCATTACGTTTGAATTATCAAACGCTCCACAAAATAGTCCACTTGTGTAGCGAAACTCCGGGATTTGCCATTAAGATAGCTGACTGGGGTCATATTTGATAGACACTTGGTTGGCTCTTGGGACAGCGTAAAAGCACTTCCGGAAGCTAATTTGATATATTAAATTGATGCTCGTGTGGAGCTGGTCTCAACACAGTTAGCCAGTGTTTGCAACAAATCAATTCCTTGGAAGAGATTAGTTAAGAAACGAAAAAATTGGTGGAACTCTAATCTAAGGAAACATACATGTTCTATGCATAAGCTTACCAGGCTTAAATGGACCAAAGAACAAAAGAGTTGAAATTGACTCTCTTCAGAGTAGCAAGAAATAAATACTTCCATGAAGTATTTAAAGCGAAGCAAAGTAGTTTCCAACGGTACGTCACGGAACATTGTAATAGAGACCCCTGTGGTCTTGTATATTAATTCCGCTGGCAAAGCAAGACCTCTTGAAGTTTTGAATACCATTAGGAAGACAAATGGTCGTCGATACGTGACATGAAACACGCTTGGAGTTACTCAACTCACTTCTGCCAGTCGAATCACCAAACGAAACTGAGCCTCAAGAAGAAATGCTAGCTTATCGGTGTACAATCTCCCTAGAAGCACTATGAATGTTTATAGGAGCTACTTCAGTAATCGATCCGCAGTAATCAGAGATATGTATGGTTCTGTTTCTAAACACATTACAAAAGGATGTCCTTAAGGCTCTCTCCTAGGACCTTCGTCTGGAATATCGTGTTTAGCACAAGCATGATTTATGAACTGGACGAAATTGCATTCGAAATTTGACTCTGTGAAAACGCAAAGAAGCTAGTCCACTCCTTGGCGAGATTGTCAAGAGAGGGATGGAGACCGAATCACAAGATACTTGTAGTAGTATACAAAGGTGGGGCGGTGGCGCTTTTCATGTATGACAGGTTAAATTGTAACCACGTCAGATCATTGGAAAGTGGTAAGAGGAATATCATGCTAGAAGTAACAAAGGCCTACCGAACAGGGTCTAAAGAGGCTGTTGTGGTTCTGCCCGGCGTACTCCCAGTAGATATTCTAATCAAAAAGCGAGCGCACTTGTACTACTCATAAAGACATGCCCAAAAGGAAATAGGTGTCCATGTGCATGCTAGAGATAGTAAACATAATCATTATAGCAACAACACCGAAATAGAAGATATGGCGATTCACTTATAGTAAATAAGGTGGAATGAATCAGCTAATGGTAGGTATACATTTGGCTTCATTCCTGATATAAAAGCACGACTCAAATTTAAATTACCATTGACGAGCTCGATTAGACAAGTTATTTCTGGACATGGTAAGTTTAAAGCCTACCTGCAGAGATTTAAAATAATAGACCAATGTCAATATTTATTCTTTCCAAGTTCCGGCCATATTGTGCTGAACTGATCAAAGTCTGAAAAGAACGTACATGACTCCACGCGACTATGGATGGAAACGTTGCAATTTTTCAATTGCAACGGCTAAATGTTCTAGCACTGATATCGGTTTACAATGCTCATTATTGTAATGTAACAAAAGGGTCGGCTACGTAAACTGGTATTAATTTAAAAATTATTCTTAGGTTAAGGTTATACTTAGGTATAAGAATTAATGTTAAGTTTTTCCTGGAATATTGACTACGGTTAATAACTGACGGCCTCTATTGTAGTAGTAGCACTCTGCCGGATATTATTATCGCCTCTCTCGCTTATAAATGCTTCTAAATGCTCCAATTTTCATCCCTTGAATCTTCAGTTTCATTACCATCTACTGGTGGGCTTACAAACATGGTATGTTGAGCCTTGATAGGCTCTTCATCGTCGCTCCAGCGTTCAATTTCGTCTAAAACTTCTTAAAGCGTCAACGGTTCTCGCCAAAATACTTTGTTAGTTATAACAATAATATTGTTCACCTAACAAATTTTTTTTTTGGTTAAATTAAACAAAACTACATACCTACATCCTGGTAACTCAAATTGCATTCACATTTTGTAGTAAGTATGAAAACACCAAATTTCTAAATGAAACAAGAGATTTGGTTTTTCTAGCTCAGAATTTTGTGTTAAAACAACCAAATTAATTTTACTTAGTATTTGGTAGTAATATTTTTCTGAGTGTCGGCTTCTCTTTTCTAAATTTCCCTCGAGAGTGAAATATTTTAACGATTGTAAATTATGCAAACTTGGAAAAAATCATGCGAGTATTCCACATGTTAGACGATAAGGTGGAGTATAATTATTGAGTGAACTGACGCTTTCTGTAGAAATAAAATTTGTACAAAAATCAATTAAAGAAAATTTGAATAAGAATAAATCTTTTATCAAATTTCTTTTTCAAAAGCCAATTTGCTATTTTTACGAATTTAAATTGTGTGTTTGAGCATATTTCACTTTCCAAATTGTATTAGACATGCTTAAAAAGATATTAAATTTTTTATTAAAACCTTAAATGCATATGCAGCGAAGTTTATTTAATTGATCAAGCAAATTTTATTTGCTTTTCAAATAGTTTGAAATTCATGATTTACTAATCTAGGACTTTTGATCATACTTTTTTAATTAACAAAATTAATTAAACTAAAAAAAATTTAAGTTGAGTAACAAAGAAAATCTTTTATGGAAACTGAATAATTTTAACACCACGCATGATACTTGGACAATTTCATTGGCTAGATATTTAGTTAGAAGACTGTAGAACTAGAACTGATCATGTCTTTTATATGTGAGTGCAAGGGTGTGAGTCCCAAAAGCTTCTTATTTTGGTGGAAATTCATACACTATTAACAATTAAAAGCTTATTTTCTGATATTGTGTGCAACACAAAGACTTTAATGTAAAAATGAAAAAAGGTCGATCTAGGTCATTATGAACACAAAACATGTTGCAATTAACAAATGTTGGATGAACCTTCAATGACAAACTTTTGTTTACAAGAGTCAAAATTTCTACATAAAATATTGTTTGGTTTGCTCGCCCATCCGTTACCGACGGTTCCTGGGTTAATTTTGAACCAAAAATCAACACAAAGATGATTAGATGATATGACTGATAACAGAATCTTCATTCTCATTCTGATTGCATAGATTATTACGATTTTTACGAAAAGCTCATTCAGGAGTTGTCACACGCGGCGTGGTATCAAATCTCAATATTATGTAAATATGCCCAAATCAATAATTACCGAAAGCTATCAACAATTTAAAATATCAATTTAAAACAAATTAATAAATATTACTATATAATCTACAAATCACATCATAATCTTATATACTTAATGAGGTCATTACTCTTTACAGTACTTATATTAGTATTTTACATATGTGATGATTGTAACTCGGCGCAGTTCAAATTCTAGTGTACATGAAATAATTTGCTGACCGCCGTAAAACATTTTTTTATCACCTAGCAATAATAGTAACCGTAGTAATTACTAATTAGTAAACAGAAGATACTGTTTACACTTAAAAACTACTAAAACAACAATTATCAATTTTTTGTAGTTAAACAAATATGAAAAGTTCGCGTGGTTAGACAGAGATAGAAATACTATAATTGTTTGATAGTTAAATACTCGTAATAATAAATAGTATGCACATGGCTGACACTATGTAGTTTATTGTAAACAATTATTTTTTAGTACTTTTCAATTCTAATAAGGTATATCTGTATATAATATTGTATTTAATTAACGATCACTAATAACATGAGTGTCATGAAGAATTGAAATAATATTGGACGAGTGTGTACTGCGTGTAATATTATGTAAACTACTCTCGGCCGAGAGTTTTGTTCACAGAAATCGCTTGATTAGTTAACACGATATTATTAATTACTAACAGTATAAAGTATTTACACCACATGCGGCCTTCACCGTTCTAACAGACATTTTTTTGAAAATTATCCAAAAAATATAAATTAAATGTTTCAAGTAATATATTTCAATCGTTTTGATATATTGCATATTGAATGTCATTCTGTTATTATGCTCGAATATATAGGAAGAAATTGTGAACAATATACATTTGATTAGATACGACCTTCATGCGACGGATAACATCAAACATCGTACAACTAAATTACTAATTCTGGGTAATTTCCACACACGCTTAAAAACTATTATTTTTCTAATTCGTATATACAATTCACATTCACTACAAGTATACTCGCGTACAGACAAACTCCTATACTATTGTATAGTTATATCTTAATAAACCAATTCCAAATTCTAATCTATACAACAAATTTCAATAAAGGCTTGGCTTTTAACGGTACAGAATTACCAAACTGATAAAAGTGTATGTACATTACTAGTTGAGTACACACATAGATTTCTGGTATATGCAAAATAACAACAACAAGCGGTCTAACTAAATAATAAATTATTTATCACAAAACAATTAAACTATTGTTATTAAAAAATAATATTAAATATAAAAACTTTATAAACGAAATACCGAAATTAATTTATATTTTAACAGCTGGTTTATATACAATTTCTATTTAGTTAAATCAAATTAATGTCAATAGAAAATTGAAATTTAATTAAATTAAATGTTTTAGTTTTGCTCTGTTACCAACATTCGAGTAACATTACACAATACTCAATTATTGTTAGTTTGCTGTAAGCGAATGGTAAAGTTTGCTTTGATCTGGTTGCTTAGAGCGTTTCATGCTTAGATTTACAATTAAAGAAATTTTAAATATGGTTAAGATTTAATATTATTATTTTTTAAATCATAGAGGGTATTGAAAGTGTTTTTAACTCAAAATGCTACAAAACTCGAATAAAATAAGAAGGCGTATAAAATTTTGTATGTTTTAAATCAGATGACGATTAAGTACGTTGAACTACAGCACCCAAATCGAAAAAACCTTCTTTATAGTTTTTGATCAGTGTTACGGGTAGAAATGTAGACAATATGTCGAAAATTACTATTTATCATAGCAATAGGCCAAATTCTACGGTTTGTTAGTAAAAGAAAAAATTTCATGATGGAGAGCTTCATCCTATCTCCACACCTGATAAAACTTTAGCGGTTTAATGAATCGAAATGACGTGTATGCTAAAATTACAAACTAAATAATACAGGGTGTCCGCCGGGAAGGTATACTACTTTGTTTTGCCGCCATTTAGGCGAATATTAGTATTGACAGTTCATACTTGACAGTCGTGAAGTAGACACGTGGCAAATTTATTATGGAATAATATTCGATAAACCATCGTGTTTTAGTCGTTAAAACATTTTATCGAAATCAATCATCGATTACTGTGACGATGAGAAAGTTACGTGAAATTTTTGGGAGAATCAACGTGCCAACAAAACGCACTATTTATCGTATAGTGAATGATTTCGAAGAAAGAGGGTCTGTAAGTGATAGGCCCAAGCATGGGCCACAACGTACTGCAAGATCGGCTGAAAACATTACTGCTGTTCAAGAAAGTGTTCAAAACAATCCATCAACCTCAATTCGACGCCGTGCTCAAGAGCTTGGTCTTCAAAGAACAAGTTTGGCCACAATTTTGCAGAAGAATTTGCATTTGTTTCCATTTAAGATTCAGTTGACACAAGAGCTTCTTCCACAAGACCATTTACGCCGCCGTACATATGCCAATAGGATGTTACAGCTCGCCCATGACAACCCCGATTTTCAAGAAGAAATAATAATGAGTGACGAGGCACATTTTCATTTAAATGGATATGTGAATAAACAGAATAGTCGGTTCTGGGCAATGGAAAACCTTCACATTATTCATCAGTCACCTTTACATCCATTAAAAGTGACAGTCTGGTGTGCAATTTGGTCAGGAGGAATCATTGGACCTTACTTCTTGGAAAATGAAATCGGCGTAACGGTAACTGTGAATGGGGAGCGATATCGTGATATGATTGAAAACTTTTAACGCCACAACTGCATACTCTTTCCACAACAAGTTATTTCAAAAAATGGTGATGTTGATTGGCCTCCACAGTCGCCTGATTTGACTGCTCCGGACTTCTTTTTGTGGGGATATCTAAAAAGCAAGGCTTATGCAAACAAACCAGAAACGCTTGAGCAACTCAAACAAAATATTCGTGATGAAATTAATGAAATACCGCGTGAAATGTGTGAGAATGTAATGAAAAATGTGCTCAAAAGGGCTCGCATTTGTGAGGCTAACAGAGGCGGACATTTATCTGATATTGTATTCCATACATAATTGCCAACATTAAATAAAATATTTATCAATATAAGATCTATTCTCTTTCATTTAATCAAAAATCATAAACAAACAAATTAGTATACCTTCCCGGCGGACACCCTGTAGTTTATTATTAGCACCCTAATTGAAAAAACATTAAAAAATGTAAAAAAAACATATAATCTTTAGGAATAGTTTGAGTGAATTTTATAATGAATTTTTTTTAAAACAAACTGTGCCAACCATAGTTGATGTAAAAAACAAATCTTATCTAACTACATGCTCGGAAATCTCTGATATTTTAGAGTGAATATTATTTAGTTATTCAAGATCATTGAGTGTAAAACAATAATTCCTAAACATTTTAATTTATGTAGCTCGGCTCATTCGGATCACAACGAGATGATCAAAGTAGGTGTAAGTCACGCCAGAAATCCCATGTTGGAAATCCCAAGGTTTTCTTATTTTGTCGAGTAGTGTTTGATTGTGCAATTTTGTGCGTCTAACGGTAAAATTTGTGCATAATGTATTTTGGCAGATAAAGTAGGATTTCTGACGTGATTACCACACCAGGAATCCCATAGATCCGTTTAATCATATGAGCATATGTTTTGCTTTAGTTTAATTGTGCAAAACTGTGCATGCCAAAACCAATTAAGTTGTTCTCCAGAATTGGTCAACATTTCTCCTAGAACGGCTTTATCTGCCCATTTACATGCGTTATTCACAAAATCTGTTAATAAGTAGATCATCTACGTAAGAAAAAGTCGTAGTTTTCTAGCCACAATATTTAAACTAGAAGTATATAACCTGATAAGACCAAGATTCACTGGTGGCTTACTTCATATCAGCACGAATTAGGAATAGAAAACCGTTAATTCAACCCTAATTTAAAATTGAAATTTTTGAAATACACTTAATGAATGATTTTTGAAAATTTGTACTGAACATATTACCCCATGAGCCAGAATTTCACATACAAGACCCTTCTTTCAACCCTAAGTTCAAAATATAATTTTTGAAAAACTCACAAATAATTTAAGTGATTTCCAGAAAACCATATAAAACTTTTCAAAAAGAATATTGTGAACTTAGGGTTGGAGGAAGGGTCTTGTATGTGGGATTCTATACACAATCATGAAATTTTATCTGAATGTTTATTTCAGCTAGTTTAGGTAATTTCATTAAAAAAGGGTGGAATTTCCAGAAATCAGCCATATAAATTGTTTCAAAAAATTATATTTTGAAGTTAGGAATGAAGGAAGAGCTTTGTAGGTGTAATTCTGACTGATATGGGGAGTAGGCACAATCATGAAATTTGATCTGAATGTTTATTTCAACTAGTTTAAGTGATTTCATTAATAAAAGATGGGATTTCCAGAAATCACTCATATACAATTTTTCAAAAATTATATTTTGAAGTTAGGGTTGAAGGAAGGACCTTGTATGTGGGATTTTGGCTGATCGGGAGTAAGCACAATCATGAAACTTGGTCAAAATGTTCAGTACAAGCAGTTTAAGTGATTACATTTATAAAATGTGCGATTTTCAAAAATCATTCATTAAGTGTATTTAAAAATTTTCAGTTTTAAATTAGGGTTGAATAAAGGGTTTTCTATTCCCAATTCGTGCTGATATGAAGTAGGCCACCAGTGAATCTTGGTCTTGTCAAGTTATATACTTCTAGTTTAAATATTGTGGCTAGAAAACTACGACTTTTTCTTACATAGGTGATCTACTTTAACAGGTTTTGTGAATAACGCATGTAAATGGGTAGATAAAGCCGTTCTAGGAGAAATGCTGACCAATTTTGCACAATTAAACTAAAGCAAAACATATGCTCTAATGATTAAACGGATCTTTGGGATTTCTGGTGTGATAATCACGTCAGAAATCCCACATCACCTCCCAAAATACATTATGCACAAATTTTACCGTTAGACATACAAAATTGCAAACAAACACTACTCGTTAAAATAAAAAACCTTGGGATTTCTAAAATAGGATTTCTGGCCTGATTCACACCAAAGTAGTTTTGAATTATCATTCGATAACCGCACATGCTCGGAAATGTTTGAGATTTATGTTTTTCGAGAGAGAAGTAGATGTCAATTAATTGTTGATGTAAGAAACCAATTTATATGTTCCGATTTTTGTTATTTGAGGGAGAAAATCACTGAGTGAAATTCTTAAACTTATGAAATTATATAACCCGGTCTCTACTGATCGCACAGAGATGATCAAAGTAATTTTGAATTTAAATTCGATGATAGAAACCAATCTTTCTTAACCAAACGCTCAGAAATCTCTGAGATGTTTGCTATTTGAGAGAGAATGTCATTCAGTGTAATACGAAAAAACTTAAAAATTTGAAATCATTTAAATCGGCCCCTTCAGAACGCACAGTGTGATGTTAGTGTGTTTTAGTTAGTATTTAACATCATATTTAAAATAAATAAAATACTCTTATTCGCCAATAATTTAAATAATGTAGCCCGGTGCATACGAATCGCACAGGAATGGTCGAAGTAGTTCTGAATTAGTATTAGAAGTTAGAAACCTATATTACCTAACCACAAGCTCGAAAATCTCCGAAATTTTCAACCTTCGCGTTATTGAACATTAGCGTACCAAATCTGAAGCTTCATGAACACTAGGAAGTCGACAAGATGTACATCCGTGGCAGGGAATGGCAATTGAGATTGTGTTATCCGCCTACGTGAAAGGTTTTACGCAAGTATCTTGGCCTGAAGTCATATAAAATAGAGCTCGTGTAACAACTGAAGCCGAACGACTGGCTGAACAGGGTTGAAATTTTTGTGATTAGACCTTAAAACATCTTGAGGAAAATCTGTTTTTAACCGAAAAATTGCGTTCAGCGACGAAGCTCATTTTTGGCTCAAATTGCCACATTTGGTGTGATGAACAGCCACAGATAATTTGAGAACTGGCAATGCATCCAATTTAAAATTACTGTTTGATACGGTTTATTGGCCGGTGGAATCATCTTTCCGCATTTTTTGCAAGATGACGATGGCCGCGACATTATCGTCAATGGCGCTAGCTATTGTTCGATGATTTTTGACTTTTTTGCCCAAAATGCATGAACTGGTTCTGCTCGATATGTGGTTTCAGTAAGACGGCGCCACATGCCACGCAGCTCGCCAAATCATTTAAAAAATGAGTTCGGTAAGCAATTTATCTCATTTTTGGGTTCGGTGAATTGGTTGCCTAGATCGTGCGATTTGACGCCTTTTCACAATTTTTTATAAGGCTACGTGAAGTCTTTCGCCAATAAACAACATGCCAATAAACAAACAATAATTTTAAATATGAAACACAGCATTAAACTTGTCATTAGCGAGAAACCGACCGAAATGCTTAAAAAAGTTGTGAAAATTAAAGATCTCGCATAGGTCACTTAAAACGTACTCATGGCCAACATTGAAATGAAATAATCCTTAAAAAGTAAATGATAATGATTGGTTTTTCGATTGAAATAAAAATTACATGTATTTTTGTTAGGTTTCTGTTTTTTTTTGGAAATTATTAACCAAACGCTTAAAAAACTAAAAATTAGTACATTCAATGATATTGTCTCTCAAATAACAAAAATCTCAGAGATTTTCTTGCAAGTGGTTAGAAACGATTGGTTTCTTACATGAAATATTAATTTAAAACCACAGTGATCATCTTCGTGCGAGAAGTCGGCCCCGTATATGGTCTGAGTTAAAAATTACAAATTTTTAAGAATTTTTGTAGAATACTCAATGATATTCTTTTTCGAATAACAATTTTTTTTGGAAATTTTCGAGGGTGTTGTTAGATAAGATTGGTCTTCAACATCAAATAATAATTCAGATCCATTGCGAAAACCTGTTTGCTTTCCGTGGGGGCCGAGTTATACATCCTCAAATGTTTAAGAGTTTATTTTTACTACATTCAATGATATTCTCTTTCGAATAACAAAAATGTAAGAAATTTCCGAGCATATCTGGCCAGACGGTCCTTGGTTGGTTTTGTACATCAAATACTAATTCAAAATCACTTCGACTAGTTCAGTGCAGTCCGTAGGTTTCGAGCAACAAAATTTAAAAATTTTAAGAATTATAGTATTTCACTCAATTATCTCTTCCCTCGAATAACCAAAATCCCAGAGAGTTCCGAGCATGTAGCTAGGTAAAATTAGATTCTTTCATCAAATACTAATTCAAAACTACTTCGATCATCTCTGTGCAAGTCGTAGGAACCACTCAGTAATATCCTCTCTGGAAAAATAAAAATCTCTGAGATTTCCGAGCTTATAGTTAGGTAACATTGGTTTTTTACATCAGATACTAATTCAGGACCACATTAATCACCTCTTTCCGTACAGGCCGAGCTAACTAATTTCAAATGTTTAAACATTTTTGTATTACACTTAATAATATTCTTTCACGAATAACAAAAATCTCAGAACTTTCCGTGCATGATTAGGAAAGATCGGCTTCCTACATCAAATACTAATTCGATCACCTTTGTGTGGTTCGTAGTGACTGTGTTTTCAGTTTAAAAAATTTCAACTGTTTAAAAATTTTCGAGTTACACTCAATAACATTTAATCTCGAGTTTCAAATATTTAAGAAGTTTTGTAATACACTCACTGACATTCTCTCTTGAATAAAAAAAAATCTCGGAAAATTTCCGAGCATGCAGATAAATAAAGTTGGTTTCTATTATCAAATACTAAATCAAAACCAGTTTGAACACCTCTAAGCGATCCGTAGAGACGAGGTATATAATTTCAGTTATTCTCTCTCTCGAATAACAAAAATCTCACAAATTTCCCAGCATGTAGTGAGTTAGAATTGGTTTCTTACATCAAATACTAATTCAAAACTACTTCAATCACCTCTGTGCGATTCGTATAGTGTGTTTTGTTTTTAAAAAATTCAGTTTTTGAGTTTCACTCTAAGCTACGATTACTCCCAAAAACTAAATGTTTTCTACTTAATTGTGTTAAAATGTTTGTATTTTTGAGTGTTTTTTCAATATTAAGTTTTTAGGAACGCAGTGTATATTTTGTTATTTTGACATAAACTGTTTTAGAACAATTCGTCGCCTCAGGACTAGAGTACGCTAACCACCAAATTGACATTTTCCGGGTTTTGGTGGTTCCTTAGGTTTTAAACTATGCTCCCTCGCTTGCGCGTATTTACAGTTTAATCAGACTGCCTATTACTGAGGAAACTAATTTTGCGTTTTCCACTATCCACCATTTCTAACTCTTTTTACCGACTAAATTACGCAAAATCCTGTTTGACGCTAACTTCACTTTGGGTTTTCTAATTTTAGCGCTAAGTGCAGTATTTGATCTAATTCCATAAAAGCCAAATACTCTACGAGTTTTTTGCGCTAACTCCAAAATTCAAGTACCTGTGTTCCACCCACTCTATTAAATGAGAGTAATATTTTGAGCCCAATATACACTCAAATACATGAAAACCTTCGTTTAAGCAACGAGGAAAATGACGACATTGTTTCCAAAAAAAACATTCAGTATTAAGTGAGGTTTCATTCAAAAGAACTATCGAAACTATAATGTCAGATGAAAGTTTGGATTCTGGAGGTATTTTCTATATCTAATTCTTTGTACCGATTTTACTAAAATAACAACATAAAAATAATTTTTAATTTAGATTCACCATATAATGACTCGGTTATCGACCCGGAATGTGTTCCGTCAGCTTGTGATGAGAGAGTAATCGATTTGTTGCGAGAAGGTAATCATCAATGAATTATATTGGGGACTTTATATTAATTTTCTAAATTTTATTTTACATGGATGTTCTTAGCTGCTCGAAAACTTTGATAAGACTTTGATACATAAAAGACTTATACTCGTACATACACCCCAAAAATTGGAAGACAAATAATTGGAAAAGCTAAATGCCAACGCGGGGAGGAATTCACTGATGATATGGGGATACTTCGAAAAAACGAGAAATTAAAACAGGTTGCGGAGAAAATTGTTCAAGTACGTACCATGAGCAATTAGATTTGAAAGATTTGTTTGAGCAGTTTTGGCAATTAAACTATAAATCGAAAGGCGAATTTTTTGGCAAAATGATATTTAAGATTTCAGTAGAGAGAAAAAGAACCGGCAATGCTAACTGTCGTAGAAAATATACATATCCCTATCATTTTTTAAAAGTCGGTATGTTGCCAAGTATTTTTTACTGACACCTAGGATATTAATAAAACTACCAACACCACACATCAAAATCTCCAGCTAAAGGCAAACACGCGAAAAATAAACTTCGCGACAGTAGAGCCACATTATTGTCGATCTTCAACCAGTAAAACAGTTTTGGAACCATATCTTAATTTAAAGAAAATGTATAGGATGTATTGCAATGAAACAGATGACCCTGTAAAGTTTTGGTCTTGTAAACATATATTTCAAACGAAGTTTAACTTGCGATTTTTCATCAAGATGAACAAAACGATTACATGGATCACGTAATTGATCTGCAAAATGTATTTATGTTGCCGAAAGCAAATGTTAACTGCTTCTATTACAAGCGAAAATTTTTGTGTTTTAACCTAACAGGATAAAGGATTTCTTAGTTAAAAAAGGAAAATTAAATCGACTGCACGAATCTTATGGAATTGCGCGGAGCAGTTTGCTACTCTACTTCCATAAAACGGAAGAGATATTTGGCGACTTGTCATCTGTGGAATATACTATATTGTTGGATTTCTTTCGTGAATGCAACCAACGGATTCCATCAAATATGGTCAGTTTATGTTTACTTTTCCTTTCGTTCTTTGAAAATCATTTTGTGCTAAATTGGAATGTTTTTTAAAGTTTTTAAAACCGATCCACGAAAGAGACCTTCGTTAATATATTTTGAAGTAGATCAAGCATTATTACGGCCTCATAGCGTCAACGAGCTGCGTGAATTGGCGTACCAATTCGTTAAAAAACTTGAAGTTGAATATCAGGCAATTTGAAATGACGACGAGAAAGCGGGCAAACATTGGTATTACAATTTTATGCGCCGCCACTCTGAGCTCATTTTTTGCATCCCGGAATAAACATCCATGCAGCGCGTGAAAGACTTTTGTAAATCAAGAGAAGTATTTTTCAAAACTATGAACATTTGGTGAATGAACATCACTACGAAGCAATGAGTTTATACAACATTTATGTAAGCGGCTTCCAATGGTCTCGACAAAAATTGACAAGGTGATTGCCATGAAAAGTATGCGACGTGTCGGAAAATTTGAAACTGCTGAAAGAGGAATGATGGCGACAATGGCCTTAACCGTTAGCACTGCTGGCAACTTTTCCCGAAAAAAATACTATTAGAAGATAGTCTACTTCGACAACGACGGGACTGTCGGTTATGCAATGGTTCTCGCTGGATGTGCCAGCAAGAGATTGTGCGCTATATACACCATTTTATAAATTTCGCAAAACCTTCGTTAGTTTCCGTTGTGCTGTTGCTTCTCGGCAACCATGCTTCGCATCTATCAATTGAAGCCATCGATATCGCCGTCGCCAATGGAGTGCATATTGTTTCCTTTCCGCCGCACTGTAGTCACAAACTAAAGCTATTGGATGTGTCTATTTTCGGACCGATAAAGACCTATTACAAGTCACAGTATTCTGCATGGCAAAATAATAATGCCAGCAAGGCAGTACTTCGAATCATTCAATCTTGCTCTTTTCATCTGAAATTTTTAATTTGCATCTTTGATGTTCTTTTAGGTAATGGAGATTCGTTCTATTGCTGATCTTGTATGTAAGACTCTTGATCTGACATTGACACCCAAAGTCATTGAATCCGGCTTCAGAGAATCCGAAATTCGTCCATACGACCCAGACATCTACTCTGACGTTGCTTTTGTTCAAGCGGTTGAGCGGGATGTGAAAGTAGCTGGCTCTGAGGATCGCATTGATGAAGTGAAACACCACACCAAAACCTTTCACATCTATAGCGTTTACAACAAGCAGCTGTAAGCAGCTCCACCAAAAAAGCCTCTAAATCGTGCTCGTAAACCGATGCAAAGCATCATGCTTACTTTTTCAGGAAGCGTTGCTTCTTTAAAGAAGAAAGCCGCTAAGGAAACAGCCGTCTCCCATCCGAAGAAAAGTAAAAAAATGAATGCAACTGCACCTAGAACTCATAACCATCTGATGATGATGTCGACTTCTGCATCATCTGTCAGGACCTTCAACCAGCCATCAACGTTGACCACTGCAAATTCCATCAAGTGTTACACATGTGATCCACCCGTGCTTTTAAGTGCACTGACATGCATTTCAGCTATTTCAGGTGCAAACATTGTGTGACTTGGAAGATGAGGCAAATTATTTGTCTCTGACTTGGAAGATGAGGCAAATTATTTGTCATACTTAAAAAAAAAAACTTATTTTGTTATTTTTAACACTGAAGGCCTTTAAAATTAATAAATCTCGAAATAGTTGCGTTTTCCTTCAACTATTCACATTTTCAGCGAATTTTCGAAGAGTATCAACAACCAGTTACGATTTTTTTTAAAAAAAAGATGACTACACAAAATTGGTCGTAAAGCTTTTATAGTCGAAATCAAACTAGTTACTTTAGCAGTTAACTAAAGCCTCTAGCTTTTCATTGATAACCATATATCCGCATAATATAGACTCATATGAAAATTATGGGTTAAAAACAAAACTGTGCTCACAACCGGAGACTCTCCCCTAGTTAAAGATGTAATTATATTCTAACCAGTACTTAAGCTAAACCTTTCTATAGTAGCAATGCCAGGTAGAAAGTCGGTGCTACTATTTTCCAAAAGTCACGGTTTTCAAAATCTCGCTATATTTAGTCCTTCTTTTAAAAATCGCACTTATGCTGAAATCTTAAAATCACAGCGCGGGATTTAAAATATTGTTAAATCTCGTATTCGATCCGGATTATAGAATGATTTCTGAATGGAGTTTTAATTTCGGTAACTCTGAATGAAACTAGGTCACGGTTACTAATTATAGTAAAATTTGATTTGTATGGAAAAAACAAATCACATTTGGAAATCTAACATCAATTTTCAACGAAGTTAAAGAAAAACATCAAATTTCATTTTTCTTTTCAAAACCAACAAAAAAAAATCAAAAAACAAAAATCTCGAGTTAATCAATGAGATATTGAGTGAATATTGTTTGAAAAACTGGTGGCCTTTTGTTATATTGATTTCAATAAAATCTCAATAAATAAAAAAACGGAATTCAATTCAAACGAATTCGAGAAGTTTTTCTGAAATTCTTTGTCACTAAACTTTGTACAAACACTTTGCACAAACTCTTACAAATTTAAAAATTATTTGTTCCGAAAAAGCTAAGTTCCATTGTCTATAGGTTAACAAACAAAATTTGACTCAATTTGTTAAGAAATGGCTTAGTTTCGTTTATTTTGATCAATATCCCAAATTTCTTTAAATATTAATCTAAGAACCCTTCTATTCATCTTGAATCGGATTTAACAATTATTTTAAGCATTCTCTATATTGTACTTTTTTGAAACAAACTATTAAAATCCCGTTTCTAATATTAAAATCGCGGTTTTGAAAAGCTGTATTCTGTAAAACGGAAATTGGAAATTCGAAAACCGGGATTTTAAAATTTCGGTACTTTGAAGAGCAGGTAGATGATCCCGACCCAGTACATAAATTCTGGAGAAATTTCACGATTGGCGCAAATGGTTATCGCTCGATAATGTTAATCACGTCAATGGTGACCATTTTAGCTTGTTTAAGATGCACAATCAATGGATGTAAACAGATTTCATTACACGATATTGAAATTAAATTACTGGTAGAAGTAGCGCCACACTATCTCTTATAACCAACACATTTGGAGGATTGAACAAATAAAAAATGTTCAAATTTTAAATAGATCTAAGCCGACAGATTAATTTATGGGCTCAAGTTTTTAGATTTCGCTAAATTTTGTTTAATAAGCGACCATAAAAAATCTAAATTACTGGTGCTAATATTTTTGGTTTACCAAATAGTGACATCAATCAACTCATTTTTCGTTTAATATATTATGTAATATAGCGTTTTGTGAATGACTGAAACAGATGGCGTTAAGAATGAATTTGTTTAATTTCTAATATCTTGAAATATTTTATACGTACTAAACTCATTTGTTTGGTAAAAATTGAATGTTAACTTCCAAAATTTTAGAAAACGCTAACTTGATAAAATGGTATACGAATATCATTTCTGTGCTTTCGACCATAGTCACATTAATTTAAATTAGATATTTTCGAAGAAGCTTCGTAAAAATTTAATTCATACTTAACGAAAATTATTGTAGCGAAATTTCGCGTACAAAAATGAAAAAATTTAAAGTACGCTAAATATAAACAATAAGGAGGTGTCAAATCACTACTGCACTATAGCAACCTCGTACTAAAAAAATAATGAGAACAGCTACAAAACCCATATTCTACATTTTTTATGAATGGTTTAGCATTTCTTTCTCAATTATCGACATTTTTTTTGCAAGAATCAATTGTCTACAATATTTTCGACATAAACATGTAGATAACTTCGAAATACTCGTAGACGCACAACACTGATTTCGTTACAAAAGGAGTTTAGTTCCATCATGTCCACTATAAGAATTTTTTATACCTACACAATACATTCCAACACTGAAAATTAAAAAGTTCTTTATTCCATTTATTTCTGGCTGTTCCATCATTTATATTTGAACAGGTATTTTTTTTGCCAATCCGAAGGACTTGGTGAGAGGACCAAAACAACTTGGTTTTGATTTTCCTTGATCCAAAAAATGCTATACAAAATTATCCATCTATTTGCATATCGGAATGCCCGGATGGCGGTATGGTTGGATTGATAGATGTCTGTGTCGATGATATCTCAAGAGCGGCTTGTGTCGATCTTTTTACTGATTTTTTTCATTTTTATTTCATTAAATTCAAAAGCAATTGGGATCTATACCTCGCGGGGTCGGGTACCTACCGTAGTAAATCGCCCAGACCAACCAACACTGCAATATTACTTTACTTTAGTGTAATATATAGTAGTATATCGTTTAAAAGGTCTTGAATCAAACAACAATTTTATTACACAACTAAAGTTCTTAAATCTACCGGTTTGGCGCTGGTAGCTCGTTTTTCATTTATTATGGAATAAATACTAGTCGAATATCGTTGAGAAGCTCTTTAAGAATGCCGTAAATTTTATTGAAGCACATTAGTATTCAATACTACCATTGCGACAATGGAAGTAGTTACAGTGATACTATTTTTCTGATTCTGTGTTGATTAAAGATACATTTTGTCTGAATCTGATATGATCATGTGGCATATCGTTTTTAAGAATTTGGAATGAAAATTTATCAGCAATTCATTTCACAAATTCAGCATTTTGCCACTGTTGGAAAATTATTCTATTGGTATGGATTATATACGTCTCTCATATCATTGAAAATATCTTGAACAATGTTACAAAATAAGCCGAAATACATAAGTACTCAAAACTACCGTTGTGGCGATGGAAGCAATTACAGTTAGTTTATTCCAATAAAAGCATGTAAATGAATCGTTCGTGGCTGAAACGTCTTGGAAAAGCAACAATTGTATTACTAGCACTTTAGTTCTAAAATGTATCGCTTTGGGGCTAGTAACCATGATGTGGTGGGAGACCAGATGTGGTGGGAGACACTAATCTGAACAAACTGTTATATGATAGCACAAATCCGCTCTGTATTCGTTACAGAGATAATCAATACCCAACTGTAAAATTGGTCACTTCTGACCAACTTAAAACTCTGACTCACAAATTTCTTAAATAAATTATCGCAAGTTAATTTATTTATCAATAACAGGGCCAAAATAAAAAGGTATAAAAATCATAATTTTTTTAAAAAAACCCTTTATTAGAGTAATCTATATGCATCTTTTCAAAATTTTTGGAATATTTATTGTATACCTCTAAAGTATAAGTCGATTAGTTAAATAAAACTTTTGATTTCTAATTGCTTACGCTACTTCGTGACAGTGGCCGAAGTCTCAGGCAATCCATGTGAAATTTCCCACAAAATAAAATTTATTAGAATTTTGTTTGTTGAAAATCGTAACATACTGTGTTTGATACAAATCTCCACCTCGTGTAGAAGTAGGGTTACATTATTTGGATACTAGATTGCTTACTTTGCCTCGTTACAGTGGTCGAAGTTTCAGACAGTTCCTGTGAAAACCGCCACAGATGAAAATTTATTATTACATTTTTTGTTGATAATCGTTACAATCTGTGTCTAACACGAACTTACTTTCCAGCTCGTTTACAAATGGGTCTACATTTTTGGGATTTCAGATTGCCTACACTACTTAGTAAAAAAATTTAAATAATCTAAATAAAATCTTTAAAAATTTAGGGATAAGAATTAAAGGCAATGGGCCAATGCAGTTTTTTTTAATTTAAAAGAAAGTATTTTCACAAAAATTCAGCTCATGTACAGCTCAGACGAATTCATTAATCGGTAGAAAAGTTCATAATTAAGCTTTTTCTATAAATTTGAGGATCTCAGAGACTTATCAAAAGCTGTCTCTATACCAAACGTGGTAGGTTCAATGGAAGCTTTTTCAAGTTTTGCATGATGTTGAAAAGTTAAGTATTTACAAAAAACTACAAAGAATAGGAAGATTAAAATAAATTTATAAATTGAATTTTTAACATGGGTAGACTGAGTTGGTTTTCTAAAATTTAAGCAGGAATAATGATTTTTAATCACAACATATTACCCCTTCCATTTTTTCAAATTTTTGCAAATTATTTTAAACTCCTTTTGGTTTCCTAATTTTAAATGTTTATGTCCTACACATATATTGTTCAATGGCAAGCATAGGAATTTTCAAGCCTATACATATATGGTTATTATTAATTTGCTGCAGTTTGGGTTTGGGGTCCGTTTATCAGCCATGAGGTTCACGTGGAGTGATGAAACCTTGTATGTGAGATTAATGCGATAATGTCGCAAACAAAAATTAACCAACAAAATCGTTGATAATACTCTCTATATAATCAATTCGAATTCATTAAATACCGAAAAATAGGTATAAGGGTGTTTTTTCGAGCGTATTGTTGATGTTATAAAAGACATATAATTGGAATATTCCCTCATTAATTTTGTGAAAGTTTTTATGAAAATTTATAAAAAACTTTTTCAAATGAAAATTAAAGCTTGATTATTTAACAAAACCAAAAAGTTAAATCGATTTTACAACGAATTTGTTCGTTACGTAATTGAACCTTTCTAGATTGAACAAAGTATACAAATAAATTATTTATTTTTAATGAACTTGAATTTTCAAATCAATTACGACACAACGACGCAATGAAAAATTACAATACACTTTCAACTATATAATTTTGAAGTTGTTAATGTTCATATTCAATAAACTTTATTTTATAATTTGAAATAGGTATACTACGAGTAAAGTTACAGGGCGGGCACTGGATTCTCCCCTTAGCTAACTTTCAATCCGAAATCATCGGATCGTGACTACGTTTGGAACTTTTCAATGTAACGTAAAATTATAAATAAATAATATTTTTAAACATATTATCAAAAATATCTTTGCGTTGTAAATAAAACCCACATAACATAATTTGTGTCTAATCTTCGCCTATAATTAATGGTAAATTAACTCACGCATTTTGAATGTGGGGTTTATTATACGTTTTATTTATATTTTCAATGTTATCAACCTGATATGTAAATTGGGTATATTTCGCCCACTTTTACTATGCGCGCGTCTCCACTTTACACCTCTATATTTGGAGATGGTATTCAATTAAGCTGCCTACCATAATAATTTTTAAGTATTCCATGCAAATTGTATAAATGGTTGGTAATATGGCCACTATAAGAGTTAACAAAAGAAGCTGCTTTTATAAACACGGAAATACTTTAAATCCTATGATCACGCAAATATGCAAAATAGTAGAAATTGTTGGTTTAAAAGAACCAGATTTGTGGTAAACGATTGTTGTAAGAATGCTGCCCACTATTGATTAAAATTATTTTTTACAGAAATCAATGAAGACCTTGAATAAACAATTTTTCATTTGGAAGTCAAACTATGGATTGCTGTATGGATTGCTTTTAAAAATCTGGATAATTTTGAAATTTTACGTTCTACTGACAAAAAATGGAAATATGTGCCCTCATTATATTTACTGTGGCCATGCACGACAATTTTGTGTACGACGCAAGTATCTAGTGGTTGTTACCCAGTTCATCATAATGAGTGGGCATTGCTTAACTGTTGAGAAATAAGTCTGTAAAAATTTGATAACCAACATCTTTCAGGGTGCCAATAAGCTATATTTAGCAACCGTGGATGATGAATATGAATCCAAAATTTAACAATTATACAATCCGATATCACTAAATTACAGAAATCAATATTAGAAATAGAAGAAATCCTCATCAGCAAGAACAAACATACATTAGCTATCGTGTCGTACACGAATTAAAAATTCAAGTTTGCCAGAAATCACGTGATGGAAAACGTAATGTTGCCGAACTCAAACAACTTACTTGAAAAGACCTCTCAAAAGTTTTGATCCTATAGCTAATACTATGGACTTTAGTTTGTCCTAAACCCAACAACAATATTTCCCGTTTATAATTAAATTAATTAATTATTATATATTTGTGCCGATAAAATAAATTATTATAATTTTGAACGGGTATGGATGGCAGGTTTAAAAAACTTATAGTAAATTATTGTTTGATCAATTTTCCAACATAAAAAAAATTATTAAAATTTCTTTTGCAAAATGCACGAATGTCAAAAGTTTGTATTATCATCAAATGTTGGACCAAGGTACGAATATGAAATATTTAATTATCGAACTACTTTTGAAAAATTGTTTTTCAGTAATTATGAGGCATTTTGATCATGCTATTAAAATGTACATTCTGTCAAAAAAGTGAAGGTAAATGGTCAATTAAAAAGCCCGCTTAAAGGAATTGTAAAAGTTATTGCCATAGGCTCAGACGGTAAATAACAAATATTTTCTAGGCGTTATGAAGCATTTGAGAGAGCAGGTTTTTCCACCACGGTCATGTACCATCTCAAAAGGCTATCGTTGTGATCGAATTTCTAGCCAAAACTCGACAAATATCATCGAACAACCACCGCACTCACCTGATACGGCTCCAGCTGGCTTTTTTCTCTTTTCAAAACCGGTACCTTTCGATCTAAACGTTAAATTTCAGAAAACGAAGAAAATCGACTCTTGTTGGTTGAAAATTTAATATTTGAATTTTTTTGAATCTATTATATCTTTGTTGTTTGTTTCTTGTAAATGATTAACATTTAACATCATGCATCTAATAGATTAAGCTTTCATGGAAGCTGCCACTTTCGGTACACAGATTCTCACCCAATTTCTCAAGTATGTCCCCAAATTGTATTTCTCCGGCCCAGTGATGGAATTAGTTTGGTGTAAATAATTTCGAAACAAAGTTAATTGAGAAACATTTGATCGTCAACATTTTTATAGGAAAAAATAATTCCCAATTTATCCTTGTTTCAAAAATGTTTACAGTAAATTGAATCCATCACACAAAAATGATATGAAAATATTTATCTCAACTCCCTATTTCTAGAAAAAGCCAGAATAGTGCCACTTTACTGTATCGAGGTGGCGAATTTTGGTGTAAAAAATTTGTTTTATCAAAACTCGTTAATTGCGGTAATATTCAACCCTAATGTGTGTGACGAGGTACCCGGGTACCTTCTGCACTTTTACCTGTGTATTATTATATGTTTCAAAAATTTATTTCAAACTACTTTCTGCTCTTTCGTCATTTTCATCACAAAATATGGTCCAATTACACCTCCGGCATGAAGTTAACACCACACTGCCACTTTTAATAGTTGTAGTGTAGTCTCTTAAAGCAAATGTGCGATTTTTACTGTCCACTAACCCATACTGTCAAAATGAGCTTCTTCGCTGACGATGATTTCTCGATGAAATTCAGGATTGTCTTCAAATTTTAGCAGAGCCCAATCGAAAAAATTTCTGCGCTGAAAATTATCAAGAGGCTCCAGTTCTTGAGTAAATTTGATCTTGTAAGGGTGTAAGCCAAGATCTTTACGCATAATTCGCCACACTGTTGTTTGAGATATTTCCAATTCCTGCGAACGGTGTGGAATCGAATGATTTGGCTCATTTTGAGATGAAGCACTTACGGCTGTTACATTTTCGGTACTTCGAACGGCGTGGAACGGTGGGACGATTATTACAACCGAAAATTGAAGTAAGTTGTAACCACCGACTAAGTGTAAAAAATTTGTATTAGATTTCAAAACAATAAGTTATATCAGAGCAAAATATACAAATCCGAGCAAAATAAACAAAATTTCACGTCAGAATTTAGTATGACTCTTTTGCTATAGAGCTCCACAAGTCAAAAGTTTCAGCTAGGTAATTAAGTTTATCTAGTTTAAGTTTTAGTTTGAGTTTCATTTTATTGAAAATATCCGGCATGATACCATTCCGTATTGTGGTTTTGGCTAGAAATAATGTACTTTGAATCTAACTTTTTTGCTAATATTCGAAAACGTTTGTCGTTTACTACGCTAAAGGAATTTATTTCTTTTTTATGGCGCGAGTGGTGTTCATATTCAAATGAGCGAGTAAAATAATCTATAATTGATCTTTTGGATATTGTTTGGAAGACATAATCTAATGTATGATTTAATATTGACGGAGAATTACGTTTTTTATGTGATCAGCCATGAAGTTCCTGTTGCCATTATTTGGTATTCTTTTCCACAAGAAATACATTTTACTACACATTTATTCGCCGATCGTTTGAATATGTCCATAATTTTGATGGTTGCGACCGGTTTGAAGAAACGACATGTTAATTTTCTTCGTAAATTCGTTCACCTTCATCATTGTCTAGTTGAGATTCAATCTCAGCGGTTTCTCTTTCTAGAAAAATAGACAGTTTTAAACTTTTAAAGCAAGATACATATTTCAGGTCGTAACTTATTACGAAATTATATTACCGACTCACAAATGTGTCCATCTTATTGCCTTATTTTTATTTCTTTTTACGAAATGGTCATATGCTAAATTAAATAATTAAAAAATTATTTAATTTACATACAAAATTGTTCTTTGCCACTCTGCGATTTACTATTATTTACGATAAAATAACTTGAACATTTCTCGTTTATTCTTTAAGTGTTAATATATTAATATTTTAAAAATAATTGCACGATCAGCAACGATATTCCCCATCGAGTCAATAAATAACGGGTTATCCAATTCGAGGTTGATAAAGTAGAAATCTGTATACCGACATCTGTCAAAGATAAACGTCAAGTACGCTGTCATTTATTTAGTTGACATTCTGCCATTTAAGAATATGGAGCATTTAACAATCGACTAACGCGTTAAAATTATTAAATTTTATTACAAAAATAGTGATTCTGCCGTATCCACATTTCCCGCTTTACGAGCAGATTATGGTCGTCATAATCGTCCTACAAAGCAAACCATATTGAATACAGTGAATAAATTTGAACAAACTGGATCTGTTACTGATATTGTAAGGTCTGTGCATCATCGAAACATTCGCAATGCTGAAAATATCGCTTCTGTAGCTGAAAGTGTGGAAGAAGATCCAAATTTGTCAATTCCTCGTCGAGCTCAACATTTAGGCCTATCTTATGGCTCATTATGGCGCATTTTGCATCTGGATTTGCATCTTCATCCGTATAAAGTCCATTTGACACAAGAGCTAAAGCCTGCTGACCATGGACAACGAAGAACATACGCAAATTGGGTGTTGGAAAAACAGGCCGTCGATGCTGATTTTTCGAACAAAATTTTCTTCAGTGAAGCTCATTTTTCGCTTGGTGGATACGTTAATAAGCAAAAATGTAGAATTTGGGGCTCAGAAAATCCACAATTGATTGTAGAGAAGCCATTACACCCGGAAAAGTCACTGTTTGGTGCGCATTGTGGTCTGGTGGTGTGATTGGGCCGTATTTTTTTGAGAACAACCATGGACGAACCGTTACCGTCAATTCTGAGCGCTATGGCCGCATGTTAACCGATTATTTTTTTACGAAAATCGAAGATTATGATCTTGACGATATGTGGTTCCAGCAGGATGGAGCAACCAGTCACGTAACACGAGCAAATCGAGATCTTTTGCAAGAGAAATTTCCTGGACGTTTGATTTCGCGATTGGCTGATGTCAATTGGCCTCCAAGATCCTGTGATTTAACGCCTTTGGATTTCTTTTTGTGGGGCTACGCGAAAGATCGTGTTTACGCAAACAATCCTCAAACTCTTGACGAATTGAAAACTAATATTCGTAAGGTAATGGCCGAGATACCGCCCGAAATGTGCCGAAAAGTCATTGAAAATTACCGCAAAAGAATCAAGGCCTGTAAGAAGTCCCGTGGAGGACATTTGAATGATATCTTGTTTAACTAAAAATGGCAAGGATCAATCTGTAAAATGAAATAAAAATTACAATACATTCCGAATATTTTGTGTGTTTTTTTTAAGTTTACTTTATCAAGCTTGAATTAGATAACCTTGTATAAAGCATTATAAGAAAAAAGGTAACCTACGAATAAATTTCCACGAAAATATTTATGAAAACGGAACTCATACGAAGCATAAGCAATAATAAATAAAATAAAATAAATTTGAAAAATCAAATCGATAGTCGATAGTATGTGAAATATATAAATTCAATGTTTATATTCACTTCGTGCATGTAATGATTTGATTATATCAAGATATTATTAGTTAAGACACTAGAAGCACAGAAAAAAAATCGATACTCATCTGCATTTCGGACTGAACTCAAGAAAAATACTCTTCTCGTAAATTGTTATTTAAAAAAAATTCAAAATAAACATATTCACTTCGTGCTTGTGATTGTTTGTTATTTAAATTAATTTAAAATATAATTTAAATTGCCTGCAATGTTGCATATACTATATATTAAAATATCCAAAAGTGGAATTTTATAATTATGTTTTAAGTCAAATACGTAAACAAAAGCTTTCTCAATATAAGAATTCACTTCCTGCATGTAAAAATTTAGAACTGCTTTTTTGTGTTAATGTTTAAATAAATAAATATGTAAAACTATATAAAATAAATATTTTTCTTGTATGTGGTCAATTTAAAATTTTTTGAACATACAGATTTATATTCACTTTGTGCATATAATCATTTGAGTATTTAATAAGCCAAACTAATTACATTTTTTCAATGTACAGTGTATTGAAATAAAATCTGGGTCCAAAATTATTATTAGTTATTTATTTAAATATCCAAACGATGCATTTTATTTTTTAAACTAAACTCATATCGGTAATACATGGCCGTACCAATGGAAAAATTCACTTTCTGTATGTAATAATTTTTCCCCTTTTTTATTTTTGGAAATGTAGTAGTAAATACTAATGTGCAATTTTACTAGATAAATACTTGACTTGTTTGTAGTTGTTGGAAACACTTTTGGAAATTCAATATTCATAATCACTGCTAGTAGTGTACAGTAAAAAATTTCGATTCTAATTGGCATTTTGGATTGAATTCTACTTGAACGTGTGTTCTTATTTTACAAAATTTTGCAAAATAAAATTTAATATTCACTTCCTGCTTGTAATTGTTTTATATTTAAATTAATTAAAAATATAATTCAAATTGCTAGCAAATATATTAAAATATACAAAAGTTGAACTTTAAATTTATATTTTAAGCAAATTCGTAATAAATAGCCTTATCAATATAATAATTCACTTCCTGCATGTAAAAATTATGAATTGCTTTATTTGTGGTAATGCTTAAAGAAATAATGAATTATAACTAAATAAAATAAATATTTTTCTTGTATTTGGCTATTTGATACAATTTTTCAAATGAAATATTTATATTCACTTCGTGCATGTAATCAGTTGATCATTTAATAAGCCATAGTGATTGCATATTTTTCAATTTGCAGTGTATTGAAATAAACCATGGATCCAAAATTATTATAAATCAATAGTTTAGATATTCATAAGATGCAATTTATTTTTTATACTAAACTTATTTAGAAATGGCTTAAACATTGATAGAATTCACTTCCTGCATGTAATAATTTTTAGATAATTTTATTTTTGTTAATGTTGTTATAAATAAATTGTGCAACTTTACTACTTGATTGTAGTTATTGTAAACATCTTTGAAAATTCAATATTTGTATTCACTTCGTGCATGTAATTATTTAATTACATTATATAATTATTAGTTAAGAGTATCTGTAGTGTGCAGAAAAAACACAGTACTAATCTTTAATTTAGTTTGAACTCTAGATAAATATTATTCGCGTGTGTTGTTAGTTTACAAAATAAAAATAAATTTTCACTTCGTGTTTTGTATTTAAATTAATTTAAATTATAATTTAAAATGTTGCAAACGTATTAAAATATCTTTAAGTTTCATTTATTATTTACATTTTAAATCAAAAACGTACTGAATAGTTTTTTAAATATAAGAATTCACTTCTTGCATGTAATAATTTTGTATTGCTTTATTTGTGTTACTGTTTAAATAGATTATTAAGTGAAACTTTATAAAATAAATATTTTTCTTGTATGTGGTAAATTTAAAAAATTTGGAAAGTTATCATTTATATTCACTTCGTGCATGTAATAACCATGACTGCTTCTTTTCAATCTGCCGTGTATTGAAATTAATCATGGATCCAAATTTATTAGTAGTTATTAGTTTAGATATCCTACAGATGCCTTTTATTTTTTAAACTTAACTCATATAATATATGGCTTTAATAGAAGAATTCACTTCCTGCATGTAATAATTTTTTCTCTTTTGTTGTATTTGTGACTGTTGTAATAAATGGTAATTAGCAACTTTAATAGACAAATACTTGTCTTGTTTGTAGTTATTGTAAGGTTTTTTGAAAATTCAATAGTTATATTCAATTCTTACGTATAATTATTTGTTCATATCAAGCTATAATTAGTTGAGAGTATTTGTAGTGTGCAGAAGAAAAATTCGATAGTAATTTGCATTTTGACTTGAACTCTAGATTAATACATTTGTCGTGTGTTGGTGTTTTACAAAATTGTATTCAAAAAAATTAATATTTACTTCGTGCTTGTAATTGTTTGATATTTAAATTAATCTAAATTATAATTTAAATTGCTTGCAATGTTGCAAATATATTAAAATATATAAAAGTTGCATTTTTTACATTTTCAATCAAATACGTAATACAAAATTGTTTCAATATAATAATTCACTTCCTGCATGTTATAATTTTGGAATGCTTTATTTGTGTTACTGTTTAAATAAATAATTTAATTAAACTTTATAAAATAAATATTGTTCTTGTATACGGCTAGTTAATAAAATTTTGTAAATGGAACATTTATATTCACTTCGTGCATGTAATCAGTTGATCATTTAGTAAGTTATATCGATTCCATATTGTTCAATCTGCAGTGTCCATGGATCTAAAATTATTATTAATTAATAGATTAGATAATCAACAGATGCATTTTATTTTTTATACTAAACTCATTTTAAATATGGCTTTAACATTGAAAGAATTCACTTCCTGCATGTACAAATTTTTAAGTTATTTTATTTTTATTAATGTTGTCATAACTTTTCATGATTGTAGTTATTGTAAACATCTTTGAAAATTCAACATTTGTATTCACTTCGTACATGTAATTATTTAATTATAGTATATAATTATTAGTTAAGAGTATTGTAGTGTGCAGAAAAGAACACAGTACTAATCTTTATTTTGGTTTGAACTCTAGATAAATACTATTCGCGTGTGTTGTTATTTTACATAATAAAACTTAATTTTCACTTCGGGTTTGGTATTTAAATTAATTTAAATTATAATTTAAAATGTGACATATATATTAAAATATCCAAAAGTTTTGTATTTACATTTTAAATCAAATACGTAATAAATAGTTTTTTCAATATAAGAATTCTCTTCCTGCATGTAATAATTTTGGATTGCTTTATTTGTGTTAATGTTTTAAAAAATAATTAAGTGAAACTTTATGAAATAATTTTTTTAACCACATACAAGGTTATTTAAAAAATTTGGAAAATGAACATTTATATTCACTTCGTGCAAGTAATCATTGGATTATTATTTAAGCCAAAATAATTGCATTTTTTCAATCTGCTGTTTATTGAAATAAACCATGGATTCAAATTTATTATTGGTTATTAGTTTAGATATCCTAAAGATGCATTTTATTTTTTAAACTACCCACGTATAATATGTGGCTTTAATATAATAATTCACTTCCTGCATTTTATTTTTTCTCTTTTGTTTTTTTTTGTAAATGGTGCAATAATTGTTAAATCGCAACTTTACTAATGATTGTAAATATTTTTGAAAATTCAATAGTTGTCAAGCTACAATTAGTTGAGAATATTTGTAGTGTGCGGAAAAAATATTCGATAGTAATTTGCATTTTGGTTTGAACTCTAGATGAATACTCTTCCCGTGTGTTGTTATTTTACAAAATTTTACAATATAAAATTAAATATTCACTTGGTGCTTGCAATGGTTTGACATTTAAATTATAATTTAAATTGCTTGGAAATACATTAAAATATCCAAAAGTAGAACTTTAAATTTTTATTTTCAAATACATAATAAATATGGTTTTCAATAAAATAATTCACTGCCTACCACAATAAATAATTAAGTGAAACTATTATATTATTATATTATATTATTATTATTTAAACTTAAGCAATAATAAATAAAATTAAATAATTTTGGAAAAATTAAATCGATAGTCGATAGTATACGGGAAATAATCGTTTGTTTCTGGAAACTGTAAAACTATCGATAGCACAATCGATTGATTTTCACCACTAGCTACCATAGTTGTAACTTGCAATATATGGTTGTAAGGGTATACAATGTGAAATTAAAATCACCTAATGTGATTTCGAAATTAGCCGTATAGAAGTCGCATATAATTTTTAACATTTACGCTATCCGTGAGTTTTATACGAAAGGATGTCTTTGCTTATAGCAAATTACTATAATCGCAGAAATTGGCTGCCATAGAGACTATGTAGGTTTGAACTGGCATACAATGTGAAAATTAAATTTCTTTTTTTGAAATGAGCCGTATAGCTTTCGCTAATGATTTTGGAACATGCGCGACTTTAATACCATCGGATGTCGTTATATGAAAAATTACACGAATCTCATAGATTTGCTACCATAGTGTGTATATATGGGCCGTAGGGTTTTCGCAAAGGATTTTTTGATCATTCACGGTATCTGCGATTTACTTATACGAACTGATGTCGTTATAGGTTCGGGAAAATTATATCCAAATGAACCGTAAAGCTCTAGCAAACACATTTTGAACATTCACGCTATTCGCGATTTATTTATGTGAAATGATGTCGTTGTAGTTTATTCAAAATTGCGCTTACACCGGAAAGAGTGGCGTTGTAGGTTTTAGCAAAATACATGGATCTAAGAGATTGACTTCATTTAATGCCAGTTCGAAATGACCTTCGGATCATCTCACATGCATTTTTTGAATGTTCACGCTTTCCGCGAATTTCATATGAAATGATTTCGTTGTAGCTTATGGCAAGTTACATGAATCCCAGAGATTGGCTTCCATAGTGACTATATAGGTTTGAAAGGACATACACTGTTTCATTAAAATCATTTTTTATCTGCGATTTTTATATAAAGGATATCACTGTTTACAATCCAAACATTACGATCCGCTTTTTTGAAATTAACAAATATTTTTAAATAAGGTTTACAATTTTCGTTGAAACACCTAACCTAACTGTTTTTGTTAAGAAAAATCACTTCAACTTGAGACTATTTGTCTAACATAGTCTATCTTGTGTTTCTTGGTCTCAACAATATCACACAATATTGTATGCCGAACTATACGAGTACATAATTATTGAAATAATCTTTCCAATTTTTGATATTTTTTATGTAACCGCTAGACCAAATATTAACAGTGCTTAGCTGTCAGTTAACAAATTAAAATCAATAAAATATAATTAATGTCTTAATTTTAGTCCACCAAGAACAATAAACTACGTCCATAATTGGTAGCAGTTCCCGTATATAAAATATGAATTCCAAATACAACAAGTTTTGTCGTAGGTCATAACCATATTTCATTTTTCACATATAAATATACACAAAAAATCTAATAATTTATTATCAATATTTAATCAGCGATATGATACTTAGATACATACATTCATACATGTTTTTATATATATCTAGCCACATACAACGATAGATATATAATGAACATAAATAATAATGCTATTAGACTTCAAACAAAAAAAAAATTATACTCGTACATATATAAAAGTTTCCGAAAGCTCAAATTAAAAGTTATCCTGCATAATTTACCACACTAACAACAATCTGAAAATGCCATATCCATAGTATTATTTTAAAATAAGACCGTTCTTTTCCGTTCAATAAGAACTTGCAAAATTTTTGAAATGCCTCGAAGATACTAGGATTATATTATATATTGGTTTAATTTCGCTTCGGCTTCATAAAATATATTAGGTGCCATCAGTATCTTACGATTCATTAGGTTTATAAAAAACAACTTTGTCGTATCATACATTATACAATATATACAGTCTTGTCTTATTAATGTAATCCCAATATTTTTTGTAAATTCATTTAGAAGTTCAACGCCTTCCAAAAATCGAATCTCATGTGAATATACGAACAAAAAAAAACTTTATCTCGAAAAATTCACAGAAGCATAAATCATCATCGTCATCATCGTCATCATCATGATTTTCTTTCCATGTAATTTTCAAGAAATTAATTTATCAAACCAATTACCCTTTGCTAGCAACAATAACAACAACAACAACAACACAAATACCAACTTAAATATTATACAAAAAAATATAATTTCCATACATACACTTTTGTGTTTATTTCTTATGAAAATTCATCAATTTCCCATTCCTACTTTCCGGTTTCAAAGTTATCTAAAAACTGGAAAAGTACACACACATATATAGCAAAATCATATACATACATACACATACAACAATCGAAACCAAAAAATACAACAAATTAAAATCAAATCATCTAACATAAATTAAACATACGATACCGATCCGGGAATGGTGCACCACCCATCATCCCACATTGTATAAGTAAGTATACACCGATCCACCACATATCATAGATATTATATATAGAGTGTGCACCTTATATGTTGTACTAGTATATACATATAGTGATAGCGTACTGTGCTGTAAAATATTAAAAAATTGTACCATTACTTGTGTGTGCGCGCTTGTATATTTCATTTTCCACTTTACCGAGAATACTGATAGAATTACGTGACTTAAAAAAAAACTAAAGAAGAATATTTTTATACGTGACTCAGATAATTTTTTTGGTGAACGAAAAAAAAACGATACAACATAACATAATTCTGTTTTCATGTTATATATGGTTGATTGTTGCTGGTTTGTTTACGTAGGTGATTCGAAAAAAGTTAATCTGGAAATGATCATAATAATCGTGCACAATAAGAAAATTTTAATTTTATATCTGGTGTTTAGATGCCTCAAAAAATTGCTGCACGAAAATATAAAAACACGGTTCTTATATTGTAAAGTGAACGCACCTTTTTAACTGCAGCTCGAGTCGCACTGGCAATTGTATAATTTGACAATTGGTAATTAAATATTGTTAATTTTGATTGCCTACAGCGGTACACCCTTAGCACGCAACGAAAAGCTTGGCATGCGGAGCTCACAGCAAACATTGGTGGCAATTGGCAATTTAGTCGTATAATCAGCAAGCTTCACGACCACTGTTTATCAATCTTGTATCGTACAGATAAAAAATGTCGATAATATGTAAACAATATATTAAATTATTATGTCTGTTACCAACCAGCAATATTTTATAATTCCCTTGCTAATGGAATAAGTTCAAGAAGGAGTGCCTCATTTTTTGCAAATTCATGAATCTGTTAGTGAAGCGTTGTTATTAATTTATTATATTTCTCGATTCCGTTTAAATTCGAAGTTACTAATTTATATAGATCAATGCTGAATGGAAACTAAGTCATTTTGATTTATTTATTGCGAGTGCTACATTCCGCGTTGGGATTTGGCCGCCTCAACGAGAGGCTCGATGACCGAGAATGTGTAAATCCTTTTCCACGTCGTATATTCATGGGGTAGGTAGTCTTCCTTTAGGACTTGCTTTCACTGATGCTTTTGCTTAATTACTTTTTCCATATAATTTCGTAAGATTCTGTAATGACCGTTTTCTACTATTGCCAGACCAGCATCCGATTTATTTTACGCTCAAATACATCATCTCTTACTGCTAGCGTTCATGGTTCAAACCCAAATGTACCCTTTGGTCTAATCAATGCCTTGTAAACAGTATTATGAGCCCACGCGTAATTCTAAAATAGCGTAGACAATTTATTTTGGCGTGAACAATGTCGATAATTCGTCGAGTATGCAGAATATTCGTAGACAATGTACAATCACGAGGTTACCATCGCACAATTTTGCGGAAACACTACTATAGCTTTACCTGCCCCCGCAATTTAAGCCAAAACATTAGTTTACAATGTTTGCTATAAAATTTAAAAGACGGCTTAGATCTGCCTAGCATTTTTGACATTTTGTTATTCAAATTATCTTAAAATTGTTTTGATACGCGATTATATGTGGCTCAACTTCGAGTCTAAATTTGCGTTATGACAGAAATTCTCAGTGGAATGTCATCTGTTGTGCACAACTTCTTTACCACAATGACCACTATATACACCACCTTTGACATCCAGTGCCAAGCAATCCGGCGGAATAGAGACATAGCGGACACACACATGAAGAGTGCAGATGTTTTTTTTTCATTGACGTACCGTGGCTTAAAGTTTTTATTTGGTAACTCTGAATTTGATTTAAAAATTGAACTGTGTACAAAATTCTACTTTTTAGCATATAGGTTTTGACTTTTTCGAATATTTTTAAAATTGTACTACAAACACAGCTGAAGATAATTCAAGAATCAATAATTTTACTTATCATTTTGATTACTGAGAATAGAAACACATGGTGGGTTGATAAGTCATTAGAATCAGTCATTCACTGCTTCAGAATATAATTTTTTTAATTTAAATTCACTTTATCACCCAAATCTCTTTCCACCGAGAAATTTTTTCATGAATGGTTTGTAAATAATAACCTAGATAACATGATGAATCTGATGGTGCATTGTCATGATGGAGGAACACTTTTTGTTCGTCAAATGTGGCGATTTTTCTTAATTTTTTCAATGAAAGTGCCTAATAATGATGCATAATATTTATCTGCGATGGTTTTACCATTCTCAAGAAAGTCGATAAATATTACGCCTTGTGTATCCCATAATATTGTGGTCATCCCAACTGATGCAACAATTGTTGCTTTCTTTGCACTAACTTGAACAAGATCGTACCTATAGTTGCGATTGTTGTTTTGATTGTGACGATTTGTAATGGATCCATGTTTGATCAACCGTTTTGAATCGATGTAAAAGTTATTTTAGATTACACTGAAACATCCCCGAGCAGGGTTTAGAAATGGTCGTTCGATTCATTTCTTGAACATTTGTTAACAAATGCGGCTCCCATGTTGCTGACAGCTTTTTCATATACCCCTCTTTGTGTATGCGGTGTTATGTACATATCCCGCGCACCTTTATACGATGGTCATCCATAATGAGTTCATAGACTTTTTCAGTCATTTCTAGTTACGTTAATTTTTTGGTCTTGCTTTTTTGGTTTGCTAATAAATTTTTTTAACATTGTTTACATCTAATCGATACAAAAACGACTGTAGCTAAGTAACTATTGAATCATCAAATGTCATAAAGATTTGACAGTTCTTGTTTAAAAGAACATATACTTCACGTCAAACAAACGAAATTATTCTAAACATTTATCAACATAGGAGTACGTCATTGCCATATGAAAACTTTGATTGAAATTTTAGCCAAAATTATTATATTCACAAATATATCACAAAGTTTTGCTGATTACTTACAGAAAATATAATTTTCGACATTGTCTACATTATCTTCATTATCGAAGTCATTTTTTTAATTGTCTACATACATTCTCTACCCATGTACAATACTAAATATGTACGCGGTTTGTAAATGTTGGCTTTTGTTCAGCTACAATGTTTGATGTTATATTAACAATCACTGAATTTTCCTCCACCAGTAACGATCCTAAATATTAAAATTCGTTTACTTTCTCATACTGCATGTCTCCCGACATAAATTCTCCGCATAATTACCTTCATGCGGTAACGATAAGTTACGTTTTAGATTCATTTAGCGTTATTTAGAGGCGAATTTCATAAACTGTTGATTTTAATAGCTTTAAGCTTTTTTAAGACACAATGATGCGGACTGAAATGCTTATGTCATCAGTATATTCAAGGAACTTGATTTAAAATATTGGGGTTTTAGTACGTCTGTTGCAAGTCCACAAATTAACTTTGAACATGGATATTATTTTCGTTAAACTTTCTCCAATATAATCTTCAAAGTACAGATTTAGTGGCCTTTGATGGAACTGTTTGGACGAAATCCTCACTGGAAGCAGTCCAAGCCGGTCTCACTACTATATATTACACGGGAATTATTTCCCAACAAATATGTGAGGATCTTTATTTCATATTGGAAGTAATTTCTAACATAATTGGAAAATCACAATTTTAACCGCGGACACGGTAAGTTAGCAAACTCGAATTACAAAAGTCATGGACAAAATAACAAAATTCTACTTTATCTACTAATTATTTTTTACATACTCTACCAATTGTTAACAGTGCCAAAAAATCAATTGTCTACGCTATTTTTGATATCACTATGTACAGCATGCATCTCGGGAACAACGTATATTTTCACATATGTGACTGCACGAAAATATCTTTTTCAGGTTGTTGAGTAATTGACGTCCACTAATTCTAGCTTTGTTTTGAACAACTATCCAAATGATAAAGTACTCTCGCTTCGAATCCCCAATAACCAATGTTTTCTCCTTATTAGCCCAAGATCCTCGATAAAATGGGTGCAGTGAAATCAATTTGCTATCTCAGTGAAGTCGATCTCCGGATGTTAATTGGTGTACTACCATATTCGTGTGTTTGGTTTGAATTACGTTGAAAACCTTGATGGTTATCTTTACGTAGCTTACTTTGTTATCTCGATTAGATAGCTCTTGTTATTAGCCATTTACGTTCCTCCATCGGATTTTGGAATTTCGGACGATTAAATCTTGGCCATACGTCCCTTGCAAATAATACATAGTCTGTAGTACCCTATTTGCTAGTAGATATGTCGCGAGTAGCTGCATCCAGCTCTAACGGAAAATTATACCACTGGTATCTGGAAAACACGTTTCATCTCTTGATAGTGCGATTCGCAATGGTTTCCTACTCTTTTGGAATATGAGATAACCAGTATATTACTATATGCTTGAGTCCGGTTATTATATCATATTCATCGTTGGTATTTCTTTCCAAAATCTAACCTAATTGTTTCATCAATCGTGTAAGTAACAAGGCACCTTACTGTTCAAGTCACGATGCTGATACCATATTAGCGGACAACACTTTAGTTTTTGAGGTGACTAATTGTGCAGTTGTGACTCCGTCAATTCTTGGACAAAGGCTTAAACTGCCGCAGATACGCCTCTTTGTCGGCGTTCAACAATCCGTGGATTAGGGTCTTACTATTTATAAAACCTAACCATCTTGAAATTTTGTTTTTTTTTAATATCCGGTATCTGAGGTAAAGGAGCATCCCAAGCTAATTTAAGATTCCACAATTGCTGGAACATTACTCTAATTTGCATGATAAATGGTGCCATTAAACCCAATGGATCGGACGTTTTGCTGAATTCAGTCAACATCTCGCGTCCTTTTAATGTTGACCATTTAATTGAATTTGGCATTTCAAACCCAAAACTTGATACATTACATCAATATATAGATCTCCACTTTCTGAGATGCTTTCCCGCATTTTTTGAAATATAAACGACCTCACGACTCACTCTTATTACTACACTTGTCACCAAAACGGAGATATAATGCCGTAAGTGGATCTTCTACTTTGTCACGCCATTCTTTGCACTGGTATTACGATCCTCTGGATGTACAAAGATTTGGCGGTACACTGGCGGTACAAAGATTTGGCGGTGACTGCAACCCTATGCATTCGAAACTTTACTAAAATTAGATGTTGTGAATTTTGTTTCGTAGGGCCCACTTCCAAAACGTTATTTGTGGTGGCACCCGATACTAGTACTACCACGATGAGAAAGAAAATTAGTAAACTGGTTTTCTGATGGATTAGAAACAAATTTTATGTGCTTTAAGTCGCGGTATTAATTTAGATATGACTTTAGATAAGAACTGCGGGTCACTTTTAAACCATCATTCTTCTCGGAAAGGCGGCTATTGGCAGCTTCATACTAAGTTTTAAACGATAGGTTACCATCTTAAATGGTAGTTTTACAGCAAAACGTCCAGTATCATCCTGTGAAACATTCTGTACAAAATGTTACTCACATGAATTGATTTGGGGTGGTTCATCTTTTTGGCCAATTTGCCCGCTTTCTCAGGAGTTGCGTAACGCCTTTTCATGTCACAACTCAAATATAAAACTGAAGTAGCTTGGTTGGCGGTAAAAGTTCCGGCAATTACTTTGTTTTATTCGCGTGATTGTCCTTTAGATAATAGGGACCAGAATTGATCAATTCCGAAAAAACATCTAATCTTCATCTGATTATTTTTAACACTGACGGGCTCACTTTTGAAGGATATTTCGTAATAATTCTATAGTGTGTCACGTGAACATTTATCAAAATTTCAAAAATGTAATGGAAAATTCGATTTATGTTTGTACTGCGCAATTCCTTTGAATTTTAACGAGCGTTGTCAGGAGTTGGGCTGACTAGATTTCTAGAGGAGGTCGTACTCAAGTTAGTCTTTACTTTACTGGTTTCTGACTGTGTGAAAGAGCATTTGATTTAAAGAACTAGCGTGAGACTGTTCATGCACTAATGAAAAGTATCGCTTTTGACTATTCTGACATCTTAAAAATAACCGACAGCTTTTTACGATATGTCTACTACCAAAATAATAAAAACATCTATTCTCGTTTCGGATAAATTCACGTCGTCCTTCAATCTACATCTCCCGAGATTTCAGGGATTTTTAAATTGGAGGTTCATTTGTAACCCTATTCAAGAGCAACTCTAAACTCAGAAAATCAGCTTCGATGTGATGCTGCATCCATAAGGTCCGTGACTCATCATCCAGTTTGGTGACCAATATATATAGCAGGCAAACATCTATAACATTTGCTTCATTACCAAGCCTTCCAGAGCACGTATTTCCTAATCCTACATGTTGTACATCTTTCTTAAGTTGTTTGAAATGATTGTGAAAATAACGGGATGATTGAAAAACGTTTAAATAATCTTATTTAATATGAGCTTTTTACAATCGGATCTATCCTTCACAGGGCGTATTAATCAAATTGTCTTGTCACCGGGAGCGTTGACCAACAATTGCTATTTTTGAACTGGATGTAAACTCGGGTTATTGTGTTTTAAGGATTGTGAATAATTGACAGAACTTTTACCACTCAGTGTATTCTCCTATAATTTTGGCAAGCGCAGCCTTGATAGGTTCAATTCTGGTCGTTTTTTGATACATCGTATGCTCCGACGGTAATGATCAGTTATCTTTCTCATCCATTGAAACCGGTAATAAATTCATAGTATATCTCTTCAAATTCTTTAAATAGTTGTTCGCTGGTCTTAATTCTAAAACAACCTATAATTTAGTGGTATTTGTTGATAAATTGTGGCTTGGCCATCGTTGCCATCGTAATTTATTTTACAGGGGTCGGCGTTCGAAGTGTTACCAAATTTATGCTGCCATAGCAGCCAAACATCGAATGATAGTCGAAAAATGTTTCGAAAGGTGATGGCCAGAATTCAACGTAAGCCACGACAAAGCGCAGTTCAATTGGCGAAAATCTCAATGTGCCTGCTCGTATAGCAAGGTCGCAGATTAAAAAATGAACTACGATTGAAGCTTAATAAATACAAAATGTCCAGTTGTTAGCACAAAAGGCAGTTCACCTAGCAAGAGCAAAAGTGTTACAACACTTACCAGTTGGTGTGGCGGGCTTGGGGATTTGGTATTTTCTTCCCTTTTGATAGAGGTAACTGCCACGAGACGCTCACCACTCGTTTTCATTGAACAGGATGTAAAGGTAAATCAACAAATCTACCGTAACAAGATTTTAAGCGATGCTTTGTTACCTTGGGCAAGTAATCAATTCTGTAGAAAAGTTGAACGTTTCAACAAGTCTTGGCATCAACCCATAAAGACTGTAAAACCCTACTTTTTACAGAAAAAAGTTTCCAGCTTCATTTCTTCAAAACAATGACCACCATAATCTCCGGACTTAAACCCAATGGATTTTTCCATTAGGTTTATTCTTGGGGCTCAAGCATTAACTAAAAAATATGATACGGTCGACGCCTTTAAGATTGCTTTTCGACCAGAATGATGCAAAATATCATCAGACCACATTCGAGCAGCGTGTGAAAACGTCTCGAATACACTCGATGCTATTATTCGCGCTAAAAGTGGCTACATCGAATAATAAGATATTTTTTGTTAAATTTGTAATATTTTTACAATATTCAAAAGTTTTGAAAAAAAAATTCACATACTTACAGCATTTTTAATTGATAACACATCGAGTGCCGACCCCTGTATTATACTTATTAAACTTCTAATCACTATGTTAGGCATTGCGAATTCCAATTTTGTTAATTTAAGTTTATAATTTTTTAAAATTACTATTGGTAATGGGTATTTCGAGAGCCATTTTCAACTATGGCCACTGACAACATTGGCTTTTTTCTAATGACATCACTTAAGGCGACAACTTCTATTTTACAGTTTTTGTAATACAACAACACAAATAACTTACATCTAAATCCAATTACGATAAAAATGAACGTAGTGCTATTTCGACCGATTAAGTGAGACTGAATTGTTTCTAATCGTCGACATAGCGATACGTCATCATTTTAGCTAATAGGACCGTAGCAAAGATACATTTGGTATTTGCCACCTTGTCTACATCACAATTATATGTTTATGTCACAACACAATACTACTCAACATCAAAATATGACAAACCTATACTAGTGTTCTGAGTAATAAAGTTCTGCAACATAAAGTAATTAATTATTGCAAAATACTATAATTGGTTTGTCAGAATTCTGCCGTAAAGAATGACCGATAACAATAAATATTATTCGGTCAAGAAAGTAATTATAAATAATAACGAAATAATTGTCGTACATAAACAATTGATTGTTGCAGATATGATTAGGAAATTACAGTAACAATTACAACCCCCTGAAAAGTATTTCTCGTATAAAGACTAGAACCAGAACTATTCGAAACCCAAAATGAGATGTATAGCCAATACCCAATACTCAAGTTCCACATATGAGTCATTCTCGGTACGAGAGTCCCATTACAACTTCCTAAATTTTTTACCCGTAAAGACCAGAATCATAACTATAAAAAAGCATGGTGAGACCGAAAAGCTTTACCCAAAACTTGATCTTCCACCAACATATTATGTTTTATTTTAGCGACTAAATATGGGCCATTCTTGGTGTGAGGATTCAGAATTATCGGAAAATCATAGCAAGGCTAATAACCATAAACTTATGTAAAGGGTGATTTTTTTGTGGTTAGGATTTTCATGCATTAGTATTTGACAGATCACGCGGGATTTCAGACAAGGTGTCAAAGAGAAAGATGCTCAGTATGCTTTGACATTTCAAGAACTGAAGCCGAACGATCTGCCACAACGTCGAATTTTCAGTGAATGGGCCCTAGAAAAGTTGGCAGAAAATCCGCTTTTTTATCGACAAATTTTGTTCAGCGATGAGGCTCATTTCTGGTTGAATGGCTACGTAAATAAGCAAAATTGCCGCATTTGGAGTGAAGAGCAACCAGAAGCCGTTCAAGAACTGCCCATGCATCCCGAAAAATGCACTGTTTGGTGTGGTTTGTACGCTGGTGGAATCATTGGACCGTATTTTTTCAAAGATGCTGTTGGACGCAACGTTACGGTGAATGGCGATCGCTATCGTTCGATGCTAACAAACTTTTTGTTGCCAAAAATGGAAGAACTGAACTTAGTTGACATGTGGTTTCAACAAGATGGCGCTACATGCCACACAGCTCGCGATTCTATGGCCATTTTGAGGGAAAACTTCGGAGAACAATTCATCTCAAGAAATGGCCCGGTAAGTTGGGCACCAAGATCATGCGATTTGACGCCTTTAGACTATTTTTTGTGGGGCTACGTCAAGTCTAAAGTCTACAGAAATAAGCCAGCAACTATTCCAGTTTTGGAAGACAACATTTCCGAAGAAATTCGGGCTATTCCGGCCGAAATGCTCGAAAAAGTTGCCCAAAATTGGACTTTCCGAATGGACCACCTAAGACGCAGCCGCGGTCAACATTTAAATGAAATTATCTTCAAAAAGTAAATGTCATGGACCAATCTAACGTTTCAAATAAAGAACCGATGAGATTTTGCAAATTTTATGCGTTTTTTTTTAAAAAAAAGTTCTCAAGCTCTTAAAAAATCACCCGTTATATCCAAAGTCGAACCAATTAGTTGTTGTGCCCTTTAAAACTCTTTATAAACGGGTGAGCGTGTTTGATTTAATTTTGTTCCTTCCAAATATCATTTTCACGGACCATTTGCAAATAATAAGAATTATTTACAATGGTTAAATTAATTATTGTTTAGTTTAGATGTTAAGCTGAAAGTTTTCGAGTCTTGACAAAAAATTTTTGACTTGTCTTCAAAAATCTATTACCAAAGATATTTTGTTTTGGACTGACATTATTAAAATGTTTTTGGGTTCAAATTTTGGCCAATTTTACCTACGTCTAATTTGTGGAAATAGCTTAAGCATAAAGTTTAATTTCTTTAAATCAATCCTTCTGGGCTGAAGAGAGGCCGATTTTTTTTTTTGTAAATTTAATTTAGAATCTTTTAGTTCTTAATCGTTTTTCTCGTTAATGAAATAGTTTTCAAAACAATTGCCGCTAATTATAAAGTGTTTTCCCAATCAGTCAATCCGTTTGGCCTGTAGAGAGCCAGCAACATTTAGTCTGGTCGTTCGAGTCCCAAGTTTCAGAATTAGTTATATTAATTACGTAGATTATATTTAGACTTTTCGACCTTTAGGATTACAATAGCAAACGTTTATAGTTAAATGATTGCAGCGGTAGATGATAACCAAGAAACCGAAAAATGTAGATTATTTTTTTCCAGAAAAACGAAGATCTTGAAAATTGTTCAATACTAACACCAGCTATATTCACCAGTAAAAATCCCACTGCTTGCCAAATAGAAAAGGGTGGATTATCAAATGCTATTTTTAAAATGAGCATCTAGAAGTAGCATCTTAATTGCGCAAAATTGCGATAAAATTGTAAGATTTATTTGACATGAACATGGTCGAGATTAGTAACATGTTGATTTAAATGGCTGCATTAAGTAAAATTGCGACATGTTATTTGTGTCAGTCCTGGACGTAATTCAGTTTGCCTTGAAATTCGCTTATTAACTTTCTGAAATATTGGTGAAGTCGGTAAAGGTACAAAAATTCAGCGGCGAGATTATAAAATCCGATCGAAAAATTCAACTAATCCAAAATATTGTATGGACGCTTTCTGGACACTCAACATTTGGGAACATGTTGAGTAAAATCATGGGCCAACGTTATAAATATGTATGGCACTTTCAAATTTTCAAATAATATGGACGATGTTTTCACTAATAATGATAGTGGGCTTGAAAGCGACCAATGAACAAACACAAACAAATTCGAAAAATGGTCCAATTTGGCCTATAAATATTTTGTATGAAAACAGAAATAAACGAAAGTTTTGAAGGTTGAGATTTAAGGTTGAAATTGAATTTCTATAATCTTCTAAAAGTTTAGTAATTGCTATTAAAATGTTATAGTAATTGCATTTCTGCCACTCCAGCCAAATTTTAATAGTTTTGATTAAGAATGTTTGATCAGACAGGGACATTACTTTTGGTTTCCGGCCAATATTGGCCCTGAACTGAAATCAAAACTCTGTTGAAATTTATTTGGTACCACACAGCCATAAATCGTAAAGTAAGCCTTACATGTAAAAAAGCCATACCAATTACTATAAAATTATTTACAGTCAATATTTTTATCATGAATGCTCGAACACATAAAGATGACGCCACATCCATTTAATTTAAGTCTGTGAATTTTAGATATGAATCTACAAAAATATTATCGATAAAAATAGTCACATATCTCTAACCGCGTGTATATTCCAGACTTTTTAACTATACTAATAATCTAATTTTTAATTCTTGGTACCTGCATAATTATCATAATTATCAAAATACAAAAACAAAATAATGATTTTGCTCAAAGTGGTTCAAATATAGTCCAAACAATGTTGTAAACCTTCATAGTTTTTAGTTATGACGAATACACATTGACTTAAGCAGATTGTGCTGTGTGTATTTCCAATATTTAATTCAAAATACTGCAAGAGAGACACAAGCAAAATAGTTAATAATAGTACACAGTAGTTTTGTATTACACGATTACAGTATTCTAAACACGCTTAGCAGCCGCCAATAGTAAATTATTTAAAATTTATTATTTGTTTTGATGTTTGTTGCCTTCAGTTGCGAGTTTTGACCATATTCAAAACATGAAAAATAATTAAAATTTTCCTATTTAGATGAAAAATTAAAACACAAGAATTGTGTTTATAATTTAAAATGAAAATACAGTGAGTCGAGAAGACGGAATACAAATAGTTAAGAATACAACTAATAATAATAATCAAACGACGTTTTATTATTATCTACACGCGCGAATATTTACATTAGACGCCATTCAATTAGAATTCTGCTGCAATTTCAAGTGAAAGCGCGGCATGTGCTTAATATTATATGTAAATGTTGTTTTTGTTTTTCGATTTTATTTTTAATAAATTTTCAAAATTATTGCAGTATTTTGAAATCGTGTAAAAATATATAAAGGTAAATAAATTATAGGAATTTTTACCGGGTGTTAGAATTTTTTATTTTATTAGGAATTGATTAAATAATTTTAATTGATATGCAGCACAAAACAATTCATAATTTTTTTTCTCATTTAATCAAGAATTATGTGTTTGATCAGTTGTGTGCGATGCGATGATGATGTAATACCTTTGATTAGTTGCGAAGTGTTTTATTTATAGTGGGTAAGATTTTGTGTTTTTAGAGACGTATTACGTGATTTTGAGCAATGAATTTATAAATGCGGCGACAAACATATCGTATTAGTTCAAAAGTGATTAAATTTTTTAGAGGTAATAATGTCTACACAGCGTAATTTAATAGAATTTCGGAGCAATCTATTGCATATTTAAAATTCTTGTGATTATTGTGTAGAAGCAAACGTATGGAGAGAGTTGTTCGAAAACTCGTCATAAAAATTTAATGAATTTTTAGCAGACTTGACGCGGTAGTGGTTCGTATATTGTACGAATTCCACCAAAATTACAGTGCATAATGTAATATTTACATATCGCTACGATCTGTGATAATGGTTGACTTAATTACGTCCGTTATAAGCACGGATGGGTGAGGTAGATTACGCAACAAAGTGTATTTTATTTTAAAATAAACTATCAGACTAGTTGGGACAGAATCAGCACGGTCACAGACACAATTCTGCTTTCAATCCGTCTTTCTAAGACCGAAAAAAAATTAAATTAATTGTTTCTTCTTTTCGGTGATACAAGACGAAGAGTTCGGCCTTCCGTGACTTGTACAGACTAGCTACAATCCCGGAGGAACAATTGACGGAAGAATAGTGGAAATTTGTTAATTGGGCAAAGAGTTGCATAACGGAAGAGAGCAATGCACGTAAGGAGGACCTTGGGCCTAAAAGGTCTAGTGAGGAAGAGCATGGGCTTCTTGATGCCGAGAGGAAAGGGGCCAAGCTCCATGTGGCACAGTCACCGAAGGAGCACAAGCTCTTCAGTGATATTGTGAAGGAAGAGGAGGTGGTGCTAGCCGTCGTGGACGAGAGCCATGAGAAGGAGAGCATTACTAGAGAAAAATACTGGTTGGTGTTTAACGCACTGAACCTAGTTTTTCTTAAAGTCCTTAGACAACATCCGAGACCCCCGCCAATTTGTAGGGACGCGGGTTGGTATCAGCTGAAACTGACCGCATGTTCAGATCAAAGATCGGCCTTCTTGTACAGGAAGGCGAGCAAGGAGTTAGGCGAGGTATGACCAGGAGCGAAGTTCAGGGTCGTTCCGAAGGAGGAGATACTGAGTAGACCTAGGGCAATGGTTTAGATTTACGCGGAGCCGGCAAACCTTCATGAATCCCTTAGGATTTTCTAGAATTGCAATCCGGATTTTTCGACGGGAAATAAAGATGTATTTAGCAAGAGAAGCCCATGGGCAGTTTCAGATTATCCATTGTGATAATCCATATGGAATCTCTGGCACTCTTGTCAAAAACCAAAGGGATTACATACTTCGGCTTCGGCTCAGTCATACTTAAGGTGTTTAGGAGGGACGAGGTCGGAGTAAAGCCTGGTACCTCTCTAGAGAAAACACCGCAGCTAGAGGCGAACCCAAGTGAGGGGTTAGCTAGGGATCTAAGAGATCGACTATCTATAGGCATGTGTAAGGAGGACACATCGGACTCTGAAGAGGGAGATGTGGACCTTCTTAAGTTTAGGGAATGAGGAGCTAGTGAGACGGAAAATATCGTCGACTCCGTCGTGTCCAATTAACCGACGAAGCACGGTGAATAAATACTGCTGGGGTCAAAAGTGCGATCTGCATAGAGACAGAGGGGGCGGGGGAATTCTGGCTTGCAGCCGCATACATGGACCGGGAGAAGCCAGTGCCGCCAAATTTATTAGTGGCACTTGTTTGTAACGCGGAAAGGTAGAATGTGGGAGTTATTCTAGGATGAGATACGAACGTACCCATCTAGGGTAGCTCGGACATCAATGACAGGGGTGAGTAACTTTTCGAATTTCGTTTAAAAACTAACCTCATTAATAGTAAGACAGTTCGGGAACCCACCTTTATTATTAGCAATATACAGCAGGTTCTGATGGTTGCTCTGGCCTCCGATTTTATTTAACCTATAATCAGGGAATGAATAGAGGCGAAGAATCATTCCTTCTCTGACCATCGGTACCTAACGTTTAAGATCAATCTCCAAATTACAATATGGCAAATGTTCAGAAATCCCAGGAGGAAAGTATGGCGCGTTTATAGGTAGGTATTGGAGGGCAGGATTCCATCTAGAGTTGCGGGACTCCCCGACACGGGTAGTGATCTAGATTTAATGATGGATACTCTTACTAGGGCTTGCAATATCTCTATCTGTGCCGAAAAGTCTGTGAGTCTGCTTTTAATAGAGCGAAAAGATCAAGCGAAAGTCAAGACTGGGGCTTCTATAAGAGATGCCTCAGAGTATACAAAAGGGAAAAAAGAAGGTGCAAATGAATTCGTGGAGGCTCTTCTGTAATAGAATGGAAGGGGTTTGGTATACCTCGCGCTTAATAAAGATTCTCTCTACTAGTTCAGCTGTTCCACGCTATCTGAAAAAAACCGGATGCCGAATGGACGGTTTCTCGTGAAGAGACTCTTGATCTTTTGATGGAAACTCACTTCCGGGGTAGTGAGGATGCGTCGGTTGCGGGGTCTTTGGTTGAATGTGGGTGTAGGGGTGACTGCGGCATCCAATTGTTGTATAAGAGGATATTCTGAATTCACGGAAGGTAAAGTGGGCTATTAAAAGATTTAATAACTATAAGTCAGCTGGTCCGGATGGGATTGTACCAGCAGAAATTCAGAAGAACACGGAGGCCTTACTTCCCTGGCTGAAGGTTATTACCAAAGCGTGTCTGAAGCTGGCAGTCGCACAGCAACCCTAAGGACTTAAGGCCAATATTTCTGTAATTTTTTCTGCATGGTTTTTAATCACGGCAAGTTTGCTGGATGTTCATATTCATTCGGGAATGGTTCCCAGAAACTAGTGACAGTCTCAATATATAGATAGATATGGATATCGAGGCGCTTTCAACAACGTAAAGGAGGAGGTAATTAGGGAAGGATTGTTGCCAGTTGAGATTGAATACCCTGTAACCAGGCTAATTAATCACCTGCTAGGTAGCAGGCAAGGGTTATAGCGGAGATGGAAAAAGTCTCCGTAAGAAAACGAGTAGCTCGTGGAACACCCCAGGGAGCTGTCTTCTCTCCCCTTCTTTGGAATGCAGTAATCAGTGGACTACTATTGTAACTGGAGGGAGAAGGAATAGGTGTTGTTGCTTGTGCCGATGACGTAGTGGTAGCTGTCACCTATCTTCAGTTAGAGATATGACACAGAATGCGTTAACCCATCTAAAACAGTTGGAAACCAAACACGTTAGAACGAGTGAAGAAGACCATTGTGGCACTCTACTCTTGTAAAGATACCATCGGAAGGAAATGCGGCTTGAAACTGAAGCTAGTGCACTGGCTTTACACGGCAGTGGTAAGGCCCGTACTATTGTGTGGTGTAAGTGTAAGGTGGCCAGGCAACCAGCTGGCTCATTAGTGGCTCATTGAAAACAACCCTCACAAGAGACTTAGAGGTCATGCTGTACCTTCTTTCGTTGGATATTATTGGTTAGTAAATGGCGGTCAATACGGCCGTCTGAGTATCAGCGATTTCGGTGGAAGTGCCTGCAAAAAGGACACGCAACCATAGTCAATTCTGTGAGGGATGACTTGGTGAATTTAGATTATATAACACCCTTTTTGTGCTTTTGTAAGCGTTTTAAGGTGATTCTTCCCTCTAAGAAGGATTGGAAGAATGGTCTTATTATGGAGACCGAGGTAGTTAAACTCTTCATCGACGGCTCCAAGCTCGATGGTAGAGTTTGATCTGGTGTGTTCTGTGGGGAATAAAATGTAAGTCTATCTTTTCGTCCACCTGATTACTGCAGGGTGTACCAGGCTGAAGATATAGCGATCGAAGAGGTCATGAACTGGTTGAAGCGCAGTATAATATCGTTGACTGATATCACTATCTGTGTGGAGATTCGGCCATTCTTTGACTGTGGCGTTGGATTGTCAAACATCTTTTAACGAGATGAGTGAACACTACAATATCCAGTTGGTCTAGGTTCCAAGCCACTTTGGCGTTGAGCGAAATTGCATAAGAGGCGAATTAGTAAGGTACGGTACGACTCTTCATCTGTAACCAGGAAGATAATGAGTAGGAATGCTTATATCTGTGCTGAAAGCAGCGAGTTATAGAAAAGCAGTTGCCTGGGCAGTTGCCTGTCGGATCCTTTGATATCACAATGTGCCAAAACTAGCTAAGTGTAGGATTGTAACCACTGAAACCTTATCTAACCTAATCAGCGATTAAATATCTAGCTCAGATGACTGGCACCCTACCTATGGTAATCAAATTTCAAAATTACATTTTATATTACGAGTATTTTCCTATAAAACAATATATACATTTCCTGAAATTTAATTTTCAGTTAGTTGCACAGAGTGACAGACAATTTCGAACATATATCCAATATCGAATCTACAACACTTTTCGCAACAACTCGAAGGTTGTGTAATATTTTCTACTTTAGACCTTGTCTAAGCGTATCATAACTCAATCATCAAACCTTGCGATACACCAAAAACAGCAATTATTGCTCCATTCGATTTATTCGAATCTACCAAAATGACTCTCGGTCTGAGAAATGCAGCACAAACTTTTTAAATATTGATGCATTCGAACTGACTTGACGTTTATATTACTAGATTATATTTTAATAGCATCTAAAAGTTTCGAAGAGCGTCTGGATCATCTCAAAGTTGGATTTCACAAACTTACCTGAAAATGGTTTGATCGCTAATTCTGATAAATACATCTTTGCATGTAGCGAAATAAATTTTCTTTGACAGTTTTCTTGACTTGTAACTGTTTAGTCAACTCTAACGGTAGAAATGATAAGCTTTTATAGGCGTTTTATTCCTAGCGCTACTGGAGATCTTAATTATGAACTTCATGAAAGGATGCAAGAAGAACAGTAAAACTCGATACGAAAGGACGTCAGCATCTATTGACGCATTCAACAATTGTTGGAGAGTGTCTCGCAACATTTCTCGCGCACCTCTTCTTAAAAGCTTGTTTAGCAATAATGCTGGACGTTTCAAATACATGGCAACCGCTAGGTTTATTTTCTGTACGTCTAAACGAGACACAACAAAAGTACAGTGATTATGATAAAGAGTTGCTTGCGGCTAGCATTAAGCATTTCAGGTATCTTGTTTGTATGTTAACTATGTTCACGGGTCATAATTAATTGATTTGCAAATCCGGATCAAATTTATATTCCCAAACGCATTTATAATATCGCAATAGCAGATGCACAGATCAATGATGCCCTACGTAGAGACATTTGGCATACGCCATTAAAATTTAAGCAACTTCCAATTTAGTTTAATTCTGAGAATAATAAATTAAACAGGTCCTCTAATCTTTCCACAAATTATTTTAACTAAAAATATTATCTGGCCTTTTATTAGGTAAGATTCGAAAATGTTTACTCAACAATGTATACAAGGCATATAAAGAGTCGCCCCGCCAACTTTTAATTATCTTTGAAACGTTTTGCAGGAATCCATCTCGAGGCCGTCCAGTTCCGGACATAGCTTCTGCCACCGTAGTGCTGTTTATTAAACAGCATCATATCAAGTTGATATGACTTGATTTGTATACCACAGACTCAAAGGTTCTAATGTTTGCCGATGACCGGGAAATCTTTAAAATCTTGGCGAACATCAACGACTCCCACAAATTATGATTTCAATCTGCTGAGTCTCAACAAAAAAAAACGGGTTAGACCATATTTTGTCATCGAAAAAGTAATGCAAGAACTACCATCATATCTCAGTAAATGTAGAATCTACAACCAGACAACCCTGGAAAATAGGAACCGATTCTTCGAAACTAAAGAGTGATTTTTTTGTGGTTAGGATTTTCATGCATTAGTATTTGACAGATCACGCGGGATTTCAGACAAGGTGTCAAAGAGAAAGATGCTCAGTATGCTTTGACATTTCATAATGAATAGACTTACTAACGAGCAACGCTTGCAAATAATTGAATTATATTACAAAAATCAGTGTTCGGTTCGAAAAGTGTTTCGCGATTTACGTCCGATTTATGGTCTACATAATCGACCAAGTGAGCAAACAATTAATGCGATTGTGACCAAGTTTCGCACTCAGTTTACTTTATTGGACATTAAACCAACCACACGAATGCGTACAGTGCGTACAGAAGAGAATATTGCGTCTGTTTCTGAGAGTGTTGCTGAAGACCGTGAAATGTCGATTCGTCGCCGTTCGCAGCAATTGGGTTTGTGTTATTCGACGACATGGAAGATTTTACGCAAAGATCTTGGTGTAAAACCGTATAAAATACAGCTCCTGCAAGAACTGAAGCCGAACGATCTGCCACAACGTCGAATTTTCAGTGAATGGGCCCTAGAAAAGTTGGCAGAAAATCCGCTTTTTTATCGACAAATTTTGTTCAGCGATGAGGCTCATTTCTGGTTGAATGGCTACGTAAATAAGCAAAATTGCCGCATTTGGAGTGAAGAGCAACCAGAAGCCGTTCAAGAACTGCCCATGCATCCCGAAAAATGCACTGTTTGGTGTGGTTTGTACGCTGGTGGAATCATTGGACCGTATTTTTTCAAAGATGCTGTTGGACGCAACGTTACGGTGAATGGCGATCGCTATCGTTCGATGCTAACAAACTTTTTGTTGCCAAAAATGGAAGAACTGAACTTAGTTGACATGTGGTTTCAACAAGATGGCGCTACATGCCACACAGCTCGCGATTCTATGGCCATTTTGAGGGAAAACTTCGGAGAACAATTCATCTCAAGAAATGGCCCGGTAAGTTGGGCACCAAGATCATGCGATTTGACGCCTTTAGACTATTTTTTGTGGGGCTACGTCAAGTCTAAAGTCTACAGAAATAAGCCAGCAACTATTCCAGTTTTGGAAGACAACATTTCCGAAGAAATTCGGGCTATTCCGGCCGAAATGCTCGAAAAAGTTGCCCAAAATTGGACTTTCCGAATGGACCACCTAAGACGCAGCCGCGGTCAACATTTAAATGAAATTATCTTCAAAAAGTAAATGTCATGGACCAATCTAACGTTTCAAATAAAGAACCGATGAGATTTTGCAAATTTTATGCGTTTTTTTTTAAAAAAAAGTTCTCAAGCTCTTAAAAAATCACCCGTTACTTGTATCTATTTGAATAAAAGTACCGAGCAGTAAAGTAAAGTAAATAAACATAGGACAAATTATGGTTCCCACGAATCGGTGAATATGATGTACAACAGTTTTAACAAAATTGTCCATCTTTTTGACTTTTGCCTATAAGTAAAGACTAATTTAGAAGACGAATTTAAACAACTCGACTCGACAGTATAAACTGTTTTTAACAAAAAAAAATATATTTTCTCTGTACTAAAATTTTAGTATGTTCTCAAGTGAAATTTGTAGACTTTTCTAAAAAAAAATTTTTAATAAACAACTCGTTTTGGTGCTCCAGTCTCAGTCAGATAGTAGAACTATCAAAGCTTCTCGGTTTTCAGTGTAAAAGAACAACGGCATACAATTAAAAGTACAATGGCATGGTTGAAAGATGGCATCGCACGTTTAAAGTCGCTAACATATTACCAATGGTTTCACCAGTTTTAAAATCATTTTCTAGTAAAGAGTTACAAGCTTCTTCAACCGAACTTGTCTATGGAAGTACAATCAGGGTATACATGGTCAGTTTTTTTAATAATGTTATTGATATTCCGCAGAGTGAACTTGTGAATCAAATTTGTGACAATTTTAATGAGTTCAAATATTCTCAAGCTACTAGACATTCAAAACTTAAACATTTCAGCCAACTCATGTTTTTCTGCAGACTATGCGTTGAGACAAGGATGTACCGGTAAGCTTCGAGTGAATCGACATCAAGCGTACATATAAAAATTGACAGCTCGGTGTAAAATTTAGTTTTCATTTAATAAATAGTTAATTAAAGTGGTTTTGGGTTTTCATTAAGTTAAAATAGTTTTATAGTGGTGTACGAACAATTTTATAATATTAAAAAGGTGGTGGATGCATATATATATAGTGTTTTAAGTGAATTATTATTTGGTGGCAACAACAACAAGTGTTTGTTTATATTTAAGTGGCGTGTTTTTAGACAGTAAATAAAGTCAGGTGTGGGCAAAAGAAGGGCTTCGGCCCTTGAAAGGGGCGATATTTGAAAGCCCAAATAGATTCGCACCGTTGAGGATGTTGGGAAATAATACCCAACCCTCCAAAAGGAAAAAGATCGAAGAAATGCGAACAAAGAGATTAGGATTCGGTGGCGGTGCAGATATAATGGATTGCAATGGAGTAAACGAAAAATATCTAATAATCAAGCACGAGCAGGAGGGACAAAATCTGTCAAATTTTTCACCTTTTGGAATACAAAAAGCGCTGGATATGATAACCAAAGGTATCATTAAAACGCAACGTTCGAGAGCTGGAGAACTCTTGGTTCTGACAAAAAATCAGGCAGCGACGGATGCATTATTGAAGGCAACATCTCTGGGACAATTGGCCAAAATAAAAGTGACGGAACACCGCATATTAAACAGTTCTAAAGGTATCATTTTCTGCCACGACCTAAAAAGTTTAACTGAGGAGGAAATCAAAGAAGGGCTTAAAGACCAAGGCGTCATAGAGGTATACAAAATAAAGAAATGGGTGGAAAATAAATTAACGGACACAGCAGCAATTATCCTGACTTTTAATTCACCAGTATTACCGGAATATGTGAGGGCAGGCTTTATACAACTAAGCATTCGATTGTACATTCCAAATCCGTTGAAGTGCACCGAATGCCACAATTTGGTCACACCAAAAAGAGATGCACAAGTGATCCTAAGTGCTATAAATGTAGTGAAGTAACACCACACAACCAGCCGTGCACTACACTAAAATGCATAAATTGTGGAGAGGCACACACCAGCAACAGTAAGGAATGTCGAGTATATAAACGAGAAGTAGAAATAGTGAAAATTAAAACTGTAGATAGATTAACATTTCCCGAGGCGAAAGCCAAATATTTTCGATTATATGCAAACACCACACCAGCTAACCAGACAACATATGCAGATACACTAAAAACATCCTTTAACCCACCAAACACACCACAAAAGCCGCAAAACAAAGAAAACCAACTAGAACAGACAAAACCACAATCATATCCAAAAACTATTTCAACTTCAAGGCAACAACAGACACAATTAAACCAACAACAACAACAACAGCAACAAAAAGATCAAGTACAACAACAACAAAACCAACAACAGCCGCAACAACTAAAACAACTACTAGAAACGAACAAACTACAACAACAAATACAACAAGTACAACGACAACAAGAAAGATTACAACAACAACCGCAATCAAATCAACAAACAATTTGTAATACAGCAATGGACATGGAGACAATAAAAAAAAATGAAGCATGGCTAGCAATGAGACATTCTAATTTAACTCCAAAAGAATTAACACTATTTGGAAATGACCATGTAAGTATGATTGATGATGAATGAGGGAAGGAGGAGAGAGAACGCATTTGCATTTATAAATGCCCTATCCTTTCTTCATTTCTTTGAATGGTAGAGCGAATGCTGAGATCCAATGAATGCATGAAAATTGGTCAGATAAATATTCGCAGTATATATGCCAATGGCGATATGTCGCGGAATTATCTGACCAATAATGATGTGAATGTGATGATTTTGTGTGAAACTTGGGAGCGGGAGGGTAAGACGTTTCGGGTGAAAGGATACAATTATCTGTCCAGACCGAGGGCTGATGGCTTCGGCGGCGTGGCGATATTGGCACGTGCCAATATCAGCCTGGTCCTTTGTGACATACCGCGCTTCGAGCACATTGAAGTCATCGCGGCCAAAACTCGGAATCTGGACAGAAACTTGTTATTTGTTAGTATCTATGCAACTCCAGTGTTGTCTACGTCTGACAGAGAGAGAAGCCAACGAGATTTTCAAATTTTGTTTGAATGGGTGGAAGGCAAAAGTGACGTGATTCTAGCGGGTGATATGAATGCGCATTCGAGAATATGGGGGAGTGAAAGAACTGATGCTAGAGGTAACTGGTTGACCCGCCTCATTCTGGATTCCGATCTCGTAGTCCTGAATGATGGTGGGTCGACTAGAATGCCGAGAGTGGGGTCGACAGCCAGCACGATAGATTTAACTTTAATATCTAGCGGGCTGGCGGGCCAAGTCACTTGGAATGTCACAGATGAGAATTTGGGTAGTGATCATTATTTGATCAGGGCATGCTTAGGTGGTATAAATGTTGACATAGACCGTAAGGTCATTATGAATGGTAAGAAATGGGTCGAACGTATGAATGAGATTCTCACAATGAAAGAAGTAAATGAGGTTAACCAACTTGAGGATGAAATAGAGAGAGCGAATGAAATGTGCACTATAAATATCAGAGGGAATGAATACAAGGTGAATGGTTGGTGGAACAATGAAATCCAGTATTGGTATGAAAGGAAACGGATAGCATTGAGAGAGTTCAGTAGGTGTATATGTCATGAATGCAGAATAAATTATGGAAGAATGAATGCAAAATTGAAAAAGGCTATCCGTAGAGCGAAAAGGAAAAGTTGGCGGGACTATGTATCAAAAATGACACATAGAACCACAACTAAGGATGTATGGGATAAATTTAATAGAGTGAGAGGATATAGAGCGCAAGGCAGAAATGCAGTGTTAGATGACAGAGAGAATGGAGGTGTCTTTTTACAAATGATTACGGACGTACGTAACAATTTGAGTGATAGGTATGAAGTTTTGCTACCTGATAATGAAAATGAATTTATGAACGATATGTGTAAGGAGTTTGAATGGGAAGAGTTCCGAGGGGTTTTAGAAACATCCAAATCTACTACCCTCGGAACCAACAGAGTGAGTTATAAAATGATTAGTAGATTAGAATTCGAAGCCAAGGCGGCCTTGCTTCGAATTCTCAATCAAGTATGGATGAGTATTCAGATACCGGAAAAATGGAAGGAAAGCAGAGTGGTACCTATTCCTAAAAGGGATCGGGATAGGATTCTGGCAACAAATTACAGGGGAATATGTATGTTGAATGTATTTGTTAAAATTGTGAATGGTATGATGAAAGGTCGTATAGATAAATTTGTGAATGAGGGAAATTTGTTGGCGGAAACCACCTTTGGGTTTCGTGACAACCACTCTGCTAATAAGTGTGTAGAAAAGTTTGTGTGTTTATGTTGTTGCGGTATTTTTGGATATAGAAAGGGAATATGATTACGTGGTTCCAGGGAAGCTTTATCAGATCCTTATGGACTTGGGGTTTCCTTGGAAAATTTGCAAATGGGTGTATGAGTTCATGAATGAGAGAAAGTTAGTTTTATGTGGTAGAGAGTATAGGTTGGAAGGAGCGGTGACTATCGGCCTCCCCCAAGGTAGTAAAATTTCACCGACTCTCTTCAACCTGTATACGAGCTCGATACATAGGTGTAACTCCTCGGGGAAAGTCATTTTGCAATTTGCAGATGACTTTGTCCTGATGGATAAGGGGAGTACCATCGAGGAGGCCTTGAGTCGGGCTCAAGAATGTGTGAATCAGGTAACCGAATGTTTGAGTGAACTGAATTTGAGAGTAAATTCGAGTAAATGTTGTAGTATGGCTTTTAGAACGAATCGGATGGTTGATGTGCGAATATATAATGAGAGAATTGAGTGTGTGAAATTGACTAGGTATTTGGGAATCTGGATTGACAGAAGAATAAGTTTCAAAGTGCATATGGAAAAATTGGCCGATAATTGTAAGAGAAGATTGAACGTGATTAAAAGAGTGAGCAAACCGAAATGGGGAGCTTATCCAGGTGTGACTGATATGTTACGAAAGGCGTTAGTGTCAACTAAAATTGCGTATCGAATAAGTATATATGGTGATGGGTCCAAGGTTGGGTTTAAAAAGTTGATGCTTATGGAGAATGCGTGTGCTAGAGTGGTATTGGGAGCGATCAATTCGACACCAATACACACTCTGTGGTCTGAATTGGGAGATTTGCCTCTTAATTTTAAGAGGGAATGGATCACCGTGCGAGAGACTGTGCGAATGTTAACTAAGGACAATAAATTAGTGAATGAAATGAAAGAGAGATTGCAAAGAGGGACGGTTTACAAAAAGACAACAAGATCACTGGTAATCTTGGAAAATATTAACATACTCCCAGAATTGATAGCGATTATGGAAGGGATCAAGTTGGCAATGACACAAGGGAGAAGGAGAATAGTGTTATTCTCTGACTCCCGGAGTGGGTTGGAATTAATTAGTAAGGGTGGGGGAACTCATGGCAATGTGTATGTGGAAATGCTATATAAGTATCTTCAATCTTATGGGAGGGAGGTCATCCTTCAATGGATACCTTCACACCTACAGATTGAAGGTAATGAAAGAGCCGATATGCTTGCGAAACGGGGTTGTTTGATTGAGGATCTAAACGAATATGAATTCATGGATGCCAGAGACGTACTTCGCATGTTTCAGATGATTCTGTGGAGAAAATGGGAGAGAGAGTTTGTTGAAAAATGTCAGGTGAAAGGTAACAAGTACTTTGAGTTGGTTAGGTCTCCTTTGAGGCAACCGTTCTTTAAGGTGCTCAAAGGAGATACTAGAATGTTACGAACTATGGAACGAGTGAGATTGAATCATTGAAATTGGAAAGAATGTTTGAAGAAACGCAATTTGGTTGTGTGTGAATTATGTGAAAGCTGTTTGGTTGTGGAGGACATCGAACATTCGATTCTGAAATGTTCTGCATTTAACCAGAACAGACAAATGTTCGATGTTCTATTGAGTGCAAGTAGTTTGACTGAATTATTACGAATGGGAATGAACGTATATAAGAATATGTATGAATTTATTAGAACAAATCAGATAGAAGTGTGAAAGGGGATCGATGTGTGCTAGGTGAATGACAAGAAATTAAAATTAAATTATTAGTATTATGGTAAAAAATGTAAACAATTAAAAATTGTAAATTTTGAAACGGGCCATATGGCACCAAATTTTTGGAGCTAGTGCCAAATAAATAAAAAAAAAAAAAAAAAGACAAGGATGTACTCGTAAACCTGCAATTAAACCTTAATTAATGTAATTAAGCGTACAGGTAAATATTTCACGATTGTTGTTAGAGGTAAATGTGTCAGTTGATCGTATTAAGCCTAGCTTTTAAATTACTAATTCGGTTGATTTAAATCAATATCCAGCTGTCATCACTATTCCAGATTCAGTGCCTATTAAAGTTATTCTGAATCTAAAAAACATGTTTCCTTCGATATTTTACCTAGCACCAAGTACTCGACGATTATTTAGAACACCTTCCCGTTATCGCGATTAGTTTTGTGGAGTTTCTTTCATTCTCATTTTCCCAGGAGGGGGAATTTTGTAGTGAATGTTTTCTTGTTTGAACATTTCCTTCTGGTTGTTTTCAGATTTTCAAATTACAGTTTAGTCCTAGTTTTTTTGATACCATAGAGTTGGAGTAGAGTTGGATTCATCTTATGTGTGTGTGGATACAACTGTCCGCTTAACAAATTTTATTATCGACCGTATCTAATCAGTCTCAAATTGCGCATTATTTGAAAATAACATAACATATTAATGGCAATTGGTTTAAGTATTAATACCAACAATCGTGAATCATTAAACAAAATAAATAACTAAATATTTAATAAACTATTTTAACCGAACAAATCAAAGTTTGGTGCTTCAAATAATAGTCTCTCTAGCACTATTACCACCATTAAGTGTAACTGAAGTTTGCTAAGGATAAACCTTTTAATGGCTTCCTTTATTCGAAGAGAATCACTGTAAAGTACACATTATTATCATAATCTGACCATTAGCATATAACGTATATAATTAATTAAGATCAAGACATTATTAGATAAAGCCTGATTAGAAATTACTTAGTGTTGACACGTACTTCAAATTTAATATTACACCAGTCGAAAGTGGGCGTCAAGTTTAAGTTCAATGCAAGTCATAAACCAATTTAAACTAATCCACAAAACCGATGACCCAAATTCTATTTGAAATAAAAATCAAAATATAGAAACACTTGTTTAACCGATGACTAACGCGTCACTTTAATTTATCAGTTCAGCATGTATTTATGTGCTCGCGTATATACGAGCGGACATCTATATGTGTGTACATTCTCATTATGCAGATTAATCAAATTTCAAGGCAAATAAACTTCTAACCTGAGTTTTTAGCCTCGCCATTGAAATTTTCTACGTTATACTAAAACCATTCACCTTTGAACTCAATCCAATCATCATTATCATCATACCTATTCGTCTACACAAATTGTGTTGTATATACACGAATACAATAATAAACTACGCAATCGAAATAAATATACAGAAAACATTTTGTTATTTGTATTCACTATATACAAATTATAACGCAAATCATTATTACAATCACTCACCCCACCCACCCATTTCATCTTATCAGAAACGACATTCAACGCGTTGTATATACACAACTCCTCTATGTACTGTTTTGATGTTTTCTTCAATAAAAAAAAAATATTTATTTTTCACCATTTGATTAAAAAATTTATATTTTTGTAGATCGTTCGTACGTATACGTACGCAAATTAATGATGCGATGTCAATTTGCAACACACAAAAATAACGTAAAATAATAAATAAATATTTTAAAATAAGAAATTTCTTAAGAAAAATGTGTTCAAGGAAAAAAAACAAAACGCAGAATTTTTTTTATTTTTATATTTTTCAATCAAGCGCAATTTGGTAAATTTTTTTTTCGGCTGATAGTGATAACGATTTATAGGCTTTTTCACAACGATACTAGAATCCAACTAATGCTTGCACACATCCGTAGTTCGTCTAGGTGTTGGTTAAACTTTGCGTGTGTATTATAGGAGGAAAAGAGAAAATCTATAAAGAAATTTTGGGAAAATTCCCTCTATATACACAATACTTGTACAGAAAAAGCTTTGGTATAGGGAAAAACTAGAGAGGTGTGTAACATATTATATGAAACGACGACATTTATATACATGAACCATACATACGTAAAATTAGATATAGGCTCAGCTGGTTTTTCACAGAAAATTATGTATTTTGTACGTGAAAAGAAAAATCATTGTTCACTCAGCTGTTTCTCTTTGATGCAACAATGTTTTATGTTGTTCAACATTAAATATGTAGTGGGTACATACATACATAATGCAAACACATATAGCATTATATACACGATATATATATATATATATATATATATATATATATATATATATATATATATATATATATATACGTCAGCTGCGTTTGTCAGTTTATGTAACAATTTTATTTTTATATTAAATGGGAAAAACTACTTTAGTGTGTGAAAATCGTATATAAACAACAAAACATTTTCTGGTGTGTCTTGGCGCAGTTCATTCAATTTTGAACTGGCTAAATAAATTGCGCGCCGAATAAATAATATGCAAATGATACATTCGTTATTGTTTCGATGAACTCGGTTACAGACAAAAAATTTTTATCAGTAATAAAAATCTTATCAATACGTTCTTTTTTAAAATTATATATAGAAATATGGCAACTATCAATAATAAATTAGCCGTGCTATTGACACATGCTAATTGCTGATTTGTGGCAATCTTATCAAAATCAGAATATAATATAAACAAAATTCTGCTGTGAAAACAGAATGTAATTGAATTTGCTGTTATTTCCTGGTATGATACAATTATTATCATTGCAATCTAAAAATCAGATGGTTTTATTCTCTAATTAAAAATAAAATTGTACGTTATTAATTTATTTAAGTTTATAACCAAATTTATGACGCATTTTAGAGTAAATTACACGTCTTGTTTACGGAAATTCTTTAGTCTTAGGACACGACATAATTTTATTTTTACTTTCGCTCAGAGATGGGCGTTTACGCGTCATTTACTTATTTTTACGCAATCGCCTCGACCACTCGTTGAGAACGTCGAAAACGTCGACTACTTGTAGACAAAGTCAATTACTCGTAGACAGCGTTGATTAATCGTGGGCAACGTATACAATTACTTGTAATTCATGCCATCCAATAGATGTGAACTAACTTTAAATTAGCCTAGTGAGTAATTTAATCGAAAACCGAGTATTTCGGTTAAGGAACCCAGTTCTTGAGTTTTGGAACGTTAATTTCAGACATAAAAAATAATTTAGAATATTTACAGTGCCGTCTCATTAACACTGTTGTGTCGTATTGTCTGCACCTAGTAATTTATTAATATTCTACATGTGTAGACAATGTACGAGTATGCAGATAATTGAAATTATGGCGTCGACAAAGTAGAGAATGTAGACAAGGTCGAATATTATTGATTCTGTTAACAATCAGTAAAATTATATATTTTCTTGGTCAATTGAACTTTTTTAATTATTTTTGATGAATGATCGAGAGAAAAGGATACATTTTAGCAAGCTTTAGCTGTTTAACAGATCCCGGTAGAGTTTCTAGACTAAAATCAATAAAATTGGGTACTCTTATTTTCAAAACTAATCCAAAAAATTGGTATAAATTCCCAAAAATTGGTTTGGCAGACAAGTGTTGGGAGGCCCATGTGGGATTTTGACGGAGGTCCGCCCACCAGATGTGGCAGCTTCTATTATCATTAGGTGACTTTGCTTCATAATTTTTTGAAGCTTTTTCAATTATTTTAGAAGGTGCCATCTCCGAGGGAATGGTTTGAGAGTGATATGGATTGGATGTGTATTAGGGCTGGTCACGATCACTTTTCAAAATTTTGGTGGAAATGATGATTTCGGTAGTAAACTGTTGTTCCGCCACAGTTCAGCCACTCCGGGTCCCAAGTGAGTTGATTGATCAAAATAGAACTTCGTACTTGGTGTTTTGTTAGGTTAGAGGAGCTGCCAATTTCCATTGAAGCGTTTTCGTTTTTGGCAGTATTTTGGTATATCACTCCGTTAGGACTGGGTTGATTCTATGAAAGTTTTAGCAAGGCGAATGACTAATTTTAATAAAAACCGATTGTGGGAGTCTTAGGCGCGGGAATGTTCTGAATTGGATTTGGAATGGGAATGGTTTTTGTTGATTTTCTGTTTGTTAGGCGGATGGACTTTTTTTGTTGTGAAAGTTTTTCGTAGCATTTTTCTTTTTTTTTGGTACTGTATTGTATACTATGGGATTTACGAAGAGGCCAGGCGGATTCTTAATTGACGTGACGTCTTGGTCCAGGACATTTTTCTGGAATTTGGTTGAAAGTGAGGATTTTTCATAAAAAAATTCTCGTTTTATTTTTGAAGAATTTGTTTACGAACTAACCTTTTTTTTGTTATTTTGGAGAAGAGCCGACGACTACGGTATGAGATTGTGATTATGTGCTGTATACACACACACACAAACACAACAATTGGCGTTTCTCTTTAGCTGAGGAACAATATGAAAATGTTGTACTGAGGTCAATATGAAAATGTTGTACAGGGTTTCGGTATGTGGGCTTATATTCGTAGTAGAGTTCATTATCTGGAAGCAAGGTCAAACTTAAGTCATAACATTACGTAATAAAAATTAGTATTGCGGCTAACAAAGTCTCAGATTCTAAAAAATGTATTACATGTTGCAAATCCTTTGGAGTGTCCAAGATAACTTATTGACCCTTTTTAATATTTCGTAAATTGATCGTTTTGGGGAATTTCTCCGTACCTCATTTCATATTTTTGAATTAGAATGGGGTTGGTCTGGTCACCTAAGATCCCGAGTACTGTGAAATTTTTAAACCAAACACAGAGCTGTCAAATGAACATACAAACTAATCGGCTTATAATCCTAACAAATGGCAAAATATGACCGAAGGCAAATTATAGACTTGGATACGTCAAGCATATAAGTCCATTAATGGACTACAATTGTAATTACTAGAGAAACAATCATCGATTGATAACCGCTTGGCGAATATTTCATATACACAGAACTTCCGGCACCTGTAAGAACTTCTTTTAAAACATTTAGTCTGTTTTAGCCTCCTACACAGTGTTATTATGATTATTAATCAAGTCTATGGAAGCACATTATATACCGACATTTTATTCGATATGGTTACGGATGTAACTCGATTTCAACCAGAACGAAAATTATTAATTACTATAGAGTACCGCTGCGTTCAGAAAACATTATTCGAGGATGCTTCTATTTGCCTTATTCCATGTTGAAAGACTACAGCGATACCTGTATAGCATCAATATTATAAATCAGCAAATGTTACAGGATTGTGTGAATGCCTAGAATGAATTTTACGGGAGCTACCGATGTACGCTAATTTATGGAGAGATAAGCGAATCACAATTTGCGAGAATAACATTTATTTTATTGATCCTTAATTTATTTAAACTAAAATAATTTTATTTCACGAACAAAAATGGAATTGCATATGATTGGCACAATCTTATTGAAAACTTCAAATGGCTGGTCCAGTTTATACAAGAACCTGGCGAATATTACAGGTCGTGTACTACTGTGCCTACTAATAATCGGGATATATATGATAATATAAGTCCGGATAAAAAATGATTAGTTATTCATCTTTTATTGATCAGTGAAAATAAAAATTATACTGACGAAATTTTCACGATAGTGATGATACTCTTAGTAACCGCACGATATCAGGCTCAACGGATTCTCGGGTGGACCAATAATTGTTTAATCCATTCGGACGAAGCTACAAATTATCAAGATCTTAAATAGGAAGTATCTTTCAGTACAAGGAGGAAAATACCGAGCAGCGTGACCGATTAAGAAAAATAATGGAATTTACAATAATAAAAATTGGGAATGAAGAATTCAAAAAAGTAGTTAAAACACTTGCAGAACTACGACGCCTAACCCTTCAATCGATGATGATATTAATCCATTACATAGAAAGAGAAACTAATTGGGTGTTTAATGGGACAAAAGACCAAATAAGAAAATGAAAACTCAACACTCACCCGAAATGACAGAAACTTTGCAATCAAATTCAAAAGAGGTTTCTATAGAAATCAGTTATTCATCAAAGAACAACAACCAGCTATAAACCACAAGAGAAATCACCTCTGTCTGTAAATTTAGTCGAGATATCAAAATTGCAGACTCTGAAACTTATAGTGTGTTGGCTACAAAGTTTAAATCTGAGGGCATCAATGATACACATATGCGGCTCGAGGTTTCCACCCAACCTGCGCATAAGAGGAAATTATTGAGGATCTTAAACAAAAGGGTTATCAAATAGAAAATGCTGTACACATCATTAAGAAAGAAAAAATCGAAAGTGAACAAGACGTTTAAATTAATAAAAGAGGGCATCCACTATTTATGCTCACTTTTAATAACAAACGATAACAAACTCTTTAATGAGAGTTGAATGATTTCATATTCAAATAGCGGTCTAATACTGCAGTGCAAAGAATGCCACGGTTTTAGTCATACGGAGAAATATTATTAAAGAGAGACTAGAAGTGTGAAATGTGTCAAAAAGCACGACGCACAGGTATGCCCGGTTATTAAAAATATTACTGCAAAATGTGTTAATTGTAAGAAGCCACATCCCTCATACTACCAGGGACGTGAAATAGCTAAGGAGCTACAAGGAATAAGATATAAAACGCGGAAACAAAATCCAGGAGAACCGGAAAAAATTATCAAAGCTTGTAGTAGCCTTATTGGAGAAAAACATAACCGAATATTCTCCCTGGGAAACAACAAAATATTAAAAACGGCTTAAAATTCAAATTCTTCGAGTTAAAAATGAAGATGGAACATGGGATATAAGTGCAAAGCAAAAAGTTTCGTTATTTGCAACCCACCTCGAGATTACGTTCCAGCCTGTACCTAGAAAAATATAGCAGTGCAAAATATGTACCACCAGTAAATAAAGGGATACCTACCTATTAAAAGAGGAAATCAATCTTAACCTAAATAAAATGAAATCTCCAGGATATGACTTAATTAGGACTACACTAATTAATTAAAGGACTACGTAAACTACTCAAAATAATTAACGCAGTATTCAGATTTAAAAATGTTCTAACTCAATGGAAGTCGCAGATGTAATCATGATACCTAAACCAAACCGGTTTCCTTACTTCCAATAATTTCAAAAGTATTCGAGAAAGAGAGTCAAACCAATAATAGAAGAAATAAATCTTATTACTCCACATCAATTTTGCTTCAGAGAAAATCGTTCAACAATAGAACAAGTACAAATAAGAAAGTACGCTCAAGCATCATTTTAGATGTAACACATGTCTTTGACAGAGTATAACATAAATGATTTGAATATAAATTACAAAGAGACGTACCAAAGCAATTTTATGAAACACTGAAATTACATATCTAAAAGACACTTTCGTATTAAATTTGATGGCAAATACTCAGGAATAAAAAAAATTTCAGCAGGAGTACCACAAGGTAGCGTTAGGGGAACTGCCAACGCTAGAGGAGATTAACATAGCAACGTTTGCGAATGAAACGGCCATATTTTAGTAGTCGCTGATAACATAGAAGAATCCACAAAGAAATTTCTAAGAACTATTAATATCTTCAGAACCCGCACGACGAGGTGGTGAAGAAAACTTATTGAAACAAAATTCACGTAAACTTCACTACCGAACAGGTTAACTGGATACCAGTAGAACTGAACACTCAGCAATTATCCCTCCCGAAAATAAAAAAGGTTAACAATAAATACAGAAAGTTGGTTTGACTCTTAAGAAGAAATGCTGAGCAAACATAATAAATTGTTACTAAAGGGGCAACTTCTAAAACCAGTGTGGACTTTTATGGTTTCAGCTCTGGAGCTGTTTAAAGAAATTCAACGTCAATATCACCTAGTCATTCTAAAGCAAAGTCCTACGTGGGATAGTTAGTGCACCGTAGTTCATAAGAAATGACAACCTCCATAGAGATGTAAAGATGGATTTCGTCAGTGAAAAAATAAAGAAACAGTTGTGTAATCCAATATGCTGAGATATGTCGTATGTTGGATTTCAAACCCAGTAAGATGGCTGCAAAGGAAGAAACCTTTTGATCTTCTAAATCCAATTTAAATCGACTAAAATATACTAAAACTGTAAATGGGACTAGCTAAAGAGCTACAACCCTCCAAACGAGAACAAACATTTTGAAAGATAAGTTACTAGTTGATTTGTAAATTAGTTGTAATAATTTTAAAAAAAAAAATTTTGGCAAGTGGTTCGTTTTCCTTTTCTTGATTGGTCTTTTATACCAGTTTATATTCCAGTTTGTTTCTCTATCTAATTCTTCTTCATCCGTATGGAATGCAGGTTTTGGTGTAGTCACAAGTACTGCACGTGTTTGTACTGCCTTTTCGTTGACAAATCCACTTCAAAAATAATCAGTAATATTCACAAAAAAGCGGAGTAATATTTACTGAAAACTGATTAATAATTGAGCCATGCAACCGCTTTGTATTTACTGTGACCTTAGCAAATGAATTATTACAACTTGCTATGTAAATTTTATTATTTTTATTTCACGGTGGATAATCTATATTTGCTATTGTTTGTATTTACTCTGCAGTTTCTAAAATAATTTAGAAAGTCCTTACAGTGCGCATGGTAAATAGTGACAGCAAGGTGGTTAATGGTTTACAATGCATTTTAAAATTTGCGGATTCAAAAATTTGCAACGCATTAGTATTTATTATGAAAAAAGGTTCCGCGGGATAACTTGGGGAAACTGATCCGGGACACAGGTCAAAGAAACACACAGGTCAGAAACAATTTTTTATATGATCAAGGGGTGGAGAGTGGCGAAGAAGCACTAATTATCTTATCACCGATATGTAATATATAACCTCATCGTTAAGGCTGTTATCCGGAAAGCCTTCTAGGAATCCCAGAAGGGCAAACTGGAATAAATATGCAGAGGTGTTGGAGGAATTATTGCCGCTGGAGGTCCCTGGTTTTCCGGCGACAGTAGAATAATTAGATTGTATGGTTGATATTGTCACAAAGCCATGCAATCTTTCCTGATAAAGCCTAGGGACAGACAGAAACCTCCACGGTGGACAACGGAGTTGGGAACCTATCGAAGGGCGTGTAGGACAGCCTTTAATAAATCCAAGAACACAAGAGCGGTTCGGAATTGGAGCCTCTATCAAGAAGACCTATGAAAGTACAAAAAAGAGTTGAGGAAGGCACAAACGGAGTCTTGGAGACACTTCTGCTGTAGAGTTAATGAGGTCTCTGAGATTTCTCGCCTTAGGTAAATGTTATCTACTAACCCAGCCAGTCCTTGTTATTTAATTAGACTGGACGGGTCATGGATAGCTTCAAGTGCGAAATAATTGGAGCTTCTGGTGGAGAATTCTTTTCCGGGAAGCTTTGATGACACGATGGAGCATGGTGCCCATCGGGGAATACCTTCAAAATATATGGAGGGCATCGTGGTCAGTGGTTTTAAAACTTATAAATAGGCGGGCCGGGATCGAATTATACCAGCAGAGATTCAAAGGCACTCGGCAGTCCTCTTCCCCTGGCTGAAGGTTATCTTTGGGAGATGTCTGAAACTGGTCTATATTCCTAAGAAATGAAAAGAGGTCAGAGTAGTCTTTATCCCGAAATCGGGAAAGAGCGAAGATTGAGAAGTTAATTTACTCGCAAGAGTTTTATATGGTAGCATTTCCGGACATTGAGGGTACCTTTAATATTGTAAAAACGGGGGCGATTATGAAAGGATTGTCATTTTTGAAAGTAGACCTTATAAGTAGATTGATAAAGCAGATGCTGGTAAGCAGGACTATTACCTCGGAACTGGGGGAGTCAACCGTTAGAAGACGAGTGGTTAGGGGAACCCCGCACGGAGGCGTAATTTCCCCTTTCTTTGTCGTATAGTGATGAATGCATTGCTGTTGAAACTTGAGAGAAAGAGGGGACAGCGATTGATGTCTCAGGCAATTATCTGAATACAATTAGGGATGATATGTAGAATGCACTTCTGATCGTTACGAAATAAGCCAGCAATTGTGGATTAGGGGTCAACCCTTACATACACTGCGTACACTGCAACTACAAATGCTCAACTACCGATGCCGCATTCAGATGAAATTCCTGTTCCGCAAAGATTTAAACCAACTGAAGAATATTTACCACCATCATTTGAATCTGTTGAAACCAGAGAAACATCGACATCAATATATCAACCTTCAAATGTTACTGCGCCATGCAATTACAATGAAATCTTGCAAAATCGTTTAAATATTATCGTACGACGCCTATTTTAAAGAATTTAAAACTAGTGAACATTTTGGCTCCAAATGTTTGGATATATGGAGCAATAAATCGTCATCGTCATTTTTCGTATTTTTTCAAATCAATTGAGAATAATTCACTCGCTTTTTGCACTGATATCCGTGGTTTGGTATCCACAATGCACAATGCATATAATCTCGAAGATCGGCGATTGTTTATCGACTCCTACTGCCTAGAAGGCAGTTCTCCTTCACGTTACCAACTCAAAAAATTCCATTCCAATTGCACTCAGCGCAAAAACAACGGAAACTTATGCATCAAAGAAAAAAATTATTGATTTGATCATCAATTTGACAAATACAATGATTATCAATAAGAAGTTGTGCAGATTTAAAAGTGATGCGATTGAGAGGCTTGCAATTGGGTTACACTAAAGACATGAGTTGTATGTGCTTATGGAATACACGTTTTAAAGGCAACCAATACAACGAACGGAACTGAGAACATTAGATTGCGAAAATTTTGGTTCCACCATCATATCAAGCTTGGAGCAGTTAAAAATTTTATAAAAGTTTTGATCAAATGAAATTTCATTTCTCATCTTGTTTTTTATTAGACGAATACTTAATGGACCATATATTCGTCGTTTGATAAACGATGATGCATTTGAAAATGCTCTCAGTGCTCTCAAATATATTAAAAATATGCTGACCGCTTTTCATAATATAAACGTTCGAATGTCATGAAAAATATATTTACAATGCATGTCATGTGGAAAAATTCGCCGAACAATCACCAGCCGAATCCGATAAGCACGGCGAACGTTTTCACCAAGTGACGGCAAGGCTCGAACATTGGTACAGCGGCAAAAAGCTACATGCACTTTTGGGTGATATTTATTGGAATTTGCAAGAGGAAGAAGATCCCGAATATGACACGAACGAATCAGAAAATTAAAATTGAAAAAGTTAAGAAAAATCACCATAAAATCAACTGAATCGATTTAAATTTCTGTTAAATAGTTTCTGTTGTATCTATATTTGTCGATCCGATGTTTATTCGATCGATTTCAATCGATTTAAATTCAATAAATGGACAAAAAATGATAAAAAAGTGATTTTCGTCGAAATGAAAAGAAAAAAAAATATCACAAAAATGTGAATGTAGATGTGGTTTCTTGGTTTTGATATGTTCGGCAAAGTTGTTTGGCTTGGCTTGTGCAACAACTTTGCTGAAGGAAGCAAAACGATAATCTTAATGGTGTCTATATTTTGACAAATTTTGCAGTGGGACTAGCACTATTGAATTCAGCACACTTGAATTAGGGTTACCCCCTGGGTGCCCACATTGCCACAAAAAACAGTTTGCGATTCAAGCACAGTGTAATCGGATCGGTTATTATTCTTCACCTTTAAGTTGCCTACGATTTCGAATGAAAATTATCTTGAGGATAAGAAATCAATCTGAATAAACAATTGTAAAACTAACCATAACTCCCGTAATTTGCATTCAATGCTTAAAAAACACTATACCTAGTCGATAAAACCATTTAAACATTTTCATAAAACTATAATATTATTATGCCATAAAAAAATGATTTATATTTTATTATTATTTCTAAAGCGTACATATACAGACAGCCGGAAACTGCAAGAAAATATATTATATGTATACAAATATTTTTATTTTATCATCTTTAAAATAAACCAATCGTTATGTTTACACAACGTTCTTATCTTAAAACTAAAATAAAATACGTATACTCGTAATTATATTCAGATACACATACACACACAACACGCACACACTCCGAAAATATCAAAATCACATAGATAATTTGTTAGTGGCCATAAATAATTTTTTGCCTATCAGTGGTAACGTATTAATCACAATTTTCTTTTGACACTAAATAATACTTTTTGACATGTAGATTAAGATTTTTAATGTTACGAGTTTAGATTTGTATGTACGAGTAATAAATACTCGAAAGCCTAGCAAATTATCAAACAACGAAGAATAAAATGGACTCAATTATAATAATGGATCAAGAAGATAATAATAACAGAACGAGATCTTCAAGAACAGCAACAAAAACCATCTTATCGAAATACACATATATACATACATGTATAAAAGTAATAATTTATGATTATTCGTGTTAAATATGCTATTTATATTCAATTCATGTGCATTGTCTTATATACATCTTATCTTCAAGATAATATATTATTATTATTTTAGTTATCTTAAATATATCAAAAATATTATTAATATTATTTTATTGTAGCAACTCTTTAATAAAATAATAAAAACGCAGCCTTACATACAACATACCGATATATACATAACAAAAAGTAAGCAGAAGTATCAAGATCAAAATGGATTTTATGCTCCTGTACGAACGCCAAACAATTATTACATGAATTTATGGAAAATAAAAATTTATCATGAACAATAGGCAGGAAAATTCTAAAGAAAATTTTTTGTTGCGGTTTTGTTTGTTAAATGTAATTATTTTTTGGGTTTGTTTTGTATTCTATACAATCACGTTCATAATCATCACATGTGTATAACTACCGTTGATTGCGCAGCTTGATATAAAAATTTCTTAGAATTTTAAAAATTTCTAAAAACCAAAATTTGTATTTTTTTATCACAAATACGATGCGTAGTATGTAATATCGAAAAAACTTAAAGCTTGATAAATAAAAAATTTAATTGAGAAATTCGTACATTCAATAATATTATTGTACGTACGTATAAATATTCGCATCAATACGCGGTATCATATGTGTTTATTATTTATCTACCATTAGAATTGAGTTAGATACTCGTAGTATAAATAAATGATTTGCGCCGATTTTAAGAGACGCAGATACATTAAATATTTGTGTGTGCGAAAATATTGTTTGTAAACAAGATATGACATGAATCTGCCTAAGTCGCACATTGTTTACATTACATAGTTATGCGTCGAAATATAACAAATAACTAAATATGGTAAATACATTATGACGAACTATAGTTAGTTGATTCAAATTATATACACCGGTGGTACGGAATAGGTTATTTTTACACAAAATCTGTTGCAAATAAACGAAATTGTGTACTGTATGATGGTTATTTTGTATGCGTTAGTTTCACACTGTTAAATCCAAAGCTAATTAGAAAGCATAACCATTCCAATTAGAATTTTAGTTCTAAAAATTAATCTAAATGTAGTTTTGTACGTGGGTAACTGCAGCAGGGAAGCTTTCGAATTTCAAAATGAAACTTTGCATACCGATTAAGTCCAATTTGTGCTAAATAGTGTTCACGGGAAAAAATTAGTGTTAGTCCAGGAGCCGAAAAAACGGGGAAAAAAAATTTCAAATTCCGCCTGAAAGACGGAATAAATAAAAACCGATTTCTAGAAAAAATCAGAAATAATTTAAGCCTAATTTTAAAATTTTCTAAAGGCCGCTAAACTGATGAAATTTTTGTTTATCCTAGAAATATAATTTTCATTCGTAAATCGAGGAAAATCAAACCAACCCCTGAAAGATACTATATTAAAAAAACAGAGATATATCGTTCAATAATATTTGTGTTGAACAACAAATTAAACAATAGAAATAAAAATGTTCTAAAATCCAAGTCATAAGCATTCAGATAGTATATTCCTGCCAGATATGTTCATTGCCATCCCAAAAATATAGTGGCTCAATTTGTGCTAATCCAGAATTGGCCCAATTCCATTGAACAACAACGACCGTTGAATGAACAATTTTCTGACAAAAGGTTTTCTAGAAACCAATGAAATTAGCAATTCTGATTGCTTATTCCGATTAGGTACGTTAATATCCATTAGAAAAATATAGTGGCTGAATTTGTGCTAATCCTGAATTGGCCCAATTCCATTGAACAACAACGACCGTTGAATGAACAATTCTCTGATAAAAAGTGTTCTAGAAAACAATGAAGTTGGCACTTCTGATTACATATTCCCATCAGATATGTTCATTGCCATCCAAAAAATGTAGTGGCTGAATTTGTGCTAATCCAGAATTGGCCCAATTCCATTGAACAATAACCATCGTTGAATGAAATATTTTCTGTCAAAAAGTGTTCTAGAGACCAATGAAGTTGGCAATTCTGATTGCATATTCCGATTAGGTATGTTCGTTGCTATTTCTGGATTATCACAAATTCAGCGATTATATTTTTCGGTTGGCAATCAACATACCTGATAGGAATATGCAATCAGAAGCGCCAACTTTATTGGTTTCTAGAATACTTTTAGTCAGAAAATTGATTATTCAACGATCGTTGTTGTTCAATTTTATTGGGCCAATTCTGGATTAGCACAAATTCAGCCACTATACTTTTTGGATGGCAATTAACATATCTGATAGGAATATTTATTCAGAAGTGCCAACTTAATTGGTTTCTAGAACACTTTTTATCAGAAAGTTGTTCATTCAATGGTCGTTGTTGTTCAATGGAATTAGGCCAATTCTGGATTAGCACAAATTCAGCCACTATATTTTTCGAATGGCAATGAACATATCTGATCGGAATATGCAGTCAGAAGTGCCAACTTTATTGTTTTCTAGAACACTTTTTGTTAGAAAATTGTTCATTCAACGGTCGTTGTTATTCAATGGAATTAGGCCATTTCTGGATTAGCACAAATTCAGCCACTATTTTTTTCGGGTGTTAATTAATATACCTGATCGGAACATGCAATCAGAATTGCCAACTTCATTGGTTTCGAGAACACTTATTTCAGAAAATTTTTGATTCAACGGTCGTTGTTGTTCAATGGAATTGGGCCAATTATGGATCAGTACAAATTCAGCCACTGTATTTTTCAAATGGTAATGACCATATCTGATTCGATTATGTAATCAGAGTTGCCAACTTCATTGGTTTCTAGAACACTTTTTATCAGAAAATTTTTCATTCAACTGTCGTTGTTGTTCAATGGAATTGGGCCAATTCTGGATTAGCTCAAATTTAGCCACCATATTTTTCAAATGGTAATGACCATATCTGATAGGATTATGTAATCAGAATTGCCAACTTCATTGGTTTCTAGAACACTTTTTATCAGAAAATTGTTCATTCAACGATCGTTGTTGTTCAATTTTATTGGACCAATTCTGGATTAGCACAAATTCAGCCACTATATTTTTTTGGATGACAATGAACATATCTGATCGGAATATGCAATTAGAAGTGCCAACTTCATTGGTTTCTAGAACACTTTTTATCAGAAAATTGTTCATTCAACGGTCTTTGTTGTTCAATGGAATTGGGCCAATTCTGGATTAGCACAAATTCAGCCACTATATTTTTCGAATGGTAATGACCATATCTGATTCGATTATGTAATCAGAGTTGCCAACTTCATTGGTTTCTAGAACACTTTTTATCAGAAAATTTTTCATTCAACTGTCGTTGTTGTTCAATGGAATTGGGCCAATTCTGGATTAGCTCAAATTTAGCCACCATATTTTTCAAATGGTAATGACCATATCTGATAGGATTATGTAATCAGAATTGCCAACTTCATTGGTTTCTAGAACACTTTTTATCAGAAAATTGTTCATTCAACGATCGTTGTTGTTCAATTTTATTGGACCAATTCTGGATTAGCACAAATTCAGCCACTATATTTTTTTGGATGACAATGAACATATCTGATAGGAATATGTAATCAGAAGTGCCAACTTCATTGGTTTCTAGAACACCTTTTGTCAGAAAATTGTTCATTCAACGGTCGTTATTGTTCAATGGAATTGGGCCAATTCTGGATTAGCACAAATTCAGCCACTATATTTTTCGGATGGCAATGAACATATCTGATAGGAATATGTAATCAGAATTGCCAACTTCATTGGTTTCTAGAACACTTTTTGTCAGAAAATTGATTATTCAACGGTCGTTGTTATTCAATGGAATTAGGCCATTTCTGGATTAGCACAAATCCAGCCACTATATTTTTCGAATGGCAATGAACATATTTAATCGGAATATGTAATCAGAAGTGCCAACTTCATTGGTTTCTAGAACACTTTTATCAGAAAATTGTTCATTCAACGGTCGTTGTTGTTCAATGGAATTGGACCAATTTTGGATTAGCAAAAATTCAGCCACTATATTTTTTGGATGGCAATGAACATACCTGACCGAAATATACTATCTGAATTGCTTATGACTTGGATTTTAGAACATTTTATTTTTATTGTTGAATTTGTTGTTCAACACAAGTATTATTGAACGATATATCTCTGTTTTGTTTAATATAGTATCTTTCAGGGGCTGGTTTGATTTTCCTCGATTTATGAATGAAAATTTATGAAAATTATATATCTATGATAAGCACAAATTTCATAAGTTTAGCGGCCTTTAGAAAATTTTAAAATTAGGCTTAAATTATTTTGGTTTTATTTATTCCGTCTTTCAGGCGAAATTTGAAATTTTCTTTTCCCGTTTTTTCGGCTCCTGGACTAGCACTAAGTTTTTCCAGTGAGCACTATTTAGCACAAATTGAACTTAATCGGTATGCATAGTTTCATTTTGAAATTCGAAGGTGTCCCTGGTGCAGTTACCCACGTTAGTTTTGTACTTGTTATATAAACATTTTCTTTGTACGATTTAACAAATTAAAGTAAAGTTATATTTGAAGAAAAGAAAAGTATTTATAAAAGAAAAGAGATTTAAACTCAGGCTCCGTGAGCACTTCTAATAGGTTGCTAAATTGCTCATTCAGAAAGTCTAACTGTCACTTCCCAATCAGGTTAACAAGTTTGCAACGAATTTTTGAATTTATATTTAGAGTTTGGATGAAAATGGTAAACGGCCATTAACACGCCATCCCGAAGATTTGGACTCAGGTTCCGTGAACACTTTTAATGGCTTGTTAAATTGCTCATCAGACCAATCCATTTGCCACTTCCCAACCAGGTCAGCAACGAAATTTTAAATTTACATTTAGAGTTCAAACGAAAATGGTGAACGGCCATTAACTCGCCTTCCCAGAGATTTGGACTCAAGTTCCTGAAGTAATTATAATAGTAGTTTAGTATTGTGTTGTCTTTGTTTTACTAACTATCGGCTATACCTAGGTATTTGTAGCCGGGCCGATTCTGTCCCACTTAGTTAACCTTTCCAATCCTTCGGTTTTTGTATATGTAAAAAAGTGTGTACGGTGAGCCCGGCATCACCCGGGAGCTCCTGTGTAAAAACTTGGTCGTACATACAGAATCAATCAATCAATAAATTTCGTAGCAACTTTTATTATGCATGTGAAGTAGACCTAACTAGGAAAGCTAACATTCGGACTAGTTTAGCACAAATTTCACACGCTTGTATATGTATTTGAAGTTAGAACTAACTTAATCCTAAACAAAAAAAAATAAAAAAGTGTAGATGTATTGGTGAATATGGCAGACGATGACACGAATTAACAATTAACATTTAAGGGAACATTTAAGGAATTTATTTAGGATTTTCTTAGAGGGTAGAATGCCTCGGGACCTAGTGTGTTTGTCACGAGTGATGTTGTGTTTTTCTGATGGGTCTAGATTGAGACTATCTATGTTCCGGGCCATTCGAGGATATTAATTTTTGTGCGATCAAATTAATTTTTGTGCTAGTCTTTGCTAACCTGAGAAGTTATCAAGGTACCCTTACCTGGAATGTTTTTATGTTTTTCCGTTGGATCTGGATATGGACTATCTATAATCCAGGCCGTTTGAAAAGCTTATAGTTGGATTGCGCAAAAGTTATTGGCTTTTCGAATGGCTTGGAGTATGAGTGGTCCCGGTCAGGATTTTATTTAGGATTTTCTTAGAGGGTTGAATGCCTCGGGGCCTAGTGTGTTTGTCAGGAGAGTTATTGTGTTTTTCTGATGAGTCTAGATTGGGACTATCTATGTTCCGGGCCGTTCGAGAGGCTAGGAATTTTTGCGCGATAGTATTGTGTTGTCTTTGTTTTACTAACTATCGGCTATACCTAGGTATTTATAACCAGGCCGGTTCTGTCCCACTTAGTTAACCATTACAATCCTTCGGTTTTTGTATATGTAAAAAAGTGTGTACCTTTAGACCTAACTAGGAAAGCTAACATTCGGACTAGTTTAGCACAAATTTCACACGTTTGTATATGTGTTTGAAGTTAGAACTAACTTAATCCTAAACCACAAAAAATAAAAAAGTGTAGATGTTTTGGTGAATATGGCAGACGATGACACGAATTAACAATTAACATTTAAGGGAACATTTATGGAATTTATTTAGGATTTTCTTAGAGGGTAGAATGCTTCAGGACCTAATGTGTTTGTCACGGGTGATGTTGTGTTTTTCTGATGGGTCTAGATTGAGACTATCTATGTTCTGGGCCGTTCGAGGATAGTAATTTTTGCGCGATCCAATTAATTTTTTTTTTCTAGTCTTTACTAACCTGAGAAGTTACCAAGGTACCCTTGCCAGGAATGTTTTTATGTTTTTCTGTTGGATCTGGATGTGGACTATCTATAATTCAGGCCATTTGAAAACCTTATAATTGGATTGCGCAAAAGTTATTGGCTTTTCGAATGGCTTGGAGTATGAGTGGTCCTAGTCTGGACCTATCGGAAAGCATAGTAGTATTCTTGATATATACATGTTGGGTCTCGGGGTATTCGGTTCCTTGAGAGAATCTTTAATTCGTGTATGATATCCTAATAAATGTTGGACTTCTTAAATAATTATTTATTATAAATTGAAATTGGAATTAGTTCACAAATTCAACATTTCGCCTAAATGACATTCTGTTTGTTTTTTAACCAATGCATGTAAATTTCGTTTGTTTTACGTGAAGGATTGTTATGGGATTAAGTTAGGTCTAACTTCAAGCGCCTCAATTAATTTGAATATTTTTGTTCAAAATGGTGTTGTAAAGGATTTAAAAAAAAATAGAAAATTTCCCTTTAGAGCTGCCACTTATGGTACACAGATGTCCACCACATCACTAGAATCATTGAATGTATGGAAACATTTTATTTATGAAGTTTCATCCTGATCAGTTAATCCGTCTGGGCTGTAGCAAAACCGAATTTTAGTGTAAAACAGTTTTTGGTAAAACCGACATTTCCGCTTAGTAGTTGAAGAAATATTGTAAAACAATGTTGTTTCAAATTTAATATACAATCTTTTTAAAATGATGTAACGACGCCCGTGGATGTCGTCGTTCAAAAAGCTTTTCAAAATAAAACTTAAACAAATTCTCTTCATTCAAATATTGGGACATGTTTGAGGAAAAGAACAAATAGTTGGACCACCCTGACCATGAATTCCCCTCCTAAATAAAAATAAAAATTTAGAAATAAAGTGAAAGACGGCCGTCGAACAAGAACACCCTGTTCTGTTGTTCTTTTGTATTCACACTGAAGTGACAATGCGCGTTTGCAATAAAAACTAATTCAGAAAATCAATACACGCAACATTTTCTTGTGATTGGTAACAAAAATACTTGATCTGGTCGCTATATACATTTTATGTCATGACTTCCCATCTCGTACAAAATTAACACAGTCAAATTTCTAAGTGAATATATTTTAAAATTCTCGGACAGTAACAGTGCGATTCTGGCGTATAGTCACAGAGGCCTTAACTACAATATTTCGCATAACTAACTGTGCGATTCTCATGTTAAGACTATTAAGAGGCTAACAGTAAAGAGGTTTTTTGTTAATACACTTTAGTAAAAGATTCTCTAAATTGGTATTCTGTTGGTACTACTCTTAAAATTTCTATTAGAGGGTTTTTACTCCAAATATTTTTGGAGGCCTGTCAATTGTGATTTTAATTAATGCGATCCAATAAAATTGGCTCTTTATTGTTAAATAAACGATACAATATGATAACCGGGCTGATTTAATCAATCAATTTTGTTTAGGAAGCCGGACAGTTTCAGTTAGAAGTGATTAATGGCCGTTTACCATTTTCATCCAAACTCTAATTATAATTTCAAAAATTCGTTGCAAATGTACTGACCTGTTGAAGAAGTTGCAATCCCTGGTTGGATGAGCAATTTAGCAGCCAATTAGAAGTGCTCACTGAACCTGAGTCCAAACCTCTCGGAAGGCGAGTGAATGGCCGTTTACCATTTTCGTTCAAACTCTAAATGTCAATTCAAAAATAAGTTGCAAATTTGCTGATCTGTTTGGAAAGTTTACCTATTAAAAGAGCTCTCTGAACCTGAATTCAAATCTCTAGGAAGGCGTGTTATTGGCCGTTCACTATTTCATTCCGTCCAAATTCTAACTATAAATTCAAAAACTCGTTGCTGACCTGGTTTGAAGTGGCAATTAGGTTGGCCGGAAGAGCAAGTTACCAACCTATTAAAAGTGTTCGCGGAACTTAAGTCCACACGTCTGGAAAGTTCGTTGCAAATTTGCTTACTTGGTTGGAAGTTGCAATCATACTGGCCTAATGAGCAATTCAGCAACCTATTAAAATTGCTCACGGTACTTGAGTCCAATTCTCTGGGAAGACGAGATAATTTCCGTTTACCATTTTCATCCAAACTCTAAATATAAATTCAAAAATTCGTTGCAAACTTGCTGATCTGGTTGGGAAGTTTCAATCAGGTTGGCTTGATGAGCAGTTTTGCAACATATTAGAATTGCTTCCGAAACATGAGGCCAAATCTCTGGAAATGAGTGTTATGTGGCAATGAGACTGGTTGGATGAGCAATTTAGCAGCCTATTAGAAGTGTCCACGGAACTTAAGTTGAAATCACTGAGAAGGCGTGTTAATGGCCGTTTACCGTTTTCGCGCAACCTCTAATTATAAATTCAAAACCTCGTTGCAAAATTGCTGATCTGGCTGGGAAGTTGCAATCAAGTGGACTGGATGAGCAATTTACAAACTTATTAGCAGTGCTGATGGAACCTGAGTCCAACAAACCTCTCTCTTGTTGCAAATCTATGCATATGCCGTTTTTAAACAAATCCACTTATTTTTTGTGCGTGTTAGTTTCACACTGTTAAATCCAAAGCTAATTGGAAACCATAGTTATTCCAATTAGAATATTAGTTCTTAAAGTTAATCTAATTGTAGTTTTGTACATGTTTAGTAAAAAATGTTTTTGTCCGATTTAACAAATTAAAGTAAAGTTATATTTGGAGGATAGAAAAATATTGTATTTTTAAAAGAAAACAGATATGAACTCAGGCTCCGTGAGCACTTCACATAAATTGCTTATTTGCTCATTCAGCCAGCCTGATTGCCATTTCCCAATCAGGTTAACAAACTTGCAATGAATTTTTGAGTTTATATTTGGAGTTTGAACGAAAATAGTGAGGGGCCATAACACGCCTTCCCAGAGATTTGGACTCAAGTTCCGGTAGCACTTTAAATAGGTTGCTAAATTGCTCATTCAGCTAACCTAATTGCCACTCCCCAAACAGATCAGCAAACTTGCAACGAATTTACGTCTTTACATTTAGAGTTTGAATGAAAATGGTAAACGGTCATTCACTCGTCTTCCCAGATATTTGAACTTAGGTTCAGTGAGCACTTTTAATTGGCTGCTAAATTGCTCATCCAGCCAAGGATTGCAACTTCCTAAACAGGTCAGCAATGAATTTTTGAAATTAGAGTTAGAGTTTGGACGAAAATGGTAAACGGCCATTAACACGCCTTTCCAGAGATTTTGATTTAGCCGTGAGCAAATAATTAATTGTCATTCGTCAACTTACTTAAGTAGAAAATAACTTTTTTTAGTTTCTGAATTTGTCTTGTTAATTGTTAAGTAAGATTGTTTAGTCTTTTTTGTCTTGTGGAGCTCTAGTTTGGTGTCACCTTTTTCTTGAGTGTCGTTTATCCCTAAGGAGATTCCCAATTTCTATTGGATAGTTATTTTCTTTTAGCCTTGGTTTGATTTCTGGAGTATTTTCCTAGGCTGATTGTTGAACAACATTAATAAAATGTTCTTATTCTTTGTCCAGTTGATCCATAGTTTTTAAAGGAACTTTCAAAATTATTCTTTGTTCAGGGTGGACTTTGTAACTTTCCCAGTTCGCATTTTTGTTGGTTAGTACTGGATTATTCCCTTTCTGGATGATATACTCGGTTAGGGTTGGGACTATCGGAGAATGATCTGATCTCATATCTTGGCTTTCTTCGAATTTCATAAAATTATTTGAAATATTTAAAAATCGATATGGTCCGGTATTTTTCCTGAGTCAGTTGGCCAATACGTTGGTTTCCTTGTTGAAATGGATTCACATCCATTTTCTTTAATGGCAATCAGTAATTAATTTCCTTAAGTTGTAATTAATCTAGAACCCCAGTGAGTATTCTTCGCATTGAAGTCACCATCCATTATGAACCCTTTTATCAGACGCTTGAAGAACTCTTAGTATTGTTTGTTTTTAATAGAATGTCTTGGTGGACAGTAGAATCCTGCCACAACACTAGGAAAGTTGTTGGTTATATAAACCACTGTGGCCTGAATTTCTTCTTTTCCATACTTTGCTTCTTCAAAATGTTGAATATTTTTTATGATGACTGCACTTCCTCCTCTGACTGAATTATATGGATGAGTAGTGTGATATACGCAATAGCCTTTAAATGTTATGTAGGATTTCTTAGTAAAATGTGTTTCCGAAATAAGACACACATCTTTATTCTTAATATCGAGGACTGCTTGTAGTTCTTGTTGATGCCGGAGCAGACAACTAGCATTCCATGATATGATTTTCATTGTACTGTTTATTTTTTGTACATTTGGGTTTAGCTTCCAATATCTTCCAACTTTTCTAGCCTCTCATCAAATGTTGTTTATTTTATGAGAATATCTTGTAATGTTTGACTGATGTCTACATCTATCGATTTTTGCTGTGGTTTATTGACTACGCCTCTCATTGCTTCGGCACATGTTACACCTTCGGTTCTTAGATGGCGACCAAATGGTTGCCTATTGTCTTGTTTTGTCTGCCTCTCGTATCGATTAGCCTGACTATACATTTGAGTTTTATTCATCCTTTGAATTTTAATTTTTTGAATTTCCTTTGCAACCAAAACATTTGCTTTGCGGAATTAGTTTAGACTATCTATTTGGTTGAATTTCCAGTTTGCAAGCCAATAAACTGTGATCTTATAAATTTAAGTTATATTTTCGTCACAACTGAATGTTAGTACAATCATGTCTAGCTTGTTTTTATTTCTCCAGCTAATTTTGTTCATTACGCTGATTATTTTAAATTGTTTTGATGATAATTCATCTTTTATTTGTTCTTGGCTACATGTATGATGTAAGTTTCTTGCCATGACTTTCATTGGCCTTTCTTGTTTATTTCAATACGTGTGAAAGATAAATGAGCTTTGGCTCAAAATTTTCAGTACGTTTCTATATGCATCTCCGTTATTTACGTTGATGCTTATTTTATTTTGATTCATCAATTTTGTGATAAACGAATCTTCTGGCACACTCGCCTTATATCATAGAACGTGTGATAATTTTTTAACATCATCTACTATGATATGTGGTGGAGAGGAATTTTTTGTCTTTGTTGTTGTTTGTCTCAGCCGTTTGAGTATTTTGATAAAATGTTTGTGGTTTTTGTGGTGGTGGCAGAGGATTATTTAACCTTCTCTTTTTAATTTTCCTATAGACTTACCCCGAATTTCTTTAGCTAAATATTCCTCGTCGCTTTGAAATTCAAAGTTTTTATTGACATTATAATTGGTGTTTTGGTTCTGTACCATTGGAGATTCGGTTTAGGCATTTACTATTATTGGCATTAAATTTGGTATTCTGGTTCTGCTTCATTGATGGCTTAGCTTAAGCGTTATGCCACTTTAATTGCATCATTTCTTTTTTTAGTTCGACAATTTATCGTTGTAAATTGAGAATAATAATGGTTTGCTGATTTTTCTCATCCGTTACTTGTTGCCATTGTTTCTATAACATTCGCTCCTTCTCTGAGACACAACTCTCAAGAACCGACGTTTCACCATAATTATATGATGTTGTTATACCTGCTTGTTGGGGTGCCGTTGTTGCGCCCATATTATTTTAAAATTGCTTTATGTTAAGATTTTCAAATGAGAAATTAAAAGTTTTTGCAGGGGATCTAAAACCCCTTCCTCGCCTTTGAAACGGGCTGCTTATTATTTGAATATTCTTGTTATTTTGTGTATGCAAGGATCGGCCCTCCCCACAATACCAGAGCCAGTCTCATCAAAGAGTGGATTGCTTAATGTTACCTGGGGTATTTTTGCTTCAATTTTACTCGCCTCTAGTATTTAACCGTTGTTTAAAAACGTTGCCCGAGTATTACCACATGGAGGTATACTAGACACATTTGGTGGTCACTACATAGTTGCAGAGTTCGAATGCAGTCCACGATGATCTACGTGGCAATATACTGTCAACCCCTACCCTATTGAAACGAACCTAAACAACCCATATAACGTAAATTGCATCAGAAAAATTTCGGACCTAGTAGCGGTGAAATCAAAATAACGATAAAATGGTTGAATAGCAAATATTTTGTTAAAAAGGCTAAGTAAAAGTGTATTAACATTTTTCATTCTGAATCCGAAGCTATGGATTCCAGGACGCCAAAAGGGCTATAATACAGAGTTCAGAATGAATAAAACCGGTATAATTTTAATTTATGTCTCTTTAATTAAATTTACTTGTTTTAATTCATTTATAAATACTACAGTCAAAAACAGTTAAAAATATTATACAAAAATTCAATATTTTCATTTAGTTTAAGCTTAAACAATAAAATATTAAATTATGTACTTAAATAACTAAAACATACACTAAACTTTAAAATTCAACTAACCTACAGGCTGAATATTTCTATTACCCGAAGTATGGCCTATTAGGTTGGTTTTAGTTGATAGAAATACCCAGCTATAAAATTAAGGAATGTTATTATGGAACTCTCAAATTTTTACAAATACAGTTACATTTGAATAAAATATCAAATGCGTCAACACAGGAAAACTCATCCGGAGAATTATAATTTCCCCCTCAACACACAAATAAATTGAAAATTGGTTATCTTCAACAGCAATTAGATACAAATGAATAACATTTGCCACTTTTAACTCGTCAATCGTTAGATTTATCTGAAGTAGGCATATCCATATTTAATTAAGGATTCTGGAATACTTCAGTATTTTAACCTCAGAGCACATGATAATTTATAATTTAACACACTATTCAAAATTTAATTTTACACTCAATTAAATAATTAAAACCAAAATAAAATAATTTTACTACTTCCGATCACGTGTTCAGTCATGAAAATTATAACATGATCAAGGGAGTAGCAATACGGTAGCAACAATTTTACGAATTCTTTTGGGAATGCATAGTAACCCCTAGTTTTGTCTTTTTAGAACTTTCTTGACATGGTGATACAATTGATCAAAAATAATCAAATTGTTCTACTTTATGATGGTATGTAAAATTTATTTGTACGAGCATAACGAAAAAACGATAAATTGGAAATGGAAAATGAAAGAATAAATTATTTCATTATTTTAATTAAACGTGATAAAAAATTTAACAAGATGCAAAAAAAATCCAAAATTAAAAATGTTTGAAGTTTATACCTTGAATTTCCGGAAATCTCTCGTACGAAGCCCTTTTATATCTAAAAAAAGCTTTAAAAATATAAGGAAGTACAGTGATCCATTTGGCATTAAAATTATTGGCATTTGGAAATCTCAAATAGAAATCATATAAACTCTGCAAAAAAATTAAAGAATGATCATTAACAGATCAGAAGAAGTGTAGAAAAATGGAAAACTCATGGAATGTTTTATGATTTGATTCGAATCCACTAATTTTATTTGTAAATTCAAAGTTTTGTTTAATTTGTTTTTGATTAATTCTATTTGAGATTTTACATTCGCGATCTTTAATATCATAAAATCTTCGATAGTGTCTAAATGTCTGACTGATCATCTTGTACTGTAGATTCAGGTTCTGTAAACGTTTTTCGAATTCTTGTTGAAGTTGCACCAGCCTGGAATAGAAAGTATTTCGTTCGTAACCGTTGTAATCTTGATATTATATATCCTCTATTTGATTTCCTAAAATTGATGCAAATACAAAAATTTTAAAATCAGACAAATTATTTTCCTGGGTTCTTACAATTCCGCCGATTTCTTCCTTCTTCATCCGCCGATTTCAACTGTGGAAATAACTCCACCATTGCTTGAGCTAATGGTTGTATGTGAATGGTTTCCGGACGAACAGTATTTTTTTACCAGTAAATCGACGCTACCTTTAGCCGTTGCTCTTCTTTCCATGTTCGACAATCCTTGTAATTTTTTTGATATAATTTTTTGTGTGTGAGAGAAATGCATTGTTCGATTCTTTGATCCAATCTTATATTTACGCTTCGGTGATAAAGAGTGATCCAATAGGAGGTACTTTTTTCAATTGGGATTCTCATTGGGATTCATGCGTCATAACTGTCATGTTCATATGAAATTTGTGTTCAGTATTCATTGACATTTCACCATGAATATACTTACGCGAGAACAACGTTTACAAATTGTGGAAATTTATTTCAAAAATCAGTATTACGTGACAAATTGTTTTCGTGCTCTCCGACCATTTTATGGTCATAATCGTTCAACTGAACGCACTATTTGCGAGACAATCAATAAATTTCGAACCACTTTTTCATTATTGAATATTCATCAAACGACTAGAGTGCGTTCAAGTCGATCGTCTTTTGTGAATATTGCTGCTGTAGCTGAAAGTGTACGTGAAGACCGCAATCAATCAATTCGTCGCCATTCTCAAGCTCTGGGTCTCTCGTTTGGCACATCGATGGCGTATTTTGAAGAGAGATCTTGGTTTGCAGACATACAAAATACAGCTTGTTCAAGAATTGAAGCCACCTACCTTTGCGTCAACGATTTGGTTTATGGGTGTTGGAACAGAAACGGACCCGTGAATTGGCCTTCCAGATCTTGTGATCTAACGAAATTAGATTACTTTTTATGGAGGTATCTGAAATCACTTGTTTATATAGATAAACCACAATCGATTCCTGCAATAGAAGCGAACATAATACGCGTAATTAACGAAATATCGGCCGAAATGCTCGAAAGAGTGCTCGAAATTTGGACTCATAGAATGGATCGGCTAAGAGTCAGTCGCGGACAACGTTTAAAAGAAATTATTTTCAAATATTAAATGTCATAAACCCGACTTACAATTTTTGATTATTAAATTGATTTCAATGCGTTTTATTTCAAAAAAGAACTTCCGGAAGCTCTTATTGGATCACCCTTTATATGAATATTAGACCCAACTCTACAGTCTTGGCTAGATGGTGGAACGCCCGTTTTCAAACTGTTTGTTGATAACTTTTTCATTATAATTTTCAGATAAAAAGCCGGCTGTTTGTGATAATTTTTAAATCGATCTTTTGGAATAACCAAATCGTATGGGTCCATTGAAATAGTCGGTAGCGCAGCCAGAAATATTTACATTTATAGCACCTATAAAATCAGTTACAATTTTTGTTTGTTTTAAATACATTTTTATTTAACCGTAACTTTTTTCAAATGCTATAATTTTTTTTAACACTTACCTTACATAATTGCATCGCATAGTAAAAAATGTAACCATGTTGTTCATTGAAAAATAATTTATTGCATTATTTCACCAAATCACGTTCCTAATCACATATTTAAGTAGATTACTTTTTGGTACATACCTGACGCAACAATCCTCATACCTGCGCCGTGTTTGCAAATTGTGCTAAAATTCAGCTTATCGTTAAATCAAATTTTTGTAGCAACCTGAGTTTTTTCTTCCATTTTCTAAAATTTATTTTCACTTTAACGATTTCTTTCTTATTATCAAACTAATTTTTTTTAAAATCACTAAACTACTATTTTTGATCACCACCATAACCACACATCCGCACTAGATATTCCTAAACGGAGACTATGCTGAAAAGCAATATATTTACTGTTTCACTATAAAGATTTATCAATCAGCCATCGTAAGAAAGTTCTCATTAAGAATCTCACTTAAAACAAAATTGGAAATTGTTGAAGCAGTTCAACATCTAACGTCTAAATTACAGCAAACAGTGAAGGATGCTGTCCATATACAGCAGCTCTATTAAGATTAAAATGCACCACTCGTCACATAATGTTCGGCACCTCTTAAAGAATAAACTCATTCTGCCTGAAGGCAATCACAATTACCAAAATCACTTGAACTTAAATCAAAAGCTCCAATATTTTTTAAGTAAACTCACTGCGATAGAAGCAACATAATCTTTACTGTTTCCCCGATGGAAACTGCACATAAGGAGCGATGCAAATAAAAATGATTCCCTCAACATTTAGTTTAGTTTAGTATAGCCAAACGAGAATAATGGGCACTAAGAATTGCTGTCTGAAGAAATCGAAAAAACTGGTAAAACTGGAAAAAGACTTATAAAACTTCCAGTTTATCATTAATACCAAATTAAAAATACACATTTTCAATGCCGTAGTAGTAACTGGCTAATTTTTGGAAACTTGAAAAATTTCACAGATCATAATAATCCATAAACCTCTTAAAGGTAAGACAAAATTAGACTGGTATTTTCCAATCAGTTTACTGCCAACTATGGCAAAACTATTTGAAATTTTTTTATTAAATTTTTTAAACTCTGCAACATGGACAATAAGCCGCTTTCCCAGATTTTTTCTCCAAAACAAGTTATGGATTTGATTATTATATTTGTTTTCAAAATATTGAAGAGAATAGGAGAACCGGATTTATTACAAAAAAAAAACAAATAGTAATCTGAGCTTTAATAGTTGATAATAATGTGAAACCATGATTTGTCTTCGGTGGGTACGAGTATTGACAATCGAAATATTGAATTTCTTTTTGCAGCGGCTCACCATGCATATCTGCTTGTTGATCGGGCGGAAATCGTTTATATACATACTCGCTGGTGGATGAGTAAGCTCGTTCCATGTTTTCATTTTTATTGCGTTGTCCGTGCACATATTCCTATCTAGGTCGATTTTGTGCTGAATTCGACAAATTAATTCGATACCTTTGTGTAAGGTTCAAACCTTGATGATTTTTGTGAGAATAGTTAGTTCACCCGCCGCTCAACCTAATGATTACGTATATCAGTCATGTACTACTGAAAGATCTTAAAATATCCAGTCCTAATACGTTTATATAACGACCCGCTTGTTACAAGACAGACGCCGGCTTCAGCTACATCTAACCTGGAGAACAGACGTTGATGTTGTTTTGGCTTTGCAGCACTAATATACTGCTCGGTTGATTTATAAAATTACTTGTATTGTTCAATTTTCCAAACCCTATCACGAACGACACCTCATTAAAGCTGACCAAATGCTGTCGATTTATAAAATTTAAATTAATATTTTCCAACGAAAACTATTTAGTTTTCCAAAAGTGGGGTGCTAAGAAAGTTTTAAATAAATCGTTTTAAAAATGTAAATTGGGCAAAATTGGTTTATAAGATTTATCTTTACAAGGGATATGATTTCGGTTACTCAATAACCCAAAAACACTTTAAATAAGCAACTAAATTTTTTATGGATCGCCATCGTCGGCCATCTTAGATATGAAACTCAGTCGATTCGAGTTATTTTGATTTATTATCTGAATTGAGGCGACATTGAAGTACATGTACCTGACAACAAAATTAATAATTGTAATTCGATCTTTCAAAAAAATATTCGACACCAACTAAATCGTTCTTAACCATTGGTGCGTGAGTAGTGTTCCTAATTTATTTATAATTTTTTTGGTACAGAAACGCATTTTCATTCAGTATACTAATACACATACAACTAATATATCTAATATTTTTTATTACAATCAGTTTATAGAAAAAAAATATTGGGAAGAGGATGTGGTGCATCATCATTAATAATAAATAAGAAAAGAAAAAGCTACACAAAGAATAAAAAATGTCTTATAAATTTTCTTGTACAATATATTTATCCATAATCCAGGTGATTCGGGTGATTGGAAAAGATTCAGCTTCATTAGAGTCCAACGAATTCTTCAAAAAAACACTGGAAATTTGAGATTACAGCATTCATCGACACAAATTTTTCCCAAAATAACACAAACAGCCAAAAGTGTTTGATAAATTGAATCAATCTGAATGCTACTTTGATACTGTGGTTTTGAATACATATCATCTTCATTTTTATTGTTTTATTATGTAGGTACGAGTATGTACAAAACATAAAAACATATATGTAAAGAGAGAAATTTTGTTAGAAACGAACGATTGAAAATCTAAAAATTGATATTGATTTTCAAATGAATTTGTTGAGTTCGTGATTGTTGAATATATGATTTGATTAATTAAAATTATTATGTATGTTTTCTGTACATACCACCGAGACGAGTATATCCAGAACTTTAATATTTAAATAGCTGTGTACATAAAGGTATACGGTATAGGTGTATAATATTATTAGAACCTTCATAAATATCGTTTTTTTTTTGTATATTCGTTGTTGTTGATTATAACGTTTGGTCAGGCAATTTATGTACAGAAAAATTCATTATGTTAGATGGGTTAGAAGTAATTTTACGCTGCCTTTTCCCTCTGCCTTCTTGTGTAATTTATATGCATTTACATCTGGTAGAGTGGTAGGCAACGATGAACATGTAGAAACAATATAATAATGCCCTTTGGCTACACAGAGTTGAATATTATATGAAAATGGTGTTTTATTTTTAAAGGTGAGAGTCATTAGCACATTATCTTTACACCGGATTTTTAGGGAGGGTTTATTTTATGTTTTTAATGGAAATTTAAGAGCTTAGCCGGAGAATTATTTAGTTTATTGATCTATATTTTTTGATTATGTAAATGTATAAATTTTTGGCTTGGATACATTTTGAATTGTAATTCCGCTTGGTTGCAAAATGCTGGTTATATGCATTTCTATTTTTGATTGGAAGTTGGCGCATAAGTAACGTTATGACTTAATTAGTGAATAAGTTTTTTGTTTTCGTATTTTTCTCATCCTTTTTTTAGAATTAACTTTCAGAAATTTGGAAAATTTCGGGAAGACTCAGCACGGAACAAAGAGCCAAAGTTGTTCAATTTTATTTTGAAAGTCAGCATTCGATTATTCAGACACAAAGATCATATCGAAATTTCTTTCATGTTCGAAATGCAACTAGCGCTCCAACAATTTACCGATTTGATCAGCGTTGTCGGCAACAAGGGTCTGTCTATGATCTGCCGCGTGCTGGAAGACCTCGTGCAGTTCAAAATAGTGTTAACATTACTCAGGTTCTCAGCAGTTGGTGATGTCTAGGAGGTCTTTGCAAAGAATTTTAAAATGATGCACAAATACGCCTTCAATGTAGTCGCCGTTTCAAGAATTGTGCCTAGAAAACAACGAATTTATTCAACACGCCCATTTTCATATCAATGACCACGTTAATAAACAAAATTGTAGAATATGGGGCACCCGAAGTCCAAGAATGATTGTTGAAGATCAAATGCATCCACTAAGATACACAGTATGGTGTGGAATAACTTCAGAAAAGACCATTGGACCATATTTTTTCGAAAACGTTAATGTGAATGGCATTCAATACCGGGCAATGATTGACAATTTTTTAAGGCCAGAGGCTGGACCTGAAACTCTAAGAAAAGTTATGAAAAATGTCTTGGAAAGAGCACGTCAGGTCGAAGCAAACAATGGGCACCATTTGAAGGATATTGTCTTCAAAACATAATGTGAACGTATTTCCAAACTATAATCTAAATTTTAATAAATGTCAACGTTTTTTCTGTAAAGAGTGCCACAACTAATTCAAATTTACTTTTAATGATTTTTGAAAACGTTAGATGTTTGTAGAAAAGTTTTTTTCATTCACTCATTTACACACCATGAAGTTAAGAGTGATTATTTGTGGGTAAATTTCATCTTCGAAATTCCTGTAATTCCTTTTTTTAAGTTACTCGATAAAAAACTAAATAATTAAAAAGTGCGTTATGTTGATTTTCACAAGAATGTTAACATTTTGTATTCAACACAAGGTCGGCTCCAGCTTCAATTTATACAATATAATAATAAAGTAAACCAAAATAGATCCCTCAGCATCAGTGTAACCACCTTTGTTTGAACCTCCTTCCGGTACAATTGTCAAAGAATTCAGCATAACCCGAAAACTTAACTACAATTAAAAAGATTTATAAAATTTTAGTGAAAATCTTCAATCTAAGTATCATACAATTCTTAAGAAGATTTTACAATGCTAAGTGATCGTGAAAATTTGAGGTGTTGTGTTTTGTAAAAAAAATATATTTCAATTTGTGCCTGACCTCCCTTCCTTTTATATGAAAATTCGCGTTTTTATTTGTATATTTTAATATTTTCACTATTATTTATTTAGCGTTTAGAAGGTGTCTGCTATTCATCACATGGCGGGATACGGGATTGACGGTCTGTAGTATCTATAGATTGATGCAGGTTCATCCCAGGCAATATATAATTTAATTCCGCAAATCATACATAAATAACATTGGTAAATACACTCTTTGTGGATATTGGCCACGTGGATTACATAGAAGATCATTGCATTGCATGTGAAACATTTAAATCCTGTAAACACTAAATTTGTTTCGAAAAAGTATTTTATACATTTCTGTACAACAATGAGGTGTCCTAGAAAAGAAGGGATTCCAAAAATGACTATAGTACAAGGAGCACAAAACTTTCCGTAGCATCCCTACAGGGTCTGACAAATTTTTTAATTAAACGATCCTAAGGGGATACTGGAAAACTACGTCTTTTAAGAAATTACTAGCATGTAGAGCCAGTTTTCTAGCCCGCCGGCTATTGATTTTATACATATGAAGCTTTTCTTTATAACTGCTATATGAGTAATTAGTATAATTTGATTTGATCAAACGGATGTTGGAAGTTTTTCTACGAAAAAGGGTATGCAACACAATTTTTATTTGTTTCTACTCGATCCTCGAAAGTAAAACAAAATAAAATTCCACATACATTTTGCCATGAGAGAAACAATCTTCTTGTAACTGTGCTTGACATATTGATATGGCAAAATTTGATCTTGCTGAAAATTGTAGACGTTTAATTTGTTTATCTCTGGTGTTTCTTGAGGTATTCTAAAATAACTTATTCCTTTTGCCACATCCAGCGCCTCTTAGTAATTAGCCATTCATACTTAACCAAGGTCAACAACTGTATGACAATGATCAAAAATTTAATGTAAATACGTTTTTTGGTACTAATATCTAGAAAGCTTTGATTTGGAAGAACGGAGTAAAATCTGCCTAAAATAACTTATTCCTTTTGCCACATCCAGCGCCTCTTAGTAATTAGCCATTCATACTTAACCAAGGTCAACAACTGTATGACAATGATCAAAAATTTAATGTAAATACGTTTTTTGGTACTAATATCTAGAAAGCTTTGATTTGGAAGAACGGAGTAAAATCTGCCTAAAGCACAATCGAATGTTATGTCTAGGTGAACTTGAACATTAGCTTCTCTCTTTCTTCATCAGCTTGTTTGCGATTGCTTCATGTAATAATATGGTAGTCGATGGTTCAGTACAGGTTTAGCAATTACATCCATTACACATATGCGCTGCCGGTTTGTTATTAAAATAAACCATTATTCCGTTTTCTAAATGAACGGTTATGCAGTTATCGTACAGCGGGATATTTATGATGAAATGAAAAGCTAAGTAATATTCTCCAAAACGCTTCCCTACCGCAAGTAACAATCTTGTTGATTGATTTTTACATCATGTACAATTAGAGCTTGGTTTACATATTTCGATACATCTCTGTCGACTTAACAGAAAAACCAAATTTTTTATTATGTTCGTTAGATGGTTCAGCCGCGAGCGAGCAGTAAAAATGGTGTCTTCTTAATTTTATATTTTCTAATTCGCGGTAGAAATCCGCCAAGATCAGGCTTTATTCTGGAGACAATTCGGAGGATGACTTACCTGTCTGAGAGTTCATTGGTTTACTAATCTAAATATCAACTTTTGACATTCGATAATGAACTTTTAGCATCTTACTGACCCAAATATGTATTTCTCTTAAAATCCATCAGTTTTAATAATTTAACCACAAAACCATAGCTAAAACACCATGTTTTTAATTTGACGTTTATCCTAGAAAAAACTCATTTTAAAGTCGTTTACACATGGCATTGCACTTTAATGTGAAAAACAGGCCGACCGACCATAAATGTCTTGTATTCTTTAATGCCACGTAGCAATTACCTTTAAAAGATGATTGTATGATGCAAAAGTTGTCTAAATTCTTCTCCTGTTACATAATGATGGGGTGGGCTGATTCGGATGTATTGGTATATACTTAAAAATTTGAGCTTACTTTAAGGGATTTGTTACAATACCCCAGTAATTTTTTACACCATGCACCACACTTAACCCAAATTTTTTTACATAAATCTGATAATAATTATTTTACGGTGAGGTGTTCTGTGATGAATTGCCATAGTTAAAGCTGAATTAAGCGTGAAAGAGAAAATCGTAAAGTCAATTATGTATCTGGATGAGATTTTAAGGGTTCGAGTAAAGCACTAAAATCATTCTTATGTTCTATGAAAATAGAAGTTTTTTCGTTTCATATTATTAGGATGCCTAAGCATTTTTGTTATTATGAGGAACATTAAAGCGCTGCAAACTAATGCTTCTAAAGGAGTATTTATATATTACGAGATTATCAAAAAAATGGATTAATTGCGCTACTAATATTCTAGGCTAACTCGCAGGATGACCTTCTACTAGTAATGGTGTGTCTTATCACAATGAGTTAAATAAAAGTGGCAGTGCCAGGAATTCCATGAAACTCCAGTCTTAAACAATTATTTTTAATACTTAACCTAACGCAAAATATTTAAAAGAATTCTTTTTACGATGATACGAAGTGTTACCAAAACAAAACGCCACAAAATGTTTATTTTTTGATGAATCTTATTGAATCAAAGTAAAAAATGTTCACACATATTTAAATTTTCGAACTGCATTTGCAATTTTCGATTTGGCCACCCTTAGCTGCGATTATGGCCTTCAAATGGCCGACAAAGCTATTGCATGCAGCACTAAAGCGGCTCTGCAGTATTTTGGCCCATTCCCGGCGAAGCGGTTGCTTGAGATGATCGACACTTTGGTATTTTTTTGTCTCTGTGCTCTTCAAAATATCCCAAAACCGAGAAATCTATAGCGGATTTGCATCCGGTGAATTTGGTGGCCATTGGGAATTGAAAATGAACCGCGGAACGTTGTTTCTCAGCCAATCTTGATTGACACGCGCTTTGTCACTCGGCGCCGAGTCCTGTTGAATTGTTCAGGCTCTACGGCTGAAATGTTTTCGTGCCCAAGGCTTCAACGCTCCCCCCAACGCATGACATCGATAAATTTGAGCATTTATCTTGATGCCACGGTCCAAAAAACGAGCGGTGAACGGCTTTCGTCTGTTACGGCGCCCCAAACCATCACCATCTACGGCGCTTGGTTTCGAGTGGCAATCCGGTGGTCCAAATTTTTAGTAGAACGGCCGGGCAAGTAAATCCGGTCGTTTTGCTTGTTCACATATTGCTCAATAACGAACGGTGACTCATCGGAGAAAACCAAATTCGGCAAATCGCCACTTTTGTTCAAGCGTAACAACTCCTTTGCTCTTTCCACTCTAACTTTTTTTGAGCATCGGTGAGACCATTCGTTTTATGGAATTTCAAGGCCTTTAGTCCAAGATGATCTTTCAATATGTGCTACATCCGTTCGAGCGAAATGTTCGCCTCACGAGCCATTTTTCTGCTGCTACGGCGCGGATTCCGAAGGAATTTGGACTTCACCTTCCGAATGATATCCGGCGATGTTGCAGTGCGTTTCGGTCCACCACCATGGTGTTTTGCAATGCTGCCAGTATCGTTAAAACGATTGATGGTGCAACGATTTATGGTGCGATACACAAACATTTTATTCACATGCAGATGTTTTAACTGGTTAACAATCTGCGGCTTTGGTTTTCCAGCAAAATTTAGAGCAATCACACTATTACGCTTGAATTCCATTGCGGATAACTTTTTTCTGAATATTTCCCAATAAAATGCTTTTGTTCGGTTGTAAACAATGTACTAATCTGTCATTATTGTGAATTTGGGCGCTCTGTCATCACTGGTTTGACATCAATGACAGTCTGAAGTTGGTAACACTTCATGTCAGTCACACGGTATATTAATTATTTGACATTTTATTACGAGTGTAATATAAAACTCAGTGTGAACGATACTGAAAATTCGGAAAATTAAAATGAATACTTAATTTCAAACAAATTATTATATGTAGTGGTTTTCATCAAAATAAATCGTTGATCTGTTCAAAATGGCGGAACTAAAATTATTTTTGTCAATATGCTTTCCATAGGAAGCTTAGTGCGAAGAATACTTGGTATTCAGAATTACTTCGTCTTAAGCATAAAATCTAAAAAATATTTTTAAATCTAGTTTATGTTTTTTGTCATAATAAATTATTGTTTTTGTCAATATTGCGAAATTTAAATTGATGTTATCATCTTAATTTAAAAGAAAACTCAGTGTGAATGATACTTGAAACTCTGGAAGTCAAAAGTATATTTAATTATTTATTTTCGAGCAAAACATTACATCGCATTATTCTTGCCAAAATACATTTTTGTTGTTATCAATATGGCGAAATTAAATTAGTTGTTGTTTATTTTGCGTTTAATAGAAAATTCAGTGTGAACGATACTTTAAAAATTCAGAGAATAAAAATTAAATTTTAAACCTTATTTGAACCAAACTTTTAAATAGAGTTGTATTGTCAGAATAAAACGTTCTTGCTGTTATGTGGTGGAATTAAAGTTGTTGTTGTCACCATACTTTAACAGGAAATTCATTGTAAACGATACTCGAGCTGTCAACAATTATTTTAAATCATTGTGAATGATGGGAATAAATCATTGTGCGTTTAATAGAAAATTCAGTGTGATTTAAACTTGGAATAATCAAAAATTAAAAATTTATTTTAATAGAAGTAATTAATTTCATAAAACGATTCAATCGAATGTTTTAAAAACAAGTAAATTATTTTTTGTTGACCATATGTTATATATTGTCCATATTGAAATTCTTGTTGTTATTATGCTGGGGAACGCAATAATTTTAAAAATTATTTTAGTCATTTCACGCAAAAATATTAAAAACAAATTTACTTTAAAAAATCGTTGTTGTTGTCATGATAGCGGAATCGAAATTTTTGTTGTCATCAAATCTTAAAAGAGAATTCATTGTGAAACTCCAGAAATTAAAATTGTATTTTATGATTTTTTTACGGCCAGAACTTACAAAGAATTATTCTTCTCAAATTAAATTCTTGTTGTTCAATATGGCGGAATTAAATTAGTGTTTGCCATTATGCGTTTCATAGAAAATTCACTGTGACCGACAAACTTTTAAATGAGATTGTATTTGTCATAGAAAATCATTGTTGTTGTCAATATAGCGGAATTACAAATTTTATTGTCATTGTGCTTTTATTGGAAAATTCATTGAAACTGATACTTGGGAATACATGAACCTAAAAATTATTTCAATAATTCGTCTCAAGAAAAATTATTAAAAATATTTCTCTGTCAAAATAAATCGTTCTTTCTGTGATTATGGCGGCATCAAAATTGATGCAGCAATTATTCTATTAATTTAAAACTCAGTTTGAACGATACTTGGAAAATTCAGACATTCAATTTTAAATTTTATTTGAATCAAACTTTTAAATGGCGTGATTTTTGCTAAAATTGATCTTGTTTTAATATGGCGGAAACAAAATTTGTTGTTTCCATCATAATTTTAAAAGAAAATTCACTGTGAACGGTACTCAGAAGTCACACATTTATTTTAATATTTATTAAATCGAAATATTTGCTTCAAATTACATCGTTGTTGTTGTCCATATGGTGGAATTTAAATAGTTGTTGTCATGATGCAATCTGTTAGACAATTCAGTGTGAGCAATATTTTGAAAATACCGAAATTAAAAATTAAATTTTATACTTTAATTGAAACATTTAAGGAACATTTGACAACATGAACAATTGAAACATTTAAGGAACAGTTGTTTTTGTCAGTAAAAACAATTGTTGTTGTCAATATGGCGGAATTGAAACTGTTGTTGTCAATACAATTTAAAAAAAATATTCTGTTTGAACGATATTTGAAACAATAGAAGTCAAAAATTAATTTAATTATTTATTTATTTTTAAAACATTAAATTAAATTATTTTTACCAAAATACATTGTTGTTGTTGTCAATATGGCGGAATTTAAATAGTTGTTGTCATTATGCATCATTATGCACAATTTTAATAGAAAATTTTGTTGGAACGATATTCGAAACTCCGTAAGTCAATAATTTATTTTATTATTTATTTTCGAGCAAAATATTAAATCGAAGTGTTCTTGCCAAAATACATTGTTGTTGTTGTCAATATGGCGGAATTTAAATAGTTGTTGTCATTATGGATTTAATAGAAAATTCAGTGCGAACAATACTTTAACAATACGGAAATTAAAAATTAAATTTTATATTTTATTTGAAACAAGTTTTTAAATAAAGTTGTTTTTGTCAGAAAAACATTTGTTGTTGTCATTACAATTTTAATAGAAAATTCTGTTGGGACGATATTAATTTACGAGTCAATAATTTATTTTATTATTTATTTCCGAGCAAAATATTAAATCGTTGTTGTTGTTGTCATTATGGCGGAATTAGAATAATTGTTGACATTAAGTTTATTTAGAAAAATCAGTGTGACTTATTTGTTTGATTAGTACTTAATATCAAGAAAACTATTAAATTCAATTGTTTTTGAAAAAGTAAATCGTTGTTGTTGTTAATACGGGGAAATTAAAAGTTTTGTGGTCATAATGCTTTATTTGGAAAATTCAGTGATAACGATACTTGGAAACAAAACAATTTTTACAAATTATTTTAGTACGTCATCTCAATCAAAAATATTGTATTTCTGTCAAAATAAATCATTGTTGGTGTCAATATGGCGGAATCGAAATTGTTTTTGTCGTCATAATATTATAAGAAAATTAAGTGTGATTGTGAACGATACTGCGACAACTTTATAGGCTGCTGCATGACTGTGAGATTGTACCCGCACTCACAGTCTAAAGTTAGTATCTACTAGTTTTTGCTCAATAAAATTCGTCTACCTTTTTTGACGTTTTCTTCATTCGATTGAAAGTTTTGTCATTAAGTAAAATTTTTAATTGCTCTAGTTATACCAAGTTGTTCTTTAGCGAAATGGAATTATTGTTGTATTTGGGTCAAACATACGCCAATTGTGTTTTAATTTTTATCGAAAGATATTTGCGTATTTTTATTTAAGAATTATTAATCAAGCCATATTTTTCAAACATTTTAAACGTGAAAACATTTATTTAAAATTATTTTCGTGTCTCACGATTGAGATCGCTGTATTATTTCAGCTGCAGAAATATGAAGATACCAAATTCTGAGATATATAGGTATGTTCAAATTTTCAACGATACCATCGAATTTCGGGACTCCTTTATCATATCAGCGATCAATCGAAAAATCGACTTGAATGCCCTGAATGCTTCAAATACATTTTACAAGAGGTGGACCACAGTAGCTTCACAAATCGTAAGTAGTAATACATCGAGAAATCTAGATGATTTACCGGGTTTTAACGTTTTAGAAATCAAATTCAATTTCGTACGTAGAAATTACTGTGTGATAAATAATCCAAAAATGTTGCCATGATTAGAAAATCTGGTCAATATGTCGGCCACGAAAGCGGGATTTAAACACAATAAACATGTGCGTGTATTGAGAACATAATTGGTGGAAAATTTGGCATAAAAGCTGCTCGTATCTTTCGAGTTGTGACAGAAATGTGTGACACAACAGAAATATGAAGAGACAAAGCTATTAACGGACCGATTATTGAAGGAAAACTTCTTACAAATATTTGAAACGGCGCCCGAACGTTGTACAGTACTGAAGTTTGTCTAGACGATATAATATTTGTATTAGAATTATTCCATATTCACGCTATCAATAAATACGATTTCCAAACCTAACTAGGCATTTTTATTCCCTTCATTTATGAAAATTTTACGAACAAAAGCCAAACACAAGAAAAATATTGAATTACAAATAGTTGTCATAAAATAGCAAAAATGTTGCTCATTTACATTTTCAGCAACATTTTTTATAACAGTAGGTTAGTCGGCTGGGGTCCAAGTTGCGCAAAGATTAAACTATTTTAACTCGCAGGGGAATTTTTATATACCAAAAAATGAAGGAGAAATATTTTCATGCGTTTTTAAGGCTGCTGCACGACTTTGAGATTTTACCCGCACCCACGAAATTGTTGTCATTGTGTTGTGTCTACGATTGAGGTCACTGTATTATTCCAACTGCAGAAACATGAAGATCCTAAATTCGCCGAATACCCATCTCGCCCCCTGCCGCCGGTTATCCTGAAATCTAGTAGTATGTTAATTTTGAACGCTTCCATCAAGAGATTCGGGATTCGATTATGATAACAGCGGTCGAGCGAAAAATCGATTAATGTTTCAAATATGTTTTATAAACGATGCACAACAGCGCCTTGGTAAATCGTTGGTCCAGATAGTTTTAACCGGATTTTATCGTCGTGACAATTAAATTCAATTCTGTATGTCGAAATCAATGTGATAAAAATCCAAAAATGCTGATATAATTAGTACATACCGAATAATTTGGACGATCCGCTGAATTTTCTTAATAAAGCCGGACATAGTGGGCGCAGTCAATATCGTCGACATGAAAGCGGAATTTGAACAATTGACTGTATTCAGAATATAATTGATGAAAAATTTGGCACTAAAGCTGCTCATATCTTTCGAGATGTTAAACAACAGAAATATAAAGAGGCAAAGCTTTTAACGTATCGACTGTTGAAGGAAGCCTTTTTGCAGATTTATGTGTATACATCGCAAATATTAGAAATACAGACGCCGCTCGAACTGGATTCTGAAAATTTCGACTGCGTTAAAAATTTGTTCAGTACCGAAGTCGGTCTAGACGACACAATAATTTTATTATTTATTAAAAAAAAATTAACTACAAATATTTGTCATAAAATAGCAAAACGCTTGCTCAGTTTCTTTTTTACGCAAAATTTTTTATATGGAATTTTTATATAGAAAAAAATAAAGGAGAAATATTTTCAAGCGTTTTCACTGGTTTAGCGTGCGGAGCAAAATTTTTTAATTTTCACTCACACTCGTGCAGATTTCGCTTATAGAAGACAAACATTTACTTAATTATTTATTTTCGTGCAGAACATTACAACGAATTATTCTTGCTGAAACACGTTGTTGTTGTTTTCAATATGAATTGAATAATGTTTTAATACAAAATTTCACAAATCGGATCAGAAGTTCTACAAAACACACACGATGGAATATTTGGAAATCAATAAAACTTTGGATAAGATAAAACAAAGTTTTATTGGGTCAATTGCCGCACGCAGATATTAATGATTAATGCAGTAAGTTTGAAGTGTGTGCCACAAGTAACACATTGAAAATGCATGTTTTTTGACTAGATTACTAGATTTACAACAAAATACAGATAACGGTCTTACTGTTGGTATTAACTTTACGCTTATTTCAATGAGCATCAGCAGTAGGTGGTCGTAATAAAGTGAAGCAGCGTGTATGTTTAGGGTTTTTCATTAGGAATGATATGATTTTTAAGTGACGTTTCAGCCATTTGTAATATGTCATGATCTGCCATTTTTGTTTCATTGCTTTCAGTAATGTTTACAATTTCATCATGGTGAGATATAAGCAAGAACAACGTTTACAAATCATCACTTGAAAACGATGTAACGATCCTGTTGTTTTCGGCTCCCAGGTGATTAAATACGGGGCAGGCTCGTCGGTCAGGATTCATCTGCCGAAAACTCACTTAAAGACTGATATCAAGTTACACCTGGTCATGAAAGCTCGGAGCACACGGACGACCTAAAACGTTCATCACCAACCTACAATACCTTACCCTAACCTGACATGACTACGTATAACATTTCAAAGATATTAAATTATATATAAAGAAAAATCGTATGAATGAATAATAAATTTTATGTAAAGGTAGTTAATCAGGAAAATACCATGGAACACAAAATAGTATGTATACTACAGTTGTAGTGGTTTTACATAGTTTGACCAAATTAACGCAAAAAAAAATTCTTTTACAAAACAAAATTCATTAAGAAAATTACGAATGTGGTAGAATTAAAATTTTGGGTACTTACATACAAATAATCAAAATGAAAGCCATCATTATCTCTGCACCCCGATATGCCTCCATGAAGTCAGCTGGCGACGGGTCCCTCAAATTGTTAATTAATATCCAAAACTGTACTCGATATTGTAAATAGTTTCCGTTGGTGGGTGTGGTCCTTCGCCTATGGCCGCTGTGTCGTAAACAATTTCCTTTTACCAACCGGTTGCTGGTGTGAACGGTGATTCCCACTGGTAGATTATATATATTCAATGGGTTTATATTTGGATCAAATCTACAACTCCGAACAGGATCCAATTCCCGACTTATGTAACGAACGGGTACTTAAGGAGCCGCTGCTATAGCGGAATGGATTACCCCAAACAACAATCTTCTTTTGGTTTCGCTTTTATTTCTTTTATTTATTAAATTTATTATAACGTATTTTATTATTATTCTAATTCAACAATAATTTTCGTTTATCAGGTTAGGCTACTCAGAAAATAAATTACACATTTCAATGGTATCGTTAATAATTGCAGTCGTATGACTGCCTGAGCACCCGCAACAAAAATTTAATTAACATTATATGTATTTGTATGTATTTATTTGTACCGTTTTGCACTACGTTAAACACATTCGTTTACACAGTTGTTTAGTAGTTACGATTAGCACTGGATTCTAACCCAAATAACCATACACTTGTTTAATATCGACTTAAGTTGTAATTCCGACAGTTTCTCCGATTAACCACTTAGTCTTTTCACACACTAACAGTATTAACACTCGATGTCATCCGACTCGATATTGTTTTTTTGTAGCGTTCGAGTATTTGCTTAACGCCACCAAAAATAATCTTTTTTTTTTAAACTCAAATAATTTTATCAGATGAAATGTTCACAATCGTCCGCTTGGTTTTCTTTTTTGACCTCCTCTTTTTGATTCCCCTCTCGTTTTATACTTTTATGATCTAGTTTTATATTATCAATATTAACCGGTTAACTTGCATAATTACCCAATTATCGAATTTTAAACCCATAAAAGTTATACCAATACCATCCATGACCATAAAAATTTCCTTACGCGTAGTTAAATAACAGCGTGACCCACCGGATCGTTACAACGAATTTTTTTAAGAAAATCATCTTTTCCGATGAAGCTCACTTTCATTTGAGTGGTACGGTAAATAAACAAAACTGTCGATTCTGGTGCGAATAAAATCCACAAATTATTCATGAAAAACCAGTACATTCACCTAAATTGACAGTTTCGTGTTGTTTTTGACCTGGTGGAATCATCGATCCGTATTTTTTTCGAAATGAGGCTGGTAACACCGTTACTGTCAATGGAGATCGGCATAGATCGATGATAATCAACTTTTTATGGCCAAAATTGGATTAAGTTGATCTTGACAACATTTGGTTCCAAAAAGACGGAGCTACGTGCCACACAGCAAGTGTATCAATTGAATTATTGCGAGAAAAGTTTGGATCATATCACTCTTATTGGAAAACCCTATATATGCGGAATCAAAATTTCATATCCTGACAGATATATTTGCGTTTGTGTGATTGCATGACCCATTTTGATTGTATAACTTAATTATTTTTGTATGCAATATTTTATTCTGTATAGAGCGAGTAGCTAGTCTTAGTTAGTTCTATTACGATTAACTTGACTTACGATTAACTGGTTTTACGATTAACTGGTCTTACGATTTAGTGCTTGCACGTTGATGTGGCCGTACGGTTAAATATTTACGATATACGATTGATGCCTTTATATGTATAAACTTATTTTAATTCACTTATTTATCGATACATTTGCTCCACGCTTTTCATCAATTTATCAGTTTAATGATAATGGAATCTCTAATATTCGCTTTTATTTATTATTATTTTACATATCAAATATTCTATCCCTAATTATATATAAATTTGTTCGACAAAAATTAAATATTTATTTATTTCATCTCAATCTTAATTTGATACATTACATGTCACCAAAATGTGCAAAACTGAAACTAGCGCATATAGTTTTTCTGTGCATGTGTATTTCTACATTTATGTGCTCTAAAATAACAGACATACTGTCGAATAAATATTATTTAGACAGTAATCAATTTTCATTTTACAGTTAAATTAACTGATAAAACTTTTATTAAAATGTCACGGAAATTTACTTAATGGATAAACATATTTTCACATACTTGCATGTAAATATAATTAAACTTAAATTTATAATGGAAAATTTTTTGGTAATATTAATTTATTAAGATCTTTCTAGATCTATATACGAAAACATCTTCCTGTAGTTTTGTTTTTTGATAATAATTATTTGTGTGATATGTTTAGATTAATTTTATTTATGTGTTTATTTTTTTGTAAATTTCTAAAATTAAAAAGCTGTAAAAATTCTTGTATGTGTATACACAGAAGTAAAACGTAATTTTTCTATTAAATCAACATTATCGTACTATATTAGTATGTGGCGTAGTTTTTTCGCAGTTGTGATCTACTAAGGTGTGTCAAAACAATACGTAGTAGTTTGTTTGCTTGTGATTGAAAATAAAATAACATTCGTTATATTTTGATATTTCTGTAGAGCATACTGTGTTTAATTTAGTTCTTCGTATTAGAAATAAAATTTATTGTTATAGCGCAATACACTAATTAATGTACTCGTAAATACCGAGAATGGGTTGGCGTATTCTTAAAAACTTAAATTCAAACTGTAAACATTTCATAAATCTTAATGACTGTTCATAATTAAATCAACGTCAAATTAGTTTTCCCTTATATACCAAATGTATAAAATGCTTAAACCAATTATGAATTCAGCCAGGAAATTAGCACTAAACGTAATTAAAATTAAAATGAAGCATAGTTTATTATACTCTATCTATGTAGCTGGTAATGAAGATCTAGTCGTTACGTGTATTATTAATTTACTTTAGAGATTACCGCGTATTTTTTTTATAAATTTAATAGATAACAAGCAATACATACATAAATGTGAATATCTAATCTACAATATGAGTCAAAACGAAAAAAAATGTTTTTACCATATGTACGATATAAAAAATAACGTAGTATGTAAAATAAAAGTTGAGCCCTGATCCAAAACTTTAAGTACAAAGCACCACTTGACACAATCATTTCGTTTCTTATTTAAACATTTCATGTGTTATTGTAAAAATGTCAACAAGACATTAATCGATTCCTTTGGTAATATTTACATTAGATGTGTATGAAAAAATAATTTTCTAAATATTTACAATAAAATACAAAATTTCCAGTTACATATATACATACATATATACCGTATAGTATTTTTATCCAAATATTTATTTACCAAAAAAAAAAATTAGAACGTAAATATAAAAGCAAATATGAAAAATAAATATCGAAAGAAGTTGCCCCTAGGAAAACGTCAAAATGTTCTTCCAAAAATAGACAGGAGAGTAATGGTTTTATTGATGGATTTAAAAAAATAGAATTCCAAATGTATTTTATAAATTATTTAATTATGGAAAATTTTAAAGTCCTAAAAACTAAATTATATCAAATTTAAAATAAATAAACTATTTGATTATTTAAAAAACCCATAAAATATTTAATGGTTTAATAGAATTTATTTTAGGAAAGTATAATAAAAAATTTATTTACAGATTGATCAAGAAATCTAAACGTCGTTGCACTTGTTCATATTTAAACATCATTTTTAGAGCATTTGAGGGGCAGTATAATAAATAAACACAAAGACGATTTGACTTGTAGGAGCTAGTTAGTTAAACATGGTCAAATTACGAAAATTTAACAATATGTTTGAAACCAATATTCGTGATATTTATACCTTTTGGGGTTGTTGGCTAATTAGTTTCAGGGAAAATTAAAACAATAAATGTGTTTGTGACTTGTAATTTAATTTTTTTTGTGACTTTCCATTCGTATTTTTGATAAGTTTGGTTTCTCAATTAAACTAATCGGATGAAATTTTCCAAGAACTGGAAACAAATCTCCCAAAAAAATTTAACGATATTCTTAAAGCCGTAGCGCGTATATATTCTCAACAACTATATTGAACACTTCTGAGACACCGTCTACTATCGCACTATAATCTGGTTTAGCCATTCGCTAACTAATGAGTTTTCATAGGAACAATACTCAATTCAATGATTCCTGCAATAAACAAAATAATAACAAGTGCAAAAATTAATAATATTATTGAAGTAATTAAATATTTTTTATTTTTAAATGTTTTATTGGTAATAAACTCAAATATTGACCATAAATTTTGTTGTGAATTTAGAGCGTTTGATATGGATTCTTACTAGAGAACGGCATCCAGACCGTATGCTTGGCCAAGTTAAAACCAATTTCCGCCCCTGCCTACTTCTTAATCGTTATATGTTTTTTTGGTCAAATACATATTATGTATATTCATATACACATCCAGCGTCATGTTGGCGTAGACTTTGCAGTCACAAGTCAAATATAATCTGACTTTTATTATTTTCTCAATTAAAATTATATTTTTTTGTAAATACAAATAATGAGACAACGGTATAGAAGAGGTGCAATACTGAAAACTACTTTATATAGTATTGAGTTCAATATATATATGGTGGCCGAACAACACGTAAAACGAGTGATTGTGCATTTATGTAGCCCCTGCATATAAAATTATGACTGACCGAGGACTCTGTACACCAGCGAAAGCTGCATGCAACATTGTGAAAGCTGTTTGAAAAACTCGTCAACCTAATGTACATTTCATTAAAATGTATTTTAAATTGTGTAATCTACTTTAAACTGCACGCATCATTATATGAATATGCAACTCTTGCTCAAAATGGAACGTGTTTGTCTGGAGTAAATGTTTGATAACAAAAAATGTAAATGGTAATATTAAAAAAATAAATAAATAATTTTTCCTTTTATTTAAATGTTTAAATAATAATATTTATTTTAAATTTATTTAAATATTTAAGCCTGGGTTTGCATTAAAATCGGTATTGTGCCCGTCCGTCTCGCGCTTGTTAATTTAATCACGAAATTTCTTGAACGCACTGGCGTAAATGATGAACATATATGTACCTGGTGGCAGACTAAATTTGTTTCTGTACATGAATTATCTCTAGCACTGTCGGCGAGATCACAATGGAATAGTCTTTGAGTAAACGATAGAAGTTTTATTCGCAAGTCTTTCTGCTATATTAGGCGTGAAGCTATAAGTAGTTCTGCCGCCACTGAATTGATTCCATATACTTTGCTAAATTGCTTACTCGGGATATTTGGCCTTATTTGACTGCTTACAATTTAAACGTAAGCATGCTCATTCTTTCTTTAGCTAACTTTTTTATGTATGCGAGGTTACACCAAGCCTTTCATCAAAATCAACTATTAACCATTTTACCGATGACCATCTGTACTCTCCTACTACCAACTGCCACCAAAGGTGGTCTCCTAATCTCAAGTAAATCTCTGGGTTTGTTCATATCAGTTTTAAAAGGGTATATATATAGCTCCAATTTGTTGCTATTGCACCAATTAACGATCCTGTCTATGGCATTCTGGTCGTTCTCCAAAATGTTCGGTCATGAATGGCAGGCAATATTCATAACCTTGTCACTCGTGAATGCTTCTTCTTGAACATAATCCTGCATACTACTGTTGAAAAGTATAAAGCAGAGGTGCGGGTCTAAGAATAATCCCAGTGGACAAATTTATTTACTCGTTGGAAAGTTTACCATATGGTTTGACTCAACGGTAACTTATCTGTTAAAAATGAAGGTTCTTAATGACCGACCAAAATTAAATGGACATTCTATTCTTCTCTCCTCTTTTATTATAGTAAGGCACAACAGAGTATCAAAAGCTAGACATAATTTTGTTCTGACTCCGTTAGTATGTTGACCATTTTGACAATAGCGTCCTCCGTGAACTTATTTGCTCTAAACCCGAACTGTTTACCGCTGTACCTTCCGCTACTCTAAAATATGTTCAACAATCTTTCGCAAATTAATTTCTCAAGTAACTTACTGATCACCGGCAGCATGTTACTGTTCATTTATCTTTATATTCACCATATTTATGTAAATGTTTTTGATGTTTTAGTTACTAAATACCTAACGAATAAAAGTGAATTTTCAAGCACGCCGCTAGTTTCGGCCGAAACGGGCCATTATTAAAAAATTTTAATTCAAAAGATCTTCAATTTTTTATTTATATAATATGACACCTTGAGTATATCTCAACAATTAGCAAGAGGTGCCAATTATGGCGGCCAAATATAGACGGTGATTTCTGGGAAGGTCTGAATGAATGGTTTATACTAAAAGAGCCATGTGATCGACCCCAGTGGTCGGCCATATAAATAACAAGCAATATTTGGATCCATTGTTGGACTAAGCCTCAACGAAAATTTTCTCTAAAAACCAAAAGACTGCTTTTTAAACAGTAATATCGACTATATTCTAGAGCTCCACGAAATATTTATTTTTAAAGCTCAATGTCATCATATAAACATTGATAAATATTAGCAAACTAATAATACCCAAAGTTCTTTCTACCAACAAGCCTTAGACATGCTTGATTTATATTTGGTGTGCAAGTAGAAACTCGGCTCTACAGTTGGTTGCATTAAAATACACTTGAACGCATCCAAATCTTACTTTAACCAAAATATTTTCCATCGTTATCTATGACTTTCGACCGTCTTTCAGGCAATTTATGGATTCCATCGAATAAAAATTGTTTGTCTTTTGATGCGATCCATTCGTCAAGTCATTTTTTGATTTATTCGTGGTTTCTGCATTGTTCGGAACAAATAGCAATCTGATTGGGGCAAAAATCTAGTGAATAGGAAGCATGCGGAAGAATTTCCCATGTAAGTAATTCCAGCAAACTTTTTACTTGTTTTGAGACATGTAGTCGTGCAGCAAAATCACTTAATGCCGTTTTTCGGCTGGAATCGGACGAGTTTCATTCAATGTATGGTTCAAATCTATCAATTGTTGTTGCTAATGTTCAACAGTAATAGTTTCGTTCGGTTTTAACAGCTCATAGTACACCACTCCTTTCTGATCCCACCAAATGCAAAACATAGCCGTACTTCCATGAATGTTTCGTTGATGTAGATGGTTCGCCTGATTAGAGTTCACTTGAGTTTTCATCGCCAGTCACAACTTGAGACCAAAATGCCATCTTCGGTGTCCTGTAAGCAAAGAATTGCAAACCATTAAACGATTTTCAATGTTGGCTTTAGTCAGTTCATGTGGTACCCATTTTCCTTCTTTTTAAATCATTTTCATGTCATGTAAACGTTTGCTTGAATGACATTTAACTGTTCTGCAAGTTCTTTTTTTGTTTGAGCTGAGTTTTAATTCAATAATGCTTCCAATTCTTCCTCTTCGAATTATTTTGGTTCCAGAACGTGCTTCATCACTGACGTCAAAATCAAAATCACAATCGCAAGTCTGTTCAGTTGGTGCATGTCAACTATAAGTTTTTTGAAGCAAGCGAAACTTTCTTTCTGTTTTGTTGGTACGAAATTCGACATTATTAAACGGAATTAAAAAATCAGTTGTTTACGCTTTCGCGAATAATGACAAACTCAATTTTAATGTGGACTGTCAACACTTTCAAATGTCGTAAATGTCATTGTGAAAGAATGTTTAGTATTCAAGTTACGCCATCTCTTAGAAAATTCACAAAACTAAGTTATACACCCAATATTTAGCTTAGTCATTTCGATTTTATGACATACGTTTCTGTCACTTACAAGCTGTCGTTCCGTGTGCAACAATTTTTACAGATGGATGTCGATAAGCAACATTTACGTCATTGCATTCTATTCTGTTTTCAAATTTAAAGAAATGCTGCTCAAGTATGAGATTGATTAATTTGACTTTAAGTGAACACTCTTTAAATAATTCTACAGTCAAAAATTGGTTTACGAGATCTCATGATGGCAATTTTAGTCTTGAGGACAATCCACGCCCAGGTGAAGTTAAACCATTTGAAGACGAAGAACTTAAAGTTTTACTAATGCATGTAAGGGGAAAAATACAGAAGAAAGAAACATTAGTTTGCCATAATCTAATAACTCTCGGTACAAAAGAGAAAATTTTTGCATAAAATCATTATGGGCGATGAAAAGTTAATTTTGTACGATAATCTTAAACGCAGCAAAGCATGAGCCATTAACATCAGTTGCAAAATTGAATATACATACCAAGAAAGTTTTACTGCGTGCCAGGTGGAATTGGAAGGAAGTCATTTACTACGAGTTTCTGGAACCTGGCCAAAACTGTTACGGTTGAGTGTTACCAGGCTCAATTGATGAAATTAAGTGATTTATGGGCCACGGAAAGCTCGTAGACATACAGCAAAATCAATGCAGGAACTCATCTCCTCCTTAGGCTGGGAAGTTTAACAGCATGCGCGCGTATTCTCCAGACTTGGTTCTCCCTGCATGTCACTTACTTAGATCGATGCCATCATATTTGAAAGACCAGTGGTTCACGAAAATTGATGAAGATATTTATCATCTATACCTGACTTTTATCAGGCAAAAAAGTAATTTTGTTCGTGCATCCTATCCTTGTTATGTATTTTACTTTCGTTACAAATACTGAACAGGAGCATCGAAAAATGCAGTTACAAAACTCATATTACAAAACTTTTATATCTTGTTTCGCCAATTTATACATTTGTGGGCTCGATTTGGATCCACGGCTCCAAAAATATTTCTGATTTCCATTTAGCATCAAATTTTCAAATTCGACGCATTCTGTTCTTGGGCCGGACCACTCCCAACACTTTCGCGGTTCACTTTTCACGTTCTACCTTATACATTGCTTGCCAAATCGACGAAGTACGGCTATAGGTCCGATTTACATAGAACCATCTGCACATTGTACTGGCACAGAAGATGGGGGGGGGGGGTCATAGTTTTAACCACTGCAGTATGGGTACTCTAACCAAGTTACATTTTTTTGTTGAACGAGCAATCAAATCAAACCTGTTTATAGAAATACAGAGTAATTGATTTATGGTTCTCTATCATTTATCATCACTGAAAAAGAGTGCCACATTCGCAAAGAAAAAATTATGTCGGGACATGACTATGTAAATGTTTGTTCTGTAATTTTCCTTAAGAACAAAATATTACAAACAAGTATTTTGTCTTTTCGGTGGCCGAACGATACTATGAAATGAAGTACATACTGCATATAAAAAACTATGGGGTTTATTATGCAAATCAAATTGTTCCTATCATCCCTCATAAATATAGGAAACATGGTTCTATAATTTTTGAATCACGTGTACCATGGCCGTATATATTTAATGCGCCTGATTGCATAAAGTATGAGGCTTTCGATATGCGCACCAAACTGACTGGTTTCTATGGAAAACATGTCATATACGAACGGCAAATTATTACACAAAATGTAGATGATTCGTCTCTTTACCAAGTTTTATCATTACATTCATGACGTTATTGAAGTTTTACTGTGTTTCGTGATGTATTAGGTGTGCAAGTAGAAACTCTTCTGTTTTTGGTAAAATTCCTAATTATTGAAAATATAATTGATAGAAAGGTTGATTATCGAAATATTTGCCATTACTATTTATAGTAGTTTGCCAATATATCAGGTAGATGATGAATGCCTTTGCGATAGTAACTTGGTGGTTTCGAATCAAAATAGTGGTCAAGCTTTTTTGTACATCTTTCGTGAACCCCTGGTCATTTTCGTAACCTCTGGTCTTTTTACTAGTTTTCGTGAACCTCAGGTCTTTTAAATATGATGATATCGATCTGAATAAGCAGGAATCAGAGGGAGCGAAGTCCGGAAAATACGCTAGCTGTAAAACTTTCTAGCCTAAGGAGAAGATGATTTCCTGCGAGGATTTTGCGCTATGTGGATGAACGTTGTCATGCTGCAATGTCACCTTCCGCCTTCCTTGGCCCGTAAATGAGGTTTTTCCTCCAGAGCATTACTTAATTTCATCAATTGGGCCTGGTACCGTTCAGCTGTAACAGTTTGGCTAGGTCCCAGAAGCTCGTAGTAAAGGACTCCCTTCTAATTTCACCTGGCACACAGTAACACTTTCTTGGCTGGCCTGAATTAACCCATGGTTTTATTCATTTAAGATTATCCTGCAAAATCAACTTTTCGTCGCCGTTAATGATTTTGTACAAACTTTTGTACAGAGAAATCTAATTCATGCAGATGTCCACTCTTCGGTTTTTGTATTTCATTGGTCAGTTTATGAGAATTTTCCATTGCATGCAATCGAAGTGATATTGCTTGGTGAGTAAATTCTAACTGTAGTGCAAGCTCCTTTTGAGTTTGACGCAGATTTTCATCTAGTTCACGCAAAGACCAATATTTCAGAAATTGATAATTAAACCTAAAATTGTCAAAACAGCTTATTTTGTGGTTAATTTATAATACAAGTTATCATATGCTTGGTCAATTAAGCAAAATTGATAAAGTAAAAAAATAACTTTCGTTAAATAAACAATTTTTTGGAAATTTGCATAAAATTAACCGAGAGACATGCTAACTTTACTAATCTGATTGTAGAATATAATTTTCAGAAAAGTTGATGGGTTTAACAGATAAGTTAAAAGTTTTGGAACTTCAGCAAAGGCTTAATAAGTCAAGGAGGATATTGAATCTTTTAATTAAAAAGATTCAAAATGTTTACCTCATTGGTTTTGAAAAGGTGAGACCTCATCTCGGTGTGATAACAAAGATTTTATTATCATGCAATAGAAACACGATTTTAAAGTGTGCATTTTATTTGGCTAAAAGCAAAATTAATATATTCTGAAGAATTTAAAGATATTCGACTAAGCAAAATGTAATTTTTACTTAAACTAAAGTAAATTCAAGATATGTGCATATATTTTCATTTTACATATTACATAGATTTATTTTATTTCATCCAAAATAAGTTGAATCAACAAAATGCGAAGTAAATATTACTTGCACCGACATCATTTTTTTATAAAATATTCTTACATGGCATGAAATTAATTTTAGATTTCAAAATTTGTGAAGTATACTGGTTGAATTAAAAGTTAGTATCAAAAGCAATGAAGAATTGGAAAAACAAACAAACAATTTTATTGAATACACTCGAATGGCTGCCAGACTAGCTACTCCTGAATCAAAGGACAAAGCGGAGATTGAAGTCAAATACCCGGCTGAAATCAGGGAACAAATCAAGGCAAGAAGAAGGGCGAGGAGAATATGGCACCTCTCCATAAATCCCGCTGACAAGACAACTTTTAATCGAATCAGTAACAAAGTCAATAGACTAATCAAAAACTTCAAGCAGAATTGCCTCGATAACTACTTAAGCGGGCTAGGTCCAGAAATGGATAAAGACTACTCATTATGGAAAGCAACCAGAAGATTTAAAGGACCTGTAGTTCGAGTACCACCTTTAAGGAATGCTCAAGGCAGTTGGTTTCGACAAGACAAATAAAAAGAGGAACTCTTTGCATAACATCTAGCAGCAGTGTTCCAACCCCATGACGTTCAATCCAACATTGATGTAACACCAGTTTATCAACCAAATCAGGACTTTAAAAGGGTCACGCCAATGGAAATTGCTAAAGAAATTGACAAAAATCTTAATCATAAAAAAGCACCAGGAATTGATGAAATATCACCGGGTCTATTCAAAGAACTTCCACGTAAAGCAATTATCTTGATCACATACTTATTTAATGCCTGTACGAGATTGAAGTATGTACCCAAATGCTGCAAAATGGCCCAAATAATTATGCTAAAGAAACCAGGTAAACCAGATGAAAAACTAACATCAAATAGACCAATCTCATTGCTTCCGACCTTATCAAAGCTGTTCGAGAAACTGCTACTAAAACGTCTAAAGCCAATGGTAAACGTTCCTGATTTCCAATTTGGATCCAGGAATAACCACTCCACCATAGATCAAGTCCATCGAATAACTGCGGTAATAGAGCAAGCGTTAGAAGAAAATAAATATTGCCCCGCCGTATTTCTGGATGTATCCCAGGCCTTTGATAGGGTTTGGCATGAGGGATTGACATTCAAAATGAGCAAAATTCTACCACAAAACTATTGCCAGCTGCTTGAATCATACCTCTCTGATCGCCAATTCAGAGCCATTCATGAAGAAACATGTTCTGACTTTTATCCAGCGATCGCGGGAGTTCCGCAGGGAAGCGTATTGGGTCCCCTCCTCTACCTTCTTTATACTGCGGACATACCTACAACGAATAAAACATTCATCGGCACGTTCGCTGACGACTCTGTAATTATGTCAGTATACGAATCTCGATCAAGAGCAGTGGAAAATCTTCAACGAGCAATGGACAACGTTACTAAATGGACAATTGACTGGAAAATCGCACTGAATGAGCTCAAATCAACATATGTGACATTTACGCTCCGACATAAAAATAACACTCTTCATATACACCTCAAAGGAGTGCAAGTGCCGCAGGCTGAATCGGCAAAATACCTTGGTCTACATTTAGATTCCAGGCTCAACTGGAAACATCACGTGAGACAAAAAGCTGAACAGATACGATTGAACCAACGTCAAATGTACTGGTTAATTGGACATCATTCCAAAATGAACCTGTATTGCAAAAGACTGGTATACCAGACTATCTTCAAACCGATATGGATGTATGGTGCGCAGCTATGGGGTTGTACACATAAATCCAATAGAGACATTCTACAAAGAAGCCTAAATAAATTTCTTCGAATGGTCACCAACGCCTACCGATTTGTGACCAACAAGGAAATCCACAATGATTTAGAAATACAATTGATAGACAACGTTATCCGCGAATGTGCCATAAAACATGAGAAGAGACTTCTTACCCACACCAATATTGAGGCCGTACAACTACTGGACAGTACAAACAAAGTAAGGCGGCTCAAACGAATCAAACCACATGAGCTAACCGTATGAAAATTATAAACCAAGGGAACTGGACACTGGTCCAGCAGACCCACACAAGTTTATGCTTATCTCATAAGTACTAATGACAACCTTACTAATGAATTAATAATGTTTAAGATTGTAGTAGCCATATCAATAAAGTTGTTAAAAAAAAAATTTACTGAAAACTTAAAATTACCCCGCTTTAGGAACATGTATAGCCAATCGATAAAATCTGCCAAAATTTCAAGGAAAACTACAACGGGGATAATCTACATTTAAAGTTTCTACAACAGGCCTTTTATGTGCAAAGTGGCAAGACACACAAACAGTTATGATTTTAAGCAATTGTCATAAACCAGAATTGACAACTATTACAGAAACACAGAGAGATGGATCAAAGCTTCCAATGAAGAGAAATGATAAAATATTATCGCCAAATATTGAGTGGTGTGGATTTAGCGGATCAATTCTGTGGTATATATGAATACGACTGCAAATCCAACAAATGGTGGAAAAAATTGTTCTATCGTTTTTTATGATAGCAGTTGCCAATGTTTGGATTATACAGTGTGAGGTAAAACAGAAGGAAACTCCACTAATTGAATTCCTAACATCATTGTCAGAATTGTTAATAGTTGATGGTAAAAAGACTGCAAAGGTGCAATGAAAAAACAGACGCTAATCTAGAAAACTGTTGGGCAAAGTTTCTCTACATTTACCAATAGAAACCAATTCATGACGTCGCTGCACATACTGTTCTAAAAAAAATTCAAAAATGCAACACCACGTTGTGCCACAAGTGTGACATACCATTATGTAAAAATTGTTTTGCATCGTACCATATTACACAAAAATAATTATACTCACTGCAAATCAAATTTGTTTTAATGGTTTTCATGAATTTTCTATATTTACAGCACTGCTGGTTCAATAGTGTATCACATTAAAATACGGTTGATACAAATATGTACCATACCCCCCCCCCCTACTTATACCATGAGGTTCCTCCCAAATGTATTTAAGTGATTATGTTCAGATAGTAGATCAACATATCTGTGGTCACAAGGCGTAACCGCTTAAGTCAATATTTGGTTAATAAAGGTTTTGCGAAGTGGTAAAGGATTATTTATGCAACGACTAATGTTGCACTGCATGCGGCTAAGTGGCATATTATCGAAGTTTAATTTTTAAAGATATTTTCAATAAACAAACTTTAGCGGTTAATGCTAATATCAGTATACGAACGATAAAATCTTAGGTAGTTTTAAGCGATTACTGCCAATACAGGTAATATTTATTTTAATAACTAACTCAAGTTAAGTTCTGAATGCAAAATAACTTATTGCCATTATTGGTGATTAAAACGGATTAAGCGTTTATTTTATATTTAAGTATTGAATTCATGGTGATAAAAGAAAAGCTTATATTAATTATCTTGTAATTTACTCAGTTTTATTTCAAATTAAATAAAATTTTACACTTCAAAAATATTCTTACTAGTACATATTTCAAACGTAAAACGAATTGATTATCAATTTTGTCATAATATTCATTAGTAATTTGATTAATCATCGTCGTCGTCTCCCCTACTTAATCTGGGTGCGTATTTATCATCTCCACCGTCTTAAGATCTTTGTAGAATGGGTGAAAGCACGGATCAATAAATTGCAATAAGTCCATTAGATCTTGTTTCTTTCCTGTACTGATTGTTTGTGAATAATTCTCCCTTTTTAATATCAGTATAGTTGATCGTTCTTCTTCCTCGGCGGCGTATGTTTAATCGTTTGAAAGGTTCCTCATCGTTTAAAGAATTTTTATACTTTATGATACCAAAGTCTTCTTTTGTGTATCTGAGCCACTTAACATTTATCCAAACAAATTTCTCAGAATTTCAATAACTTTGAACAATTGCTTACTGTCCACTGAGCGAATGAACTGATACCAGACTCTCGGGTAATGAATTTTTACCGATGTCTTTTTCTTTTTTCTTTCAATAAGAGCGTAGTCGATGTCACACTCCATGTGTGTATGGCCAGGGACTAAAAACTTGTGGTCGATCATATCGACGTGTTCACAATTTTCTATGTGTGTTAGAAACATCGCCGCTAAATGGGAATTTTTATTTTGAACTGGACATGAGTCGCTGAGTTTAAATGTCTAAAAAGACATAATGCTACGTTGTTTCCACCTCTGGCTCCATCAGCTCCATGCCACATATAGCAGTAAGAGTTATTCGTAGCGCAATCATAAACCATCAAATTATATGTCCTAGGCTGTCTTTTGTAGAAGCTGAGCGAGTTTTGCAGGTACGGTGTAGGAAGGCACTGTTGCAGGTCGAATGCATACGTCTTAGTTGATTCACTGTTTCTGGCTTTTATTTTGTCGTTTTCTTTGGATTTGTACGCCAAATCCAAATGATGGGCTTGCTGATCCAATATTAGTTTAAGTTTAGTTTCAGAGTTCGGGTCAGCAATGTCGATTGTTTTTAAAATATCGCACGTTTTGCAAGTATCGTTACTTGGAGATTTAAATTTTAAACCCATCCCTCGATGAAATAAATTAAATTAAAAATGTTTATTGTGAAACGGAACTATAATTTAAACTTACCTTTAAAAATTTCTGAATGCTTGCTTGCTCACTTGTTTATCACTCTTCTCACAGTACAAACTATGCATTTTTGAACAAAATATTTTCTGAAACATTTTTGGCACACGATGCTTTTAATACCATTGATATTCACAGAGTATTGCATAGTATTTAACCTATTACGTGGTGCAACTGCAGATTTGTGGAGTTTTTGTGTTTTCTTCTCTTTAAGGCCAATAAATGAAGCGATATACAAAATTCGCTGATTGTAGGATTCAAGAAACCAGTAGTGTTCAAATATTTTTTGTTTTTGTTCTTCTGGGGATATTTTGTTTTGGCATTTCTTTTGACAAATTTCAAGAGGTTCGTATTTTCTTTCTTGGACAATTCTCCCTTTTTTAGTTTGGTATGATTTCCCAAGCGATTAATTTGCTTGCGCTTTCGTTTAGATTTGACTGCATGTGAATCACCGCAACTCTCTAATTCGTTTTCTATTTGCATTGCAATGAAGTTAATGTTTTAATCGGAATCCGCATCAGAAGACTCTGAATTGAATGGCACAAAATTTGGATCATCAATGGAATCATCACAAGATTCAAACGAATCCATTTCTTGATTAATGTTTTCCGCATTATGTACGTCAGCCCTTTCCATAATATGGCGCCCAGTCTCAGAACTCAATAATATTTCAGTTGGAGCGACAATACCGTTCAAGCTATCATCATTTGCTTGAGCTAAATGTTCTGTTGGCGATGTAACTTGTTTCTCTGAAACAATTCGTACTTAATTAAAAATATTGCGAACATACAACACAGTTTTTTTCTAGCTCTATAAATCCTATTTAAACTTACCTTTTTCTGCTCCTTCATGTTGTTGATTTACGGGTGGATTTTCTTTTTGTCGGTCTTGCACCATTTTAATCATCTTTTTTGCTCAACGGAATAATGGCTTAATTGAATTTTAATTTAAATTTTTTTGTAACGGTATTTGCACTAAGAACGTAAGTCAATTTAAGTTATTAATTCCAGAAAAATGAAATTTACACTAATCACTAAACTACGAGTATATTTAAGAAACGATTTTTTATTTTGATTTGTGTGCAATACACGCCTAAGTAAATTTTAGCTGTTTTGCCTTTGCAACGAAATTAAACACAAAATGAAAAATCTACTTTTGGAGTATTCATTTAAATAGAGCTTAGGTCATTTTTTGATACTTGCGTAAACATTAAAAAATTAAATCACTTTTAAGCGTTTACAACATATTTTGTATAAGCCATATCTTCCGTAAAAATTATCATGTTGAAGTGAAATTTTATGTGCATACAGAAATAATTATAGGACATTTAGTTATTACCTTATCTTGATTTTCACTAAAATCGAAATAAACGGATACGCCGTGTGACCACAGATATATCAGCAACAAATAACGAGTAATCCGTAAAGGGTTTTTATTTATAAAAATGTTTGTTGCCACTATCGAATTTGTACTAAACCGAATTGCACGAAACGAAAAAATTTGGCAATTCTCGTAAATTACCGTTACATTTTCTGCATAGAACTAACTGGCTGGTACATTGCAAATGTCATTTAGAGCAAGCAGTTCAGTTTTAAACATCTAGTGGTACAAATGTGTACCAGCCGTATTCAAAGAGATGGTACAAATATGTGCCATTCTATATCGAAAGGGTTAATTAATTTTGCGACTAACCATTGGGTTTCACCCGAACAAATCAGGATTGTTTAAGAAATGTAAAATTTGTCATCATTTGAAAGATAAATTGCTAGATGAGCACAGTCTCAGTTGTAATTATTAAAGGACAAAAACGTTGCTTCTACTTAACGTTTTATAGTTTGTTGTCATACATGGTTCCAAATATCTCAATATTTATAAAGCAATTTATTCTCATTGTGCAAAAAAATAGATAACCTCCACAAATATCGAACAACGTTAAGGCACAAGAATTTATTTTCTGAAGAATTTTCTGTATCTGAAAACTATTTGGATACGAAATTTTGTAGCATAAATTACTCCGTATTTTAATATTTATAATCATCTGTATCCACATTATATTCTCAATCAAACTTTTTTACCTCCAACTTGTGTTATAAATTGAACCAATTTAATATAATTGATACATTATTTTATTTTACCACATGTTAACAATATTCTGAATATATTGAGTTTCCAATTTTTTTTTTATTAAAATATTGACGCGAGACTGAGATATGTTTTCTAAACAGTATCATTTTTTTTATATTTTATTGTTTGGTTTCAATATACATACTACTCTCATGTGAAGTTCAAAGTAAATTGATGCACATACGAATATAACAATGTTTGTTCTGCAATTTTATTTAATTTACTCAATAAATACGTTTTCAATTTTTTGGTTTCTGTGTTATGAATATAATTTACTCCTATATACTGCGCATTGTGTATTATTTTTGGTGCACATAGCTGTGTACAATATAATATATATTACTATATTTATATATAGACATAAAATAAATATAGAAGTTCAATATTCTATTTGTTTATGTTCGAGTTCAATGCTATTAAAATGGAAATAATTTTAAGGCAACACACAAACAAAAATAGGAATAATATAATAATAATATCGTAATATTGTTGCATTCAATTGAACACGCTAATTTTTTTTTTAGTTTTTTTGTTCGCTATTTACGCTTCTTATTTATTTTTATTTATATTTATTTTCAACTTCAATTTTCTAGTTTCTCTTTAAAAAGCAAAGTAAAATAGTAAATTTTCCCATCCAATCCTTCTGCAACGATTTTTTTTTCTTCATCTTAATGTTCTGTGAAGATCTTTTTTATTTTTCTGCTGTTTGTATTAAGAAAAAAAAAGACTTAAGCTGCACAAGAAAGCAAAAAAAAAATGTAATTTAGATGGTTTTTATGGATATTATTAATGCATTTTAACTGTGGATTTTACTTTTAATGTTATCCAATTTGCAATAGAAAATGTGAAAAATAGAAGAAAAATTGTAAATGATATTCAAATTGAACATTTCTTTTTATGGGATATACACATTATCGAGAACATTGGTTTTGGCTATAATTAGAAATAATCATTAAATAACTGTTATTTTGGAATAAAACATTAAATGTAATAAGGACGGCGATGAAAAAATTATCACGTACCTAGATAACACAAAACGAAAACTAGAAAACAATACCAATTTCATTATACTCGTATTATACCAGCATTGGTATATTTATTTAGTTTTTTCAATTGAACTCTTTATGTTGCAATCCATATACAATTCTCATTCAATTATGGCGCGAATTAAATTAACATGGGTGATAAGCTTCAAGTGAATAGAATTATGTATAGGTACTGTGCTCTGATTATGTGTGTCAAAATAGTCGTAATCCTTATAAGCATGACGTGTTACTATTAGCATGATTTTTTAGTAGAATAATTATAACTCTATAACTGTAACTGTGAATACTGCGTCACCTCTGAATCCGAAAAAATAAGACATACCTAAGATCTACGTCGACCGCTTGTAAAGATCACAAACAGCTGAAGTGGTTTAGCTACGTTTAATTTACAATTTTAATTTTTTTACATTTTTTAACATAATAATTTAATTTTAATTTATTTTCATACACCTACACATCGATCCCCTTTTACACTTCCATCTGATTTGTTCTAATAAATTCATACACATTCTTATATACGTTCATTCCCATTCGTAATAATTCAGTCAAACTACTTGCACTCAATATAACTTCGAACATTTGTCTGCTTTGGTTAAAAGCAGAACATTTCAGAATCAAATGTTTAATGTCCTCCACAACCAAAGAGCTTTCACATAATTCACACACACACCAATTGGATTTCTTCAAACATTATTTCCAATTTCCTTGATTCAATCTCACTCGTTCCGTAGTTCGTAACAATCTACGAGTAGTATCTCGTTTGAGCACCTTAAAGAACGATTGCCCCAAAGGAGACCTAACCAACTTAACCGGTGTGAAGTATTTAACATTTATCAAAAGTGTAGGTACACAAATTAATAAATAACAAAAGTGTAGATACATAATATAATAAAAAGTGTAGCTATACACACAAAAAATATGGCAGGATTGAATTTTCAATTTTCTCATTAAAATCCGATTTTTACAAGAAAATGAACAACGATTATACAAATAAAACTAAAAATAATTGGTTTTTATTCATTGAACATTATAGAACTATACACCCGGTCTCGTATATATTTGATGGCCATTTACACGTGCTGCTAGAGATATCTACTCAAATCTACATTTTCGATGCGTTAATACATAATTCTAGAGATGTCTACGCGAATCTGGTTATTCCGGCGTTTTGGGGATACATTTCACAATTTTTATTGATACGCGGTATATCGATGCGGCTCTCGGGTCACAATAAAAATTGTGAAAAGTATCCCCAAAATGCCGGTATAACAAGATTTGCCTAGACACATCTAGAATTATGTGTTAATGATCATCAAACATCCACAAGATTGTACGTACACTTTTCAAAATTTTATTTTGTTGTAATTCGATAAAAAATTCCCCGAGGGTCGCATCGATATACCGCGTATCAATAAAATTTGTGAAAAGTATCCCCAAAATGGCGGTTTAACCAAACATCTCTAGAATTATGTATTAAGGCAACGAAAATGTAGATTTGAGTAGATATTTCTAGCATCACGTGTAAATGGACATCAAATATATAAGAGACCGAGTGTATAGTTCTATAATGTTCAATGAATAAAAACCAATTATGTTTAGTTTTATTTGTATAATCGTTGTTCATTTTCTTGTAAAAATCGGATTTTAATGAGAAAATTCGAAATTCAACCCTGCCATATTTTTTGTGTATATAGCTACACTTTTTATATGTAGCTACACTTTGGTACCAACTCAAGGTACTTTTTACCTTTCACCTAACATTTTTCAACAAACTCTCTCTCTCATTTTCTCTACATAGATGCACCTGGAACATGCGAAGTACGTCTCTGGCTCTTTCATTACCTTCAATCTGAAGGTGTGAAGGTATCCGTTGCAGGATGACCTCCTTTTCACAAGACTGAAGATACTTATACAGCATTTCCACATTCACATTGAGCTCTTCCATAATCCCTATCAATTCTGCATTCACTATACAGATAATGTCATGCACTCTTACCATTTTCTCTTTCCTCATTGAAGGAATATAAATTCCCACACGAACTCAATCATTATTTACACTTGCATATGTATACACTTCCACATGTGCAACATAAATCATTCGCATTTTGCAAAAATTACTCTTAACCGATAACTCATTCATCATTTGTTGTGTCACCAAAATTCAACCGCACTATTAGATTGCTCGGAGGGACTTTCGCATTTGCCGGATGAATCTTGGAGAATATGATAATATTTTCCAAGATTACCAGTGACCTTGTTATCTTTTTATAAACCGCCCCTCTTTGCAATCTCTCTTCCATTTCATTCACCAATATATTGTCCTTAGTTCACATTCGCACAGTCTCTCGCACGGTGATCCATTCCCTCTTATAATTAAGAGGCGAATCACCCAATTCAGACCACACAGTGTGTATTGGTTTGAATTGATCGCTCCCAATACCACTCTGGCATACGCATTCTTTGCAAGCATCAACTTTTTAAACCCAACCTTTGACCCATCACCATATATACTCATTCCATACGCAATTTTTGTTGACACTAGCGCCTTTCGTAACATATCAGTCACGTCCGGATGAGCTCGCCATTTCGGTTTGCTCACCCTTTTAATCACGTTCAACCTACTTTTACAATTATCGGCCAATTTTTCCATATGCACTTTGAAATTTATTCTTCTGTCAATCCAGATTACCAAATACCTAGTCAATTTCACACACTCAATTCTGTCATTATATATTCACACATCAACCATCCGATTCGTATTAAAAGCCATACTACCACATTTCCTCGAATTCCCCCTCAAATTAAATTCGCTCAAACATTCGGTTACCTGATTCACACATTCTTGAGCCCGACTCTAGGTCTCTTTGATGGTCCGCCTTGCCCATTAGGACAAAGTCATCTGCAAAATGTATCGAGCTCGTGTACTGGTTGAAGAGAGTCGGTGAAAGTGTACTGCCATTGGAGGGCCATAGTCACCGCTCTTTCCAATCTTTACCCTCTACCACACAAAACTAACTTTCTCTCAATTATGAACTCGTACACCCATTTGCAAATTTTTCAAGGAAACCCCAAGTCCATAAGGATCTGATAAAGTTTTCTTGGAACCACGTAATCATATGCCCTTTCTATATCCAAAAATACAGCCACAACATACTTATTTTCCTTTTTTACTTCACACAGAAACTTTTCTACACATTCATTAACAAAGTGGTTGTGAAGGAACCCAAAGGTGGTTTCCGGCAAAAAAATTCTCTCATTCGCAAATTTATCTATACGACCTTTTATCATATCATTCACAACTTTAACAAATACATTCAACATACATATTTCCCTGTAATTTGTTGTCAGATTTCTATCCCGATCCCTTTTAGGAATAGGTACCACTCTGCTTTCCTTCCATTTTCCGGTATCTGAATTATCATCCATACTTGATTGAGAATTCGAAGCAAGGCCGCCTTTGCTTAGAATTTTAATCTACCAATCATTTTATAACTCATTCTGTTAGTTCCGTGGGTAATAGATTTGGATATTTCTAAAACCCTCGGAACTCTTCCCATTCAAACTCCTTACACATATCGCTCATAAATTCATTTTAATTATCAGGTAACAACACTTCATATCAATCATTTGTAAAAAGACACCTCCATTCTCTCGGTCATCTAACATTGCATTTCTGCCTTACGCTTTTTATCCTCTCATTCTATAAAATTTATCCCAAACATCCTCAGTTGTGGTTTTATGTGTGATTTTAAGAGTTATTTTGTATGAATAGGTGGAAGGCAAAAGTGACGTGATTCTAGCGGGTGATATAAATGCACATTCGAGAACATGAGGAACTGATGCTAGAGGTAACTGGTTGACCCTTCTTATTCTGGATTCCGATCTCGTAGTACTGAATGATGGTGGGTTGACTAAAATGGCGAGAGTGGAGTCGACAGCCATCGCGATAGATTTAACTTTAATATCTGGCGGACTGGCGGGTTAAGTCACTTGGAATGTCACAGATGATAATTTGGGTACTGATCATTATTTGATCAGGGCATGCTTAGGTGGTATAAATGATGACATAGACCGAAAGGTCATTATGAATGGTAAGAAATGGGTCGAACGTATGAATGAGACTCTTATAATAAAAGAAGTAAATGAGATTAACCAGCATGAGGATGAAATAGAGAGAGTGAATGAAATGTGCACTATTATTGACAGAGGGAATGAATACAAGGTGAATGGTGGTTGGTGGAACAATGAAATCAAGTAATGGTATGAAAGCAAACGGATAGCATTGAGAGAGTTCGATAGGTGTCTATGTCATGAATGCAGATTCAATTATGGAATAATTATGGATGAATGCATGATTGAAAAGGGCTATCCGTAGAGTGAAAATGAAATTCGTGTACCTACAATGCATTGCAGTCAATAAAATACATTACAAACTAGTCTTACTACAGAATCTCCGACTTTTAGCTTTGCTGGTCTTTCTAGCCTCCTACATCTGTCCTTACAAAATCCCATAGAAAAAAGTTCAACGACGTCAAATCTCAGCTCAGCGCAGGCCAAATGACATTTGAAAACGTCTGATTTTTCGGTTGTCAAATCTGTCACGGTTGCTATTGACGATAACGATGTTTCTGAGAACTGATATCGAAGCAAATGGTCATTTGATCTCAACTGCTGAATCATCTGGACTTTGTAGGTGTATAATCCGACGTCTTTGAGCAGTATTCTCTTCAGAATAGTTCAACTAACGCCCATTTGGTCCGATGGGCGTCGAATTGAGGTCAGAGCTTAGAGACCATCACCTCTATCATCCAATAGAACGCCTTTATCACGAACTCTCTTCACCAATTTCACTATACAGCGGTTCCGCTTGGCGCTCTTTCACGACCCATATTTCTTTGCAAAATCCGCACGGTTTCTGCGCTAAACAAACGACACAAACATTTCGAAACGCTCCTCAAGCAAAACATGAATGTTTCGTGACGCGGAATATCACGCTGACGATCGTCAAGCTCGAGCTTTCAAAATTTGAAGTACTTATAGTTCAAAAAGTTTTGCCATAGCCTATGATTAAAAAACAAACCAATAGATGGCCCACCCTGTATGTTGGAACATATGAATATTAGTGTTTTTTTTATTTAAATTTTTGGATAAATTAATATGAAACAAACCGGACAAGTGTTGCAGTGGTTAAACTTTTTGTACATTATAACTGGTATTTGAGAGAAATACATACGAGTTTGTGACAACAACTAGAATTTTTTTTTACAAACTATTACTTTTTACTACTACTAATTAAAACTTTGTTACAAGCTTCAATAGTTTTGTGAACTGGCATTGGGCAAAGATATTTGACACTTTAGTATTTTTCTTAATATTTATTGTATCAATAAACGGTGTACAGGATTTTGTAAAAATTAATTACAATTTATGGGAATAGTTCAATCCCGAAAATTTACTCACTCACACACAGTGAGTGCATCACTTTAAAATTCGCTGTCGTTTAACCATTAGCCCATACCAACAAAAATCGATTGTATTAAATTAAATTACCTTTTTTGGTGGAAGTTGGCCGAAATTGATGCCTCTGAATTTATTACAACAGCCCACACAAGCAAAAATAAAAAAATTCAAAGAATTACCTTCCGGTTTATTCTTTGTGCTGTTGCCTTAAATTAAGGTGTACCAATTTCTTGGTACACCTTAATTTAAAGCCACAGAGCAAAACAACAAAATCCGATAATATTGTATTGAGTTACCTTCCTGTACAATCAATTGGTGCTCATTAATTTATATCACAAACCCACACCCACAAAAATCGAAACAATGCATCAAGTTGCAATTTAGTTTTGCCACCTCTCTGTGCCAATTGATTAACATGAGTCTCAGACAAAGCGTTTTCCCTGATATTTGGAAAATGTCAAATGTAACTCAAATCTATAAAAATGAATCCCGCAGTGATGTGACTAATTATCGAGACATTGCTATTCTGTCCTGCATTCCAAAACTTTTCGAGTAAATGATCAACAACGTAATCTTTTTCTATTCTAACCAACGTATTATAGCAGACGTCAGCATGGATTCTTTCCGGGCCGCTCAACGGTCGGTCACTAATCTGGCAGTTTTTCAGAATAAGTTATTCAATTCCATTGCTTCAAAAATTCAGGTCGATGTGATTTATACCGTCTTCGTTAAAACTTTCGATAAACTCAGTTACCGGTTATTGTTGAAAAAACTTAGCGACCTTAATTGGTGCATTATTCCTTCATGTTGGATGATGTCCCACTTATCAAACCGTAAAATGTGCGTCTAGGTTAATATTACGTACTCAGAGTATTTCATTCCTTCGTCTGGTGTGCCTCAAGGTATTAACGACGTTGTGGACTGTTTCACATTCGCTGATTGAATTTTATTGGCACTCGTCATGAAAATATGTTCTAACATTTCTTGCGAATTAGACCGTGTTCTATTCCAACGGGACTTGAACATGTTTTGCGATTGGCGTTTACGATTTGGAGGTTATTTTAAGATCTTATTTAACGTTTAACTAGCAGATCGATCCGATTTTTTAATGAAGCCTATTCAATGTTGGGATTTACTAAATAACATTCTAATGGTTTTCACGACTCAGTGACTTTTAAGTTATTGCACACTTCTTTTGTTCGTTATCAGTTTGAATACACAAGTGTCATATGATCTCCGTTCTATGACTTTCACTTTAAGAGAATTGAGAGTATACAAAAGCTGTTTCTGTTATTTGTTCTCAGACAATTACCTTCTAAACGCACCTTACGCCCACGTGAGTTTTTTCATACTCCAACTGCCTACAGTAACTACAGCTACCATGGTTCTGAAAGGCATATCCAACGAGATCCTAACACCGTTGCTGAGTATTTTGATTTTTACATATCTCGCAATGCTTTTAAGGGGGCAATCGCTGCTCTGGTGTTTTGACTTAACACCGGTGTTTGTTTCTGCTCATCTTAACAAATAAATGAATGTAGTTAGAAATTGTAAATTGTAATTAATATTAATTGTTGTTAATGGTTTGATTTTAGTGCCATTTTGTGTTTTCATTTTGTGAAAACTTTAATTCATAATTTATATGGCTTATTTTATTTTTTGTTAAATTAATATTTTATATGTTTCTGTAAATAACCAATTGCAAAGACATGCTGTACGGTTAATAAATAAATAATGAAAATCCTATATAAGAAACGGAAACTCATGAATTTATGACAACAGCCCACGACAACAAAATTCGATCATAATGCATCTAATTACAATCCCGTATAAGAAATGGATACCCCTGAATTTATCATAACAAGCCACATCCCTAAGTATCGATAAAATTACATCGAATGACCTTGTATAAGAAATGAGTACCGCTGAATTTATTATTAGAATGTATTGGAATAGTTGAACCCCAAGGGGCTGCAACAATTTAAAGTCCTTATTTTTAGTTAAACAACTTCACAATTTTGCTAATATTTCTTGTATTGTATTGGGAACCGCACTGTACTTTTTACAAAATAATTTCCATATATTGGGCGACAATTAATTTACTCAAAGAAACATCTGATGAAAGATTAATTTCACGTATACTGGTCCTGTTAATTGGTCACCGAGATTGTGTGATCTAACTCAATTAGATTATTTTCTTTGGGGATATGTTAAGTCACTTGTTTACACCGTTAAACCAGGGACGATTAATTGAAAATTGGACCTCTAAATTACGCCATGCATGCGCCAGCCCCTCGATCCAATAATGTCTAGTTTAATTTAAAACTGTGAACCTCTAAAAAACACCCATTACAAGAGATATGGGTATCCTCGAATTTATTAAAGCCACACCCACAAACATAGATCATCATACAGCCCAACTACTTCCCGGTACAATTTGGTACCTCTGAATTTATTACAACGTATTTATTACATTTACCACACCCACAAAAAATACCATGTATCAAATTACCTTCCATAGTACAAGAAATGGAAAATTCTTCATTTCACACAAGAGCCTATTAATAAAAAATCAGTCATATTGCATCAAATTATTTAACGAGAAATGGGTGTCCTGAATTGGTTATAAAAGCCCACATTCGAAAAAGCAATAACAATGCATAGAATTTGTATCCTGTATAAGAAATGGTTACACGCGAATTTATTACAACAGCTCACACACTCAAAATTAAATAAAAATGCATTGAATTACCTCTCTAAGGTAATTCGATGCTTTTTTAACGATTTTTGTTTATGCTGGATGTTGTAATAAATTCAGCGATACCCATTTATAGTACAGAACGGTAATTTTTTAGGGGGTTCCATGGTACTATTTTCTTGTACAGTACTTTTTATCGACTATTTTGGGTGTAGGGCGTTGTTATAAATTCAGGGGTAAACATTTCTACGACCTGATTTTAATTCGATGCATTTTTACCGATTCTGTAGGTGTTGAGTCTTGCATTATATTTTGTACAGAAAGGTGATTCAGTTATTTTTTATCGATTTTTGTGGGTATGGGCTGTTGTAATAAATTCTGGTTTATTCATTTTTTGTATAGGACTGTATTTTTGGGGAGGTTAGTGGGATAAGGGTGTGAGAGGTGGCCGTTTAATGTATCGGAAGGTAATTTGATGCATTATGATCGATTTTTCTAGGTTTGAGCTGTTGTTATAAATTCAGAGTTAGTCATTTGTTGTTTCAGAAGGTACTTCAATGCATTATTTATAATTTTTTTAGTTTGGGTTGTTGTAATAAGTTCAGGAATACCCCTTAATGTATGAAATGTATGTACCGGTATGTTCTATTGGCTTTAAATTAAATTAAATTTACAATAACTTTTCTTTAATAATTTTTATTTTCGTTGTTTTGTTATGTTGCATTGATTTAGGTTTTTTGGACTATCAGTGCGCACAAAAGATATAGATTATCAAAACATGTTTACATGCTTTTTAATTTACATTAGTCATATGGTTCATATTATTGATCATTTTTTATTATCTTTGCAATCTGTTCTAGTATTGCCATGTAAGATGGGTGGTCCTATGAATTCTGCACTCCGACAGGGGGTCATAGTTGTGTTCATTTTCATCACAGATCGTAATCTGATGATGAAAATTCCCTTTTGCATGATGCTCCTCTGTCGGCATTCGAACCTGGTACCTCCCAACCCAAACGTCTTAGCTTTAACCACTGCGCCGTTTGGCCGGTATATTAAATGGTTTAGTTTGATCTAAGGGTTTCAATAATTTTACTTTATAGTTAACGTAACTTCTAAAGAACACATTTAATAGTGACCATAAATGTCACATTCACTACCTTTCCAAATTGCAACATTTTAACCTTGAAGACCTGAAATAACTTGCCACTTAGATCATTGAATTATTTTTTTTGATCTAAATTGCTTTCGGTTAAATAAACAATTAGGAACGATTTTCATGACGAAGAAATTTTTCTAATGAAGAGGTTATTTTTATGTTTCAACGTATTACGATTTTAAATTTTCTCTTTTCATGATTTTCCATGTTTTATGGATCTTTGTTTTACTGGTACATAGAAAACATAAAATATTAGAAGTACACCAATAGAACCAAATCAGAAGAATAAATTATTTTAATTTAAAAATAAAAAAATTTCCAACTCTGTTGGATAAAATAATTTTATCCTTGGATAAAACGGATAATAAATAACTGCAGGAGTTCCTCAAAAAATCTGATTAGAATCCTGTTTCAATCCAACATACTTAAGAATATTTAAATATCTTGATCGGTTAATAAATATAAAACTTCCTTCCCAGTTGGTCATATTCCAAAAAATCTCCAAAAATCAATGAGAATCCTATGTTGATTAACAACACCAATTTCACATACACAATTTATTTGAGAATTCCATTTTCAGCCACAATAGCCATTTTTTTAAAAGTAAAATTTAAACAAAATAATTTAAACATGACCAAATTATTTTTCAAGAATGTTACCCAGGCCCTGTCCTCCATCCCCTATCTCAAAAACGCAAAAAATTATAAAAAGAAACCGGGGAGCTCCAGCCAAAGACACAAAATTGATTTCTGGTATACAAAACTTACTTACAATAGTTTTGAGTTGTTTCAATTCGCGCCGGATGACCCGGTGATCGATTTTTAAGAAAAGAGGAGTGAGTCAGCGCAATTGATTTCTTTAACTCGAAAACCCTCTTCATCAATTTTCCTCAAAATCAAGACTTCCTCACATTCTCAAATTCTGCATCTCGACACTTCAGGTGGATTAAGAAATCGGTATGAAATTTCTTATTTAAGCGTCCTCTATCTAACTTGGAAGGTGGGCCGGCTCATGAGTTTTCCTCCTGTCTCTATCTAATCCGGTTTCTGGCAATCCAAATGCCAATGCTTTAACAATTGCGCAGTTTGGCCATTAGTTCGTAAAATATATACTTATCGTTTAACATTGATAACACTTTATTTTACGATAAATATAATTTTAAATTTATTTAAACATGTTAATTGTTTGTTGTTGTGTACACGCTTTCCGACATCATTTAAAAACTTAAAAAGCCCCTTAAAACAACTGCCACTTAATGAAAATTGTATGAAAGTTAATTCAGTATAGTAAATCCACTCGGAATATATAGAGATGCCGGATTTTGGTGATATTCATTTTTTTTTTATTCAAAATTCGCCATTTTCGGTAAAATTTAAAAACTGATGCAAAAAATTTTGATTCAAATGTAAATTACAATTTGTTTGGCTTTAATCGTTTTCTCGCAAATAATTTCCTTGTCAAAATATTGCCAAAACTCGAAAAAGCTTAGTTGGAAGCTCCCGTTTTTTGTGAACCAGTTTCGACCAAAATTAACTGGAATCTGCTAATTTATTGCAAAAGCTTTAGATATGAAGCTTTATTTATATCAATCCGTTTGGGCTGTACAAAAGTCCAATTTTAGTAAAAAAAACTGGTTATGACAAAAATTGTGATTTCCGCTTAAAAGCTTGGAAGCCACTTTTAGTAGACCGATTTCGGCCAAAATTCACTGGGAGCTCCAAATTGATGAAAAAGCGTAATTATTACGTTCCATTCCAATCAAACTGAACTATAATGTTTTATCCCGAAATGAAGTGTGGTGTAGTCTAGATCAATGTACATTCGTAGTAAATGAATGTCGGGTGCTGGCCCCAACATATTCACATTACCATATTTTTTGTTGGTATTAGTTTAAAATCATTTATACAGGATACTAACAATTGAATTTCATTTTTCCACTTTCATGCTGCAACCTACTGATTTTACTACGTAATTACGTTTGCACTAATAACATAACGGGTCATGGATTTGCCTGTTGCAGTCAAATTATTATTTTAACAAAGTTGTGTTGTGCGTTGAATTATTTTTAAACCTAAATTCAATTTAATTTATTGTTTATGGATAAAAGTGATCCGCGGTACGTGAAAAGTATTAAGTGTGTACGCGTAATCGTGTGTTAAATTTCGTCTCATGTGAAATTGTTATTTTGTGTTTGTGTTTATAGTGTTATGAAATTTTACATAGTTTATAGTGAAAATATAATTTAAGCTAAAGTGTTTAGTGTATTGTTTTCAGTGTAAGGAAAGCTTCTAAAGTGGAGTGAAAACAAAATTGTGTTTAAACAGTTTAGTGCAGTAGAACTTTTAAAGTGTTTTTTCGACATTTTACCCTTACAATGTACTAAAGAAGATGGACCGACTTAGCGTTTTAAGGTAAGCCTTCTTCTATTTTTTTGATTTATATTTTGTGTGTACGGGTTTTATTTGAAACAGTGATTTAAATTATAAATATTTTTGTTTCCACACAAAATTGATAAAATATATAATCGGGAAAAATATAACAAATATTTTGATATGACAGCAGAAAATTTTCATAAGAAAAAATTTGATTTTGCTACTCACCGTTAGAAGACTTGTATCACTAAAAGGAAATTTGTATTGCAGCGATTTTCGAAAACGCAAACCATTTCTGAAATTTTTAATTAAACAAATGACCAATCACAAGAGAAAGTCTTAAAAAATTAAAGTATTTTTAAAACAAAAGAAAATATAAGTTTTGTTAATGTTTTGAGTATGTTACTTCTTATGAGCAACATAAGAAATCTGGCGTAGGGCTGTAACAATCAAAAATGTTTTAAGTCGTTCTAATATCAGTATTTTTTTTAGAAGTTTTTTAAAATTCCTCCCATTTACTGCTCTGTAATTATTTTTTATGATAATTTTAATCATAATTGATCGACTTATTGGCGGTCGACTACTTTGTGCGAAACACAATAAAGAGATTTCTTTTAACAATAAATAATTTAAAACCAACTTTTTGACTACCTTTTGCAAATTTCTTTCAGCGGGTATCATTCTCCTAAACTAAGTTCAAATATAATCAGTCATATCATTTTTTTAAATATTTTAAAATTTTTTTTTAAGATTTGTTTTCTAATTTTAATTTAGTAGTATGATATTCTTGTTTATAGTTCTCCCGAATCATATTCAAAAAAGTAATAATAATGTTGATGATGATTCTCCGCGTGCGATCAGGGAGGGTTGATTAGTCGTTGATATAAAGATGATTCATTGTATCTCCTCAAAAATCTTTGCCGTTTTAGTATTCTGCTTCGTATGGCCTACATATCCACTACTTATACCTCAGTTGTTCTTAATTGGTTTTTTTCGGCTGCCTGTGCACCACCACACTTTATTTAACTTGACGAAAACTCTAACTAACTTGATTTGTCAAATTGTTTTTCAAGTTTTGGTTCGTTTCTTTCATCTTCTAGATTTTCTTCAATTACCTTTTTGAATTCGTAATTATCCGGGTCTAACACTTGTTTCTTCGTAGCATCAATAGTCACAATACTAGTAAATTTTTACTATCACCCCTTGATAAATTATTCTGTTTTGGAATTTTATTCTTGCAACTGCTGACGGTAACTGAATTATTATATTTATTAGATTTTAGTTTGATTAACAGCAGAGTTATCGAGGTTTATCTGGTGTACATTATTAATACTAAAATTCATTGCAGTTCCTGATTAAGCTAATTTATTTAGTTGTAATGAAGATTTTTGATTACAGAATATCTTTGAAGCCGTACTACTTTTTAATTAAAAATAAAACTTTAATTTAAAGTCAATCAATGCGGCAGTAATTAGATGTAATTAGTAGTAATAATTCATTTAATTCTTTTAACTAATTGATAATTACCATTCAAATTATTGATTTAGCTTATTTGGGAGTTTAAGAATACGTCAATGCGTTTAATAAAATTATTTTAATAGATCAAACGAATGTGATTGTATGGAAAATTGAAGTATCGGAAGAGGGAAAATTTATAAAGTTACATAACGGTGGTGTTGCCCGATTCCTGTTTAAATTAAATTTTAATTCTAATTAATATTTTTTACGTAGCTTGCTAAAGTTCATGATTATTTATGGAAGCATACAAGGTAGGAATCACAAAGGCTATAACCGGGATTGCTAATAAATTTGATATTTCAGCGGATGTTTGAATTTTTGAAATTATAGATGGCTTTGAGACTACAGAATAAAATTTAAATGCAGACAAATATTGCTGTACTTAGATAGTTTTGTACTTCCAAGGCCCACGACACTTCTTTAATTAGATTATTTTCTATGTTGTTCGGGAGACTGTAAATTGGTAAAGGTTTTGGTGAGCTTGTTCTAAGTTGAATAAATAGTTAGCGCTGGTTGTCAATTTTATGGGTGGATGAAATGGTTAATCACTCATAATAATGAAGATTTATTTCAGGAAATTTACCAATTAAAAATTTTTTAGGAACGTGATTGCTGATTATTTATATCAAGAAAACAAAAATTATTGTGCCGTGTTGTGCTTTACTAACTATTAACTACTTAGGTGTCTGTAACCGGGTCAAGTCTATCATATCTAATAACCTTTCCTATCCTTCAATCTTAATATATGTAAAAGAGGTCAAAGGTAGACCCGGCGTATTCAGTATCCCTGCTTTGTCTTGGCCGTACATTTTAATCAATCAATCAATCAATCAATCAATCAATAAAAATTTAATATAATTTCAGAATAGAATTAAACATATTAAATATTTGGGACTGATTTTTACTTTAATTTATATCAGAGCATAAACTTCGTTATTGACAATAATTGTTGTTGTTGTCAACATAAACATGGCCGGCAATAACACATCATGTGCTTAATGAGAACCAAAATTCTACGAGTTTATATAATTTCAGAATAGAAATAAATTAATTCCAATGGTTCGGGTTTGATATTCACTTTTGTTTAAATAAAAGTATAAATTTCGTTCACGGTAAATATTGTTGTTGTTGTCAACATAAACATGGCCGACGACAGCACATAATGAGTACCTAAAGTATACGATTTTGTATAATTTCAGAATAGAATTAAATTAATTCCAATGGTTCGGGTTTGATATTCACTTTTGTTTAAATAAAAGTATAAATTTCGTTCACGGTAAATATTGTTGTTGTTGTCAACATAAACATGGCCAACGACAGCACATAATGAGTACCTAAAGTACCTTCATAATAATGAAGATTTATTTCAGGAAATTTACCAATTAAAAATTTTTTAGGAACGTGATTGCTGATTATTTATATCAAGAAAACAAAAATTATTGTGCCGTGTTGTGCTTTACTAACTATTAACTACTTAGGTGTCTGTAACCGGGTCAAGTCTATCATATCTAATAACCTTTCCTATCCTTCAATCTTAATATATGTAAAAGAGGTCAAAGGTAGACCCGGCGTATTCAGTATCCCTGCTTTGTCTTGGCCGTACATTTTAATCAATCAATCAATCAATCAATCAATCAATCAAAATTTAATATAATTTCCGAATAGAATTAAACATATTAAATATTTGGGACTGATTTTTACTTTAATTTATATCAGAGCATAAACTTCGTTATTGACAATTATTGTTGTTGTTGTCAACATAAACATGGCCGGCAATAACACATCATGTGCTTAATGAGAACCAAAATTCTACGAGTTTATATAATTTCAGAATAGAAATAAATTAATTCAAATGGTTCGGGTTTGATATTCACTTTTATTTAAATAGAAGTATAAACTTCGTTTACGAAAAATATTGTTGTTGTTGTCAACATAAACATGGCCGACAACAACATATAATGTAATTATTGAGTACCAAAAGTCTACGATTTTATATAATTTCAGAATAGAAATAAATTAATTCCAATGGTTCGGGTTTGATATTCACTTTTATTTAAATAGAAGTATAAACTTCGTTCACGGTAAATATTGTTGTTGTTGTCAACATAAACATGGCCGACAAAACACATAATGTAATTATTGAGTACCAAAAGTCTACGATTTTATATAATTTCAGAATAGAAATAAATTAATTCCAATGGTTCGGGTTTGATATTCACTTTTATTTAAATAACGGGTGATTTTTTAAGAGCTTGAGAACTTTTTTTTAAAAAAAAACGCATAAAATTTGCAAAATCTCATCGGTTCTTTATTTAAAACGTTAGATTGGTCCATGACATTTACTTTTTGAAGATAATTTCATTTAAATGTTGACCGCGGCTGCGTCTTAGGTGGTCCATTCGGAAAGTCCAATTTTGGGCAACTTTTTCGAGCATTTCGGCCGGAATAGCCCGAATTTCTTCAGAAATGTTGTCTTCCAAAACTGGAATAGTTGCTGGCTTATTTCTGTAGACTTTAGACTTGACGTAGCCCCACAAAAAATAGTCTAAAGGCGTCAAATCGCATGATCTTGGTGCCCAACTTACCGGGCCATTTCTTGAGATGAATTGTTCTCCGAAGTTTTCCCTCAAAATGGCCATAGAATCGCGAACTGTGTGGCATGTAGCGCCATCTTGTTGAAACCACATGTCAACTAAGTTCAGTTCTTCCATTTTTGGCAACAAAAAGTTTGTTAGCATCGAACGATAGCGATCGCCATTCACCGTAACGTTGCGTCCAACAGCATCTTTGAAAAAATACGGTCCAATGATTCCACCAGCGTACAAACCACACCAAACAGTGCATTTTTCGGGATGCATGGGCAGTTCTTGAACGGCTTCTGGTTGCTCTTCACTCCAAATGCGGCAATTTTGCTTATTTACGTAGCCATTCAACCAGAAATGAGCCTCATCGCTGAACAAAATTTGTCGATAAAAAAGCGGATTTTCTGCCAACTTTTCTAGGGCCCATTCACTGAAAATTCGACGTTGTGGCAGATCGTTCGGCTTCAGTTCTTGCAGGAGCTGTATTTTATACGGTTTTACACCAAGATCTTTGCGTAAAATCTTCCATGTCGTCGAATAACACAAACCCAATTGCTGCGAACGGCGACGAATCGACATTTCACGGTCTTCAGCAACACTCTCAGAAACAGACGCAATATTCTCTTCTGTACGCACTGTACGCATTCGTGTGGTTGGTTTAATGTCCAATAAAGTAAACTGAGTGCGAAACTTGGTCACAATCGCATTAATTGTTTGCTCACTTGGTCGATTATGTAGACCATAAATCGGACGTAAATCGCGAAACACTTTTCGAACCGAACACTGATTTTTGTAATATAATTCAATTATTTGCAAGCGTTGCTCGTTAGTAAGTCTATTCATTATGAAATGTCAAAGCATACTGAGCATCTTTCTCTTTGACACCTTGTCTGAAATCCCGCGTGATCTGTCAAATACTAATGCATGAAAATCCTAACCACAAAAAAATCACCCTTTAGAAGTATAAACTTCGTTTACGAAAAATATTGGTGTTGTTGTCAACATAAACATGGCCGACAACAACATATAATGTAATTATTGAGTACCAAAAGTCTACGATTTTATATAATTTCAGAATAGAAATAAATTAATTCCAATGGTTCGGGTTTGATATTCACTTTTATTTAAATCGAAGTATAAATTTCGTTCACGGTAAATATTGTTGTTGTTGTCAACATAAACATGGCCGAAAAAAACAAATAATGTTCTTAATGAGTACAAAAAGTCTACGATTTTATTTAATTTCAGAATAGAATTAAATTAATTCAAATGGTTCGGGTTTGATATTGACTTTAATTTAAATAGAAGTATAAATTTCGTTTACGAAAAATATTGTTGTTGTTGTCAACATAAACATGGCCGACAACAACATATAATATAATTATTGAGTACCAAAAGTCTACCACTTTATATAATTTCAGAATAGAATTAAATAAATTCTAATGGTTCGGGTTTGATGTTGACTTTTATTTATATAGAAGTACAAATTTCGTTCATGATAAATATTGTTGTTGTTTTCAACAAAAACATGGCCGACGACAGCACATATTGAGTACCTAAAGTCTACCACTTTATATTATTTCAGAATAGAATTAAATTAATTCCAATGGTTCGGGTTTGATATTGACTTTTATTTAAATACAAGTACAAATTTCGCCACGGTAAATATTGCTGTTGTTGTCAATATAAACATGGCCGACAAAAACACATAATGTACTTAATGAGTACCAAAAGTTTACGATTTTATATAATTTCAGAATTGAATTAAATTAATTCCAATGGTTCTGGTTTGATATTCACATTTATTTAAATAAAAGTATAAATTTCGTTCACGGTAAATATTGTTGTTGTTGTCAACATAAACATGGCCGACAAAAACAAATAATAAGTACCTAAAGTCTACGATTTTGTATAATTTCAGAATAGAATTAAATTAATTCCAATGGTTCGGGTTTGATATTCACTTTTATTTAAATAGAAGTATAAACTTCGTTAACGGTAAATATTGTTGTTGTTGTCAACATAAACATGGCCGACAAAAACACATAATGAGTACCTAAAGTATACGATTTTGTATAATTTCAGAATAGAATTAAATTAATTCAAATGGTTCGGGTTTGATATTCACTTTAATTTAAATAGAAAAATGAATTTCATTCACGGTAAATATTGTTGTTGTTGTCAACATAAACATGGCCGACGACAGCACATAATGAGAACCAAAAGTCTACGATTTTATAAAATTTCAGAATAAACTTAAATTAATTCCAATGGTTCGGGTTTGATGTTGACTTTTATTTATATAGAAGTACAAATTTCGTTCATGATAAATATTGTTGTTGTTTTCAACAAAAACATGGCCGACGACAGCACATATTGAGTACCTAAAGTCTACCACTTTATATTATTTCAGAATAGAATTAAATTAATTCCAATGGTTCGGGTTTGATATTGACTTTTATTTAAATACAAGTACAAATTTCGCCACGGTAAATATTGCTGTTGTTGTCAATATAAACATGGCCGACAAAAACACATAATGTACTTAATGAGTACCAAAAGTTTACGATTTTATATAATTTCAGAATTGAATTAAATTAATTCCAATGGTTCTGGTTTGATATTCACATTTATTTAAATAAAAGTATAAATTTCGTTCACGGTAAATATTGTTGTTGTTGTCAACATAAACATGGCCGACAAAAACAAATAATAAGTACCTAAAGTCTACGATTTTGTATAATTTCAGAATAGAATTAAATTAATTCCAATGGTTCGGGTTTGATATTCACTTTTATTTAAATAGAAGTATAAACTTCGTTAACGGTAAATATTGTTGTTGTTGTCAACATAAACATGGCCGACAAAAACACATAATGAGTACCTAAAGTATACGATTTTGTATAATTTCAGAATAGAATTAAATTAATTCAAATGGTTCGGGTTTGATATTCACTTTAATTTAAATAGAAAAATGAATTTCATTCACGGTAAATATTGTTGTTGTTGTCAACATAAACATGGCCGACAACAACATATAATGTAATTATTGAGTACCAAAAGTCTACCACTTTATATAATTTCAGAATAGAATTAAATAAATTCTAATGGTTCGGGTTTGATATTCACTTTTGTTTAAATAAAAGTATAAATTTCGTTCACGGTAAATATTGTTGTTGTTGTCAACATAAACATGGCCGACGACAGCACATAATGAGTACCTAAAGTATACGATTTTGTATAATTTCAGAATAGAGTTAAATTAATTCCAAAGGTACGGGTTTGATGTTGACTTTTATTTATATAGAAGTACAAATTTCGTTCACGATAAATATTGTTGTTGTTGTCAACAAAAACATGGCTGACGACAGCACATAATGAGTACTTAAAGTCTACGATTTTATATAATTTCAGAATATAATTAAATTAATTCCAATGGTTCGGGTTTCATATTCACTTTTATTTAAATAAAAGTATAAATTTCATACACGGTAAATATTGTTGTTGTTGTCAAAATTAATATGGCCGTCAATAACACATAATGTACTTAATGAGAACCAAAAGTCTACGATTTTATATAATTTCAGAATAAACATAAATTAATTCCAATAATTCGGGTTTGATATTCACTTTTATTTTAATAAAAGTATAAATTTTGTTCACGTTAAATATTGTTGTTGTTGTCAACATAAACATGGCCGACAAAAACACATAATGAGTACCAAAAGTCTACGATTTTATATTATTTCAGAATAGAGTTAAATTAATTCCAATGGTTCGGGTTTGATGTTGACTTTTATTTATATGGAAGTACAAATTTCGTTCACGATAAATATTGTAGTTATTGTCAACATAAACATGGCCGACGACAGCACATAATGAGTACCTAAAGTCTACGATTTTGTATAATTTCAGAATAGAATTAAATTAATACCAATGGTTCAGGTTGTATAGTATAAATTTCGTTCACGGTAAATATTGTTGTTGTTGTCAACGTAAACATGGCCGACAAAAACACATAATGAGCACCAAAAGTCTACGATTTTTTATAATTTCAGAATAGAATTAAATTAATTCCAATGGTTCGGGTTTGATATTGGCTTTTATTTAAATAGAAGTATAAATTTCGTTCACGATAAATATTGTTGTTGTTGTCAACATAAACATGGCCGAAAAAAAACACATAATGTACTTATTGAGTACCAAAAGTCTACGATTTTATATAATTTCAGAATAGAATAAAATTAATTCCAATGGTTCGGGTTTCATATTCAATTTTATTTAAATAGAAGTATAAATTTCGTTAATGGTAAATATTGTTGTTGTTGTCAAAATAAACATGGCCGGCAATAACACATCATGTGCTTAACGAGAACCAAAAGTCTACGCATTTAGATAGTTTCAGAATAGAATTAAATTAATTTCAATGGTTCGGGTTTGATATTGACTTTTATTTAAATAGAAGTACAAATTTCGTTCACGATAAATATTGTTGTTGTTGTCAACAAAAACATGGCCGACGATAGCAAATATTGAGTACCTAAAGTCTACGATTTTAGATAATTTCAGAATAGAATTAAAATTAATTCCAATGGTTCGGGTTTGATATTCACTTTTATTTAAATAGAAGTATAAATTTCGTTCACGGTAAATATTGTTGTTGTTGTCAACATAAACATGGCCGGCGACAACACATAATGAACTTAATGAGTACCAAAAGTCTACGATTTTATAAAATTTCAGAATAGAATTAAACTAATTCCAACAATTCGGGTTTGATATTCACTTTTATTTAAATCGAAGTATAAATTTCGTTCACTGTAAATATTGTTGTTGTTGTCAACATAAACATGGCCGACAAAAACACATAATGTAATTACTGAGTACCAAAAGTCTAGAACTTTTTATAATTTCAGAATACAATTAAATTAATTGCAATGGTTCGGGTTTAATATTCACTTTTATTTAAATAAAAGTATAAATTTCGTTCACGGTAAATATTGTTGTTGTTGTCAACATAAGCATGGCCGACAAAAACACATAATGTACTTAATGAGTACCAAAAGTCTACGATTTTATATAATTTCAGAATAGAATTAAATTAATCTCAATGGTTCGGGTTTGATATTGACTTTTATTTAAATTGAAGTACAAATTTCGTTCACGATAAATATTGTAGTTATTGTCAACATAAACATGGCCGACAAAAACACATAATGAGCACCAAAAGTCTACGATTTTTTATAATTTCAGAATAGAATTAAATTAATTCCAATGGTTCGGGTTTGATATTGACTTTTATTTAAATAGAAGTACAAAATTCGTTCACGGTAAATATTGTTGTTGTTGTCAACAAAAACAAGGCCGACAACAGCAAATATTGAGTACCAAAAGTCTACGAGTTTATATAATTTCAGAATAGATATAAATTAATTACAATGGTTCGGGTTTGATATTGACTTTTATTTAAATAGAACTATAAATCTCGTTCACGGTAAATATTGTTGTTGTTGTCAACATAAACATGGCCGACAAAAACACATAATGTACTTAATGAGCACCAAAAGTCTACGATTTTATAAAATTTCAGAATAGAATTAAACTAATTCCAACAATTCGGGTTTATTATTCACTTTTATTTAAATAGAAATAAATATTTCGTTCACGATAAATATTGTAAATAGTTATTGTCAACATAAACATGGCCGACGACAGCACATAATGAGTACCTAAAGTCTACGATTTTGTATAATTTCAGAATAGAATTAAATTAATACCAATGGTTCAGGTTGTATAGTATAAATTTCGTTCACGGTAAATATTGTTGTTGTTGTCAACGTAAACATGGCCGACAAAAACACATCATGAGTACCTAAAGTCTACGATTTTGTATAATTTCAGAATAGAATTAATTTAATTCCAATGGTTCGGATTTGATATTCACTTTTATTTAAATAGAAGTATAAACTTCGTTCACGGTAAATATTGTTGTTGTTGACAACATAAACATGGCCGACAAAAACACATAATGTAATTACTGAGTACCAAAAGTCTAGAACTTTTTATAATTTCAGAATACAATTAAATTAATTGCAGTGGTTCGGGTTTAATACTCACTTTTATTTAAATAAAAGTATAAATTTTATTCATTGTAAATATTGTTGTTGTTGTCAAAATAAATATGGCCGACAAAAACACATAATGTACTTAATGAGCACCAAAAGTCTACGATTTTATATAATTTCAGAATAGAATTAAAATTATTTATATGTTTGGGACTGATTTTGAATTTAATTTATATCAGAGTAAGAATTTCGTTAATGACAATTATTGTTGTTGTTGTTAACATAAACATGGCCGACAAAAACACATAATGTAATTACTGAGTACCAAAAGTCTAGAACTTTTTATAATTTCAGAATACAATTAAATTAATTGCAATTATGGTTCGGGTTTAATATTCACTTTTATTTAAATAAAAGTATAAATTTCGTTCACGGTAAATATTGTTGTTGTTGTCAACATAAACATGGCGGACAAAAACACATAATGTAATTATTGAGTACCAAAAGTCTAGAACTTTTTATAATTTCAGAATACAATTAAATTAATTGCAGTGGTTCGGGTTTAATACTCACTTTTATTTAAATAAAAGTATAAATTTTGTTCACTGTAAATATTGTTGTTGTTGTCAAAATAAATATGGCCGACAAAAACACATAATGTACTTAATGAGCACCAAAAGTCTACGATTTTATATAATTTCAGAATAGAATTAAAATTATTTATATGTTTGGGACTGATTTTGAATTTAATTTATATCAGAGTAAGAATTTCGTTAATGACAATTATTGTTGTTGTTGTTAACATAAACATGGCCGACAAAAACACATAATGTACTTTATGAGGACCGAAAGTCTGCGATCTTATATAATTTCAGAATAGAATAAAATTAATTATAATGGTCGCTAAAAGCTGCACAATTCAGTCTCAAACGATGATTATGATCTAGAATCTAGTAGCCCTCGGCAACCCTGCTGATCGGCGATTGACATTCTACTTAAATTTGAGCTGTAGGGAAAATTGCGTTTCCAACTGATTTTGTATGGACTTTAAAATTAATATTTTATGATGCTTCCTCAGATAAAGATTACAAATATTGTACTTGTTTGGCTTGCATCCGATATCTTTCGGCCGACCGAGTGGTTTAAAGCAGCGCACAACTTCATCGCAAGTGTCATGAATCTGTGCGGTAGGGTGTCAATTTGCATGTTTCATGGTGTTTTTGTTGGGGTAGGTTTAAATAAATGATTACAAAATGTAGTCTCTTTTTATCATATTGATTGCATAATTTCTGATATGCCTCTATATTTTAAGTACTTGACCTTTCAAAAACCCCTTGAGATATTGAAACTGTCACAGAAAATTGTTCGTTCTTATGCACGGTAAAAACACAATAATCGTGAACAATTTTGCAATCCTTATAAGCCCTATCAATGGGTATAATAACGAAAATCGCAAACCGATGATTGCGTGGTTTTCAATATTTGATATTCATATAATATTTATGGATTGACTGCAGTTTTCTTATAGTTTTTGCAATTTTAGCACAATTGAAGAAAATTGATCATCTACGAATTCGATGTCAGTTTTAACGAAATTCGACAATTCAAACATATGATACTCTACATATAAGAAGTCTCTGTGATTTCATGTACCATTTCAAATTCAATCCACAATTCTTCTATGTTTACATCGTCTTTAGTTCCTTCTTTTAATTTCCTGTTATCTCCGATGATGATCTAAAACACCAGTCATTGCTATGAGTATCATTTGTAGTTGTTGTTGTCTAAATCACGTTTGTTGATTGATTTATTTTAGCATATCAACACTGGTATGGCGTAAAACACAAAGCTGGACATTTACTTTTTGAAGTATCCATATAACCTGTATTGATCAAGTAAAGCGAAGAAAGCTTAAAAATTGGCTCGATCCGCAGCCATATTAAATAGAGGAAAATAATAATACGAATAAAGCCGCAGAAAAATATTTGAACGCAAACCATTACAATCCAAAATATAGAAAAATTCATACAATAATTGCTCGCGATTTTGTTTCTAATCATCTCATACAATGTATATCAGGTAGCTTTATACTGCCATCTGAACAATACGCCATATCATTACGTAGAGATCAAGTTTATTTAACAAAACAAATAAAATCTTGCCATAACATCATGATGCCAAAAACATGATTTATTAGCTTTTCCGCAATACTCATATATAACTAAAAGAAATGAAACTCACTAATTAAAGGTAACCTTTTGTATATCTCTTAAATTGATTTAATCGGAGGTACCTTTAAACCTACATAATTTTAAGCGCAAACTTAGCAATCATATTTAAAAACCATACTAATAATATCAAATTCATATCATTATTATGTTTATGTATTTAATTGACGAGCTTAACTGATTCTTGTAATTACCAAAATTTAAAATAAATCAACATGATTAATGAATCAATCGATTAATCAATATAACGTTTACGTCAATTAATCATCTAAATCGTTAAGCTAAGATTATATCGCGTAAATGATATACCTTTCCCGGTTAACATGTTTCTTAAGCGGATTGTATATTCTAAAATTATTTTCGATTCGTATTGCAATATTGCTATGTTCATCACGTCTGGTAGTTCTTTCAAATCGATACATAAGTTTTTCAAATCATATTATTGTGTGTACGGATATAAATTTATAAGACACTTAAGTTTTGTTACCAGTAGCAGTGTGATTAATTTAATCGATCATATATTCATAAAAAATTAAGTTACAAAAAGAATTTATTCTCAAATTTTATATCTGTTGGTATAATTTAAAATAATGTACTTACAAGTACTCGTATATGTATAGACAAGAAGTGGAACTTAATTAGCTCCATTTCAAGGACGACCTCATTTTATAAAGTTTTATATTTTATTTTTCAACAAACTATCACATTAATTCATCGTCAATCAATCAAACCTAAAAAATAAAACTTGAATTAATGATATGGAAATAAGTTAAAAAAATTTGAGAATTAAAACATTATAATTTCGACATTCAACTTTTTGACAGCATCCAAATTTTTGTAAAAAAAAAATTGGGTAATTTTAAGTTGATCTTCTAGATTAATTATGGTTTAGAATATATGTAAGAATCAAAGTAATAAATTTTCGTGTGATATGATTATTATTGTTTGGATAGTAAAATGAAAATATTACAAAAATATCAAACAGTTGGTGTTTTCAAGGTAATTCAAATGGTGCGTGCGCTAATAAAACCTTGAAAACTGTTTCAGTAATTTTAATCCCTGTACACAAGTTGTATTTGATTAATTAAGCAGCATTTCCTTAATTTTCAGCTTAAACTAAAAATTGAACTTGAACAATATTTGTAAATTTAATTTTAATCTCGAATATGAAAGTTTTGTCAGAAATACTATTTTAAAACTGTCACCTATGAAATTTGAAATTTATAATCAGAATTATTTTCCGATTGGATTATTTAACATCCATGAAGTTGGCACCTGAACAAGCAAGTTTTATAGAAATAAAAATTTGGTCGTATAAGTTACTACTTGGTCACAATTGATTAGTTATTTTGAGTGATTGAGGTTTTTTTTAAATCGCTTTTAAAATTTTTAAGATAATCTTGTTTTAGAGTTTCATGGAAGGCAAATAAAAACACAGAATGAACGCCATCGATAAGTGTGAGTTTGATAAATTGTCATACAGAAAGATTTTCGTATGTATACAGATGCAGACACGAATAAAATATATTGAATTTAAATTTTTTGAGCCTGACCCAACATTTATCATGCATGACCAAATAGCAACATCCATTGCTTAATTAACTCGCACTTTGACTTATTCAAATACTCAAGTTTGCGGTAGCGAATTTTTTAAATAATAGTACCTAATGTCAATTTAGATTGAAATGATTTTACACTGAGTATAAAAATGGTACTGCAACTGCTGTCTAAATCTTCATTTGAAAAAAGTAATTTTTTCTACTCTATGTTTCTTGATAGAGTATACCAATTTTTTCACAGTTACCGTGCTATTTTAATATCGCCAAATAAAAGTATCCCCGGAGCGAAGAAAAATCACTTCATTAACAAAACTTGAATAAAATTTGCTACTTACTGGTGCAATCAATATTTTTATTTATTCAAAACAAATAAAAGCAAAGGTAGAGATTTTTTTAGCTCCACATATTTATACGGAGAGCCGCTATCGGGCGCTCATTCCCACTTGCTGGGAAATTTTAAAAAGGAAATTTCAAATTTATTCTTATTTTACAAATTGAAAACGTAGCAAGCTGAATTGTAGTTTATAACGTCAAGTCAAATTAAATGTCAATTTAGATATTTCAGATCATTAACCGGTTAGTGGGGTTGAATTGGAAGATTTTGGGGCTTTCCCCAATGTATAGAAAGTGTGTGGATGACATACAATTCATTCGTTGAGATTTTACGTATGAAACAGATACAGTAAGTAAGTAAAACATAAAATCACGATTTTTTGATTCTTTTTATGAAAGTTTATTGTACAGGGTGTCCGCCGGGAAGGTATACTACTTTGTTTTGCCGCCATTTAGGCGAATAATAGTATTGACAGTTCATACTTGACACTCGTATGAAGTAGACACGTGGCAAATGTATTATGGAAAAATATTCGATAAACCATCGTGTCAATAGGATGTTACAGCTCGCCCATGACAACCCAGATTTTCATGAAAAAATCATAATGAGTGACGAGGCACATTTTCATTTAAATGGATATGTGAATAAACAGAATAGTGGGTTCTGGGCAATGGAAAACCCTCACATTATTCATCAGTCACCTTTACATCCATTAAAAGTGACAGTCTGGTGTGCAATTTGGTTAGGAGGAATCATTGGACCTTACTTCTTTGAAAATGAAAACGGCGTAACGGTAACTGTGAATGGGGAGCGATATCGTGATATTATTGAAAACTTTTTAACGCCACAACTGCATACTTTGGGCTTGATTAACATGTGGTATCAACAAGACGGTGCCACATCGCATACAGCCAGGATTACAATGGAATTACTGCGAGAACTCTTTCCACAACAAGTTATTTCAAAAAATGGTGATGTTGATTGGCCTCCACGGTCGCCTGATTTGACTGCTCCGGACTTATTTTTGTGGGGATATCTAAAAAGCAAGGCTTATGCAAACAAACCAGACTCGCTTGAGCAACTCAAACAAAATATTCGTGATGAAATTAATGAAATACCGCGTGAAATGTGTGAGAATGTAATGAAAAATGTGTTCAAAAGGGCTCGCATTTGTGAGGCTAAAAGAGGCGGACATTTATCTGATATTGTATTCCATACATAATTGCCGACATTAAATAAAACATTTATCAATATAAGATCCATTCTCTTTCATTTATTCAAAAATCATAAACAAACAAAGAAGTATACCTTCCCGGCGGACACCCGTTATTTTGTTTGACGTTACCAACTAATGCATAGTAAAATCACTTTACTGTTAATAATTGTCAGGCAACTTTTGTCCATACTATCAACCAATTTTTCTGCATACTGTGGTAATGAATACTGTGGATCAATCAACTTTTCTGCATACTGTGGAATTTAAGACCCTTAATTGGTTCCTTTTCAATAATTACGTAGTGCAAATCGAGCAAGTTTTGACATCCAATTCCAACAAATTTTGAAACGTCATTAACAGCAAGAAAAAGGTGTCTGGGTTTCTGTTGAATATGTCTTACCAGACCTCCACCGTCAGTCAGCCATCCGACATTTGCAATTTGTTTGCCAAATTCTTTGCATCGATTTACAAGCCACTTCGGTTAACAGGCACTGGGTCTCCTACTACTTCTATCTCCATTGTACTCGATCATTTTAAACTTACCGAATAGAAGGTTCTGAATCAGCTACTTCTTCTCGTCGTTAGCAAGTGAGCGGGTTATGACGGTCTTCCACCGATCCTATTCAAACGTTGTGCTATAAGTCTGGCCTCTGCAGTTGTCTTTTTGTTGAACGAAAGACTTCGTCGTGGTATTTTCCAGGTCCCTGGAAAATATCATGCATTCATCCAATTTTCAAGGCGGGTAATAGAAGTGAGGTAAGTATCATGGGATCGCCATTCTCTTCGTCTTAACCAAACTGTTTGAGTCCATGGGTCACAGAGAATTGCACTTCACTACCAAGAGACTTATTTCTCTTTTTCGGCATGGATTTTATCCCGGTAGATCTATCGTGTCTAACTTGTCCTCATTTTGTGGTAATCTATTTGACAGTCTAGACTCCAAGCAGCAGCTTGACGTTGTCTACATAGGCTTCGCACAGGATTTCGATGTGATTGATCAATCCATCCTTATTAGCAAGTTAGAGAGTCTCGACTCGATCTCTCAGATCGTTGACAATCTGTTAGGATTCTAAATTCTTTCTCCTCATGATTTCAGGTGCCATCCGGCGTGCCTCAATGTAGCCATATCGGCCCACCGTTATTTTTATTATTTATTAACGACGTTGTAAAATGTTTTAAGTTTGTCAATTGCCTCAACTTCGCAGATGACATAAAGATTGTTGCCCGGGTCTCTAGCGTGTTAGACTGCGAAATGTTACACGACGACCTAAACCGCTTTGGCAGCTGGTCAATTAACAACTTACTGACTTTAAACGTGAATGCAAAACCATTTCTTTCTTCCGTATCCGCTCGCCAGTTTTTTATCAATATCAACTGTACAACGAAGCCATTGATCGGGTTGAGTTCATTTCGGATCTTGGTGTGATCTTTGAATCTGATGCTATACATTTACCAGACATGTTAACGCCATTATTTCAAAGATGTACATTGTGCTTGGCTACTTCAAACAAAACTGTAAGGACTTTCGTGACCTTTCCGTGTTTGGTCCTCCTACCAATGTCATTTTGAGAGTATCCAGAAACAGTTGATTTTGTTCGTGCTTCGACGTTTACCATCCAATCGTGTTGTGGACTACATTCTTCTGCTTTAACAGAATCGAGATAATATTTTGAAACTGCAACGTCTAGACAATCGCCGAGATGTAGCTGTTTGCGCGTGATATCATCAATTCGTGATTTCAACTTGTACGCTTCCGAACGTCAACTCCGAGGGTTTCGAGCGTGTTCAATAAGGGCTACGGAGCTTTCAATTATCAGTTGTCGAGAAATTCATTCAAAAAATCTTTATATAATCTTTTGTAGTCGAGCTCGTGCGCTGTAATTTCTTTTTTCTTTACCAATTGTTTTGTTGTGCCGATTGCAGTTATTGTATGCATCATTTATAAATAAATAAATAAATAATGAATTTTGCCATATCTTCCGGACGGAGAATTTTTTCTTTGGTACATTTTCAGCTTAATTTTCATGAGTGCCAATACAATTTAAATCGGATTGGCGTCAGGTGCCCTTTCTTAGTTTAATTGCGAACGAAGTATGCTACGATGTTTCGGCCCATTGTCTTTTTACCAGATCTAATTAGAAATTCCCGCTCCAAACCACTTCCGGGCCTCGCTGCAAACCTCGTGAATAAATTTTATTCATGAAAAGTGCGTACAGGCTCCGAGTTAAAACTATTGAATTACCATAACCTTGCTTGTTGAAGCATCCCCAGACATGAAGCTTAAGCGGGTACTTATGAGTTCAGACAATCCTTTTGTTTTGCTTAATTAACTAAACACGTCTTTTAACAATAAAAGTGCAAAAAGATAACCCATCGGTAAACACAACATTCGTCCATAATCTTTGTTTATATCTTCATTCTACCACTGTAGTCACTTTTCGACGTGTTTTTGTGTTTGCAGTGGTTTGACGAAAGTATTTCGATATACGTAGCCGCGTTACACAATTTTATTTCATATAGTTGTTTTTGATATAATAATATTCTTTCTCGCTACTTTTCATATATGTTATCCGCTAAACAGTTACAGTTAAACTAATTTCTGTTTGAGAGAGTCAAAGATGTATCAATACAAAAGCGATTTAGGCCCCATCCATATTTGTTCCTTTAGCTTAAGTACAGTTGAGCCGTACAGCTCGTATTGCACCTACTGTACATCTCTTATAAACAGAAATCCTTGTTGACGATTCAAAACATCAAACATCAGTTGATAATTCAAAATGTCAAATAATCAAGTCAGCTAGATGCAGTTGCGTATAAAGTCAATTATAAAACGACAATATGTAATAAATGAAGGTCGTGTAGATAATTTCTCACTCAGCACAGTTATTGTTAGTCAACAACACCAACTCCAATACATTGTGATATAGAAAATACAGAATTTCATTTTTCTGTTCCATTCATGAATAAAATGAGCGTACTGTTTTCTGAGTAAAAAAATCAATCGAAATCGACATACGGATGCTATACACAGATTTCGTTATCGTTTAAATTAAATATTTTTGCAACTGAGCCTGACCGAATATCAGCATCTTTTGCCGATTTAACTCTGGACCTTTATATATGCAAATACTCAAGTTTGGTACAAATATTTATAAAAACGAATGCTACAGCGATTTTTGCTAGAAAGCATTAGAAAATTGTCCAGTTTAAATTAAATATTAAGCACTAAGCCTAACCATTCGTGAGACCTGACTAGAAATCATCACCTATTACCGAATTAACTACACACTTTGGTTTATTCAAATACTGAAATTTGGTTCGAAATTTTTTGAAATAATAGCGACGATGTTTCATCGATTTTTGTTAGAACGTTATATAAACTATGCTTGACCAATTTCCAAAATCTATTATCGAAACAACTACGCATTTTGGTTTAAAAAAAATGGTAAGGAAGTTACACAGATTTTTGATTGATCGTTTTCATCGGAAAACTGATAAGTAGAACAGTATTAACTAAACCTGGCCAATTATTCGTCGTTTCTGACCAAATGCAAATATATTTTTAAGAATTGACACCACATAATGGTTTATTAAATACTTAAGTTTGGTACCAAATTTTTATAAATACTAGCGACGATGTAACAATGTTTATTTACTAATGCGCATCAGAAAACTGAAACGCCTTATTAAATATTTTAATTGCTAAAAATTGCCAATTGTGCATTATGCATGACTCAAAAATGGAGGGGTATGATTAGTGTGGCCAATATTCGACATTGGTTTATGACAAATGTTCAAAGATCTGAAATACACCACACTTAATTTCTAAAGCAAAAAATCGAATCAACTGGATTTGTTATAAAAATTGTCTAGTATAACCAAAATCATTATTCCTGATAAAATTTAAATGTTTTCTGGACAAGGTCAACTTTTGTTAAAAATTAATCTTCAATTCAAAAATTTGAGAAAGCTCTAACGTAAGCTACAACTTTTGTAACGTTTCTATCACGTTTTGTTACCGTTGTTGCCTGCAAATGTTCAAATGTTGTGCTAGTGACAAGTTAAATAACATTTGGAGTATGATGCAAACAATACGCCTTTGGATCCCCGTTCTTAAATTTATTTTGTGGTGATCGCATAAGATTTGGAATAGCTGTGTTTTTAATACGAAAAAGTCATACCGCAAATAGCAAAAATTGAGTGAACCAATTACCGACGTTGTATTTATGTTGTAGTATATCATATCAAGGTACCATAGACCGTTTTCTTTTCTTTTGTGAATTTAAATTTGATTTGATGATAATTTTATTTGATTTGAAAGGTTGAACAGATCAGCACAACATATTAACTCAATATTAAACTAAAAATTTCGCCTCCTACGAGTATTAAAAGGATTTTACGTAAAATAACAAAAGACGTATAATTGGTTTGAGCGGGGCTTTATAGGAAATCTATCTATATACTGTGTATATTGTTATCTGTGTATATTCTTATATTCTATAACCCTCCTTACAAGACTAGTTTATTGGATCCGTGAGGATATTGCTTTGTTTATTTCCCGTGATTATTTGGGATAGACGTACTTTGAAAAGGAAAAACAGGCATTTCAACAAAATTTTCGGACCGCAAATCAAACCAGCGAAATACGATTGGTTACCAGGTTCTCTTGCTATTTTTGATACCTTACCGATAGTTTTGAAGATACTACGCGCGACAGGGTAAGTTTTTTTAACGGATTACGAATTATCGGATTACTATTATTAGCGATTTAACTACACAACAACTAATTTGGAAATAGGCGGCCATATAGTTAGATAGTGCTTTATATACGGTATATGCCTAAAAAAATTGTTATGAAAATCTTTAAAATGAATGAACATTTTAGAAATAAAGTTTGAATGTCATACATACATTTACTTAAAATTAATTGATCGGTTTGTTTATTTTTTTGGTGAATAATAGAGTAGAAATGGTCATGTGAATAGTCATTACGCTTTAAGTTTCTTTTTGTTCTTTTACACAAGTGCGGTTTGTTGAGTCTTTACCAAAACCTATTGCCTAGGTTCTCCCGAGCCGATGATTCTATACCCAAATTTTAAAACGTGTGAATTACCAGGTAAGGCTTTAACAGTTTCGCATGCATTTTTTATTAAAACTCATCATTTCCGGTAAATTTTAAAACGTGATCTAATTTTGTTAAAAATTTAGCTTACAATCATTTTATTTTAATTGTTTTTTCGTTATATTTGCAAAACACACAGAAAAAGCTCCATGGAGACTACCGCTACCGGTAGACCGACATCTGCCATAAATGTCTGGGATCTTCTGATCAATCCGTATATGGGCTACACAGGGATTAATTTTTTTTTTCTGATATACAGTTTTTAGATAGTCATTTACATTTAAATAAATGTTGGAAAACTGATCTGAACCGGTAATGCAAAATTAATTTAGAATCTATTAGTTCCTAATCGTTTTGCTCCTACATAATTTTTTTCTAATTTTTTTTTTAATGTTATAATGTAATTTACATTGCATGATTAAGTATTCGATTAGTCGGCGTAATCAAGTGATTATCCCTAGTTACGTGTCACTCCTCCTCAGTTCTTTCGCCTCAGTAAGTCTACTGACTTCCTGGTCGCGATAAGTCCAGTGGTTACATAAATGATACACTATCCAAAAATAAATGCAAGAAGTGAAAAATCATCTATTGAAACAGTTTTTCCCGGTGGAAAATCAAATATGGAAGCTTGTTCCGGTGGATCGATTTTACGATAATCTGGTTCCTAGCTGGTTTCCTGTTCGTGGAAAAAGCTTAAATATGAATTTTTTCTTACCAAAATTCATCATTTACGCTTAAATTTTAGAAAACTGCTCTAGAACGGTTTTGTTCATCAATTAATTTAGAATATTTTTGTTCATAAACGTATTTCGCAAAACGAAACTAAAAAGCTCCTATAGCAGCTTCAACTTCCGGTAGACCTATTTCGACCAAAATTCAATGGGATCTCAAAATGCGTAGAGGAAGTTATAGTATAAAAATTCACTTCAATGAATCAATTTTTCTGGGCCCAAATTTACGTTAAAAACAGTTATTTTTAAAATTAACCTAATTCTTAATGTCCTTCTTCTAAAAATATTTAAAAGAATGGGAAAGCTTCTATGGAAGCTGCCACTTCCAGTCGACCGATTTCGACCAAAAACTCTGGCATCTCCCAATTTTAAGAAAAAGCTTTAGAATGAAGTTTCACCTCACGGTTAGTAAATTTGTCTGTTGTAGAGAGGACACAAACAATTAGGCTGAACGACACCACGCACACACGGCATCGGTAATATGGCGAATGGTTTTTCTGCAAAAATCTGAAAGTGAACATTTTTCGTGATTACTATACACAAAAATGGAGATTTGTTCACCACAATAGTTGTGGCCAACTCCTGACTTTCTTTTACGACAAATTTACATACTTTTAGAATATGTCACACCTAATTTCTAAAGCGAAAAATTCAATCTACTGGATTGTGATTAAAATTGTCTTCTACACTAAAAAATAATTATTCCTGCTTAACTTAACAAAATTAACCCTGGTTGGAAATTTAATCTATATTGGAAAAATTGAAAAAGCATTTAGGAAGGCTGTCACTTCTGGAGTACAGACATTTATCGTATTTCGCATGGATCTCTTAAATTAGGGAAAATATTTTAGTACGAAGTTTTATTCCGAATAGTCAATCCACCTGGTCTGTAATAAGCCAAATTTTGGTGAAATAAAGTTTTTTTTATAATTTCGACGTTTCATGTGAAATTTAAAATATGATGTGCTCTATTTTTATTTTCAATCGATTTTTCGTAAATGGCATATACATTTTTAAATTATTTAAAAAAAATGTAAAATCTCATATGTATGCTTATATGCAATTGCCGGTTGACCGATATTTGCCATAAATAATTGAGATCTCCCAATTTATGAAAATAGCTTAAGTATTAAGTTTCGTCCCGATCAATTAATCGGAATGAGCTGTAAAGGGACAAAATTTTTATATAAAAACCGTTTTTTGACAAAAATCTTCATACCTATTGTTGCAAAATTTTAAACTGGTAGTTTTTAACCATTTTTTTTCGGTGAAAATCACTGAGACTTATTAGTTTGTAGAAAAACTCAAGTATGAAGTTTCATCCCGATTAATCTGCGCAACACTTTTATTCTATAGTCGTTTTTCATATAAATGATATATATTTTAAAGTATTTGCAAAAACCGAGAGAGCTTCTATGGTAGCTGTCACTTCTGGTTGACCGATTGCGGCTAAAAATCACTGAGGTCTCTCAAATTGTACAAAAACCTTAAGTATTCATCCTAATAAAAAATTACAGGGCCGGATTTTTGTTTAAAACCCGTTTTGTCAATAAAAACGTAATTTTCGTGATTCCCAAATGATTTTGACCAGTATTCTTGCAAAATTAATTTGGAACCTTTAAGTTTATGATTGATTTTCTTGTAAATAACATACTTTTCAAATTATTTGCAAAAAATGGGAAGCTCCTATACAAACTGCCACCACCGATGAACAGATTCCTGCCAAAAATCAAAGGTATCTCCAGATTTATGAAAAAGCTTAAGTGTGAAGTTTCACTCAGATCAGTCAATCCGTCTGAGCTGTAGGAGAACACAGCATTTATTCATGAAACTATATATAAGAAGAACATAATTTTTTAGTTCGTGGTCGAGTTTCTCATAATTAAAATATTTGCCGATCAGTCAATCGATCTGGGCTATACAGTAACCATAAATTATACATTAAATTATTTTGACAATGGTATTGTTGAAAATTTAGTTTTAAATCTTTTATTTATAGCTTATTTTCTCGTAATTGATATACTTTTCAAAATATTTGCAAGAACCGACAAGATTTATCTACCTTTCAGATGAGTCACTTTTTTGGACCCATTTTTGCCAAGTATCACTGAGACCTCCAATTTTATAAAAATGCTTAAGTATTCATTCCGGTCAATCAATCCGTCTGGGCTGTCTGTTATGTAATTTTCTAATATTTTGCAAACACCGAAAAGCTCTTTTGGAAAATATCACTTCCGGTTTATCGATCTCGACCAAAAATTACTGCGATCTACCAATTTAAGGAAAAAGCTAAATTAAACAATTCATTCCGACTAATCAATCCGTCTGGTCTGTGCAAGGGCCGAATTTGTATTCATATACAGTTTTTTGATAAAAATCGTGATTTCCGTTAAAATTTTGTAAAACCGATCTGGAACATTATTGCTGCAAATTTAAATTAGAAACGCCATGGTAGACATTTGGTGGACATTTCAACAAACATTTAGATAAACCTTTTTCTTGTGTTAACAGACTATAAATGCTGATACATATTGCTAGATCAAATTTAAGTATCTGTATAATCTTGTAAGCGTAAATATTAAAATTAACGCTTGAGATTTAGCAATGTTTTTTGTGTTTCGTTGACCAATTATCAGAATTTTGAGCTTAATCGATGGCACTCATTTGTAATTTTGGTTTTCCTTCGTTTGGATGTTAAATTTTTTAGATATCCTTGACATTTTTTAAAACGATTGAAGAAAAGCAATTGCTGACCAATTATTGGAAATAACTGACCAATTGTGACAAACTAGTGGCCTGTTAGTCCTTTCTATTGTTTTTACAAAATTCGCACCAGCAGCTTCATGGATGTAATTATTTAAACGTAAGTAACGCTTGAACCAATACCATTTGTGCCACATCACGTACCTTTGTAAATTGGTTAAGTGTTACGCATAAAGGCTCAAAATGGATAAAGGCCACTTGTTCACCGTAAGCCGACCAACATGCGATGTACACTATAACTTGCTATTCATTTATTATTTGGTGATAATAATTTGAAAAATTACAAATTTGTGTGGGCATAACATCGTATAACTATATAAAGTACATTTAAAGGAAAATATAAGGGTTGAACATAATTATGCTTAGTATATCACATATGATCTGATTACATAATTATGCGCTATAGACGTTTTTCGTTTTTTGATGCGTTTCACTATATAACCGCATTAGTGGTAAACATAACTTATGAGTGAGTACTCCCGTATATAACGAATCATATTGGTTTCTTATATAATTATTATCAGTAAACAGAATAAACATGATTTTATTATCAAAAACTAAATAATAGTTTTGTTTTCAGTATTTTATATAAAATATAATCTATTCCAAAGTGTTTATTTAATATGTACATATACGATAATTATATGCATGAGTTTGATATGAACATAAACAGATAATTTATCCGTTTATTTTCTAGTAAATATACGAACTGTGCTCCACTTACATATGATGTCTTATACACTCTGTATAATAAAACACTCGTTACATACATTCATATACGTTCCATATAAATGTATTTCGTATACGTACAGATTTCATTTGCAAATGATTTGATACAGCTGGCAGTTATGATAACACATAAATTTATGTCATTAAAATTAATCTAGGCTAGAAAAACAAATAGAAATACACACATGGTCTAAATTAAATGTATTTTATTTATTTTTATTTAAATGGGTCCCAATCCCAATCAATTTTATATACAAACACATATGTATATGCGAGCATTTAAAATACAATTTTATGTAAACATACTAATAGCTTAGATACGTAAAATAATTTTGATGGGTGTATCAAATTTAATCTATTTTTAATTAAAATTTGAATACTACATAAAATATGATTTTAAATGTTACAACGACAAAGTATCTAAGATGTTGCCAATTTTGTAATTGAATATAGATTTTCATAGAACTTTTATTACATCAATTGTGTTGTTAGTCCGCATGATCATCATATACGCTTAAAACGAACCATGATAGTCTTCAAGACTAGAGTAGCATAACTTTCAAATTTTGAACATAATATTTGGGTGACCTTGGAGTAAACTGGCGTTCATGTTAAATAGAGTTAATTTGTTAAATATCTTAGAACGTTGTTTAAAAATGTAACTTCTAAAACTATTTTCAAGCATTTCGGAATTCATAATCACATCACATGCATTGTTAACTACACACAAAATTAACTTAATGTTTACAATTTTTTAAATAACTAAACTAAACGGTATCAGGTAGTGAATCGATATTCCAACGCATTAACAAATTAGAAAATTTCGTAGTTGATTGATGCGACCAATTTTATATTCCAAATAACACTGCATATGGAGAATGGTCAAACGATAGCTCTTCTTCATTTTCTACTGCAACGTAATTTTCGGAGATACCTCTTGCTATATGTATATAAATCCAGAAGGCCAGGAATTTTATTTGGGTCCGTTGGCCAGTATGTTGGATTTCTACTGGAGTGAAACTCACATTTTAATGTCCCGCTTGCTTCAAATACCTCACTTCCTTCGGGAGTAGTTGTATTAGATCCCCAGAATATGTCTTTCGGGTTAAAATCACCTCCATGGTCAGTAGATTCTTGATATATAATATAGCTCTTGTTATTTTTGGTTTCATCGATACAGTAGTTACTTTTATAGCTTCCTCCTCTAATTTTAATTCTTCGTGGTGTTTAATATTATCCTTAATAAAGATTACCGTGCCGCCTCCAGCTCTTTCTGTGGGATGTAAAGCTTGATGCACTAGCATCCACGTATTTTGGCATACGTGCTTCTGGTAAAATGACTCTGAGATTAGGCATATATCAATGTTTTTTGTGTTTAAAAATACTTCTAATTCTTCAATGCGTTGCGCAAGACCATTTTTATTCCAGGTAGCAATTTTTAAATAATGTGCCACTATTTTTTCTTGTTAAGTTTTTATGGACTAGAGTGAAGGTAGTCAAATACTTCTCTAGTTTTATCTTGGCTCATCGATGTATTTTCCAGTGCTCCTAGTATCTGTTCTTGGTTTTTCAGTAACACGCTCATCGATTTTATTCTTTGGTCCTGCGGAGCCAGATGTGAATTAATAGAGTTTTGCTTCTGAAGTGTTTCTTGCAGGACATGGTTCGGTGATATCTTGATATTTTCGTTCTGCTTAGCCATTTGTGCATATGTTGTGACTTCTCTTACCTTGGCACTTCGATTGCATCCTAGGTTGAGAACTCTTACTTGTTTAATTTCTATTGTTGCCTCTCATTATTTGTAGTTCTTTGGCTACATCGCAGCCTCTAAAATTTCCTGGGTGATGATTAACACTGTATTCATTTTACTGATTCGTTCTTACTTTTGTTGCATTTTTTTGATGGATGTTTCTCAGCTCACATTACGCATTGGGTTCCCTGTTACAGTATTTGCGAGTGTGGTTATACGCCTGATAGTTGTAGCATTGCGGCATTCTACTAGTGTTATTTTTTAATGTCTCAAACTTAACTTTCTTATTAAAGATTGCTTTGATTCCATATACCCTATCAATGCCCGCAGTTTTGTCAAATGTTAGCGTGAAATGGCCAACTTTGGTTGTTTATCTTTCACCATTTGCATTTAAGTGACCGTTTTCTTTAATATGTTCACAGCATTTAGGATTTTGAGTCCTTTGTGGCTACGTTCCTCGATTATTTCTTCATTTGAACATATATGATGTAGCCTTCTCGCACGTATGTGAAGTTATCCCAGAATTCTATCCCAGAAAATAAAAATATTTAATCAGGCAACACTAACATATCAATAACTAATTTGCTCTTGTGTGAAGTTAGCCCAGCTCAGGATTTTTATCAAATTTAATGAAAAAACGAAAAATTATCAAATTTATTAAATTTGATTTGTTGTTTTGATTTGTTTGCAGGCGATGTTAAAAAAGTTCGATCCGTGACAAGTTCCCGCAAATGAACTCTGGGCTGGGAATTTCATTGATTTTTATATAATTTTTCGTCCCACTCGATAAAACTAAATTTATTTCGCCAAAACTAAAAATGTCTCGCATCAGGGCTTTATGATTTTGAAATGTATACACTAGCAGCTAAGTTTTAGCTGAATTGATAAAAAATCGTTCAGTGGCAAGTTCCCGAAAATGAACTATGGGTCGAAAAATTATATAAAATCAGTGAAATTCAAAGTCCATACATAGTTCATTTTCAGAATCTTGCCACAGAACGATTTTCTGCTAATTCAACTCAAAATTAGCTACCAGTGTATACATTTCGAAATCATGTTGTCCTGATCCGAGACATTTTTAGTTTTGGCGAAATAATTTTAGATTTAACGAGCGAAACGAAAAATTATATAAAAATCAAGGAAATTCCCAGCCCAGAGTTCATTTTCGGGAACTTGCCACTGAACGATTTTCTTCTAATTCAGCTAAAAATTAGCTACTAGTGTATTCATTTCAAAATCATGTAGCCCTAATCCGAGACATTTTTAGTTTTGGCGAAATAATTTTAGATTTAACGAGCGAAACGAAAAATTATATAAAAATCAAGGAAATTCCCAGCCCAGAGTTCATTTGCGGGAACTTGTCACGGATAGATCTTTTTTAACATTGCCTGTAATTTTCCTTTATTATATGCAATTCAGAAGTTTACAGTTTTTTGGTACTTTAGTTTTTAATTTTTTTAGTATATATAAACAAATCAAATTTAATAAATTTGATAATTTTTCGTTTTTTCATTACATGTAACTTCACAAATATATTTAGTATATTTGAATGAAATGAACTAAAAGCTGGGCTGGGATAGCTTCACACAAGAGCAAATTGGTTATTGATATGTTAGTGTTGCCTGATTAAATATTTTTATTTTCTGGGATAGAATTCTGGGATAACTTCACATACGTCCTTCTCGCCATGTCTTTAGTTGGTTGCTCAGCTTTGTCAACTAATAGGTTTTTTTAGATACGAATCAATTCAACAATTGCTACAGTTTATCATCGAATTCTTTACTTTATAATCACCATTTTTGTCTTTACCATATTTAATGTTTCAGTCATCAAAAACACCTAACCAGTTTGTAACGAACGGCTTTGAAATTCAACCCTTGCAATAAAATCAAAGAGGCTAGAGTTGTACAACACCCGCTAACATAATCTCTTGATAATTTTGTTAAATAGAAACAGCACATTACCAGCTAGATAACAGTCCGTTGGAGAAGATCTTTCCACTAATAACAGGAGCTAGAAAGTGCAGTTTCTGACGTGAAGGTCATTTGAAACATTTTTCACAAAATGTTTATCACCAAAATGTCTACCACAATTAAAATTCATTAGCACCGTTTAATGTCCATAGATCCCGTTATCACTGTTTCCACAACCATAGGGTGGTCTTGTATCGCTATTTCAATGGTGCACCCTTAAATCTTTATACCGATATTTGTGTTTTTAATCATTCATAATAGCACTAGTATCTGCAAGAATACGGATCCCGGCAAAACACATGATCACTTAGTGCAAGAAAAATAAAATTCTTATAGAAAAATTAATAGATGGATAATAAGACTTAAGAATTTTCGTCCGTTAAATTTTATTAAACAAACAAAATAAGTAAATCAATATGTAAATTAATTAATAATTTGATAAATATTTTTTTTCCTTTATTAATTACAAGTGAGCCTGGCAGATCTAGCAATTTATCTTTCAAATTTTACAAATTGTACATTCCTTAAACAATTCTGAGTGTTGAGGTGAAACCCAATGGGTAGTCCCAAAACTAATTAAACTTTTTTAAAATACTAAGTCTTCTTTCAACGACAAGGTCATCTTTTATCATATGGCGATGATAGTGGTTTCCATATTCCTGGAGATTTATTTCGTGTTTGGCGGCATGCTTTTTTATTTTATCTTTGATGTATCCCATTTGTAAGTCCCTGTGAAGGTCTTCATTTCATGTGTACCACGGTATTTACGATGTTACGTAGAACCTTGTTTTGAAACGTCTGTATATCATTTTGGTGATTGTTTCCTTAGTACATCCCCAGAGTTGAATACCGTAGGTGCATATCGGCTTCAGTATTTGCCGATGTATCAGCAGCTTGTTGTGTATTGTAAGCTCAGAGCCTCTGCCTATACATTTTTCTGGACTTAGTATTAAGAACTTCGTTTTTATTTTTAACATGCTCTCTCCATTTGAGCTTGGCATCGAGTGTCAAGACAAGATATTTACCTTTGTTTGCATATGGACCTGGGCGGGAGTTAATTTCTATCGGTAGATGGGAAGTTTTTTGATATGTGAAGTTAATATGCGTGGAGCGCGTTAAGCGCATAGTCCAGTTACAAACCGCATTAGAAATATTCTGGAGTTTTCTCATTGCATCAGCGACATTACTTCCAATCGCCAATATGGCTGTGTCATCTGCACAGGTGGCAATGGTTCCTTCATCTGTTGTTGGAATATCTCTTGTATATAATAAATACAGAATTGGTCCTAAGGCACATGCCTGCGTGACGCCGGCCGATATTTTTGTTAGTTCGTAGTATTCATCCTCATATTTCACACGAAAATGTCTATTGGATAAATAAGATCTTAGTATGGCATAGAATTGCCTCGACAGATCTCTATGCAGCTTGAATTCCGGTCCACTGTGCCAGACATTATCGACTTACTTTTTTATGTTCTAACGTTCTTTCAATAATGTTGGTGATTTTATGCACCTGTTCAATTATGTAGTGCCTTTATCTTAATCCAAATTGATGAGGAGGAATTAATTGTCGGTCCTCAATTATATGTTTAAGACTTTTTAGGAATGACTTTTCAAAGAGTTTGACATAATTGGCAGCAATGAAATTGGCCTGTAAGATTTTTTATCATTAGGTGGTTTTTCAGGTTTTTCTATCATGATTACTTCTGGTACATTCCATTGCCACGGAACATATTTTAACCGGAAGCTTGCAATGATTATGTGTAATAGCTTACAAAATCCTTTACTTGGTAGATCCTTGATTATTTGGCAAGTAATCAAGTCATACCCTGGGCCTTTTTTAACATTCATGTTGCTTTTCACTTCTTATTTTAATTCTTTGAGAGTTACTGGGCGTATATCAAAATCATCTAGCTTGTGGATTGACATTATATTTACATTGACCGTTTGCTTTGGTAGTGGTTGGAAGGTATCCTTGCTATACTGCGCAAACAAATTTATCTTTTCTTTCGGGCCTCTTGCCCAGATTCCATCCTCCGCTTTTAGTGGAGGACTTGCATTTCGGGTCTTTTGAGTCCCGAAGTCGCCTTCCACAAAGAATAATCATAATTTTTTTCATCGGTTAGGCTAACTGTTAATGGATACATTTTTAACTTTATTAAGAAGAAGTTTGAGACTGTTATCTAAATTGTTAAGAATTGTATTGTTATCCGGTGTTCTAGTTATTTGCCAGGTTTTACGTGCACGTCGTTTTTCACCTACCAACTTTCTAACTTCCATTGGGTAGGATATGTTAAGCTTATTCTTATTTTGAATAATGGAGGTACTTGCCAAAGCAGCATAGTGAATTTTTTCATTCAGTTATTCTATTTCATCTTCCGTCTGGTGAGAATCTTGTATCGGTACCTGGAGATTGATTTTTCCGCTATTACTTCACGAAAGAGATCCCAGTTTGTTTTTGAATTTGTTAATCTGGATGCACTCTACTTTTGAATTACCATTTCACTTACTGTCATGATAACCAAGGAATGATTCGATACTAGAGAATTACTGTCTTCAATTTGAATGTAGTTCTGGAATATACCTCTTGCTACATAAAAGTCTATTAGGTCAGGTATCTTCGTTCCGTCACTGGGCCAGTATGTTGGGGAACCACCAGAGTAAAACTCACAAAATAAATCACGTCCAAGCGATTTAAATAGTTTAAGGTAGTCTTCTCTTTCCAACTTATGCTGGAGAGGACAATATATTGCATAAACAGTAAGCTGTCTGTGTTTAATTTGGATCCTTACAGTAGTGACTTACATATTTGATCTCTAAATGGTGTTTTATATTTTATTTTATTAGTAATATCGAAACACCTCTTGCTTTTTCCGCTGGACGATTGAAATTCAAAAATATTTCTTATTCTGGAATATGTTGCTTAATGCCATTCGCATTCCAAATTTTGAAAGTTGTGTTCTTACTTAACAGTTTTTGTTGGATTGCGTTGAGGGAGTTGCATTTTCTTCAGTTTATCAAGTATCTTGTTATTCAGATTACTTTGGTCATCTAGCCGCTTTGTAATAGCTGCAATGCTGTTCATAATGTTTTCCATAATTTGGTTATTTTCGGAGCCCATTTGTTTGAGCCCAGACCTTTCACTACCTTGGCAAGTGAACTTATATGCCCTGTGTTGCTTGGTTGTGGGTTTTGATTCATCTGATTTGATATTTGAACCCTTCGATTTTCGTGATTTTGCAGTTTATCTCTGGTTTTATCTCTTAATTTTTTTAATTATTTAGCAACCTCACAGGATCGATATTTAGCCGGATGTTGGCTCTTATAATTGTACACTTGGCTAGCACATCTCTATTGTACATGCTGGGTAATATGGTTACCTGAGCATTTTACACATCTTAGGATCCCGACCGCAATATCTTTGGGAGCGATTAAATGCCGGACGTTTCTTGCATTGGGGTATGCGTGTTGTAGTTGTCCTCATTGGTTCGATTTTCACCTTCATGTGAAGGATTCCTTTTATTCCATAAATGTTTTGAACATTCTCTTTGTTGTCAAATACCAGCATAAAAGGAGGGAGTCCTCTTTAAATGGATTTGGTTTCCTTCCTAGATTTCTGTTCTCCCTTTTTTAACATTATTCACCTTTATTTTGTAAGTCTTCCATTATTACTTTGCTTGAGCAAGTGTGATGCAAACCTCGTGGTATAACTTTTTATAGGTCGGGCCTGTTTGATTTCGTAAGTGAGCCATTTATACTTTTTAACACTCAATTGCATAGATAAGGTTCTATAAGTATCTGAATCCAGAGTATTAATTTTCCAAACGTCCGATTTCATCAGTGAATGAATATCTGGGTAACTGGTTACACCCACAATATTTATTGGTGGGGTGATTTTTCTTTCGGTTGCACCAAATTTGGGGTAATGTTATTGGGAATCTTGGTATTTACTACCTTTTGGTTCATTGGCTTTAGATAGAACATTATTCAAATTTGGACTAGATTGTCCCGTACCATTTAATTGGTCAGCCTCAGGTGGCTATTCAGCTTTTCTTTTCTTACTTCTTCTGGACTGTTTTTCTGCTTTAGGATTCAGTCCGCCTCTCTTTGTAATTCATCTCCATCAGTGGAATAGATGAGTTTGTCTGGTTCAATGCTTCCTATATCGCAATCTTCTTTTGAATCCCGATTCATTTTTAGGTTTTCATTTTCTCGCTTTAGATACTCAATTTCTTCGCTTAGCTTGACAAATAATTGCTCCATATGCCCTAGCCTCGCCAAGAGATCCATATTCTCCTTTTCTAGGTCAACTTATTTAGTCCAGTTCAACTAGTTATAACGTTAGAAAAAGCGTGGGCTTCGTCAGCTACCGAGTTGCTTCTATTTTGCTTTTTTAATGATTTTTGCAAATTTGATCTTCTCTGGAGCGAATTTGATGTTCCCTGATATTGCAATAGATGGCTCTCCCCAGAATCCATATTGCCAGTATCTACTGTGGGTGGATTTACCAATGTTCATATTGGTGTACCACCTGAGGTATTATTTCCTTTTGTTTGTGCCATGGCATGGTTTTGATTGACTAATTAGCTATTCTGCTTTACTACTACGAACGAATTGGGTACCACAACCGTTCGTTTTACAGAACATTACCGAGAGTACGCCCGTATGCATTTATGAATACTTCGTGGAGGCTGTCAATCCCGTACTCTAATTTATCCAAGATAATTTTATTATTTTGTAGAAGACAAAGCACTGTTGTAACATAGATACATGCACTAAGCTTTCGTTTAAGGTGTAATTTATAATGTACCCTTGTAAGTATGCTGTGGAATTTCCCAAGTAAACATCTTTAAATAGGTTTACCGGTATATTCTAACCGAGCTTGGCGGCAATCTCGTAAACTGTGTTTAGAAACCCGAATATTTTCTCATTCACGCTTTCTGTATAATCACAAAAAAACGAAAAGCTGTTAATACTCAATGCATAATCTGCGTAATCTGTGTAATCTGCCGTATAATCGGCAATGTATATCAAAAAAAAAATATCCGGCGTTAATCACTAATTGCCACTAGTTACTACACGATTAATTATTATACTAGGTAGATCAAATATACGTACAAATTAATTCATGATTGTGCAACAAATACACGATAAAGATGAAGTGTACCTCATTCATATAGTGCGCTGATTGAAAGTTTGGTTACGTTTTGGTAAGGTACGTCGTTATATTTAATCATTAAAAATGTATTTTGCATGAAGTGATCGTGCTTAATGTTAAATTTCGAAAATACACTAACTTCGAACAGCTTGGCGCTTTTACAAAGCTTGGGGACGACTCACACCCGAGAAAAGGTTTCAAAGCCAGGCTTAATATCCATACAAATGTATTTTTCTAAAACAATTTTTCTACTCATACACAAGGAAATGTATCCTTTTTAAATATATTTGGCGTGGTATATGCCTCAGTCTTGCCGTTTTCGTCTCCAACCTCATATGAAACATTTTCGATTTTTCGTAAGATAAAGCCGAGTTTAAATATGAATGCAAGCTTTCCAGAAAATTGTTTAGGTGCGCTACTTTAAACGAAATTTCTTGCCTATATTAAATGTTCTATGTCTAGATCGTAGATTATACACATTGCAATTATATTCATATGCTTTCCTCAGAAGACTTAACACAATTTTCTGCGATGTCGATAGTATATCTGTGCAAAATTTTGTGCTGTCCGAAAACTAAAAAATGTGGGGAGAAGCTAATACTTGAATGAACAACGTTCCGCAAACCACCCACGATTTCATCGAGGTGTTGATCCCACGTTTTATGATCTTCATTTACATATTCTCTAGCAGCTGATAGCACTGATCTATCTACTCTTTCCAATACGTTCGCCTGTTAAGAATACTTAGTTGTGAAATCATATTTTACGCCATATTTCTTCATTAAATTTTCGAATATCTGCGACTGGGAGCCATTTTCAGTTAAGATGTTCTCAGGAACTCCAAAGACTTGAAAAACTTTACCTTCAAGTAATTTTACTACCTTATCGGCGGAAACAAAACGAAGTAGGAATAATAGTGGGAAACGACTGCGCAGATCTAATAGAATACATATGTGTGTGAATCCATCCTTTGTTCTAGGGTAATGGCCAAGGAAATCTAAATGTAAAAGCTGCCAAGGACGTAGTACTTCGAAACTAGTACCCATCTTTGTTCTAGTTGAGTAGTTAACTGGCTTTGTACACTTGCATATCTCACAAGAATTTATAAATTTCCTAACTTGCATACTCGTCGCAGGGCGAAAGAAGTATCGTTTCAACATGTGAATCGTTCGCTCGACTCCCTGATCCACAGCAGATGGAGGATTATGAACCTTTTCGTTAAGAGAGTTAGTTAGAGAGTCGGAAACGACAAGTTTCCATTTTGGTACATCTGTAAGTGTATCAACATCTGTATAAATATAGATATTACAATCTTGAACTTTTGTAATTATTAGCAGCGCGTGAATAATTCCTCAATGCTTTTATCCAGGTCACATATGCTATATGTCATTTTGAAAAGCTTCGGAACTTAGGCCAACATAAAGGAAATCAGTATTGTTTCCATTTACAATTTCGACGCGTGCTGTCTGGAACAACAGTCAACGATCCTTTCCTGTACTCAACGTTAAAATTGAATACTTTCAATTTAATAGACCATTGTGCAAGCCTTCCAGTCAAGTCACGTTGCTCCATCAACCAACTTAAACTTGAATGATCTGTGATTATTGTGAAGTGGTATAACCGTCAATATAAGGCCTAAACCTCTTAACACTCATCACCACTACCAAACACTCGAGTTCTGTGATGCCGTAATTTTTCTGAGCTATATTTAACTTGTGCGACATGAATGCAATTGGCTGTTCTTCTACGCTGTCGAATTTTTGAAATAATACTCTCTCTATTCCCGTGGTAGAAGCATCACACTGGAAAGTGTTTCGGAACATCTGGGCTAACCAGAATCGGTGCCTTTTGAATCCTGCTTGGGCTTGGACATTCAATGATTTGCTTTAATTCTTCTTGAGCAATTCTTTAATCGGTGTCGGTCATCACTAGAAACCTGCGAATGTGGTTGACTGTTTCGGGAACGGAATATACCTTGATCTCTCGTTTTATTAATATTTTTAGTTGCGCAATATTGTCAACTTTAAATTTTGCCAATTGTGAGAAAGATATATATGAGCTACATATCCTCACAAGAAATAAGCACAGAGTGTCAAGTCGGTTGATGAAGGAGTCTATAAATTAGGATGAATAAATGATGCGTTATGTTTCTGAAACAAATACAAGAGTTTTATTTGTCGTGTGATATGGAGCTAAGTTCTGGTGGAATATCCAGTTACCATCTGGGTTGGGTATAAGCGTTTCGATTTTTTGAGAAGTGGTTTTAAACAGTTGCTTATGTAGTAATCTGCATTTATCTTAGCACCTGGTTTAACGTGTCAAAATTGGATATTCCTAAAAATACCGTTCGGATGACGTTTTTGTTGCAATATTGCACACTTCTTTGGCCATCGGCATTCGTTAAATAAAACGAGACTTCGTTGACTGAAATATATTTCTTCAATTTATCGCCTTTCAGTAATCGGTAAAGACCCAGAGAGCTCTAATTTATTTTTAGAGTATATTGTTGAAGTCAAACCTATGTTATAAGAGGCTTGACCAAATGTTTCTGGGTCGGTGGATTGGGTTTGGTTACAATTTTCCGTGAATTTCAAATTTGGCGTTTTGATAAGGATGGCTTTCGTCCAGTATTTTTAATTGGTTTATTACAACTAATTAGCGGAATTTTATTTTTTTTGATAGTTAGTTCTTCTCTAAAATATTTAAAACAAGGAACTGACATTTAAAATAAAATTGCATTTGGAATATTTCATTGTTTTCATGCTTGTTTCTCGCATATTCCTCAAAATAACGGGACTCTGAGTTATTTGAAATAAAAATCGTTGACATTCATTTTTTATGTCCCTGTGAACATGTACCATATTTTCATTAAAAATTTATATTTCAATCAAAAACCAAACCGACTAGCAGCCAAATTTCAAAAGGATATATTATGAAATGGCCAAGTTTGGCCCAGCATGATTTTGTCCAAAATCCACATTAAAATGAATGACCAATACTACTCTCCAAATTTTTTCGTATTCATCAAAAAATGGCGGAAAGAAGGAATATTGTAGAATTTGAAGATCTCATACACCGAGTTCCTTTAATTCCAAGGTTAATCAATTTGTCATTTTAAGGATCATTTTTAATATTTTATTCCTAAACACTAATTCTCTGTTGTGATAGTGCTTCCACTTGTGGCGAGTAGCGTAATCCGCTATTTACCGCTGTCAATTATCTGATATTTTAAAATACGTCATCTGTTTTTGATGTATTTAATACTGTGGGCAAAAAAGAGTAAGACTTTGTTCATAATTTTAAAATTCTTTATTTATTTCTCCAAATCTATATCGTCTCCCCCAAAGTAATCCCCCCCGGCCTCAATACACTTGTGCCGACGTTTTTTCCAATCTTCGAAACACTTGTTAAAGTCAATTTCCGGAATAGCCTGCAATGCGCGAGGCGATTCACGTTTAATGTCTTCAATTGACTCAAAACGGTTTCCCCGAAGAGGTCGTTTGAGTTTGCTGAACAGCCAGAAGTCACATGAAGCTAAATCAGGCGAATACGGTGGTTGCGGAACAATATGGCTGGAATTTTTGGCGAAAAAATCACATAAAACCAATGCAGTATGAGAAGGTGCATTATCGTGGTGCAAAAACCAAGAGTTGTCGTTTGTCGACCCATAATTCCGGCCTAGTATTCCTTGTTGATAGTTTGGCCGGTCGGAAGGAATTAGGAGTGCACCACACCTCGATAATCGAAGAAAACTGTCAACATCACCTTGATTTTTGACTTGCTTTGACGTGGTTTTTTCGGCTTCGGCTCACCTTTGGCACGATATTCGGCCGATTGATCGTCTGTTTCCGGGTCGTAAGCATAGATCCAAGATTCATTGCCAGTTATAATACGTTTTATGACATCCTGAGAGTCAGAAAGCATTGTTTCACAGACGTCAACGCGACGCTGTTTTTCCAAAAAATTGAGTGATTTTGGCCCAAATGATCTTTCAAACTGGTTTTCACTGATCTTTCCGATATTTCAACGATGCCAGTAAGGTCTCTGACTGTTAATTGTTGATTTTCGAGCACCAATTCCTTTATTTTATTAACGTGTTGATCATCAGTTGATGTTGATGGCCGTCCTAGACGTGGTTCGTCGTCAACACGTTCTCGACCCTCTTTGAGCAATTTGTACCAATCAGAAACACTTGCTCGCGACAAACAATTATCACCGAAGGCCTTTTGCAACATTCTGAATGTTTCGGCACCACAAAATTGATTCCGCACACAAAATTTAATGGAACTTCTTTGTTGAATAATTTCACTTCAGAAAGACAAGCGTATGCTAAACACTAATGATTATTTTGATGTGACATTTGGCACAGATGTCACTGACAGTAATACCAACATAGAAAAAAGAATATTTCGACGAATGGTTTTCTGCGCGAAATTTAAATTTAAAAGTCTTACTACTTTTTGCCCACAGTAGTATATTACCACAAAGCCTCACTGGGTCACTTAAACTTGCCTTTAGTTCTTCAAATAAATTGTATCGAATTTAGCGTACCGTGAAATTATATTTACTTTGCGAGGTGATGTCGTCGAAATTTTAACGGATTTAAGTCTGCGCAGAATTTAAATATTTATTTGGCTTTTAAAATTTGATATTTAGTTAAATGTAAATATTGTAATCTATAACCAAAGGTCCTCCGCTGATACAAAACCAAATCAATTTTATATAAGTTGATATCTAAGTATAGTTGTTTATCCCACTTTAGTGTTACACTTAGTGTAATCAAAACCTATAGAGAAAGCATTTTTATCACTAAAAATGCAAAAAATCATAATGTTAGATAAAAATGCATTATGGATAATATTGAAACGTACAACAAAATTTTATGTATAATATATACTATCTCCACATAACTATAAAAATTATATATACGATATTATTTATGTATGCATGCATTATTTAAATTAAAATAAAACTATTGACTAAGCAAATTATAAAGCAGTTTTATTCAAACAACGTTATCTAAATAATAAATTAGTCATACGTTCGATACAAAAATTCTAAGTAATAAATAAAAAATCATGCAAAAGAAACATATAATTCTTATGTGGTACATAAACGATAAATTTCTATTTTTTTGCACTGCCATCCATATACGAGTACATAGGAACGATAAAGACTCGTATATAGAGTATATATGTACAAATAATACATAGGATACAAAAATTCATTTAATATTTCACAAGAAGTGCGATTGAACTTGATAAAAGATAATGGTCGTACGACTTGTGTTTTATTTACTGATGCGGTTGTTTGTTACCCGAACAATTTAATACCTACAAGATTTAGGTTGCGTCGTCCGCATTTAACTATAGATTATCAAATGGATTACTATACCTATACTTTCTTCGTATAGTAAATTTTATGATACGGGACTTAAAATAAATACTTGACTGATAACAATTTTGGAAAAGGGGTCAACGCAATTTATCGATTTTAATGTTATGTGCGCTATATATTAGATGGAACAGCTGAAGTTTATTTAATGTAGACAAGCAGTTATCGATTCTGGTGCGATAACGTACTACGTCAACTTAAATATAGAATTTGTTATGTTGCTTCAGCTGTCGTTTCTGGGGTACTGCGACCTAATTTGAAATCAGCATTAAATTGAAACCTAACAACAAATTATAGTTTTTAAAATATAGCCTATAAATTTAAATAATTATAGCCATTGGCTTGACCTCAACTATATAGATATTAGATTCAATCTGCTTCGAGTTGTGCTCCCTCTTCCAAAAACAGTTTTAAACTCATTCATAAAATTTCATTGTAAATAATAAATAATTCGTTGTTAACCAAAACGGTCGTTCTTTAAGTGCCATGGGGCATTTGCTACCATGGGGCAATGTTATGTATTTTGCTAAGAATTTTTAACCAACGGCCAAGTATACGTTCCACATTTTGTTGTGCTCTTTGCATCTTATCATTTAGCATCGAAGGTCGTCGCTGAGCTCGCGTTTTCAAGTTTGACCCGAAAGAATCGATCTGCAGTGCAGAATTTAAGAATTTGAGAAAATTGCTCAATGCTGTTTAATTTCCAGTCTCCGGTGTTAAACTTTGTTGAAATCTTAAGCTACCTACATTTAGGAAAACACTGGAGCATAGCTTTTTATCTTCAAGTGCATCCTTAACGACCGTTTATGTTATTCTATGAACTTGTTGTAAGGAGATTTTCTCTAAACTCAAACTTGTGTATGGTTGAATTAAACAATTACTTCTGTTATAGGTTTGAGCCTCTTGAGCAGTAGTTTTTGATATGACTGGAAGTAATCATATAGAGTCTAGAAGGCTTTTACCGTTTGCTGGTTTACCTGGTTTATACACAATTCTTTCTGCCAACGACCAGTGACGTCAAACATGTTTTAGTCCGCAGGTTGCACAAATTATTTGAACTAGTTTACGCAAACCTTTCTGAGGAACAGATTCTGGACTTTAGTACATAAATTAAATTTTTATAAATTTACATGTCTTATATGTTAAGATGATCTAATTTGTTTACGACAGTTGTAATTTCATTTCATGTTTTTCTCTTCAACGGTTGAAAAGTTACCTTGAAATTCGCAGCAAACAAGGCTGCGTGTCACCTTTAGCCTAGGATCAATCGTTGATTTAACCCTTTCGTTGCTTCCTAAAGTGGGTAATCCTCATTCTTGAGTTCCGAAAGACATGTTGGTTACTAGTTTATTCTTTTGTGTTTATTTCCTTAATTAGTTGTTTAAGTTTATTGCACAGAAAATAGATTAATTTTTTTGTTGCAGAGCACGCGCCTTCTACCAAAATTTCCGAGCATTTATTTTATCTCCAACTCGTTCTAAGACCTCAGTGACATTATTGAACCTTGTAAAGTTTATATTTTAGCGAAAAACATATTGTGTACGGGGCTAGCTGGAAAATGGGTATAGGGTCGATAAAAAACGTTATTTCTGAATCCGATGCCGTAGTTGGTTTGTACATCTGCAGAAAGATAGTTTTGTACATCTGCATAATAAAAATATAAGTTAAAATTATAACAAAATGGTTCATCAGTTTTCTTTTAAGGTTGTCGCGACATCTACAGAAGTCAAGTAAGTTTTGTACTTCTAAACATTTGTGTCATTTCATTAATTGGTTCATGTTCACCACAATTAGTCCTATATAGCTGTAGTTTAAAATACTACCTACCTAAGATACATTGATCATAACTATAGAGGTTTTCAAGAATGTAAGATGAGCGGGTTTTACCCTGGAGTATATTTTAAACGAATGTGTTGACCCAAGTAATTTTTGCCTACTAGCTAGAGTCAAGATCTTATAGCTTTTTCATCGTAGATCATGTTAATAGTCTCAATCAGTTTCGTTATAAACAGTAACACTTATTTCTAAATATAAGGGTTTCCAATAAGAGTGATAACATTTAAAAAAAAAACACACTAATTGTTAAGGAAATAGAAATGTTTTTTATTTAATGTGTAGTACAATCGATACAATTAAGTTCTGAATAAAACGTCATTCAAAAGGCCTTCACCACTTCTTCTGCAGGAACGAATTCGATGAACCAAATTTTCGAGCACACTCCACTAAATCAAGTCGTATGTCATGAATAGCACGTTCAATATTTACTTGTAAAGCTTAAAGAGAGTTTGGTTTATTGCTAAAGAACAATGACTTCAAATAACCCCACAAGAAATAGTCTAATGGTGTTAAATCACAACTTATTGGAGGCCATTCAATAGCACAATATCTTGAAATAATCGAATCTCCAAACTTTTATCGCAATAATTCAATTGTTGCACTTGCTGTGTGGCACGTAGCCCCGTCTTGTTGAAACCAAATGTTTTCAAGATCAACTTCTTCCAATTTCGGCCATTAAAAGTTGGTTATCATCGATCTATACCGATCTCCATTGACAGTAACAGAACAAAAATACGGACCGATGATTCCACCAAACCAAAAACCACACCAAACTGTGAATTTAGGTGAATGTAATGGTTTTTCATGAATAATTTGTGGATTTTCTTCGCACCAGAATCGACAGTTTTGTTTATTTACCACACCACTCGCAGATGCCGATAAGTGAGCCTTATCGGAGAAGATTATTTTCTTAAAAAAATCGTTATCGTTTGTAGTTGCAATTTGTGAACGTTGTTCTTGCGTATATCTCACCGTGATGAAATTGTAAACTTTACTGAATACAATGAAATAAAAAATGACAAATCATGACATATTACAAATAGCCGAAACGTCACTTAAAAATCATACCATTCCTATTGGAACCCTATACTTACAACTCTTTCAATGAGAGATTGATAGAAAGCGCCCTATACTTGTAGCTCATATGTATCAGATCTGAAGTGTAAAATAAACAATGTGCGCTGATTAGTTAAGTCTATGGTTAATCTCCTGATAAAATCAAACATAGAATTCTCCTTGGCAATAATTAGGTCAATGTGTTTGTTGACAAACATATTTCCAACAAACGTCATGCCCGCACGATTTTTATCTCATTTACCCTTTTAATTTGTATGCCTTTGATGTTACAATCAATAATTGATTTTCGATATTGAAAAGTAATTCGTTAATTTCGCACCACTCGGTCATTCGGACTTCGTCAGGCATAAACCCAAAAGTTGGAAACTGAACATATGTCGTGAAACGTTGTTTTAGAAACTTTTACACAAAAGAATTTCGAACAATTGTGGTGTTTATTCCTCTGTTACATGAAATATTACTTCTTTTTCCTGATTCGAAAATCGGTTTAATTTTCTTGGTTTCCATCTGCTTGGGGATAATCCTCTACGTAATGACATATTGAAGAGGAGATTTAGTGGCAGGATAAATTTAGTATTGCGAGGATTCGAAACAAACGCATACATTTCAACTGGACCACAACCATCCACAATTTTACTAATTATATTCATTAAATTGTCATGGGCGTTTGTAGTGTTGGATGTCTTCAGATTTGTACATTGCTTGAAAACATATTTATATTGTTGGGGTTTGTGGATATACACGCAGATTCTGAAGAACTGGATGACTCTTGATCTCTGGGATTTAATTAAACTTAAAAACCGGATGTTAAAGCGTTTTAAACGGAACAGTACTAATTTAGAACTAAAACAAAAATTAGATTTGCTATATAGGAAGATCAAAAATGGAAAATATTTTGCAAAGAAGCATTATTTTGACAATTTATTTAATAACTTGAGCCAAAAAGAAATCTGGAAACAGTTAAATCAGTTCATGGTAAATAACTCTAATAATAGGATCCACTCCGTTATTTGTAATGATGTTGAGTATCATGATCCTACTGCTATTGTTAATATATTTAATCTCAGTTTTATTAATTCTGTTGATTCTTCTGTATCAGTAAGTAGTTGTAGTCCAGGCTCAGATGATTTAAATAAATTTCATACTATGGTGTGTAATATTAATTCGTGTTTCTTTTCGTCCACTTCCTGCAGCGAAATACCGAATTTGATTTCAAATCTCAGTAATACAAAGGGTGGTGGTTATGATAACATTCGTAATGTGATTCTGAAGAATTATTTACCATTTTTTTCACAATTACTAGCCGATCTATTTAATGTGGTTTGCCGATTGCCTTAAAATTGCTAACGTGACACCTATCTTTAAGTCTGGAAATTCTAAACTAGTTAATAATGATCGTCCAATTTCAGTTTTGTCTGTATTTGACAAAATTTTAGAAAAAATTATTGCTAACCGGATGATCGACTTCCTGAATAAATCTAATTTTTTCTATTCTCGTCAGTATGGATTTCGTTAAGGTTCTGGTACAGATTTGGCCTTAACAGACATTACTGATTTGATCTATCGTAATTTTGACAGGCAAAACTATATCTGTGGCTTATTTCTTGATCTTCGTAAAGCGTTTGATTGTATAGATCACAGTTTACTTCTTCAAAAATTACAAATTTATGGCTTCCGTGGCCTATCATTCAAACTGTTAGCAAGCTAGCTTAGTAATCGAAAGCAGTTTGTGATTCTAAATGGTGTAAAAAGCTCCACTTTAGGTGTGAACTGTGGTGTTCCTCAAGGGAGTGTCCTTGGCCCTCTATTATTTCTAATCTACGTAAATGATATGGCCAATTTACCGCTGACGGGTCATGTTAGAATGTTTGCTGACGATACGGCCTTGTTCTAGGAATCCAGAGATTGTCAGGTAACAATGTCACATATGAGGGATGATATTATTTTATTTTTGGATTTTCTTCACGCCTGCAACACATTGATTTACCACCACTTCAAGTAGCAAATTGCACCATAGAACGTGTGGACAAATTCAAGTAGCTTGGTGTAATATTCGACAATCATATGACGTGGGAGGACCATATTAATTCTATTTGTATTAAAGTTTGCCCATTTATTTGCTTGATTAGAAAATTGGCTGATTTTGTTCCAGTACATGTGTTAAAAAAATTTATGTCTCATTTATTCATACCCGATTTTCATACGCTTCTTCTACCTTTAGTTCAGCTGTTAAAGAGAAACTGAATAAATTGCAGATTTTACAAAATAGGTGCTGTAAAGCAATGTATAAACTGCCTCACCTATTTCCTACTGTGGAGCTCTATCGAACTATTGCTACAGGCATTCTCCCAATTAAAGCAATTTTTGAGATGTATGTGTCGATCTACATGTTTAAGTCTCTACATATCCCATTATTAATTTCGGCTATACAATTCGAATTTCTAGATCATGGCTATTCAACCAGAAATTCTAGTCAGAGTAAGCGCCCCCAAATTAGAACTGAATTTGGCAGAAAATCATTAACATTTATTGGGCCATATATTTATATTACCTTACCTGAAAATATTAAGAGCGCTGTACATATTTTTATGTTTAAACGAATGATAAAATCTCATCTGTTGTCATCAGTTAAAGATTATTTGTGATTAATAATGCCATTCATTCTTAATTAATTAAATTAAATTATATTAATTGTTATGTGTTTGAATTTTGTTTTTTATTATGCGTAATGTAGTTTTAGTCACTATGACACTATTTACTGTATATGTTTTGTACATACAAGTGTGAATTACGATCTTTTAAAGGACATTAAATCTACTAGTAGTCATTCTCACTTTAATGATTTTATATATAAAAATTAATGTAAAAATTAAAAAAAAATAAATAAATAAACAAATTCATACTCAATAACAGGGCAAATCTACACCGGTAGGTGCCATCTGGCAGGGAAACGAATCAACAGGAGTGAGTTGTAAAGGATTTATGCTTGCGTTTCAGAGAGTTCAGCAGAAACATCGTTATGGACAATTTTTTTACAGCATTGCCACTCGCAAGATTATTGATAACTTCGGATTTATCCATTGTCGGGACGTTAAAAAGATAAACATTACATTCCTAGAAAAATATTGAATTCCAAATCACGTGAAATATATTCATACTTGTTTGATTCAGTGACGACAATGTCACCATATGTTCATAGGTCTTGAAACAAATCGAAAGCGTATTAATTATGTCCACTCATAGCCAATCATTAATAGGGGATAAAAAGAGTCCTGAAATAATTCACTATTGTAATACAAACAAATGTGGCGTAGATAACATGGATAAACTAATGACACATTACACAAGCAAGAGAAAGACGCTGCGATGACCTAAACCCTTTTTTTATAATATTATCGACGTTGCTTGTTTTTCAGCGTTTAAAATTTATGTTGAAAACAATCCAACGAGATTCAAAAACACATCCAGATGCCGAGAGTTTTTAAACGATTTAGCATTGCAACTTGCTCTACCACATATTTCTACCTGTACAACCATACCTAATGTATATAGAAATTTTAATACGCGACGTGGTATTGAGTGCATACTTAGTAAACCACTTCAAGTATCGATAACAAACCACGAGAAGACAACTGCTACTGTGTGCGATAGCACTGGGCGGATTGCTCGAGCTGGTATAAATGCCATGTTTACCGTCTGATCCAAAGAGACGCAAGAATATACGAAAGTCGTGTAGCATATGTAAAAGGCCAGTTTGCGTAGAACATGCCAACCTAGCGAACAATTGTTCTAGATATAATCAGGTTATAATTGTTTTGATTTCCAAAGCACTTATTGTTTTCAAGCCAAATCTTATAATTATTATTTATTATTTTTGTAAATGAACTGTTAATATTTTGTGATAAAATAAAATTTGAACTGTCATGAAATTTGTAATTTTCAAAAACTATGAATTTTACAAAAATAATTTATTTCCTCATATTTTGTGCTGGCCACCCAGGTGGCAGATATACATGACAAGGGTAAAAAAAGTGTTTAGCAATAATTCGGTTTTAGTACGACAACGCAAAACCACATGTTGCAAACGTTTCACAAAAAAATTTAAAAAGCTTGGACTGGGAAGTTGAATCCAACCCGACGTATTCTCTAGACAGACCTTCTTCAGATTACTACTTATTCCTGTCGAAGCTGTTTTATCTTTCTGAACAGCGGTTCAGTTCTCGCGCAGATATTACAAATTTGCATATTGATTAGATCGCCCCCAAAGACCAGAATTTTTTCAGAGAGAGAATCCATAAATTTTCTTGAAAGACCGAGGAAAGTTGTAGCTGCAGATGGAGCATACTTTCAATAAATAATTCTGTCATTTTCTAAACAAGCAAATGTCTTTTATTTTAATAAAAAAAATGGCGAAGTCATATTCACACACCTAATACATATAACAAATAGATGCAGAAGTTCGTGTATCTCAGGAAAACGTTTGGCTGTTGTACAAATGGTATAACTGTTATGTAAAAAAATATTCGTAATAAAAGTGTGAATGACGAACTTTTAAAGGACATTAAATCCACTAGTAGTCATTCTCACTTTTAAGATTTTTATATATAAAAAATTATTGTTAAAATTAAAAATAAATAAATAAATATAAATAAATAAAAAAATACACGGTAGATTGAAAATGGGTTACCAACCAACTATGTCACCTCCTACAAGAACTAAGATTATTTTCAGATAGCTGCCCTAGACAAAATAAAAATCATACTCTGGTGAGAATGTGCATGGCTCTAGTTGATTCTGAACGATTTAATAAGACCCTTCCCTGTGATCGGGATCACAGGGATCGGGACTTTGGAGTTATTAAAAGATCATTAAACACTTGATAGAATATTCGCCGTTCATGAATTCATTGAGATAATAACAAGATCATGCAATAATTACAAATATACTGTTAAAGAAATTTGCAGAGCCGACATTCTTAACTTCAAAGATTGGTGGCCATTATTTTATAAAAAACATGCATTTCAAATGAATCACACCCAAGCCCCAGAAAAGAAAAAGAAAGCTTTTCGATTTCCAAGATGCATCACATAGTTCATGAGAAATGATAGTTTGTTCATACACGGCTTTATAAAACAACATTCTAAGTTAGCCATGCCAAATAAAATCCGTCATGTAACATTACCAACGAGAAAAGTTTACACAGGAGATAAAATTCTAGTCCTAGAAACAAGTAGTAGCAGTAGTCCCTCTGAAACTCTTAATCAAATGGGTGCCGAAGGAATACAAGGAGTTTCATCAAGATATTATTGATCATTGGGAAACTAAGGAGGAAAAAAACTTGATTTATTATTAATTTGAATTGAAGATATAAATTACACATAATTTTTTAAGTTTATAATTAATAAAGAGAAAACATTAATAATTAAAGTTTTATTTATTTCTAAAAGGATCTATGTCCTCCAATAATAACCTGAATTTCTCTAGCTTCCGGTTCATTAATTTACTTCAAATTACTTAATACCACTGGGAAGTTATCAGATCTAGCAATTATTAAATAAAAAATATAGACTACTCCAAAATTAATCAGTTTAATTCGTATATCTCAAAACTTTAGCAACGTGACTGTATAATTTCCTTTATTTTTTACAATATTGACTGCGGAATACAAGTAAAATTGATGTTTGTTGCTTGAAGACTCCATTCGAACAAAAAAAATGTTGGAAGAAAAAAATCGGTCTTGTCAGTAAATTACTCACCACGAGTATGTGGTGGTAATACTCACTAATTGATGTATGGCGACATCTTAAAAATAAATAAATAAATAAATAATAAATAAATTTCAGGAGTAATCTGAACAGTGACTTAGAACCTTTTTGAAATAAACGATTCTGTTAAAATAAACGCAAAATATTACTTGGAGAAGGTTTAGCAGAAATATTTATTGCCAAAAGCCAAAGCAATATACGGAGCGAAATATTGTTGCTTTGAACAAGACGGAGCACCAGCGCAAATACGGCGAAAGTAGTTCAAAAAGAATGGCAGCCTAGCTTACCAGATTTAAATTCCATGGATTTTACTATCTGGGGGTTTATGGTACAAAAGTTTAAGGATTACCGATACTGGACTTTGTATGAATTTAAGACGGTAATTTTACGTATTTAGGATGAAATCCCAATAGAAGTCATCCGTGTCGCGTGTTGTTATTTCGAAATAAGACTGAAGCGCGTAATAAAAGAAAGAGGCGATCCAATTCAATAATGTTATAGTATTTTAAACTATAAAGCTTTATGTTACTAATTCACGAATAATATTTGAAATTTGTTAATTTGTTTAAAAAATACAGCTAGTTTCTATTGTAACCATATATAGTGGTCATACTGTATCATCTTTCTGTACAAAAAGTATAATAATTCGCCAAATCGATAAGATCTTGTTTTGTACTATAGGTAGGAAGTACGAAACTTGGCTGCCAAGAAGAGACCTAAGGAAGTTCTCATTTTTGTAAGACTTTAAATACCGTGGAGTTAAAAATGGGGGAGTGTTAATTTTTCCACTTTTTTTGGTAGATATATTGTGAGTAAATGGCCTCTTTGTCTTCTATGACTAAAAAAGTCGTAAACATTGTATGAAAGCCAATAAAAATAAAATTTGGCCGGAAAGCCGAAAAAAACCTTAAATAAGTTAAAATTTTTGTTCAACCTAATTTAATAAAAATCATTTATTTAATAAACCATATACAGTTTTCAGAGTAAATATCTAAAATTTATAGGAAAGCTTAAATTTGATTCTTGACCGGGTAAAACTAAACACAAAAGTTTATTTCAGAATGCGCGAGCTGTGGCGATCCCGATTAATATGGCGAGAGAGGATAAGAGAATCCCGATTTATTTAAATTTTTTTATTCCAGTGGTATTACCTAGTTAATTTATGGAAGTACTATAATTTTATTTATAATATTCCGAATGTACCACGTATAATCACACCATAATAAAAATTCCGATTAAATTTCTTATAAAATGCTTACCGTGCGCGAACTCAATGACTTTGAGATATACGATCTAGGTAAAAGATGAAACGCGCGCAAGTAGAAAAAATAATAATTTCAATGATTATAATTTAAATTAATTGCATTAAGATAACAATTAAGAAATTAAAAAAGAAAACGTCATAGAGATCAAACAAAATAATTCATCTAAATATTTCAATGTCACAAACTATATACGGTCGGCATTTTTCTCTACTCTAATATCTTCGTATATTATATTGTTTAAGTTTATTATAATTATTTCTGTAAAATATTTTATAGTACAATAAACTTTCATTAAAATTATCTTTTTAAATGTCCAGAGTCCATATAATTGTAATAATACATACAAATATGTATAATACTCGTATTCTTAGGGCTGTGTGTCCCCATCCGTATTATATACTCACACATTCGTCTCATATACAGATTTTAATAACAATAATGATAAACTAAGCATTTTAATTTAAACTGTGGTAGTCAAACTACAGATCATAACTTAACATAAATTCTATATAAATAATTTGATACTTTCTAATTCAATTAATGGATCATCATCTATTCATGTATACTAAGAAATAGAATATCATAACTCAAATCTAGCAGCAGCAACAATAAAATCAAATGCTATTAATAAGAGTCATGTCGGTATCAAACTAAAAGGAAACGGAATTTAATTATTAAATTCATCTAAAAAATTTAAATCTCGAAGAAATGGATGGTCACTTCTTATTACTTAACAAAAAGTACGTTTATTAATTTTTATTGTATTTTTTGACATACATGTTCGGCATATATTCGAAAACGATCATCTCTGTTATATATACAATATAACAAGTAATTGAAAGCGACCACCCAGGGAATGTATAAGACAGACTATGATTAGAAATGGCGTGCAGTGGATTTTTTTTAATACATGTTTGGGTATACATGCGCTGGTTAGGTGGTGTCATATTTAAAATTCTTTTGAAATTAAATCTACTCTATTAAAAGAATACTGGCACAAAAGTATAATGATACTCGAGGTCATCATCATCGTATAAGTTAGGTTCTGTGGTACTGTTATTATTGTAAGCCTCAGAAAGAAAGCTGTTAAAGTAGATAATTATTATAAAATTGCATTCGAATTGGTGAATTAAAAAGTATATGTATTATTCTGTAAGAATATGTTCATATAACGTGATTTTGAATACCGCGTAATTTGAATTTACCCTACTTCCAGAATACCGCTGAAAATACTAAAAATTTACTTTAATTGTCATCTTCGATTTTTGATTCAGCTATTCACACCATCACGATATTTAGTATCTATCTCTTTCGTGTGAATTAAATTACTATAATTGATTGGCTCATATTAAAATCTCGACCGAGGTGCTTATGCTAGGGATAGCCACAGACCACATAATAAATTTGCACGAAATGAGCTAATTGAAGTGTTTTGTGGGGTTTCTGACTCTATTAATAGTATGACGCATATGCGTGTCGCCGGTGTATGGAACAAAATTGCGTTGTATAAACCGCAGGACGCACATATGCGTCGTTATAAAATAAAGTTGAAAGCATTGTTTTTGTAATTATTTTATTCTTACATATATTATTTTTCAATATAAACCAAAAATCAAATAAAAGTACCTTAACAAAAAATATAAAAATAGATAAAAAAAACACCGGATAATTAAATAATTGCAAAATGAAACAAACATAAAATTAAAAATAATGCCAATTATTGAATTGTATTGTCGAATTGTGCGACAATTTAAAACATGGATCTACTCATAATCCAACAGGCAGACACTTGCTATCTATACACATGTATCACAAATAAAATTAGTATCAGTCCTTTTTTTTCTGTTTTGTACATTGTCGGTACTTTTTACGCTTATCAACACGGATTGCACAGTGTTGTAAATATGTTTCGTGTGTGGTTTTTTTCGATTGTAAGCTAGAAGGATCTTGTGTATTCAATAAATATATTGCAAGCATTTCACGAAATGCTTGCAATATCTTTATGTTTGTTCAATAACCAATTGCTGTTCCATACTGAAATATCAAGTATACGAAAGAACACTTTTATGTACCATCGCAAACTACTTCTCGGTGTGGGGTAATAAGGTGTCATCTGGTCGTTGCGGTCTACACCTGACATGTGTTTAATGTAATCTGCAACCATTACGGGTTTTTGTGATGTAATTTTACCCTTTTTATTTATATATTCCGTCATTTCAGCTTTATGCAAAGAAGATATCATCAGGACATACCTGTTATCTTTCCATTTCTTCACAGTTATGTTATTTCTTCGTTTCCAAATAATTTCATTTTGTTTTAAGGTTTTTGGTAATTACATCTGGCGGATTTTGTTTTTGGTTGACTCTCAAAGTTCCACATAAATGAGTACGTTGCTCAAAGAGATGTTCTTCCAAAATAACACTACTGTAATAGTTATCCATGTACAATATGTGACCTTTTCCAACGTAATCTTTCATTAGCTTCTTAACAACACTGAAAGCATGACCTTCGACTCGCGGTTCCACGGTATTCTGACCACTATAAATCAACATATTTAGGAGGAACCCATCGTGCGTACAAAGTTCGTAAAACTTAATCCCATATTTATGCCTTTTATTGAGAATGTATTGCCGAAAAGATAGCCGTCTACGCCACAGCATCATTGCTTCATCCAGTGCTAGATGTTATGCAGGATAGTCCACTTTTAGTATATGATCGGAAGTATATGATCGGAAACGTTCGATATTTTCTGAAGACTATGGCTTATATGTCATTTGTCTCGCTATTGTTAAAACACAAACACCTCAGAATATTTTCAAACCGATTTCTGCTCATAATTTTTCCAAAAAGTGGATGATGATACATTTCGTTTTTGCTCTAATAGTGTCGTAAATATGGCATACGCACATTTCCCATTATAATACACAATCCAAGAAATCGCTTAAATTCTGGAATGGGCTTTAATTTTCCAGATTGTAAATTGGTTGCAGCCCGTAAGTTGACCCATTCTGTTATTTTTAAAGCAAACTTTCATCAAAAAATAGAGAGAACATTTATTCTGGTGACACATTACTCTCTAATTGTACTTTAATTCCTTCTAGACGGATAAATTCGAAAATCTTTGGTTCAAATTCTAAATCAGTCTAATCTTCATCATTTTCAGAGTAATCGGTATTTATTGGTTCTCCATTATCATCTTCAATTATTTCTGAGCCTCCTACATCAATTGATATTGGTTCATCACTAGTACTTTCCAGATTTGAACAAAAATATCCACTACCTGTGTCAGAAAATGGTTCAGATGAACTGCGTTCATCGCTTTCATTTATTTCAGAATCAGTTATTTTGCTTGCAGTCATAACTAGGGAAAATAAACAAAATTTTATTTCTCATAATAATTTTGATAAATAATAAAAACATATTTCTCACCTCGACCGTAAATAATACCATTCAAAATTTTACTTTCAATCACTTTTTTTAGTTACGGAGTTATATTACACTTAAAGCGTGTGTTTTATTACACTTAAAGAGAACACGTAAAAGATGTAGGAAAACCATAACACGGTCGAAATACACAGAACATCTGAATCACCAACAGCACTGAGCACAGGGACACAGGATATGACAGCAATTTAGAAATATATATGTAAATTGCTTTTGATATACCACTGTTACATCCCACTGTGATGCTTGTGTGATGATGTCAATAACGTATCGATACCAGTAAACCGGCACCAAACTTCGGCACTTGAACCGGGCGGTACTGGGTTCGAATCCCGTCAGAGGCAGGATGCAAAGCGAATTTTCATCATTGATTACGATGAGTAATGTCAATAAACACAACTATGACCTTCTGTTGGAGTGCAGAATTCAGCGCCGACGCATATATGCGTCCTGTGATCGTGAACGTGTTAATATCAAATTAGTGGTTAGTTACTTCAGTTTTTCATCAAACGGCGATGTGTAAACACATGTGCTCAACAGAACATCGTGTAAATTTAATATATTTTAAATTTTTATATTTTATTCACTAATCACTAGATTATTTCTTTAAAAAACTAATAAAATTGACTGAAAATATCATTAATAACTTAATATTGTTTGTCTCAATAGGTGTAACTGAATTTAATGTAGTTTCGATTATTGACTATGGGCTGTCAATAAATGGGACTTCTATGTTATAATTATTAACATAGGAGTGTCAATAACTACACCACTATTTGATCTGATATTGTCGGTCGGTGGTTAAATTTTTATTAGATTTATTTATTTAGCTATATTGGTTTTAAAATCGTATTTAGCTAAATTTTTTAATTCAGGTTGCTACAATGCCGAAAAAGTGGAGAACATATAGTGAGGCAAGACTTCACCAAACACTTACAGAAATAAGAAAAAAACAAATATCAAAAAGCCTTGCTTCTAAAAAATATAATATTCCTCGTGCAACGTTAATTTTCCGTTTGGGGGATCATTAAAAAAAAAGTTGAACCTGAACCCCCCCCCCCCCCCCCCAACTGTTAAAAAAGTAAACAGAATAACTTGTCATGTGCCAAAAAAAATTCCCTAAGCGTAAGGAAAACGTTTTGGATGCTATATAGGAATTTGTTGAGGCCGATAAGAGACCTACCTCTTTAAAAAATAATATTCCAGGTAGAGGATGGTTTAAACGGTTTCTGGAACATAACCCTAATATTAAAATAAATGAAACCATCCCACCAATGGTAATTTATCCATACAAAAGAGTACCAGATGAAATTCACAAATCATTACCTCAAGGTTGGGCTTTGGGAATTTCCGAAAATGGCTGGATGACCAAGAAAATTTTTTACGAGTACATTTCGAAGCATTTTTATCCGTTCCTTGTCAAAAACAAAATAATCTTTCCGTTAGTATTGTTTTGTCGACGGACATTGCACACATATGACTTAAAAGTTACCGATTTTATACCCAAATGCCATGCAGATTCTAATTACTTAATTATTCTTTTTACTACCACGTTTAAACCGCTAAACAGTTTTTGGGCCAAAAATGTTTTACAGTGGTAAAAGGAAAGTCCGGGTGCATCTTTAATCAGAGAACATTTTGCACTCTCTGCTTTTAAAGACCTTTGAAGGTTTACTTACAAAATGATTTCAAAGCATGCGGTCTCTATTCATGGAGTTACTCTGCAATAGATTTATCAAAGTGCCTTGGTAAATCATCTGAAATCGTCCTCTCAAGTTCACCACCACCATTACACGCAGAAAAGTGGTTCTATAAATCTAAATTGCTCAAATTGTTTGAATACATTTTAAAACATCTGCATATAATTGAAAAGCATATGATGACAATTTTAAACTTTTATTCAAAATATCTTTGATCGTTAAAAATATAAACCGAAGATGTCCAAATGAGCCATTTCACGAAGACGAATTTCTAACCAATAAAGACAGCGAACATATTAATATAAGTGAAATACATAATTTTATATATGTTGAGGGGGAAAACCATATTTCCGGTCCACTAAACGAGCTGGTCGGAAAGAAATTGGTGATAGCGAATATTGATGAGGAGCTTCTGGTTAATACACAAACGGGCAAGGCTATTATGCTGCCACTTCACAACCTTCGCGTTAATGTAACGCCAACTAAATATATTCCATTAGAGGATCTAATGGAATATATTTAGTTGGAGCCGTGCTGGACGGAAAATAATAATTAAAAAGGAACACCGATGAAGAGGTTGGTATTTCCAATACACAAGTGCATGCATATCGCGTTCAAAAGAATAACACGCTAATTAAATTCTCTCTAATAAACGTTTCTGTAAACGATATAACTAACACGGCTGAAAACATTGAGGTTACTAGCACTAAAATACAGCAGGCAAGAATTGGAGTTTGAACAGAGCACTGGCAACAGCTCTGCAAGCTATACCTTGTAGACTGTTAAGTTTCGCTATATGAGTTAACCATAGTTCGCCAAACGACAGTAGCGTAAAATAGCTTGGATAAAATAGGCGAAGTTCGCTAAAACTTCTTCATTTTGTGAAGATCAGTAAACTGGGTTAAAACGGATTACTGTGCAAACCCTTCCCTATGCACCACAGTTCCAAAATATGTAAATCACGCCGCATTAAGTCAGATAAAACATTTACATAGTTTCCCGAAACTGTTAAGACCAAGTCATCAGCATCCTAGTTACAAGTTCATGTAGAACAGTTTCACGTGATTTGCCAACTCTATAAGTTGTCGATCTAAATTCTTCGAACATTTTATTAACATTCATCTTTATGAATACTGCATGCCATTTATATTTTGCGAATTTTGTTCCTTTTATCTCTAAAGACATAAGCACTATTGAGAATGCCTAGCTGGTTGTTGCTATTTTGCCATGTTTTACTTAGCATTCATTTGTGTTCGTTTGTCTGTCCGCGGTATATTGCAATCGAATTTTCACAAATATCTTCACTTGACAGAGCGCTTAAATTTACAAAAAAGCTTAGTACTTTCCTAGTATCATGGTGTAATAGCTATTCAATCATTTATTTTGACGCCATTTTAAATAAATTACTTTTCCATTATGTAATTGATATCGGGTTCGTCGCTTTTTCATTTTAAGTGTAAGGATTGATGTTTTTGGTTTTTACGTTATTTATTATTAAAAAAATACGTTAGCCTTTTTGTTCAAATTCAATAGCTTTGGAATACAAGCCGTGAAATTAGTAGCGTTACCTGGATTATCTGCAAGATTATTAGACGGATCAATCCTGAAGAGCATGCTTAAGATGGCAGAGCAGAAGGACGCGCAAATTATTAACAGCATGCCGATATTGCCTGGAAAATGATATTTAATATATACCATACAGAATATTATGCAACATCGACTCACTGTCGACAACTAAAGTAGTAAATCGATCAACTTTTGAGAGGCCTCAACTTCATCGTATATGGCAACCTGTTTTCTATGTTTCGTAAGTGAGAGGAAACCAATAATTGCGATTCCTCCCAGAGCGAGTCTTAGAGCTGTTAGGGAATATGCGACCACAGAGAAGCACATCGTTTGCTGGTCTCACGCTTTTTTTAGTTGAGAGCGCAGGTAGATGATCACAACAGTGATGTTCTCGAGCTCTTTACAGGCCAAGACGTGCGGATCTACAATATTAATCGCAAGATCAAATTTCGGATGCCACATGAAATACCGACAACATTGATATTAATAACTTCGTCTGAAAAGATGGCAATTCTCGTCAGAGTGAAGGTTATAATGTTATACCACATAAGCGTTGATTGGGTGGGGATGCATGATGGAAACGATTGGAAACAAAACGATGATCGTTCGGCTTCACTTTCGTCGTGATTGAATGCACGTCACTGATCAACCGTCTTCGTATTGTATCATCAGGCCGAGAGGCGTAGAGTTTCTCGCTCTTCGCAACTTCGGAATGATCGAAAGTAATGTGTTGCCGGTGATCTTATGCTAGGCCTTCACTGTCCATAAAAACAGAGCACGCATAATTAAAATTTTGTTTGCGACAAAATAGTAAAGATGTAGCCTTGAAATGAAAGCACTGCGCCAGATCTTCTTGGGCTTGCTCAACATCTTGTATTCAATATTGACTACGTAAATGAATATTCATGTGATGAACGATATAACGCTTTCTTTGGATTTCGTGGCCAAATAATCGCCGGCATGCTTCAGGTGGTGTAATGCAGCGACCTTCCATATAGGTGGCTGCTTCATTATAAATCAAAATCCGTTGATTTTCGACAACCTTTATTGAAGCGCAATCGTGTCTTTTGTAAATGTATTTATATAAATATTTTACCGGACCTATCCTGCCAACATATTCAACATTGATGTGTCATTCAACATTGATGTGACGTATACACATAGGGGGCCATCTTTCGAAATATCTGTTTTTGTCGAAATCATTGAAAATATCATCAACTTTTTGTTTCGCAATTCGAACGACGAGGTCGGGACGATCTTGAGCGGGCTGCTGTATGATAACTCCATTACCACATATAATACGCACTGCTTCTTTAATTTCTGGCCAATCGCGATTAGAAGTCATGGTGATTAAGAAATCTGGCGATCCAAGACGATAAACAATAGCAACTGCATCTTCGAAATGTTCAGTATAGTAATGCGTTGATCCAGTATATAATGATGATAGTTTCATTCTGCTTCGCAGCTAGATCGTTGATAAGTCGCGTAATACCTAGGCGTACTGATTGGCTAAAATAGTTTTCTGATTAAATTTCATCCATTGGATGTGATCACGTTCAACTCGAATGAAAGAATCGACGAGATGTTGAATTAGTTTGCAATGAAAGGCTTTCGGCTTGTTCAGGTCGAAAAGCTATACGATATTGCGCTAGTTCAAGTCGTGTTAAATGTGAACGACTTGCAACAGATCTTCGAAATGGCATACCCACGGACATCTTGACGTTCCGGCTGGATAAAACAATGGGTAGGTAAAAAGCTCCACACGATGGTCGAAATTTTTCAAAATAACAACAACTTTGTCACGTTGTTTTACAACCATTACATTTGATGGGAAACTTTGAACCGTCTATAATCCATACCATCTGGCACTATAAAATGAGCTGCACATTTGGAGGTTGTAGTCCCAGTGCAGCAGCACATTGATTTACATCATTCTCCACTTCTCGCATCCTCATGTAACTCTGGGCATTAATGTTTTGTTCTCGCAATATTTCCTCCAACATATTCATTAATTCACGACAGATTCCATAATTTAGAGGATGTGCAAGTCGTTCGTCAACAGCATCATTGGAGTCTGAAAAATACATTTGGCCATATGAATTGTTGAGTGGTTTGTGTCGGATGTGCCGCCATATTCATTTTGTGATGAACTTGTCTAGCTGCTTAGAAGCAAAAATGTTACGATTATTGATGGTTCGATCATTTCTTACCTTGAAAGAAGCTAAAGCGACACATTAGTTTAAGTTTCGGATACGTTTGTGGAGCTCATTAGCGAGCGGGTGACGTCGTAAAAAATGCAGCAATCTCCAAATGAATCACCTTTATTTGCTACTCTTTCTTCGAGGAAATGGAGGGATCCTCAGTTAATATATACGATGAAGCTTTTCAATGATTTGTTATAACCGCTGGCGTAGTTTACGGCATCTTTGTAGTTTCGTACTGGATTCTGTGCCATAGCTCGTTGCAGTCTGCCTAATCGCAAATTTCGTTATGCATCATTTTCGTTTGCGATTCGTTGCGATGCTTGTTGTCGCATGTCTTCTAACCGCTAATTTCGTTGTGCAACATTTTCGTTTGCGATTCGCTGTGAATATCGGTTTCGGTCTTGTTCCAAGCGATGATTACGTTCCTCATCATTTTCGTTTGAGATACGATGCGCATTTATTCGTTGCATTTGATCAAGGTGTTCTTGGGATTGAGATTCATTATATATCATAATTACCTCAGACATTTTTTCCATGCCTTTTGCTTTAGCTGTTCGGATTGGGCGTGCCGATTTTGGTTGGTCCAGGTTATTGGACACATTTTAGCGCTTAGGTATTTTAATTTGTAAACTTTTCTTTATTTTAAATTTAAGTTTTTATCATGATTTTTATTACTTGGCAAATTATTATTTATTTGTATACACAAAAGTTATTATTTTTGGTTTGTGATGCAATAATATTTAGCACAGACACCCATCTTCAGCAAAATTTATTATAACTATTCCAAGCATTTGTGACGTCATTCAAATGAATAATGTTTTTCGAAAATTAAATATTTCATTGATTTATCGACAGTTTCGCTCGTCAAGACAGAGCCCAGTTTCGATTACAAAATTTTCCGAAGTGTTTCATTCGATGAATTTAAAATTTAAATCCCCAAAAGTTGACACATGTAACTCTTGTGAAATTTTGAAGTCTAAAATTGACATTGCTGACGAACAAAGTAAAGTGGCTTTAAAAATCGAGCAACAGAACCATCACTTAGACGTCGACAAAGACTAATTTATCGTTCTATAAACGATCCTTGTGAACATACAATTTGACTGTCCACGATTAATATACGAACCAACATTTTGCTTCATGTGGCATGAAACCATCGGTAATCGCGGTAGCAATGAAATTGCGTCATGTGTGTTGAAAAAATTACAAATGGAACCACCAACAACAAAACATATAGTCTTATACAGTGACTCAATCCCCGGGTAAAATAAAAACACATAGATCTCATCCATGTTCATGAGCTTTATGCAAGGTGATACTAATGTAGCGCCCATACATTTTTGGTAGTCGGCCACTCACACGTGGAGTGTGAGATCGATCACTCGATTATAAAAAGAAATAAGAAGAAAACTCAATTTAAAATTCATTTCCGAAGAGATTGGTTTCAGTTTGTGCGAACTGTCGGCACAAAATCAAAATTCATTGTATACGAGATGAATCAAATCGCGACATATTAGATTTTGGTAGCGTATCTAAAAATAAATTTTTATGGTGGACCACGGATACCGAAAATAACAAATTTTCATGGTGACAGGTTCGTTGGTTAAGATATACGAAGAAACATGGTGTTATCCGTTGCAAGAACTCTCTAGATGATGACAAACAATTTAAACATTTAAACGTTAAACGACGTGGAGTAAATTCGATTGCGGTCGAGAAAGTCAGCAAAGCTTAAATAAAGAGCTTTTATCTGTTTTGCTCTTAATTGACCCTATGTTTCATGATGTTTATAAGAACCTCGTTGATGAAACGATATTAGATTACCATCCAGATTTAACAGAGCCTGCCGAAGAAGAATAAGATTTTTTTTTCTTATAAAAATCTGAAATTGGTTTTATTTCTTATGACTTATTTTAAGTGGCTTGCTTATAGTTTTATGTTATAAACATAATTATTTCGTACCTAATAAAATGAATTGTAGTTGCTAAAATCTGTTTTTTTTGCTTGCTTACCTACTGCTTCGATTCTGTCTAAAGCTCGAGGCACTTACGATTAATTTGGTTTGGTTTCGTTCCGCTCCGTTTTTCATACAAATTTTTAAATGTAAGGATTGGCATGATGTGAGAGAGTTAGTTTTCGCGCGTCAAGCCAACCAAGAGTTGAGAGGGGAAGGGTGTTGCTTGGCAAAGAGAGATAATTACTGATCTTAAAGAGATAACGTCAAAGTTTCAATGAAAGCTGTAAACTTAATAATTGATAATGTAGTTTATCTTATTTTAGCAAAACGGCATAACTCCACTTAAACAATTCATTTACTGCATATTGAGTTTTGGAAAAGGAAATAACTAAATGATGAAATTTTGTATTGCAAAATCTGGTTTTGCAAAAGGGCATTATTTAATAAACTTCTCTAACCTAGTTGTTGGTAGCATTTTTTAAAATAAATTAAAATAACGTAATTTTTCTCTCTTGAAGATTGGCAGAAAAAAGTTATTCCCTTTTGCCTTTTGACCACAGAATTATTATAAAAGATTTAAAATATTTGCTTGCTCCTGAATATATGCAAATGAATAGCAGGTGGTATTTAGTAAGATTTAGTATAAAATTCAATCGCGTTTGAAGGTTTTACTAAAATAAAACTAAATACTTTTAGTAAAATTTAGTATAAACTTCAATACCATGAATTAAGCAATGCGTATAAATGCGGAAATCAAAATCAAACAAATCAAAGGTATACAACTTGTACGAACTCAGATTGAAACTCTCAACTCTCACGCGACAAATGTTTTTCCAAAACTAGCAACGTGAGATAAAAATCCTTATCAAAAATTAATACTAAGTCAGCAATTTTATTTAAACTATTATAATACATACTGATAGTACATGCACTAAACGAACTATTAGTAAATCGATCACATTCGCCAGCCATTCCGGCCCCATTATGAATATTGACATATTTTTAATCGTAATAAAATATTGTTTGTATGCTGACGATCAGTCATCATAACGTATATTGAACACTGCTGCACATATGCATTATAATAGCCTTGATAGATAATCATATCAGAAAAACTATGAAAAATAAATAAATAAACAATCTCGGCCGTATAGATATAAATATTATATTTATAGTAAATTAATAATTTATATAAACAATAGAAGTATGTCTATAATAATAAATAATCGTAAGATTATTTTATTCATTTCGTGTGTCTGTTATTAATTTTCAATTTTATTTACCATACGAGTACACAAATGATTCATTTACAAACTCTGAATTATTGTAATACGGTTTGCTGCTGTTCAAATGCTATATCAAGTCTCACACTTTGAAGATTCTTTTTGTTGTAAACTATTGTTAAGACATTTTTTTTTTGCTTTCTTAAAGACGTGACAATAATTTTAAAAGCAAACATATACATTACACACAGTGCATATAGGGAAGAAAAGCGAAATAATAGAAATGATTTAAATGTAAATAAACTTAAGTAGAAATTAAAATTAAACAATAAGAAATATTATAAGAAGACGGCATTATAAAAATTAGAACTTATGGGTGTATGGGAGAAGATGATGCAACAAGAATTTAAATATTAGATGTACGTACGAGTATGTATACCATATATAACTAAATGACCAATTAGAATACAATAATGCATATTTTATGGTTTTTGTGATAACTGGCTAATGTTTAAATGTTAAAATAAATATTTAATTTAATTATGCAAGTTTCTAGAGTAAGCTTGGTAGTTATGAGTGTAGAGAAATATTTATATAAGAAAGGATTTAAAAAAGTATTTTAATGCATATTCGTAATAACTGTGTATTTGGTTTGTTAAGTTTTATTAATGCTGACAATAAAAATCGGACTTGCAGTATTTTATAAAAGTAGTACGCATTTTAATTTAATTGCGAGTATGGGCGCCTTTCTATTTGCTGTCTAATTAGTTGGTAGCATTTCTTGAATATAACACAAATTATTTATTGCTGCGTTGAAACACTAACCGTTTTACAGATTACCTTCGGCCTGTATGACCGAATTATTTAAATCATAATAAAATGATGAAAAATGACCTTGTTTCAAAATCAATTATCTCGACTTTATGCAGATCCCTCTGCATCTCTTTATGCAATAAAAGACTTTGCTCGTCTGTTTGATCGGTGTGCAGTTTTTAGACACTTTTAAATTATTGGACACTTTTATAATTTAGACAGAAATTTATGCGAGAGTCTGAAAATAATTTTTTACACAAAATATAGATTTTAGACAGATATTTGGAAAAGTGTGCATTTCTAAAAAGTGTAAATACACATTTTTTTTGTAAAATCGATATAATTTTTGTATTTCAATTTATTATTTTTAGATACTATTATAATCGTCAGCTAGCTTATATAATTTACACGAATCTCAGAGATTAGCTCCCATAATGGCTATACAGGTTTAAAAGGGCATACCTTAAGGAATTAGCTACAACGAAATTCTTCCACATAAAAATCGCGAAAAGCGTGAATGTACAAAAATTATATACAAGAACCCTACGACTAATTTCGAAATGGCATTAAGTGATTTTAATTCCTAGGGGTATGCCCTTTTAAGCTTAACATTATAGTATAATGGTTATACAATTATGGGAGCCAATCTCTGAGATTCGTGTAATTTACCATAAGCTACAATGACATTCTTTTATACGCATACTATATTCCTGATGATTAAAATAATTTCTCAAAATACTTATAAGAAATTCAAAGATCTAATCTATTTTTCAAACAATTTTTGAAGTATTTACACTTTTAAAAATGCACACTTGTCCAAACATCTTTCTAAAATTGTCGAAAAAATTATTTTTGGACACTCGCACAAATTTCTGTCCAAATTATAAAAGTGTTCAATAATTTAGGTGTCCAAAACCTTCACACCGGTGTCTGTTTGGATCGATTAGTCAGACTGCCTGGATGAATAGATGTCTGTATCGATCATATCTCAGCAATGGCTTATCTCAGCGAGCTTATAAGATGTCTACCTTAATATGTATGTGAAGCTGGCCTGAAAATCCAGCCCGAAAAAACACTTTTCAATTTTGGTGTGTTTCTTTGCTGATTTCAATAACATCCCGAAAAAATTAGTATGAAAAAGCTAAAATTATCCCGAAAAGTTACTAAATTGGTAATACCAGATTATACAGATAATCATAATTGTAATATTAAAAATAAATTGTGTTACATTGTAAATCATGGCGGAAAATCGTTTAAGTTGCATATAGCGATTACATATCAGCACGTTTACAAAAATCATATAAACAACCATCGAAAATGTGAGCCTTAAACTTAGCATATTTTGTGTCCAAATTAAACGCAGTACCATTTCCAAATATTCAACATTAAAGCCTTATCTTTATCCATGTGTTACTAGGATTGTATTGAACTTTTCCATTTTATATGAAAAATCTGTTGAATTAAAAATTTAATTGCTGGAATCTAGGAGATATCTCTACTCGAGATTACTTGCTCGAAAATTAGGTCCATCCATCTCAAATAGACCGCCAATAGCTCAATTTTAAACGATGAATATAAAGGTCTGATATAAATCACAATCTCAGCATAGGCTTCATGTCTAAAATGGGTTAAATTTAAAATTTGATTTAAAATGTGTTGAATTAAAAATTTAATTCCTGGAATCCAGGAGATATTCCCCTCGAGATTATTTGCTCAAAAGTTAGGTCCATCCATCTTAGATATAACGCCAATAGCTCAAGTCTGAACGGTCAATATAAAGCTCTGATATAAAGCACAATCTCAGCATAGGTTTCATGTCTAAAATGGGTTAAATTTACAATTTAAAAAATCTGTTGAATTGAAAATTTAATTGCTGGAATCTAGGAGATATCCCCCTCGAAATTACTTGCTCAAAAATTAGGTCCATCCATCTCAAATAGATCGCCAATAGCTCAAGTCTGAACGGTGAATATAAAGGTCTAATATAAAGCACAATCTCAGCATAGGTTTCATGTCTAAAATGGGTTAAATTTACAATTTAAAAAATCTGTTGAATTGAAAATTTAATTGCTGGAATCTAGGAGATATCCCCCTCGAAATTACTTGCTCAAAAATTAGGTCCATCCATCTCAAATAGATCGCCAATAGCTCAAGTCTGAACGGTGAATATAAAGGTCTAATATAAAGCACAATCTCGGCATAGGTTTCATGTCTAAAATGGGTTAAATTTACAATTTAAAAAATATGGTGAATTGAAAATTTAATTGCTGGAATCTAGGAGATATCCCCCTCGAGATTACTTGCTCGAAAGTTAGGCCATCCATCTCAGATATAACGCCAATAGCTCAAGTCTGAACCGTGAATATAAAGCTCTGATATAAAGCACAATCTCAGCATAGGTTTCATGTCTAAAATGGGTTAAATTTACAACTTGAAAATCTGTTGAATTAAAAATTTAATTGCTGGAATCCAGGAAATATCCCCCTCGAAATGATTTGCTCAAAAGTTAGGCCATCCATCTCAGATATAACGCCAATAGCTCAAGTCTGAACGGTGAATATAAAGGCCTGATATAAAGCACAATCTCAGCATAGGTTTCATGTCTAAAATTGGTTAAATTTACAATTTGAAAAATCTGTTGAATTAAAAATTTATTTGCTGGAATCCAGGAGATATCCTGCTCGAGATTATTGGTTCAAAAATTATGTCCATCCATCTCAGATAAACCGCCAATAGCTCAAGTCTGAACGGTGAATATAAAGGTCTGATATAAAGCACAATCTCAGCATAGGTTTCATGTCTAAAATGGGTTTAATTTACAATTTGGGGGATATCTCCTGGATTCCAGCAATTAAATTTTTAATTCATCAGTTTTTTCAAATTGGTTATTTAACCAATTTTAGACATGAAACCTATGCTGAGATTGTGCTTTATATATACCTACAAAATTAGCCGAAAACATAATTATGTATCATAACAAACAACAAATAAAATGATCTACTTGACCGATATTAATTTATTGTTTCTTGTGTATGGTAGCACACGGCTAACTTTCAAAAATTTGTTAAAACAACGTTAAAAGTGATATGTTTAGAAAAGGTCTCATTTGAAGTAGTTTGTAAGCGGTAATAACTTGATAAAGGATAATAATAAAAAATGTCATATCTGTTTCATACAGCCGAAAACTGTCGATAAAGAAGTTTATAAATTGGCCGAAAATTGTCGTTATAATGGTTTGTAATCCAAGATTATGCCAGGCAGACACCGAATTGCCTAAACCATTTCGATTGCCCGTGACCTTAAGTAGATTTTAAATTTAGTTTTTGGGTGGTTCTGATGAGGTTCTGATGATAAAATCGTACATCATTCGAGATTTTGCCAGATAGATATCAAACAGACTATGCCGATTTGATAGCCAAGACTATAGGTAGATTTTGATTTTAGGTAAGGGGTGGGTCTGATAAGGCTATAGGAGTGAAATTTTGATGTCCCCATGTTTTCCAGATAGACACCGATCTGACTATGTCAATTTAATGAAACTTAATCATAAGTAGATTTTGATTATAGGTTTTGGGTAGGTCTGATGAGGTTATAGGGGTGAGATTTTCATTTTCTTGTTCTTCTGTCGATAAAATCGGTCACCATTCAAGATTTTACCAAACAGGCGTCAACCTGACTATGCCGATTTGACAGCCCTTGAGCATAGTTAGATTTTGGGGTGAGGGTTTGATTTCCTTAATGTTTAATTGATAAAATCGTTCATCATTCGAGATTTTGTGATAAAGTACACTAATCTTACTATGTCAATTCGGTGGCTCATGGCAATAGGTAGAATTTGATTCTAGGTTAGGGGTGGTTATGATGAGGTTATAGGGCTGAAATATTATTTTCCCTTTCTTCCCGTTATAAAATCGTTCATCATTCTAGATTTTGCATGTTAGATACTAATCTGATTATCCCGATAATCATAGTTAGATTTTAATTTTAGGTTATGGGTGGGTTTGATGAGATTATGGGATAAAGTTCTGATTTCTGATCGGATCTGAAAAGTGTCCAATGGTAAATCTCAGGAGAAATGAGACGAGAATGAGAGGATACTGTGTTGCTACAACAAAAAGTTCAAACATATTTACAGTACATGGTGGTTGGCTTTGTGTCCATAATGGGAATATTTACGACCGATTTGTTTAAAACGAAACAAATTTTGTTTCAGAGAGAATAAACAATCAGAAATAGATTTTCTCCGAATTTCTGAGTCCATGAAGGGAACATTCACAGGCTATCGCACTCAAATTGTTTGTAGGGAGATAGATTTTGATTATAGGTTTTGGGTAGGTGTGATGAGGTTATAGGGATGAAATGTTTATTTTCCCCTTCTGCGTCGATAAAATCGTTTATCATTGGAGATTTTGTCAAATAGACAATGAGGAGTATGCCATTCAAGAGTATGCCATGGCAGACACCGATCTGACAACGCCAATTCGATGCCTTATGACTATAGGTAAGTCTGATGAGGTTATAGGGGTAAAATTTTGGTTTTTCCCTTCTTCTATCGATAAAATCCTCCACCATTCGGGATTTTGCCTGATAGACACCAATCTGACTATGCTCATTCGATAGCACATGACCATAGGTAAGATTTTGATTATAAGTTAGGGGTGAGTCTGATATGGTTATATGGGTGAAATTTGAATTTTCCCCATGTTTCGTCGATAAAATCTTTCGTTATTCGAAATTTTTCTAGATAGACGCCAATCTAAATATGTCAATTTGATATCCCACGAGCATAAGTAGATTTTTATTATAGGTTACGGGTGGGTCTGATGAGATTTTAGGAGTGAGATTTTGATGTTCCCCTTTTTCTGACGATAACATCGTACATCATTTCTCGGATAGACACCAATCCGACTATATTTAACGGCCCATGTGACTATAGGTAGATTATAGGTTAGGGGAAGTTCTGAAGAGATTTTATGGGTAAACTTTTTATTTTTTCCTTCTTTTGTCGCTAAAATCCTTCGTTTGAAATTTTGTATTATACACACTAGTCAGACAGACACCGGGTACTTGGCAAAATCTCGAATATTGAAAAAAAACATCGAAACAACGGGAAAAGGAGCCTTTCACCAATGTAACCTCTTCAATTACCAAATTAGTTTAGCCAAATCAGCGTTAGGTAGGTTTCAGTGGTTGCTTACTGCACACTTAGGCTAATTTTTTAGGCCCATTGTGATACCACTCATTCACTCCACATCATTACCCCACCTACTTCACCTACTCACACAACTACAGTATACCACCTGCACATTGCAAGGTCCATGTCAACCTGTACATTGACATGGAAGGTGGGTCGGCGCGTGACACGGAAATCTGCACTCCATCAGAGGGTCTTAGTTGTATTTATTAGCATTACCGATCGTAATCGATGATGAAAATTCGATTTGCATCTAGCCTCTGATGGGATTCGAACCCAGCACCTCCCGGTCCAAGTGCCGAAGCTTTAACCACTGCACCACTTCTCCGGTACGGTAAATCAGCGTTCATCTGCCAAAATCTTGATATACAAATCTTTCATCAGCTGAATGTGACTGCCTATTGTAAAGATGATGTTACTGACATTTTTATGTTGGAAAATTGATGATCCATTTGCTACTTTTAAGTCTGTATTGATAGCATTTTTCGGCTGAATATTGAAGTTAATTGAAACAATCTGCCTTATCAACATTGCACAGTGTATGTGCCAGTTTTGAGCATTTAGAGCTGCGTTTTCGACATTTCGTGCTGGGTTTCAAACACATCTGCATTTACCGATTATCGTCGAGTGTGGCTGTATTCCAAGAAGCGAAAAAAAGGCATTTCAAGATGCACAAAGATGGAAAAGTCCATTCAAAATTGTCACAAAGATCAGCGACTCTGTGTATCGGATACAAGGACGCTTTGGAGGTGGATGTGTCTGTTCGGGACATACAGATTTAAGGTGGAGGCAGTGTTACAAACTCTACTCTACTCACGTGTGTCAGTCGTTGGTCGAGTGATTAAGATATACACCATACAGAGTTACCTGCCAATCAAAAGTTCGAGAGTTCGAACCCAGTTGTAGACAATAAGTTTATTAAGCGATTATTATTCTACATATCAAATAATGTCGTGTAATATTCGCAAACACAACTACAGGATTGATTTACAATTGCAACACAAATACATTGGCAGATGTAATAAAAAAGTATAATCTCGAACAGCGCTCGACAGTTTATTACAAGTGCGATCAATGTGGAACGAAGACACAGTTGTAACTAAACCAGTGAACAGTGCAAATGAACAAGTGAAAGGGAAAATTGTCAAATAGTGAAACAGTAAAAGTAAATTACGGAGCAGTGAAATAAGTGAATTGCTGTAGAAACTGAAGGTGATAAAAAATGAGCTGAAATCGCTGAGTCATTTTATCCAGTACGAATCCATATCGAACGCCCGAAATTCGAACAATATTTGAATATTTCCCAGTCGAATATAAATATATTTCACAATGTCAGCAGATGAAAGACTTGGTGATGAAACTTCGTAAATTAATGAGTATCTTACAAACGCAGCTACACCACCAGATAATAAAGGTTATTAAAAATAGCAGGGAATAAATAACCGTCTGGAGATTTCCAAGCTTCAGTAAAAAAATTATGCCGATAAACAGTTAAATGCATACATATTAAGTGTGCTAATAGAAACCCGACTCTGAATTTGATTGCATACATGAATGCATCCAATTCGCCCGCCATCTTGGATGTATATAGATTAGTCATTGTTCTTTTTATGACATATGTTTCAGTCATCTACAACCTGTCGTTCCGTGTGCATCAATTTTAAGAGATGGATATCGATAAGCAACATTTACGTCATTCCATTCTATTCTGTTTTCAAATGTAAGAAGATAAATCGTCCGCAAGATTTTGTGATGGCAATTTTAGTCTTGAGGACGATTAACGGCCAGGTGCCATAAACAATTTAAAGAAGAATAACTTAAAGTTTTACTTTATGAAAATCCGTGTCAAACTCAAAACGAGCTTGCAGAACAGTTAGGAGTTAATCACCATCACTTCGGTTGCATGCAATGGGAGAAATACATAATGAAGGAAAATGGGTTCCTCATAAACTGACCAAAGTAAACAGAAATCGAAGAATTGACATTTGCATGAATTTGCTTTCTCTGTACAAAAGAAAGAATTTTTTGCAGAAAACAATTACGATTGATGAGTGAATTTTGTACGATAATCCTAAACGAAGAAAATCCGTTGCAAAAATGTCTAATAAGATTGGACCGGAGTCATTTACGACGAGATTCTGGATCGTGGTCAAACTGTTACAGCTGAACATTGTCAGACCCAATTGGTCAAATTAAGTGATACTCTATAGGTAAAAAACCAATGGTCTGTAGACCAAGGAAGGCGGAAGGTGATATTGCTGCATGACAACGCTCATCCACATACATTAAAGTCAACCCAGGAACTCATCTTCTCCTTAGGTTCAGACTTTGTTCCCTCTAGTTATCACGTATTCAAATCGTATTCATCATCTTTGAAAGAACAGCGGTTCTCAGATGTTAACAATGTTCAAGAATGGCTTGATGACAATTTTGCTTCGAAACTACCAAGTTTTTATTGCGAAGGCATTCGTTATCTACCTGATAAATAACAACATACCATAAGTAGTATGGCGAATATTTCGATAATTAATCTGTGTAACAATCATATTTTCCATAAAGTTGAATTTGACCACAAAAAGAAGATTTTCTACTTGCACGCATGCTGCGGATATTCTGCAAGATAAAACTGTAATTAACCATCACAGTAAAACACCATAAAAAAGTACAATAAAAAATACAAAACGCTAATATATAAAAGGGCGCTATAAAAACTGAACAACCCTCATTTTGAGTTTGACAATAAAAACTGGATGTGTCAAAAACAAATAAAAACAAGAAATTTTGGAATGGTAAGATTAAATTAAAATTTGGTGAAAAAAACACAAACTTACTTTAATACAAAATGTAGCTATCTCCTATCAACCGCTCAGGAAATTGTGAAATCTTCCAATGGATGGTCATCGCCTCTAACATGGAAAATATCGTTCATTGACTAGATACGATGTACATGAGAATCAGCTGATTTTCGTAAGTAAATTTTAACGGATGTGAAGTTCTTAACAAAACAACAAAGTTAACAAAAATAAAGTTTGTTAAATTAACAATAACAAACAGTCGGTAAAAGCAATATTAAAATATTTAGGCGGTAATTTAAAAATATTTACATAAGTAAGACAAAACATTTTATGTAATTTAATAATGTTAATAAATTGTAGTATGCACTACTAAATATTCAGTTATATGTATATTGGCAATGCAATCAACACCAGTTGCATAAACGTATATCGAATGATGGCATAAGAGATGCTGCTTGATATAAAATTGATCTCATCAAAAAATTAAGAGTTCACTGTATTATTTATTGGCCAGATCACAGAGATTCTGCAAAGTAGTGGCTAGTTTCCATTAATGGCATAAAAGGTGCTCTTTGAAATAAAATTGGGCAAATCAAAAAACTTCGAGATTTTCCCATTTGTTAATGCGTTAGAAAATCGGATCGCATAGAGTATTTTGCCGATTTTTGGGTTTCACTGTATTAATTATTGGCCAGATCCCAAAGGCTCTGCCGCGTAGTAGATAATATTAAATGATGGCATAAGAGGTGCTCTTTGAAATAAAATTGACTTCATGAAAAAACTACAAAATTTTCCTATATGTTAATGCGTTGGAAAATCGGATCATCGGTGTGAAGTTCTTGGACAGAAGTTTTTGGACAAAAATGTATGCGAGTGTTCTTTGTGAAGTTTTTGGACACAATTTTATTTCTTGGACAAAAATTTATGGAAGTGTTCAATTTTAACAGTGTATTTATTTCGAAATTATTAAAATAAATATTCATCAAATAAAAGAAATTGTTTTAAATTAAAAAATGTAATATGCTCATTATTATATATTTTAAATTAAATAAATATATATATCACATACCATACTGTATAAAATGATACACTCGTGACTATATACGTTCGAAAGGAGATACTAACTTAAATTAGTAAGGTTTATCTCGATATGATGAACAAGGCTCGTGAATCGAATTTTTAAAGTTTTTCCAATTCAGCGAGTAATGCATATCCACAGATGTTCTACTGCACTAAGCCAAATAGCAAAAATCTCAAAAATTGGCTCGCATAATGACCATAGTGACTATATACGATCGAAAGGAGATACATTGAGCTACTTAAATTAGTAAGCCTTATCTCGATATGAAGAACAAGGCTCGTGAATCGAATTTTTAAAGTTTCTCCAATACAGCGAGTAATGCATAACCTCAGATGTTCTACTGCACTAAGCCAAATAGCAAAAATGTCAGAATTTGGCTCGCATTGTGACTATATACGTTCGAAAGGGGATACATTGAGCTACTTAATTTAGTAAGCCTTATCTCGATATGATGAACAAGGCTCGTGAATCGAATTTTTAAAGTTTTTCCAATTCAGCGAGTAATGCATAACCACAGATATTCTACTGCACTAAGCCAAATAGCAAAAATCTCAGAGATTAGCTCGAATAGTGACTATATACGATCGAAAGAAGAAACATTAAGCTATTTAAATTAGTAAGCTTTATCTCGATATGATGAACAAGGCTCGTGAAGCGAATTTTTAAAGTTTTTCCAATTCAGCGATTAATGCATATCCACAGATGTTCTACTGCACTAAGCCAAATAGCAAAAATCTCAGAGATTGGCTCGCATAGTGACTATGTATACGTTCGATAGGAGATACATTGAGCTACTTAAGTTAGTAAGCTGTATCTCGATATGATGAACAAGGCTCGTGAATCGAATTTTTAAAGTTTCTCCAATACAGCGAGTAATGCATAACCACAGATGTTCTACTGCACTAAGCCAAATAGCAAAAATCTCACAAATTGGCTCGCATAGTGACTATAAACGTTCGAAAGATGATACATTGAGCTACTTAAATTAGTAAGCCTTATCTCGATATGAAGAACAAGGCTCGTGAATCGAATTTTTAAAGTTTCTCCAATACAGCGAGTAATGCATAACCTCAGATGTTCTACTGCACTAAGCCAAATAGCAAAAATGTCAGAATTTGGCTCGCATTGTGACTATATACGTTCGAAAGGGGATACATTGAGCTACTTAATTTAGTAAGCCTTATCTCGATATGATGAACAAGGCTCGTGAATCGAATTTTTAAAGTTTTTCCAATTCAGCGAGTAATGCATAACCACAGATATTCTACTGCACTAAGCCAAATAGCAAAAATTTCAGAGATTAGCTCGCATAGTGACTATATACGATCGAAAGAAGATACATTGAGCTATTTAAATTAGTAAGCTTTATCTCGATATGATGAACAAGACTCGTGAAGCGAATTTTTAAAGTTTTTTCCAATTCAGCGAGTAATGCATATCCACAGATGTTCTACTGCACTAAGCCAAATAGCAAAAATCTCAGAGATTGGCTCGCATAGTGACTATGTATACGTTCGATAGGAGATACATTGAGCTACTTAAGTTAGTAAGCTGTATCTCGATATGATGAACAAGGCTCGTGAATCGAATTTTTAAAGTTTCTCCAATACAGCGAGTAATGCATAACCACAGATGTTCTACTGCACTAAGCCAAATAGCAAAAATCTCACAAATTGGCTCGCATAGTGACTATAAACGTTCGAGAGATGATACATTGAGCTATTTAAATTAGTAAGCCTTATCTCGATATGATGAACAAGGCTCGTGAATCGAATTTTTAAAGTTTCTCCAATACAGCGATTAATGCATATCCACAGATGTTCTACTGCACTAAGCCAAATAGCAAAAATCTCTGAGATTTGCTCGCACTGTGACTATATACGTTCGAAAAAGGATACCAAGAAATAAAATTGTGTACAAAAACTTCACAAAGAACACTCGCATAAATTTTTGTCCAAAAACTTTTGTCCAAGAACTTCACACCGGTAACCGGATCGCATAGAATATTTTAGCGATTTTTGGGTTCACAGAATTAATTATTAGCCAGATCACATAGATTCTACCGGGTAGTGGCTAGAATCCACTGATGGCATAACAAGTGTTTCTTTGAAATAAATTTGGTCTCATCACAAAACTACGAGATTTTCCCATTTGTAAATGCGTTGGAAAATCGGATCGCATATAATATTTTGGCGATTTTTGGGTTACACTGTATTAATTATTGGCCAGATCACAGAGATTCGACCGAGTAGTGGCTAGGATCAAATGATGGCATAAGAGGTGCTTTTTGATATAAAGTTGGTCTCATTAAAATCAACGAGATTTTTCAATTAAATAAACCCGGGATCCACCAGACAACCTCTCATACGATTTTTCTCAAATTTAAGAGCCATCAAAACCGGTTTCCACCCGTACTAGGAAACCCCCTGCAAGCAATTATCATTTAAATCATTTGAGCTAAGAAAACAAATAAAAAAACTAATAAAACACCAGACAAGCCCTTATACGATTTTTCCCGAAATCAGTATCCATCGCAATCGGTTCCTGGTACTAGAATATTTCCTACAATCAATTTTCTTTCTTTAAATCGTTTGAGCTAAGAAAAAAGTTAAAAATAAGCCCCGGGCTCACCAGACAAGCCCTTATACGAATTTTCCCGAAACAAGGATCCATCGCAGTCGGTATCTGGTACTAGAAAACCTACTACATGCAATTTACTTTTAAATTGTTTGAGCTAAGAAAAATAAGAAAGATTAACTCGGGGCCCACCAGACAAGCCCTTACACGATTTTTTCCCGAAATAAGGATCCATCTTAATCGGCCCTTGATACTCGAAAACCGTCCTCACGCAATTTTCATTAAAATTGTTTGAGCTACGAAAACAAACTAAAACTGAATCCGGGGTCGTACCCGAAAATCGCCTTTAAGCACTTTTCATTTAAATCGTTTGGGCGGAGAAAAAAAATTAAGAATGAGCCCAGCGCCCACCAGTCAAGGTCTTACACAATTTTTCCCGAAATCAGGATCCATCACAATCGCTTCCTGGTACTAAAAAGCCTCCTAACATCTTAGCCTCCGAGCACTACTACTCGGTAGAATCTCTGTGATCTGGCCAATAATTAATACAGTGAAACCGAAAAATCGCCAAAATATTCTATGCGATCCGATTTTCCAATGCATTAACAAATGGGAGAATCTCGTAGTTTTTTGATGAGACCAATTTTATATCAAAGAGCAAAAATAGTTAAAATTAAAAGAAATCCGTCTGTTGCTAGGTTTCCATTGTGAACATTGCTTTTACCGACTGGTTGTTTTTGTTAATTTTGTTGTTTTGTTAAGAACTTCACAACAGGAAATTTTACCTAGTTTGCACTATAAATATTTAAATTTATATAGTGTGTGTTTTATTTGATTGTGATGATTTGCTAGTTCGGCTGGATACATTTCCGAATTTTGCAAATTGTGCCAACAATCAAGCCATGATTCATTGGTAAACCAGTGATAGCGATACGAGAAGTGTTTTTGATTTGGTTCGAAAGCCACTTATATATCAACATTTTTGTGAAAATTAAACTAAAATAATTTGACCTGTAACTGACAAAAGCGTCACAAAGTGTCACATTGCACAGCAATAAAGTATACAAACAGAATCGACATATCTTAACCGCCTTAATATCTAATTAGACCATAAGTTCTCACATGACTGCCAACGATTACGAACATCAATCTTATAAACTGCCATTCATTTCATTCAAATTACGTAACTTACAATATATACATCTGATATTTCACTTCTTATATGTTCTTATTTATGCATATCATTTATGTGTCGTTCATTTTAAATTTAAACGATTCTTTTATAATACATAAATGTCCATAAGTATATACACATAATGAAATATGTGTGGTTGTGTAAATATAGGGCCATATGTCAAAGAATTTTTATGAGATTTTCTTTTAATTTAATTTCAATTTTGCTTCCTAAAGATTTATGTAGCGAGCAACATCATCATACGTCAAGCAAAGTATGTACTACCAATATACATACAATTTATGTATTTGTTCGACTACATAGCAATATTAACAGTAGGAGTATATAAATATCGTAATGTTTTTTATATCACATCAAAAAAAAATTTAATTTAAATTGGATTTCTTGTAGAAATATAAGAACAAAATATTTCATAATTTTTTAAGAATTTTATCGTTGATGGATTTTTTTTTAAGACCAAAATAAATAAAAACATCAAAAGATTCTGTGTTTTCGTTCATTTCATCGGTTGTGTGGTTTATTACGAACTGATTCGGATTAAGTTGTTGTATTCTGTGTGTTGTTGGTAATTTGCACCCTTGTGGCATTTTATTTTCGTTTGGATAAGTTAACCATTTAAACATAAGGAGGATGTCGCAATTATTATTACCAAAATGGTTTTTATGTTAATTGGCTTCGAAAATTGCACTTATAACATGTTTTACATCTGTTCATTTAATTATTATATTTTGAATGTCACATCTGTAAAACTGTAATATTGAAAAGTAACACACAAGAACTTCAACAGGCGCATTTGAATTTTTATCGTAGTTGGTTGATTTGGCGAAACTCATCATCATCATCACTAAAACCAGAATTATTTGCATATTATTTTGACCATTTTAAATGATGTAATATGTTCAAAACAATCAAAATCCAAATTGTGTTGCTCATTTTAGAAAACCTCTCTAGTTTCGCCGTAAATTTATACTACCCCTTCACTTCCAAATGCAGCTGTAAAGTCATTTATTACTAGACAAAATTACTATTTCTGATAATTTTTAAGCCGGAAATTCGGTGGGAGATTACCATAAATCAGTTTTCGGACGAATACTATAAAATAGAAGGTCAGCCAGGTTGCCATATTTTACAATATGGTAACATTCCTCAAGCCAATCATGGATGCAACGATTTATATTAAAAACCAAATTAATCCGCAAGGTCGTATTAAGTTCTAAATTCGTAATCAGTATCAGAACATTAAAATGTTTAAGGCTTAATATTACCAGATGCTATATTTTACCATATCTTCTCACCATCAACTTGACTTTTACATTTTCAAAAAGTTCTATGTAAACACAAAAGAAAAATTACTCATCTCGGGCATTTTGTCGTTAAATTTGTATAATTTATATCAAAGTATTTATCAAACACACCAAAAATGGTATAAATTCGTGAAAGTCCAAAGAACTTTAGACCGAAAGAAATAACAATAATAAAAATAGTGAATTACACAATTCATTAACATCAAGATGACTAAAAAACTTTTAACATTATAGTTGTATATATCTATATACACAACTATTATTATCAACTCGAACAGGTGACATTTAAGAGAAAAATTTTGTGTGTAGGACTTTTTCTTGTGTGTTAAGTTTATTTTATTTTTTTCTTAATATTGTGGTTTTAACTAAATTTGGATATAAAATATTTAATTAAAATTTATTTTTATTTCATTATTTCTGTGTTTTGTTTAGAAAGATTATTACATTTGACAAACACGATTAATTATACATGTCCAATCAATTAAATTTGATTAAATGTTTGCGCGAGTTAATTAATTTGGATATTGTGATGGTCATTGGTCTCTGAAGTAGGCACGCTTATTTCTCATAAAAGCCCACTACATGGTATAGCAATCAACGTCGTGGATATTATAATTAATTAGACAATAGTAAAACCAGCTTATTATAGACGTAAATTTAAAATAATTTTCCCTGTAATGAAATCACATAATGAAAACACGTAATTTATATTTGAAATGCGCATCCGTTCGAACGAATCTCAAAAACATGAAAGACTGCTTTTAAAACGATTTTAGTGCAGCGAGCTTGATTATAATAAATATAAACGAACCAGACCACGAGTAATGTTTTCCACTTGCTCATTTCTTTTTTTTAAGATATGTTGATCTCTAGAAAATATTCACCACCGGAATTCGGTGGTTTGTCAAAATCAACATTGTAACACAATAAAAATAATTTCATGATAATTGAACCGAACCAGTTCCAACTTTTGACGATTCGCTTTTATCATCCTATTCTTACGCAGTAGCCAAATCTAAGACATCTATAAGTCCGAATTACGTATAATGATCTGCGCATTGCATAGTTCCATGGCAACCCAGTACTGACTAGGGATGGGTCTACCCATGAGTACTGCTATCCGACAGACTTTTTCTAATTTTTGTAAAGGATTTATTTTGGAAATATTTTGCACCCTTGTCCTACGAGTATATATCCAATTATTTAGGGCTAAGTGAACGCTTTTATTAATCATGTAACTAATGTGATGGCTAGCTAAATCATGAAATGTTGATAAAAATTCTGGTCAAAACTCACGTAATAATTAGAATTCTTTAAGTTTCTGGCAGAGTGTCTTACTATAGTTCCGAAATTAAATTTTTCAAATGTTATTTTGACTATTTCTAATCAAATGGCGATAGGTTATAATTATAACATTTAAAAAAATTACATGTTATTGAGGTTAGTAGGAAATTATCACAGACAAAAATTTGGCTTGTCAATAAAAATTTATTTCACATAATTCGAATGTTTAGTGATAATACTCGTATAGACTATGGGTGAAGTTAGACCAATTCGTAAATGGCTGAATGCCATGTCTAAAATTTGTCATGTAAGGAGGTTTAACGTTTGAGTTGTGGTACTAACCATGAACACCTGTGCCACAAATCAGGGCGTATTTTATGCAGCAGCATAGTCAAATAAATTAAAAGCAGGACATTTTTATTATTCGATTTTTTTTATTATTCAATAATAGAACTGATTCAGAGATCATCTAGTATTTTATCTAGCTTAAATTATTTTCTCGGCTTTAACCATTTTACAATAGTTTCTAATTATAATTCAAGCTGCCCTGCTCCAGCGGTTTCTGTCTTTGAAGTATCCTCGCTCCAGTGTTGGTGTCCAACATACGACGGAAATCTGCATTTTCATGTCGGGATAATCGCTGTACGTGTTTCCTTGATTATTTCTTTATTGTATCGGTGACGTATTCATCTTCAAAACCGCATGAAGGTTGTCGTTCCTAACGTTCCATGGGACATTGTATCTTGGTCTTCTTGGCAGGACCCAAAATTGATTAGATACCATAGGCCATACTGGTTTTAGCTTTTGCCTGCACACAAGCAATTTATTGTGTATTGAGAGCTAAGCATTTCTACCCAAGAGCCAGTACATTTTCGAATATTTGATGTTTAACTCTTCTTTTTTCTTCTTGACGTGTTCTTGTCAACTTAGCTTAGCATCGAGCGTCATGCCGAGGTATTTAGCTATACTTGCATATGAAATTTAGTTTCAGTTGAGAACCACGGAAACACAGTTTACATTTTGGTTTGTTAAGTTGGCATGTACTGATTTGGCTTCATTTAATAAGATGCCCATTTTTTGGTTCAGTTGCTCACCGTGTTAATCCATTTACGACAAATGTATCAAAAACGCAACAAGGAGCCTAATTTTCTAAATTCTGCATGAGTAAACATTAAATTAAAAAGAGTGTAATTTTTCTACAGAAAAAATGCAACAATAAAATATTGGAGAGTCGAAAATTAAAAGTATCAGTTATACGTTATTAGCTTTGGAAACTATTTGTTTTCGTCGTTTTTTGAGCCGAGTTTGTTACCTGTTGCACAAACGCGTTTCCTAGGAAAATTCGTTTGAATAGTGTGGCTGAGATGCTTGATGCTTTTGAGAACTTGCCCGATGATATCCAGCTACCGACTGATATTTTCTTGTTCTATACAGGTGAAGATTCCGGTGAAGAGGACGATTTGAACATAAATCATTTATCCAAAAATCAACTGCGACAAGGAATACACCAGGAGTGGAGACGGAGAAATGAAGAAAATTTATCTCTGCCGTCAATTATGTATCAAATCAATTCATGGGATGAAACACATATACGTCCGCTGACTTTATCACCAAAATCGGATGCAATTGATTTTTTTATTGATTTTTTTCTTCAACCTTCATTAAGACTAAAGTTGACCATACAACAAGTTATGCTTCAAAAAAAATAAAACCATAAAAATTCATGCCGACGATATATATGCGGTTATTGGCGTATTGATAGTTTCTGGATTTAACCCGTTACCTCAAAGACGGTTGTATTGGGCTAATGATCCGGGCACTCGTAATGAGCTCATTGCAAAATGGATGAGACGGCCATTGTTTGAGGAAATATATACAAATATCCATTTTTGTGATGTCACGACTACAGGCTGCGCCACGGATCGGTTAGCCAAAATACGCCCATTTATTACGCATCTAAACGATGTTTTTTTAAAATTTCCTCCTCTAGAGATGAATATCTCAATTGACGAATCCATGGTGCCTTACTACGGTAGACATCCATGCAGACAATTTCTTCGAAACAAGCCGGTTCGTTTTTGCTATAAAGCTTGGGTATAGCAGCAAGTAGATTGGGATATTGTTACCTTTTCGGTATTTATCAAGGACGTCATCAAAATAGGGACAGCAAATTGGGACTCGGCGATTTTTTCAGAGCAAATGAAATATAATTTTCCAGCAGTACAATTTTATTTGTACTTTGATAATTGTTTTACTGGGCCAAATTTAATATTTGCATTGAATAAGTTGAAGATTGCAGGAACGGGAAGATTGCGTGAAAACAGATTACAAAACATTCAAATTAAGGCCAAAAAACGCTAAACATTTACTCGATGGAAGGACAACCAAACAGTGTCACTTCTTTTGAACTATTTTGATCAAAACCCAGTTGGCACGTACGTCCTTATGTCCATTCCGAAAAAAAACGAATGCAAATACCTCAACCAAACGTTGTCAAAAAATATAACAGAAACATGGGCGGCGTTGATTTGTTTGATCGCCTTATTGCAAATAACCGGATAAATATCCGAGGGAAGAAGTTCTATTTGCCAATAGTATTGTGGATGTTCGATGTGGTTGTGGTCAATTCGTGAACTTTAGCAAATACTTGTGGCGTCAAATTGGATCAATTAGATTTTCGGCGGCAATTAGCGGAAGCGCTAGCTAACACGCCATGGAAAATTATCTTCTAAAGGAAAATCTACAAAGAAACGGATTTTCTCTCGAAAGGAGTACATACTTGTGGAAAAGGAACAACAAGAATCCGCTGCAAATATTGCCAGTCGCAAACAATATACATTCGTTCTAAGTGTAAAATTGCATTACCCATAAAGTGTTCTGCAGATTTTTATAGTTTATTACATTGAAATGACCGAAAATTGCTTGTGATTTAAGAAATTACAGATCGTGAAATAAATATTTAATATTTTTTAAATTAATTATATTGAATAATGTTATTAAATGACAAAAGTTGCGTTTACGCAACACCCCATATCTTAGAAACCAACATCTCTGCCGCCATTCTTTTTATTTTATGATAAGTATAATCTAAATAAGACAAAAGAACCTAGAAATCAAAATAAAGGAAAAACACCTTTGCCATACAAATGGGTTAACATCATTTTGAAGTTTGCTTGTTGTTTCCGATATATCTTTTCCTGAGCTACATCTAAGTTTGCCGGTTTACCTGTAAAGGAATCATAATTACTTAAACCACCTTCCATTAACTTGGAACATAGTTCGGGAATGGCTTTCACAATTTGCCTAGTAATTAAGTCATAACCTGGAGCTTTTCTAACACTTAAGCTATAATTGATTTCAGTTTGCAGTTCCATTAAAGCTGCATGTCTTATAAAAACTTATTAAGATCATCTTGTTGTTTGTTCTGTACAGTTATGTTTTCATTTGCTGATAGCCTCGGCAACGGTTGAAAAGTTTCTTCCAGATAAGCAATAAATAGTGAGACTTTCTGTTTCTCGCTTTTAGCCAGAATCCGTCGTCATTTTTGTTAGGTGATATATGCGTTTTGGTTCCTTTTAACCCATTCCTTGCTTTCCAAAGTGAGGTATCATTTTGTTCAGAAAAACGTAGAACTCGTTTATTTATACTGTCGTTGTTTATTTCCTTTATTGGATGTTTTAATTTATTGTACTGAAAATTAAGGCTATTTTTGCGTTGCGAAGCACTACTTTGTTGCCAGATTCTACGAGGTTTTCGTTTCTCTTTAACTAGTTATATGTCTTTAAGATGATAGTTGTGTTTCCTTATGCTGTTGGTATGAGGAATATGTGAACTTTACCAAGCTGCTTGTTCGATATTTGTTATTTTGAAAGTTGAACTACAAGCATTATTGAACGCTTCTAGTTCATATTCCAGCTGCTTCTCCGCTTGAATTGGTTCGTCGAGAGATCAGAGTCAAGATCACATGTGGTTGGTCAGATTATAGTCCTTTATTATTTTTAATGCACGTGTAGTCCTCTAAAACTCCTTTTGTTACAAGAAAGCCAGGAATATCTGGTATTTTTTGTATGTCAGCTGCATTAAATAACTATTTTCCAATAGAGATTCTAAGTCTAAATCCCATTAAAATTACCGACTAGTATACAAGTTAGTCCTAGTGATTTTGAAAGTCGACTGTAGTCTAATTGACATTGAAAAATAGAAAATTAAACTTCAGAGATCCTGAGAAAAATTTTATGAATATTTATTCGGACGGATTTTCATTTTCTGTTATTTTGTATTATTTTTCGGGCTGAAACGCTTTTTTTAATTAAGCGAAGACGTAAACATTTGTATTAAAAGGTTTTTTCGGGATGGTTTTCGGGCCAACTTCACATACGTGGTTCGGTCGGTGTTAATCGGCTTCCTCGAATTAACTCAATTGTTGCAGCATACTATACCCATAAATACCTGCACCAAGCCAGGTAGAAGAGTAATTATCATTGATTCGTCAACACGTGCCAGCCTTCATCTCAATTCCAGCACACGACATTCATGATCTCGTGCACATATACACAATTATTAAAATTCGCAGTAGGGTAACGCAACAGAGTCTAATCATTGAAATTACTCTACCACTCTCATTCACGTCGGACATTTTACGTAAACCCGCGTACATAAGTACTCCAATCAACGCATATATTTGATCGGAGTTCGTATCATACCAAATTCAAGTGCGTTTTGCTTCAACTGTAGATGTAATGTTGTAGTAATAATCTTTGGCTGCTCTGTTTGGCTCACATACAACAAACTGGAAAAACTCGTTTGAAACACATTAATGGTATATTTAGATTTTCTGCCAATGAAGCCGATGATGATCCTCACTTTTTTTTTAAAATGTGAAAGTTTGGAACTTTCGAAAGAACACGTAAACGATGTGAGAAAAACAATAACACAGTCCAAATACGCATCTGAATCATCGAACAGTACACTTACACAGGATATGACAGCAATTTGGAAAATCCTACACAGAATGAAAAAAGGCGAAAAAATAAATAGAATAGAGGAGTATACAATTTATCAACACAGGACTAACTCACAATTATTGAACGATGCATAAACCTAAAATTTATTTATCCACTAATATTTACTAAAATAATCGCAAGCTACTGAAGTTAGCCGAGAATTTCACCCGTAAAAAATCCTGCACTAGCGATATATTTTGTATCAGGTGATAGTACAAAATTTGGTTGATATTAGCCGAAAATTACATGTTATAGAAATTAGCAGTAAATTTTCGGCGAGAAAAAATTTTAAAAATCAATATTGCATAATTTGAATGTTTAAAGTCATATGAACTGGGTGAAGTTAAACCAATTCGTAAACTGCTGGATCCCATATTTATAATTTGTCTCGTGTTATGGGGCTATAAATTTGTGTTGTGGCACTAACAGTGAACATCTGTGCCAAAAATGTGGCCATATTTTATGTATAGCATCATAGTGACATAAATTAATAGCTGGACACATGTTTTATGGTAATTTGTACTGGGCGAAGTTAGACCAATTCGTAAATAGCTGGATTAATTCCACTATGATGCTGCATATAATATGGCCTGATTTTTGGAACTCAGGTGTTCACTGCCACAACTCAAATTCATTGGCCCCTAACGCGACAAATTATAAATATATAAGATCCAGCTATTTACGAATTGGTCTAACTTCACCCAGTTCATATAACCTTTACACATTCGAATTATGTGATAATGAGTTTTCAAATTTATCTTCAGTGAAAATTTACTGCTGACTTCAATAACATGTAAATTTCGGCTAATATTAACAGAATTTTGTACTACCACCTGATACAAAATTTGTCGATAATGCAGGTTTTTCGATTTTTAACACATTCGCGCACATCCACTGCAATTGCAGTATATCCATAGCTTTCCAATGGGTCTCCACTGCTATTACAGTACAATTTTATTTTCTCTTTGTATTTTCATTGTTTTGTTTTATGAGAATTAGCTCTTGACATTTGAATTGTTTTTTCTCTTTACATTATCAAAATATACAATCTGTACTTTCTCGCATTCGTTTTAGTGCCATGAAATGAAGTACATTGTAGTGTCTATAATTCTGTGTTACTCTGGCAAATTAACGTCACAACTGCAAATGCAGTGGTGACTTCCATATAAAACACGTTAGCATACAAAAAAGTGTCGATTTGAACAGACCTATTTTATTGGTGTTTTTTTTATAAATATTGTAAAATGGATACTATTAAAGTTAGCCGATAGTTTCCAGCCGAAAGTTAAAAAAAATCGATAATGCAGATAGTGTCTTTGCTATATCAGCCGAAAATATAATATGTTACTCTTAGACACTTTAAACGGTCAATATTTAGACATTTCCAAATTTTGTGTGTGCGATATATTCAATCGAGTTTTCCCGGACTCCCCACATGAAAATTGATCTGAAATTTTTTCCAGGTGCGATCATCTTTAAGACCTTTCATTTGAATCTATTTCCAACCATGACACTTTAAACGGTCAATATTTAGAAATTATCAAATTTTGTGTGTGCGATATATTCAATCGAGTTTTACCGGACTCCCCACATGAAAATTGACCTGAAATTTTTTCCAGGTGCGATCATCATTAAGGCCTTTCATTTGAATCTATTTCCAACCATGACACTTTAAACGGGTTATATTTAGAAATTTTCAAATTTTGTGTGTGCGATATATTCAATCGAGTTTTCCCGGACTCTCCACATGAAAATTAACCTGTAATTTTTTCCAGGTGCGAGCATGATTAAGACCTTTCATTTGAATCTATTTCCAACCATGACACTTTAAACGGTCAATATTTAGAAATTTTCAAATTTTGTGTGTGCGATATATTCAATCGAGTTTTCCCGGACTCCCCACATGAAAATTGATCTGAAATTTTTTCCAAGTGCGATCATCTTTAAGACCTTTCATTTGAATCTATTTCCAACCATGACACTTTAAACGGTCAATATTTAGAAATTATCAAATTTTGTGTGTGCGATATATTCAATCGAGTTTTCCCGGACTCCCCACATGAAAATTGACCTGCAATTTTTTCCAGGTGCGATCGTCATTAAGACCTTTCATTTGAATCTATTTCCAACCATGACACTTTAAACGGTCAATATTTAGAAATTTTCAAATTTTGTGTGTGCGATATATTCAACCGAGTTTTCCCGGACTCCCCACATGAAAATTGATCTGAAATTTTTTCCAGGTGCGATCGTCATTAAGACCTTTCATTTGAATCTATTTCCAACCATGACACTTTAAACGGGTTATATTTAGAAATTTTCAAATTTTATGTGTGCGATATATTCAATCGAGTTTTCCCGGACTCCCCACATGGAAATTGACCTGTAATTTGTTCCAGGTGCGAGCATCATTACGACCTTTCATTTGAATCTCTTTCCAACCATGACACTGTAAACGGGTTATATTTAGAAATTTTCAAATTTTGTGTGTGCGATATATTCAATCGAGTTTTCCTGGACTCTCCACATGAAATTTGACCTGAAATTTTTTCCAGATGCGATCATCATTAAGACCTTTCATTTGAATTTATTTCCAACCATGACACTTTAAACGGTCAATATTTAGAAATTATCAAATTTTGTGTGTGCGATATATTCAATCGAGTTTTCCCGGACTCCCCACATGAAAATTGACCTGAAATTTCTTCCAGGTGCGAGCATCATTAAGACCTTCTATTTGAATCTATTTCCAACCATGACACTTTAAACGGGTTATATTTAGAAATTTTCAAATTTTGTCTGTGCGATATATTCAATCAAGTTTTCCCGGACTCCCCACATGAAAATTGACCTGAAATTTTTTCCAGGTGCGAGCATTAGTAAGACCTTTCATTTGAATCTATTTCCAACCATGACACTTTAAACGGTCAATATTTAGAAATTATCAAATTTTGTGTGTGCGATATATTCAATCGAGTTTTCCCGGACTCTCCACATGAAAATTGATCTGAAATTTTTTCCAGATGCGATCATCATTAAGATATTTCATTTGAATCTATTTCCAACCATGACACTTTAAACGGTCAATATTTAGAAATTATCAAATTTTGTGTGTGCGATATATTCAATCGAGTTTTCCCGGACTCCACACATGAAAATTGACCTGAAATTTTTTCCAGGTGCGAGCATCATTAAGACCTTTCATTTGAATCTATTTCCAACCATGACACTTTAAACGGTCAATATTTAGAAATTATCAAATTTTGTGTGTGCGATATATTCAATCGAGTTTTCCCGGACTCCCCACATGAAAATTGACCTGCAATTTTTTCCAGGTGCGATCGTCATTAAGACCTTTCATTTGAATCTATTTCCAACCATGACACTTTAAACGGTCAATATTTAGAAATTTTCAAATTTTGTGTGTGCGATATATTCAACCGAGTTTTCCCGGACTCCCCACATGAAAATTGATCTGAAATTTTTTCCAGGTGCGATCGTCATTAAGACCTTTCATTTGAATCTATTTCCAACCATGACACTTTAAACGGGTTATATTTAGAAATTTTCAAATTTTATGTGTGCGATATATTCAATCGAGTTTTCCCGGACTCCCCACATGGAAATTGACCTGTAATTTGTTCCAAGTGCGAGCATCATTACGACCTTTCATTTGAATCTCTTTCCAACCATGACACTGTAAACGGGTTATATTTAGAAATTTTCAAATTTTGTGTGTGCGATATATTCAATCGAGTTTTCCTGGACTCTCCACATGAAATTTGACCTGAAATTTTTTCCAGATGCGATCATCATTAAGACCTTTCATTTGAATTTATTTCCAACCATGACACTTTAAACGGTCAATATTTAGAAATTATCAAATTTTGTGTGTGCGATATATTCAATCGAGTTTTCCCGGACTCCCCACATGAAAATTGACCTGAAATTTTTTCCAGGTGCGAGCATCATTAAGACCTTCTATTTGAATCTATTTCAAACCATGACACTTTAAACGGTCAATATTTAGAAATTTTCAAATTTTGTGTGTGCGATATATTCAATCGAGTTTTCCCGGACTCCCCACATGAAAATTGACCTATATTTTTTGATTTTTTAAATGGTTTCAGTTGATTTTTTTTTGTTGTAGAAAACAATTTTTGTGGTAAAAAAACATTTTCGGCTGAGAAATATCGGCTGAGAAATATCGGCTGAAAATTATCGGCTGAGAAATGTCGGCTGAAAAATATCGGCTGATGCATATTTATATTTGACATAACATATTGTATTTTCGGCTGAGATAGCAAAGACACTAACTGCATTGTCGATTTTTTTACTTTCGGCTGGAAAGTATCGGCTAACTTTAACAGGGTGTAAAATGGACAGCTATGAGGAGAAGCAACGACGAATATTGGCTTTTTTTGAAGATCTGGATAATGGTGGTTTCGCAGAATAAATTGACTTCTCTACGGATGATAGTCTTGATGATTCCGATTATATCGACAAAGGCAGCAGCAATTTTGGATTCTGTTTCACAAGAACCAGGCGAACATATGGAAGAGGGAAATATCGAAGAACTTTGGACATCAACCGTAGCGGAGATACAAAATTTTGAGTTCAACGAAAATTTGGTAGCTTGCCAAATAAGTGGGAATTCGCCGAGGGAGGTGTTTCACATTTTTTTGGTGACGAGTTGTTCAAATTATTATTAGATTCAATTAAAGTGTATGGCGAAAGACAGTGCAGTAAAGAGCGCAAGACTCGATTTTCGAAAACTGGAAAATTCAAGCCAGTTGATATATCTGAAATGTCAAAATTTATTGGCCTATCTCTTTTGCAAGGGCAATTGAAGCCACCGAAAATACGAAACCTTTTTTTGTGCCATTCATTATATCATCACCCAGTTTTTCCAAGCACCCTGTCAGGACGCCGATTTGAGCAGATTTTGAGATGTTTGTACATTAATCCACAATTAGGCGAAATTCACTTAAATAAATTAAATTCATTTATTCATTTATTTAATCAAAAGTGTCAGGAAGCAAATCAGCCGAACCAAAGTCTTTCATTGGATGAGTCAGATTACATTTTAAGCAATATATTAAAAATAAAAAAGAAAAGTATGGAATCAAGTTTTATGAGCTTTGTGGCCCAACTGGCTATGTTTTCAATTTGGAAATATATGGCGGAAAACAAAATTTAAATCCTTTAGTTTCAAAACTTAATTCGCTCTGTTTACGTTTGATGGCTCCATATTTAGGAAAAGGGCACATGTTGTTCATGGACAACTATTATAACAGTGTAACATTTTCCAACATTTTGCTGTTTCATAGAATATATACTTGTGGTACTCTACGTAGCAACCTAAATGGGAACCCGAAAGAGCTAATCCAAAAGAAGCTTAAAAAATATGAACACATTTGGGTCAGAAAAGAGCGAAAGAAGCCACAATATATTACTCGGGTCCCGGAAAACCGTAAGATGGTATAAAAATTGTATTTCATATATTAGATATATCCGTATTTAATTCCTATTTTATTTACAAAATTTTTTCAAAAAATCACTTATATGTTCCGTCCTCAACATTGAAAATACGAGCAACGGGCATCGTGGATAGTCCAATAATGTCAAAAAATAAATTTCTATCCGGCGAACATTCTTTGAAAAACAATTGTTTACCAAAAAATTGGAAAAGAAAAACCTATTTTTGCGATTGCAAATGTTGCACACGGGCCAAAAAGCGAAAAGAAACCGCATATTGCAAGCAATGTCCCGATAATCCTCCTTTATGGAGGTTAAATGATTTTGTTATTGGTAATTTAAATTGAAATGTCTCTTCGTTACCTTTGATTAGAATGTTTATTTCAAGTTATTAATTTTCAATAAACGACTGAACGAATTGTGGTTTTGATTAAACTTCAAATGCAGTATTGCTTTATTATACATTACACTCCCTACATAGGGGGTCACTACTGCATTAACAGTACTGTTTGCGAAAAAAGTTAGCAATTGCAGAAAATTCCTAAAAATATTTAAGACACGAGACTTCAATCAGATTTATAATGTCATCAATAATACCGAAGTTATGGCATGTGACATTCTGAGTAGTCACCGTGTAAAAATGGTGTGCGCGAATGTGTTAACATAATATAAGAATTTGATAGCTGACGCTCGTTATCAGTAAAATTTTCGATTTCGTAAAATAGAAACGAATGTAGGGTATTTTTTGACCCCAGTACACACCAAAATGCAATAAAATCAATCGATTACAACTCGGTTTTTTTATCTGGTGTATATCTAATTGAGGATAAGGTATTTCTAAATGGATTTTCAATAATTTTTGGTAATTAGTCCTCAATGCACAGAGTGAAGGTTTAACTGCTTTAAGCCTCGACCCAAACAAAACTATCTTCCTGTGAGGATTAACGGAGTTTTAGTAGTGGTGAGCTCGTTTTGTTTTTAAATTTCTGCTAACTTATATTTTTCGATTTAGAGATTTATACGTCGATATTCTCAAGCATCAATATTGAAATTCGGCTGAACAAACTTTTTGGCACTTTTTTTTTAAATATTCCGTATATGTTTATAATTCATTAAATATTTAAATTAATATATTTGAGAATGCATGTTATAGATACGATGTGTTATTTACCAAACAGTTTTAATTGCACAATCAAATTAAAATATCCCACATTCAATTATTATAATTCAATATTAAATTTTCCGAAATACTATTAAAACATAAACATTCAATCATTTACTGACAATTCGCACGACTAATAAATTAAATAAATACAAACCAATTTAATTATTCCCAGTGTGTATTGGAACATAATAATTAACGAAAACTATAAATAATAATTATTTGAATTTATCTATTCATTATGGTGTTGGACATGCGTTGCTAATGAATTTGTTTATTTGCTTCTGTTTAATTGAATTATGCTATGCAATATTGTAGCATAAATGCTTAGATTGGTTTTCCTTTAACCAATTTACAAAACTGAAAAAAATCGCAAAGAGCAAAACTACATTCAATTCTTATTATACGTAAAATTTGAACCATAACCATATTATTCTTATTCCAGGTATGGCTAGTGCAATAGATTACAAGTACGTTGTTTATGTATCTACGTACTTCCTATTACGAGTTTCAAGAAAACTCTAAAACAATAATAGAAAATTCATTATAATATTGAAGCCGTGGCTTTTCTCCCTTTTGTATTGTGATTTCGTACGGTTTGATTACAACGAAACAGAACAATAAATAATTAGTTTTCAAGAATTATTTTTAACTGTTTTTTATTTCTTGGAGGTGGTTTAACAGTTGTAGGTACATGCTAATTATAATATGACCCAGTTTTTAGCTAAACTCTATTTTTATATACAGTTATATATAGATTGTTCTTTTATGGTTGCCAACTTAGGTAATTTATATAAATATGCAAATTAATATTTATTTCTAGCCTTCCAAATTTAAACGACATAAAATATAAAACCACTGATGCTGCCGTCACTTTTATTATTTTCGCATACGGTTATGGTTACTCATATATATTTAAAATTTTATTATGTTCATATATCTTTACGTGATTTGATAACATTTTTATTTGGTATACATATGTATTTAAATACATAAGAATATAACACATAATAATTAAGATTATGAAAGAGAATACATAAAAATAAAAATAAAAACAAAACTCGTACAAGAATTATTGCTACCTAATCCTGTCTCGACATGCATGAACATGTCTGATATGGCAAAATAATAAATTCTTGATTATATTTTTGTTGTTTATAAGTTTCAATTTTTATGATAATATTTTTTTAATTTATATTTTAACAAAAACTATATAGTGTTTCGAATTAATTCAGGCAAGCCAATTAACTTTAATATTTTGGATTATATATTTTAATGAGCGAGTATGAGCGCGAGAACGTGAGGTTAAATAGGTCAACACACCTCGGTATTATTATTTTTTTTAAATTTCTACTTGTGTGCTGTAGCGAAAGACGCACTCGTAATTAACTATAGATATATACATATATACGTAAACTGGATTTTTTTTTCTAATGTGGATTCTTAAGCAAAACAATAATAATTCAAGGTCATTTAGTCCAACATGTGGATCTTGATAAATATTACAAAAATCTTGAAAGGTGATTGAATTTAAGTGGATACGCAAGTCTGCTGGAAAAAAATTATGTTGTAAATATTTTTTAAGACCGGTTTAAGCAGACATAACCGGGCAAATGCTTTTACGGGTTTCGTTATCTAAATTAATCGGGTAATCGGGATCAGTTTGGTAGCGGAAACATTTGCCTATAAACGGAACTATAAAATAAATTAATGTGGTAGATAATAAATTATTGATTTATTAGGCGTAGATCTGAGATATCAATCTTTATGATGTAATTAGACATTTAAATTATGAACGACGTTTATAGCTTATAGTTTGTTTATCAAAATATTTTAAAATAAACTTGTTTAATAAATATATTTGCGGAAATGAGTTCAATCACCTCTCCCGTTCGAAATATCCGTGTGTTCAGGGTTGTCAAGTATTTTCCTATATGTGCGAATTTTGTGTCAACGAAACACGGATGACTTGTATTCTATTTTGAAAGACAATTAATTTTGTTATTATATTCTTATTGACAATGCGATTTTTAAGACTATTCCTAACTGTAATCCGAATAGTTTCTGCGTATAAGTATGGTGGGTTTTCCCAAAGTGATAAGTACCCTGGTTTCGAACAAACAAGAATTAGTGACCACTACAAAGGTAACGTTGAATATTTCATGACAATTTATGTGGTAAAGATTGAGCTGGTGTTTATTTCATCTACTTACGTAATGTTTTATATTTTATTTTTGAAGTTTTTACGAGACGAAATTTTTTAGATGGATCTAGTACTTTAGTACTCTTTAAGGCACTACTCTTTAATATAGAATAATTCTTTTGAAATTCTTTACAATATATCTTAAATTTGGTGAAGTATTGCGCTTCTCAAACAGAAAAGTACGGTTCATTGTATTAATGCACCGGCCCTTTTAATTGACAAAATAGAGGCAACTCTCGTTATTGGGAATCTCCCAATTTCCTAAAAATTATTGGAGCAATAGATGGCGCATTACATTGATACCGACAGATTTTTACTTCAGGAAGCCATGTGGGTATTGAAGCGTCTGGCCTAATCTACCATCGTTTTCGGCGAAATGCTGTTTGGCTAGAACATTCGTATGGCTACAAATAAATTTGTCGTGATACAACCATCGTGATTAATCTATTTTGCGCTCAAACCAAACGAGTACAATTCAACGAGACTTGTTATTAATTTTAGTTTCGTACTGGACTAATTTTAGTATAGTCTCTAACTATATGAGAAAAATATATTACAGAATACATCAGACATTATAAATTCTGGATTTTAATGGTTTATACCATTCGAATGATACTACTAATCAAACGTATGTGAAGTTATCCCACGATTCTATCCCAGAAAATAAAATAATTTCATCAGGCTACACTAATCAATAAAAACCCCATTTGCAGTTAGCCCAGCCCAGAATTTATTAAAAATCACGTTAAATACAATAATTAAACTCGTTATTTCTAAATTATGAGAATTGTATATCAATAGAACATGAACGAACTAAAATTACATTAGACACGATAAAGGTAATTGGCACGTTAAAAGTATAAACTTGCCGGATTAAGGCTATGTGGTTTTGAGATCGTCATACTCCTGCCTTACTTTAAGATAAGTTAGAAAACAATCGTTCAGTGGCAACTTTGCGAAATTGAGCCCTGGGCCAGATATACCCGTACAACACTTATTTAAACAAAAATTAAATTTAAATTTCGCACGTTAAAAGTATACATTTGTCGGATTAAGGCTATGTCGTTTTGGGATCGCCATACTCCTTACTTTTAGAAAAGTTAGAAAAAAATCGTTCTGTGGCAACTTTGCGAAATTGGGCCGTGGGCCAGATATACCCATACAATACGTATTTGAACAAAAATTAAATTTAAATTTCGCACGTTAAAAGTATACATTTGTCGGATTAAGGATATGTGGTTTTGAGATCGCCATACTCCTGCCTTACTTTTAGAAAAGTTAGAAAAAAATCGTTCAGTGGCAACTTTGCGAAATTGGACCCTGTTCCAGATATATCCATACAACACGTATTTGAACAAATATTAAATTTAAATTTCGCACGTTACAAGTATACATTTGTCGGATTAAGGCTATGTGGTTTTGAGATCGTCATACTCCTGCCTTACTTTAAGAAAAGTTAGAAAAAAATCGTTCTGTGGTAACTTTGCGAAATTGGGCCCTGGGCCAGATATACTCGTACAACACGTATTTGATCAAAAATTAAATTTAAATTTCGCACGTTACAAGTATACATTTGTCGGATTAAGGCTATGTGGTTTTGAGATCGTCATACTCCTGCCTTACAAATTGTCTGACAATCGCGAACGCGTTTGTGACACAAAATGACGCGACGTTACAGTTTTTGCATACACATTTAGCTCATTCTTAAACGAAGGAAAAAGTTTTTTCGCTGTCGTTCAATGCTTGCGTTTGGCTTTGAGCATTGCTGTAAATATTTGTGAAGTTGTTTTGTAATGTCATCTTCTTCAACTTGTCTTCTTCGCGACATTATCTTAAACATCAGAAACTGATTAGCCCTCTGGGATGTTTGAAAGGAAAAGACGAACCAGGTACGCCCTGGCTTCTTTAGATAGTTTTGTTTTGGAACATGGATGGAAGAATGCCAACTTCTCACTCTCACGACAGCTATTTACCAGATCGTTCAAATATTTAAAGGAAGATAACAAACTACTGCATCTGCGACCCGTTAGTTTTCTTTTTAGACTGAATAGAGACTCTGTGCTCAATTCAGTGTCTTGATTCTCCATTTTTCACAATGTGTTCCTCCTGCGTCCGAAGTGGCCATAAACGATAAATTGAGAGTATCGAGGGCTTTACGAACGTGCTTGCCAATGCAAAGGTATCTGGTTAGCATTGATTCAAGACTATTCCAACGTGTCTTGCAATCCAACATCAAGTAAAGCTCTTTCTTTTCGAATTCTTTAACATAATTCTGCAAGATAAAATTTTGTCTAGACGAATTCTTGAATTTCAAAATTATTTTGCAGACTTTGGTTTTAACTTTAAATGTAGATTTAATAGTCATCGTTTTATAAGAAACAAGTATGATATCTTTGTCTGCGCAATCAAAATCGGTTTTTACATTAACTTCATCTTCATCGATTCGGTTACCTCCGTTATCGGAATCCTCCCCGTCATCTGCATTGTTTTCGCTATTATGTTCATCATAGGCAGTTTCATGTCCACCGATTACGTCACTTTCCTTTGTCCGTTTGAGTTTCTGGTACATTACCTACATGACCGCCAAATGTATTCCGTGATTGTAGCATATTTAGTGATGCGCTGGTGATATTCTTCCAAATTTGACCATTACACTGGCACCATCGTTAGTAATGGAAACGATGTCCGTCTCAAGACTCGAATTAAACTCTGGAAGCTTTGCATTTAAGAGCGCATATACTTTTTCAGAGGGGCATGAGTCCTGGATGCGCATCAGCCCAAGATTATTAGATTCTCCTTTCTCATAATATATATGGATGTTCATTTAAAGTCAATTTCGAACGCTGATCGACTCGTCGATGCTCAAGCTGAACTTACGTTGTTCCTATTTAAAATTTACGATTTTGTTCTTCAAATCACATTTGATGGTTGTATAGAAGTTCATGTTCAACCGCATAACAGCTTTGTGACATTTTGGAAGACAAAGTCCTAAAGAGTTTATGGTATTCCGTATGAAATCACTTTTTGTTGTAGCAGAAGGGCGAGAGGTAGAGGTACTGGATGTATCGAAAAAGCTATGAAAAGTTCTAGACCAATTGAAACACACTCTTAAAAACAAAATTTATTCAAAATTTTAACCAAAATTTCTCGAGAAAAAAGATGGATTTCTCGAGATTCGGGATTTCCCGGAATAAAAAAATTCAAATTCTCGAGATTTCAGGATTGAAAATAGACGGGATTTCTCGAGAATTCCCGTTGGGAAATTTCCAAAGCCCAACCCTACTTACAGTTCAATTTCGCCGATTTTTATTGTGACACCTCTGATAAATCGGACTTTTTTGGGATGATAGTAATATTTTATCTATCATAATGGTTTGACTGCAAAAATATTAAATTAATTCAAATGGTTTGCATTGATATCGATTTTCATTTAAATCAAAGTATAAATTTTGTTTATGACAAATAATATTGTTGTTGTCAAAATAAACATGGCCGACAATTACACATAATGTACTTAATGTGCACAGGAAGTCTATGAGGTCATAAAATTTCAGAGTAGAATTAAATTAATTCGAATGATTGTGAGCGATATTTGTTTATACCAGAGTATAAATTTCGTTTGTGACAAATCGCGACCTTATATTAATTCGGTAGTAACTACGCTCATGTCGTTTTGAAATATTAACGTGCAAAGTTGTGCTCCAAGCATTCGAATATTATTAATGTTTTCCTTCAGCGGTTTGATTGAAATGATGTATTGTTGCAAAAATTATTAAATTTAATTAACACTTTTAAAATTAATTGATTACTTTTTTCACACATTTTTCATACAACCTTCTTGTCAACTGAAACCCTCTAAAATAATTTAACGGAGTTCTAACTAGCCACACAGAATTCTGTTTTATAACTTTTATTACAATAATCAGAGTTTGGAGTTGTAACGGTCACATTGACTTGGAATTTCAAATAACATAATCGATCAATAATCCATTGTTTTGAATATAAAATAAAATATTGAATTTAATTTATTTTAGTAAGTATTCGTAAATTCTTTATTCATTTGAAAAAATTATAAATTAAATATCACTTCATTTGTTACATAAAAATTCATTAACATCACATAAAACTTATACAATATAAAAAAATCATAAATTCAGAACAAAATAAAATAATAATAATAATATAAATAATAATTTTTTAAGTAAATAAAACACAAAATTTTCAGACTTATCAATTTTCATTTTATTCAGCATTTTCCTCCTTTGTCGATTTACGGAATCCGTTGGCTGGATATTGGTGGCACTCAATCTTTAAAATTGTATTATAATAATCCATTTCTTGTTGGCACATGTATTTAAACATGGACTTTAAATGTTCACGTTTGGTATTTAGAGTTTCACGATCTGGGTTTATGGCTTTTGGATCTACTAAAGCCAAGTTTTTGTACATTGCGGTGTGTTTTCTTCTCGTACTCTTAATTAACGGTCTCAAATTGACCTCGATGTATCTTTCAGTGGCGTATGAGAGATTACATTGAACGGTAGGTATTTCTTGTGAATACTTAACCATTCGTACTCACGAAAATGGTACTACCTTGAAGTTGAGTATTTTGGAGCTCGATGCATAGTCCTTAAAATCCTCTGGTCGCATCTGTAGAATTGTGTAACGACGACGACGGTTTACGTTTTTTAAGACCCTCAAGACGCCAATCGGAGAGAAAAATTTATGTCTTGCTTAGTTTTTCTCAATTTCACTGTGAGCGTGATCCACTACTTATGTATGGCTGAATGCCCCGGAAGTGAGTAATGCATTTCTACGAATTCAATATTGGGATGTTGAGCCAAGAACCATTTAATAGCATAGGCCATGTAAGAGTTTTTGTTCTGTGGAACACATGAATCACTCCAAGTGATTAGTTTGATGAAATCATTATTTTCAAATACCATCTTTAAAATTTCTATCAAGGCAGACGTAATGTCGTTTCCAGAACGGCCTCCTGTATACTCACTACAGACTGCACAATATACACTTTTCGAATTTGAAAGATGGGCAGTCAAATTGTAATAATTTAATTTCGAATGGTAAAATATCTCGCCTATCTCCGATTTTAGACAAGTGATTACATTTTCAAGATCGAAGCATAGTATCGGAATGTCGCTTTTCTTGTCATTGTTTTTTAAAATCCTCATTCCACGAAATGTGTTCTACATACTAAAAATCTTTTAATTGACCTTTTTTAATTTTATACAGCTCACAAACTCCGCAACGGTCCGATTTTGGTTTTTGAAAATCTATGGAATATTGAAATTTGTATTTAAAATAAACCAATAAAAGCTTTGCTTCACGTGTGGTGTGTTGGACTCATTACACATTGTAACGTATAGATCGTACATTTTCGTAATGCTTAGGTTGCCTGATAAATAACGTTTATTGGGCTTCAATCGACAGTAGTGTGATTCCACGACAGGAAATGTTTTTATGTGATCTATCACCTTGCTAAGCAAATCATCCGGTACTTTTTTGGGTTTTTTCTTGCCTCTAACGCTTTCTGGTACACTTCCAATAATTTGGTTTTTATTATTATGTACTGTATACACCGATTTTTGGGATATTGCTAAAGTTGTCAAAAAAAAACTATTTGCATACTGTTATGCGATCACTGCCGATATTAAAAAAGTAATGAAATGTAATTACGCGTCTTGATTGTGTATGCTTCATCGTCGCTCGTTTCTTAAATATTTTTTCAGAAGTTGAAGCCATAAAGTTATATTTGCTAGCCTGGTTCATTTTATAATATAATTTCACGCTCGTTCTGGCTCACAAATGTCGCACATTTATATTTGCAACCAGCTAGACAGTTTTTAGAATTTATTAACACTTTTGTTGGCCTTGATTTTCCTCTATTATTTATAAATTCCTCTCCAGACTGGTATTTGCTTTTTCTTTGATGGGTTGTTACCATTTTTTCGTTCCTTTCAAGATTCTTTGGTTTTGCCTGAAATAGTAAAATAATTAAAATTCTAGATAACAATACATAATATATCATACATACTACATAATAAATGTCTTGCTGAACCAATCAATTATTTAACGCGTCGTCTTCGAATTCATCCAAATATTGCAAGTATTGAATTACTTCACCTAAATTTGGATTATCATTACTATCAGATACAGTAAGGTCAGCTTGCGAAGCATCTATATATTCTATTATGATCAGCTGGTTTCAAGCCTCATGCAATGGATTAAGTTCCGACATGTCTTTTAACTATTGCACATAACAATGTTAAGAACAGAAAAATCGGGTTGATTATTCTATGAGGGCGACATAAACTGGTAATAATTCACGAAATTCATATATTTATAAATAGTTTTAACATAATAAAATACTTGCACAATTAATACCACAAATGTAATAATCCCCCCCCCTGAATTACGTTTTGTTATGAATTAATGAACGAAGTTCTAAGTGATATTTTTTAAGTATAGATACAACTCTGTTTTAAAAAATAAAGCAAAAATTGCGTTACCAAACACCTGCGTTACATTGATATTTTGTAAACCGAAAGTAAACGTTTTGTAATCGTTCGCAATCGAAAGAAAAGGCTTCAATTAGAACACCTGCATATAAGTCTAAATTTTTTATTTTGTTAGTTCAAACCTTCTTAATCTAACGTCGCGAAATATTGTTATTGTTGTCAAAATGAACATGGCCGACAATAACACATAATGTACTTAATACGTATCAGAAGTCTACGAGTTCATATAATTTCAGAGTAGAATTAAATTAGTTCAAATGGTTGTGAAGGATATTGAATTTTATTTAAATCGAAATACAAATTTCTTCTTGGAATTTATTGTTGTTGTTGTCAAAATAAACATGGCCGACAATTATACATAATGTGCTTAATGAACACCGGAAGTCTACGAGTTTATATAATTTCAGAATCTAATTAAAATAATTCAAATGGTTGGGATTGATATTGACTTTTATTTAAATCAGATTATAAAATTTGTTCATGTCAGTTATTGTTGTTGTTGTCAAAATAAACATGGCCGACAATAACACATAATATACTAAATAAGCACAAGAAGTCTATACGAGTTCATATAATTTCAGAGTATAATTAAATTACTTTAAATAGTTATGAATGATATTGACTTTTATTTATATCAGAACATAAATTTCGTTAATGATAAATATTGTTGTTGTTGTCAAAATAAACATGGCCGACCATAACACATAATGTACTTAATACGTATCAGAAGTCTACGAGTTTTTATAATTTCAGAGTACAATTAAATTAGTTCAAATGGTTGTGAAGGATATTGAATTTTAGTTAAATCAAAATATAAATTTCTTCTTGGAATTTATTGTTGTTGTTGTCAAAATAAACATGGCCGACAATAACGCATAATGTACTTAATTAGTACCAGAAGCCTACGAGTTTTTATAATTTCAGAGTACAATTAAATTAGTTCAAATGGTTGTGAAGGATATTGAATTTTAGTTAAATCGAAATTCAAATTTCTTCTTGGAAATTATTGTTGTTGTTGTCAAAATAAACATGGCCGACAATTACACATAATGTGCTTCATGAACACCGGAAGTCTACGAGTTTATATAATTTCAGAATATACATAATTAAATTAATTCAAATGGTTGGGATTGATATTGACTTTTATTTAAATCAAATTATACATTTTGTTCATGTCAGTTATTGTTGTTGTTGTAAAAATAAACATGGCTGACAATAACACATAATATACTAAATAAGCACAAGAAGTCTATACGAGTTCATATAATTTCAGAGTATAATTAAATTACTTTAAATAGTTATGAATGATATTGACTTTTATTTATATCAGAACATAAATTTCATCGTGATAAATATTGTTGTTGTTGTCAAAATAAACCTGGCCGACAATAACGCATAATGTACTTAATAAGTATCAGAAGTCTACGAGTTTTTATAATTTCAGAGTGGAATTAAATTAGTTCAAATGGTTGTGAAGGATATTGAATTTTATTTAAATCGAAATACAAATTTCTTCTTGGAATTTATTGTTGTTGTTGTCAAAATAAACATGGCCGACAATTACACATAATGTGCTTCATGAACACCGGAAGTCTACGAGTTTATATAATTTCAGAATCTAATTAAAATAATTCAAATGGTTGGGATTGATATTGACTTTTATTTAAATCAGATTATAAAATTTGTTCAGTCAGTTATTGTTTTTGTTGTCAAAATAAACATGGCCGACAATAACACATAATATACTAAATATGCACAAGAAGTCTACGAGTTCATATAATTTCAGAGTAGAATTAAATTACTTTAAATAGTTATGAATGATATTGACTTTTATTTATATCAGAGTGACAAATATTATTGTTGTTGTCAAAATAAATATGGCCGACAATAACACATAATGTTCTTATTGAGCACCAGAGATCTACGAGTTCATATAATTTCTACATGTGGAAGCGTCTTTTAACAAATTTACTTATTTCTAGTATTCATTTAAAAAATCTTCGGAACCATGAGTGTTGGGTGTGGCATTTAGTGTTTTCTACTTCGTATGATGTCTAGAATAGTCGAGAAAATGCGAAAATAATTTGTATGTTATGTTTGACAATATGGTCTTACACATAGAAACGTCTTTGGTGGCCAAATTGACATATTTGATTTATTAATTCAAAAAATCACCGAAACTAAGTGTGCAGGGTGTGCAATTTATTGTTATCTCCTTGGAATGATGTCTAGAATTAGTAGAAAAAAATCTAAGACAATTTGCATATTGTGATTGGCGATATGGCACACGGGCAAGAGTCTTTTCCTCCATTGAATTCATTCTCTTATTAATTCTTTGGATGTTTTGATTGGCGATATAACCATGTCTGTGAAGCTGGCCCGAAAAGTTAGCACGTAAAACACTATGGCAACACTAATGGTTTGGGTCTAGAATAATGTAATTTTAGTACAAGTTAGCACGAAAAAATTAATTTCTCGAGTGTTATTTAAAAAGTTAGCACGATTTTTTTTAACAGAATATTAAACACGAAAAATATATATTTATACTATTCTTATACCACATTTGCATCGCATCGCGGATAGTATAATACTAAAATAGTATTAAACTGTTATATGTAATATATTATCGGTACAAAAAAACCAAAATATAAAATATTTGATTTGTTTGTGAGCAATATCGATTCGTGCTGGGCATTTTCAAAATTTTGTCGTATATGAAATTGATTGAGTGATATCGATTCGAGCTGGTCTTTTCCAAAAATTTGTCGGACATGAAACTGATTTTATATTAAAGTAGGACCAATTAGGAAATTATTCAGAAAGTTTCAGAATTTTTTTATGATTTGTTTGCGAGCAATATCGATTCGTGCTGGGCATTTTCAAAATTTTGTCGTATATGAAATTGATTGAGTGATATCGATTCGAGCTGGTCTTTTCCAAAAATTTGTCGGACATGAAACTGATTTTATATTAAAGTAGGACCAATTACGAAATTATTCAGAAAGTTTCAGAATTTTTTTATGATTTGTTTGCGAGCAATATCGATTCGTGCTGGGCATTTTCAAAATTTTGTCGTATATGAAATTGATTGAGTGATATCGATTCGAGCTGGTCTTTTCCAAAAATTTGTCGGACATGAAACTGATTTTATATTAAAGTAGGACCAATTAGGAAATTATTCAGAAAGTTTCAGAATTTTTTTATGATTTGTTTGCGAGCAATATCGATTCGTGCTGGGCATTTTCAAAATTTTGTCGTATATGAAATTGATTGAGTGATATCGATTCGAGCTGGTCTTTTCCAAAAATTTGTCGGACATGAAACTGATTTTATATTAAAGTAGGACCAATTAGGAAATTATTCAGAAAGTTTCAGAATTTTTTTATGATTTGTTTGCGAGCAATATCGATTCGTGCTGGGCATTTTCAAAATTTTGTCGTATATGAAATTGATTGAGTAATATCGATTCGAGCTGGTCTTTTCCAAAAATTTGTCGGACATGAAACTGATTTTATATTAAAGTAGGACCAATTACGAAATTATTCAGAAAGTTTCAGAATTTTTTTATGATTTGTTTGCGAGCAATATCGATTCGTGCTGGGCATTTTCAAAATTTTGTCGTATATGAAATTGATTGAGTGATATCGATTCGAGCTGGTCTTTTCCAAAAATTTGTCGGACATGAAACTGATTTTATATTAAAGTAGGACCAATTACGAAATTATTCAGAAAGTTTCAGAATTTTTTTATGATTTGTTTGCGAGCAATATCGATTCGTGCTGGGCATTTTCAAAATTTTGTCGTATATGAAATTGATTGAGTGATATCGATTCGAGCTGGTCTTTTCCAAAAATTTGTCGGACATGAAACTGATTTTATATTAAAGTAGGACCAATTACGAAATTATTCAGAAAGTTTCAGAATTTTTTTATGATTTGTTTGCGAGCAATATCGATTCGTGCTGGGCATTTTCAAAATTTTGTCGTATATGAAATTGATTGAGTGATATCGATTCGAGCTGGTCTTTTCCAAAAATTTGTCGGACATGAAACTGATTTTATATTAAAGTAGGACCAATTACGAAATTATTCAGAAAGTTTCAGAATTTTTTTATGATTTGTTTGCGAGCAATATCGATTCGTGCTGGGCATTTTCAAAATTTTGTCGTATATGAAATTGATTGAGTGATATCGATTCGAGCTGGTCTTTTCCAAAAATTTGTCGGACATGAAACTGATTTTATATTAAAGTAGGACCAATTAGGAAATTATTCAGAAAGTTTCACAATTTTTTTATGATTTGTTTGCGAGCAATATCGATTCGTGCTGGGCATTTTCAAAATTTTGTCGTATATGAAATTGATTGAGTGATATCGATTCGAGCTGGTCTTTTCCAAAAATTTGTCGGACATGAAACTGATTTTATATTAAAGTAGGACCAATTACGAAATTATTCAGAAAGTTTCAGAATTTTTTTATGATTTGTTTGCGAGCAATATCGATTCGTGCTGGGCATTTTCAAAATTTTGTCGTATATGAAATTGATTGAGTGATATCGATTCGAGCTGGTCTTTTCCAAAAATTTGTCGGACATGAAACTGATTTTATATTAAAGTAGGACCAATTAGGAAATTATTCAGAAAGTTTCAGAATTTTTTTATGATTTGTTTGCGAGCAATATCGATTCGTGCTGGGCATTTTCAAAATTTTGTCGTATATGAAATTGATTGAGTGATATCGATTCGAGCTGGTCTTTTCCAAAAATTTGTCGGACATGAAACTGATTTTATATTAAAGTAGGACCAATTACGAAATTATTCAGAAAGTTTCAGAATTTTTTTATGATTTGTTTGCGAGCAATATCGATTCGTGCTGGGCATTTTCAAAATTTTGTCGTATATGAAATTGATTGAGTGATATCGATTCGAGCTGGTCTTTTCCAAAAATTTGTCGGACATGAAACTGATTTTATATTAAAGTAGGACCAATTAGGAAATTATTCAGAAAGTTTCAGAATTTTTTTATGATTTGTTTGCGAGCAATATCGATTCGTGCTGGGCATTTTCAAAATTTTGTCGTATATGAAATTGATTGAGTGATATCGATTCGAGCTGGTCTTTTCCAAAAATTTGTCGGACATGAAACTGATTTTATATTAAAGTAGGACCAATTAGGAAATTATTCAGAAAGTTTCAGAATTTTTTTATGATTTGTTTGCGAGCAATATCGATTCGTGCTGGGCATTTTCAAAATTTTGTCGTATATGAAATTGATTGAGTGATATCGATTCGAGCTGGTCTTTTCCAAAAATTCGTCGGACATGAAACTGATTTTATATTAAAGTAGGACCAATTACGAAATTATTCAGAAAATTTCAGAATTTTTTTATGATTTGTTTGCGAGCAATATCGATTCGTGCTGGGCATTTTCAAAATTTTGTCGTATATGAAATTGATTGAGTGATATCGATTCGAGCTGGTCTTTTCCAAAAATTTGTCGGACATGAAACTGATTTTATATTAAAGTAGGACCAATTACGAAATTATTCAGAAAATTTCAGAATTTTTTTATGATTTGTTTGCGAGCAATATCGATTCGTGCTGGGCATTTTCAAAATTTTGTCGTATATGAAATTGATTGAGTGATATCGATTCGAGCTGGTCTTTTCCAAAAATTTGTCGGACATGAAACTGATTTTATATTAAAGTAGGACCAATTACGAAATTATTCAGAAAATTTCAGAATTTTTTTATGATTTGTTTGCGAGCAATATCGATTCGAGCTGGTCTTTTCCAAAAATTTGTCGGACATGAAATTGATTTTATATTAAAGTAGGACCAATTACGAAATTATTCAGAAAGTTTCAGAATTTTTTTATGATTTGTTTGCGAGCAATATCGATTCGTGCTGGGCATTTTCAAAATTTTGTCGTATATGAAATTGATTGAGTGATATCGATTCGAGCTGGTCTTTTCCAAAAATTTGTCGGACATGAAACTGATTTTATATTAAAGTAGGACCAATTAGGAAATTATTCAGAAAGTTTCAGAATTTTTTTATGATTTGTTTGCGAGCAATATCGATTCGTGCTGGGCATTTTCAAAATTTTGTCGTATATGAAATTGATTGAGTGATATCGATTCGAGCTGGTCTTTTCCAAAAATTTGTCGGACATGAAACTGATTTTATATTAAAGTAGGACCAATTAGGAAATTATTCAGAAAGTTTCAGAATTTTTTTATGATTTGTTTGCGAGCAATATCGATTCGTGCTGGGCATTTTCAAAATTTTGTCGTATATGAAATTGATTGAGTGATATCGATTCGAGCTGGTCTTTTCCAAAAATTTGTCGGACATGAAACTGATTTTATATTAAAGTAGGACCAATTACGAAATTATTCAGAAAGTTTCAGAATTTTTTTATGATTTGTTTGCGAGCAATATCGATTCGTGCTGGGCATTTTCAAAATTTTGTCGTATATGAAATTGATTGAGTGATATCGATTCGAGCTGGTCTTTTCCAAAAATTTGTCGGACATGAAACTGATTTTATATTAAAGTAGGACCAATTACGAAATTATTCAGAAAGTTTCAGAATTTTTTTATGATTTGTTTGCGAGCAATATCGATTCGTGCTGGGCATTTTCAAAATTTTGTCGTATATGAAATTGATTGAGTGATATCGATTCGAGCTGGTCTTTTCCAAAAATTTGTCGGACATGAAACTGATTTTATATTAAAGTAGGACCAATTACGAAATTATTCAGAAAGTTTCAGAATTTTTTTATGATTTGTTTGCGAGCAATATCGATTCGTGCTGGGCATTTTCAAAATTTTGTCGTATATGAAATTGATTGAGTGATATCGATTCGAGCTGGTCTTTTCCAAAAATTTGTCGGACATGAAACTGATTTTATATTAAAGTAGGACCAATTACGAAATTATTCAGAAAATTTCAGAATTTTTTTATGATTTGTTTGCGAGCAATATCGATTCGTGCTGGGCATTTTCAAAATTTTGTCGTATATGAAATTGATTGAGTGATATCGATTCGAGCTGGTCTTTTCCAAAAATTTGTCGGACATGAAACTGATTTTATATTAAAGTAGGACCAATTACGAAATTATTCAGAAAATTTCAGAATTTTTTTATGATTTGTTTGCGAGCAATATCGATTCGAGCTGGTCTTTTCCAAAAATTTGTCGGACATGAAATTGATTTTATATTAAAGTAGGACCAATTACGAAATTATTCAGAAAGTTTCAGAATTTTTTTATGATTTGTTTGCGAGCAATATCGATTCGTGCTGGGCATTTTCAAAATTTTGTCGTATATGAAATTGATTGAGTGATATCGATTCGAGCTGGTCTTTTCCAAAAATTTGTCGGACATGAAACTGATTTTATATTTAAGTAGGACCAATTACGAAATTATTCAGAAAGTTTCAGAATTTTTTTATGATTTGTTTGCGAGCAATATCGATTCGTGCTGGGCATTTTCAAAATTTTGTCGTATATGAAATTGATTGAGTGATATCGATTCGAGCTGGTCTTTTCCAAAAATTTGTCGGACATGAAACTGATTTTATATTAAAGTAGGACCAATTAGGAAATTATTCAGAAAGTTTCAGAATTTTTTTATGATTTGTTTGCGAGCAATATCGATTCGTGCTGGGCATTTTCAAAATTTTATCGTATATGAAATTGATTGATGATATCGATTCGAGCTGGTCTTTTCCAAAAATTTGTCGGACATGAAACTGATTTTATATTAAAGTAGGACCAATTAGGAAATTATTCAGAAAGTTTCAGAATTTTTTTATGATTTGTTTGCGAGCAATATCGATTCGTGCTGGGCATTTTCAAAATTTTATCGTATATGAAATTGATTGAGTGATATCGATTCGAGCTGGTCTTTTCCAAAAATTTGTCGGACATGAAACTGATTTTATATTAAAGTAGGACCAATTACGAAATTATTCAGAAAGTTTCAGAATTTTTTTATGATTTGTTTGCGAGCAATATCGATTCGTGCTGGGCATTTTCAAAATTTTGTCGTATATGAAATTGATTGAGTGATATCGATTCGAGCTGGTCTTTTCCAAAAATTTGTCGGACATGAAACTGATTTTATATTTAAGTAGGACCAATTACGAAATTATTCAGAAAGTTTCAGAATTTTTTTATGATTTGTTTGCGAGCAATATCGATTCGTGCTGGGCATTTTCAAAATTTTGTCGTATATGAAATTGATTGAGTGATATCGATTCGAGCTGGTCTTTTCCAAAAATTTGTCGGACATGAAACTGATTTTATATTAAAGTAGGACCAATTAGGAAATTATTCAGAAAGTTTCAGAATTTTTTTATGATTTGTTTGCGAGCAATATCGATTCGTGCTGGGCATTTTCAAAATTTTATCGTATATGAAATTGATTGATGATATCGATTCGAGCTGGTCTTTTCCAAAAATTTGTCGGACATGAAACTGATTTTATATTAAAGTAGGACCAATTAGGAAATTATTCAGAAAGTTTCAGAATTTTTTTATGATTTGTTTGCGAGCAATATCGATTCGTGCTGGGCATTTTCAAAATTTTATCGTATATGAAATTGATTGAGTGATATCGATTCGAGCTGGTCTTTTCCAAAAATTTGTCGGACATGAAACTGATTTTATATTAAAGTAGGACCAATTACGAAATTATTCAGAAAGTTTCAGAATTTTTTTATGATTTGTTTGCGAGCAATATCGATTCGTGCTGGGCATTTTCAAAATTTTGTCGTATATGAAATTGATTGAGTGATATCGATTCGAGCTGGTCTTTTCCAAAAATTTGTCGGACATGAAACTGATTTTATATTAAAGTAGGACCAATTAGGAAATTATTCAGAAAGTTTCAGAATTTTTTTATGATTTGTTTGCGAGCAATATCGATTCGTGCTGGGCATTTTCAAAATTTTGTCGTATATGAAATTGATTGAGTGATATCGATTCGAGCTGGTCTTTTCCAAAAATTTGTCGGACATGAAACTGATTTTATATTAAAGTAGGACCAATTAGGAAATTATTCAGAAAGTTTCAGAATTTTTTTATGATTTGTTTGCGAGCAATATCGATTCGTGCTGGGCATTTTCAAAATTTTGTCGTATATGAAATTGATTGAGTGATATCGATTCGAGCTGGTCTTTTCCAAAAATTTGTCGGACATGAAACTGATTTTATATTAAAGTAGGACCAATTAGGAAATTATTCAGAAAGTTTCAGAATTTTTTTATGATTTGTTTGCGAGCAATATCGATTCGTGCTGGGCATTTTCAAAATTTTATCGTATATGAAATTGATTGAGTGATATCGATTCGAGCTGGTCTTTTCCAAAAATTTGTCGGACATGAAACTGATTTTATATTAAAGTAGGACCAATTAGGAAATTATTCAGAAAGTTTCAGAATTTTTTTATGATTTGTTTGCGAGCAATATCGATTCGTGCTGGGCATTTTCAAAATTTTGTCGTATATGAAATTGATTGAGTGATATCGATTCGAGCTGGTCTTTTCCAAAAATTTGTCGGACATGAAACTGATTTTATATTAAAGTAGGACCAATTACGAAATTATTCAGAAAGTTTCAGAATTTTTTTATGATTTGTTTGCGAGCAATATCGATTCGTGCTGGGCATTTTCAAAATTTTGTCGTATATGAAATTGATTGAGTGATATCGATTCGAGCTGGTCTTTTCCAAAAATTTGTCGGACATGAAACTGATTTTATATTAAAGTAGGACCAATTACGAAATTATTCAGAAAGTTTCAGAATTTTTTTATGATTTGTTTGCGAGCAATATCGATTCGTGCTGGGCATTTTCAAAATTTTGTCGTATATGAAATTGATTGAGTGATATCGATTCGAGCTGGTCTTTTCCAAAAATTTGTCGGACATGAAACTGATTTTATATTAAAGTAGGACCAATTACGAAATTATTCAGAAAGTTTCAGAATTTTTTTATGATTTGTTTGCGAGCAATATCGATTCGTGCTGGGCATTTTCAAAATTTTGTCGTATATGAAATTGATTGAGTGATATCGATTCGAGCTGGTCTTTTCCAAAAATTTGTCGGACATGAAACTGATTTTATATTAAAGTAGGACCAATTACGAAATTATTCAGAAAATTTCAGAATTTTTTTATGATTTGTTTGCGAGCAATATCGATTCGTGCTGGGCATTTTCAAAATTTTGTCGTATATGAAATTGATTGAGTGATATCGATTCGAGCTGGTCTTTTCCAAAAATTTGTCGGACATGAAACTGATTTTATATTAAAGTAGGACCAATTACGAAATTATTCAGAAAATTTCAGAATTTTTTTATGATTTGTTTGCGAGCAATATCGATTCGAGCTGGTCTTTTCCAAAAATTTGTCGGACATGAAATTGATTTTATATTAAAGTAGGACCAATTACGAAATTATTCAGAAAGTTTCAGAATTTTTTTATGATTTGTTTGCGAGCAATATCGATTCGTGCTGGGCATTTTCAAAATTTTGTCGTATATGAAATTGATTGAGTGATATCGATTCGAGCTGGTCTTTTCCAAAAATTTGTCGGACATGAAACTGATTTTATATTAAAGTAGGACCAATTAGGAAATTATTCAGAAAGTTTCAGAATTTTTTTATGATTTGTTTGCGAGCAATATCGATTCGTGCTGGGCATTTTCAAAATTTTGTCGTATATGAAATTGATTGAGTGATATCGATTCGAGCTGGTCTTTTCCAAAAATTTGTCGGACATGAAACTGATTTTATATTAAAGTAGGACCAATTACGAAATTATTCAGAAAGTTTCAGAATTTTTTTATGATTTGTTTGCGAGCAATATCGATTCGTGCTGGGCATTTTCAAAATTTTGTCGTATATGAAATTGATTGAGTGATATCGATTCGAGCTGGTCTTTTCCAAAAATTTGTCGGACATGAAACTGATTTTATATTAAAGTAGGACCAATTAGGAAATTATTCAGAAAGTTTCAGAATTTTTTTATGATTTGTTTGCGAGCAATATCGATTCGTGCTGGGCATTTTCAAAATTTTGTCGTATATGAAATTGATTGAGTGATATCGATTCGAGCTGGTCTTTTCCAAAAATTTGTCGGACATGAAACTGATTTTATATTAAAGTAGGACCAATTACGAAATTATTCAGAAAGTTTCAGAATTTTTTTATGATTTGTTTGCGAGCAATATCGATTCGTGCTGGGCATTTTCAAAATTTTGTCGTATATGAAATTGATTGAGTGATATCGATTCGAGCTGGTCTTTTCCAAAAATTTGTCGGACATGAAACTGATTTTATATTAAAGTAGGACCAATTACGAAATTATTCAGAAAGTTTCAGAATTTTTTTATGATTTGTTTGCGAGCAATATCGATTCGTGCTGGGCATTTTCAAAATTTTGTCGTATATGAAATTGATTGAGTGATATCGATTCGAGCTGGTCTTTTCCAAAAATTTGTCGGACATGAAACTGATTTTATATTAAAGTAGGACCAATTACGAAATTATTCAGAAAGTTTCAGAATTTTTTTATGATTTGTTTGCGAGCAATATCGATTCGTGCTGGGCATTTTCAAAATTTTGTCGTATATGAAATTGATTGAGTGATATCGATTCGAGCTGGTCTTTTCCAAAAATTTGTCGGACATGAAACTGATTTTATATTAAAGTAGGACCAATTAGGAAATTATTCAGAAAGTTTCAGAATTTTTTTATGATTTGTTTGCGAGCAATATCGATTCGTGCTGGGCATTTTCAAAATTTTGTCGTATATGAAATTGATTGAGTGATATCGATTCGAGCTGGTCTTTTCCAAAAATTTGTCGGACATGAAACTGATTTTATATTAAAGTAGGACCAATTAGGAAATTATTCAGAAAGTTTCAGAATTTTTTTATGATTTGTTTGCGAGCAATATCGATTCGTGCTGGGCATTTTCAAAATTTTGTCGTATATGAAATTGATTGAGTGATATCGATTCGAGCTGGTCTTTTCCAAAAATTTGTCGGACATGAAACTGATTTTATATTAAAGTAGGACCAATTAGGAAATTATTCAGAAAGTTTCAGAATTTTTTTATGATTTGTTTGCGAGCAATATCGATTCGTGCTGGGCATTTTCAAAATTTTATCGTATATGAAATTGATTGAGTGATATCGATTCGAGCTGGTCTTTTCCAAAAATTTGTCGGACATGAAACTGATTTTATATTAAAGTAGGACCAATTACGAAATTATTCAGAAAGTTTCAGAATTTTTTATGATTTGTTTGCGAGCAATATCGATTCGTGCTGGGCATTTTCAAAATTTTGTCGTATATGAAATTGATTGAGTGATATCGATTCGAGCTGGTCTTTTCCAAAAATTTGTCGGACATGAAACTGATTTTATATTAAAGTAGGACCAATTACGAAATTATTCAGAAAATTTCAGAATTTTTTTATGATTTGTTTGCGAGCAATATCGATTCGTGCTGGGCATTTTCAAAATTTTGTCGTATATGAAATTGATTGAGTGATATCGATTCGAGCTGGTCTTTTCCAAAAATTTGTCGGACATGAAACTGATTTTATATTAAAGTAGGACCAATTACGAAATTATTCAGAAAGTTTCAGAATTTTTTTATGATTTGTTTGCGAGCAATATCGATTCGTGCTGGGCATTTTCAAAATTTTATCGTATATGAAATTGATTGAGTGATATCGATTCGAGCTGGTCTTTTCCAAAAATTTGTCGGACATGAAACTGATTTTATATTAAAGTAGGACCAATTACGAAATTATTCAGAAAGTTTCAGAATTTTTTTATGATTTGTTTGCGAGCAATATCGATTCGTGCTGGGCATTTTCAAAATTTTGTCGTATATGAAATTGATTGAGTGATATCGATTCGAGCTGGTCTTTTCCAAAAATTTGTCGGACATGAAACTGATTTTATATTAAAGTAGGACCAATTAGGAAATTATTCAGAAAGTTTCAGAATTTTTTTATGATTTGTTTGCGAGCAATATCGATTCGTGCTGGGCATTTTCAAAATTTTGTCGTATATGAAATTGATTGAGTGATATCGATTCGAGCTGGTCTTTTCCAAAAATTTGTCGGACATGAAACTGATTTTATATTAAAGTAGGACCAATTAGGAAATTATTCAGAAAGTTTCAGAATTTTTTTATGATTTGTTTGCGAGCAATATCGATTCGTGCTGGGCATTTTCAAAATTTTGTCGTATATGAAATTGATTGAGTGATATCGATTCGAGCTGGTCTTTTCCAAAAATTTGTCGGACATGAAACTGATTTTATATTAAAGTAGGACCAATTAGGAAATTATTCAGAAAGTTTCAGAATTTTTTTATGATTTGTTTGCGAGCAATATCGATTCGTGCTGGGCATTTTCAAAATTTTATCGTATATGAAATTGATTGAGTGATATCGATTCGAGCTGGTCTTTTCCAAAAATTTGTCGGACATGAAACTGATTTTATATTAAAGTAGGACCAATTAGGAAATTATTCAGAAAGTTTCAGAATTTTTTTATGATTTGTTTGCGAGCAATATCGATTCGTGCTGGGCATTTTCAAAATTTTGTCGTATATGAAATTGATTGAGTGATATCGATTCGAGCTGGTCTTTTCCAAAAATTTGTCGGACATGAAACTGATTTTATATTAAAGTAGGACCAATTACGAAATTATTCAGAAAGTTTCAGAATTTTTTTATGATTTGTTTGCGAGCAATATCGATTCGTGCTGGGCATTTTCAAAATTTTGTCGTATATGAAATTGATTGAGTGATATCGATTCGAGCTGGTCTTTTCCAAAAATTTGTCGGACATGAAACTGATTTTATATTAAAGTAGGACCAATTAGGAAATTATTCAGAAAGTTTCAGAATTTTTTTATGATTTGTTTGCGAGCAATATCGATTCGTGCTGGGCATTTTCAAAATTTTGTCGTATATGAAATTGATTGAGTGATATCGATTCGAGCTGGTCTTTTCCAAAAATTTGTCGGACATGAAACTGATTTTATATTAAAGTAGGACCAATTAGGAAATTATTCAGAAAGTTTCAGAATTTTTTTATGATTTGTTTGCGAGCAATATCGATTCGTGCTGGGCATTTTCAAAATTTTGTCGTATATGAAATTGATTGAGTGATATCGATTCGAGCTGGTCTTTTCCAAAAATTTGTCGGACATGAAACTGATTTTATATTAAAGTAGGACCAATTACGAAATTATTCAGAAAGTTTCAGAATTTTTTTATGATTTGTTTGCGAGCAATATCGATTCGTGCTGGGCATTTTCAAAATTTTGTCGTATATGAAATTGATTGAGTGATATCGATTCGAGCTGGTCTTTTCCAAAAATTGTCGGACATGAAACTGATTTTATATTAAAGTAGGACCAATTACGAAATTATTCAGAAAATTTCAGAATTTTTTTATGATTTGTTTGCGAGCAATATCGATTCGAGCTGGTCTTTTCCAAAAATTTGTCGGACATGAAATTGATTTTATATTAAAGTAGGACCAATTACGAAATTATTCAGAAAGTTTCAGAATTTTTTTATGATTTGTTTGCGAGCAATATCGATTCGTGCTGGGCATTTTCAAAATTTTGTCGTATATGAAATTGATTGAGTGATATCGATTCGAGCTGGTCTTTTCCAAAATTTGTCGGACATGAAACTGATTTTATATAAAGTAGGACCAATTAGGAAATTATTCAGAAAGTTTCAGAATTTTTTTATGATTTGTTTGCGAGCAATATCGATTCGTGCTGGGCATTTTCAAAATTTTGTCGTATATGAAATTGATTGAGTGATATCGATTCGAGCTGGTCTTTCCAAAAATTTGTCGGACATGAAACTGATTTTATATTAAAGTAGGACCAATTACGGAAATTATTCAGAAAGTTTCAGATTTTTTTATGATTTGTTTGCGAGCAATATCGATTCGTGCTGGGCATTTTCAAAATTTTATCGTATATGAAATTGATTGAGTGATATCGATTCGAGCTGGTCTTTTCCAAAAATTTGTCGGAATGAAACTGATTTTATATTAAAGTAGGACCAATTAGGAAATTATTCAGAAAGTTTCAGAATTTTTTTTATGATTTGTTTGCGAGCATATCGATTCGTGCTGGGCATTTTCAAAATTTTGTTCGTATATGAAATTGATTGAGTGATATCGATTCGAGCTGGTCTTTTCCAAAAATTTGTCGGACATGAAACTGATTTTATATTAAGTAGGACCAATTACGAAATTATTCAGAAAGTTTCAGAATTTTTTTATGATTTGTTTGCGAGCAATATCGATTCGTGCTGGGCATTTTCAAAATTTTGTCGTATATGAAATTGATTGAGTGATATCGATTCGAGCTGGTCTTTTCCAAAAATTTGTCGGACATGAAACTGATTTTATATTAAAGTAGGACCAATTACGAAATTATTCAGAAAGTTTCAGAATTTTTTATGATTGTTTGCGAGCAATATCGATTCGTGCTGGGCATTTTCCAAATTTTGTCGTATATGAAATTGATTGAGTGATATCGATTCGAGCTGGTCTTTTCCAAAAATTTGTCGGACATGAAACTGATTTTATATTAAAGTAGGACCAATTAGGAAATTATTCAGAAAGTTTCAGAATTTTTTTATGATTTGTTTGCGAGCAATATCGATTCGTGCTGGGCATTTTCAAAATTTTGTCGTATATGAAATTGATTGAGTGATATCGATTCGAGCTGGTCTTTTCCAAAAATTTGTCGGACATGAAACTGATTTTATATTAAAGTAGGGACCAATTACGAAATTATTCAGAAAGTTTCAGAATTTTTTTATGATTTGTTTGCGAGCATATCGATTCGTGCTGGGCATTTCAAAATTTTGTCGTATATGAAATTGATTGAGTGATATCGATTCGAGCTGGTCTTTTCCAAAATTTGTCGGACATGAAACTGATTTTATATTAAAGTAGGACCAATTACGAATTATTCAGAAAATTTCAGAATTTTTTATGATTTGTTTGCGAGCAATATCGATTCGTGCTGGGCATTTTCAAAATTTTGTCGTATATGAATTGATTGAGTGATATCGATTCGAGCTGGTCTTTTCCAAAAAATTTGTCGGACATGAAACTGATTTTATATTAAAGTAGGACCAATTACGAAATTATTCAGAAAGTTTCAGAATTTTTTTATGATTTGTTTGCGAGCAATATCGATTCGTGCTGGCGCATTTTCAAAATTTTGTCGTATATGAAATTGATTGAGTGATATCGATTCGAGCTGGTCTTTTCCAAAAATTTGTCAGGACATGAAACTGATTTTATATTAAGTAGGACCAATTACGAATTATTCAGAAAGTTTCAGAATTTTTTTATGATTTGTTTGCGAGCAATATCGATTCGTGCTGGGCATTTTCAAAATTTTGTCGTAATGAAATTGATTGAGTGATATCGATTCGAGCTGGTCTTTTCCAAAAATTTGTCGGACATGAAACTGATTTTATATTAAAGTAGGACCAATTACGAAATTATTCAGAAAGTTTCAGAATTTTTTTATGATTTGTTTTGCGAGCATATCGATTCGTGCTGGGCATTTTCAAAATTTTGTCGTATATGAAATTGATTGAGTGATATCGATTCGAGCTGGTCTTTTCCAAAATTTGTCGGACATGAAAACTGATTTTATATTAAAGTAGGACCAATTAGGAAATTATTAAGAAGTTTCAGAATTTTTTTATGATTTGTTTGCGAGCAATATCGATTCGTGCTGGGCATTTTCAAAATTTTATCGTATATGAAATTGATTGAGTGATATCGATTCGAGCTGGTCTTTTCCAAAAATTTGTCGGACATGAAACTGATTTTATATTAAAGTAGGACAATTAGAAATTATTCAGAAAGTTTCAGAATTTTTTATGATTTGTTTGCGAGCAATATCGATTCGTGCTGGGCATTTTCAAAATTTTGTCGTATATGAAATTGATTGAGTGATATCGATTCGAGCTGGTCTTTTCCAAAAATTTGTCGGACATGAAACTGATTTTATATTAAAGTAGGACAATTACGAAATTATTCAAGAAAGTTTCAGAATTTTTTTATTGATTTGTTTGCGAGCAATATCGATTCGTGCTGGGCATTTTCAAAATTTTGTCGTATATGAAATTGCGTATATGAAATTGATTGAGTGATATCGATTCGAGCTGGTCTTTTCCAAAAATTTGTCGGACATGAAACTGATTTTATATTAAAGTAGGACCAATTAGGAAATTATTCAGAAAGTTTCAGAATTTTTTTATGATTTGTTTGCGAGCAATATCGATTCGTGCTGGGCATTTTCAAAATTTTGTCGTATATGAAATTGATTGAGTGATATCGATTCGAGCTGGTCTTTTCCAAAAATTTGTCGGACATGAAACTGATTTTATATTAAAGTAGGACCAATTAGGAAATTATTCAGAAAGTTTCAGAATTTTTTTATGATTTGTTTGCGAGCAATATCGATTCGTGCTGGGCATTTTCAAAATTTTGTCGTATATGAAATTGATTGAGTGATATCGATTCGAGCTGGTCTTTTCCAAAAATTTGTCGGACATGAAACTGATTTTATATTAAAGTAGGACCAATTACGAAATTATTCAGAAAATTTCAGAATTTTTTTATGATTTGTTTGCGAGCAATATCGATTCGTGCTGGGCATTTTCAAAATTTTGTCGTATATGAAATTGATTGAGTGATATCGATTCGAGCTGGTCTTTTCCAAAAATTTGTCGGACATGAAACTGATTTTATATTAAAGTAGGACCAATTACGAAATTATTCAGAAAATTTCAGAATTTTTTTATGATTTGTTTGCGAGCAATATCGATTCGAGCTGGTCTTTTCCAAAAATTTGTCGGACATGAAATTGATTTTATATTAAAGTAGGACCAATTACGAAATTATTCAGAAAGTTTCAGAATTTTTTTATGATTTGTTTGCGAGCAATATCGATTCGTGCTGGGCATTTTCAAAATTTTGTCGTATATGAAATTGATTGAGTGATATCGATTCGAGCTGGTCTTTTCCAAAAATTTGTCGGACATGAAACTGATTTTATATTAAAGTAGGACCAATTAGGAAATTATTCAGAAAGTTTCAGAATTTTTTTATGATTTGTTTGCGAGCAATATCGATTCGTGCTGGGCATTTTCAAAATTTTGTCGTATATGAAATTGATTGAGTGATATCGATTCGAGCTGGTCTTTTCCAAAAATTTGTCGGACATGAAACTGATTTTATATTAAAGTAGGACCAATTACGAAATTATTCAGAAAGTTTCAGAATTTTTTTATGATTTGTTTGCGAGCAATATCGATTCGTGCTGGGCATTTTCAAAATTTTGTCGTATATGAAATTGATTGAGTGATATCGATTCGAGCTGGTCTTTTCCAAAAATTTGTCGGACATGAAACTGATTTTATATTAAAGTAGGACCAATTAGGAAATTATTCAGAAAGTTTCAGAATTTTTTTATGATTTGTTTGCGAGCAATATCGATTCGTGCTGGGCATTTTCAAAATTTTGTCGTATATGAAATTGATTGAGTGATATCGATTCGAGCTGGTCTTTTCCAAAAATTTGTCGGACATGAAACTGATTTTATATTAAAGTAGGACCAATTACGAAATTATTCAGAAAGTTTCAGAATTTTTTTATGATTTGTTTGCGAGCAATATCGATTCGTGCTGGGCATTTTCAAAATTTTGTCGTATATGAAATTGATTGAGTGATATCGATTCGAGCTGGTCTTTTCCAAAAATTTGTCGGACATGAAACTGATTTTATATTAAAGTAGGACCAATTACGAAATTATTCAGAAAGTTTCAGAATTTTTTTATGATTTGTTTGCGAGCAATATCGATTCGTGCTGGGCATTTTCAAAATTTTGTCGTATATGAAATTGATTGAGTGATATCGATTCGAGCTGGTCTTTTCCAAAAATTTGTCGGACATGAAACTGATTTTATATTAAAGTAGGACCAATTACGAAATTATTCAGAAAGTTTCAGAATTTTTTTATGATTTGTTTGCGAGCAATATCGATTCGTGCTGGGCATTTTCAAAATTTTGTCGTATATGAAATTGATTGAGTGATATCGATTCGAGCTGGTCTTTTCCAAAAATTTGTCGGACATGAAACTGATTTTATATTAAAGTAGGACCAATTAGGAAATTATTCAGAAAGTTTCAGAATTTTTTTATGATTTGTTTGCGAGCAATATCGATTCGTGCTGGGCATTTTCAAAATTTTGTCGTATATGAAATTGATTGAGTGATATCGATTCGAGCTGGTCTTTTCCAAAAATTTGTCGGACATGAAACTGATTTTATATTAAAGTAGGACCAATTAGGAAATTATTCAGAAAGTTTCAGAATTTTTTTATGATTTGTTTGCGAGCAATATCGATTCGTGCTGGGCATTTTCAAAATTTTGTCGTATATGAAATTGATTGAGTGATATCGATTCGAGCTGGTCTTTTCCAAAAATTTGTCGGACATGAAACTGATTTTATATTAAAGTAGGACCAATTAGGAAATTATTCAGAAAGTTTCAGAATTTTTTTATGATTTGTTTGCGAGCAATATCGATTCGTGCTGGGCATTTTCAAAATTTTATCGTATATGAAATTGATTGAGTGATATCGATTCGAGCTGGTCTTTTCCAAAAATTTGTCGGACATGAAACTGATTTTATATTAAAGTAGGACCAATTACGAAATTATTCAGAAAGTTTCAGAATTTTTTATGATTTGTTTGCGAGCAATATCGATTCGTGCTGGGCATTTTCAAAATTTTGTCGTATATGAAATTGATTGAGTGATATCGATTCGAGCTGGTCTTTTCCAAAAATTTGTCGGACATGAAACTGATTTTATATTAAAGTAGGACCAATTACGAAATTATTCAGAAAATTTCAGAATTTTTTTATGATTTGTTTGCGAGCAATATCGATTCGTGCTGGGCATTTTCAAAATTTTGTCGTATATGAAATTGATTGAGTGATATCGATTCGAGGTGGCCTTTTCCAAAAATTTGTCGGACATGAAACTGATTTTATATTAAAGTAGGACCAATTACAAAATTATTCAGAAAGTTTCCGAATTTTTTTATGATTTGTTAGTGAGCAATATCGATTCGTGCTGGGCATTTTCAAAATTTTGTCGTAGTTTATTTTAGAGTGGTGTTAATCTTTTTCGATGGAACGGAATTAACTAGCTTTAGTTCAACTATTCCTTAAAATTTTATTGGATTTTTAAATTGTTTACTTTAAATAAGATTATGTGAGGTATAACCTTTTCTATGATTGGCTTTCCGATCTGCTGTACATATGATTTCAAATCGTCATATTTTACCCACTTCTTGTTCATTTTACAGTAGCTAACATAATGTGGTTGGCTATTTGATGGAATGTAGCTAACTATCGAATTAATTTCGTAATTTTTATTATGGTATGTAAAATGACTTTGTATAGAGCTAATTGTAATAGGTGATTGTTGGTTTATATACTCTGTTTGCAACGCAACTATATTGGACGGTTTAATTGAGTAAATATCTAGATATATTTCACAAGTTTGGCATCGTTTTTTATGTATATCCGAAAAACTTTTATCTATATTTGCAAAACCATTTTTTTCCAATTCGAAAATATTTAAATTAATGTATTGTCTTTCTTCAACAGTACAATCTTGACAAATACTACATTTAAATTTTACCAGGACGCTCGGATACATTTTCAGAAAATAATCGGATATTTTTGAAATATTACAATCGCAAAAGTTTTGATATTTATAAATGTCAACTAATATTTCATTTCTGACCTTATAAGCTTGTGGCAAATTTTTATCTGTTAGGGCTACTAACAGAGTTTTCATCGTTGTGTCTCTCATATTATTTATTTCGAATGAGTTACTGGCACATTGGATAAAGGAGTCGAACGCACAAGTATTTTTAAAATAACTATCAATGCGGCTTCCGTTTTCCAATAAAGGCCAAGAGCTTATTTTAGAAGTTTCCGAATCATTATTTTTTACAAGCTGTAAAGACTTTCTTGGTGAGATTTTTCTAATTGGTTCTAGGACTGCTCCCAAAATCGAAATCGTTTTTTTTTCAAATTCTATCTCACTCGATCGGGATAGCTCTGTTATTTTTTGCATGTGAAAGTTTGATTCGTGCTTTGGAGTATTAAGGGACAATTTTCTTTTCCACTTTTCTTCCGCCTTTTGTGATTCGACTAACGATATGTTAGAAGCGTTTAATGACTCTCCCAATACCTTTTGATAATGACGTTTTAGAGATATTTTGGGAATTTCGGCGACTAATTGTTTATAAATTAAAACATTTCTCATATTTATTTCTTTTATAAAACGTAGTGCCTTAGTAGGTAACCTTTTTATAAGTGGGGAATTTCGGCATCTTCGTTTAATAATAGCAAAATAATTTTCAATATGGGCATTGCTGTACCGTTTAGCGTTATGCAATAAACCACTCCATAACGGAATATAGGTTATGTATTTCTTTACGAACATATTTAAAAATTCAGGATTATAAAAGTAATTAAGACCTCCTTCTTTAGTTTTGTCGATATCAACATGACAATTTTCGGTAATTTCGCGAAATTCTTGAAAAAAAGGACTTTGTGCAAAAATTGTAGAATTTAGGTCGAAACTATTTATTTTCAATTCTTTTTCCTCGTTAAAATCAAATTCAACTGTTGTGTTTGATGACATTATTAGCTCGCAAACTTCTCGAAACGCATTTGTTGTTTCATCATTTAAAAATTTATTTTTCATTAAGATACTTATACATTTCCAAATATTTTTTATCTGTTGCAAGTTACTGCATATAAAGATACTGGATATGATTTCTTTAAGATATCCATTTTTTTTTGAAGTTTTGGCAAAATAATGGTCAATATCATTTGTTATATTCTTCATCAAATGAGAACAACATAAATAAATTTTGACTTTACTTTTAAATGCTCCGTTATCATTTCCATTTACATATTCATATGCCATGTTTAAATACTCTACTATATTTTGTTGGTTGAAAGCATCTAAAATTGAATTAAGTTCTGCAAAACTAAAATCGATTACTACGGCATTAAAAATTGGCCATTTCTTGAAATAATGTTCAGTGAATATTTTGTATGATCGCAGCCATCCTCCAATGATATCAACATTGTGGCTAGATGATAGAAAATCAGATATTGGGAAAGGTACGGAGGGATCACTTAAATACGCATACGTTGGAATAATTAGAGCATAATAATATATAGTACCGCAGTTCTGATATGGAGCTCTTACAACACCGCCAGTGCCATCAAGATATGCCACAAAATCATTGTGATCCAATTTGTCACGCATTATTTTCAAAACATTGTTTTGGAATCTGCTATATGTCATGACAGAAAATGGTACTACTCCTAATTTATGGATATACTGATCTTTATTGTTCATTTGAAGTAAAATTTCTAATTTTATATCTTCAATGTCGTCATGTGAATTATCTTTTTCCGAAATTACTTCAGATCGTATTTTCCTTAACACATCTTGCGACTTCGTCATAAATTGAGTGTTGTGCTGACTAACAAAGGCAGTATCTTCGTTTGTAATAAGCAATTCTGCAGCAGATTCTACTGTTTGAGTCCGTAAAATATCTTTATAATATTCCCTAGCGTACTTGGAAACATATCGGGTTTTTTTATATGGATGTATTATAGGGCCCAAACTTTTTGAAACTTCAAATACTGGATTTGAGAAATCTTTACATACAAATTTATAGGTTCTGCACTTTTTATTTCCATCAAGGGATTTATGACTACAATATGCCCTGATAGTTATATGGTTTTTGCAGTAGTCTACAGCTTTAATATTTATTTGACAACCAGTCAGTTTAGTTGCATAATTTGAAATTACTGTGGGATATTTAAATTTGTCTAATTTCTTAGTTTTAGGTTCATAAATTGCACACCATTCCTTAGCTGGAATTTTAAAAAGCCTTTTATGGTTTGGTGACATACCAGTGGTGGTTAATTTATATTTTTTTAACATACAATCTGCATATTCTGGTTTAGTATTATTTGAGATTGCTGGTTTAGATTTAAACATACTTGAGTCGCTATCAGTCTCTTGAACTACGTCTTCAATGTTGGCAACAGATGCCTTATCAAAGCCATTAATTTCAATATCCGAATCGTTTTCATAGCAAATGACATTTTCTATATTATTAAATTTAATGTTATCTGGCAAAATATTTGTACTTCGAACAGTAACGTGTTTATCAACAAAGTCATTTCCAATATACAAACTTAGAAGATTTGGTTCATTCAAACTATTCTTTGTCTTTTTATCTGCTATAGCAGTTTCAATGCGAATTTTTGTCTCACTATTTTTTAAAACATTTACGATTTTTAATCGGTTAGTTTCGTTGCACATTATATGTAAGGCACAACATATTTTATACAGTAAGGAGTTGTAGTTTCCAATTCCTCCTCCAACTTTTACTTCATCGATATTATTTACATTTTCAGCGATAACCCGCACAAGTAAATGCAACGAATTTTGATTAAATTCAAATTTTTTGAACGGCATGTTTAAACAAAAATAAATGTTTCGCTAAAAAACTAACAAACGAAAATAGAATTCAAAGTCCGATAGAGAGCCGGGTCGAATTTGTATAGCCAAATATTATATGAACGGTGTTAAGAATGTCCTAAAACAAGCTGAGGTCAAATATTTATAAAAGCAAGCAATCAATGTAGAATTAGCAAAAAAGAATGTCCCTGTCAAGCAAAAGTCAATAAGTTTTAAAAAAAACTGTTTATTTAAGCACAAAAAATATATAACTATCACAAAAATCTCCAAAATACACGATGTATACAGCACAAAGTCTGAAAACGAAATGTAATAACACGAGTAAAAAATTTCCTTTTATACTAATCGCATTTTTTGTTGTTGTTTCGTTTATTTTATGCACCGACCGTTTTGTTTATGTAGAAAAGGAGATAATCTGAAAATCGCAGATGTAAGGTGTGGCATGTATACAAATATAGCAAAATATTACTGTTTGACACATAACAACATAAGTTATGTTTTATGGATTAAATATGTGCGTATTCTCGTACCATATTTAAGACAAATTATGCAGGTTAAACATATGGAAAAGAAATATACTTTTAAAACAATTTCATTAAAATTTATAAAAAATTAATAGAATAAAATCGTGTAAAACTCGAAGGAAGGCATAGATTTAATAAAATTAATATTCTCGTTCAAAACAAAGAATATTTGCATATTTTGAGAATAAATTCGTAAAGCGTCAAGGCTTAATATAAAATTCAATTCATGTCCGACAAATGTTAGAAAAGGGCTCAGCACGAACCGTTAGTACTCCCGTTCAAATCATAGAATTGTTTTGTAGTTTTGAGAATAATTTCGTAAAGGATCATGGTTTAATATAAAACTCAGTTCATGTCCGACAAATGTTAGAAAGGGCTCAGCACGAACCGTTAGTACTCCCGTTCAAATCATAGAATTGTTTTGTAGTTTTGAGAATAATTTCGTAAAGGATCATGGTTTAATATAAAACTCAGTTCATGTCCGACAAATGTTAGAAAGGGCTCAGCACGAACCGTTAGTACTCCCGTTCATATCATAGAATTGTTTTGTAGTTTTGAGAATAATTTCGTAAAGGATCATGGTTTAATATAAAACTCAATTCATGTCCGACAAATGTTAGAAAGGGCGCAGCACGAGTCGTTAGTACTCCCGTTCAAATCATAGAATTGTTTTGTAGTTTTGAGAATAATTTCGTAAAGGATCATGGTTTAATAAAAAACTCAATTCATGTCCGACAAATGTTAGAAAGGGCGCAGCACGAACCGTTAGTACTCCCGTTCAAATCATAGAATTGTTTTGTAGTTTTGAGAATAATTTCGTAAAGGATCACGGTTTAATATAAAACTCAGTTCATGTCCGACAAATGTTAGAAAGGGCTCAGCACGAACCGTTAGTACTCCCGTTCAAATCATAGAATTGTTTTGTAGTTTTGAGAATAATTTCGTAAAGGATCACGGTTTAATATAAAACTCAGTTCATGTCCGACAAATGTTAGAAAGGGCTCAGCACGAACCGTTAGTACTCCCGTTCAAATCATAGAATTGTTTTGTAGTTTTGAGAATAATTTCGTAAAGGATCATGGTTTAATAAAAAACTCAATTCATGTCCGACAAATGTTAGAAAGGGCGCAGCACGAACCGTTAGTACTCCCGTTCAAATCATAGAATTGTTTTGTAGTTTTGAGAATAATTTCGTAAAGGATCACGGTTTAATATAAAACTCAGTTCATGTCCGACAAATGTTAGAAAGGGCTCAGCACGAACCGTTAGTACTCCCGTTTATATCATAGAATTGTTTTGTAGTTTTGAGAATAATTTCGTAAAGGATCATGGTTTAATAAAAAACTCAATTCATGTCCGACAAATGTTAGAAAGGGCGCAGCACGAACCGTTAGTACTCCCGTTCAAATCATAGAATTGTTTTGTAGTTTTGAGAATAATTTCGTAAAGGATCACGGTTTAATATAAAACTCAGTTCATGTCCGACAAATGTTAGAAAGGGCTCAGCACGAACCGTTAGTACTCCCGTTCATATCATAGAATTGTTTTGTAGTTTTGAGAATAATTTCGTAAAGGATCATGGTTTAATATAAAACTCAATTCATGTCCGACAAATGTTAGAAAGGGCGCAGCACGAGTCGTTAGTACTCCCGTTCAAATCATAGAATTGTTTTGTAGTTTTGAGAATAATTTCGTAAAGGATCATGGTTTAATAAAAAACTCAATTCATGTCCGACAAATGTTAGAAAGGGCGCAGCACGAACCGTTAGTACTCCCGTTCAAATCATAGAATTGTTTTGTAGTTTTGAGAATAATTTCGTAAAGGATCACGGTTTAATATAAAACTCAGTTCATGTCCGACAAATGTTAGAAAGGGCTCAGCACGAACCGTTAGTACTCCCGTTCAAATCATAGAATTGTTTTGTAGTTTTGAGAATAATTTCGTAAAGGATCGCGGTTTAATATAAAACTCAGTTCATGTCCGACAAATGTTAGAAAGGGCTCAGCACGAACCGTTAGTACTCCCGTTCATATCATAGAATTGTTTTGTAGTTTTGAGAATAATTTCGTAAAGGATCATGGTTTAATATAAAACTCAATTCATGTCCGACAAATGTTACAAAGGGCGCAGCACGAACCGTTAGTACTCCCGTTCAAATCATAGAATTGTTTTGTAGTTTTGAGAATAATTTCGTAAAGGATCACGGTTTAATATAAAACTCAGTTCATGTCCGACAAATGTTAGAAAGGGCGCAGCACGAACCGTTAGTACTCCCGTTCAAATCATAGAATTGTTTTGTAGTTTTGAGAATAATTTCGTAAAGGATCATGGTTTAATATAAAACTCAATTCATGTCCGACAAATGTTAGAAAGGGCTCAGCACGAACCGTTAGTACTCCCGTTCAAATCATAGAATTGTTTTGTAGTTTTGAGAATAATTTCGTAAAGGATCACGGTTTAATATAAAGTTCAATTCATGTCCGACAAATGTTAGAAAGGGCTCAGCACGAACCGTTAGTACTCCCGTTCAAATCATAGAATTGTTTTGTAGTTTTGAGAATAATTTCGTAAAGGATCATGGTTTAATATAAAACTCAGTTCATGTCCGACAAATGTTAGAAAGGGCTCAGCACGAACCGTTAGTACTCCCGTTCAAATCATAGAATTGTTTTGTAGTTTTGAGAATAATTTCGTAAAGGATCATGGTTTAATAAAAAACTCAATTCATGTCCGACAAATGTTAGAAAGGGCGCAGCACGAACCGTTAGTACTCCCGTTCAAATCATAGAATTGTTTTGTAGTTTTGAGAATAATTTCGTAAAGGATCACGGTTTAATATAAAACTCAGTTCATGTCCGACAAATGTTAGAAAGGGCTCAGCACGAACCGTTAGTACTCCCGTTCATATCATAGAATTGTTTTGTAGTTTTGAGAATAATTTCGTAAAGGATCATGGTTTAATATAAAACTCAATTCATGTCCGACAAATGTTAGAAAGGGCGCAGCACGAACCGTTAGTACTCCCGTTCAAATCATAGAATTGTTTTGTAGTTTTGAGAATAATTTCGTAAAGGATCACGGTTTAATATAAAACTCAGTTCATGTCCGACAAATGTTAGAAAGGGCTCAGCACGAACCGTTAGTACTCCCGCTCATATCATAGAATTGTTTTGTAGTTTTGAGAATAATTTCGTAAAGGATCATGGTTTAATAAAAAACTCAATTCATGTCCGACAAATGTTAGAAAGGGCGCAGCACGAACCGTTAGTACTCCCGTTCAAATCATAGAATTGTTTTGTAGTTTTGAGAATAATTTCGTAAAGGATCACGGTTTAATATAAAACTCAGTTCATGTCCGACAAATGTTAGAAAGGGCTCAGCACGAACCGTTAGTACTCCCGTTCAAATCATAGAATTGTTTTGTAGTTTTGAGAATAATTTCGTAAAGGATCATGGTTTAATATAAAATTCAATTCATGTCCGACAAATGTTAGAAAGGGCTCAGCACGAACCGTTAGTACTCCCGTTCAAATCATAGAATTGTTTTGTAGTTTTGAGAATAATTTCGTAAAGGATCATGGTTTAATAAAAAACTCAATTCATGTCCGACAAATGTTAGAAAGGGCGCAGCACGAACCGTTAGTACTCCCGTTCAAATCATAGAATTGTTTTGTAGTTTTGAGAATAATTTCGTAAAGGATCACGGTTTAATATAAAACTCAGTTCATGTCCGACAAATGTTAGAAAGGGCTCAGCACGAACCGTTAGTACTCCCGTTCATATCATAGAATTGTTTTGTAGTTTTGAGAATAATTTCGTAAAGGATCATGGTTTAATATAAAACTCAATTCATGTCCGACAAATGTTAGAAAGGGCGCAGCACGAACCGTTAGTACTCCCGTTCAAATCATAGAATTGTTTTGTAGTTTTGAGAATAATTTCGTAAAGGATCACGGTTTAATATAAAACTCAGTTCATGTCCGACAAATGTTAGAAAGGGCTCAGCACGAACCGTTAGTACTCCCGCTCATATCATAGAATTGTTTTGTAGTTTTGAGAATAATTTCGTAAAGGATCATGGTTTAATATAAAACTCAATTCATGTCCGACAAATGTTAGAAAGGGCGCAGCACGAGTCGTTAGTACTCCCGTTCAAATCATAGAATTGTTTTGTAGTTTTGAGAATAATTTCGTAAAGGATCATGGTTTAATAAAAAACTCAATTCATGTCCGACAAATGTTAGAAAGGGCGCAGCACGAACCGTTAGTACTCCCGTTCAAATCATAGAATTGTTTTGTAGTTTTGAGAATAATTTCGTAAAGGATCACGGTTTAATATAAAACTCAGTTCATGTCCGACAAATGTTAGAAAGGGCTCAGCACGAACCGTTAGTACTCCCGTTCAAATCATAGAATTGTTTTGTAGTTTTGAGAATAATTTCGTAAAGGATCACGGTTTAATATAAAACTCAGTTCATGTCCGACAAATGTTAGAAAGGGCTCAGCACGAACCGTTTGTAGTCCCGTTCAAATCATAGAATTGTTTTGTAGTTTTGAGAATAATTTCGTAAAGGATCACGGTTTAATATAAAACTCAGTTCATGTCCGACAAATGTTAGAAAGGGCTCAGCACGAACCGTTTGTAGTCCCGTTCAAATCATAGAATTGTTTTGTAGTTTTGAGAATAATTTCGTAAAGGATCACGGTTTAATATAAAACTCAGTTCATGTCCGACAAATGTTAGAAAGGGCTCAGCACGAACCGTTAGTACTCCCGCTCATATCATAGAATTGTTTTGTAGTTTTGAGAATAATTTCGTAAAGGATCATGGTTTAATATAAAACTCAATTCATGTCCGACAAATGTTAGAAAGGGCGCAGCACGAGTCGTTAGTACTCCCGTTCAAATCATAGAATTGTTTTGTAGTTTTGAGAATAATTTCGTAAAGGATCATGGTTTAATAAAAAACTCAATTCATGTCCGACAAATGTTAGAAAGGGCGCAGCACGAACCGTTAGTACTCCCGTTCAAATCATAGAATTGTTTTGTAGTTTTGAGAATAATTTCGTAAAGGATCACGGTTTAATATAAAACTCAGTTCATGTCCGACAAATGTTAGAAAGGGCTCAGCACGAACCGTTAGTACTCCCGTTCAAATCATAGAATTGTTTTGTAGTTTTGAGAATAATTTCGTAAAGGATCACGGTTTAATATAAAACTCAGTTCATGTCCGACAAATGTTAGAAAGGGCTCAGCACGAACCGTTTGTAGTCCCGTTCAAATCATAGAATTGTTTTGTAGTTTTGAGAATAATTTCGTAAAGGATCACGGTTTAATATACAATTTCATAGGTGATAAGTACGAATAAGAGAAGCATTACATGTTTTACATATTTTAGATTTTAAGTATTGTACTAGTTGTATGATAAGATTGCTCATTTTTTATTATTTATGCTCAAAAATCAATTTTTATTAACATTTTTATATCGATATGTTTGTGTTCGAATCATAGAAAATACATTGATTTTGTTTTCGTTTTTGATTTGTATCTCGTTTTATTTTTGTTTGATTTTAAATTTTCGTGCTAACTCTAGCTAATACTCGAACCGCTATATGTTTTTAAAATATTTTATTGTCGAGCCTGCTGATAGCTAATAAAAATTTAGTTATTGGACTATAGATCAATTAACGAAACTACGTTTTGTTTGAAAACGTTCAGTTTTATAATAAAATTAAAGATGTGCATGTTTTTATATTTATTATTATAATAAATGCTTATTTTGTGTGGTACATTTTTTAGTACTATTCAATAGAAAACAAATTGGTTTAGATATTTGATAAAAGTATTACCATATGTATATTTTTTTAAAATACGTGCTAACTTTTCGTGCTAGCTTCACATCGGTGATATAACCCTACACTTGCAAGGGTCTTTTTCCAAATTGACTTAATTCTTTAATTAATTCAAACAAGGATCGAAAACATGAGTGCCGTGTGTGGAATTTAGTCTCGACTTGGGATGGTGTCTGGAATTTAAGGAAAATTTGCATGTTGTATTTGACGATAAGGTCTTTTAAGTGAAAGCGTCTTTTGTGGTCAAGTTAACTTAATTATTTTATTAATTCAAAAAAATTATTGGAACCATGTGTGCCGAGCGAGGAATTTAGTGTTCTTTAGTGTTCGGGATAACGTTTAAAATTAGCATAAAAAATCTAAGATAATTTATTTGTTGCGATTGGCGATATGGCCTTACACGTGCAAGAGCCTTTGACCAAATTGACTTTATTCCTTTATACTAATTGACAAAATTATCGGAACCATTTGTGTCTAGAGTTAAAAAAATAGGATAAGACAATTAGCATATTGTGGTTCGCTATATCGTCCTACACGTGGAAGCGTCTTTGAGGCCGCATTTGTTTAATTGTTTTATTAATTCAAAAAATTATCGAAGCAATGAGTGCCGACTGTGGGAATTTAGTGTTCTTAACTTGGGAGGGGTGTCTGAAATTTAAGAAACAAATTTGAAGACAATTTGCATTTTGTGATTGGCGATATGGCCATACAAGTGGAAGGGCTTTTATAACCAAATTGACTTATTTTTTTACCTAATTCAAAAACTCATCGGAACAATGAGATCATCCCAAGTAGAGAACACTCAGTTCCGCACTCGGCACTCATTGTTCTTTTGATTTTATGAATTTATAATTAATTAAGTCAATTTGATCACAAATGACGCTTCCACGTGTAGGGTCATATTGACAATCACATCGAGCAAATTGCCTTAGAATTTCTTCTACTAATTCTAGAAATCATTTCAAGTAAAAGAGAACAGTAAATTCTTAACTCGGCATTAATGGTTCGGAAGATTTTTTGAATAAATAAAAGAATTAAGTACTCGGCACTTGTAGTCCCGAATATTCTCTGAATTTGAAAGACTTTAATTTTTTTTTATAAATACTAATCATAGTTTACTCAATATTTATTGTATATTTTTAATAGTTTTAATTAAGCCACATGTTTCGAATTGCAAACTTTTTTGCTTATGCGGCTACATCTTTTGATAATTTGGGTATATACGCTTTTCGTTCAAATGTGAAGCTCACTTCTGAACTTTTCATTAAATTCATTAACGTTAAAAACTTCATTCCAGTTTACTAAATTTATATGTCTCTAATTCGCTTTTGAATAAACAATAATTTTCATAATTTAATTATTGCTGTAAAAGTCATAAAAAAGAGACTTTCCGTTCCACCATGTTTCTGGTTAAGGTGATGGTATAGATGTCATACGGTAAATTCTGTCAAAATAAGACAACAAATCATTGAAAAAGATTTATTGCAAATTTTCTTAAAGCTTAATTAAGCGGACTTTGCTTAATCTTTGATATATCGGTCGTTCATGACCACATTTTTGAGTAAAATATAATTAAATTATTTTTAATCAAACAGCACTCTGATCTTTTTAAGATCAAATGGGGTAAATGTTTACCACTGTATTGTTATAAAGAATTTGTGATCCTCCTGTTTGTAGCAGGGATGGTTTGAACGCGATATTTTTTATTCTGTGTTCTTTTACTTGATCATCACCTATACAAATAAACCCATCTTACCAGAGATGGATCTTTTAAATATTTTTCGGGTAATTTAGATTGTTAATCTTAGCCATCATAATTTATAAATACCATAAATTATCAGTAAACTATGACCAATCTGGATCACCTTGGAAGTTTATTACAACAATCTACCCAATTTTAAAATCGTCGACCATATTTTATATTTTTATACGGCCAATTATCAATACATCGTTACAACGATCGATTTCACACAATTTTTACCAATATTGTTCGCTAATTTTAGATGAGCTTGATCTAGTAGAGTTTATATATAAAAACGCCACTGTATTTTTATTACTATAATTAATTAATATTTCACTAAATTGTACAACATTAACGATCTGATGAGAACATTTTTTATTAAAATTTATTTACACTTATACAATCTCAAATTTCAATGTCAGCTAACAATTTTTCACCTCTAATATTTCAAACTTCTATATTTTTATTATTTTCAAAAAAAAATTTTTTCCGGAAATCGATATTAAAATATAATAAGAGGATCACTGACACTTGAGCCGTAAAACCATATTATTGTGAAAGTTTGAATTTTAAATACTAAATATTTATTTTTTAGTTTTGATAAAAAAATTTAAAATTTGATAGACTTATTAGATAAATTTGCATAACAAAATTTAGTTGATATTGGAATAGTAATAAAATTTAGGTATAGGCGAAATGTTAATACAACATAAAATTCTAATATCATAAATTTGTGATAAAATATGGATAAATACACAAATTACAATCCTGCAGGGAAATAGGCAGAATGGAAGAATATTTATTTAGCTACCATTCTATTTAATTACTAAATTTTTATATTTTATTTTAATGTTCGGAGGCAATAAAATTTAATTAAATGAAAAACATAAAAATTAAGAAATTTTTGTTTTTGTTTTGTTTTATTTTCATTTTTCAGAAACATTAAAACAAAAATTATTAAATTAAGATTTAAAGGGAAAAAAATATTGAGTTACTAAACACAAACTATGATATACGATACTTTTCATCATGATTTACTACACTTCGTATATACGAGATGATGTTAGGAGCTAAATATTAGTATTTGTGTGCATCTTTGTACCATAATATATTTGGAAATGAGATTTTAATATTTTAATGAGTTTTGGTTTGGCATCTCGGCTTCACTTTAAAATCCCGGGTGTTTGGTGTTGAAAATCAAACTGTGCCCGTAATGAAAAATCGTTATTAAATTTCTTATACGCTCATTTCGTATATAACCGATATATAAAAAAGTCGTATGAATCATAATCATATAACAATAAAAATTATACAATTTTTGTTTGAAATGTTTTGATCGCGTTTTTCTTTTTAATCACCCGCGGCTGGCGCATATGCATCTGATTTTGGCCAACACGAAACTTGTCTTGAAACGTACTTGAAAAGATATTCATTATATTATTACACATGTGTGGAGAATTTATTTGTTTTACATATACATTGTAAATTTTGCAACATGATTCTTTTGATGAAATTAAATTTGCCGACCCAAGATATTTTATTTTTAATTACTTATCCGCGATTAGTCATATACGTGATAGTTTGATTGTTGATACACACCAACGAATAATATACAGAGACTTACATATTTACTCAATTTTAGAAGGTAAATTAAAAACTGTCTGCGGTTTTGATTAGAATAAAAGGTAATTAAACTACATGGGGATGATATATCATCTAAAATTGTCTAGTCTGTAGTGACTAATATGATGTACAGCTTAACAATTTGGATGCTTGGTCTTACATGGAGTAGAAATTTTCAAATTGGTGTATTTTAAATGGTGGACTGAAAAATTGTTTATATTAGTCATGCATACTTAATTTAACTTTAGAACATGTCAGCACTTATCGGTTCATATTTTTAAAGTTTTAAAATAATTTACGTTTTTTCTATTAATATTGTATTAATTTTTCAATGAAAGAAACTGATTTTGCTCTTCAATATATTAACCTTACAATGACTAAATTTATATCCTATTTATCATATTGCGCTGCTATAAAGTGTACGATCTATAAAAAGAATAGCCACTGACGAAAATACCGTAGAGAATTGATTTTTGAGTAGTCAATACCGATAATTGGTAGAGTATATCGTTAATTCGCAGAAAATACAGATTATTGGCTCTTTTTGTTGGTTTTTCTGCTACGAAATTGTGATCTTGTGATCTTGTGATCTTATAGTTTTTCAGTTTAAATTAGGCTTTATCAATATTCTAGAAATAAAAATCCAATTTTACAAACAAATAAACATATGTTGACTTAGAAATGTTGTAAGAAAACCAAAATAAATAAAAGTTTAACTGCATAATTGTATTAGATAACTATTTCATAATCAAGCAATTTTATTCGGAATCATTTTACCGGTAGAAATTGGATTTCAAAAAACTACTAGTAGATTAGCCATTGCTCTTCAAATATTATACAAATTGACTTTATACATCAGTTCACACCCAGAATGTCAAATTTAAATACTTTTGCCAGGTATGTTTGAAAACACTTTTGAATGCGTTTAAATTTTCCACTCGAATTTTATGACCCCACTCCGGCTTCAACTTTCGGAATTTTCTCATTCGTGCTTTCAGGTTCGTTAATGTGTGGCCTCATTTCCAATAATCATTTAATTTCGATTTCGCCATAATTTTATATTAAAGGGACTTTCAAAAGTCGCGCCTAGATGTTTTTTTTTAAATAAAACATGGAAATACTTAGATTTTTGCTGGTGTTTGTAATTTTTTGTAAAAATATGGCTTTTAGCAATTAAATATGAAAAAATGACATCATTTAAATGTCCACCATGGGCACGTCTACAGACTTCTATACAAAAATCAAAATTTTTAAGAACTCGCCACACATTACCGCATTAAGTTCATCAACTTCGGTTCGAATGTTGTTTTTCAGCTGTGCAATTATTGTCAGTTTATGTCATCTTTATGTGAAATTAATTGACCTGGAAACTTAGACCGAAATAGCTGGATGTTCTCACGTGTTGTGTGACTCCTGCCTCGATCCTATTGCAAATAACAATACTCTGTGTCTATTTGTTCAAAATGAGGCCACAAAAGAGTTTCAACCATTTGTCTATAGTGCTCTCTATTGACAGTAACAGCTCTTTCATTTGCAACTTCGAAGAAAAATGGACCAATGATTTCGCCAGCTCATAAACCACACCAAACAGTAAATTATTGTGGATGTAATAATTTTTCTGAAATTATTTGGGGATTTTCTTCTCCCCAGATACGATTTGTTTGTTAACAAAACCATCCAATGTGAAATGAGTTTCATTACTAAAGATGATTTTCTGTAAAAAAAACCAGCACCATGTTCTCCGCCATCCAATTGTCGAAAGTTTTGCTTTGCTAATGATCTGTTTGTGTTAATTGAATTTGGTAAGGGTGCAAATGCAAAACCTTATGTACAATTTGCCAAACAGTTGATCGATGAATGCTTTATACTCGAGAACATCGTAATATCAATGTTGGAGCTTCCTCCGCGACACTATTTGCCACAGCAGCAATGTTCTCAATAGAACGTCCACTTTTCGGTCTGTCACACCTTTTTCGACTCTCGACAGAACCAGTCTCTTCAAATTTTTTCACTAATCTTTGCATTGTTGACTCATTAGGACGATTATTTACACAAAAATAATCACGATTTTTTTTATGTTTGAATAACTTTAATGCGTTCTTCTAGCGTGTACGACTGACATCTGGGCGTGTCTTTGGAAAGACCCCTTACCTTAGACCCCTTCTAGACATGTATTTTCCTACAGTTCTCGTTTATTATTCAGTGCAGTAAACTATGTAAACATGAGTCATTTGTCTAAACACTTTCGTAAAATAAAAATAATTTATTTTATAAATCCAGGATCAATGAAAAAATTATATTATCAATATTAAATTCTCGTTGGAGTTTAAATTCCAGGCCTCGGTGCCAAACCTTATTAAATACTTGAGCTACGTCTAAAAGATTGCTTTTTTTGAAAATAACTATTCCTTACTATTTCTTTTTTAATTACAATCTAGTCGAATACTAGTAAGAAATTTTATTCTAACTTAAATTACTACTCCATAGATTTGATGTTTATATTATTTGATAACGCTTTCGTTGTGCGCTAGATAGAGATTTATTTTAGCAGATTTTACCCTACCTAAAAAGGCTTTACTCTTTTGAGCCTGCTAACTAAATCCGTATTATCCAGTAGCTGGGTGGCCTCTAGGTTGACATGGTGAAGTAGACGTTGATCATGACTTCTAGAAAATTTCGTAATTTCGATTTTGATGGATTCTATCCCAGATCTTTGTGGAAGTCGCTATTTCTCACAAACCATGGTGCGTTGACGATGTTTCTTAGCACTTTATTTTGGAATCGTTGAATAATATCCATGTTGCTCTGCTTGGTTCATCCACATAGCTATATACCATAATTCCAGAGAGGCTTCAATACTTGCTTATAAAGCAGAAACTTATTAGGGATTGAAAGATGAGAGTTTACCACTACCAGTAACCAATACATTTTATTGTATTTTAATCCCAACTCGTCTCTTTTCTTCTTTACATGAGCCTTCCAGCAAAATTTTGCGTCTAATAACATACCAAGATATTTGGCAGTATTTGCATGTTGTATTTCTCGATCGTTTAAATAAACTGGTTTGTGTACTTTCTTGTTCGTAAAGTCGACATGTACAGATTTGATTGTTTGTTGTTATCACCTACTTCCATGATGACTGTGTTATCGGCGAAAGAGGTTATCGTGTTGTTTTGTGGGAGAGAAGTGTCTTAAGTACACTTCCTTGTGGAACTCCTGCTCTTATTTCTTTAAGCTCAGAATATTCATCTTCTTGCTTAAGCCTGAATTATCTTTCCATTATATACGATTCCAGTATTATGATGTACTGTTTAGGTAGGATTAATTTAAGTTTGTAGATTAAACCTTCGTGCCAAACCTTGTCCCTGTTGAGTGCTCACAGCGATAACCAAATTGGTGATTCAGAATTAGGTTATTTTTTCAATTGTTAGCTTGAGTCTTTTAATAGTAACTTTTCAAAGAGTTTATACGTTATTGGCAGACACGATATAGGCATATTGGATGTTATTAGAAGTGACGGTTCACTTTCTTAAGTGTTGGCACATATTTTAACCTGAATGCAGCTTTTATGATATTAGGTAACTTTACCGTACCTTTTCTCGGTAGCTGCTTTATTATTTCTCCAGTAATCAGATCAAACGCTGGTACATTCTTTAAGTTTAAATTGTTTCTAATTTCGTTTGGTACTTCAGTTGGCCATGTAGGTGTGACATCTTCGAGAATTTGTATTATGTTTTCATTCAATGTTTCTCGTAAGTGACATTCATGAGGTTGAAATATATTTTCAAGATGAATAGCAAATCCTTCAGCTTTTTCTTAGTTTTTCTTTGTCCATGTTCCATTCATTTTCCTGATAGGATGAATCGGCATTATTGGCCTTTTCAGAGTTTTAGTGGCTTTTCAGAGCGAATAATCCGTATTACAGTCATTCGTCAACTTACATATAAATTAACTGACTCATTTTTTAGTTTCTGAATTTGTCTTGTTAATTGTTGAGTAAAATTGTTTAGTCTTTTTTTTGTCTTGTTCTAGTTTGGTGTCACATTTTTCTAGATTTTCGTTTATCTCAAGGGGATTTCTAATTTCTATTGGATAGTTGTTTCCTTTTAGCCTTAATTTGATTTCTGGAGTACTTTCCCATGCTGATTGTTGAATATTCCCAATGAACTTTTCATACTTCTTTGTCCAGTTGATCCATAGTTTTTAAAGGAACTTTCAAAATTATTTTTTGTTCAAGGTGTACTTTGAAACTTTCCCAGTCTGTATGTTTGTTGGTTAATGCTGGATTATTCCCTTTATGGATGATTAGGACTATCGGAGAATGATCTGAACTCATATCTAGGCTTTCTTCGACTTTCGTAAAATAATTAAAAATATTTTTGGTTATAAAAAAATCGATCAGGTCAGGAATTTTTCTTGGGTCAGTTGGCCAATATGTTGATTTTCCTGTTGAAATGGATTCACATCCATTTTTTTAAAATGGCAATCAGTAATTCTGTTCTTTTATTTGTGGTTAATGTAGAACCCCAGTGAGTATTCTTCACGTTGAAGCCACTACCTATTATAAACCATTTTCCCATACTCTTGAAGAACTCTGAGTATTGTTTTTTTTAATAGAATGTCTTCGTGGACAGTACAATCCTGCCACAACAGGAAGGTTGTTGGTTTTTATATAAACTAATGTGGCCTCAATTTCTTCCTTATCACATTTTGCTTCTTCAAAATGTTGAATATTCTTTTATAATGATTGTACTTCATCTTCGGGCTGAATTATCTAGATGAGTGCATACGCAATAGCCTTAAAATGTTATGTAAGATTGCTCAGTAGAATGTGTTTCCGAAATAAGACACACAACTACGAGTATATTCTCAATATCTTGTAGTTTTTGTTGATGCCGGAGCACACCACTAGCGTCCCATGACATGATTTTCATTGTGGCTGTGATTTATTGACTACGCTTCTCATTGCTTTGGCATATGTAACCAAATGGTTGCCTGTTGTTTTGTTTTGTCTGCTTCTCGTATTGATTTTCTTGACCTTGCATCTGAGTTTTATTCATCCTTTGGATTTTAATTTTCTGAATTTCCTTTGCAACAATACATCCTCAATAATTAGCAGTATGGCATTGTCCACAGTGTACACACTTTAGATGTGATTGCGAATTGTCGCATTCTCCAGTTAGGTGGTGCCCAGGTTAACACACATTGGAAGTCTACCACAATATTTTTGCTTGTGACATCTTTTGTATTGCGGAATTAATTTAGACTTTCTAAGTGGTTGAATTTCCACTTTGTAACTCAATAAACTAGTGATCTTATAAATTTTAGTTAAATTTTCGTCACAGCTGAATGTTAGTACAAACATGTCTAGCTTTTTTTTATTTATCCAGCTAATTTTGTTCATTACGCTGATTATTTTAAAGTGTTTTGATGATAATTCACCTTTTATTTGTTCTGAGCTACATGTATGATGTAAGTTCCTTGCCATGACTCTGATTGGTCTTTCTTATTTATTTTCATACGTGTGAAAGACAAATGAGCCTTGGCTCAAAGATTTGATGCTTGTTTTATTTTTATTAATAAATTTAGTTATGAATGATCTTGCTGCAAGAATATTGCTGAACAAACTCTCTTTTTTCCAGCACCTTTTCAATTGCGTCTGTGATCCTATGTACCCGTTCTATCGTTGAGTGTCTTTCTCGAAACCCAAATTGATGTGCTGGTATAAGATTTCTGCTCTCTATAAATCGTTTTAGTCTCTTGAGAAACAGTCATTGGAAAATTTTTGACGTAGTTGTTAGCAAAGAAATAACCATGTCTAAAGATATAGCATTGATTATTTTGGTCCGATTTCAAGTCGTATCCATAGGATTTTTTATCTCTGAGGTTTTTTACTTCTTGTTTGAATTATTTCAGAGTAACTGGAGGTGTTAAATATTCATTATCCGTTGAAGGTATTTTCTAAGTGATCATCAAACAGATCAGCTTTTTGCTTTTCGCTGCGAGACCATGTTTCATAAAACATTTTGATGGGTGGCACCTGGATTTTAGGCCTTTTTAAACCTTTGGTGGCTTTCCACAGGGAATATGTCGTGTCATGTTTACTTTTCAGGTTACGTAAGAAGCTAGCCACTGACTCATTCCTTAATCTACTTTATAAGTAGTTTAAGTTTGTTGCCCAAGTTGTTTAGGATTGTTTTATATACAGATGTTATAGTTCTCAGCCATTGGTGCATATGTTGTGCCTTCTCTTACTTTGGCGCTATTCAGAGGGATTTGTTTTGGGTAGGATTGCATCCTAGGTTGAGAACTCTTACTTGTTTGATTTCTCTTGATGTCTCTTATGTTTTGCAGCTCGTTGGCTACTTCGTAGCCTCTATAATTTGCTGGGTGATGATTACCACAGTGTATGCATTTCGGGTTCGTTCTTACTTTTGTTGCATTCGATTGAAGGATATCTCCCAGCGCACTTTTGGCATCAAGGCTCTTTATAACAGTATTTGCGTGCGTGGTTATACGCCTCACAGTTGTAACCTTGTGGCATTCTATTAGTGACCTTTTGTAATGTCTCAATCTTAAGTTTCATATTATTGCTTTGTTTCCATATACCCTATCAAAGCTCTCAGTATTGTCAAATGCTAGCATAAAAAAGGAGAGGAGAACTTTGGTTGTTTCTCTTCCATCATTTGCGCTTTAGTGACCTTTTTCTTTAATATGTTCATAGTATTTAGGATTTTGAATTCTTTCTTGCTAAGTTCATCAATTATATCTTCGCTTGGGCATGTATGATGTAGTCCTCTGGCCATGACTTTAATTGGTTGATCAGCTTTGTTTTCATAGGTGAACTAATGTCTTAAGCGGGCATTGCATTTGATAACATTCTGTAGGTTTCTGTTTCAAGTGCATTCACTTTCGAAACGTAATGATTCAGTGCAGTGACTTTATAGCGCAGTTGCATAGTGTTCGTGCTGCAAACAGCTCTCTTCCTTTTTTAGAGGTTACTCTTGGTCCGCAGTAGGTGTTTTTTGCATTTAAATCACCTCCGAGTATGAAAGTTGATCGAAGTGGTTTACATAATGTACAATAGTCTTCTCTAATTAAATTATATATTGGGGGCAATATATTGACGATACACTATAATCTTTGTTTTTATTTAGAAATACTTTTAAGGTGACTACTTGCATAAATTCTTCTTCAATTTTAAGATCTATAAAATGTTTGAAAATTTCTTTTATAACCACCGATGATCCTCCCCTTGCCCTACCTACTGGATGAATGGCGTGGTAACAACTGTATCCATATATTTTATGATATGAAGTTGAAGTAAAATAGGTTTCCGACACTAGTGATATATTTATTTTTTCAGTATTTAGCCCATTCGCATTCCAGGTAACTATTTTTAATTTTTTATTTGTTGTTGTTTGCACCATTTGAATTGCGCATGGATTTCATTTCATTTAGGGAGTTTTGTTTATCTAACCTGTTGCTTAGAGCGCATTTCTCTTGTTTAGTCGAATATCAAGTGCGTCCATGCTTCTTAGTATCTTTTGGAGCACTGCTGTACCTTCGGTAGTGTCCCTTGAAATAACTGGTTTTGTCATGACTACTTGCAAGTATAGTTTTGGTTCTCCCGATTTAACAGCATGAGGTTGAGGTTCCTCTTTGGTGAAAGTTTGATAATTTTTCACCGATATTCCTGGGCTTTGTTATCGCGATTTATTTCTTATTCATTGTAGCTCCTTAGCTATTTCACATCCCTGGTAGTTTGCGGGATGTGACTTATTGCAATTGACACATTTTGCAGCAATATTTTTACTAACCGGGCATTGTTGGGCTTGATGCTTTCCTGCACAATTCACGCATCTAATCTCTTTTTGACAATATTTCTGCGTATGATTAAAACCTTTACTTTTTTTGTACTGCGGTATTAACCCGCTATTTTTATTTCAGTGACTATAGTTTAATTCTCATGTTAAGTATCCCTTTATTAATGATGTTTACAACATTTTCTATTTGATAACCTTTTTGCTTGAGATCCTCAATAATTTCCTCTTTTGCGTAGGTTGGGTGAAGACCTCTAGCCATAACTTTGGCTGGGCGATCATTCTTAGCCTCATATAGATAAACCATCGACGCCCTTAGGAATTAAGCTTTGTAGCCAAAGCCAGGTTTCAGAGTCTACAACATTAATTTTACAAACACCGTTGATTAGAAATATGAGCCGACGACATTTATTGGTGGAGGTGATTTTTCTTTCGGTTTAGCTGGTTGTTGTTCTAGAGCTAGTTGTTCCTTGATGATTAACTGGTTTCTAGAAACCTCTTTTGAAGTTGATGGTAAATTTACTGCCATTTCTAGTGAGTGTTGCGCTTTCCTTTTTTTACATGGTCTTTTATTCCGGTTCAACACCCAATTTGTTTCTCTTTCTATTTCTTTTTCATCTATATGGAATTGATGAATGTCATCATCGAGTGTAGGGCTAGGTGGCGTCCAAAGTTCTGCACGTATTTCAACTGATTTTTTGAGTTCTTCATTATATTTCTTTAAAATTGTAAATTCTACTTTCAATTTAGTTGTAAATTCATTTATTTCTCTTAGTTGTCCACAGTGTTAAGCATTCTCCTTCTCGTACTGCAATATATTTCTAGTTGAAGATCTTCATGATCTTGATAATTTGAAACTTCGTCCAAATGGGTTAGACACTGATTGGGTCGAAGGGGGTATTACATTCCGTATTTGTTACACTCATTGTTTGTTTTAGCCAATTTATACCACTGGCATTTGGTCCCCTGCACTTTACTACTGCCGAAGCAGTACCACCCTCCGCGACGAGGACGCGGCTACCTGGGTGTTAATTGAATTTAAGTTAATTTAATTGAAAATGACGCGTTTTTTTAGAAACGGGAAGAGCCCATATGGATTGATTCATCGGGATGAAACTTCGTACTTAGGCTTTTCCATAAAATGGAAGAACCTTTTCGGTTCTTACAAATATTTTGACTCAATCTTTTTGACTAGATGGCTGTGTTTTCTCTGCTTAAACGGAGTGACTGATCGGGTAAAACTTTAATATTTTAGCTTTTTCAATAAATCAAAAGATATCAATGATTTATGGACTAAATCGGTTGACCGAAAGTAGCAGCTTCCATAGGAGCTCTTTAGTTTTGCAAATATTTCACATTTACGAGGAAACGTAACTCTTTAAGAGTTTAAAGAAAAAAAATTGATATTGTCAAAATTCGACATCTCTAGTCTAGGCGGAATATTCGGTATGAAACTACATATACTTAAAGTTTTTCTATTATTTGATAAAAATCTGTATGTTGGAAGTCTCTATGGGAGCTTCTAATTTTTTGCACTGATTTTGAAAAGTTTCGACTTATGTACTTTCAATGTACTTTCGTACAGGTAAACGCAATTCTGTCGTTGTCCACAATATATGCACTCCTAAGTTTTTATTTCCTATTCACATGGTTAACATTTAATTGATCCACTCTTTATACATGAAGATTATGATGCATCATTTTGGTATTTAATTTTGGTACTAGAAATTTTTCGTACTTTTAAGAAAAATTTATACCAGTATTACAATTTGAGTTTTCATTTGAAGTTGACTAATGATTTAGATATTATGTATGTCATCCACTTCCACAAAGGCTGGTTAGGATTATTAGCAATAATCGCTATAATTAATCTCAAATCTGCAGCATCCCAAATAAATTAACTTATATCTTCATATCAAACAGAAAAAGCAAAAAAAATTAATTATATAAAATAGGGATAATTATATTTCTCTATAATCAAAATTCCATAAATTATTTAATAATTTAAACATTTAATAATAACTTTTCTTAATCATATATATCGATCATTGACGCTTAAGTTACTTGATTAATCACTGACCGTATACGTTGATAGCTGTTCTACGAGTATATACCTTGTACGTTATATACGAGTATATACAAGCACGAGCAACATATCATCAAAAGGAATCAAGTCGTTTGAGATAAGAACAAATTATAAGAAATAAAATATAATAAAATTGTTCATATAATCAAGAGAATTGCAAGAAGAAATAAAATAATTAAATTAAATAATAATTATATTTTTATTTAATTTCGTATTATTTGTGAGCATGTTTCTAAGAATTTTTTGAAATTTCATAGCTTCACAACATTTTTTGTTCTATACGTACTTGTTGTATTTAATTTGTTTTATTGATCATTAATGTTGAAATAAAAATCAACAACTGTGTAAAATTGTATAAGTACACTCTTATAAACTTTAATCCCTTTAATATTTTATTTATTTTTTGGGGCATTTAAAATACATAATTTTATGTGTGTATACGAACGGTTTAATGGTAAAATATATTTTTCGAACCGGAATTTAATTGGTATGTTTTCACATAATTATACAAATTATCTCTGTTGCATATGCTTTATTTAAGTGTTTTTTTTGTGTGTTCAGGGTAAATGCTATAAACACGAAATTTGAATTAAACATGTTTGAAATAAAACACAATTAAATTATAATAATTTCTAAACTAGAGTAGTTGCATGAACGAACAGTACATAAATTACAGGGATATCATGTTGGTTGTAAAATTTGGTTCCACTAAATTGAGTTTCAGTTAACAGAATTTAAGATTGCGCCTTTTTTCCATTAAATTATTTGTATTTGTATATTGGTGATATTTTGATATAGTTTTGATTGCTTTAGATTTAAATGAGGTATGGGCGTCGACCCTCGGTAGCATTTATTTGTTTATACATATTATAATAGTCCTAATGCTGTAACGCCGATTGTAAAGATTTCCACGTTAAAAAAAACAATTTGAAAATGTCAAAAAATTGTTGTAAAACAAGTAAACAACATTTTAGAAGTTTTAATTTTTTTACGAAACAAAATAAAGTAATCATCAGTAATCATGAACAATTGCGACCTCTAGATTTTTGGGGATTCGCCATTCGCTATAACGCCGAATATTTGAAATATTCTCTATGTGTATGTTTTGTGAAGCTGGCCAGAAAACCATTCCGAAGAAAACCTTTAATATGATTTGCGTCCTCGCATAATACACTAAAATATTCTCAACCCGGAAAATAATACAAAATTACAAAAAATTATAATCCATCCCAGCAAAGTGAAACATTTCCTAAAAAATCCTAAGTTAAATTAATAAAGTAAAGTAGTAATTAGAAAATATTTTATGAACTAGATTTAAAACGTACAATTATTAAAAACACTTGTTATAAATTTTTAATCAATATTTAAATAACCAACATGTTTTGAATTTTATTTTGGAATTGCGAATAAATAAAGTAAATTCAATCTACGTGATAACATTAAACTTAAAATAAAAATATAGAATACTACTACTAATGGCGAAGTGATCACCGATTTCACTTTGTTTTTATGTTAGATCTGTGAAATGCCCATATACATGACGATTTTCAGAATTTTGCCATAGTTATGGAATGGCCAAACATGACCCAGAAACATATAACTACTGCTGTAAAAGGTTTCAAAACTTGAACGGAATGCTAGTCGAGATTTTGCGAGACGATCATCGATCTCACTTTGCTTTTATGTTAGATTTACCAAATACCCATTTCTATCACGATTTTCAGAATTTTGTCATAGTTGTGGAATAGCCAAACATGGTTCAGAAGCATATAACTACTGTTGTAAGAGTTTTTTCGAGTTCATCGGAATTGTAGTCGAGATTTTGCGAGGTGATCATCGATCTAATTATGTTTTTATGTTAGAAATAACAACTTAGACTCAGTTAATTTTTATCACAGCCTAAAACAAAATAAAACAGAAGGTAATAAAACGACCAATTTACGATAAAACTGACAAATCACATAATTAGACGTCACGTTCACTAAAATACATTTCAACGTAACGAATCTTTTCCAAAAAATCATTTTCAATTTAATTACGCCATCCTGAAAGATTCGTTAAATGAGTTATTCCCTTGTGCATTATTGCAACAGATATTAATGAAATATTCAAAAATATACTATAGTTTATTCGCGATAGATACCACTGCATTCAGTGTCTAAAATAAATTGAAACGTCTAAATAAAAAGTTGGAAAATAACTGTGAGATCTAGTAGTACTGTCTTTACTTGTGACGTACGATCACTGGGTGTATGAATACGAGTCATTCCGTAAAACAAATTCTAGTCCATCATTCTTGCTATTTATAACCAGGCTAAATAAACAAATACAGTGATATCCGCGGCTCTTGCCCAATGTTTACTACTAAAGTCTCAGTAATTGAGACAGGACACATCATCTTGTTCACGTCACCGTTCACTAAAATTGCTTGTCAAAATATAACGAATGTTTTTTATATTTAAAAGACATGTGCTATTGAATGCTTGGGGGTAAGGGAAGTTGGTGTTGAAGGTTTATATACCAACCCAAATGTCAATCTCACCTGCACGTGGTCCGTCCTGCTAAAAAACCAACAAGGCTCTGACGTCCGCGAAACGGCGGGATACCCGAACACCGAGATCTTAGCAAATGATGTTCTCTTCACTGACCCACTTCCAATCTCACAATGGTTAGGTTGGTATGCAGGTTGGCTGCTGCAATAACTAGTCGTTAAAACAATGAGTATAAAACAAAATGGACTTCATATCCTAGGGGGTACGCGTACTACACCGTTGGCCAATCCAGTCTCACACGAGGTAGGTTCAACGGTTTCTGCGCTGCCAAGCTCACTCAACTGGAGAACAAAAATGCTGAACGCAGGGAGAACGTTTTTTTTTAGTTTTTTATTTTATTTTATATTACGACTGAGTCTTGTACCCATTTAGTAATTTACATTCCATGATAAAGTATTTGATTAGTTCCTCCTCAGTTCTTTCGCCTCAGTAAGTATACTGGTCTCCTGCTCGCGATAAGTCCAGTAGTTTGGTTATTTGCAGTCTTCTTGTTGGTGTGGTAATCAGCATACAGCGTATGTCCAGATTTTCATGCTGGTGCAGACGTTGTATGAGTTTTGTTGCATGTTTGATTTCATCCGCGACAAGCTCGATCTTTAGATCTCGATGGAGGTTGTTGTTTCGAATGTACGTACACGGTGCATTAACAATGTATCGCAGGATTTTATTTTGAACTGTTTGTATGATTTTGATATTTGTTTTCTTGGCACAACCCCAGAGTTGGCTACCATATGTCCATACAGGTTTCAGGATTTGTTTGTACAACAGCAGTTTGTTATGGATCGCTAGTTCAGATGGTCTCTCTAAGAGCCATTGCATTTTTCTAAATTTTATGTTTAGTTCTTCTCTCTTCTTTTTTATGTGTTCCGTTCATCTAAGTTTAGCATCTAAAGTCATGCCGAGGCATTTAGCAGTGTTTGCATGCGGTACTACAGTCGAGTTTATCTTTATTGGTATACTAATGTGTGCAAAAAATAGTAAGACTTTGTTCATAATTTAAAATTCTTGATTTATTTCTCCAAATCTATTACGTCCCCCTCAAAGTAATCTGCCTCGTCCTCAATACACTTGTGCCAACGTTTTTTCCAATCCTCGAAACAGTTGTTAAAGTCAATTTCTGGAATAGCCTCCAATGCGCGTAGCGCTTCAAGTTTAATGTCTTTAATTGACTCAAAACGGTTTCACCGAAGCGGTCGTTTGAGAATGCTGAACAGCCAGAAGTCACACGGAGCTAAATCAGGCAAATACGGTGGTTTCGGAACGATATGGGTGGAATTTTTGGCTGAGATGATAATGCAGTTTTATTGTTGATTGATAACATTTTTTAATTTTTCTGGGATGAAATTCCGATTTAACTTCACAAAAAATGTCTAGCGGATGGAATTTATTATTGGTATATGAATCAAGTTCATTATACCTTTATATCTGCAAAAGTTTGTGTGCCGAGACACAAATCGCCGAGTCGAACAGTTTAGTAGATCAAATTTTTGAAAACGGTTTAAAATCTTTCTTTATTTTGTATTATTTTCAGGACTAAGAAACCTTTTATTGTATTATACAGGGTGTCCGCCGGGAAGGTATACTACTTTGTTTGTTTATGATTTTTGATTAAATGAAAGAGAATGGATCTTATATTGATAAATGTTTTATTTAATGTCGGCAATTATGTATGGAATACAGTATCAGATAAATGTCCGCCTCTGTTAGCCTCACAAATGCGAGCCCTTTTGAGCACATTTTTCATTACATTCTCACACATTTCACGCGGTATTTCATTAATTTCATCACGAATATTTTGTTTGAGTTGCTCAAGCGTTTCTGGTTTGTTTGCATAAGCCTTGCTTTTTAGATATCCCCACAAAAAGAAGTCCGGAGCAATCAAATCAGGCGTGCGTGGAGGCCAATCAACATCATCATTTTTTGAAATAACTTGTTGTGGAAAGAGTTCTCGCAGTAATTCCATTGTAATCCTGGCTGTATGCGATGTGGCACCGTCTTGTTGATACCACATGTTAATCAAGCCCAAAGTATGCAGTTGTGGCGTTAAAAAGTTTTCAATCATATCACGATATCGCTCCCCATTCACAGTTACCGTTAAGCCGTTTTCATTTTCAAAGAAGTAAGGTCCAATGATTCCTCCTGACCAAATTGCACACCAGACTGCCACTTTTAATGGATGTAAAGGTGACTGATGAATAATGTGAGGGTTTTCCATTGCCCAGACCCGACTATTCTGTTTATTCACATTTCCATTTAAATAAAAATGTGCCTCGTCACTCATTATGATTTTTTCATGAAAATCGGGGTTGTCATGGGCGAGCTGTAACATCCTACTGGCATATGTACGGCGGCGTAAATGGTCTTGTGGAAGAATTTGCCACGTGTCTACTTCACGAGTGTCAAGTATGAACTGTCAATACTAATATTCGCCTAAATGGCGGCAAAACAAAGTAGTATACCTTCCCGGCGGACACCCTGTATATATATAGACTGAGAGACTTTTTGTGTATTAAGCGTGAACGTGAACCATCATTTTAAAAGATTTATTTGGAGGATTTTCGGGCCAGCATCACATCGTAAATGTGCCATAAATTAAAATGTTTAAATCAAACCCTTATAATATTGGCATAATCTAGTATTTGTTGCGTCATACTCAAAGGTTGAGTAAACACTTGCTTGACGTATGAATAAAAACGATAAATAAATAAATTGGATAATTAATCAATGCATAATTAATTAATCAAGATGCAAATTTAATAAATATTTTTAATTTGCTTGACGCCATATAATTGCTTGAAGTATACAATCATTTATAAATCTAATGCTATTCACATATTACGTACTTATGAAAAAATTGTGCGATATTAATGCTTATAAACTAATCAAATGCAAACCAAAATAAAAATGATAACAATCGCGTATTTATTTTATGAGCAATAAATCTATTTGCAACAAGCAATCCAGTTGTCTTGATTCTTAGACGTATAAATTGTCTCATTTCCAGTATTAAATAGTTTGTATTAGTATTTTGTGGCTGTACGATTAGATAGTTTGCATTTATGTTCGCTGGAGCAATGTCTAAAGGTCTTATTATTTTTGTTTATTAACAGATGGCCAGAGGTGGGGTCTCTTAATGAAAATAAACACTTGTGTTGGAATTTTACATTATTTTTACTTAAAAGGTTTAACTTATACATAAAACTTCTGCTTTCTAAACAGTTTTACAGGAAATATAGAAAGAGCAAAAATAATTTAATGGTGTCGGAAGTCTGGAAATAATCCAGATTTACTATTCTGCTTGTTGTATTCTCCGTATATTACCGGACCTTTATGCTTACGGAAGAGGAACGGCCTGTTGAACTACCACTGCATGAGGTTTTATTTTTCTGCTCATAAACCATGCCACAGCAAGAAAGACTGCGGGAAGGAATAAATATTTTGCAATGTAATGGTGGTCATGCACGTATCGGTTGTTGATATTTCTAGTCGTCTTTTATGCTATTGAGTTGAGCTTTCATTCTTTAGATTTCATTACTTTCGTGTGGCCTTCGTTAAACCACTTATTAAATTAAATTGTGACTCTTAAAATTTAGTTTGAACGTAATTCTAAAATGTCTTCTCTCTAGAATAAATATGATTATTGCTTCAGTTGTTCTAATATTTTCATCTGCGCATATAAGATGACACAAGGTCCTGGATTTTACCAACATGTTAACAAACTTATGTCGCTGTTGAATTATATTACAAATAATCCATCTAAAAACATCAAATGGGTTTCAAATATTACATTTTAATATGTCAACTCAGTATGAAAGAGCGCTATCTTCCCGTTTGATTACTGGTGAACTGTACGGATTTCCAACTACATTTCCGGCATTTTACAAAGTGTTGTCTGCAATGTCCATATATGAAAATTCGATCATGGAAATAATGTTTTACATTAAACACTCAGACAGCCTAATTATAAACCACTTAAAAGACCATTACATCAAGAACATCCATCTACTGCCTTTCTTTGCTTTTTCGTTACGACAATTGAAGATATTTATATTTGATAACGTTACCAAACAATACCTTGAAGAACCGACCACAAATCAACAGTTTGGCTTTGATGGGAATAATCTGGTGCAACTGTGTGAAGACACTAACACATTTATTATCCCAAACAGATATACCTTTTGTTCATCTGGTACGGAAATTATGTCAGATCGCCAGACATTTAACTCGTTAAACAATATCTAGCTTAAGGAAAACATAAAAATAAACGGTAAATCAACCTGGATTATAAACAAGCATGCACTTGGCATACATCTTGTTTTATGTGCTACAAAAGAAGGACTTGCTGATATTAAATTAAAGGTAACATTTCGTTGCGAGCACGAAAACATTGATTTTAGTCAAATCAAATTAAACTACAAAACTATTGCCTCGTTTTATTGATGAGTACATGGTGGTGCATGCAGGATATAAAGGACTGGTGGCTATCCTTAGTAAATATTCAAAAATATATTTTCTGGGTGATAAAAACCAAATACCATATATTGACAGATTACATCATGTCAACATGCAATTTTCCGATGCAAGCGCATTCGTAACAAACACGGAATACTTGAATGTGACGTATAGATGCCCAGCTGATATTACTTATATATGTATGAACACCGTGCAAATTTCAACTAAATTTATAAACCTGCACATTCTATCTAACCTTTACTAAAGCTGATAAACAATTAATATCCCAGCTTATTATACCAGAGTCTAGTAAAGTCATGACGATCCACGAGGCACAAGTTAATCCTTATCCTATCACCAAATGTGATATGTATTAGAATCAATTCCCAACCACTTGAGCTATTTGATAGGGTCTCTCATGCCATATAGTTAGTTGCAATTTCAAGTCACACACACAATCATTTAGGTATTTTACACCAGTGACTAATTATAGACTACACTCGCTTTTAATGAGAGCTCGAACCTATACTACTACTCAAAAAATAAATCAAACCATAAAATCCAAGAAAGTTTATGACCATTTTCTAAAAATTATCTAATCGGATCAGATTTGTTTAGTTTGCCGTAACTTTAGATCAAAATGATGTTCTAGGTATAATTGCTCAGCATGGCATAGATAATTACCAAGTCAATTTCCATTATGATTGGAGTATTTTTCGAAAATGGTAATTTGTATGAGAAAATATATTGTTCAAGAGTACTTTTCGATTTTGGAACATCGCTTGACGAGAAAAACCTAGTTAAAATATCATGAAAAGGCTTACTGTTCTAGAGAGGAGGGACCATGCATGACTATGTTAAAAAACATATTTACATAAATTACCTGAACCGACGCGTGAAACATGCATTGAATTTATATAGATTTAATACATGTTTACAATTTTTTGCGTCGCTTAGTAAGTTAAAATTTTAGATTTAGCTTTTCAAGCTCAATTTGAATCCGTCATACTGATGAAAAAATTTTACTTCCGAAGAAATGGTATATTGTCCCGTAATCGGCAAATTTTTGCAATCGTTTTTATGTTTTGAAATTTGTTTCAATTTTTTTGCCAACCATCATGTTTCTCGTGGGATTTGATACCGAAACTCACGTATTTACGAAAATAATTGTTTTTACTTTTCCAAAGAAATGGTATCAGACGATCCCTTAATCATCTAATAATGACCAGGGTGCAATGGGGCAGTAATCGTCGGCGAGGGTAATGTCCGGTGGGTAATATTCAGGGGGTTAATCACCGGTGGGGGGGAGGGTAAATGCTAAATGCTAGGAGTCATGTACCGAGGGGTAATTGCCAGGGAGTAATATCAGCAGGGGTAATATCCGGGGAGGTATTATTTTAATTCTAATCGGAATCGAGTTCATTAAGATGTATTTTAGCAAGACCAATTAGAATACGTTGCGATGCTAAATTAGCGGCTATGAATGAAATTCTCTGTGCAATGCCATCTGTTATAACATTGTTTGGAACGAGTACTGTATCCACTTTCATTACCCAAGTTCAACATTCATTTCTTAAGCAAAAGGGCTGACAGATATTGCGTCATACGAATGGTTTCTGTGTTTAATCGAATTTTCTTGCCTGTTGAATGTAGAGGCTTCTTATAAATATTGGGGTATTTGAGTGATTTGTCGTGAAATATCTGTTAAAGTTCTAATTTTTAACACAGGTTTTAGAATTTCTTCGAATATTTCAAAATTTTATATTAGTCTGTTTGATAGCCAGATATTATTTGTACATCGGAGGGAGGTTACCAAGACGTTGGAAGTTTGGTTACCTCACCTCAATATAAAAATAAGATCTAACTAGTTTACCCAGAATAGTCATAAAAATACTAGATTTAACTAAAAATAAATCTCCATCAAAGTGTAATGGATTCAACAACAAAGATATCATAGAATTTTGCTGATTTCTAACCGAAATAATAATTTTCGACATTTTCTACATTGTTTACGTCATTGTTTTAATTACCTACAGACATTCTCTACACATGTAGAATATTAATTAGCTACGCGGTGTGGACAATACGGCACAACGTTGACGGCAACCAGCATTCGAGAATTTTGGACCTCGCACAACTGTGCATACGACCTTTTATGCGGTACACATAAATTTTGAATCACTACGCTATATCTTACAAAACGTTTATGGTGATTACGCGTACTTTGGCGCAGACGAAAAATAGCCGGCAATATTTCCTTATCATTAGTTAAACTGAGGCATTGGAATTATACTGCGCTACTACTAGCATCAGAGAATTTGTAGCAACCAATAATTCCCTACCAGGTTCATTGCCGTATTTTACACTCAGAACCAGTAGAATTTTTATTTCTAATATCAATATTTCATCCATTTTTATAGTTCCGATTTCGATTATCTTCAAAAAATTGTAGCTGTGTCTTGTGGGCTTCAGTTTAAACAAAACTTCTCATGGTTGTGTAAACATGTGAGATTTATCCTAAATAATCTTAATTTAATTTTTAGGACAGTTTAGGAAAATGTTCCCATAAATTATTTATTATGACCCTATTTAGCACTTTCCGCTCGTGCGAGTTAACAATATCTAAATATAATAGTCGGATCTTGGAATCTGGAATATTTTCTGTAATCCCGGGATTGCCGTACTAGAAATGTAGAATTTCAAGTAAACTGCAAAAAACTATTCGTTTTGGATATCGAAGCTCATTTAACCATCAAATTTAGTTAATCACAACGAGTTTTTCGAACTACACGAGTTTCTCATCCAATGTATGTGTTAATCTTAAGGATCGGCAACGAGTAGGAGGTGAAAATTGGACAAATTAATTGTTTTTTTAGAAATCGATTTTATGAAATAGACATCGTGTTTGACCTTAGTGCTAGTTAAAAGCTAGTTTTATTCCATAATATAAATAAATTTTGTACTCATTCATTATTATTCTAAATTTGTCCTAACTATCAATTTCTCAAACACGGGCCTATTAAATAGTCTAGAATTAAATCATTGTACGATCTTAAGGATTGTTGAGAGCTACTAGTGCCTCTAAATGAAATATTAAACTTTTTCACTTTCTAAAATGTTTTAACTAATCTAGATTTGCTATAGATCGTCGTATTTATTGTACTCATCGGTTTTCTTAATTGTGTGGAAGTGTAATGATCAAGTAAAATATTACGAGTGCACAACAAGTTGAAAGCTTTGCTTGCTATGTGGAGAACTGATCGATTAGATGTTGTCAAATTAGATACTAAAAACACTTGACTTTTATATTTGTACATTGAGCAACCCATTTTAGTTGCTGTTGCAGTAATCCACAGACCATCTTGTTTTAGGGTCTCCTTAAAAATATTCGAATGTTTGACTTTACTGAAAAAATATTTTGATTCCACCGATAACAGTCCATTTTGATAAGTTAACAAATTTACATTCTAAATCGATAATTATAAATTATTTGTGATACTTTTTGACATAAATTTATCTTTCCACACATTTTATCTTGAAACAAATTTAGAGAATGCGTATTTACTAAAACTTCACGTTTTCCAATATAAATCTAGACTTCTACGATAACCTTTTTCGTGTGTAAAAGTTATCACTTTTACACATTGCATTTATCTTGGTTTTTTAGAGAATTAGGGCACTGGTTAGATCCGAGTTACATCTTTAACGAAACCAAATGACGTTTGATTCCTATATCCCTTAATAATACCTCTAAATAAACGAGGTTAAATTCGGCTATAAGTGAAATTCCTGAACAATGTGCATCTCGTCATATCTTCGAAACGATTACTGATATGGTGGCCACAGGTCGAGGTTGTGTATAACCAATTTGGTTTCGCCTTCTTTAAACCCAAGGTCATTTTTCACATACCAAAATACCCCAACATTTTGGAGTGTTTTTGTGGTTTTAATAGATTACTATTTAGTATTGTATACTACGATTACATAAGGAGGGATATATTAATGCCAGTGATATTAAATTTCTCTCTCTCTCTATATATATATATATATATATATATATATATATATATATATATATATATATATATATATATATATATATATATATATATATATATATATATATATATATATATATATATATATATATATGATTTAAAATCATAACTGTGAATAAAGTTCAACTTTTTAACACGGGTGTTGAGCGCTCAAATCTTCCTCAAATGAGGAGTAGAAAAGAAGCTCTTCATCTTGAAATGGTATCATTACCAATGAAATCTTAAAAATTTACTGATTGTTAACAGTCTCGGTAATTTTCGACATTGTTGACATATTGTCTACATTATCTAGATAATCGACGCCATTTTTAAATTGTCTACATAAAATACACCTGTAGACTAGTGGACACTACATCTGTAGAATATTAATTACGCCTCTTGCGGAAAAATAATGAATCTATTTTAGAATAATCGATTTAGAGCCAATTCGGACCCTTTCAAAATTACACACAATCTAATTTTTATTTTAGAATTTATGACCGTGGGCATTTAAGGGATAAAGTTGGAAAAATCATTTTTCTGTACATTATACTTGGTAGCTGTTTAAATTGAAGTATGGTAATCTATTTAATATATCGACACTATAAATATGAATAATTCAAACTAATCAAAACCAATTCAAAACTGTATTAGGTAATTACCAAAAAATAAACATAACATAACATTAAAAAATAATGTGTATATGCTATTTCAAGTATTCTAATTTATTAATTTATAATACAAATTTTCAAAGTCATTCATCATATCCATCACATGTAACAGCATGTAATATGATGCAATATAAAAATGATTCTTGCATGTGATATATTGTTTATATTACAAATTGTATTTAAAAAAAATCTAAAATATTATTTATTCTCGGTACGTTTTTAAATATTTTTTAATAAAAAAGTCTGGTTTATGTTTTACATACAAAAATACAAAATTATGGGTACACTGTAACATTGAAAAAGGGAAAAATAAATTTTGATTATTTGGTAATCTTAAATGTAAAACAAAATTCTTTTAAATATATAAACACAGAAAGAAATATTTTAAAAATAAATAAATATAAATTTGATAGTACTTCAATTAATTATAAATTTTATAATTAATATTATTGTTTATCTTATATTTAAGAAAGTAAATACCAAAATACATTTCTTTTTAGGTCTCCTTATATTCTCAAGTAGATTTGTTTATGTAATTTGAGAAAATTGATTTTGCATACTCGTATGTAATTAACTGATAAAATATACAAGAGTTAAGTAAATTTTTGGGTCAATGGTTTTTTTACACAATTTTATTTTATTTTTGTAGTATTTGGGTTTTCACACATTTTTATGAGCGGTTAAGTATATAATTTTTAGGTCAGTCGTCAGTATAATATTTTAAAAATGAATTTAAATATAGAATATTTATCGGTGGATGTTTTGAGTAGTGCATATTCATCATTGCTCCATCCTGGTGGTTTGGATTTTTAATAAGATAGGTGATAATCTTCTGTAATAATTTATAATGTTGTCTACAGAGCACAATGGTAGGAATGGTGAAATGGATGTCTGTGAAGTTAGCCCAGGATTTCATCCCAGAAACAAAAAATATGTCATCAGGCCACACTAAAACTACATTATCACCCCAGCCCAGGATTTGCTTATAATTTATGTTAAACATGGTAAACTATGTAGATCAACCCAAAAAATAAAATACCGTGGATATTTATCCCAGAAAATAAAAAAACACAGACAATTGTACATTAAAAAATATAATTTCTAAAAATCATTAATATCCGTAGTAAATAAATAAAGGTAAAAATTTTAAAACTTTATAATATTTGTAATCTTATAGCGCCGACGTCAACATACGGATCAACTTGAGATTTTTAGGATGAGCAACAAGCATTATGGCAAATCGATATGAACTGGTTCGAATTCCAAAACTCGTAGTTCCTGGGAACCATTAATAAAAAACTGGTTCTCATATACTGGGCCAGACACATATAGGCCTATAGCGCCAATTTTAACATACGGATCGACTTGGGATTTTTATTGTGATTAGTGGTCAAGATTATCAGTCGATACGACTTGCTTCAGTTTCTTAAACTCGAGGTTCCTGGGAACATGAACTAAATTCCGTCATACTGCGGCCATACATATAAAAGAATTTAGCTCCAATCTCAACATGCGGATTGGGATTTTTAGGGTAAGCAACAATCGTTATGACAAACCGATACGGTCAGGTTCGATCTCCGGAACTCGTGGTTCCTGGGAACCATTAATAAAAAAACTGGTTCTCATGTACTGGGTCATACACATATAGGCCTATAGCGCAAATTTCAACACTGGGACGGAAAATCCTCAGTCGTTTGACGAAACTTTTGGTGATTGAGGAAATTCAATTGAATTTTTTGCGACAAATAAAGGGTTAGGGAAAAAGTGTGTGGCCTTTTTTGGGTGACATGGAAACAAAGAATTTTCTTATTTCAAATGAACTTTTTTAAACCAAATATGTGCCAGTTTGATCGTTTACCTTTTGCTATTTTACTGGTAGAGCCATGATCCTATCACTTTAGAACTTCTGTACTTTAAAGGCGTGAAATTGAGACAACTCATTTTCGCAACTTTCCTTGGAATTTAATGTAAAGCCATTAAGATGGTTCTGCATGGACCGGAACAAATGACAGTCTGATGTTGCAAGGGCAGGACTATATGGTAGGTGCATCAAAACTTCTCAGCCAAGCTCTCTCAGTTTTGTTGTCATGATGGAAGACAACGTCCTTTCTGCTGATCAATTCTGGAAATTTTAACTGAAATGCTTCTCATAAACGCATTAGTTGCTGACGATAAATATTAGAATCAATCGTTTAGCTCTGTGACAGCACCTCATAATGCACGATTTCTTTCCATTCCCACCAAACACACAGCATTACCTTTCTTGGCGTCAATCCTGGCTTCTATACCGTTTGGGAAGCTTCAACTTGTTTCGTTCATTATCTTTATCGCACAACGTTGTCGTATCTTATCCACTTTTCATCACAAGTAATCATTCACTTTAAAAATGGTTCAATTTCGTTCCGTTTCAGCAGCGTTTCGCAGACAGAAATCCGGTCCATTAAATTTTTTACTGTTAATTTATGGAGTACCCAAGAGTCATGCTTTTTTTGTATCCAGCCACTTTCAAATGCTTAAAACTGTTTTGTTGTTTACCCTAAAAATCCCAATCCGGATGTTGAGATTGGAGCTAAATTCTTTTATATGTATGACCCAAGTATGACGGAATTTAATTTATGGTTCCCAGGAACCATGAGTTCCGGAAACTGATTCAAATCGTATCGACTGATAATGATGACCACTAATTACAATAAAAATCCCAAGTCGGTCCGTATGTTGAGATTGGCGCTATAGGCTCTTTGATATATGGCCCAAGTATTATGGAATTTAATTTATGATTCCCAGAAACCACGAGTTTTGGAAACTGAAGCAAGTCATATCGACTGATAATAATGACCAATAATCACAATAAAAATCCCAAGTCGACCCGTATGTTGAGATTGTAGCTATAGGCTCTTATATGCATGGCCCAAGTGTGACGGAATTTAATTTATGATTCCCAGAGACCACGAGTTCCGGAATTTGAAGCAAGTTGTATCCACTGGTAATCATGACCACTAATCATAGTAGAAACCCCAAGTCGATTCGTATGTTAAGATTGGCTTTGACTACTTTTCAATAAAATAAAACTTTATAATTTCATTTATAGAAGAGAACAAACTGGTTGGTTTTTTCAGTTGTTTTAATTAATTTTAACAATTTTCTTGGTATATAACCAACACACAAACAAAAATTATACTTAGATTACAGCAACACTGTGTGTATTTTTCACAACTCCGGCTATAGAAACGTGAATTTTTTCCTAAAAGAAATTCTAAAACTATTTAAATAGTTTTAGAAAAGACTTCACGATAACCCGAATTATCAACCGATTTGTTATTTTTCTATGTTTCACTCAAAAAAATTATTAATGGTTTAAAGTGTAACGCTTCCAAATGTCATTTAAAAACTTTCTAAAATTGCATTAACTATCCATATACGATCGTATTCTGATAAATTATATTGTGATTTATCAACACTGTAGTGTGAAGTTGCTGGTTAGCTCTTCTGCTGAATCATCTAGTTTTTCTTCTTCCATAAAAAAGACAAGAAGATATTATAGGTGCCCAACTAAATCCCGGTTTTCATAAACCTGGCAGCATGAAAAGCCTGATTTTCCATTAAGATTTTGAATTGAATTCAATTAACAATGATAATGACTAAATTTCAAATAATTATTAAATTCAGGTACTGAGCCCAACAGTATAGGCAATATTTTTAAGATATCCTTTTTTGCTCAGCGCAGCGGGGTATTGCTGCTCCATTACATTCATTATTTTTAAATTTCTGGAAATGGATTTCCTCTTTAATTGGGATGAAACTCCAGCACGCGTCTGACTTATTCTTGTTTTTTCCATTATTAATTCCCTTCCAAGTTCAGAAATTAATTGGTTTAAGCCGATATGTGGTTTTCCAACCACAACTTGTAATCGTCGATGTCACCACAGAGTTTTGGGTTCGCGGTAAATTATTCGTCACATGGTCCCACACCCACCAAAAGTTTGGATGATACTGTGGTTTCGGTGCTGTTTTTGTTTTATTGGATGTATTCCCAATCAGGTTCTTCTGGAACCATTTAGATATCTCTTACAAGCATCAGGATAGAATATCTGTTTAATATCATTATGATATATTATGATCTCCTCCGCCGGAAGAAAGGGTATCAGCATTAGAATTTGTCTGAAATTCTCGTCGTTGCCGTATTTTACGGTACAGCCTTGAGCCTGCACCTTTCTCCAAAGAATTTGCCTAATATGGAACAAGGAACCTTCAAACTTAACATCCGGAAATAATTGTTTCAATGCCGCAACACTGGCCTTTCCAAAGTCGGTAGTTACAAATTTTGGTTGAAGCTTTATATTCCATTCGCACGCCCACTTGCATATTTAGTAAAAAAACTCGAAGTGTGTGTGTGTGTGTGTGTGTGTATGTGTGTGTATGTGTGTGTGTGTGCGTGTGTGTGTGTGTGTGTGTGTGTGTGTGTGTGTGTGTGTGTGTGTGTGTGTGTGTGTGTGTGTGTGTATGTGTGTGTGTGTGTGTGAATGTGCGTGTGTGTGTTTTTATGGGCGGAGGAGGTGAACCTTCGATAGGTTTCACGCGTGAACCCATATATCAAACTCGTGATAGTGTCGGATTCTTACCGACCAAACCATCACCCCCGATAAACTATGCCGTTCGGCCTCGTGGAACTACCGTTAGGTATTACTTCGCAAGGTAGGCTCAGCTTTCGCTGCTCGGCTGGAATTAACTCCTCACTGAATTTCTGCTTCTTTCGAGGCGTCTCAACTCTCTCATTATCCGTGAGACACTTCCGATTACGGCGTTCTACCCATCTTGAGATGGCAGCATAAACTCCACTATATTTTCCGGCGTTCGTTGGACCCCACATACACAGATACTCCTTCTCTCCTCAGCAAATCGTGGACACTCGAATAATACGTGCTCTACATTCTCCGTTACTCCGATGCATAAATGGCAATCTGGTGAGTTTTCGTGTTTGAATTTGAACAGGTATGATCTAAAGCAACCATGACCCGTCAGAAACTGTGTCAGATAGTAGTCCACTAAGGGGATCAGGCGATGGGTCCATCTACCATTCGTCGACTCACTCCATCTTCTCTGCCATACAGTGATCGTCTCAGCACGTGCTAATCGGTGGTTCTCCGCTTTTGTTCCTTGACCACTTGGCAAGTCTATATCTATTGGAGGCATTCCCGCAAGAACACCAGCAGCATCTTCTGACACCGTCTGAAATGTGCACAATACTCTCAGAGCACTTAACCTCTGAACTGTTGCTACTCTTTGTCTATAAGTATTCTTCTCCAACGAGTTGACCCAAATTGGTGCCCCATACATCATTATAGATGTAACGACGTTGGCGAGCAGAATTCTTCCGATCATCCGTGCCCCTCTTGTATTCGGGATTATTCGTGCTAGTGCCACATTAACTCTCCTTGCTCTCTCACTGGTGGTAATGAGATGTGTCTTATATGACAATGGCATCAATCATTACATAGGCATCAATCATTACTCCTAGGTACCTGATGGATGATTAACTAATAATTTGTTGGGCTCCAATCTCTACGGTTACGTTCTCCATTACTTTTCGGCTAGTAATAAGGACAGCTTCTGTTTTATGTTCTGCTAGTTGCCGCCCAGCAGATGTTAACCATTGTTGGATAAGTCTTACCGTCCTATTACAGATGTCCACAATCTCCTCTCTGTGTTTTGCGACAATTACAATCGTCCGCAAATCCAACCACCTGTGCATCACTTGGTAAGGGTAGTAGAAGTACACCATCGTACATCACATTCCAGAGTGTAGGACCTAACACTGACCCTTGAGGAACTCACCTTGTAAGTTTTCTTTCCTGCCTCCGTATCATACATCAAGATCCTCTCGCTAGAGTATCTGGAAACAAGTTTCAGCAGGTACTTCGGTTCGTGCATCCGCGTCAGTGCGTTAAATATGCTGCTCCAATTCGCTGTGTTAAATGCGTTTTTCACGTCCAATGTAACTATGGCCAGTATTCCACTATCCACTGTTGAGCGCGCCTTTCGAAAGCCATACTGCTGCTCTGCCAGGTTTCCCGCTCTAACCATAGCCTCTTGTAACCGGTCACATACAACTCTCTCTAGGGTGTTACCTGCCGTATCCAACAGACAGACTGGACGCCAGGACGACGGCTCCCTTGGTGGTTTGTCTCCTTTTGGCAACAATACTAGTCTCTGTTCTTTCCATTTATTAGGGAACACCCCCTCAACTAAGCATGCAGTATATACTTCCGTGAATAAGTTTGGGTATGCTTTAACCACCGACTTCAATGCCATATTCGGAATGTTATCCGGGCCAGGAGCTTTATTGTTACCCACTTTGCCACATGCCTTCAGAACCTCCTGCTCAGTAACTGGTAGTATAACATCCTCCTCGTTGCCTAATACCTCTAACACACAATCGGGTTACTGCGGGAGCAGGTGACTCACTATGTCAGCAGTGGCGTAATTGCTTCTGAGTTTTTTCATCACCAATCGCTAGGGTCTAACCCAGGCATCGCGGTCGACCTCCTCGCACTTTAATGGCATGCTTAAGCTGCGATCGAGCTTTACAGTATTGTTGTCGAAGGGGAGAGTTTTCGACGTGTTTAGCACGCTGGTATCACCTTCTTGCGTTTTCTACGATTATCCACCATCCTTCTTGGCATTGCTGCATCACAGGCTCTTGTAACTTGTATCATAAGCTGGACAGCTTTGTTATTTGCGGTACCAGATAGGGTAAAATCTGAGACGGAAAATGTTCTCATCGAACGCTGCGGACTTCCATTCTATTATTTTACTGTGTCTAACTAAAGTCCTTTGGGGTTTACTATCCGCCAGTTCATACGCAACAGCTTGATGATCATTATGCGTATATAGATCGCTCACTCTCCTCGCTACTCCTCTATCGGCAAGACAATGGCTCACAAACGTTAGGTCAACTATCAAGGTTGCATTTCCTCTACAGAAAGTAGGTGTATTTCCTGTATTCATTAATACGAGCGGCAATGATGCGAAGGCTTCTAGCAATGCGGTTCCTCTGCTACTGGTTTCTCTACTTCCCCACTCTACGGCTCATGCATTAAAATCCCCGGCTATGAGCACCGGGTTGTGGCTCCGTGCATCATCCGTTAATTGATCGAGAAGTGTTTTAAATTCTTCAATCGATGCAGTAGGAGGTGCGTGGCAACTATAAATATGAACGTCGTTCACTTTGGCTCTGACAAACCCGGGTACCGAACTCACATCAACTTCCTGTAGAGGGTAGATACCACAAACCCAAACAGCAGCTCGATGCGATCTATCTGAAGCCCAACATCGTTTATCAAGGTTCCTATACTGCTCACACACAATTACAATGTCCGCTTTCACTTCCTGTATGGATTGCTGCAGCAGGTTCTGGGCAGCCTCACAGTGGTTAAGATTGACTTGGATGACTTTCATTTCCAACGCTCTTTTTGCAGCGCTTTCTGGTATACCGGACATCTACCACTACCAGTTACGTGTTTGCTACAGCCTTTGGCCGTTTCGTCGCATAGCATGAATTTTAAATCTTTTAGACATGTCTTAGCAAAGTGCCGTTCTTCACCACATCTCCTGCAGAGCTTTGATCTATCGATGCCCATAATCGTGGCATTTAAAGCATCTAGTCAGCTCTATTTTTTACCGGTTTCGGCAAGAAACCCAGCCGATTCTAACTTTACCCACTTCTAGTACTTCCCCAGCCATAGTGTTAGGGAGGCTAACAACCGATGTCTGCGTTCCTCGGTAGGCCTTCGTGAGTGACTTAACAACACATACACCTTTCACTCCTTCAAAATGCTTCCAGAGCCTCTATCACCTCTTCAGACGTGGTAACCTCGTCCATGTCTTTGATCACCAGTAACGCCTGCTGGGTCAAAGATTTAACCGCCGCATTGCCCCCGATCGCTTTCGCTAATTGCTCTCGAAATATTGCGGTCTTCGGCTGGTCTCCTGTAGTTTGTAGCTCCAACAATAGGTCTTCACTATAAGTTTGACGTATGTTTGACACCCTTTCACCCAGAGTATTTAGCGTCGGGTCCATCTTAACTTTCCGCAGCAGATCGGCAAATGAAATTTCGTCACTCTTCTTTATTAGCAGCGCATCCGGGCGAGCCATTTTCCTTTGCGGGCGTGATCGTCTTTTTGACGTTCTTTTCCCCTTCAATTTCTGCCATTCTTGTTCTAAGCCAACTGTCGCATCCTCCAATTGATTTGAGCTCGTAGTGTTTATATCTCTATTATCCGACATAGATGCTGTGGTCTTTTGCTTCTTGTTTCCGTCCTTCTCATTAATAAGAGTCTGAGACATTCGAAGTGCTTGCGGAGGACCTTGTGGAGCAGCCTTAGTATTCCTTCTCTTACTTTGCCTTCTTTCGTCATTCTTAGGTGGCGTGGACAACTTCCTCTTACTGGGCTCCACAAGTGGTTTATCTTCGTTAGTCGCCGCCTTCAGCTCCTCTTTTCTGCTCACAGTTCGTAGACGACCTAAATTCTCCTTCCCGTTATTATTGATCGGTGAAGTTTGGCACTGCTTTTCCGAAGCAGGGGGGGGGGGGGGTAGGTTGGGTTTCTTCCTTGTAACTCCCCAAAGAAGGCGATGATTAACATCTCTCCAATGTACTGATCATCGCTCCCTTCTTAGGGGATCCTCCGCATTAACGCACTTTTACCAAACGGGTTACCAGGGGTTCTATTCCCATGCACGGATGTAGTGCTTCCTATCTCTTCGCTTGTCGAAATATCTGTTACAATGGCCAAGGTCGCCAGATTGCCTGCTTGCTCACTCCCTTCAGCCGGTACTGGGTTTCCCACTCCCTGCACCGTAACCAAACTCTCCTTAACTAAACTCATGATGGAATCTTTTTCGAGGTGCCGCCCCTAGCATTTTATACTTCTACATAGCCGCCCCTCCTGGGGTACCGTCGCTGCCCTGGAAGCCGCTCAATGGGAGACAGACGCAATTGCATCATTTGCAAGTGACATATGCGAACCCCCTTTGACTTCTGCCACGGCCTAGCCTGGAACCGAGTTACCATCGACACGAGCGTGGACGTCGTAGTCAAGCGAAGTAGGGATGGAGAGGCTACGTCTAGTAGTGAAAGTACCAGATATAATCGCATCATATCCCATTCGTCGGTGGTGTGTGTGTGTATGTGTGTGTGTGTGTGTGTGTGTGTGTGTGTGTGTGTGTGTGTGTGTGTGTGTGTGTGTGTGTGTGTGTGTGTGTGTGTGTGTGTGTGTATGTGTGTGTGTGGTGTAGAGAAGTAGAGGTTTAGAAAATCCCTTGTAGGTTAAAGTCGTTATGTTAATTAAATTCAATTCAGCTTTAACCGCTAAACGCAGTAATCAGTGAATGTCAGCGTGATTTATTATATTAATTCAATAAAATACTAACATCATGCATTAACCATTTTAAACGATGCAATAAAAAATAATATCTGTGTAATGCTGTAAACTTAATAAATTAAAATATTTCATTAAAATTAAAACATAAAATATAAACACTGCAATAAAACTAAAAACCCCTATGTGTACAACTTCACATACAGTTTTGATCAAATTTTCAAGTGGATTTAACTTTAACAATTTTTTTATGCTGTTTGTTCATATCGCATTTAACTGTGCATATCATACACCAAAAAATCGTACATTACACAAAAATTTAAAATGCAATTTTTATTCTTGTATATTTTACATGCACACGAGGGTACACAGAGCAGCGGCACTAAACGCAGCAGGAGGGTTTAATGTATTAAAATTCTCAAACATATTAAATTGTTGCAACAACTTTTGGTTTAGTACGTATATGGTACATACGTGCATGTACTCCCTTTTTATAAGTTACTACATTATATATTCATATTAAAATCCTTTGAAATTAAAATTAAAATTAAATTAAAAAATTCAGCAGCAGAAACTATAACAAAATACTTTCGTAAATTTGAAAAAATTTTCAATTCAGAGAATAAGTGTTCGCATACGGAAGAGGTGCTGCAAAATACTAATGAAATTTTTGTAATTGTAACAAAGCATATTTTTTATTTAATTGGGGTTATAGTTAGTAATTAGGCCCTTTTCGAAACGTATAATTATTTGAAAATTATTTGCGTAGACTTACTTATTCAAATAAGGCACCTACCGAGGTGTTGAATCAATGTCAACATGCGCAATAATACAATATTCCAAGCGGACACAGTATCGACACGGGTGGAATTATATTGTAGCAAATTCAACAGATTTTAATCGCTTGGAATATTGTATTATTGCGCATGTTGACGGACTTTACTGATGTAGCACATCTGTTAAATTATGCTTTCGTTGGCTCTCGCTAGAGGAAACGGCGGACGGTGGTTTGCAATGCATCTTCCTCTTAATTTGTTTGCAACCCAGATGACTCCTATTACCACAGCACTCCAAAATAAAATGTGGATTATTGCGTAATGGTGGATATGATGAGCACTCTGATGATGGAGGGTAATCTGTTCATCATTTTTCAATGATTCTGGCGTGGTTAGTAAATTCAATTGATCCACTTCGCCCGCTTTATTTTTGACCACAGCACTGAATTCCCGTAGGTTGTTAGCCCTATGCATTAAATGAGTTGCGTGGTGAGCAAATTTATTGATATTGTGCTTAGCTGTCCCTACAGCAATTATTTGAACGTCAGAGTCTCTGAGCACGCAGCCGGATTCGATTTCCACTATACCGAAATTTACGGTGGTGTAAGATTGGATTCTAGACCCACATATGACATCGATTGTGATTTCGTTGGGTATCACATATATCCAATGGTTGGCAGCGTGAAGTTTGATCCAATGATTACTAGCTTTTGTTGACCTAGTGCCGCATACGGTGTTCAATTCGTCCTTTCGTTGTAATATCGCTACCTCACATGACGTTTGATTTAAAGGAGTGCTGATAATTTGTGATACTTCGCATAAGAGATGTACAGGCTTAAATACCTGACATTAATGTACGTCTTCTCTGGTTAATAATGCGAAGTGTTCACGCCGATTGTCCATTGCTATATAGTCAGTGGAGCTAATGATTTGTAACTGAGTGCCTCCATGGATGTTGTTGGGAATTGGGACTTTATATGTTAGTGTATATTCCTGGGTGTATAGCCAGTGAACTGGCTTGGGGTAAGTATGGATGGATGCAGGACGTCTTGATGAGCATGATAAATCACGTTGAGTAATCCTTGTTGCGTGTCCTGGAGGCTCTTTAGAACTAGCATCATTTCAAAAATGGTCATTAGCGTTGATCGCACTCTGTCTTCGTCCGTTCTATATCCTTTTAACTGCAACATTTCCTGCCGCAAACGATGTTGGTCTTTAATTAAGTTGTTTATAGATGCCGTGGGGAGGTTTGTATTATGTTTTACCAAATTGATGGTGTTATCCACAATAGTTGTTTGATTTTTGATGAGTGAATTATAAGAGATAATTTTCGTCACTGTTAATTTGTTCACAATTGGATTCATACATGTCCGCTTCTCGCTGGGTGAGTACTACAAATAGGTCCCCTTGTGCAAGGCCCACTGAGTCACTGCTATCAAATAATTATATTGAAATAAGAGTTGCTGAAGAATGATGTCGCATTTTAAACCGAAAAGCTCCTTCCAAACTGATTTTAACTCTGTGTGGGTTCTTTTAAAGTTGTCAATTTCCTTCCAGTAGGAAGATAAATTGTATTGAACAACTAAGGTTCATTTTGCCGCCACAATCTCCAACTTGCCCAATTCCTCGAAATGTATCCCAGTGGAATGATTGAACGGCCTTATTTCGATGTTGGTGCTCACGAAACCAAATAGGCAGCACACTGAAAGGATGGCTAGTGCCATGTGGTTTATTTTTCCTGTCGTTATGGTTTGACGGTGAGGTTGTTGCCTGGATACCGGCTTGTTGTTTTGAGTTTTAATTGCACTGGCCTTCGTATGTAATATCTCACTTGGATCGTCGCTAATAGGGAGTTTGCACAGCTTTTGGTCGCTTGTAGGTTGCGTCCTTACACTTTACTGTTACTATTCGTACCAAGTCGTCTTTTCCGGCGTGGGTGTCTGTGATCCGTCCCAATTTCCATCGGGTTGGGGGTAGTTGATCATCCTTAACCAATACTAGATCGTTTATTGCCAAATTTGGCTGGGAGGTTTTCCACTTGCTCCGTTGTTGAAGTTGGTGAATGTATTCAGAAGACGATCGCTTGCAAAAGTATTGCGCCATTTTTTCGACCATATGCTATCTCGTTCTTAATCCTATGTTGCTGGTTGTCGCTTCCAGCATCGCCTTTAGAGCATCTCCAATGAGAAAGTGTCCTGGTGTTAGCGCTGTTGTATCCGTTGTATCATTGGTTAGTTCAACCAGCGGCCGAGAATTGAGGACCGCTTCGACTTGAGTTGTGAGAGTGGTTAAATCTTCTAATGTTAGAGTTGAATCTCCTATTACTCTCTTAAGATGAAATTTCACGGATTTTATTCCTGCTTCTCATGTTCCGCCAAAATGTAGGGTATGAGGTGGTATGAAGTGCCATGTCGTTTCATCACTGGCTAAGCAGCTATTGCTACGTCGTCGGGTAATGTGGTCATAGCTGAACTGTACGTTTTCTTCATTACGGAATTTGCACCCACAAAATTGGTTCCGTTGTCAGAGACTATATCAGTACAAAGCCCTCGTCTAGAAACGAATCTTTTGTAGGCCGCTATGAATGCCTCTGTTGTTAGGCTGCTCACTATCTTAATGTTTATGGCCTTGGTTGTCATGCTTACGAATAGGGCAATGTATCCTTTATAGGATTTGTTACCCCGACCCTTGGTGGTTCTTAGCTGGATGGGTCCTGCATAGTCGATTCCCGTTTTAGAAAAGCTCGCTCTTGCTGATGGCAGACTACCCATTAGTTGTTCCATATGTTTTTCTTTGTAGCGAAAGCAGGTTTTGCATTTTTGTATCACTTGTTTTACAGCTTGTCTGTCATCGATGACCCACTATTTCTGTCTCAGCATTGCAAGGGTAAGCTGTGTGCCACCATGTAATGTGTTTTGGTGGGTTTCCTCAATTATCCGTTGAGTAATTATGTTGTTTTTGCTTAGAATTACAGGCTGTTTGCTGGCGGTTGTCAGATTGAAGTTTTGGAGACGTTCCATCACACGGAGTAATCCGTCGCCGTCTAGGAAGGAGTTTAATGAACTTAGGTTACTGTCCTTTTCTAGCCTTCTGTCCTTGTTCGTGCGGGCGATTTCTGGTCCGAAATCTTGCTCTTGTGTTATTTTTATAATTGTTGTTTCTGCTGCGTTAAGTTCATTACCGGTTAGCCAACCTTTGTTACGATTTTCTTGTTTGCAGTTTTTTATGAATCGTAGACAGTATGCAACCGTGCGCTTGATTTTGCTGTATGTAGACAGTCTGCTAAATAACTCTGCAAGTATGTGCGGCCTATTTATTACCGTCGCCAGCACTCTCTTTTCTTCCAGCTCGGAGATCCAGCATTGCAGCCCAAAAATTGTTAATTCTAATCGGTACGTGTAGGACCCAACATTGTATCTGGTCAGGGCTACCAATCAGGCAGTACCGCAGCCATACTCGTACCAAAAATAAGTTTACAATAGTCACTAAATAAAACTTGTATACGACCATGTGCACCGGTTGTATTACAATATTTAAGAATGTTTGGCACTCTATTAACAGTAATGCCGATATAGTTTAAATTAGAAACTTTTAGACAAACCTCAATTAAATTTTAAATAGGATATATTAGTGGTAGATCCTACCAGGATACCTGGGCCAAATTATGGCCCCGTTTTGGCGCCACTTGAAATGGGTTGGCCTCTACATGCGGTAGGACAAACCCAGTTTCATAGAATTGCCACTATCTGTATGGCATTCCTCGCGGCATTTGTTTCCCCACGCCGTTCCCTCTATACACAGACTGAGCTGCGGGAACAAATGCCGCGAGGGATGTCATGCAGATAATGGCAATTCTATGAAACTGGGTTTGCCCTACCGCATGTAGAGGCCAACCCATTTCAGTAGGTCTACACAAATAAGTTTCAAATGAGTGTACGTTTCGAAAAGGGCCTTAGTCAATATTTGGGATATTCTGTTAATAAATTGTACAACATTTTATGTTCAAGTTGGTGACCCTAAATTTCACCATTCATTTTTCGATTGTTTCTATAGTAATGAAAAATTTGAGAAAAGAAATTATATTTATCGAATCATAGAGGTTTTGTCACACAGGCACCAAAGCATTATGTATGTGAAGTTAGCCCGAAAAGTAGCCCGAAAAAAATGTGTCCTTGCTAAAAGTTTAATATTTTCGGGCCAGCCCGAAAAATTTATAAACACTGCATTATCTTAAATTCTCATCCCGAAATAATTTTTACATCAGTATATTAAGCTTTTTGAATTTGCAAAAAAATTAAATACTACATACATTGTAATAAAACTTAATAAATAAATATTTTGTTTATTTACCATACAAATATATATTATTACCAAAAATATATTAAAATAATAATAATTAAACACGAAATCAAAAATTACGTTACATAGTACAAAAATTACGTGGTTGCCCTCACCAAAATGCTCAAAAACTACTGCAAGTGCTACAAAATATGATTAACATCACCAATCTACAATAAATATATACCTTCATTATCATATCAGTGGGATAGAAGGTTCATATTAACCCAAATCCGCACGTACAAATCACAGCATAAAAATTGAAATTTTTAGTGGTACATTTTATTCTGCAGCAGATTCCACAGGGATATCCGACCACTTCGGCCAATACCTGGAGTTAGTGTTGGTCACCAGAAATCTAATGCATATACCCACATTACCATATCAGGGGGAAAGAAGTGGGGCAACAGTGGGACTCGTGTTAATATGAACCTTATGTTAATATGACTAACACTAACTCGAGGCATTGGCCGAAGTGGTCGGATATCCCTGTGGAATCTGCTACAGAATAAAATGTACCACTAAAAATTTCAATTTTTATGCTGTGATTTGTACGTGCGGATTTGGGTTAATATGAACCTTCTATCCCACTGATATGATAATGAAGGTATATATTTATTGTAGATTGGTGATGTTAATCATATTTTGTAGCACTTGCAGTAGTTTTTGAGCATTTTGGTGAGGGCAACCACGTAATTTTTGTACTATGTAACGTAATTTTTGATTTCGTGTTTAATTATTATTATTTTAATATATTTTTGGTAATAATATATATTTGTATGGTAAATAAACAAAATATTTATTTATTAAGTTTTATTACAATGTATGTAGTATTTAATTTTTTTGCAAATTCAAAAAGCTTAATATACTGATGTAAAAATTATTTCGGGATGAGAATTTAAGATAATGCAGTGTTTATAAATTTTTCGGGCTGGCCCGAAAATATTAAACTTTTAGCAAGGACACATTTTTTTCGGGCTACTCTTCGGGCTAACTTCACATACATCAAAGCATTGCATATATGAAACTCCAATTTGAAGAAAATATCACCTATGTATATGTGAGTGCTTCATTTTGGTTCATTAAATTATGAAAAACAATTCGAAAATGCGAATTTTGAACAGTACAATAGGTAAAAGATTACTAATTTTAAAAATATATTTTTTTTGTCTCCGTGCATCATAAGGGCATCCTATCTTGTCCTATTCATAATAAGTAAAAAAAAATATCTAACAATAGAAATTCTGTAAAACGAATAGCAAAGATTACAAAAGATGAATGCTGCCGAATTTCAAAAAATACCTTTCATGTCTATATGCAGATCGTCAGACCATCCATCTTATTTTACGATTGACTTTCTACGTGTCTCTTCTGGCCGTTCTAATAAATCTGAGGTCCCAACATGGTGGTACCAGATGCACCAACACATATATTTAATGAAACTTTTCTCGATGGTTTACATTGAATTGTTGGAAAATGTTCCAGTTAAACCAGCCTCCGTAATGTATGAAAACGTGAAAACCAAATCAGTTTTATGTTATTATTGTTAATTCAAAACTCTACAATATTTGTTGTTTAGTACATGCTTTGGGATCTGATAAAGCACATGTTCATAAAAATTGGTTGAACCACGCAGACTTTCTTTCTTGTAAAAAAATGTATGTAAAGTAATACAAATAAGTACGTTTCGTTCGAATATTTTTCCTTTTTTTGCAATATAAATGATTTAATATACTTAATAATTTATATCACCAAATAAAAATATAATTCTTAGTACAAAATCATAAAAGACGAATCAGGCAACAACAAATTATATGTGTTTTATGAAAATTAACGATTACAAGTAAATGCACTTTATTATGTCATGGTTCAGTTAATTTTGTATCTTCTTATTTTTCACCATTTGCTGTGTGCATCCATTCCTTTTCTTAAGAATTATTTATCTTTTCTGTGGTATGGATTACCACATGGATATTTTACTGAAATTGTAATTGTTATGGGATTAAGTGAAATTTTTAATTATTATATTTTTTTATACGTACATGTTAAACAATTTATGGATTAAGGTTATTGTATGCATTAGCCGTAGAGCATAAGGAATAAGATCGGTAATCTAGGTCGCATCTTCACCACAAATACATTTGTGTATACTAAATGTGCTATCCAAGTAACATGTATGTTGGAATGAAAGAAACCAACGATTTTTAAGTTAGCTGACATACAATAAATTGTTTATATAAACGAAACATTTAATTTTAGTGAGCAGTTCACTATCCTAGTACACGTTTGTAAGAGTGCGTTCTTATTGGCAGCCAAGCCTCATGTTAATATTATTTTATTGCTTTTCGATTAACGCATACGTACCATACAAACAACTGGAATCATGCTGTATATCCTTTCGGGTTGCATGAATCCCAATAATCTCATAGAACGCTACGTTCTGAGGTATGAGTGGGTAAAGGTCTTAAATTTTCAGTTGCATAGCTAATTAATTTGAAACAATAATATCCTTCTTACAATGGGACAGGTTTTCTAACGTCTAGCGTTCATTATCTACTTGCATCGATGCGATTGATGAAGTTATTAATACAGCAAACTCGTTAGATTTAGTTCTTGTGCTTGGTGATTTTAACCTTCCAAATATAATATGGAATCTGGACCCGGAACTAAATTGTTTTTTTCCAAACAATATAACAACAGATGCTGAATCTTTATTTGTGGACGACATGCATGGTTATAATTTGAACCACCTAAACACAATTACTAATAATCGTGATAGATTACTGAATCTTGTCTTCAGCAACGACATTGACACTTTCAAAATTTCAGAATCCGTTTAACCTTTTGTAATTAACGATATCAATCACAAGTCTTTAGATATTGTATTTGACTCAACTAATTTAATGGCGAGTTCGGAACACCTACAACCAATCAAATACAAAGTTACCTAGAATCCATCAACTGGCAAACAACTCTCAATTCCAGTGATATAAACGAAAATGTTGATAAATTTAATGACATTATGCAGCAAGGCTTCGAACTTTATGTACCTATGTGCTGTTAACCACAAAATGCTCACCTTCAGTGGTTCGATGATAGACCAGTTAACTTAAAAAATCTCAAGTCGAAAGCGCATGCCAAAATATTGAAAAGCGGGTTAGAAGCTGACAAAACAATGTTTCTAGTAACGAATTTGAAATTTACTTCAAATCTAAATAAAGATCGTATCTCGATCAAATTCAAGGAAAAATCAAAGTAAATCCAAAACAATTTTGGAAATACTTTAGTAATAAACGCAAAATTGACGGATACCCTGCAAATATGACATATAACAATACCAGCTCCTCAAACTCCAAAGATATAGCTGACATGTTCGCGAAGTTTTTCCAATCAGTCTATAATCCAAGCGTTACTAGTGATTTGTATGAACAACCCAGCTTATATTTGAGGATAACATATTATCGGAACTAAAGGGATTTGGAGACGGTTGTGGCCTTGACAATATTGCGACTTCTATTCTGAAGGAGTACGCTGACATTTTAGCAATTCCATTATGTTACCTATTCAACCACTCCTTGAGCACCGGGGTGTTTCCAGAAAAATGGAAAATTTCAAAAATTACACCAATTTTTAAATCGGGATAACGAGATGACGTTACATGCTACAGAGGGATATTGAATACATCATCAATTCCAAAATTGTTTGAATTAGTTTTATGCAACAACTTTAAACCCACAATTGCACGTCATATATCAACAAACCAGCATGAGCTTATGCCTGGCCGATCCACATCAACTAATCTGGTTGAATTCACCAGTAAAATAATTAATGAGATAGAAAACCATCATCAAGTTGATGTGGCGTACACGGATTTCAGTAAAGCAATTGATTCCATCTGCCATCAAAAAACACTCCGCAGTTTATTCGCATTTAGATTTTCACTCAATTACATAAATTGGTTCAAGTCCTATCTATCAAACCGGCGACAATTTATAATAATGGAAAATGAGAAATAAAACGTTATTAAAGTTACGTCTGGTGTTCCCCAAGGATCTCACATCGGGCCGTGGATATTTATGGTTTTTATAGATCAAATAACCGAGATAATCAAAAACTCAAACGTGATCATATTTGCTGATGATGTGAAAATTTTTCGAACTGTTAATGGAATGCTAGATACGAAGAAACTTCAAGAGGTCATCGATAGATTAAGTTAGTGGTGTGATCGAAACTCGCTATACTTAAATATTAAGAATGCACGATCATGTCTTTCCATCGTAAGAGAAATCCGATAATTACTTCCTTCAAAGTCAACAACGAAGTATTGCAAAGATTTAATGAGATCATAGATCTAGCTGTTACATTTATCGAGAATGCTAGTTTCAATAGGCATATTGAAAATTGTATTGCGAGAGCTAATGCCATGTTTGGATTTGTTAAAAGGTGGACAGGTGAATTTAAAAATATTCAAACCTTATGTTCACTCTATTTCGCTTACGTTCGATCTCAACTGGAATACTCTGTACCGGTCTGGAATCCATACTATGCTGTACACATTAAAATAATTGAAAGCATTCAAAAGAAGTTTCTGATTTTCTTGTTAAAAAAAAGTTACTGGAATTACGACCACAATTTACCATTCCATGAAAATGTGGCTCGGTTACCTCCATACTCAACAAGAACATTTCCAAACTATGAATTTTTAGCATTTGAACACCATTCCACAAACTATGGAGAAAATAACCTCAACCAATGTTGGGGCACCACCAGCAAATATGAGCAGGTTTGAGTTTTTGATTATCTCGGTTATTTGATCTATAAAAACAATAAATATCCACGGCTCGATGTGCGATCCTTGGGGAAGACCAGACGTTACTTTTATAACGTTTGATTTCTCATTTTCCATTATTATAAATAGTCGCCGGTTTGATAGATAGGACTTGAACCAATTTATGTAATCGAGTGAAAACCCAAATGCGAATAAACTGCGGAGTGATTTTTGATTGCAGATGGAATCAAATGCTTTACTGAAACCCGTGTACGCTACATCAACTTGATGATGGTTTTCTTTCTCATTAATTATTTTACTGGTGAATTCAACCAGATTAGTTGATGTGGATCGGCCAGGCATACACCCATGCTGGTTTGTTGATATATGACGTGCAATTAATATAGTTAAAGTTAATTTTGGTTGTCTGACATCAGTTGTAGGAGAGTATTTGCCATTTCTAAAGAATCCCAACATGTCGCCCCCGTTGACAAATTAGATGAGTCAATTAATGGTAGTAAACAAATCTTGGTGGTTGGACGTTTGAATAGCCCCTTTGACGTTTTGATGGTAACTACACGCACCATTTGGTCTTGTCCTGCGTGAACTTCGACTATGCGACCCAATGCCCATTGGAAGGTGGAAGGTTATCATCCTTTACAATAATCAAATCGCCAAAGTTTAGATTTCTGTTTCTCATTTGCCATTTTACAATCCGGTTCAACGTAGTCAGATACTCCGCCTGCCATCTCCCGGCGATGTGTTGGAACATTTGCTGCGTCATTTGCCATCGAGACAAGCGATTTAATTTCAGGTGTCTTACATCTAGCTCTGGTACGGTTGTTATGAGTTGTCCAATAATAAAATAACCCGGTGTGAGCGCTTCGAGGTGTTCTTCCAGAGCTTCACAAAAGGGTCGAGAGTTTAGCAAGCCTTCTATCTGGATACGCAATGTATTCAATTCCTCGTAACTTAATACAGATTACCCAATGACGCGTCGCAAATGCTACTTTAAAGATTTAACTGCTGCTTCGCATAATCCATTAAAGTGTGGTGATACTGGTGGAACAAAGTGCCATTTCTTATTGTTGTTAGCTGCTCAATTAGCGATGGATTCATTTTCTTTGTAAAGCAGATCTCGGAAATGTTTAAGCTCGTTTGCGACACCCACAAAATTAGTGCCATTGTCGCTGTAAACGTCAGTGCAGATCCCTCGGCGGTTTTGAAACCGCTTAAATGCTGCCAGGAAGGCGTCGGTCGACATATCGGAAGCCAGTTCAAAGTGCACGGCCTTGGTTGCCATGCATGTGAAGACAACGAGATATCCCTTATAGTGAGTCACCTTCCGTGCTTTGCTACTCTTGAGTACATACGGTCCTGCATAGTCTACTCGAGGTAGTGGCAACTGTTTCATTAATTGTTGCTGGGCGACCCGCTTTTGCCGGAAATATTTGATGCAGTCGTGTACTATTTTATAACGCTGCTTAATGATGAAAAGCAACAATACACGCTACTGGATGGCTACTGACAAGATGATCGGGTGTTTCAAGTCGTAATTTTCCTTTGTGTGTTCTAGGCGGCCACCTACTCGCATTACGCTATTAGCATAATGCGAGTACGACTAAATCGTTGGATGTTCGTTAACGAATAAATCGTTGATTTCATTGGGAAAACTTGAAAGTTGCGCTTCTTTCAAGATCAAGTTGAGTGATTCCTGCAGATCCACTTCTGACGTTGTCCTTCTAGCGTTGTAGTTTTGAAAATTAAAACTTGCCCGTTTCACCCAAGCTGTGACTCGAATTGCCTTACTTAGGTTAGAAAATGTATCGATGATCCTTTGGGTAAAGGAATGCTCGCCGTTAGTCTCGTGCCGTGAGTTTTCCTAACTAACATTGTTACTGCTTCAATCCCTGTCTCCTTTGTTTTGTTGGGTAGGTCTGGACGTTGGTATGATTCGCATCGTAACCAATTTGGTCCCCGCCACCACATATCGTTTTGGATGAGTTCATCGGGCAGGATGCCACGAGATGAGCAATCTGCGGAGTTTTGCTTCGAGGGCACCGATTAAGTACGAACACATTTCCTTTTCCGGGCGTGTTTGCCAGCCAAGACAAAACTGTGGTGAAATTAGACCACAGTAGAATTTCAGGATGGGTTGCGTACTCTAGCGATTTGATGCACAATGAGAGCATTCGAGTGAGTAATAATGCCGCACAAAGCTCTAATTTCGCCGTGGTAACATATTTTATTGATGTCACCCTGGTTTTTGATGATAATATATTCATTAGGACCTTCCCGTTCGTATCAACATAGCAGGCATATATCACAGCCGCATATGCAGTATTGGAGGCATCGGCAAAACCGCATATTTGTGTTGCGGAACCAGTGTTTAACCATCATGGGATCTTAAGCTGTTCCACTAGCTTTAATTTACTTCTAAATGCCTAATTCTCGCCCATTATGGTCTAATCAAATGTCTTGTTAAAAAATTTTGGGTTTTACTCCTTTTTGAATAAACTTCAGGTCATTTAATCCAATGCTAGCAGAACCCAAATCGAAAATCGGACCAAAACCGAAATTAGAACCGAAAACAAGATCAATTGACATATAAATAATTTTAGGTTCATTCTGGTCTAATCAAATGTCATAATAAAAAGTTTTGGGCTTTACTCCTTTTTGACTAAACTTCAGGTCATTTAATCTAAAGCTAGCAGAACCCAATTCGAAAATCGGATCAAAATCGAAATTAGAACACAAAACAAGATCAATTAACAAACAAATAATTTTTCGCCCATTATTGTCTAATCAAATGTCTTGTTAAAAAATGTTGGGCTTTACTCCTTTTTGACCAAACTTCAGGCCATTTAATCCAATGTTAGCAAAACCCAAATCGAAAATCGAACCAAAACCGAAATTAGAACCGAAAACAAGATCAATTGACATATAAATAATTTTAGGATCATTATGCCCTAATCAAATGTCCCATTAACAAATTTTGGGCTCTACTCCTTTTTGACCAAACTTCAGGTCATTTAATCCAATGTTAGCAAAACCCAAATCGAAAATTGAACCAAAATCGAAATTAGAACCGAAAACCAAGATCAATTAACATTCAAATAATTTTAGGCTCATTATGGCCTACTTCTTTTTGACCAAACTTCAGGTCATTTAATCTAAAGCTAGCAGAACCCAAATCGAAAATCGGACCAAAACCGAAATTAGAACTCAAACCAAGATCACTTAACATACAAATAATTTTAGGATCATTATGGTCTAATCAAATGTTCCATTAAAAAATTTTGGGCTCTACTCCTTTTTGACCAAACTTAAATGACCTGATGTTTGGTCAATAAGGAGTGGAGCCCAAAATTGTTTAATGGGGCGTTAGATTAGGCCATAATGAGCCTAAAATTATTTGTTTCTTAATTGATCTTGTTTTGAGTTATAATTTCGGTTTTGGTCCAATTTTTGATTTGGGTTCTGCTAGCTTTGAAATGATAAAGCCTTATGATCTTTCTAGACTGAGCAGAGTAAAAAAATTTAAATAGTGCATTTAATTAGCCTAAAACTAACCTTTAATTTTCCAATTGTTTTTAAATCATTTTTTGATATGGATTCTGGTAACTTTTCTAAAGCCCAAATTTTTTTGAATATAGCATTTAATTAGCCTATTATTAGCCTATAATTATTCATACTATCTTGTAATGTTCTGCTGTGTGGGCTCTGCTAGCTTAAGTTACGTAATTTTATAGTTTAATTGAGATTTCACCATTATGTTTTGTTACACTAACCAGGTGATGTTTGTAATGAACAAATTTTCTTCGTTTACAGTCAAAATGTTTTAATACCAATATTTTGGTTGTTTTTTAACCAAGTCTTGGGTTGGTTGGAAAATAAACATATTTTCGGTTAAAATCATACCGATTTTTAGTGTTTCGTACCCTTATTTTTCTCTGAGTGCATCTAAATTTAGAGTTAAGCCCTATCAACTCATTCAAAAATGTATTTTAAAATATGTAGGCTACACTTAGAAACAAATTTTTGCTATTTCTGAAAAAAAAACACAGAAAGTGTGACAAGGCGAGTTTTGGAATAGATCTCTTCATTTATACCTTTAACTATTAAAATGCAACATATTCAAATATCCTCAATACACAAGCCAATGACAAATTGTCCAGTGTTTTAAAAATAAAAATGATTCATACATTACATGCTAGAATGATGTATGTTTATTCGTTCGTACATGTAGTTTTGCTTAACCAACAAAATTACTCGCCAGCTAATTATCATAACATCGTACAATAATTATAACAGCTTTGAAGTCTCTATGAATATAATGTAGTGTGCAGTGTTATTATTTAATAGGTTAAGTATTATAAAGTAAATATTATAATGTTGTAACATAATTATTTTGAATTTTTATTAGCATCATTTTTTTTTGTAATTATTATTGTTGTTGTTATTATTATAACATTATATTATGTTCTCGTATATATAAAAAAAATATTAACAGAAGAAGAAATTTTATGAATCATACTTGTATTTATTTATTATATTTTCATTTCGATAAAATTGAGTCATTAAAAATCTTAAATACACTTGTTTGTGCGGATGCCCAAGCCGTGCTAACTAATTTTGCTTTTTCTATATAAATTTAATGATTACGGAGCTCTAATTCACATAAAGTACTACAAACATTTTTTTTTAAATATTTAGGTATATACCTTGTTATTAAATAGATGTGTATTTATGATATGGACAGGTAATCTAAATTAAGTACATATAATTACAAATGCCTACATTGTGATAGCAGGGAACATTAATTTTACAAAAAGTAGTTAACATGGTTGATAACGGTGCGTATATACAAACAATACAATCATGTGCGGGGTCAGCAATTAATGGTATGTTTTTTTTTTAATTTGATGAACCAGCACTTCATTAAGTAATTTTATATATATGAACCTTAATTAAAATTACACACAGCTATTAACCCTATCGTTGTTATCAGTACATGACACACAACAATATGTAATACATTGTTTTAAATATTATTTTTTTATGTATTTTAAATTGTTTCTATTAATTCAGATGTGAAATTAAAAATCGTCCAGATGTCCTATTATTACATTTACAAGTACCCGCAGAATAATAAAATAACATACATACTTATTTAATAATAAATTTAATAATCTTTAGAAATTTTTGAATGGTTTGTATTTTATAAGATCCTCTATTGTTAAAATAAACACATATGGAGGCTATATAAAATATACTTATACGCGTATATATGTTATGTCTTGTTAATTTATCAATTCAAGCAGTAAGGAACTTAAATTAGTTTGCCTGACACAGATCGGTTTTTTTTGTATAGTTAATGTGTGCACACACTAGACACCGTTGTGAGAACAAAGTATATAATCTGTAAAATGTTCATAAAAAAGAGGATCGTTTTTATTGATCTCTAGTGCTACTTCATTTATTGTGTATATCTTAAAACACAATAAACATCTTAAAAATAAAATCTTAAAAATTTGTTTGAATCAATTGAAGTGAGATGTAATTTTTGATTGATTATAGTTATTCAAAAATGATAAATATCAATTTATTCAATAACTGAAAAGTACAAATAGTCTGCTCATTTAGCATATACAGTGCTGGGAAAAAAAATTGGGCAAACGTATTTTATTATGCAAATTGAAGTCTTTTTTTGCTAAAACTACAAAACTTTTGAAAGCAATTGGCTTATTGTGCCATTTGTGTCATTTTAAATACATGTATTTAAAATGACATGTATGACGTAATTTTTTGAAAAAAAAAATTTACCTGCAATTTCAAGGTTCTTCCCCGAAAAATGCCAAAATATTTAAAATACGTTGATTGGAGTCAAAGTAATAGAATAACTTGAGCACCTATTTTTTAATTTTTGTTTTGTTTTTTATTGATTTATAGAAGTTCTATCCTGTTGGACCGCCTTTTGTTTTTATTACACTAGTACAACCCCGCAACTGATGTGCAAAAAAATTGGTGAAGCAATTATTTTATTTTACGCCTACCGTTTTCGGCCGTCATTAGGGTGCAGATGTTTTATTGCCTGTAAATTTTTTTTTGAGTATTAATAGTGCATATTTTGTAAGACTAAGTTATTTTGTAAGTGATCCTAGTCAAATAAAGATTAAAGTGCAATTTTGGTTTAAAAAAATGGGAAAAGTTAGTGAGCAGTCTAAAAGCAAAATGTTGATTTTGGCTCGCGAAAATTTAATCACGCGTGAAATAGCAGAAAGATTAAACATTCCTAAAAGTACTTTCGCATGGAATATTAAAAAATGCGAGAGATCGGCAGTACACAAAGAAAGGAAGGCTCTGGAATGCCAATAAAGACAACGTCAGTGGAAGATCGTTTCATAATGTTACAATGTCGTTGGAACCGTTTTAAAACTTCATCGGGCATAAGACGGGAAGTTGAGCGAGCAACGAGAAAATAAATTCCAGCCAGCTTAGTGAGAAAAAGACTTGTTAAAGCTGGTTTGAGAACACTTAAACCAGTCTAGAAGCCTCAGTTCACATTACTAGTGAAAAAAAAACGTTTGCAATGGGCGCAGGAGCATGTTGTGACGAATCCCGCGGATCGCCCCTTGATTTTTTAGCTGGTTTATCACGATTTCAAAATTAATATTGTGTAATTTTTTTTTGTCGCGTGCATTCCAATTGGAGTAATTGTGCAGGTGGTTAGCCCTGAATTTTAGTTTTCGTTGTTTTGCAACCAAAAATATGGAAAAGAATAATCCAATCTGTTATAATTTTGATTTATATAATTATAAATATATTGATGACTTATTTTATTGTTGTTATTGTGTATAATAATAACTTGTAATTGCGTTAAAAAGGGACCGAAATATGGGGTATTTTGCGTTGCAATTGCGGATGGACGAACAAAAAAATCGAGATTGGCAGTCGGTGTTTGAATCTAATTTAAAAATGATCTAAAATTTAATTAAGTTGCATCAATTTAAAAACTTGAAGATAAAATACAAGTGATTTCGTTTAAAAATGTCCAAGTTGGGACTTAATAAAAAAATAATAATAAATTAAAAATTATAAGCTAACTAATAAACTTAAGAATAAAATTTAATTCTTACATTAATAATAATCCTAAATATAACAGTTAAGATTAAAATCAAGTAAAACCTAAAATAGTATTTTAAAATGAAAATCCGTGACATGTGGGATTAATACATGGAACGGTAATTCATGTAAATGATCATGAAAAACATAGACATTATGTGTTATATATTTAATAAAACAATAAGCAAAAATTATTGTAAGTTAATCTGATATCTGAATGAACATTACTATTCATAAGTATAAGTATAAAGTTTGGTGAATTTTTCCACTTGAAATTTTGAAAATAAAACGATTCTGAGTGACAAATTGTGATAAATAAATAAAAAAAAAGTTAACGTGCTCAAGGACTTAATAATGTTGTGCATGTGCTTCAATTCTAAGTGTAAAACTAGTCGTAAAAATAATTATTTAAGTTAGCTTAGAAGACTATTAATACTGTAATGTCAACTACAGTTAAATATTCTGTGCTGTTAATTAATATAAAAGATAATTCGGTTTAATTTGATAATAATAATATTATAATTTTTTGTGAAATAATATAGTTCAATAATAAAATCGAAATTTAACTCATACGGGATCCTGATAAACGTAATAAAAAAACAAAAAAATATTAAAAAGAAATTATAAGCCGTAAATTTTATACTGCATAAGTGACGTAACGTAACCCTAAATTTGCGTTATAAGTTCGATCATTCCGGCCTAATTTCGTATGCCACATTTAATAATGTCTTCGTCTGGACTACCATGGCGCCCAACGATCTTCGTATTATTGTTTTGTAAGTGTCTATTAGAATTATTTTAAAGTTTATTAAAATTTAAATAGTTGAAACAATATGAACCTAATATTTAAATTTTAGTAAGCTTATATACATTTTAGTTTTATTTTATAATTAAGTTAATTAAACATAATAATAATAATTAAAGTGGAAATTAATAAAATCTATCAGATTACGTGCGACTTAATTAAATTTTATTTTATCTACTATCTCTTTTAATCTACTTTTTTTTTTTTTTCTAAATAATTAATTATTGTTATTATGAGTTTTGTATATCTTAATTTGCCAGAATTTTACTTAAGTTGGATTAAAATTAATTGGCGTTTGTTCTGAAAAATTTTGTTTTTTTTGCCACAACAAATTAAAATTATATTTTGATTGTAATTTAATAAATGATTAATTGTTGGAATAATTATGTTGATAAAATTAATTTTTTTTTGTTTCATTTATTTTCTTCAATAATTTTTAATTTTTAATATGAGACACTAAATTTTTCTTTGGGGAGAGATGCAGCGAGGGTAGGTGCAAGGCACACCGGTGACTTTAAATATTTTGTAGTAAATTTTTTCTATTTTACTCTTATTTACTTAAATAACAGTGGTTTAGCAAGATCGATGGTACAGTTCGGTAATCCACGCCCTTACACCTTGAGCATTAGCCGGCCAGAGAAAACCACTCCGAATGTTCCCATCGATAATATAAATTTTCCGTGACTTTTTGACCTGCATTCAATTTAAAGAGCGAATAATGCACGCGAATTGTTACAATGTTTCTTGGTCGCCAGAGATGTAGGATCATGTGATTTTCTCCGATAAATCAAAATTCAAGCTGCATTTATTTTTCAACAGGACAACGCTCCATGCCATACCGCCTTCATTTAAAGATACAAAAGTATACTTCGAAGAAAGAAGTATCGATGTGTTGAGCTGGCCCCCGTATAGTCCAGACTTAAATCTAATTACTCCAGATTTCCAGTCCAGACGGAAATCTAATTATTGCTAGAAGTAGCAAGAAAGCACCGATTTGGGAATCCATACCTCACGACTTTGAAAAGTTTATTAAATCCAATGAATCGGAGGTGTATCGCTGTAATAAAAGCAAATGGCTGTCCAACAAAATGTTAATATTAAAGCTAGAACTTCTATTAATCGATAAAAAACAAAAAAAATTAAAAAATAGGTGCTTAAGTTATTCTATTACTTTGGCTCCAATCAACGTATTTTGAATATTTTGGCATTTTTCGGGGTTTTCCCCTAAATTGCAGGTAATTTTTTTTCCAAAAAATTACGTCATACATGTATTTAAAATGAAACAATAAGCCAATTGCTTTCAAAAGTTTTGTAACTTTAGCAAAAAAGACTCCAATTTGCATTAAAATATGTTTGCCCAATTTTTCTTCCCAGCACTGTATGTATATTTACAAGCATAAGCCGAAGCTTTTATACTACGATAAAGAAAAACAAAATCACAAAAGATACAAAAATTAACAATCCTCATCTATATACAAAATTATTTACAAAGCAGTATGAAAAAATTATTACAAATTTTAATTACATTAATAACTTCTCTGTACACAGTTAAATAAACAATTTTTTTAAAATTTTAAGAGATTTTATATTTTTAAAGTTCAAAGGGTAAACCATTCCAAATAATAAACGCATTCACTAAAACTGAATTATTAAACGTGTTATATTTGTTAAGGGGCAAGTTTATGTTTCTAGTGCGCAAAGCTCTGGAAAAATTTAATTTTTCATAAAGACATAAAGGTAATCCAGAGGTAATAATTCTAAAAAAAACACAGCTGTTCTTTAGTGATAGTACTCAAACAAAGTACATCCCAAAATAGTAGTTTTTAAGCCAAAAATATGATCAAATTTTCTGAGGCCATGAACGTATCGAATACAATTATTAAATGTAATTTTCAGTAGTTGCACTTAAAGAAATAATTTGTGCTTACGACTAGGTAAACAAGCTGAATTTACAATTGCAAAGACAATACAACCAAATTCAGTATTCAAAACTTTACTTTACAATAGAAGTAAATTTAACTTTGTTACTATGAAATTTTCATGACTCGTTTTTTCTAAAATTACTAAACTTCCTAATTTAGCTTTTGTAAAGTATACCTACTATTATTGCAGGTTAAATACTGTATTAACAGGACATATTAACTTAGTGGCGAAGTAAAATTAGCTTGGATTAGATGTATAGTTTGTATTTCCAAATAACGGGATTTTTATTCTTTCTTCTCTATATTTCAATGACAAACGATTCATTTGTGTAGTGAAACTGATCGTGATGGACGTAAACTCAAAAAGTCAGATAATTAAATATTTTTAAAGGATCTTAATATCTATACAAAAGAATTTTTCGTCGCTTGTTAAAATTTAAGTACATTGTACAAAATATGTTCTGATTCGAAATTATTTGTGCCATGAAGTGTAAATACTGCAATATTTAGTGTAAAATACGTAACAATTTTTTAACAAAGCTAATCATAATAGATTATCTGCAGTGATAATTTTGATAAAAAGCGAGGTTAATATAAATTACTCAAAATAGTTGTACAATATTTATTTCGATGTTGCATAAACCGATGTACTATTCTTCTAAATTTATTCTTATGATTTAAAAATTTTAGGAAAAATGAAGCTTTCAAGCAAATAAAATTTAGTTTTCAGAAATATGACCCTTCCAGATTCTATTGAATCGCCATTTAAGATATTTTCAAAATACCTTCAAATTACCATGTACGCCGAAATAGCTTTTTTTACAAATCAATAAGCGGTTTAGGGAGTTTTAAACATGCTTCACCGGAGGAAATTGCACAACTATTTGGAATGCTTATCATCATGGGAGTTCTTAGTTTTCCCCAGCTCAAAATGTATTGGAATCAATACCTCGAATTGCATTGTATTTCGAAGGTAATGCCTCGCGATCGATACTTTTGGTTGAGAACCAATTTGCACTTCATCGATAACACAACAATCCCTACAAACTGCCCGGATAAATTTATAAAGGTACGCCCGCTTATTAACAACATCAAGAAACGTTGCCACGAAATGCCTGTGGAGAGATATCTCTCAATAGACCAACAAATGATCCCTTTTAAAGGTCATTTGGGAATTAAGCAATACATGAAGGGAAAACCGAAACCTTGAGGTATAAAAGTCTTTGTTCGATTCGTACGATTTTGTGCTCTACCAGGGAACAACGACAGAGATTGATATCTTCGACAGATCTTCCTTAGGATTTGGTGCTGTAGTTGTAACTCATTTGGTACAACGGATTACCAAACCAGGCCACTCAATGTTCTTTGATAACTATTTCAGTACCTATCAAGTTTTTGAAATTTTGTCTCAACAAAAAAAAAACAAACGCAGCCGGAACTATTCGTGTCAATCGATTCAACAATCCACAGTTTAGTACAGATGCCGAGATGAAACGAAAAGGCCGTGGATCATCAGAGGAAATGACTAGCCTAGATGGCAAAGTTGTACTAGTAAAGTGGCAAGACAACCGTTCCGTTCACTTGGCTTCTAACTTTGTTAGTAAAGGCGAAGGACGACTAATCAAAAGAAGGGATGAAAGAGGCAAAGCGTACGTAGAAATAATGTAACCAGAGCTCGATCAATATTTAAGCTACCACCGCATATTTATAAAATCGCGTAAGTGGACGTTACGCGTTATATTTCATTTTATAAATGCAAAAGAGCGCAGAAAGACATTTTGAAATTGGAGGATTTTAAATTGAAACTTGAATGGTGTCTAACTAAGGTTAGTTTGAAAAAATCTTCAAATAAAAGAAAGACGAAGAGACATTCACGACATCATCACCAACGACTACTGTACGACCGATGGAATTTCGACCGGAAATAGATATCCGCGTTGATGGGGTAGATCACCTCCCATTATTTAAACAAAGCCACTCAGCCACCAGATGTAAAAACCCAAATTCTAAAGGGATACATTCTGTGATGAAATTAACAAAAGCACTAAATTTAATCTTGAAATGTACTAAATAAATATATATTCTAGCTAGTGCTAGATAAATTTACAAATTGTTATATACTATTTTTAAGTTTTAAATAAATTTAATAATTAATAAATCGAAAACATATATGGAGTAACGACACTAAAATTTGTTTAATTATTACATCCGATGAGTCAGATTGTCAACATATGTTGACGGAAGCTGGCACCGGAACCATTGGCCGGAGGTCAATTTGGTCAACGGATTTCAATTCAGTGTCCTCGAATTAGTTAAGTTTCACTCATAATTAGTTTAAATTTGGCATTTGTATAGGGCCGGGTCTCAAAGGGCTAAATAAGTTTCGTTTACGATAAATGATCGTGGTTTATTTGTCTTGTTATTCGGGATTTTAACTAAAAGTTTAGATCCCAAATCACTAATGTCAGTCATTTCCATGCGGGCTAGTTCATCCTGTCGACAAGCACCAGCGATTTCAAAAATTAACGCAACCTACAAAAAACAATCATAATATTACATACAAAAAATATTGCTTTGTGAATTGTATTTTATCCGAAAACATATTTGAATTTAATGTGTAAATACAAATAATAATCGTTTTAAATACCTACATGCTTACTTTAGTAACTAGGAACGAATCATCTGAAGCTTCCAAAATGAATTGTTGAACATATTCCATAGTTAATATTTTAGATTTCTTCGCTTTATATCCGTCGGATTTACGTTTCAAGAAGACACGTAATTTTTGGTATTTTGCAATATCCACATTATTTTTAACCACTAGCATCGACCTGATCATTGAGTAGATAAATCAGCGAAATTCGCCAGAATGACGTTTTCCGAAAATGATTTGATGTGTTTAGATTGACGATAATCCATAAAGCGTTTATAAGCGTTTTCGAATTTTTCCTTCGATTTTTGCGGGAGTAAATCACATGTAGCTGAATTAGCCGCTTCCACTATATCCGGCGGGGTACACGATAAGGATAATTTGCTTTCACTGTCCATATCCCTTAAAATTCGTTCACACGTTTTTTATAAATCAAATAGGTACAAAACTTGACAACTTTAAAAAAAAATGTATTTATGTTTTATGATGCCGTGGCTAACTAATTAATATAATTTTATATTATTTTCGATTTTTTACTTTGTTTTGATTTCTTAATATGATAATTAATGAATAATACTAAAAATTATGTTGGGTTTATATTCGTTTTCAAGTCCGATAGGAGAAAAAATAGTATGTACAATCCGGACGAAAAGTGCATTCCCGGACTCCCGTGGTTGAAGGACTCGGCTATCGCCTCCTCCGCCAATTTCCACTATCCTAATTTTTTCTCCTAATTATACAATATACTATTGTCCGACAAGCCGATTTTTTTAAAAATAAATATAACATTTTACATTTTCGGCTGAGATAGCAAAGACGCTATCGGCATTCTCGATTTTTTTACTTTCGGCTGGAAAGTATCAGCTAAAAAAAATCTTAAATAAATTAATATCTCGGACGATTATGAAAAACTTCTTAATAATATGGTATGTCAAATATTAACATGCTTCAGACGATATTTTTCAGCCGACATTTTCCAGCCGATATTTCTCAGCCGACATTTCTGAGCTGATATTTGTCAGCCGAAACTGTTTTTTATACAAAAAATATTTGTTTTCTACAACAAAAAAAATGTCAACTGAAACCGTTAAAAATAAAACACTGAACAATATTTTTAATAGCATTTTTAGTTGTTCGGAAAAATTAATTTTACTATTGGTAAATTGCATAGAAATGTATATCATGAACTCAAAATTAGAAAATCTCTAAATATTGACCGTGTCATGTTGGAAATAAATTCAACTGAAAAATGCTCGTACCTGGAAAAAATTTCAGCTCAATTTTCTTGTGGGGAGTTCGGGATAACTTGATTGAATATATCATAAACACAAAATTTGAAATTTTTTAAATATTGGCCATTTAAACTGTTGTAACGAGAACACAGGTAACACAGGTACAGTTTCACTGATACGATATCCACATGGTTTGAAGAATGAAATTAAGAACGAATTTTTGATTCAGGATTAAACCTTCTCGTTATGTACATGTGTTTTTCTATCAAGCTAACTATCACGGGCTATTGCTCCAGCTTTGGCTCGTCGGATTGGGGTGGGTGTAGGCGGAGCTTGTATATTGATTTTACTAGTCCGTAAAAAGAAGAGGAAGAACACAGACTTTTACTTCAACCAGAAAAAAATCAGCTAGATCTCATCCTCATGCATCAAAAATAAATTAATTACTGATTCATTTCACATTCAAAATATGCGAAATTTGCCAGAATCTTCATGAATACTTAAATATAATAATAATAATTTAATTCTTAATTTATCTTTCAGATTTGTAATTTTTGAATACTTAATCAAAAACCTCCGAAAAAATACGGAACAAGAACTTATGTAACTACAATGCATCCATGAGCATCCGTAGTTTGGAAACAGGTGTACGCCAATTCATAAAATAATACCATTAAAGGTTTCAGATATTCATTCGAATTGTATGCAGATGAAAAACATAAAAAATGGTTAGCTTTGGTTTTATTTTGTTTTCCCTTCGGTATGCAGTTTACGTAGCTTCATATACCATAAATAATAGTGTTTGTAGATGTAGGGGTATGGCGTAGCTGTGGTGTAACCTGTATTCGGATACACCTTTATACTTTAATTCGTAGCCTTGGTAATCAGATTTGATTTATCCACAATTCCCGTATATAATGACGAAGCCGCTATATTAGTTTTATTTTTGAAACAGGACGGTTTGTAATAATAAAATCGGTGATATGTCATACGTGTACTCAGCTGTATTTTCTGTCAATGCAATTTGGGCTATATATATTTATGTTCACTTTCCACAAGTCTTTTATTTTTATTTAGCACTATTTTGGTTTAGTTACAATCACATATACTGGTTATAGTACTTTTCGCATATAATAGTTAGATAAATTAGTAAATTAGTAAATTTATTAAATTAGTTAGTTTTATTTCTTTAGCACTTTCTTATTTTCGTAATTTATTGATAATATGGATTATTGTCGAAGTGTTACATTCGATAGAAAAAAAATCGGATCACTCGACAAGTAGAAGAAGTGAAGTTTGGAAAATTTTAAACTTCTAATTTGACGTATTGGAAGTTTTTACGAATCATTTGCGACTTGTTTCAAATGCATATGTGTTAGTATTATTACCTGTATAAGACGAAAAAAAGAGTAAAACTTGAAAAAATTGGACAAAGTTAAACAAAAAAAACGTACCCATCGTACAAATCGAATATTTGAAAAGTCGAATGGTTGAATTAATCATTTAATATAATAATTATTATGACCAACCACACTATAAGTAAAATGGTACCAAAAAAATAATAAAAAATTAACGAAATAGTAATAGAATAAAGCCCGTCAGGGTGTCCTATTTTGACCCGTTCATTTTATCATACTTAAGCCGAAACAGTACGTAAATGGAAATTCTGTGGAGTGAATCCTGGAGATTTTGCCACATAGCCGCATACATAGTGCAATAGACTAAAGTCATCCAATTTCGCGAAAATACGCCACATGTCTATGCGGATCGTCAGGGTGTCCTATTTTGACCCGTTCATTTTATCATACTTTAAACGAAAAAGTACGAAAATGGAAATTCTGTGGAGCGAATCCTGGAGATTTTGCCACATAGCCACATTAATAGTGCAACAGATTAAAGTCGCTCAATTTCGCGAAAGTACGCCACATGTCTATGCGGATCGTCAGGGTGTCCTATTTTGGCCCGTTCATTTTATCATACTTAAGACGAAAAAGTCCGAAAATGGAAATTCTGTGGAGCGAATCCTGGAGATTTTGCCACATAGCCGCATACATAGTGCAATAGATTAAAGTCGCCCAATTTCGCGAAAATACGTCACATGTCTATGCGGATCGTCAGGGTGCCCCATTTTGACCCGTTCATTTTATCATACCTAAGCCGAAACAGTACGTTAATGGAAATTCTGTGGAGCGAATCCTGGAGATTTTGCCACATAGCCACATACATAGTGCAATAGACTAAAGCCGTTCAATTTCGCGAAAATACGCCACATGTCTATGCGGATCGTCAGGGTGTCCTATTTTGACCCGTTCATTTTATCATACTTAAGACGAAAAAGTCCGAAAATGGAAATTCTGTGGAGCGAATCCTGGAGATTTTGCCACTTAGCCACATACATAGTGCAATAGAATTAAAGTCGTCCAATTTCGCGAAAATACGCCACATGTCTATGCGGATCGTCAGGGTGTCCTATTTTGACCCGTTCATTTTATCATACTTAAGACGAAAAAGTCCGAAAATGGAAATTCTGTGGAGCGAATCGTGGAGATTTTGCCACTTAGCCACATACATAGTGCAATAGATTAAAGTCGTCCAATTTCGCGAAAATACGCCACATGTCTATGCGGATCGTCAGGGTGTCCTATTTTGACCCGTTCATTTTATCATACTTAAGACGAAAAAGTCCGAAAATGGAAATTCTGTGGAGCGAATCGTGGAGATTTTGCCACTTAGCCACATACATAGTGCAATAGATTAAAGTCGTCCAATTTCGCGAAAATACGCCACATGTCTATGCGGATCGTCAGGGTGTCCTATTTTGACCCGTTCATTTTATCATACTTAAGACGAAAAAGTCCGAAAATGGAAATTCTGTGGAGCGAATCCTGGAGATTTTGCCACTTAGCCACATACGTAGTGCAATAGAATTAAAGTCGTCCAATTTCGCGAAAATACGCCACATGTCCATGCGGATCGTCAGGGTTTTCCATTGTGGCCTAAATATTATTGAATTATAATAAAATAGTCCGAGACCTACATATTATGATAGATTAAAGTCGGATATTTTATGTTTATTTCGCTGGCGCTGAACCCCTTATAAGGATTTGACCGTTTAATGGAAGTTACGATATCAGATTACTTTTTTAGAATAATGATTGATAAGTTTATTGAACCTAGCCAGGTTGCCCAAGCAACGGTTGCGAGACCGCGATAGTTGTGATGTTTCTCATTAACTGTTTCAGATTAAAGCAGTCTGATTTGGAAAAATTACACCGCATATCTCGCGAATCGTCAAGGTGTACCATTTTAACCCGTTCTTTTATCATAACAATTAAGTTCGTAAATTGACCAATGTCGCATGACGTCGGTGATCGAACGAGAACCGGTATGTTAAACATGGTGTGGCCGTTGTGTCTTTTTGCAAATGATTACGGACGTACGTAACAATTTGAGTGATAGGTATGAAGTTTTGTTACCTGATAATGAAAATGAATTTATGAACGATATGTGTAAGGAGTTTGAATGGGAAGAGTTCCGAGGGGTTTTAGAAACATCCAAATCTACTAACCCCGGAACCAACAGAGTGAGTTATAAATGATTAGTAGATTAGAATTCGAAGCCAAGGCGGCCTTACTTCGGATTCTCAATCAAGTATGGATGAGTATTCAGATACCGGAAAAATGGAAGGAAAGCAGAGTGGTACCTATTCCTAAAGGGGATCGGGATAGAAATCTGGCAACAAATTATAGAGGAATATGTATGTTGAATGTGTTTGTTAAAATTGTGAATGGTATGATGAAAAGTCGTATAGATAAATTTGTGATTGAGGGAAATTTGTTGCCGGAAACCACCTTTGGGTTTCGACACAACCACTCTGCTAATGAATGTGTAGAAAAGTTTGTGTGGGAAGTACAAAAGGAAAATAAGTATGTTGTGGCGGTATTTTTGGATATAGAAAGGGCATATGATTACGTGGTTCCAGGGAAACTTTATCAGATCCTTATGGACTTAGGGTTCACCTGGAAAATTTGCAAATGAGTGTATGAGTTCATGAATGAGATAAAGTTAGTTTTATGTGGTAGAGGGTATGGGTTGGAAGGAGCGGTGACTTTCGGCCTCCCCCAAGGCAGTAAAATCTCACCGACTCTCTTCAACCTGTATACGAGCTCGATACATAGGTGTCAATTTATTATTATTATTAATTATTTTGCAATTTGCAGATGACTTTGTCCTAATGGGCAAGGGGAGTACCATCGAGGAGGCCTTGAGTCAGGCTCAAGAATGTGTGAATCAGGTAACCGAATGTTTGAGTGAACTGAATTTGAGAGTAAATTCGAGTAAATGTTGTAGTATGGCTTCTAGAACGAATCGGATGGTTGATGTGCGAATATATAATGAGAGAATTGAGTGTGTGAAATTGACTAGGTATTTGGGATTCTGGATTGACAGAAGAATGAGTTTCAAAGAGCATATGGAAAAATTGGCCGATAATTGTAAGAGTAGATTGAACGTGATTAAAAGGGTGAGCAAACCGAAATGGGGAGCTCATTCGCTTGTGACTGATATGTTACGAAAGGCGCTAGTGTCAACTAAAATTGCGTATGGAATGAGTATATATGGTGATGGGTCCAAGGTTGGGTTTAAAAAGTTGATGCTTGTGGAGAATGCGTGTGCTAGAGTGGTATTGGGAGCGACCAATTCGACACCAATACACACTCTGTTGCCTGAATTGGGTGATTCGCCTCTTAATTTTAAGAGGGAATGGATCACCGTGCGAGAGACTGTGCGAATGTTAACTAAGGACAATAAATTGGATGAATAAAATGAAAGAGAGATTGCAAAGAGGGACGGTTTACAAAAAGACAACAAGATCACTGGTAATATTGGAAAATATTAACTTATTCTCCAAGATTCGCCCGGCAAATCCGAAAGACCCTCCGAGCAATCTAATAATGCGGTTGAAGTTTGGTGACACAACAAAAGTAATGATGAATGAGTTATCGGTTAAGAGCGAATTTTGCAAAATACGAATGAATTATGTTGCACATGTGGAAGTTCTTTAAAGTGCTCAAAGGAGATACTACACTGTTACGAACTATGGAACGAGTGAGATTGAATCATGGAAATTGGAAAGTATGTTTGAAGAAACGCAATTTGGTTGTGTGTGAATTATGTGAAAGCTGTTTGGTTGTGAAGGACATCGAACATTTGATTCTGAAATGTTCTGCATTTAACCAGAGCAGACAAATGTTCGATGTTCTATTGAGTGCAAGTAGTTTGACTGAATTATTGCGAATGGGAATGAACGTATATAAGAATATGTATGAATTTATTAGAACAAATCAGATGTGTGGGGATCGATGTGTGCTAGGTGTATGAACAGAAATTAAAATTAAATTATGATGGTAAAAAATGTAAAAATTAAATTTGTAATTTTGAAACGGGCCATATAGCACCAAATTTTTGGAGCTAGTGCCAAAAAAAAAAAAAGACATGTGGCATAGAAATGTGGCGTATTTTCGCGCAATTGGGCGACCTTAATCTATTGCACTATGTATGTAGCTATGTGGCAAAATCTCCACGATTCGCTCCACAGAATTTCCATTTTCGGACTTTTTCGTCTTAAGTATGATAAAATGAACGGGTCAAAATGGGACACCCTGTCGGTCCGCATAGACATGTGGCGTATTTTCGCGAAATTGGATGACTTTAATCTATTGCACTATGTATGCGGCTATGTGGCATTATCTCCAGGATTCGCTCCACAGAATTTCCATTTTCGGACTTTTTCGTCTTAAGTATGATAAAATGAACGGACCAAAATGGGGCACCCTGACGATCCGCATAGACATGTGGCGTATTTTCACGAAATTAAACGGCTTTAATCTATTGCACTATGAATGTGGCTATGTGGCAAAATCTTCAGGATTCGCTCCACAGAATTTCCATTTTCGGACTTTTTCGTCTTAAGTATGATAAAATGAACGGGCCAAAATGGGACACCCTGTCGGTCCGCATAGACATGTGGCGTACTTTCGCGAAATTGGGCGACTTTAATCTATTGCACTATTAATGTGGCTATGTGGCAAAATCTTCAGGATTCGCTCCACAGAATTTCCATTTTCGGACTTTTTCGTCTTAAGTATGATAAAATGAACGGGCCAAAATGGGACACCCCGACGATCCGCATAGACATGTAGCGTAGGGCTATACAGCTTTAATCGATTGCGATTCGCATGTTACTACGAATACGTATTTGGAAATTTTCGTTTTAGTTATAATTATTTGACCGTATTTTTGATGGGTTGTAGTACTGTGGGTTTGAAAGTTTAATGTTCATATTTAATAATGATGACACTTAAAATCTTTAAAAGGTGTTTTTATATTTTTTAAATCTTTGATATGTCATTATGTTTATTTAATTTTTTAATTTTTTTAAAAAAATTTTTAAGGGTCTTTTGAAATTAAATAAAATTTAAAATCAAAATCTTGTAGTTTCGTCTTATACAGGGTTAACTAACTAATACATATAAAGGAAAATATGGCTTAGTAAAAACTTCTCATGATCCATCCGATTCGAGAAATTTTTACTAAAATTTTTTCTAAACAGTTCGTAAAGAAATTAGTAAAATTTTCTCGGACATCTAATTTGTATAATTTATTTATAATCAAAATATTTTTTTTATTTAAATCCTTATTTTTTGTACACAAACACAACTTGATACAATAATCGTCACATAAATTGATTAACTAAAATTAAGGTTGTCAATGCAACTATTTTGATATACATCACTCGTTTTATTTAATATTTTTCACATAAATGTTGGTTTATTTATTTTTTATTACTAAAATTAATTTTATAATGTTTCGTTTGATTTGTGCTTTATACATTTTATTAAATTTTAGTTTTAGAATTATCACTACTTTTAGTTTTAATAAAGAACAAAACGTAATTTAACTGCACCGACTAAATTTTATTATAATTTTTTCCCCTTCTGCGTTCGTTTCCCAATTTTTTTTACTTGTACTTAATCAAGATGACTACAATTGAATTTGTATGTAGGTCAGTGACCTTATAAATTGAATTCCGAAAAATACAACTGATATTAGAAAACCTGGTACAACCAGCCGGCGAAACAGTATCATGGTTGAAAATATATTCAAATTAAAGGGCTTAATGATGTTCACACCTGGAAAAAATTGGAGATCAATATATCAAGTGGGGAGTTCAGAAAAACTCGATTGAATATATCGCACACACAAAATTTGAAAATATCTAAATATTGCACACACCAGGAAAAAATTTCGTCATTAAAACCTTTCCTTGTGTTTTTTTTTCAACCATGACACTTTGAACGGTTAATATTTAGAAGTTTTCAAATTTTGTGTGTGCAATATTTTCAATCCAATTTCCCTGACTCACCACAAGAAAATTGACCTAAGATTTTTTCCAGGTGCGAGTATTATTAAGACCTTTCGTTTGAGACAATTTCTAACCAAGAAAGTGTCTTAACATTCAATATTTAGAAATATTTAGAAAGTTTGTGTGTACGATATATTCGATCAAGCTTATCCGGATTCCCCACATAAAAATTGACCTTAAATTATTTCCTGGTGCGAGAATCAATAAGACCTTTCATTTGAATCTATTTCCAAACATAACACTTTAAACGGTCAATATTTAGAAATTTTCAGAGTTTGTGTATGCGATATATTCAATTAAATTTTTCCGGACTTCTCACACGAAAATTGACCTGAAATTTTTTTCAGGTTTGAGCATCATAAAGTCCTTTCATTTGAATTTATTTTCAATCATGATACTTTCAATGGTCAATATTTATAAATTTTCAAATTTTGTGTGTGCGATATATTAATCGCGTTTTCCCGAATTCATATAAAAATTGATCTGAAATTTTTTGGAAAATCTATTTCCAATCATGATACTTTAAACGGCCAATATTTAGGAATATTATCGAGTTTTTCCGGTCTCCCCATATGAAAATTTAGCTAAACTTTTTCCCTGGTGCGAGCATCATTAAGGCCTTTCATTTGAATCTACTTTCAATTAAGACACTTTAAACAGTCAATATTTAGAAATTTTCATAGTTTGTGTGTGCGATATCTTCAATCGAGTTTTCCCAAGCTCCCCACATGGCAGTCGACCTGAATTTTTTTCTCCATGTGTGAGCATCATTAAGACCTTTCATTTGATTTTTTTTTCAACCATGACACTTTGAACTTAGAAGTTTTGAAATTTTGTGTTTGCGATATATTCAATCGAGCTTGCCCTAACTCACCACATGATGATTTAAACTAAGATTTTTTCCAGGTGCGAACCTTTCGAATTAGGTAATTTCCAACCAAGACACTTTAAACGGTCAATTTTTAGAAATTTACAAATTTTGTATTCATGATATATATTTATTTACAATTTTCCAATAGTAAAATTAATTGCTATTAAAAATATTGATTAGTGTTTTATTTTTAACGGTTTCAGTTGATTTTGTTGTTGTAGATAACAAATATTTTAGGTATTAAAATACTTTCCGAAGAAAAATATCTGCTGAGAAATATTGGCTGAGAAATATTGTCTGAAGAATATTAATATTTGACATGACATATTATATTTTTGGCTGAGATAGCAAAGACACTATCTGCATTATCAATTCTTTTTAACTTTCAGCTGGAAACTGTCGGCTAACTTTTATAATATCCGTTTACACCAAAATCTAATCTGCCTGTTTCTTTCAAGACAACATTTATTTAAAATTAACGCAATAAAAAATAAACTGGTCCTTAGCCAAGCTTATTAGAATATTCATTTTAAATGAAATGAAGAAGCCACATCCTGCAATTTACAGGGGATTTAAAGTAGCCAAGAATAAATCTCGAAACTTTCTCAAAGGAGGACGAACATGCAATTAAAACCGGAAAACCAAAACAAATACCTCCGGCTGGTGACGTCCGATTAACGGTTCAATGCACTGTCATACAGTTAATAATAAATACTCTAACTTTAACTACGCATATTTAAATTTAACCCAGTTAACCCATTACACACGTGAGAAAAGAACACTGTACACGTTAAGATGGAACTCCTTTTAGAGCGAAATAATTGAATCACTTTTAAAAAATCGGGTTTTCTTTAAGTACCAGTGCTTAGTCAACCCGTGCTTGTCAAATAATACTCCAAAATTCTTGAATTTATCCACTCGCTCTATGGTATAATTTGCATCTTGGAGTGTTGGTATATCACAATGTCGTTGGCGTGGGGAGTGGAAAATTATAAATTTTGTTTTGGTAAAATTTTCTGATATTTTGTGTAAATGAAGAAAATTCAAAAGTATAAACTAATATCTCCTTAATATGTGACAATGCTATAGCTGACGAAATCTGGATTCATAGAAGAAGGCCTTATCGCAAACATTCTGATATGACCCGTAAGTAGTAAGTTGCTCATATCAATTATGTACGATTGAAAATAATAAAGAGCCACTTACTTGAGGAACAAAGCAGTTCAGACCTAAAGTAGAGCTTTTTACATCATTAAAATTCACAAACTGCGTTAGGTAACAAAAGTAGTTTGTTAAAATTAGGCCACGGACACCATAAATATGTAATCTCTGTAGAAGTAAACTATGATCTATAGCTATACACTCACAAGCTTTACAAAGGTGAAAAATAGGCCAGATGTATTGTTTTCCTCTCAAAATTACCAAGTCTGTACCAGAACCTTGTCAAAATCCATACAGATGCTCACAAATGACTTTTTTCTTTGGCTCGCCTATAATACATTGTATCCCGTATATTGAGTTGAAAATTGAGCCATCACTTTGTGGTTCTTCGCTCGATTCTCAATAGAAGGCATTGATAATTGCTTACCAAGGTCTTGTAGAAACGTGCGCCGACTGTGGGTTGATTTTTTTAACTCGCAGCCCTTGATCCTTTTCTGGTCTCTTAGGTTATTTTCTTGTATATATTTGGCATGTGATATTTTGCATTACAAACCCAAAAATTATGAGCCCATGTTTCGCCGGTTATGAAGGAATATACTGGGTAAATCGCATTCTGTTCCCATATGGAAACAATTGTTTGTTTGCGATAACACAATCAGATGTGATGTATTTGGATGCCAAATAATAATTTAATATCAAGCGAATATCTCTGATAGGAGGTGCTACATCAGTCAGCAATCGTTTAGATATGCTGCTGAAGTTAGTCAACACTAAAATGTTCATTATAGATTTATTTTGTATTAGATAATAGTACAAATTGCTGATGATTAGCCGAAATTACACGTTAGCATGAAATTTCCGCCGAAAAAGATTTGGGTTAGTCATAAAAAATAATTTCACATAATTCGCATATTTAAAGGTAATATGGACTGGGTTAAGATAAACCAATTCATAAATTGCAGGATCCCATATTTACAGATTGTCGTATAAGTGGGGAACTTGAATTGTAACAATAATAGTAAACACCTGTGCCAAAAATCAGGGCATATTTTATTTAGCATCATAGTAAAATAAGTTAAAAGCTAGACGTATATGTTTGGTGGTAATTTTGGCTGGGTGAATTGAAGTTAGACCAAATCGCAAATTGCTGGATTCCAATATTTATAGCCTGTCGTGTGAAATGGCAATGCATTTAAATTATGAAACTAACTGCGAACATCTTTGTCAAAAATCGGGCCATATTTTATGTAGCATGATAATCAAATAAATTAAATGCTGGACACATGATTAATGACAATTTGAACTGGATGAAATACACCAATTCCTAAATTGTTGGATAATTAATTTTTAGATTTCAATTTAATTGACTATTAGCTATGCTACATAAAATATACCTTGATTTTATTCTCAGATGTTCACTGTTAATGAGGCAACTTAAATTCATCACCTGCTTACGCGACAAACTATAAACATGGGATAAAGCAATTTACGAATTAGTCTAACTTCAATTGATGCAGTCCATATTACCTTTAAACCCTTCATGAAAAAGATTTTGATAAAATGCTTTAAATTTAATTTGTTAATCAAGCTGCTTTTCCTACTTCCAAAAATGTCTAAAATACACGAGATACGAATGCTTAAGAGAACCAAACCAATAAAAGTAGAAAGAATACTCGTTCGTTCCTTCTCATCAATTTAGATTTAGCGAAAATCATTCAACAATAAAACAAGAATATTTGGTTACAAACGTAATTTAAGACGTACTTAAAATTAAGTAGCTAGTATGTTCAAATATCTAAGCCTTGAGTATAAAATAAAATGAGGATTTCCAAATTAGCAGTAACCATATCAGCAGGAGCAGCCTTCTGAGACAAACTTTATATTTTCTAGATACCTTAGAGAGATAGGGGAGAAAAACAAGGCAACATCTGCTGACTATACAGCAATCGTTAATAGCGTAGAAGAATCCATAAACATTTTGCAATTAGTCACAAGTAATGTCAGGGTCTGGACGAATCACACTTAACCAACCAAAATCTGCTTCATCCACCAACAAAAACTTCAACTGTAGAATGACACATAAGTAACGTTATGATTTATTTAATGAATAGCTTTTTTGTTTCTGATTTTATTTAACGTTGGCATTTCTTAAAACTTAGATTATAGTAAGGAAATATTTCACATTATGTTTTGAAGGTAATATTTTTCAAATGGTGTCCATTGTTTGCTTCAACCTGACGTGCTGTTTCCAGAACATTTTCCATAACTTTTCTTAGAATTGCAGGTCCTAGAGCTCTCACATCTTCTCGTATATTGGCCTTAAGCTGTTGGATGTTTCTTGGCTTATTGGCATACACATTCACGTAGTCTCAAAGAATAAAATCAGGAGCCGTTAAATCGGGCGAACGCGATGGCCAGTTAAAATCAGAAAAACGCGATATTATTCGATCGCCAAAAATTTCTCGCATGAGAACCATAGTTGGACGAGTTGTGTGAACTATGGCTCCATCTTGTTGGAAGCACAATTCTGGATTGTTCTGATTGAAATTTTCAATCATTGCCAGTTATTGAATGTCATAATCTGAGGATCCTTTCTGAAGTTATTCCACGCCATACTGTGCATCTAAGTGCGGATGCATTTGATCTTCAACAATTATTTTTGGATTATGCTGTTTTGCTTATTTACGTGACCATTCAGGTGAAAATGTAGTTCGTCGCTCATTGAGTTTGTGAATAAGCTCGTTGTTTTCTAGGCACAACTCTTAAGAACGGCGACTATATTGAATGCATATTTAGGCATCAGTTGGTTTTAACTCGTGAACCACTTGAAATATGGAAAACGGTGTAGGTTATGTAAAATTATTTGCAAAGACCGCCTAGATATCACTCACTGCTGAGAACGTCAGTCACTAATATACTTGCGCCCGAACAATGTTCACATTATTTCGAACTACACGCGGAAAATCACAGACAGCTCCTTGTTGCCGAAAACGCTGAACCAAATGGTAAATTGTTGGAGCGCTAGGTGAATTTCGAACATGAAAGTAATTTCAATATGATCTTTATGTCTAAATAATCGAATGCTGACTTTCAAAATAAAATTGAAAAACTTTGATTCTTTGTTCTGCGCTGAGTCTTTCCATCATAAATTTCCCGTTTTTCAAAGGTAATTCTCAAAAAACAAAAACGATAAAATACGTAAATAAAAAATTTATTCGCTAATTAAATCATAACGTTACTTATGCGCCACCTTTTTTATACCAGCAGAATTGTAGTCATCAGTGAACAAATAAACAAAAACACATTCAATGTTTTAGCATACATCAGATGCGTTGTATGTTGGATGGAATAAAATCAGTACTTCCTCGATAATCGGAAAATAAATGCCGTCGTAGATATGTACAGTAAGTTTCGAAAAATTTTATTTTGCAGCTAGCTGTGTCTTTAGGGAAAACATCAATTTCACCAGCAACATCCGTAGTGTTGTGCTCGAGATAAATTCTCCTTGCGGAATATTTTTGTTAGGGTTTCGTGAAAAACTTTCAATTGTAATTTTTGAATATATACCAAATAAATCTTACATCCAAAGCTTATGTTAGAATCTTAATTTAAATTTCTGAATCAAAGTCGCCGCAATTGGTTAAGAAAAGGTATGTTGTAAGGTCAATTAATAAATTTAGAATATCTCCGAAGTAGTTCATTTTATTAGTGATTTTCCTTTCATATAATAATATTCGGTTAACCGGTATTTTCACAATTTCCAATTGTCTATTGGCTTATAAAAAAAAACCTTAAAGTTTATCATATTCGAGTTTTGAACAATTGTATATAATTTTGTGTCGCAGCTAAAGAAATACATTGGTTAGCAGTAAAAAGTACAACTCGTATATTGATGACGATTATCATCATCTTAATATTATTCTGGAATCGTTAAAATTGTTTTGTTTTTGTTGCACTCTTACGTTTGAGAACGGATGTTGTATATTCATCATCAATGTTAACATCCATATGTCGTTCGTTGACTTGATGACCTGCGGGACTTAGTGTTTCTGCTTATACTCGTATATCTCCTTCGTCTTAAAATACTCGTGTACACATAAAAATATTTTTATGTAGTTTGGATTTATTTCATTTTTTGTTATTTTATATTTATTATTATTAAATTTATATTTATATATTTTTCAATATTCGACGAACCGATTACGATTTCCAAATATGAAGTGGAAGCAAAGAAATGGAAACGAAATAAATAAATCTTAAAATTTAATATTACATATAAGCATATGTAAGTAAGGCGTACATATGTATGCATTTTATTATTCAATTTACCTTAGGTGAGTCGTGGGCGTCATGGGTTGGTCACCGCCGTTGGCTGCGTAAACAATATTGGATTATCTCCCCTGGTATTGCGTTTTTTTATGAATGGATTGCTTTTCTAAAATTTGTTCCTCTTGTAATTTAAAGACACAATTTTGAATAGCTAACGGGTTAACAATTATGGGTAAAAACGAATAATTTTCGAACCATGCGGGAGCTGGGTTTTGAATTGTGTTTCAATGTATTCGCTAATATTAAATAAAAAAAAAATTGTAAATTTATAAAAGGATAAAATAATAAGATATACTATTAATTATAATAGGAAATTATAAAATATTTTATCTACTAATAAAAAAGAATAATAATAAATACCAAAAGTCAATTAAATTAAATAAAAATAAATAAATTATCAATTTAACTAATAATAAATATTTTAATAGCTAAAAGAATAAATCCACATAATAAAGTTTTGTGATTTGTGAAATTCAAGTCCTGCCGAGATATTAAACTGTGGATAAATTGCGATAGTGGTAAAAAGACCGCAAATGTCGCCTTTTGGTTCAATTACCATGCATATTTTGGTTCAATTCCCATATAAATAAATTTTACATAATATAGTTACACAAGTGAACCGTGTACAAAATTGTTATCTACTGTCAGAACTGCAAAATGAACAAATACAGTGATTGCTCGTGATAATTTTACAGTGCAATACACCAAAATTATGTGTATGGACAAAAATCGTAAAGCTGCAATACGATATGAACCTAATGCTGCACCAGCACTTGCTTATACCATTTCTGTTAACTTTCGCTGTATCGTATTGGGTATGGTACTAGCATATTTTACAAATTATTTACAACATATTGGCATAGTCTAATCCCCCAATAGCGCTGGGGTGGTACTGAATTTTTTTACAAATTAATTACAATAAAATGAAATAACTAAACCCCTAGAAAACTACCCCAAATTTAAAGCAACCGTTCAAAATCATTGTATCGTACTAGGCGTGATACTAGAAGTTTTTACAAAATAAATTATATTTAGGAAAAGTTCAATTGCCAAAATCAAAAGTCTCTTTAAAACAATATTTTTCTGTATAGGGCATACCTCTGAAATAGATACCATTGAGTTTATTACAACAGCCCACACCCACAAAAATCCATCAAATTGCATTACTTTCCTATGTAAAAAATAGGTATAAACTTATTATAAAGGGCCTTTTTTAAGCCCGATAGAACTTGAAATTGTAAAAAATATCACAAAAAATTAAATTGTAATCAAATTTTTCTTTTATTCGAACGATCAATACATTAATGGGCCTATGGACATCGCGGCTGTTCTTGACGAAACGCATTCTGGACGTCCAATTTTGGACCACTTTTTCGAGCACTGCTGGCCGTATGTCACGAATACCACGAATCATGCTGGCCTCCAAGGCGTCAATTGTTGCTGGTTTATATCAGCATAAACCAGTGACTTCACGTAGCTTCACAGAAAATAATCGAGAGGTGTCAAATCGTACGATCTTGGAGGCCAATTGACAAGTCCATTTCTCGAACTCAACTTATCGCCAACTTTTGAATTTAATTCTATTCTATTCATAATGATCTGCCAGAGTACATTTTTCAAAAAATTTAATTTTTTGTTTTACTTTTTACAACTTCAAGTTCTATCAGGCTTACAAAAACCGTTAACAGCCCAAATCCACAAAAATCAATCAAAATGCTTCAAACGTCCTCCCTCTGCAAGGAATAGATATCACTCACTTTATTACAACAGGCAACACCCACAAAAATCGATCATAATGTATCGAAGTACTTTCCTGTGCAAAAATAGGTAGTCCAGAATTTATTACAACAATACCTCATATGTACCGAGCTTTCTTCCTATGCAAGAAATAGGTACCCCCGCATTTGTTACAACAGCCCACACCCACAAAAAATCGATCTTAATGTATTAAATTACCATCCTATGCATGATGTGGGCTGTTGTACTAAATTCAGGGACAGCTATTTCTTGCACAGCAAGGAAGTTCGATACATTTTGATCGATTTTTTTTGTTGTGGGTTGTTGCAATAAATTCAGCGGTACCTATTTCTTGGATATGAAGGAAGGTCGATACATATGATGGATTTTTGTTGGCGCGGTCTGTTGTAATATATTCAAGGGTAATTTTTTTTCCATAGTAAGGTAATTTGATACATTATGAGAGATTTTCATGGTTGTAATTAAGTTATAAAAAAATTTTAGTATACCATTCCCAGCACTACAGCTAAAATTCACTGAAATGCAAAAAGCGTGATGTGATGAAAAATATGGCTTTTAAAAAATTACACCTGTTAGAGGTAGTTTTTTGGAGGTTTAGCTATGCTGATAGGTTGTAAATAATTTGTAAAATAATCCAGTACCAGTAAAATACGAAAAGTGAAGTGTAGCTTTGTTTAATGTCGGCCCACACACGAATTGAAAGATAACGGTACGTGTAAAAAATGTTCTAACTATGTAACAATCTGGTAATTAATTTGTAAAAATTCAAGTACCATTTTCATTGGACTGTGCTACAAGTGCTGGCGCAGCATTAGTGCCATCAATGCGATTTTCCATATAAACCAGTGTAATCCTTAAACAATTATTGATTTTATATATACAAGTATGATTTAAAGTGCGTCCATAAAATAGCTATACAAACATTAATTTCGTGTGTGGTGTTAAACTAAAGTCCAAATATTTGGTAACTGTTAATTCACCATAAACAATAAAAATTTCTTCATAATATATAAATTAAAGATAATACAAAATTAAATAGGAACCGCTTTAATTATTATTTGAATTTGTAAACATCTTGCGATGTTTATTTTTATTTTAAATTGAATGAATAGTTATTACTAATTAAATGAATAGTTGCAAAAATTATTACATTTTATGTTTAATAAGTATACATAATATGTATTACAGTTAATATTAAATTTAGCAGAAACTATAAAAAGATTGCAACTATTTATGCCTTTTTAGAAACAAGTTGATTTTACCTAGCGCTAGTGAGATTGTAACTTAAAATAGCGCTATAGTCACAGAGTTTTAAATACAATAATTATGTGCCATATAAACACCTAAATATATTTATTTTAGAATTTTCTGTTACCAGTGGTATTAGTAACATAGTCAAGGAGGCCCAGTTGCTCCTAATCAAATAATTAGCTATGGTCCTGAAAGTAAACCGGCCGCAGCAACTTTAGTTACTCCTTTGCATAATAAGTTAAAATATAAAAATGCTGAAGTATAGTGAAAGTACGAAATCTTGTAATTCGTTGGCGGAAAAAAATTAGAGTAGCTGCGAAATTAACCGAAATGACTACTATTTCAACCATGTGGCCAGCTATAAATTGTGTGGTATCGTTGAAACTGAAATTCATGTTCCAACATTTCCGGATTTAAACTCAACGTGGAGACGCTATACTCAGCAGGGTAATTTTTATCACCACAAAATAAATAAAAACTATTTATATACGTTACTAATTTACGAGAACATAATAATTAATCAAATAATTAAATTTTTTCCCCACTCTTATTCTAATTGAAAATTAGTTTTAGTACAGTTTTTCTCTTTTTGTAAAATTTTCTTAAAGCGAATTATCTCCAATAATTTTTCATATTTAATTTCTCTTGTGCTATAAAAATTTACTGTATTTGGATAGTAATCGTAATTATTTGGAATAATTTGATTTATTATAATATATAATTTTCGTTAGTTTCTTTTAGTTTAACTCATTACTAACCTAACTAATTTTCATTTCTTAAATTAATTTGTCGGAAAATCTATGTTAAATAAAACTTGTCATGTTACATTACTCTAACAGCAGCTCTAAGCAAGATTCCAAATCTTTTAATTTATTCTTTTCCACTTTATTTTTCTCAATTTGTTCAAAATGGTAATTTTTTCTGTTGTCGGAGAGTGAAATTTATTAGAAACATGTGTTAAAAGAATGTGGCGAAACGCGTAATTAGTGAGCGAGTAAAAATCTCTTTAGGTAGGTATGTATATCGTTTTCTGCGGAACAACTTTCAATATTAACTTTTTCCTTTTATTCTGTGACCTGTTCCCAGGCGGTCAAGCACGGTTTACCAAAGCTTATATAACTCACCCCATCCACTGAGCAATAACTAGGAAAAGCCAACCGCCTTGAAGCCTATTAGAAAACGAATTCACAATTAAATTCTGATAATGATCCAGTATTCTAATTACGAGTTAACCCTTAGGTAAATCCAATCAATTCATGCTGTTCCTAACCGGAAGATCGTTACACTGATTTGGCAGAAGACTGCGTAAGGTAAGGACGTGAAAAGCGAACCGCGAAACAGTTGGAAGTGCCTCGGCCCCAGAACAAATTGCAAAGATGAAATACCAAAAATAAAAATATTAAAAAAACGACGGTAACTTATGGAATAACATCAACTATACATATCATACGTTACACGTTTCTGCAACTTTTGTGGTGGCAAGATAGCTATGCTGAAAATGTTGAAAGTACGAAACTATCAAACTACAATAATCAGCCACATTATTGAAGTTTACCGAAAACGAAATCAAGCTATACCATACCAAAGGAACGATATAGATCCACCTATAAAACAGCCATCGTCAAAACTATGAAAACTGAAGCAACGGTCATATTCAAGATCAAAATTCCATTGGTACAGAGGACTCGATATAACATTTAGCAAACTACGCTAGTCCCACGAATTCATCATCAAGAATACGTACATTTATATTAAGCCATTTTCAAATTAGTTATTGAGTGCAATACAACAGAATAAAAACAATCAATAAATACGGCTGTCTTCGAAGAAACATTCTCAATGACGAGTACATTTATGCTATACACCAGCTTCTCAGTGCTATCACTCAAATAGAAGCAACTGTGAGTTACAACTTTTCCAGAAGAGTAATAACGATAAAACTGTGAGCCCCACAGAATGGATATAATCTTATTATGGATTCCACTATGCTGACACAACGTAGCTTACACTTTGTATCTTTGTAATAGCAACTGTATCGTTGTCTTTGTAAATTTAAAGCACAACAATCGAAACAACATCCACCTTAATCAAAGGAAAGGGAATCCTAACACTTGATCCAACCTGTGTGCTTCTTGCCACATTGTAATCTGAGTAATAAACTCCAACATTCGAGGAAATCGAATCTCGCAACCCAACTCAGATATTGTAGCTATTCAATAGTTAATTCGAGATCATAAACGGAAACTAGGGACAACCAATCTAGCAACGAACATGTACGGCGTTCATCACTTTACTGTATCTTGAGCAATGATAGAAATACTGTTGATCTCGGCAGCTGTCATATTATTTCGTAGGTACAAAGGAGTAACTAAAGTTTCTGCTGCCGATTTACTTCCAGGACCGTAATATGCCCGCGACCTAGAACCGTGAATATGTTACCAATACAGCTGATAACAGAAAATTGTAAAATAAATATATTTAGGTGCCTATATGGCATCCATTTCTTCAACACCGTAGTTAAAAAAATGTGGCGTACATATAATGTTGTTTTCAGACTAAAATTGTGATTAATCGTGGTTTGAAGAAGAATACAGGTGCGGATTTTTTAATGAAAGCGATATTCATTTTGATTAGGGTTAGCTCACGATTACATTTCCCCGAAACATTCACTAATTGATTATCAATCGACGTTTGTTTTTCCTGGTCCTTTTCCACAGGTCCTTTTCCATCCATTGCTTGGGTTAGTAAACCGCTCACCGCTTGGGAACATCATAGGAGAAAGTGAATAATGGAATGGAGCAAACCCTGTCCCCCGTCATGTTAGTATACTTGTCTCAGAAGCCCTTATTAGGAATAATGACACGAATCTGTAAATTGGAATATAAAAACCCTAACAAAAGAATCAAGGATAGTACAATTAAGGTAAAGAAATTAAACGATACAAAGATATTCTCGGCCTCAGAGAAGTTAGATGGAAAAGCAGTGGTGAAATAAACACAAACAAAGGAAATTACCTGATTTACTATACACTGAATGCGATGAATAAGACATGGTTACATTAACAACAGAATAATCGTTACGGTTACTTTAATACCAGAAAAATCGGAGAATCGTAACAAGATTATATCAAAATTACGAAACACAACCATAATATTCAGTGATATGTCCCAACAAAAAACTCAGATGAAACAACTCCGGATCAGTTCTATGAACAACTACAATCCATAATAACAAGGACACACATAAAATGATACAAGATAGAGATTTTAATGAAAGACAGATGACACCGACCTGACAACCCCCATGGGTAAACAAGTATTAGACTTTGTGGTTAACAATAATGAAAAACGATCCTAATAATAATGGAGAACGACTCATTGACTTATGCGTCACAAACCAAGTATTTATAGGATTTAGTGAATTTCCACAAAAATATACACAAATACACATGGACATCAACTGATGGCAGAACAACGAACCAAATAGATCACGTAATGATGAACAAGAAATTTCTCACGTCATTACAAGGTGCCGGGGCAATGAGTGGTGGAGACATTCAAAGTGACCAAGAACTGGTAATATCACAATTCAAAATTAGGCCTTGCGTTGTAAAATGGACCAGGAATAAAAATCAAACACTGGCAGATTAAAAGATGACGACACAAGAAACATGCGAGGCGCTCCAGCTCAGCCTCCAAACCAATGAAAAAGCAGCACCAAGAATTCAGACGCAAACCTCAAAGCAAAAGATGACGCTGCATCAACTCGAAACATGGTAACTAGAAATTCACCAATATCCTAACAATAAGGGATGCAGTTGGTAAAATCCTAACAACAGATAAAAGACAAAAATATTTCGGAGACACCGCCAACAAAATACAAATCTTCGAATTAACAACTGGCGTAATTAGTGGAAAATTAGCGGTGTAATTGCAAAAATTAAGAATAACAAGGGAATCGAACAATATACAAACTAAAATAATCAAAGGAGACATATCGGGCACTGCAAAAGCTCTAAAATCAGTAATAACAGAAGTGTTTAATTCCGGTATAATACCATCCAAATAGAATGAAGGCTTTACTAAAACGATTCCCATGAAGGGTGTCCTATAAGAAAAGAATACAAAATATATTCCTCCTCAGAATAGTGATAAAGATATAGCAATGGTCATCCTATAGCAATGATCATCCTACATAAAATTTCACCGACAGTCAAACTGAAATTAAGAAACGAAACAAGCTGACTCCCGACCAGGGCGAACTAACAATCATATAATATTAACACAACCGGCATCTTCATTGTGCCGTGAATTCGCTGGGGAAATTGGAATCACAAAGAAATTAATCGAACTCATAACCGTACATATAATTATACTATAACAGCAAAGAATTATTGTTGCTAAAACAAGGATGTGTACTCTGGCTGCCTCTGATCCTAATAGTATAAGATAGTGGTGGAGATTAACAGAGAAACTTAATGATCTAGATTTCACAGACGAGTTCTGCCCGTTAACATGCGTAGAAACCCTATGCTCCTAATTTAGAGTTAAAGAGAGAAAAATAATGCTTGAATATCCAGTGAGCCAACAGTCATATTTCGGCTTTTAATTAGAAAGATGAACCTAGAAACTTCTATAATAATCATTTATCTGAACTTTTTTCATGCAAAATGCGAGCCTTATAACATATATTAAGTAAATATGTTACGTTTAAAGTGGCAATTTGGTATCTTTTTACTACCTAGTCAGCAGGAACATTGCCAGTGCCATTATTTTAATTTTATACATACATTGTATACACACGTAGACTATTGATTATCTGCGTGGTGTAGATAATACACTACAACACTGGTATTCGTCTATTTCTTCTAATCGGGGCCACCTGCAAATGGTTCTTCTTTCAAGCAACTCTTGTGCTAACAAATAACTGGTAGACCAATTATCTAGAATTAATTACGAGTTCAATTTGTTCAGGTTGTTGCTTATATATTTTATTGGCCGGGCGGTTGTTTTCCACAGTATACACTTCAAGCTGGGAAGTTTAAAAAGAACTTGAATCTTTTACCGAAAAGGTTTGAATGCTATATTTTGCCAGCTTGCTCGGTATGTACGAGTATTGCCTAAAGCTACTTCCTCCTCGGAAGATGGCCAGTTTCATGCAAACGACAACGAAACAATCCGCAGTATTGTACAGTTTTGTATACAATTGTGATTAAAATTGTGAAAAATTTCGCAAATGTAGATGCAAGCTTGTCATTTTACGGCGTTCCAAATGAGTTTCGACGTTGTCAAACCGTAGCACATAGTAGCTGTAAAAATTTCGAGCCATGTACCAGCAGTAGCCCACAAATCCGATGCATGTGCATTAGATGATTTATCTGAATTGAGTGCTCGAATTTTCTTGGTTAACGTATTTAATTTGTTGGCGTTTTATGTAAACATTGGTATACATATATTCTACTACAAGATGGGTAAAATTAAAGGACAGCTATAAGTTTATGATCGGAGTGTTTACAAACTTAGACGATTCTGTAAGGGATGATGAAGATTGAAAAATGTTTATTTATTAGCTGCTATTCTCCAAACAGTGCAATCTTTACTAAATAAAACGTCGTCATTCACATCACAATTTTCGCTGCCAGAATCATAACCCCGGTCAGTTTCTGAATTATGTTCACTTAAAATGTCAACATCTTCTATTTCACTGTTGTCATCAGAACTATCTATATATAGATCCTATAGGATCCTCGACGTCGCTGTCTAGCTCAGCTAAGATCATGCGCTAATAAATACCTTGTTTAACTATCGTGAGTTTAATCGACCCAAATTTGTATACAAGTTTATAATATTAGTGTGGGAGTGTTGCACACAAACGATTTTTAAAAAAATAGACCGTCTTCAAATGATAAAGTTGAATTGAAAAGTATTTTAACCTGGCAAAAACCATTGAGGTTAGATTACACGAACTATGAAGTTAGTCAAAATTCGTTTTATATGTTTTCGCGGTTAGGGTTTATTTGACCAGTCGCTAGTGACGCAGGGACAAGCAAATTGTAAATATATACAAATGATGCAGCATGTACATTTATTTTCTCAAACTACGAGTATATTAACTTAAAATGTTTAATAAAAAAATTCAAGTTAAAAATCAATTGACACTATCAAGTGTTTGTCTAGAATTAGTGGACCGGCTCCAACCCACGTTAGGCGCACTGATCCCTACAAAAAAACTATTTCCTGTTGTTCAAGTAAATTTCAGATGCATATTTGTCTTTACGTTCAAATGCACATGCTAAATGAACTGCCCCAAAATATGTGTACAGTACGTCGATCTAGTTTGTTAGGATTTTGGGTATTGAGATGCCAATTTAGGTTCATTGAATACAATTTATGAAGCCAAAATTACGGCATTCAGTCACCACAATATAATCACCATTTAGCATTATTCAAAATATTATAATTTGAGTGTAACCTTTAGGATGGATATCATTCACCTTTCAGCAAAATTTAATATCTCACCACATAATTATAATGCATCATAATATTATTATCAATTTTTTATATTTTTCAATATAAAATGCATAAATTTTAATAAATTTCAATAAAATTATATTATTCTCTTCTTGCAAAAAGGAACAATCATAACTCATAAAAATAATAAAATTTACAAAAAAACGAAAAACCCATACATCCATAATATATTAATCCCATATTTTATATTTTAAATTGTGTAATAAAAATGTTGCAAATTCGATATGAAACCACCAGCAAAAAAACGATTCAGAAGACAACGTACACACAAGAAAAAAAAATAAAATAAAATAAAAATCATCTCCCAAGTCCCAAAAGTATATTAAAACGAGAACGAATTAAATTTCTTTGGTTTTTTTCTCGTTCAAGAATGAATGAAGCAATACCAAAAAGGTCATCATCACATTATTCGATTTCTTTCAAAATCTCATAAATCTTTCAAAATATAAAATTAAATTAAAAACTCAAAAGAAACTACAAAACAAAATGCTAAAAGCAGAAAATCAAAAAATAACGCATCAACTCAAAAAATTCTACCGCGCGCGAGCATCATTCTGATTGTCGCTTTATTTTTGTTCGGCACTTCTAGCACACAAGAACCAAAAAAACTAACAATAAATTTTAAATTATTCTGAGAATCAAAAAAAAAAATGTTTAATAATTTTTTTATGGTTTCTTATCTCAAAACAAAAATTTTTAATTTCAGTAAGTCAACCAACTAATTATTTTCTTTAGTAGCGTACAAATTACAATTTAATTAAAAATATAAATGAATCATTAAACTGTGTTCAGTAAAGTATGTAAGCCACCCGAGGTTATAAAACTGACAAGAGCGTGCTAATGCACTTTTGGAGGTTTACCGGTCTGTCACCATACTAAAACACATGTCGGATATATAAATTTAAATACAATTTTATAGATTTTCCGGAAAATGATTTGCAAAACAAGTTTTGAAAAAAAACCAGTCAAAAAATAATTTATGAGTGGTTTCAATCGTACAGTATACAACCAAGTTGATAAATTATATTCGCGAGCGGAGACAACGTGTATTAATCAACATGATTGTGATGATTTGTTCAGCTGTGCGCGGCGGCCACCAAACAGAATCCAAACATTTTATTTAAACATATAAGTGAGAAATCGTATTTTTGGATTGATTTTGGTGGTAAATTGTTAATTAAAATAATAATTGTTTGGCGCTTACCAAGCGAATCGTGCGATATATTTGGGTTGGATATATTATATTTTACACCTGTTGTAGTCCAAAACGGCCCAATGCGAACCTATAAAATAATTTATTTTTTTATTACCAAAAAAAATCACACATTCTAGCACTGTTCCTAGTGTTTTCAGATTAGTACTTTGCAATAAATTGTATAACCAAAACGTTTAAAATGTGCAGTGGTAACAATTAAATCAGCTTAATCCTCAATGTTTAGGCGAAGCCGCAGATAATCAAATTCAGATTCCGTTCAAACGATAGAATTACCGAGACGTCCTGTAAATAATAAAACTTACACCATCAAACATTTAGCACAAAGAAAAGGGCTATCAAACTGTAACCAAAAGGTATTTTTTTATTAGTTCGTATCTTTAAGTTGGCAACACTGTTTTGTTTGACAACCGATTTGACTGCTGATATTTACTTTGTCATTAGTTTGATTTGCCATTTCATAATGAATAGACTCACGCCAGAGCAACGCTTGCAAATTATTGAATTTTTGTTTATCAAAATAATGGTTCTGTTCGCCAAACTCTTCGTGCATTACGTCCATTTTCGTTTATCAGAGCGGGTAATTCGGTTAACTATGGATCGTTTTCGCACCATGTATACTCTAACTGATAGTACGCATTCAGTAAAACGACGGATGTGAAGTTCTTATCAAAACCACAAAATTAACAAAAATGATATTTGTTAAATTAACAAAAACAAACAATCGGTAAAAGCAATGGTAACAATAGAAACCTGACAACAGACGGATTTCTGTTAATTTTAACTATTTTCTTTAAATAATCAAAACTTAATTTTGATTGAAATAAAAATAATGTACAATTTAAAAATATTTACATAAGTAAGACAAAACATTTTATGTAATTTAATAATGTTAATAAATTGTAGTATGCTCTATTAAATTCAGTTATATGTACATTGGCATGGCAATCAAAACCAGTTTCATAAACGTATATCGAATGATGGCATAAGAGATGCTCCTTGATATAAAAATAGTCACAAAAAGCTACGAGATTTTCCCATTTGTTAATGCGTTGGAAAATCGGATCGCATAGAATATTTTGGCGATTTTTGGGTTACACTGTATTAATTATTGGCCAAATCACAGAGATTCTACCGAGTAGTGGCTAGTATCAAATGATAGCACAAGTGGTGTTCTTTGAAACAAAATTGGTCTCATCAAAAAACTACGAAATTTTCCCATTTGTTTAACCCGGGACCCACCAGACATCCCCTTACAAGATTTTTCTCGAATTTAAGATCCATCACAACCGGTTTCTACCAGTACTGGAAAACCTCCTGCAAGAAATTTTCATTTAAATCGTTTGAGCTAAGAAAACCATTACAAATTTACCTGGGCTCACTAACAAACCCTTATACGATTTTTCTTGAAATCAGTATCCATCGCAATCGGTTCCTGGTACTAGAAAACCTCCTACAATCAATTTTCCTTAAAATTGTTTGAGCTAAAAAAAATTGAAAATTAACCCGGAGTCCACCAGACAGGACCTTATACGATTTTTTTCCGAAATAAGGATCCATCGTAATCGGTTCTTGGTACTCGAAAACCGTATACCCGCAATTTCCATTAAAATCGTTTGTGCTAAGAAAATAAATTAAAAATGAATCAGGGGTCGCACTCGAAAACCGCCTTTAAGCAATTTTCATTTAAATCGTCTGAGCGAAGAAAAAAATTAAGAATGAACCCTGGGTTCACCAGACAAGGTCTTACATGATCTTTCACGAAATCTGGATCCAACACAATCGATTCCTGGTACTAGAAAACCTATTTCAAGCAATTTCCATTTAAATTATTTCAGCTAAAAATAAAATTAAAATAAATCCGGGGCCCACCAGACAAGCATTTATACGATTTTTCCTGAAATCAGGATACATCACAATACAGTGGATACAGTGAAACCCAAACATCGCTAAAATATTCTATGCGATCCAATTTTCCAACGCATTAACAAATGGTAAAATCTCGTAGTTTTTTGATGAGACCAATTTTATTTCAAAGAGCACCTCACCTCTTAAGCCATCATTCGATATACGTTTATGCAACTGGTTTTGATTGATATGCCAGTGTACATATAACTGAATATTTAATAGTGCATACTACAATTTATTAATATTATTAAATTACATAAAATGTTTTGTCTTACTTATGTAAATATTTTTAAATTGTACATTATTTTTATTTCAATCAAAATTAAGTTTTGATTATTTAAAGAAAATAGTTGAAATTAATAGAAATCCGTCTGTTGTCAGGTTTATATTGTTAACATTGCTTTCACCGACTGTTTGTTTTTGTTAATTTAACAAATATCATTTTTGTAAATGTTGTAGTTTTGTTAAGAATCATCCGTGTAAAACGTCAAACTGAGCATATGTAACAAGCGATAGACTCAATCAATTCGTCCTCGTTCTCTGGAACTGAAAATGTGTTCATCCACATTATGGAAGATTTTATCTAAGGATCTTAGTTTATGCGCTTACAAAATTTAACTTGTGCAGGAATTAAAGCTATCCGTCCATCGCACACGCCGCCTCGGCCAATGGGCTGAAGCACAAATTGATATTGATCTTGATTTTCCAAACAAAATTTTATTCAGCGATGAAGTTGAATTTTGGTTGAAGGGGTAAGTTTGGTGAGCTTTATGGGCCGGCGGAATCAATGGTTCATATGTCTTCAAAAACGATGATGGGCGAAATTTTACAGTCAACGATGAATGGTATAGAGACATGATTTCTAACTTTTTTGTTCCCCAATTGGCTGGCTTAAATCTTGCTGATAAATGGTTCCAACAGGACGGTTAAGTCACTTGTCTACGCCGATAAAACAGACACGACTGAACACGTGGAACAAAACATTCGGCGAGTTATTTATATTTAAACATTCGTACTGAATGTATTAAAACAAGAACAAAGCTAAACATATTTCAACTCGAGTGTGAAACTAGTAGGCGAGGCACAAAGCATTTCACGAAATTTGATTGATTTTCAGTTCGGGAGCGAATATGCTATACTATTAAAGTTAGCCGATAGTTTCCAGCCGAAAGTTAAAAAAAATCGATAATGCAGATAGTGTCTTTGCTATCTCAGCCGAAAATAGAATATGTTATGTCAAATATTAATATGCATCAGCCGATATTTTTCAGCCGACATTTTTCAGCCGATATTTCTCAGCCGATATTTTTCAGCCGAAAGTGTTTTTTATACAACAAATATTTGATTTCTACAACAAAAAAAAATTAAACCATTAAAAATAAAACACTAATCAATATTTTTAATAGCATTTATAGTTATTCGGAAAAATTCATTTTACTATTGGGAAATTGCAAATAAACATAAAAATACAAAATTTGAAAATTTCTAAATAGTGACCGTTTAAAGTGTCATGGTTGGAAATAGATTCAAATGAAAGATCTTAATGATGCTCGTACCTGGAAAAAATTACAGGTTAATTTTCATGTGGGGAGTCCGGGAAAACTTGATTGAATATATCGCACACGCAAAATTTGAAAACTTCTAAATATTGACCGTTTAAAGTGTCATGGTTGGAAATAGATTCAAATGAAAGGTCTTAATAATGCTCGCACCTGGAAAAAAATTCAGGTACATTTTCATGTGGGGAGTCCGGGAAAACTCGATTGAATATATCGCACACACAAAATTTGAAAACTTCTAAATATTGACCGTTTAAAGTGTCATGGTTGGAAATAGATTCAAATGAAAGGTCTTAATAATGCTCGCACCTGGAAAAAAATTCAGGTACATTTTCATGTGGGGAGTCCGGGAAAACTCGATTGAATATATCGCACACACAAAATTTGAAAATTTCTAAATATTGACCGTTTAAAGTGTCATGGTTGGAAATACCATAACACTTTAAACCATTAAAATTTTAACCATGACACTTTAAACGGTCAATATTTAGAAATTTTCAAATTTTGTGTGTGCGATATATTCAATCGAGTTTTCCCGGACTCCCCACATGAAAATTGACCTGAAATTTTTTCCAGGTGCGATCATCATTAAGACCTTTCATTTGAATCTATTTCCAACCATGACACTTTAAACGGTCAATATTTAGAAATTTTCAAATTTTGTGTGTGCGATATATTCAATCGAGTTTTCCCGGACTCCCCACATGAAAATGTACCTGAAATTTTTTCCAGGTGCGAGCATCATTAAGACCTTTCATTTGAATCTATTTCCAACCATGACACTTTAAACGGTCAATATTTAGAAATTTTCAAATTTTGTGTGTGCGATATGTTCAATCGAGTTTTCCCGGACTCCCCACATGAAAATTGACCTGCAATTTTTTCCAGGTGCGATCATCATTAAGACCTTTCATTTGAATCTATTTTCAACCATGACACTTTAAACGGTCAATATTTAGAAATTTTCAAATTTTGTGTGTGCGATATATTCAATCGAGTTTTCCCGGACTCCCCACATGAAAATTGACCTGAAATTTTTTCCAGGTGCGATCATCATTAAGACCTTTCATTTGAATCTATTTCCAACCATGACACTTTAAACGGTCAATATTTAGAAATTTTCAAATTTTGTGTGTGCGATATGTTCAATCGAGTTTTCCCGGACTCCCCACATGAAAATTGACCTGCAATTTTTTCCAGGTGCGATCATCATTAAGACCTTTCATTTGAATCTATTTCCTACTATGACACTTTAAACGGTCAATATTTAGAAATTTTCAAATTTTGTGTGTGCGATATATTCAATCGAGTTTTCCCGGACTCCCCACATGAAAATTGACCTGAAATTTTTTCCAGGTGCGATCATCATTAAGACCTTTCATTTGAATCTATTTCCAACCATGACACTTTAAACGGTCAATATTTAGAAATTTTCAAATTTTGTGTGTGCGATATATTCAATCGAGTTTTGCCGGACTCCCCACATGAAAATGTACCTGAAATTTTTTCCAGGTGCGAGCATCATTAAAACCTTTCATTTGAATCTATTTCCAACCATGACACTTTAAACGGTCAATATTTAGAAATTTTCAAATTTTGCGTGTGCGCTATATTCAATCAAGTTTTCCCGGACTCCCCACATGAAAATTAACCTGTAATTTTTTCCAGGTACGAGCATCATTAAGATCTTTCATTTGAATCTATTTCCAACCATGACACTTTAAACGGTCAATATTTAGAAATTTTCAAATTTTGTGTGTGCGATATATTCAATCGAGTTTTCCCGGACTCCCCACATGAAAATGTACCTGAAATTTTTTCCAGGTGCGAGCATCATTAAGACCTTTCATTTGAATCTATTTTCAACCATGACACTTTAAACGGTCAATATTTAGAAATTTTCAAATTTTGTGTGTGCGATATATTCAATCGAGTTTTCCCGGACTCCCCACATGAAAATTGACCTGAAATTTTTTCCAGGTGCGATCATCATTAAGACCTTTCATTTGAATCTATTTCCAACCATGACACTTTAAACGGTCAATATTTAGAAATTTTCAAATTTTGTGTGTGCGATATGTTCAATCGAGTTTTCCCGGACTCCCCACATGAAAATTGACCTGCAATTTTTTCCAGGTGCGATCATCATTAAGACCTTTCATTTGAATCTATTTCCTACTATGACACTTTAAACGGTCAATATTTAGAAATTTTCAAATTTTGTGTGTGCGATATATTCAATCGAGTTTTCCCGGACTCCCCACATGAAAATTGACCTGAAATTTTTTCCAGGTGCGATCATCATTAAGACCTTTCATTTGAATCTATTTCCAACCATGACACTTTAAACGGTCAATATTTAGAAATTTTCAAATTTTGTGTGTGCGATATATTCAATCGAGTTTTGCCGGACTCCCCACATGAAAATGTACCTGAAATTTTTTCCAGGTGCGAGCATCATTAAAACCTTTCATTTGAATCTATTTCCAACCATGACACTTTAAACGGTCAATATTTAGAAATTTTCAAATTTTGCGTGTGCGATATATTCAATCAAGTTTTCCCGGACTCCCCACATGAAAATTAACCTGTAATTTTTTCCAGGTACGAGCATCATTAAGATCTTTCATTTGAATCTATTTCCAACCATGACACTTTAAACGGTCAATATTTAGAAATTTTCAAATTTTGTGTGTGCGATATATTCAATCGAGTTTTCCCGGACTCGCCACATGAAAATTGACCTGAAATTTTTTCCAGGTGCGAGCATCATTAAGACCTTTCATTTAAATCTACTACCAACCATGACACTTTAAACGGTCAATATTTAGAAATTTTCAAATTTTGTGTGTGCGATATATTCAATCGAGTTTTCCCGGACTCCCCACATGAAAATTGACCTGACATTTTTTCCAGGTACGAGCATCATTAAGACCTTTCATTTGAATCTATTTCCAATCATGACACTTTAAACGGTCAATATTTAGAAATTTTCAATTTTTGTATTTTTATGTTTATTTGCAATTTCCCAATAGTAAAATGAATTTTTCCGAATAACTATAAATGCTATTAAAAATATTGATTAGTGTTTTATTTTTAATGGTTTAAATTTTTTTTGTTGTAGAAATCAAATATTTGTTGTATAAAAAACACTTTCGGCTGAAAAATATCGGCTGAGAAATATCGGCTGAAAAATGTCGGCTGAGAAATGTCGGCTGAAAAATATCGGCTGATGCATATTAATATTTGACATAACATATTGTATTTTCGGCTGAGATAGCAAAGACACTATCTGCATTATCGATTTTTTTACTTTCGGCTGGAAAGTATCGGCTAACTTTAACAGGGTGAATATGCTGCTTTTTATTTCCGATGCCATGTACGCAGCATTAAGGAGCTTTTACATTGCTTCTGTTAACTTTACTTGTTGTTGCATATTTTACATTTTGAAATTTGTTTTTATTTAGATGTGTTACCATGGCAGAAGTTCTTCAGTTGTCTAATTTTGAGATCTCATGGTGGTTCGTGGAAGACGTTCTAGAGGTCGTGGTAGATTCTAAAATTTCTAGTAGACCGCAGCGAAGAGTACAATTAAGATAGTTATGATTTAATATAAAATATGTTGTAATGTACATCGTCGTAGTTCATTTATCTTGGAAGTTGTTCAATTTCCTGTTACAAATGACTCCTTGCCTTTAAATCTGTGAGTGTGTTGTATATTTGTTTTTGTTTTGCATCACCCACTTATAATGTCGCGATATTTAATTCAACATCGACAAACACTAGTTTAAAATCAGCATTTCGGCTGACAATTCGATCTTCGAAGACAGTGCGCAAAATAATAATTGAAACGTGAGCTGTGTGGCACGGAGTGCCGTCTTGTTGAAACCAAATGTTGCCTATGTCCTTCTCTTCAAGTGCCGAGAACAAAAAATCGTTTTTAATGGCGAGGTAGTGCTCACCATTGACAGTAAGGGCGGCTACTTGCTCATTTTCAAAGAAAAATGCCCCAATGATGCCATCGGACCAAAATCCGCACCAAACAGTCACTCATTGATGATGCATTGGCTTCTCTACGATCACTTGCGGGTTATCCGTGCCCAACATGCGACAATTCTGCTTGTTTACATAGCCGCCAAGATGGAAATGCGCCTCATCCGAAAAGATGATTTTTTTGCCAAAATCGGCATCTTCTTCAGGTCAATCGCAAGCCCACTCAGCGAACCGAAAACGCAATGAGTGGTCTCTTTGCTTCAATTCCTGAACCAATTGAACTTTATACGCACATTAAAATAACGCACATATGGAGCACCCGGCACTTCGTATCTTCCGAAAACCGCACGCAATTTTCGCACACATTCTGCAACATTACCATGATTTTTGAAGTAATGTTTCAATATTTCTTAGCGCTGTTCAAGCGAATTCACAACCATTTTCGTTCAGCGGATGGATAAAACTAACTTTCTGTGAAATCAGGAGTGACATAACCCTTACCATACTCAAAATAACCGCTAGTTCAAAAAAATGGTTAGATGTCCCACCCTGTATAGGGGAGATATCGCATACGTACTGATTTCCTCTGACAAAAATATATTTATCGAAGTCTAGTTGACTACTTGTTGGCAAATGCCTCGTAAATGGACTGTTTCATTGTGACGCATTTCTGTGAAACACAGAAACGGCTAATTGAATATCTGCCAATTTGTGGAGAGTATTTCCTCCTGGAATTTGATTGTATGTAGGAATATGTTCTAAAATCTTTCTCAGCTCTTCTTCTAGTTGCTGCGGTGTGAGAAGTAATGGATGAATTTTACCGTGTTGAGAGTTGGCTAGTACGTCGATTATTGCATTTTGAGTGTCCTATAACTCTTATCAAAACATTAATGGTTATTGATTGAATTTTGTTGTGACGTAGATTATCGGCAACCAGAAGGTTTGAACGTTTTATTCGAGCAGATACAAATGCATTGAGCTAACATGATGATCGTGCTTCACTATAATAACGGCTGTATCAAATAATAGAAGTTGATTTTTCAAAAGGTTTTGGTCCCTTGATCCAACAGAAATCGGTAGTCTACATATTCTGGTTATGTTCCTTGTCAAACAAACACTTATCACCTTGTTTTACTGTAACACCTCTTACAAGACTACCTGAGCCATGACGGAGTTTAATAATTCTTGCGAGTGGCCATCTTGTTAAAGAAAGCAATCCATCTTTTATAAGAACAAATGATCCTTCCTTCATGTTGGGTTGTTCCTTTGATCTTGAGTTGATTCACGGTTCTATTTGAGCTAATATGGTTGCGAGGTCTTCCAAAATTAAGGTATGGCGCCCAAAAATATTTTTAATATGTTGTTCTGACGTCTTTAGTCCGGCCTCCCAAAATCCTCCAAAATAAGGACTTCCTGGAGTAATAAAGTGTCCTTCAGTCTGTTCTTCTGCAAGTTTGGCAATAAATTAATTACTTTGATGTTAAGATTGCTTCTTTAATATTTCACTAGTACCCACAAAATTTGTGCCGTAATCACGAAATAATTTGTGATATAGGCCATTTTGGATGTAAATCGTTTAGACGCTGCTGTAAAAGCTTCCCTTGTAAACCGCCTTTAAGGCCACACGCAAGATATATCTCTTGCGAGTGATATATCTCTTGCAAATTATCTTGTAGCGCCCTTTGTATAGCTTCAATCTGCGATGGGACCAGCGTAATATTCTCCACTGTTTGTGAATGGAGATAATGGCAATATTCTTTCAGTTGGTAATATTCCAATTAATTATTGCAAGATTAACATATTTGCTCTGCTACATACCAAACAATTATGATATAACGGATTCACTTTTCTCATTTATGATCCAGTAATTTCATATTAAGTAGGCTACAGTGACCTGATTTCCTCCATGCAGTGTTTTGTGGTGCGCTTCTTTGATGATCAAATTCGAGAATTGATGAGTTCTAATCATGGTTCATATCCGGCTCCCGTATTTAACCAATTGAACTCCTTTCCAAAGCATTGTAGTTGTACAATTTTGAAGATTGATATTATTGCACTGGTTTGGATTTCTTTCAGCGTCTCCGGCCAATTCTAGCTCGTGAATCCCCATACTGAGGTTATTGAGTATGTTGATAGTTTTAGCTACGTTGGACCTTCCCACCACAGCGGACGGTTGGTCAGTTATGTGAAATTTAAGCCTTTTGAGGTTATTTTTTATCCAGCTTAATATCACCATAGAGTCTGTCCAGCAGTATGTTTTGTTTTTATTGCTCAAGTCCAGGGCTGTTCTCACTTTAGTAGGTAGTTTGGATAATAATAAGGCTGTATTTAGTTTCAATCTCCGAAGTGAGATTGTATGATTTAAGGGTTCTACATTTGTTTTTGCAGAAATGATGCGTGTTATGTTTTTAGATTTGGTATAAGCTATTGCAGCTTATGCTTGACTTGATGCATCGCAAACCCGATGTAGTTCCATGTTCGCGTTTTCCGTGTAGTTTATTCAGCGAACAATTCTAATCTTTTCCAGATCTGGTAATTTATTACGAGAGGAGGAGATTGATTTTGGAGCCTTTGGCGACTGATAAAACTAGACTGTAATTTCTCGAGTTCAAAATTAATGATGACGTATTGTAACGACACGGGCGCTGACCTTTCGGTAGTCCCTGTCAGACGTTACGAAAAGTAACAACCTAGTTTTATCAGCCGCCAATGCCTCAAAAATCAATACCTAGGGCTTGAAAATGCTTAAGGTTAATATCGGACTCAAACGCCCATTCACTAATGCTTTCGTTTTAGCTGCTGGAAATCGTCCGATCATTTGCGCCATTTTTCTCGGGAAATTGACTCTCTTAGTAGATATCAAACGAAAACGGCTGATTGATTCAGCGACTCAGCTGTCAATCAATGCCTAGTCGACCCGTTAAACATTCCGTGATTCATCATACGTATAACGACAAGTCATTTGCCTGTATCTCGACCACAAAGACTAGATCCAATTCGGCACAAAGCTGCGTATACTGAATCTCAACAAATGGTGGAATTAGGGGTTTGTCGCGCATCGGCATCAACCCTCTCTTGCTCTTTTCATATGGTATACGTATAGGAAATAAAATGTTTGAAGACCGTGTGGAGACTACCGCCATCCTAATTCCGTGACAATACCGAATCGTTACTCGATACCACACGTTCACAATTTCTCGATGAATTTATGTGGATGCTCTAGCTTCTCCAAAACAAATCTCGTCAAAGCCTATCATTTAATACCCGTGGTACCGTGGTACACAAAAAGACAATTACGACCCCATTTGGCCTTTTCGAATTTACACGTATGCCATTTAGTTTAGAAACGCCGCTCAAACAAAGTCACGCGCGATTTAGACTTCACGTTCACGTACATTGTCGACATTATTGTGGCATCGTAAAATGAGGAACAACACAAACTACATCTTTAACAACATTTTCAACGACTCGATGAGTTTGGTGTCAATATAAGAGGTCTAAATGCGTTTTTGGTTGAAACTCTCCCGATTTCTTTTGCCATACGATCACGCCGATCACGTGAAGTTCAGTATTACGACGGATGCATCGAACACTGCTGGCGAAGCAGTTTTACAGCAATAAAATGACGACTGATAGGAACCGTTGGATTTATTTTCAATTATTCGCGATCTACCTTTCGATTAAACATTTTATATATTTTGTTGGTGGTCGGAACTTCACTATTTACACCGACCATAAACCTCTGACTAGAGCAATTCACTCTAAAACTGAATGTAATCCACGACAAGCAAGGTATTTGGATTACATCAGCCAATTTACCACGGATATTCGACATGTGAACGGTAAAGATGACATTGTCGCGGATACGCTATCCGGCACAATCGACCACGAAACGGTAACATCGAACTAACAAACGACAATCGAATCAGTCGAAACAAACTTCGGCTATCCGAAAATAGAAGAGGCATAAAAAGCGGGCCTAGGATTTCAGAATTTACTTTCTCGTGCCGAATGTCATGCTAGTTCGACTTATAAACTAGAGCTTTTTAAATTACCCGCCATCGAAATATACTGCGAAACATCGACAGGAGCGAATCGCCCATATATCGCAGTTCCAGTACAACGCTAAATTATCGATGCGTTACACAATATTTCTCATCCTGGTATCCGCGTTACTCGATAATTAATTGTTGCTCAATATTTCTTGTCAGACGTAGGTAAAGACGTAGGTAATTTGGCACAAGCTTGTTTATCTTGCTAGCGATCGAAAGTCCAATGGCATACAATGGAATACCCACGACTGCGTATATCATCCGCAAGCAAATGGCATAGTCGAGCGATTTAATTGGCACCTCAAAACTGCTCTCAAGGTCCGAGAAAATACGGTTCATTGGAGCTCCGAAATTTCCATCATATTAATTGGAATTCGAGTTTCGGTAAAATAAGATCTCATTCAAGTGCTCATACCAGCCAAAATGGTCTACGAGCAGACACTAAAACTATCTGGTGAGTTCTTTCCCGAAAATACTCACAAATATTTTGAAACCCGCTTCCCAACTGCTTTAGAATGAGTTGACGATGCATATAGCCGAAAATTAGATTACGACGAGAGCAGAACCATTACGAAATGATAGTTTCGAAAAGGAACGTGAGGCACCGTAAATCTAAATTTATATTTCGGTTTTTAGAACAATGGATTACCGACAGAAACAAACAGCTAATTGGGAATATGGACAATATTATTATACTGCGACAACATCTGCGACTGGAACTTGGAAGGTATTTTGAACCAAAATATCCTATGCCTGTGATTCCGACATTTATTCTGATAGTTATTATAAAACATTTTTTTTGTCAAGGTGAACGGAATAAAGTTTGAGTCATTTCAGAATGTTTAGATTCACTGCATACTCAAATTCGTAGTGTCCTATAGCGACACAGTGTCCTCTGAAATAATTTTTAGCAAATTCGGACAACTAATATTGTTTTTACTTTTTGTTTTCTATTGTAATGGGTTTTATTGTGGTTGTTCCGTACATTGGTCTATCTTCTAGGTGGGTTGTCAGGTCGGTGTTATCTGTTCCAAAATTCGCATTGAAATCTTTATCTTGTATCATTTTCTGTGTGTCCTTGTTATTGTGGATTGTAGTTGTTCATAGAACTCATCCTACGATTATTCTGCTACTTACTGGTTTCTATTCCACTAGTACTTTCTTCGCTTTACCTATTATTAATATACTCACACCTTATTCATCGCGTCAGAGTATATAATCAGGTAATTTACTTCGCTTGAGTTTACTTCATCACTATTTTCCATCTCACCTCACTGAGACCGATAATTTCGATTTTGTAACGTTTTATTTCTTTATCTCATTGTGCTAACCTTGGTGCTTCTGTTAGAGTTTTCACGTCCAAATTCCGATTCGTGTCCGTGTACGATAGCCGAGGGTCGATATTTGCGATTTGCATTATTTATTGTAGTATTCGTTTTTGCAACCATTTTGAATTCGGATTAATGAACGATTGGTCCAATCCTAGACAGGTCTTCTGAGCAAGGTATAGTGGCATACCGGTGAGATAAGTTGCGTTCCATTCCATTATTAACTTTCTTTTATAATCTTCCCAAAAAGTGATCCAAATTTGTACTAACCTACTGTTGTTGTCTTATCTACCTCCAAGAAAACTCCAGTGAAAAAGGACCAGGAAAAACTAACGTTGATTGAAAATTAATTGGTGAATGTCGGACAAATGTAATCCTGAGCAAACCTAAATAAAATCAATATCGCTTACATTAACATATCGCCACCTGCATTATGGTTCAAGACAATATAATTTACAGTTATCGGAGAATTTTAGTCTGGAAAACCCAATTTGGGTTGTAACGCAACCAAAAACAGCAAAATCAATCAAAATACTCATTTATCCTTCAAGTTTTCTAGTATTCCAACTACGTTCCGGACGTTAGAATTAAAAATGAAGTCAGACTGCACATTTGGCAAAGTGACTTAAACCATTAATCGATTATGTGTTTATGCGTTATAATCGATTAACCTCAGGAACGTACATTGTAAACCAACATTTTATTTGATATCGTTACAAAACTAACTTGATTTGAACCAGAATGAAAATTATTAATTTCTATAAAGCTAGAAGTAAAACGTCTTAAAACATTCTCCCATTTTCCGGAGGATTACATCACCGCCAATACAGAATCGATTTGCAATCAGCAAATGTGACAGTACCGTGTAAACGGCTTGTATGAAAGTTACGGGACCTAACTACTAGTGTACGCTAGAGAAATGCCAACTTCTTACACTTCCCAGGTTCCATTGGCTTTAGTAAAGTACTCGCAAGTACTTCTATAGCTTCTCATAACTACTCAATAAAATTTTTTGTTTTCTTATGTTTAACTTCAAATTAACAAATTTGTATTCCATTGAATATCTATCTACTCACAAGTACTTGCAAGCAATTTGCTAATGATGCTATAAAATAATTTTGGTTTAGTGACCATTGGCCAAGATATTTTAATCTCACCAGTTTGTTTTATAAAAAATTTCATTTTAACTGCATATATGTAAACCCCAATTTACACTGCAAGACTATAAGATGACGACATGGTACAGAAACAATTAGTAGAAATGTTTAATGTTGAAGTATCAACATGGAGAGTATCCAGAAAATTAATCATCTCAGAAATTCACATCATAAGCAAGTAGGCCAGCAAGGGACGTATCAGTTACATTACCGCCAATAAGCATTACCATACAGTAAAAATAAAGAAATCAAGGCTCTCAATAGAAGACCAACCAAACCGCATCATATTCGAACCTGCTAAAAAAACTGCCATCAAAGAAATGAACGTGGATGTCCTTTCTTCACCCTCGAGAAGAGTTATATCCGTGTAATCTACTATCTCAACATAACAATACACTATACCAAAAGTGTAAGGTGTCAAGTAATATTGCCGATATACATTTTTCTTTATGCGAACAATTTAAGATATTTTTTGCTTATTAGATTAAGTTTGAACTCTATTGATGAATAAGCTGGAAAATTAGTGTTTAAATGATATTTGTTTTTATTTATTTCTTGGAACCTGTAATTATTTAAGTGTTATTGTATCAATAATTTTCAATTTAATAATTAAACTGTAAGAAGTTCAAAAACCTTACAGTTAAAAAAACATTAAAGCATAGAAACACATAAAATTTATGCAAAATAATAGTTGCTGCAGCCAAGAAAAAAAACTAAATAGCTATCAAACCATAAAAGTATATAAAACCAAATAATTTAAGAAGCTTTTCGATGTATCGTCCTAATATAATTTGGTTTGTGCTCGTTAAAAATTAAATTTGAAATAGAAAAATATCGAAACGAGAAATCCTAACCAACAGAACAAAAAAAGTTATTGAAAATTGAATTTTTATGTTTTTTTATCGATAAGTGATAAGAAGACAAACAAAAATAGTTAAATCAACTTCCACTCTAAACTACTTGTTAGTTACGGTCGGTTCTAAAATTATATCCATTTTTTATGTGTTACAGAGACAGTAATTTATAAAATTCAGTAATTATGTAAATAATTCAAAATTACAACTTGAATTTACCATATACGGATAGCTTTTAATATTAGGCAGATGTGAATGATAAATTTTTATTATTACAAAAATTTAATAGGCATTTTTAGGGTATTTTGGATTGACGGTTGACAGTACATAATTAATCAAATATTTAATTAATGGTAATACGGGTATATATATATATATATATATATATATATATATATATATATATATATATATATATATATATATATATATATATATATATATATATATATATATATATATATATATATATATATATATATATATATATATATAAGTTTAGGTTATCTATGTAGTTGGGTAAATTAGTCTTTTCCGTGTTGGGAAAATATAAATTACACTATACAGGTGTCGTGTGTAAATACAACCACAATTAAATCCGGTAATTTTTATATGAATAGTTAATGTCATTGACTTTTACCTTTGTATTGCGTAATAAAAATTTATAAATATATTATGATTAATTAGCAATTTCCTAAAAAATATTAAATTTTTTAAATTTTTATTTTTTCAGAATTTGCAAAAATAAGATTACGATAAGAAGAAAATCATCATCGTAAATTCACTTTGATCTTTAAAAATATAAGATATTAAATTATTATTATATTTTTCTACTTAATCCATTACTACATATATCTAGTTGTTATCGAGTGCTTTAAGAATATTGCAACTCGTACGAAGAAAGACAAACATTTATAAAATGTATGTAAACAAAAAATAAATAAATTAAATATTACTAATTCTTCAACCACCAACAATGCAGTTGGATAAACGACGACAGTTAAAAAAATATATTTTTGTTTAATTTCTTATAAATGCTGCTTACATGCATCGCATCGCATCGTAAAGGACAACGCATGGAAACCAAAACGACATATAGAGAATATCAAAAACGACAAGTAAAACAAACCAAAGAAAATTTATTTATTTATTAAATAACGTTGCAAAGCAAAAAAATTTTATTTTTATTTTTTGTTTTCTATTTTGACATAAAATTTATAGTCGGTAAGTTGTCACATTGAATTTAATGAATGATCTTATTTTGTTATATTTAATTTTTGTTTTCGTACTTAAACATAAATAAAAAATTTATCCAATTGTATTTTGGTTTTTCTGTGAAAAGAAAATTCACACATTTTCTTGTTTAACACATCCGGCGTGTCAGTAGGCCATTTAGGCATACAGTTAAATGAACTGGCAAGTACAAGGTATTTTATTTGTTCCATTATGCAATTGACTATAGATGCTCTGGCTATATGTTCTTCCACGAGTCCGGCATATCGAAGGTGATATCGTTAAATTGCAATGTTTCGTTTACAAAGCTTTTAGGATTTATTTTATATTTAGTTTAAAAGCGTTGGACGATAGGAGCTATTGGCACAAATGTTGTAAAGACTAAAACCGTTTCATCAAAACAAACGAAATACAAAAACTATTAAAATAATTATTAAATCAGGAATCAAAATGAATTTTTCATCATCAGATTACGGTCTGTGTTGAAAGTGAACACAACTATCACCCCCTGTCGGAAGCCAAATTGATACGCAGACCCATTTTCGAAACCAGTACTATAAGCTGGAGCTATGCATTGTAGAGATGGTTCTACGTAAATCGGACCTATAGTCGTATGCCCTTAAATTGGTAGATAACTTCCTAACGACGTGAAAAGTTAACCGCGAAAGAGTCTAGAGTACTTTCGGCCTCAGAGAAGATTAAATTAAATCTTAAATTAAAAATGAATAACTTTACTCTTTTTCTGTCAACAGACTTTTATATTTAAATCAGAGAAATGAAAAACTTTTGTTATCTCAACTACAAGGGGGTCCGGTACCTGCCACAGTCGTAATCACCCAAAATACCAACCAATACCACGACTTCGCCTTATTTTTTCCCCATTTCGACACAACATAGACGTAAATCGTTAAAAAGATCTTCTGATCAAAATGACCGTTGTAGCGTTGTTACCAGTTACTGAACAAATTTTTCCAAGAATTGAATTGTGGATCAATTGAATCTTTTTGCATTCATAATTTCGCTTTCCTAAACTACTTTAGAATTCGAAGGCATCAATAAGCGAATATTTTTAGATAGATATTGATCAGTGTGAGCCAATCAAAAAATTTCAAGAAAATCTCTTGGGGATTTGGGGGTAAAATTTGATCATAACCCCAAGAATTGAATTGTAGATCAATTGAATCGTTTTCTGTTCATAATTTTGCCTACCTAAACTACTTTAGAATTCGAAGTCATCAATAAGCAAATACTTATAAAGGGTGTTTTTTTAAGAGGTTGCCGATTTTTTTTTTGAATAAAACACATATAAAATTATGAAATGACCAAAATTTTTTTTTATTTGGTAGATAATTTTTTGGCATTTAACATTTAAACACAATTTCTGGCATATGGCTACCACGACTATTTTTCACAAATGTCATTCTGGAGGTCCAATTTTCCAGCACTTTTTCAAGCATTTGAGGGCGTATGTCAGCAATGACACGTTGAATATTGGTTTCCAAAGCGTCAATCGATTGAGGTTTATCCACATAAACCAATGACTTCACGTATCCCCACAAAAAGTAATCGAGTGGCGTCAAATCGCATGAACGCGGAGGCCAATTCACCGGACCATTTCTCGAAATAATGTTGTCGTTGAAAGTTTCTTTCAATAAGTCGATTGTTTCACGTGCTGTATGGCAAGTGGCACCATCTTGTTGAAACCACATTTCATCCATATCCATATCTTCAAGATTTGACAACAAAAACTCATTTAACATGGTTCTGTATCGATTTCCATTCACGGTAACGCGTCGTCCTTCCTCATTTTTAAAGAAATATGGACCGATGATCCCACCAGCCCATAGACCGCACCAAACAGTACATTTATCAGGATGCATTGGTAATTCTTGAACGGCGTGTGGATTATCTTTGCTCCAAATGCGACAATTTTGTTTGTTGACGTATCCATTTAACCAAAAATGCGCCTCACCACTGAAGAGAATTTTACGGTAAAAAAATGGATCTTCGTTCAATTGATTTAACGACCAATCACTGAATTCACGGCGCAAACGATGGTCGTGTGGCTTTAATTCTTGCACCAATTGAATTTTGTATGGCACCAAACCCAAATCTTTACGTAAAATTTTCCATAAAGCAATTTGCTGAGCACGACGACGAATCGATAAATTGTCGTTTTCTTCGACACTGGCCTCAACGACAGCAATATTTTCTTCTGTACGAACTCTTCTCATTCTTGTCGGTGGCTTGGCATCCAAAAGAGTGAATGTAGACCGAAATTTGGTAATTACGTTCTTTATGGTGGTCTCTGACGGACGATTATGTGCACCATAAAATTCACGAAGTGCTCTATAAACATTTTTAATTGAACACTGATTTTGAAAATAAATTTCCACGATTTGAAAACGTTGTTCTGGAGTTAACCTATTCATAATGATTTGCCAAACAATACTGAGTAGAAATGCCACTTTGAGCTGTCAAAACAACTGTCATAAAATAAAACGACATCTATCGGAAAAACAAACCTCCTAAAAAAACACCCTTTAGATAAATATTGGTCAGATTAAACTCCAAGAAAGTTTCAAGAATATCTCTTAAGAAGATCAATATCAGTTTTAATAAAATTGTACCCCCTAATCCCCAAGAGAGTTTCCTGAAACTTTATGCAGAGCTTAAACTGATCAACATCTATCTATAAATATTCACATATTGATGCCTTCGAATTCTAAAGTAGTTTAGGAAGGCAAAATTATGAACGGAAAACGATTCAATTGATCTACAGCTCAATTCTTGGGGTTTTGATCAAATTTTACCCCCTAATCCTCAAGAGATTTTTCTGAGACTTTATACAGAGCTTAAACTGACCAATATCTATCTACAAATATTCGCTTATTGATGTCCTCGAATTCTAAAGTAGTTTAGGAAGGCAAACTTATGAACGGAAAACGATCCAATTGATCTATAATTCAAGTCTTGGAGTTTTAATAAAATTTTACGCCCTAATCCACAAGAGATTTTCCTGAAACTTTATGCAAAGCTTAAACTGGTCAATATCTATCTACATGCATTCGCTTATTGATGCCTTCGAATTCTAAAGTAGTTAAGGAAAGCAAAATTATGAACGGAAAAAAGCAAAATTATGAACGGATTCAATTGATCTATAATTCAATACTCAATTCAAGCCAAATTATAAACGGAAAACGATTCAATTGATCTATAATTGAATTATTGGAGTTTTAATCAAATTTTACCCCTAATCCCCAAGAGATTTTCCTGAAACTTTATGCAGAGCGTAAACTGATCAATATCTATCTACAAATTATCGCTTATTGAGGCTTGCGAATTCTAAGGTCTTTTTAGAATTCTGCCAGTAAGTGTATCAACCAATGCCAACAGTTATTGGAGTTTTAATCAAATTTTACCCCTAATCCACAAGACATTTTCCTCAAACTTTATGCAGAGCTTAAACTGACCAATATCTATCTACAATTATTCGTTTATTGATGCCTTAGAATTCTAAAGTAGTTTAGGAAGGCAAAATTATGACCGGAAAACGATCCAAATGACCTATAATTCAATTCTTGGAGTTTTAATAAAATTGTACCCCCTAATCCCCAAGAGAGTTTCCTGAAACTTTATGCAGAGCTTAAACTGATCAATATCTATCTACAAATATTCACTTATTGATGCCTTCGAATTCTAAAGTAGTTTAGGAAGGCAAAATTATGATCGGAAAACGATCCAATTGATCTATAATTCAATTCTTGGAGTTTTATCAAATTTAACGACCCAATCCACAAGAGATTTTCCTGAAACTTTATGCAGAGCTTAAACTGATCAACATCTATCTATAAATATTCGTTTATTGATGCCTTAGAATTCTAAAGTAGTTTAGGAAGGCAAAATTATGACCGGAAAACGATCCAAATGACCTATAATTCAATTCTTGGAGTTTTAATAAAATTGTACCCCCTAATCCCCAAGAGAGTTTCCTGAAACTTTATGCAGAGCTTAAACTGATCAATATCTATCTACAAATATTCACTTATTGATGCCTTCGAATTCTAAAGTAGTTTAGGAAGGCAAAATTATGATCGGAAAACGATCCAATTGATCTATAATTCAATTCTTGGAGTTTTATCAAATTTAACGACCCAATCCACAAGAGATTTTCCTGAAACTTTATGCAGAGCTTAAACTGATCAACATCTATCTATAAATATTCGTTTATTGATGCCTTAGAATTCTAAAGTAGTTTAGGAAGGCAAAATTATGACCGGAAAACGATCCAAATGACCTATAATTCAATTCTTGGAGTTTTAATAAAATTGTACCCCCTAATCCCCAAGAGAGTTTCCTGAAACTTTATGCAGAGCTTAAACTGATCAATATCTATCTACAAATATTCACTTATTGATGCCTTCGAATTCTAAAGTAGTTTAGGAAGGCAAAATTATGATCGGAAAACGATCCAATTGATCTATAATTCAATTCTTGGAGTTTTATCAAATTTAACGACCCAATCCACAAGAGATTTTCCTGAAACTTTATGCAGAGCTTAAACTGATCAACATCTATCTATAAATATTCGTTTATTGATGCCTTAGAATTCTAAAGTAGTTTAGGAAGGCAAAATTATGACCGGAAAACGATCCAAATGACCTATAATTCAATTCTTGGAGTTTTAATAAAATTGTACCCCCTAATCCACAAGAGAGTTTCCTGAAACTTTATGCAGAGCTTAAACTGATCAATATCTATCTACAAATATTCACTTATTGATGCCTTCGAATTCTAAAGTAGTTTAGGAAGGCAAAATTATGATCGGAAAACGATCCAATTGATCTATAATTCAATTCTTGGAGTTTTATCAAATTTAACGACCCAATCCACAAGAGATTTTCCTGAAACTTTATGCAGAGCTTAAACTGATCAACATCTATCTATAAATATTCACTTATTGATGCCTTCGAATTCTAAAGTTGTTTAGGAAGGCAAAATAATGAACGGAAAACGATCCAATTGATCTATAATTCAATTCTTGGAGTTTTAATCAAATTGTACGCCCTGATCCACAAGAGATTTTCCTGAAACTTTATGCAGAGCTTAAACTGATCAACATCTATTTATAAATATTCACTTATTGATGCCTTCGATTTCTAAAGTAGTTTAGGAAAGCAAAATTATGAACGGAAAACGATTCAATTTATCTATATTTAAATTATAGGAGTTTTAATCAAATTTTACCCCCTAATCTCCAAGAGAGTTTCCTGAAACTTTATGCAAAGCTTAATCTGGTGAATATCTATCTACAATCATTCGCTTATTGATGCCTTCGAATTCTAAAGTAGTTTAGGAAGGCAAAATTATGCACGGAAAACGATCCAATTGATCTTTAATTCAATTCTTGGAGTTTTATCAAATTTTACGCCCCAATCCACAAGAGATTTTCCTGAAACTTTATGCAGAGCTTAAACTTATCAACATCTATCTACAATCATTCGCTTATTGATGCCTTCGAATCCTAAAGTAGTTAAAGAAAGCAAAGTTCTCAACGGAAAACGATTCAATTGATCTACTCGTATAATTAATTTATTGGGGTTGTAATCATATTGTACGCCCTAATCCACAAGAGATTTTCCTGAATCTTTATGCAGAGCTTAAACTGAGCAATGCTTTTCTACAAATATTCGCTTATTGATGCTTGCGAATTCTAAAGTAGTTTAGAACTGCAAAATTATAAACGAAAAACGATTCAATTGATCTATAATTCAATTCTTGGAGTTTTAATCAAATTTTACCCCTAATCCCCAAGAGATTTTCCTGAAACTTTATGCAGAGCTTAAACTGATCAATATCTATCTACAATCATTCGATTATTGTGATGCCTTCAAATTCTAAAGTAGTTTAGGAAAGCAAAATTATGAACGGAAAACGATTCAATTGAACTATAATTCAATTATTGAAGTTTTAATCATATATTGTACCCCCTAATCCCCAAGAGATTTTCCTGAAACTTTATGCAGAGCGTAAACTGGTCAATATTTATCTAAAAATTATCGCTTGTTGATGCTTGCGAATTCTAAAGTAGTTTAGAACTGCAAAATTATAAACGAGAAACGATTCAATTGATCTACTCGTATAATTAATTTATTGGGGTTTTAATCATATTGTACGCCCTAATCCACAAGAGATTTTCCTGAATCTATGCAGAGCTTAAACTGAGCAATGCTTATCTACAAATATTCACTTATTGATGCCTTCGAATTCTAAAGTAGTTTAGGAAAGCAAAATTATGAACGGAAAACGATTCAATTGATCTATAACTAAATTATTGGAATTTTAATCAAATTTTACCCCCTAATCCCCAAGAGATTTTCCTGAAACTTTATGCAGAGCTTAAACTGGTGAATATCTATCTACAATCATTCGCTTATTGATGCCTTCAAAATCTAAAGTAGTTTAGGAAAGCAAAATTATGAACGGAAAACGATTCAATTGATCTGTAATTCAATTTTTGGAGTTTTAATCAAATTTTACCCACTAATCCTCAAGAGATTTTTCTGAAAGTAGTTTAGGACAGCAAAGTCATGAGTACAGAACTTCGTTTTATTTAAGTTCTTCGGTGACGTTTTAGTTTGAATAATAATTTTAGAATAAATTTGATTATGTTAATTTTTTAATATTATTTTGATAGTTTGGTTGTTTAAGATTTGTTGGTTGTTTTTTCTGTATTAATGCTTGTTAATAAATTTCAATTATTATGTTGAGTGCTTTATTATAAACAATAATTGAAAGATTCACTAATACTATCAAACGATTTTAAATTTAGGAAGGTTTTAGGAAATTCTTCACTACCGTGTGGAAATGATCGTGTTAGAACGTTGCTGTCAACATGGCGGAATTAAAATGGTGGTGGTCCTTATGATTTTTTTTAGATATTTTAGTGCTAACAATACTTGGAAACGTGAGAAATTTAAAATATGTTTTATTGCTTAACCTAGGGGAAAAAATTAAACTGAATTGTTCTTGTCAAAATACAAAGTTTGGGTTGGCAAATTTAACGGTTAAAATTGTATTTAAATATTTAATCTGAAGCAAAATTTTTAATCAATGATTTATTATTTAAAATAAATTTTTGTGTTTGTCAATACTGCGAAATAAATTTTTTTTGTAATCATACTTTAAATAGAAAACTTAGTGTAATCGACACTCGGGAACTCCAGAATTTAAAAATATATTTTTGTATATTTTTTCGAGCAAAATATCCAATGGAATTTTTATCGTCTAGACTAATTTTTATTGTCAATATATCGAGATCAAAATTTTTGTTGTCAATATGCTAAAGTTAATAGAATAAGGTTTACAGTTTCGATTTATCTTTGCCACATTAACCGTTTAATGGGTCCTCCTGCAACATTTTATGAACAAAGTTTTCAATGAAGTCTTTTCCTGGCGTTATCCGAGCTTTAATTGAAATATTGTAGCTACTCAATTTTTTTTATTGCGAGTTTGATGAATATTAATGTTGTCGTAAAAATTCAAACTGATTGAATGCCCGATAAATCATCAGCTTTGAGGTTTTGAATACATAGTTTGTTACATCACTGTTTCAAATTGGCCACACATTTATCTAGAGACATGATGATACGTCGTTTGCGTTATATTGAGCTGCTGAAAGGCAAACTCGGCTAATAGGTTTTAAATAATTTAGGCTGTGGTATTCATATTATTTTTAATGCCATAAATGACAATAAGGAGTTCTGTATTATGTCAAATTATTTTGCGATAATTGTGATAATTCAACTAATTTCTCCTTTTAAGTAATGGCCAAATAAGTTTATATTTCCTAAACTTCATTGATTTTATCAAACAATTAATGATAAATAAGTAAACGGCACCGTTCATAAGCATTTTATTTTAGACGTATTGCGCTACTAGGTGCCTTATTACTTTTCATGTTTATCATATGGTATTGCACTTCATCGTTCCGATCAAATTTTTAATCTGCAAGGCAGATTAGATGTTTCTTCGAGGAAAGCTGAACAATTTTCTTTTATCAGTAAGGCGTTTAGGTGTAGATAAGCTTTCATATAAATTTGTCCCCGAAACATTTCTCATTTCAATAAATTTTCACAGAATTCGTAATACAATGTTTCTCATAAAATGAAAGCTGCAAAACGTTTGTGTTTCAATAACCTATAGAAACCAATTTGCATTTCAAAATTCTCACATGAGTGTAGATTCCTAAACATCCTTAGACTTGGGTGTTGTCGCACTGTCTCACTGTGGAAATTTTGCTGCTGTGTATTATTTAATTAAAATTAAAATTATACTTAGACTATGAATCATCCATAAATCTCACCAAATAAATTCAGCAGCAAAAAATGTATTATGCACTATACACAGAAGTCATTGAATTTAAGTTTTATGCACTACAAATTTAATTTGCTATATATTCCACATAAGTATACGAGTACTACATACTCGAGTAAACGAAATTATAATAATTTTTTGTTGCAGTTACTCGTAAAATGATTTATATTAAGTTTTTAAATCATTGAACTTAAAAATCTTATTTGATATATTATTCTATTATACAAATTTTAATTTTTATTTATAAATTCACACATTTGATTTATACGAAAATATTAAAAAAATTAAATTTCTTGCAATGTGTGTTTATGTGAAATTGCATAATCTTCATCTGGATTTAATAATAACAAATTTATTATTCTGAGAAAAAATCACCAACCGAATCGCCAATTACATGTACATATCGCTTATCAATTGCCTACACACCCAAAAATAAAATAATGTTTTTCATTTATTATTATTTTTTTTTTTTTTTTTTTTTATAATTTAAAAAGAAAATTCATTCAAACGAATTTTTTCCCAATAAAAAGGAAAACGTTTAATTCATAACGACAGAGTACACGGTAGAGCAAACAAAAAATAAAATGCCACAGTGAAAATTTTGAATTTTCTTTGATCTGTGTGTGCGACCACGTTTGGGGACACTGGACTCCAAAAGAACTTGGTGTTCTACATTTTTTATTTTAAAATTTATAGCGTTTTTATTTTTCACTCAGCTCATAAATTTCTATTGCAATCTTGCGTGGAATTCTCATTAAAATGATGAATTTATTTACTTTGCTTTTGTGGACATATCGCGCGCACATGAAACTGTTTAACATTTTTACTGTTTCATTGCACTTTGCACCACTATACAGTATATTTCGTAGTTTAATACCACTTTTAAAATAATTATATTAATCTGGACGGATGGAAATTAAAAACACTTATGAATACTTTCAACTTTTTAAAAGACTTTAATTGAAAGAAGCTTGCGTAAATGTTTAATTCTGTAATCCGGAAAAATTATAAATTGTCATGTACTTGTCAAATTTATTGTAGGTTCTATATTTCTAAACCAATGAGATTTAAAGTTTGAGTTTTTTAGGAAACCATTTTTTTTTTTTAATTGGATTGGTAACGCAGTAATTGGTTAACAGAATTTCTTTCAGATACGATTTGTAAATACCTTACGAAGCTAAGTGATTAGTGCGCATACCGTATGGGTCGTAGCTAAAGTGATGTCCTTACAGGTATAACTTCTAACTTTATTATAAAATGTTTACAGTTTATATAGTAAAATTACTTGATTCAAGTAAATACTGCATTTCAGCATTGTATGTTTACATTCTTGGTCAATAACCGAAATTCAAGTAAATGCTATTTGTCAGCACTTTATGTTTATACTTTTCTGTTACCAGTTGAATTGGTAATATATTGCCGGGCCTAGTTGATGATTGGCTACGGGTCTGGAAGTGGATCTGCTGCAGCAACTTGAGTTGTTCTTCTGTGCTTCATAATGACGTAAGATGGTGTGTAGTGATGAACGTCATGCATGTTTACTTCGGTAACTGATGTCCTTAGATTCCATTGTTGATTTTGAATTGACACTTTAATGGTTTCGATATATGAGTTAAATTATGAGTTCCGATTTGCTCGTGGCATGAAGGAGAGTTCCAATCTACTGCTTAATTCTCTGTACCCTGTCAATATGAATGTTTCTCCTTTTAGCACACAGCTCAGATCTAGTGTTAGGATTCCCTATCCCCTCTTTCCCCATGGAGCGTAACGGAATCCATAGTGAGGTGATGTTTATTCTGTGTATTTCACAACTACTTGGAACGGTCCTAGTTTACTGGAAAAATTGCTCCTCACAGCTACTTGTATCTGACTGATATACCCATTCGGTGGTTGATGTACATCACAAATATATTCCTCATTGAGGTTGATACAAGCATTCAGTTCTTCGAAAGAGAGACGTTTATATTGATTATCCTGTATCGCAATCAATAAATAACTCGAGCATGGCTCGATGTATATGTAGTTTTGCTGATGAATCGTTGGAACTACCATTGCGAGGTATATGTTGTATCGTATCCTCTGTATTAGTAAAATGTTGATTTCGAATGGAACTGTTGCCTCAATTTTTATGGTTTTGATGGTGGCTATTTTATTTTCACTTCGGTATGGCATAGCCTGACTTGGTTTTAAGTTAGGAATGATTTGTTTGACATGCTCCTGAAGATGATGATGAGTTAGGTTCAAAGGATCGAGTGTGCCTTGATGAACTTCCGTGACGGTGCTGATTATTGCGGTTTCAAAGTTTCGTAGCTTGCTTTCCAGCATAGTGTGTATTGCAAGGTCGGTAAATTTTTCATGGAACAGGATGGTAGTTAGAATTTGATTGTATGCCTCGAATTTCTGTGTTGTTTCCTGAAGAGTGTGTTTCATGACGTTGATAGTCGACTTTATTATGGACATCTGATTTTGCAATAAATGATTTTTTTTGCAATTGTACCTACAAAATCGAAGGGCGCTCTTCTTCTGCGGGTGTCTTTATTTCCGCCTGAGGCGTTTAATACTTCGTTTTGTTTATTTAATTCAGCGTGGAGTGTTTTTATATGTGAAACAATGACTTCACAGTACTTAAACGTACCGGTGTGTGCTGGTTGTATAAACGTTTTATTCGAACAAAAGCGGTCTAGTAGACGAGCAGCGTTCCCAAAGTAACTTAGTTCTGGCCAATAGGAAGTCAGGTTATAATAGGTTACAATCCTTCATTCTCCGTTGATTAGCCTTGCTTGACCAATTTTATCAAAGTAGATCCCGGGATGAGAGGAGAATTTCGATATATTATATCTTGTTGGTGTTTCTGCTGCTACTAGTCCTAATGCACAGATTAACGCGATAGTGTAAAGTAGCAGCTTGAACTTGGTGCTTGCTCTTGTCACTCGGTTATGCTGTTTTGCGTGGTCGTTGATCTTTGTGATTGACCTTTTAGTAATCCTCCATTGGTGTTCTTTACTGTTACGGTACTTCATGGATCGTTCCTAGGGGTCACTTTTCTGTAGGCAGATCGTCATCCTTAATGAGCACTAGCTCTCCTTACGCTATATTTCGGTCTGGTTTGTTCCATTTGCTTCGCTTCTGCAACGATAGTATGTATTCGGTTTGCCAAATCTTCCAGAATTCTTGCGTTATTTCTTGCAAAAGTTTCCATCGTGCTAAATGGCTAATGTTTTGATTTAAGTGGCTTGGCTCTGGCATGCAAACAATATAGTTCACCTATAAGGGAATTTCCCGGTGTTAAAGTTGCGAAGTCATTGGGATCTGATGATGGTGGGAGAAGAGGACGTTAGTTGAGACATTCAAAACAATTGTTGTCATCTCTTCAAATGTAAGATGTCGTTCTCTAATTATTCTACGTAGCTGATACTTGATGGATTTGACTGCCGCTTTCCATAGTGCATCCATGTGCGGTGCTCTGGGTAATATATAATGCTATTGGGTGCCATCCTCAGCAAGCTTTTGCGTAAGCTTTTCTGTAATTGTTTCAGTGCAGCGCTTAGATCGTTCTTCATAAGTTTTGAATCCTCTATAAAGTTCGAGCCACAGTCACTGTAGAGGTGCGAACAATTACCTTGACGTGTTATGAAGCGCCTAAACGGTGCCGGAAAAGCTTTTGATGTCAATTTGCTTACTATACTTTTAAGTGAACGGCTTATATTGCAAACCAGACGAAGACAGCAAAATATCCTTTGTAGCTTGTGTTATCTTGTCCAGGTGAGCATCGGAGCTGATAAGACCCAGCATAATCCACTTCCGCATGAGTGAGTGGTCTTGTTGAAGTCGCTCTTGGTCCAGTGCCCGTGTTTGATACAAACATCAAACCAAACATTGATGAAAGTTTTTACTCCCAAATGAACCATTTATTATCCAATATTTCTGGCGAATGAAACTAGGAAATATTTTTCCACAAAAAGTCTCTTAATTAATTTTAGCCTAATCACAATGACCTAACATTTATATGGCGTTGAATATTTATATGGCGTTGAATTTCACAATACTCGGTATTTTCTCTTTCTTTCATCCAGTAATTCCAATATGGTGGCGCATAATTTCATAAACAATATTTTATTTGTGTATACAGTATAACACACAAATTATTCTTCAAAATTGGTTTATTATTTTATAATACATACTAAATAGTGTATGATGGTGTTTACTGTAACTAAAACAAAATAAACGAAAACAATAAACAAACCCAACCCATTTATTATGTCCGTTTGAAAGTTCATCTTCCTCACGCATGATTTATGTTTAATAAAACCGAATGAAACGAAATATATAAACTCGTTTTACGGATTAGTATGTATGCTTTCGACATACATACTGTTTAAAACAAATGTGTAGGTGTACACGATCGAGTATGGCTTCTCGTTTATGTACATCAAAACTAAACACGTAAACATGAAAAGGAAGATGATATTTTTACGTGGAGCCATATTGAATATTTTATTATGTTTGATGATCTAAACATTGAGAAATTGTTTTTTTAAGGATTGTGATACGAAACAAAATCAAAACTAATCAATGCGAGGGAAGGAATTTATAATTAGATTGTTTTTATTGGCCGCAGTGGTAGACAAGTATGATACACACACATCCATATTTGTATTTAGTACACATTATTTATATTCCTGAATGAATTTTTCACGTGTGAAACCCTCATGGATGAAACCCGGAAACGTTGCACTGTTGAAATATGCTATGTATCTCTTTGCATAAATTGATCAAGCATAAATTCGTTTGTTAAAATTTTCCCTTATTTCATATTATCTGAAGTATAGTTGTAATAAATTTATTGCGACTAAGTAGCTATTGCACATACATAGTTTAAGACGTTGAAAATTAAAGCTCGTTATCAGAGTTGTGCGGCTACGAGTATTTCAGAATTGTTTATACATGACGGTGTCGCAAATAGCGTAGACAATATCGACAATTGGTAGAATATGTAGATAATTCGTAGATAATTTTTTTTTTTTTTAAACAACTTTATTGATATGGCTACTACAATCTTAAACATTATTAATTCATTAGTAAGGTTGACATTAGTACTTATGAGATAAGCATAAACTTGTGTGGGTCTGCTGGACCAGTGTCCAGTTCCCTTGGTTTATAATTTTCATACGGTTAGCTCATGTGGTTTGATTCGTTTGAGCCGTCTTACTTCGTTTGTACTGTCCAGTAGTTGTACTGCGCTGTTTGAAGATAGTCTGGTATACCAGTCTTTTGCAATACAGGTTCATTTTGGAATGATGTCCAATTAACCAGTACATTTGACGTTTTTTCAATCGTATCTGTTCAGCTTTTTGTCTCACGTGTTATTTCCGGTTGAGCCTGGAATCTAAATGTAGACCAAGGTATTTTGCCGATTCAGCCTGCGGCACTTGCACTCCTTTGAGGTGTATATGAAGAGTGTTATTTTTATGTCGGAGCGTAAATGTCACATATGTTGATTTGAGCTCATTCAGTGCGATTTTCAAGTCAAATGTCCATTTAGTAACGTTGTCCATTGCTCGTCCATTTGCTCGAAGATTTTCCACTGCTCTTGGTTGAGGTTCGTCTACTGACATAATTACAGTGTCGTCAGCGAACGTGCCGATGAATGTTTTATTCGTTGTAGGTATGTCCGCAGTATAAAGAAGGTAGAGGAGGGGACCCAATACGCTTCCCTGCGGAACTCCCGCGATCGCTGGATAAAAGTCAGAACATGTTTCTTCATGAATGAGTCTGAATTGGCGATCAGAGAGGTATGATTCAATCAGCTGGCAATAGTTTTGTGGTAGAATTTTGCTCATTTTAAATGTCAATCCCTCATGCCAAACCCTATCAAAGGCCTGGGATACATCCAGAAATACGGCGGGGCAATATTTCTTTTCTTCTAACGCTTGCTCTATTACCGCAGTTATTCGATGGACTTGATCTATGGTGGAGTGGTTATTCCTGAATCCAAATTGGAAATCAGGAACGTTTAGACGTTTTAGTAGCAGTTTCTCGAACAGCTTTGATAAGGTCGGAAGCAGTGAGATTGGTCTGTATTATGTTACTTCTTCATCTGGTTTACCTGGTTTCTTTAGCATAATTATTTGGGCCATTTTGAAGCAATTTGGTACATACTTCAATCTCATACAGGCATTAAATAAGTATGTGATCAAGATGATTGCTTTACGTGGAAGTTCCTTGAATAGACCCGGTGATATTTCATCAATTCCTGGTGCTTTTTTATGATTAAGATTTTTGTCGATTTCTTTAGCAATTTCCATTGGCGTGACCCTTTTAAAGTCCTGATTTGGTTGATGTGGTGTTACATCAATGTTGGATTGAATGTCATGGGGTTGGAACACTGCTGCTAGGTGTTGAGCAAAGAGTTCCGCTTTTTGTTTGTCTTGTCGAACCCAACTGCCTTGAGCATTCCTTAAAGGTGGTACTCGAACTACAGGTCGTTTAAATCTTCTGGTTGCTTTCCATAACGCGTAGTCTTTATCCATTTCTGGACCTAGCCCGCTTAAGTAGTTATCGAGGCAATTGTTGAGCACTAACCACTAGAATTTAATTCAGCATCTGCAAATACAAAAATTAGAATTAAAATAAAAACGAATTCATTGTAATGTTAAACTAACTTACCCTCCAATTTAAATTATTTATGTTGACATAACCTAGAATCACATAGAAATGGATATTATTAGCATAATTAGTCTGTTTAACATATAATTAATACTTATCTCAATTCAAGTTAGTCCAACCCATCATTAAAATGGAATTCTGAAATAATTAAAAGTAATTAGTTGTAAGAATTATGTAATTTAAAAACCGAAACTTGTACTTACCAATTTATTTACTCCGATCGCAAACACTTGACGTTTAACACTTGTTTATATTTGTTAAGTCCATTAAACACAACTACACAAGTGCACATAATGAGTGCGATTGGTGCTTTATGGTTCATTCCATTACGACATCTATTAGTCGTTACAAAACCGATGAACTATAAAGCTTACCAACTAAGAAAATCAAAATTGTTGATTATAAAATATAAATTGTAAATCATTCTCTTGACAACCAACCATCAGCGAGTGAACATCTGTAGTTAAATAATAATTATTGTTGTAATAAACCGAATTTATATCAGTAATTGTAAATTGAGTTTTGTGAAACCAGCTGATTAGATATAAACTACCATATACCACGGATATCTAACCAGCTACCTTCTGTACCAATACTTTAACAATAATATCACGGTACAGCAATTCTGTTTGAAATTTTTGATTAGTCTATTGACTTTGTTACTTATTCGATTAAAAGTTGTCTTGTGAGCGGGATTTCTGGTGAGGTGCCATATTCTCCTCGCCCTTCTTCTTGCATTGATTTGTTCCCTAATTTCAGCCGGGTAATTGACTTCAATCTCCGCTTTGTCCTTTGATTCAGGAGTAGCTAGTCTGGCAGCCATTCGAGTGTATTCAATAAAATTGTTTGTTTGTTGTTCCAATTCTTCATTGCTTTTAATACTAACTTTTAATTCAACCAGCTCTTCCAGTTTTTCTCTGAGGATGTCCCAATCCGTGAATCTATTAGTATGGTTTGGCTTTTTCTGTTTCTTTATTACTGTAGCGCTTACTGACAGCAGTACAGGAATGTGGTCAGATGTTAGGTCGTTAATTCCTTCGACTCTAGTGTAACTGAGAGGAATACCTTTTATGATGAAGAAATCCAGTAGATCTGGTATTTTTCCTGCATCCGTTTGCCAATACGTTGGCCCTCCTGGGGACAGATATTCGCATTTGTTTTCATGAATGGCATTGAACAAGGTGTTACCTTTCCCAGGAGAAATAAGCCTGGAACCCCAAGCTGTATGTTTTATATTGTAGTCTCGTCCAATAATAAATCTTGGTCCGAGCTTATTGAAGACGTTATTAAATTGTAACTTCGTTGGTGAATGCCGTGGAGGACAGTACGCTGCTGCAATATTTAGATCTGCGCCATTATATTGGATTGAGATAACAGTTGGAGAAGTGCGTCTCTGAAATCAGCGCAATATCAATGTGTATGGAGAAAAATTTCCAGTTCGTGGGCTCGTTGGTTGAGCTCATTAGCGTTCCAAGCTACAATGCGTAGGAACGAGTTAACCATTTGTGAGTATGCTGACTTTTTTGCTTGGTGGATAGATATAGGTTTCCAGTTTTGCCACCCTCTCTGCTAAATGACCAAGTGACTGTTGAATTTGGCTAAGCTTTTGATAATTTCAGTGTTATTTGACTCGTTGGCGATTTGCGCATAGGATAATCCAACTGTGAATGGTGTGATTGTTGTTTGTGGTTTAGTAACTTTGGTTTTTAATCGCTGCACTGCGCTTGTTCTGTTATTCTGTTGACTTTTAATTTTGTTTTGATATACACGGCATCCTTTATAATTTGTAGTATGCCCTTGTTGTTGACAAAGAGCACAAGAAGGCGCGATATCTGGTGTTTTCTTGCATTTTGTCGTGTGGTGATTTTCCGCGCATTTAACGCATTTGGTTTGACGATAGCAAAAGCTCTTGGTATGTCCAAGTTGTTGACAGTTCGTACATTGTGGAATTCCCCTTGTCTTGTTAGGTGGCTCAATTTTAACTATACAGTACGCAACTTTCTTGATATTGTATACTTCTTTATTGTTGTCTTTTTGTTTTAAGTCGATGTAAAACAATGGAAAGTGTTTCCTGACTTTTACACCATCAATTGTGACCATTTTGTATATGTTGGTAATACCTGCAACTTCATGTCCCATTTTTTCTAACTCTGCTTTAATTTCATCGTGACTAACAGAAGAAGGTAAGCCTCTGATAACCACTCTATAGGCCTTTTCACTCTTTAGCTGGTAGGTGTGTTATTGAATATTTTCTAGTTGGTTGCTAGATTCATTTTTTAATTCTTCCAGTAATTTTTTGACATTTCTGTAATCATTTTCACTTTGAAAGATAATTCTAATGTCACTATTTGAGAGCGCCTTAAAATTAGTTGATTCACTAGTGTTTTTTATTATTTTTTGTCGAAAAAGTTCGAAATTGTTGATATTGCTCATATTAATGGGTGGAAGCAGTGGTATTTTTGGTGTTTTCTGTTCAGTGTTACTGTTCACACTTTGTGTATTATTTTTTGAGGGAGTTTTCGTTTTTGTGCGCCTATACGTTTCTAAGGATTTCTGTTATTAGCTCTGGAAAGTTCTTCTTCAAGTCCTTCCTCATCTGTGAAATAATCCTCTATACTCATAGCATTAAATCTATTATTCTGTTGAGAGACTAGAAATTGCTGCAGCAACCAGTTGGTATTATTTTAATGATGTTCACTTGTTGATGGCTGAATATGGTTGACAGGCAGGTTGTTAGCTCGTGCTGAATTCTCAGCTTTACTATTTTTAACCTTTTCTTTTAGTGTAGAGTTTTCTCTCTTAAGTTCAGCAACTTCATTGCTCAGCTGCGCGATTAGTTTCTCCATTTTCTGAAACTTGGATAACAGATCCTCGCTGTTTATAATGTTTCTTGATGCACTCGGCATTTGTAATGAAGTTCCTTTTTCAGTAGAGACCGCGTATTTCGCAGTTACTGTGGACGCAGTCGCTGTTGGCACAGTTGTCTTTAATTGTAGTGTACGACTACTTACATTTGGAGGTGGTGATCTCAACATTTTCATGCTCTTAGGAAAGTTGTTCCCTTTATTTTCCATGGGTTGGTTCCCCCCAGAATCTATGGTACTAGAACCCGAAGAGTATATGGAGCGGCCCGGTTGATTTGATGCTTCTATAGACGCATCCGTCTCGTTTCCTAATATTTTATTAGGCTATTATTTTCATAATTATTTTTCATCATAAATTTTTATTTTATTCCCACGAGTAGCACGAGAAATTAACGGTCGCCTATGACAGAGCTCTGCGTTATCATAAGAAGGCTATGGGTTTAAACCGAATGACGCCAAATTTGGAGTTCACATACTAACGACTAAGCACCCTCTTAGCCACGCAGCCATCGGCGTATGTAGTACCACCTTAGCTTTGGTGTGCTATTTGTTGATCCTCCCCGAGTATTTAATTTCCCCGGTACCTACCATATCTGGCAAGCATTCCCCTATCCGCCACCCGGGGAGGCGCCTGATGGGGGTAATAGCAAACCAGTTTTTGTTGTTGTTTTGAAATTGGTTTTTTCAGTATTAAGACGAATAAACACAATTTTTGCAATCCAAACAGGATACGTTTAAAATAATTCAACTTGTTCAAACCCATTTTCAAATTATTCCAGATACATCGTCTTTCTTTTCCGCAAGTATAATTATTTTGAAAAAAGATTCGAACTAAACTTAACGTTTATAGTTTCGTTTGAATATTTTATTTAATTTTTTTTTTTTAAATTGCCAGTGTCAACTGACACCTAGTTCCACCTTCCTGCGGTAATTGAAATTAAAACTTTTAGAATAGCGACATTTTTATATTCGAAGAATCCTCCAGTGTTTTGATGGTTTATTTGTTTCAGGTAGACATGTTTTAATTGTTTCCTATTTTTTTATGGCTTCTTGGTTAATCAGTGCAGTATCTCTGGTTTTCTATAATTTTTTGTTAATCTTGTTGTCTCATAGGATTGGAATTTCTTACTGTTTATTGTGATGGTGCAATTTTCGAATTTAATTAAAAAGTTCCCTGTTACGGTTCTGTTATCCGGTCCACAGTCCGACATTAATGTTTCGTTTTTTGCAATATTCACCAAGATTTTGCCCTCCATAATAAATTGGACTCTCGTTTTCTCTTCTGAGATGACATCACAGTTGCTTTTGCTGTCCTCAGCTCTGATTAGTTGCTGTGGGGACTTTTTATTATCGTATCATTAACTACTAAAGGGATGATCATCATTGTTGTCGCCATTTTATCTGCCAGTTTAGGTACGTGGAGAATGTACAGTAAGGTTTCCTCGTTTATGGCGACCTTCGGTGTTGTATATTGGAGTACCTCATCGGGTATTGTTATTTTTATCCCCTGACTTTGTAGCAGCTCTCTTATTGAGAAGATTTCTTTGAGCGACAGTATTTTGTTGCTAGATAATTCCACTTTTGTCCTCACTACGGCATCTTGTATGTCCTCGAGGATGGAGTTTACTGTGTCGATATTAATAATTGTTGTTACCATATCCAGCTCTGTCATAACTACTCTATTAACCATATTTGATTGGGTTACCACTTTATTGACCGTATCCGTAATTGCCTGTATACGTTCGGTAATTTGCTCATTTATACGAAATTGAGCGTTCTTCTCGTTTATCAAAGTGTTCATTGTTGTGTTCAGTAATCTTAGGTCTTGAGCATCAGTGCTGCCTGCCAGCCATTTCCAACCTGAGCCGAAAGCATTCCATCGTCTATGTCTTGGAGGCTTTGGAGGCTTAATTTTTTGAAAGTTGTTTCTAAGTTTTTTATATTTTTGGTCTATGATACTATATAATTCTAAATTTGTATTGGTTTTATTTTTTACAAATTTGTTTATTGACTCCAATGTGTTTTCTAAATTTGTTAAATTTATTGGATGAATAATTTTAATGTTGCCTTATTTCTTTTAATGTTTTTATTTGTTTTAAATGTATTGACTGTTACTTCTTTAATTTGAGTTCTTATCACCCTTGATTGATTTTTAGATCTAATGTTTGGTTTCACATAATCTACTTGATTTTCTGTTAAATTTGGGGGTTCTTCTTTATTTCTATTTTGTTCTCTTATCCGATTTGTTGTTTTTTCTAATTTATTTTCAGCTTGGTTTTGTATTTCTTCCGGATTTAGTAGATTGTTTTGATTGAAAACTATCTAATTCGGCGTGAAGCCTGTAGATGAGTGTACCGAATTATTGTACAATGCCACTGCTAATTCTATTGCAGTGCGCGTGTTGTGGTTTGGAATTTGTTCCTTGTTTGTATTAAAAATTTCTATGATGGTTGAATGAGCTTTCTCAACCTGTCCATTTGATTCCGAAGAGGACGCATATTCTAACCTGACGTTTAGTCTGTTTAGATATTCTTGAAATTGGGTTGATTGAAATGTTGTCTCATGATCTGAGAAAATGGTGTTTGGAATTCCGAATAAAGTGAAATACTTTGTCAAGGCTTTGGTTGTATCTGTTAGATTTTTTGAATCGATCGGTACCATTTGGAGGTGTTTTGAAAAGGCATCTATTATCGACAGGAAGTTAGTTTTATTAATCGAGAAAATGTCGATGTGTACTCTTTCGAGAGGCTTTTTAGTATTAGGCCTGGGAGATATTTTAATATTATATGGCTTCCGCTCATATTTATGTACGTTGCAGATGTTGCATGCGTTAATTAGAGTTTTTATCTTATTGATCATGTTCGGGAAGAATTAGGATCTTCTGGTTTGGCTTTCCACTTCTTTTATCCCCCTATGGGCTCGCTCGTGTTCTCTACTCACGATACTGCTTTGCCTATTGTCGTTTGTTACGTCTTCAACTATTTTCATGACGAAGACGAAATGTCCTTTTTGAGAGAAATTTTTTCTGAATGACTCCTGAATTATTTGATACAGGGTCTCCGGGGCTAAAATTGCTGTTTGCTTTCCATTATGAAATTTTTTTATGAGTTCTGTAATTTCCTCTTTCTCGAATGATGGTTTTGAAATTATTATTCTCATGAATTTAGGGAATATTTCTTCCGAAATAATTAGATCATTCTTATAGATTCTGAAAATTATTTGATTCCTATAGTAATTTAGAGGACGGTCCAAAAAATGAATGACGAATTCATCCGACGTATCGGCTAAAACTTCTTTCTCATTCGTGGCATAATTGCATTCCGTTCCGTTTAGTGTTCTGGAAGCAAAAGCAATTAGCCTTTCTACATTATCTTGAATTTGTGACAGAACTGCTCCTAGCGCGAAATCTGAAGCATCTGTTTTGAGGATAAACTGTTTTGTAAAATCGGGTCTGTGGATAGGATTTATTTTGGGGTCTCAAAGGCTCTTACATATTCTGGATTCTTGATATCGCTGACTTCGTTTTTTTTTAAGCACTTCGTCATTGGTTTAGTGATTTTCGAATAATCCTTGATAAACCGACGGTAATGCCTGATAATAACAGAAATTGTTTAATTTATTTGGCATTCCTTGGTATGGGTCAGTCAAGTATCCAAGTATTTTTTGAATTTTGTCTATGTTGGGTCTTACTCCTTTCTGGGGGATTCTATGTCCTAGAAATTCAGTTTCTTATTTCAGAAACTCGCATTTATCCAGTTGGATTTTCAGATTAAAATGCGATAGCCTCTTGAGTACTGTCTCTAAATTTCTTATGTGATTCTCCAAATTTTTCCCTGCAATAATGATATCGTCTAGGTAAACATGGCAGTTGTTACCTATTAAGCCAGTCAATACATTATTCATCGCTCACTGGAATGTAGCAGGGTCATTCTTTAATCCGAAAGGCATTCGGGAAAACTTGAAATGTCCCTTATCCGTCGAGAAGGCTGTTTTCTCCCGCGATTTCACATACATCGGTATTTGGTGGAATCCCGACTTTATATCCAGTGTAGTAAAGTATTCTGATTTGCCCAGGTTATCTAAACTTTCCGTCTTTTCATTCAATTTTCGGTAGCCTATGACAACCCTAATCTTCTTTGTTCCCGAGGCGTCGGCCTTTTTCGGGACTACCCAGATTGGGGATGAGTAAGGACTACTCGAGTTTCGGATGATGCCAACATCTCCTGAACCTGGTCTTCCTCATCTTTTTTGAAGTGGTGTGGGTACCTATATGTTTTAATATAGACGGGTGTCTCGTCTTTCGTGATTATTTTATATTTTATCACTGTAGTTGCCCAGAGTTTTTCAGTCGGCTTTAATAAAACGTCTTGATTTCTGTAGATTGTGCTTATTAGAACACTTGCTTTAATTTTCGCTCAAGTGTTCGGTTCTGATTAAATTTTGAAGTATTCGCTTGTCAACTATCTCTTTACCATACACAGGTATAGGTTCTAACGTATAGAAATTATTAACCTCAAGTTTGAGTTTGGGCGGTTCTTTAGGTGGGGTTGGAGTATTGGTTAGCACTTAAATGACTTTTCTAAAATTATTGGCTCTATAAAGGCCAGGTTGAATTGTTATGTCATTGTTTATTCTTTCGAACTTCGGCATCAACCAGTCTCCGTTTTGTGAAGTGGTTAATGTCATCGTATGGTGATAAAGGTTTTCTGCCTGATAATATCGATAGAATCTGTGAGTGTTCAATGAGATGGTGTTGGACTTATAGTCAATTTTAGCTTGCATTTCGGCCATGGTTTCTGAACCAAGGATTACGTCGAAAAAATTATGAAACTCGAATTCGTAATAAGTTTGAGGCGGTAATTTTTTACTAATGAGGATTATTTCACCTTTCCTATTTGATGTCCGGGTAAATAAGTATATGTAATATAATAATAAGTTATGGGCTACTACCTGGTTTTCCGAAATTAGGTCACATAATATTTTTATTAGCGCCTGTGTCTATTAATAGTTTTAAAGTTTTTGTTTTGCTTTCGTTTCGACAGATCAAGTACGGTAGGAAATTTAGTCCTCCGTGTCTGAACTTGGATCTGACTGAACGTTTTCCGAATATGGGTATTCGTTATTAACTTCAAAATTTTCTGCATTTAGTATTTCGCTTGGAATTTCATTATTCTGAGTTGTTTCGTGGTTATTAATTACTCTCCTATTAAGAGTATTTCTTGACCTTAATGAAGGGTCGACCTCCATCAAAGACTGATTGTCTTGGATTGGTCTCATCGGTTTCTTGTAATTAATTTCTTTGAAATCTTTTAATTTTTGTGGGAATTGGTTAAATTTTGATTGATTTTGGATCATTTGATTCATTTTTGGATTGTTCAAATTTGTCATTGTAGGTTTTTTCGAATTATTTGAGATGGATTCGTTCGTACTGAATTTGCAGAGGAACGCGTATGCTTCTTCGATTGTTTTGGGTTTCCCCGCTTGTGCGAACCCGAAATAAGGTTTTCTCAAACCAGAAATAAAAGCGGCTAGGGCATCTTCTTCTATGAATGCCGAGATGGCTTGCCATGAATTATTGTAGATGGGGTTTTGTTTCGAAATTGTTATTATGCTTTGAACCATCTCCTTTGTTTTATTATAGTAGTTATGTACTGACATGTTACCTACTTGTTTATTCGCCCACAATTGCGATTTGTAATACGATAGTTCTTGCTTATTCCCAAAGGCAAAATTTCTTTTACCTCTTGGAAGGTTTCGGGATCTCCGGCTAGACATAATATGTCTCTTGCCTTTCCCTCGATTTTATTTTTAGCGCTTGTGTATACATGCGATATTGTTGAGGAAGGACTAGATTTTCAAACATTTGAAGTGTTTCCTCGGATGTTTTTAGCCAAGAATTTACCTGCTTGTGATTTCCATCGAAAGGAGGAATCAACTTGATAGGATCAGGTATCTTAAAAGATCAAGATTTGCTTGATTTGTATTTGAAACTTCTTGATTTTGTGTACGCTGAGTATTTGCCTCCGATTTCTGGTGCAAATAAGTTAACACTTGGTCGTGTTCCATCTGTTTTTGATACAGCGTGTTTAACTGAGTTGCAATTGCAGCTAACTGAACCATCACCTGCTCCATTTCTGCCATTTGGTTGTTTTCTTCTAACTTTATCCCTCTATTGGTGATAAAGCTGTAGTTTAATTTTTCCTTCTTGACTCGGAAAATTTGGTTTTTTTATGTAAAAAATTTGCAAATAAATTTGTCCGCTTTTAGACAAGATTTAAAATTTATAATGATTCACTAGAATCTAACCATAAACTTTCACAATTTAATTTGGTTCAGCTTTATGTAAATATCGTCTTTTTCGCGTCTATCTGGTAGTGCGCGATGGATAACGTACACCGAGAATTTATTTAAATAGTTTGCTTATCTTGTAGTACGCACTATTTAAGTAAATTTTCCCTCCCGTCTATCTCCCGTCGTTTAATTTTCTACATATATTGTCTACACGTGTCGAGTATTAATTATCTACGCGGTGTAGACAATACGGCAAAACACTGCATAATTATGATTACTCAATATACGTGCAGCTCCAATTTTAAACTGCTGATCCTTAGCGTGAAAACCATCCAAAGGTTTTCAATTCAGTAAGAAATAAATATTTCATTGTTGGTTATGGTTAGTCGATTTCTCAATGGGGGCGAACTCCAAGACTCATAACTTCTCGTGATGCTCCTTTATATAATTCTAAATGAGTTGGGCAATCCGTTGGCGACGAGCAAAGGAAATTCCGTTTATAGGTTTGTATAATAGATGTCACAGCGAGTTGTTGGTCTCCTTAAGTGAATACATTGTCGGCGTATGTTCTCCAAATTAGAGGTGGCTGAAGCGGGCGTGTGTCTTGTAGTAAGGCCTCAGTATACAATAAACATACTGGCATACTAAAAGAACTTAGTCGGTCTGGAAGTGGAATCCATAATACATTTAACACAGTGGTCATTAAAATAAAGGAGTTTGTTGTATTGGTTTTTTCATCCATAGGCGGTGGAAGCAACGAATCATCGACTTCCGCCCTGACAGTCTGCGAATGTGCACTGTTACGCCCAAAAAAAGTTCAATATCTTCTTTGTTTATGTCCAAGATCTCTTTAGTAGCATCACACACCATCAAATCAAATACATCGTATAGGCAACTTTAATGCAAAAATCGGGTGGATTGTACAAACTACATCACGTACGTACAGCTTACATCAGCTTAGTAACATAAAAGGCCATCGTTTCGCCGAACTTGCTTTCAACATATGCCACATCACTTATCACCCGGCATATTTCTTTTTTTATGTTAGAACAAGGTATCAATCGGAGTGTTGTAATTTTTTCTGTTAGTTAACAAATCTGTCAAACAAAAAATGGACAACATTAAGTGCCAAAAGTAAAAAACAACAAACAATGTAACATAGTTTTTTCCATGTTGTTAACAACGACGGAAGCGTCATACGGAATTATACACATGTGTTTCCAGCATAAAATCTGATGAAGGTACATAAACTTCAAATTTGAAATAATAAATATTTTGGAACTAAATAAATGAATTTGTTTTACTTTGGCTGCGCTTTATGATATTTTCCGTTATATAAAATTATTTCACTGTATAAATGTCTACACATAACGCTGTAGGTACAAATGTACCTCTGCCGCCCGGTTAAGGGGTATTTTTGATTGTTTCATCTTATTTTTCTTCCATTTGATTTCCAAAAATCGAAATTCTGATAAAAGTAAGACCAATGTAGGCGAAACATAAGTTTCAGATTTGTAGCTAAATTCCAAAGTAAAAATATTTAAATTTAAAAACGAAAAGGTACAATTGTACCTTGCCATACACATAAAGGTTAAACGCAACTCTGCTCAAAATTCTGCCAAAAATTATAGAAACTTGCAGAATTCTATAGACATTAAATTTTATCGGGTACAAATCAGTAAGGCCTATTTGTCAGGGATTTTCACAAAGAAAAAATAGAAAACATTTGATTGTTGATGTTCCAGTTCAAAATGTTTATGATGACTCTAATGCTGAACCGGAACTTGCATTACAATACAATTAAATTAACACAGTTAAAAAATGTTTTGCCGGTCCCATTAATTCGTGTGTGGGCTGGCATTAAACAAAGCTACACCACGCTTTTCGCACTACTATATTGAAATATATTTTTGTACAATATAAATTACTCCAAAAAACTACCCCTGAAGGTTGTAACAGTTTATAATCATTGTGTCATCCTGGAGTAACACTAGTAGTTTTACAAAAGAATTACAACATATTGGAATACTTCAATCTCCAAAATCTACTCCAAAATTATATTGCATCGAATTACCTTTCTCTTCAAGAAATAAGTACCCCTGAATTTGCTACAAACAGCAACTCAAATTTTGCAACTCAGCGTACATTCACAATAAGCAACCAATGCATCGAATTGTTAACCCTGAATTTATTACAACAACTCATTTCATTACTAGAAATGAGTGCTCCTAAATTTATTACTGCAGTCCACATCGAGTTTTGTCGATTATAATGAAATATGTTACCTTCCTGTGTAAGAAATAGGTACCCTTGGATTTATCACAACAGCTCACACCCACAAAAATTGAATATGATGCATGAGATTAACTACCTGTACTAATAACGGGTACTCTCGAAACCCACTTGCACTAAAAGCGATCATAAAGCATCGAAATTGCCTTTCTGTCCAAAATATTGGTACTCTGAAATTATTATAACAACTTACATCAATAGAAATTGATAATAATGCAAGAAATTCACACAACTCAGAAACACAATTCACAACTGGGAAACAATTTTGAAAATAATTTTTTTGTTTTAGAAAATATATTTTTTTTTCGTTTGTTTATTAACTTTGAAATTTGTTCTGAGGCCGAAGCACTCCCAACTCTTTCGCGGTTCACTATTAACGTCCTACCTTACGCAATAGCCAAATCGAAGTATAGCTGTCCAATTTACATGGAACCATTTGTGCATTGCATAGTGCCATACCAGCCTGTAGTACCGACTTGGAAAGAGGGCCGGCTCGTGGGTTTTCTTCCTGCCTCTATCTATTTGAGTTCCTGTCAATCCAAATGCCAAAGCTTTAACAATTGCGCAGTTTGGCCAATAATTCGTAAAATATACACTTATCGTTTAACATTGATAACATTTTATTTTATGATAAATATAATTTTAAATTTATTTAAATGTTTAAATAAATTAATTTTTTGTTGTTATGTACACGTTTTCCGACATCATTTAAACACTTAACAAGCCTCTTACGGAAACTGCCACTTGTGGTACACAGATTTTCGCAACGTCTCTTAATTAATGAAAAAATAGTAAAGTAAATCCACTCGAAATGTACAGCGCAAAAATTGTTGTTTCAAATGTAAATTACAATTTGTTTGGCTTTAATCATTTTCTCGCAAATGATTTCTTTATCAAAATATTGCCAAAACTCGAAAAAGCTTAGGCTGAAGCTCTTGTTTCTGGTGCACCAGTTTCGGCCAAAATTAACTGGAATCTGCCAATTTATTGCAAAAGCTTTAGTATGACGTTTTATTCATATCAATCCGTTTGGGCTGTACAAAAGTCAAATTTTAGTAAAAACCCGTTTTGGTCAAAAATTGTGATTTCCGCTTAAAAATTTGGAAGCCACTTTTAGTGGACCGATTTCGGCCAAAACTCACTGGGAGCTCCTAATTTATGAAAAAGCTTAATTATTATGTTCCATTTCAATCAAAATGAACAACAATGTTTTATATTGAAATCAAGTGCTGTGTATTCGAGTTCTGTATACGTTCGTGGTAAGAGAAAGTCGGGTGTTTGCCACAACATATTTCACCTCCCAATTTATATATTTTGTTGGTATTAGTTTAAAATCATTTATACAGGACACTAACAATTTAAATTCATTTTTCCACTTTCATTCTGCAACCTACTGATTTTACTTCGTAATTTCGTTTGTACTTATAAGATAACGGGCCATAGATTTACCTGTTGCAGTAAAATTAATATTTTAACAAGGTTGTGTCGTGCGTCGAATTATTTTTAAAGCTTTTTAAATTTAATTTATTTTGTTTTATTTTCTAAGCCTAAAAGTGATTCGCCGCGTTACGTAAAAAGTATTCTGTGTGATCGCGTAATCGTATGTGTAGTTGTATTCTATGTGAAAATGTTATTTTGTATTTGTGTTTTTAGTGTTACGATTTTTCGCAGTATAATGAAAATATAAGTTAAATTAAAGTGTAGTGTATTGCTTTTAGTATAATGAAAGTTTTTAAAATGTAGTGGAAACAAAAGTGTAGTTATACAAGTGTAGTGAAACTAGTGTTATTTTGACATTTTACCCTTACTATTAAGCACTAAAGAAGATGGACCGACTTAGCGTTTTAAGGTAAGCTTTCTTTTATTTATTAAATTTATATTTTTTGTGTACGGATTTTATTTGAAACATCTAAATTATAAATATTTTTGTTTCCACACAATTGGCAAAAATACAATCACAAATATTTTGGATATGACAGCAGAAAGTTTTCATAAGAAAAAAATTGTTTTTGCTACTCACCGTTAGGAGCCTTCTATCACTAAAAGGAAATTTGTATTGCTGCGATTTTCGAAAACGCAAACCATTTCTGAAATTGTTAATTAAACAAATGACCAATCACAATAGAAAGTCTTAAAAAATTAAAGTATTTTTAAAACAAAAGAAAATATAAGTTTTTTTAATGTTTTGAGTAAGTTAATTCTTATGAGCAACATGAGAAATCTGGCGTAGGGCCGTAACAATCAAAAAGGTTTTTAAGTCGTTCTAATATCAGTATTTATTTTTTTCAAAAGTTTTTTAAAAACCTCAATTTTAACCATAATTGATCGACTTATTGGCGGTCGACTACTTTGTCCAAAACACCATAGTAAGATTTCTTTTAACACGAAATAATTTAAAACCAACTTTTTGACCACCTTTCACAAATTTCTTTCCGCGGGGTATCATTCTCCTAAACTAAGTACAAATATAATCAGTCATATCATTTTTTCAATTATTTTAACCCTTAACCACTGTTATGATTTTTGTTACACAGACACTTAACTTGCGCCGCTAGTTATTAGTTAGTTAAGTATAAATTCTATGTAATTATAGAAAATTCAACAAAATGTTTTCGTTTAATTCATTTATTGCCAATAAAAATTGATATAAAATCAGATAACATTCATTTACATATTTAAAAAATTGTAAAATATTTATATAAAGTAAACTGAAAAAATAACTTTAACTCATATAAATATTATTCTTAAATGTACTATATTTGGTTACATGTATTGCAAATAATTGTTGCATGTTCCCTGCAAGCATTTCTTTCGCAATTATCACAAACTTGAAAAATTTACTTTTAAAGATTGTATTGTGCACGTTTCGTTTTCCTGCTGGTTCTATTGACGACGATGACATTAAATTTCCACTATGTGTTTGAACTTGCAGAATATACTTTTGATGAGCTGCTTGTTTCGTGCCGATGTAGCTCTTCTGTTCAACTGGGCTTATACCAAACTTTCGCATTTGTTGAAGCAAATAATTTCTTCTATCTTTCTTTTTAATTTCCCAATTACGATATAGTTTAGTAAATGCGATATATGATGCTAGTCCACAATCGTCTAGCAAGTTCATGAAAAATACATTGATGAAAAATTGAAAAATACATGATGTATGCTCGAAAGCAAAATGACCGATTTTCCTACCCGTGGTGTATATGATACTAAGGTTAAAAGTTTTGTGAACTCAAACACGGTAGGAATTTTTTTGGGATATATGGCTTGTTTTACGCAATGTACCAAGAGTTGTAAGACCACTATTTTTTAATTTTAGTGCTAGTTGCTTCGAAGTAAAAAAATTGTCACATGTTACATTTCGATTGGTCCCAAAATAAGGAGCACATAGTTGTTTAACCATTCTTTCTCTAATGATCGGTAATGCTCTTTTGTCATTTTCCTTCCCTAAGTATAGGGTGTTCCACTAAGCGGATAGCCGGTCGAAAAATCATAAACCCAAAATATTTTCATTCCATATTTGGCATGCTTTTAGGGAATATATTGTTTGAAACACACCCGGCCTCTAAATGGTACAAGTTGCTCATCTACAGTAATTGATTCGCCAGGCATATAATTTTTTTTTTTAAATTTCTGTTAATTGACTCCCAAAAATCACGAATTGGGGCGAGTTTATCCCGTTTCGTTCTTTGAGATCGAGTAGATTTATCGTCAAATCTTATAAATCTCAATAGTTGCATAAAACGATCATGGCTCATAGTTGCTCTGAATATTGGGGAACCATACATATAATTCCATAAGCGTTTTGTACTTACTTTGCTCATTTTTAAATGACCAGCCGCTAAGAGCAACCCAAAAAATGCCTCCATTTCTATAAAATCCACAAGTTTCCACTTTGTCGGATAATTATTCTGCTAGTAAACGCGGGTTGCTTCAATATTTGTGTATTTGACAATATCCGCAACAATTTGTTCGTTCATATATACAATCTAAAAGCAACAATCGCAACTTCAACTGTTATGTCCGGAGGTAATATTACCTTATCTACTGCTCCTTTTATTATGTTATGTGCGAGTACACGTCCAGTTGACTGTGGCTCACAAAACCATTCGGTTTCATCTTTGGATGGCGGATGTTTTTCAGTTAAATTTGGTAACTCTGCGCTGGCTCATTTAGTTGATCGTCATTATAGTAGATTACATCATCAACATCTGAATTACGGCTTGTATGGTCTTCTTCGTTTATCAGACTGTCGTCATTTGTGCAATCTAAATCTTCATCATTATCTACTTGGTCGTCGATATTCATATTCCCAGTTTCATCATCATTGGACTCATTGAGAGCCAGAATAGTTTCCTCATATGTCAGGTATCGTCGAGACATTATAAAATAGTAAAATTAAACAGTTATTTATATGCAAATTAATTTTATTACTAAAAGTTATTTTTATAAAAATATTTGTAATTTCCATTATACTTACGAGGACACTAATCTCCTTGTTCTAAACTCGGTTGTTTTCAATAAACTTACACTAAATAGAGAATTTATTATGAGAGCCGATGCGGCGCTAAAAAGTGTTCGCGTTCGAAATTTTTAATTTTCGTTATATAACAAAAAAAAAATATAGTGAACCATGTCTAGTTTTATTTGAATCATAATTAAGAATGATCAATACAGGACTACTAAAAATCTTCGGGTAATATAACTAAGAATAAAAAATATACAGATGTAATTATATTCAAAAAAGTCGCCGCGGCGCATAAAAGTGGTTAAGGGTCAAAATTGTTTTTTGATTTATTTTCTAATTTTAATTTAGTAGTATGATATTCTGGTTTATAATTCTCCCGAATCATATTCAAAAAAGTAATAATAATGTTGATGATGATTCTCCGCGTGCGGTCAGGGAGGGTTGATTGGTCGTTGATATATAGTGTCGAGCCCGTTAGATTCAATTTCACTGTATCTCCTCAAAAATCGTTACCGTTTTAGTATTCTGCTTCGTATGGCCTACATATCCATTACTTTCGCCTCAGTTGTTGTTTTTCTGCACGATGTTTGTATCGGCTGCCTGTGCTCCACCACTTTTTAGTGGTCAAGTTATAGCTTGACAAAAACTCCAATTCACTTGATTTGTAATTCGTCTGTCAAGTTTCGATTCTTTTCCTTCATCTTCTAGATTTTCTTTAATTACCTCTTCGAATTCGTAATTATCCGGGTCTAACACTTGTTTCTTCGTAGCTTCAATAGTCACAATATTAATAAATTTTTACGATCACCCCTTGTTCTAATGAAGATCTTTGAAGCTGTTCTAATTTTTAATTAAAAATTAAATTTTAATTTAAAAGTCAATCAATGTGGCTGCAATTGGTTGTAATTAGTAGTAATCATTAATAAAATAAAATAAATAAAATTATTTTAATAGATCAAACGAATGTGATTGTATGGAAAATTGAAGTATCGGAAGAGGGAAAATTTATAAAGTTACATAACGGTGGTGTTGCCCGATTCCTGTTTAAATTAAATTTTAATTCTAATTAATATTTTTTTTAGGAAGCTTGCAAATTTTCATGGATTTTTATGGAAGCAGGCAAGGTAGGAATCACAATGGCTATAACCGGGTTTGCTAATAAATTTGATAGTTCAGCGGATGTTTGATTTTTAAAATTATAGATGGCTTGGAGACTATAGAATAAAATTTAAATGCAGACAAATATTGCTGTACTTAGATAGTTTTTGTATTTCCGGGGACCACGGCACTTCTTTAATTAAATTATTTTCTATGTTGTTCGGGAGACTGCAAATTGGTAAAGGTTTTGGTAAGCTTGTTCTAAGTTGGATAAATAGTTATCGCTTGTTGTCAATTTTATGGGTGGAGGCCGATTAACCAATTAATCACTCATAATAATGAAGTTTTATTTCAGGAAATTTACCAATTAAACATTTTTTAGGATCGTGATTGCTGATTATTTATTTCCCGAAAACAAAAATTATTGTGCCGTCTTGTGCTTTACTAACTATTAACTACTTAGGTGTCTGTAACCGGGTCAAGTCATATCTAATAAACATTCCTATCCCTCAATCTTAATATAAATAAAAAAGGTCTACGGTAGGCCCGGCGTAACCGGGATTCCTGCTAATTCTCGGCCGTCCATTCTAATCAAACAATCAATGAATCAGAATTTAATAAAGTTTCAGAATAGAATTAAATATATTTAAATGTTTGGGACTGATTTTGACTTTAATTTATATCACAGTAAGAATTTCGTTATGACAATTATTGTTGTTGTTGTCAAAATAAACATGGCCGGAAATAACACATCATGTAGTTAATGAGTACCAATAGTTTAGGATTTTATAAAATTTCAGAATAGAATTAAATTAACTCCAAAGGTTCGGGTTTGATATTGACTTTTATTTAAATAGAAGTACAAATTTCGTTCACGGTAAATATTGTTGTTGTTGTCAACATAAACATGGCCGACAAAAACACGTTATGAGTACCAAAAATCTACGATTTTATATAATTTCAGAATAGAATTAAATTAATTCCAATGGTTCGGGTTTGATATTGACTTTTATTTAAATAGAAAAACAGATTTCGCTCACGGTAAATATTGTTGTTGTTGTCAACATAAACATGGCCGACAAAAACACATATTGAGTACCTAAAGTCTACAACTTTATAAACTTTTCAGAACAGAATAAAATTAATTCCAATGATTCGGGTTTAATATTGACTTTTATTTAAATAGAAGTACAAATTTCGTTCACGATAAATATTGTTGTTGTTGTCAACATAAACATGGCCGACAAAAACACATAATGTACTTAATGAGCACCAAAAGTCTACGATTTTATATAATTTCAGAATAGAATTATATTAATACCACTGGTTCAGGTTGTATACTAGAAATTTCGCTCACGGTAAATATTGTTGTTGTTGTCAACATAAACATGGCCGACAAAAACACATAATGTACTTAATGAGCACCAAAAGTCTACGATTTTATATAATTTCAGAATAGAATTATATTAATACCACTGGTTCAGGTTGTATACTATAAATTTCGTTCACGGTAAATATTGTTGTTGTTGTCATCATAAACATGGCCTACAAAAACACATAATGAGTACATAAAGTCTACGATTTTATGTACATATGCGACACTATGGCCGATTAAAAAAACCCGGAGATTATACCAAGTAAAGGCATATGCCATTTAATAGTAAACAACTTGAACTGTCCAAAAAGTTAAGTTAATTAAAATAACTAGTTTTGGAATGGTTCCACACAAGAATTAGGATACAAGTTTTAGGCAGGTACGAGTATTTTGACGAATATTAGAATAATTATTAAATTTACCGACCTCAAAATTGTCGTGAAGCAATCCCAAACCTTTTTATTTTAATGTGGTTAAATATTTCAAACAGCACAATTCATCCACTTTTAGAAAAAATATGCCCACTCTTGGTACCATCTCTGGCTTTTCTAGAATCGGCCATAGTGTAGCAGGTATTTTGAAAAATAATTGAATTTTTATGAAGTTCATATCCTAATTCTTGTGTGGAACCATCCCAAAACTAGTTATTTTAATTTAGTTAACCGTTTTGGAAAGCTCAAGTTGTTTACTAGTAGATGGCATATGCCTTTACTTGGTATCGTCTGTCGCATTTGTATATGATTTCAAGCATTTAAAGAATTATTTTTTTTTACTCGAATAACCCCAACTTTTAGACTAGAATTATTATGATAAAATTTGATCCCGGTATTTGCATGAAATATTAATTTGCTATTTACACTTTTAATTATTACACTTTTTAGAAGTTACACTTTTCGTTAATTTGTTTAGCTACACTTTTCGTTAAAAACTTCACACCGGTATAGGGAGGTGCTCTTCAGTAGTGGCTATATATATACCTAAGCAAAGGACTAAATTAGAATTTCGAAATATTACCAATGTAAGATTTTAATAAATGCCAAGAAAAATTACTTATAATGAAAATAGTTCGTTCTTTTAAAACTATAATGGTTTTGAGTATAAGAGCAAAAATTGATCTGCGTTACAGCAAAATAATTTTCTCTAAATTGTAGCACTGTTTCAACGTGACGACAAAAAATATTGATTTTATTCACCTTTGATTTTTTAAGCAAATTTTTAATTTAGGTACTGCTAAGTCAAAGAAGAATTATTTAAAAACTGACACAGTGTTAGAACATAGAGAAAAATGTTGAAATGCAGATCAATGTTGCTCATACTTTGAAACCATACACTTTACAAAAAAATTCTTAATCGATAAAAAGTATTTATTTATTTTAACTGCTTCTTCACAAGGTGCACTCAAAAGTAGAGGTTCTGGATTAATACTAAACGTCCGAAGTTTACCGAAAATAACACAGGTTCAAATAGGGGAAAAATTAAAGATTAAACATTTTTCTGACTTGGAAATCGTACCTGACATTCTCCTAATTGGTGCACCATAAAATAATAATTTTAAATTGTGTACATATCCGAGTAGTTAGGGAAAAAAATCACTGAAAAAATGTATTTTACTGATCTATGCTTATAGCAAAATTAACAAAAAATATATCTAATTAAATTTACGTAACTTAAGGCAAACCATTTCACACAAAGCTAAAATACTGGATTCCACTCCGTATTGAAGCGTTAATTATGTCCAAATGAAAAGGTGAACCCATAAAGAAACCCCCCATTTTATAACAAAATTTTGACCTAAATATTTCAATCAAAGCTATATTCCTCCATTTAGAATCTAGATTGTGTACTCTTATGTATGTGTATACGTAAAACAGAAAATCCAATTCAACAAAAATTAACTTTAAAACTATACTAAAATTAACAACAACAGCTAAAAGTTGAAATGAGAAACGAACAGTTGGTGAATGAACACAAAAAGCCATTTGATAAAAACCTTAAAACTTCCTTTTTAATTTATTTTTTTTTTATCTCGACTATAAAAATTACTTACGAGTATTATGTACATACGTAATTTTGTTGTTGCTTTGTACAGTGTACATAATCTGAGGTAAATGCGGTGAATACTAAAATTCAAGTAATAATCCTTATACTCGTACAAACATAAATATTTAAGTGAAACGACCACGATGTGAGAAAAGATCAATTTTGTTGTGCAATATCGAGATTATATTACCCCCATTGCACTCCGACGAAAATTCAATTATATGTACAATGTAATGTAAATTGCAGTTATGCATTTCAAGTGTTACAGATATAATATCGTATGTGTAGTATCGAAAACTATTATTGATGATCAGATTTTTATAAAACGGATGTATACAGTTTTATCTATCTAACCCCTTCAATATATCATCAGAAACATTTTATGGTCAAATGGAGAACATTTTTTTTTTGTGTGTCGACTAGTTTTATATTTTATGGTTTAAAATTTTAGTCTTTTGTATTTTTCATTTTAGTTTTCGAGTTTGGTTGGGTTAATGGTTCAGAATTTTTTATTTAACCCAAAAAAAACTAAATCTTCATTTTTTACTATCCTTCTGCTATTTATATGAGTGGTCTCTAGACACTCTAAAACCATTTTTTTTTGTGTTGTTTGTTAGAGACACATATACAGATATTTTCACCACTAAAACCATAAAAGTGATGAAACCAAGAGACAAGCAAAAAACTATTAACATTATACACTGTGATTATTATAAATGATCTAGAATAAATAATATAGGAGTATAGTGATAAAAATGTTTTAGTTCATTGAACATATGTGATTTTGGGTGTCATTGAATAGGATGAAGTTAAGGTGTAAAATATTTCGGTACTGTGAATAACGATTTAATAAATTATTCCCAACCGCGAGCGGGGGGAGTCTCCATCTGTATTATGATTATTTTAAGAATTTCTGCTTAACCAGTGATATTAGAGAAAATTATGAAACTAACTAATTATTGAATAGCGAGCTAGGAAGGTAGCTAAGCAAAACGATGCGCAGACGGCAGGGAAAACGACAATTGCGTTAGTATGCAAACATAAATTGCGCATGATATCAATTAAAAGAATTATAAAATTCCATAAAAATTAAAATAAAATAAAACCTACAATAAAATGAGTTGAATAGGTAAAATATTATAGGTTAAATCGGTTAAGCTATCAACGTTTTATCATATTAAAGCCAATGAATTGGCAGTGTTGGTTAGCGTCACGCAGCTTTCTAGTTACATGTTAGTTTTTACTGTAATAAGTCCCATAGAACTTATTACGGAAAGGATGAGCCTGTAACTAGAATTTAACTACTAGAACAGAATAATATTTATCTCCGGTTAGTAATTGGTGAATGAAAGTAATGTATGCAACAACGCAAAGTTAAATGAGGAGCCTTTGTAACATACGGTTAATCGAATTATTTGGCCCAATTCTTGAATAAACCGACCGCATAGTTTGCTTGATTGGCAATACGAATAATGTAATGCTTAAAATTCAATTCGCTGTCACAAATGACACCCAAATATAAAAGTAACATAGAATCTTAGAAAGTAATATCTGTACCCGGTTTCGAGAGTAGGAGATTGTTTGACTTTTGCCCACATTCAACTAAACATTTTTCATCTAATGAAATTATAGAGGTCATATTGTAATAGGCTTTTGTCCGTTATGTTTGAAATCCGTTTGCAAATCTTCTTGTCACCGGCATAGACATAGATAATTTGTTACTTAAATATTCTACGTTATCCAAGAGCCCTATGCTTAAACAAAATAACTTCATGGAAAATCCTGTCAGAGACTTTACTAAGGGTCTCTTTTATTATTCAACCTGAGCGTGTAGTGTTGCCTAGAGTGCTCAGAACACAATCACCCAGTGTACTCAGGATTAATTTTGATATATAACCTGCAAAACTGGCTTGAAGTTTGTACTCGTCAGCGTATATTTATTCTCTTATTAATTTTAATTTTCTACAATAAAATAGCGTAAAATGTTATCAATTATTGTAAATATGTTGATTAATAATCGTGATGTGTTGTTTGAATCGGACCCCAGCGATGACGAGGGTTACGATAAAGATAACGTAAATAAAATAGAACGCGAGGAGATTGTCCCAACCTTCAATGATGTGCAATTTGTGTAAAGATATTGATGATATGGTCGTTAGATGTTGTCGTTCCGGACCAAACGAATTAAATATTGAGAAACAGGTGATGATCGCATTATGGTACCTCGGAAAACGAGAAAAAAAAAGGTTTGTATTTGGCCCTAAATAAATAAATAAAATATATTTAAACTTGTTCGTATTTTTTACAGATCTATATCAGGAAGATTTAGCTGTGCGAATTCCACAGCTTGGGTGGTAATTAGAAATACATCGCGAAACGAAAAGGAGTGCACGTTATTTCAAGCAAAAACATAAATTTGGAGGCAATTTAAAATTTAATTTATTAAAACCATAATAAACTAAATTTATGTTTTATGTCAGGTATGATTAGCACCATTGACGGAAGCCGTGTCAAATCGAATTGCACACGGTTAGCAAAACAGCTATCTACCACTAAATAAATTATTAATCTCAAATGATATTCTCAGGCGATGCTTCAATTTACTCCAATTGAACATTTACTTGGAGGCTGCTTATTCACTTAGAACTTGGCTGATGCCACCATTTAAAAATAATGGTCAATTGACTGACGGCCAAGTCACTTACAACATCGTACATTCTAAATGTCGAATAATGATCGAACGAGCCTTTGGGTTATTAAAAGGGGCGATTACATCGTTTAAAATATGTGATGTAAGGAATCCGGTATTAACACCATTATACATTGGAGCTTCATGTATATTTCATAATTATATTTTAAAAATGAATCCTGACATGGAAGTAGAATTCATCGAAGATTTTGATGATGGGGATAGTGATCAACAAAATGAAATCAATGATATCCATTGATGATGCCGATGATGCTTCTTTTGTAAATAAACAACACATTTACAAAACTAATAGTCCATTTGTTAAAGAAGAAGAATAATTTAAATAAAATAAAATTTCACGTTTAGTACTAAAATTAGAAAGAGATGGTTAGCTATTTTTTCTAATGCCGTAGTGTGTCTTTCCAATAAATCTAGCTTGGCTTTTCTGTACATATTTTTGCAAATTTTCTTGCACTGAATTGGTTCGTGCGTGCTTTGATGAGCACCTTTCGGCTACATTGGTTTTCTAGGTTACAGTTTGCATTGAACTTACCTCCTCAAATATTTCAATATCTCAAATATTTCAATTGAACGAAAGGTTCAATTTACATTCACGATTTAGCTGTTTCACAAATTTTTGAGACTGTGCTCATCTAGCAATTTATCCTTCAAATTTTTACAAATTTTACATTTCTTAAACAATTCTGATTTGTTGTGGTGACTAACCCAATGGTTAGTCCCAAAATTAATTAAACCTGTTTAAAATACTAATTTTAATTTGGTATGTTTACTAGGCCAAGCGGCCTCGCTTCTTCAAGTATTCTTTCAACGACAGGGTTATCTATCATATGGGGAATATAAGGGTTGAATGTTGAATGAAAATGTTATTTTGTATTTGTGTTTTTAGTGTTACGATTTTTCGCAGTATAATGAAAATATAAGTTAAATTAAAGTGTAGTGTATTGCTTTTAGTATAATGAAAGTTTTTAAAATGTAGTGGAAACAAAAGTGTAGTTATACAAGTGTAGTGAAACTAGTGTTATTTTGACATTTTACCCTTACTATTAAGCACTAAAGAAGATGGACCGACTTAGCGTTTTAAGGTAAGCTTTCTTTTATTTATTAAATTTATATTTTTTGTGTACGGATTTTATTTGAAACATCTAAATTATAAATATTTTTGTTTCCACACAATTGGCAAAAATACAATCACAAATATTTTGGATATGACAGCAGAAAGTTTTCATAAGAAAAAAATTGTTTTTGCTACTCACCGTTAGGAGCCTTCTATCACTAAAAGGAAATTTGTATTGCTGCGATTTTCGAAAACGCAAACCATTTCTGAAATTGTTAATTAAACAAATGACCAATCACAATAGAAAGTCTTAAAAAATTAAAGTATTTTTAAAACAAAAGAAAATATAAGTTTTTTTAATGTTTTGAGTAAGTTAATTCTTATGAGCAACATGAGAAATCTGGCGTAGGGCCGTAACAATCAAAAAGGTTTTTAAGTCGTTCTAATATCAGTATTTATTTTTTTCAAAAGTTTTTTAAAAACCTCAATTTTAACCATAATTGATCGACTTATTGGCGGTCGACTACTTTGTCCAAAACACCATAGTAAGATTTCTTTTAACACGAAATAATTTAAAACCAACTTTTTGACCACCTTTCACAAATTTCTTTCCGCGGGGTATCATTCTCCTAAACTAAGTACAAATATAATCAGTCATATCATTTTTTCAATTATTTTAACCCTTAACCACTGTTATGATTTTTGTTACACAGACACTTAACTTGCGCCGCTAGTTATTAGTTAGTTAAGTATAAATTCTATGTAATTATAGAAAATTCAACAAAATGTTTTCGTTTAATTCATTTATTGCCAATAAAAATTGATATAAAATCAGATAACATTCATTTACATATTTAAAAAATTGTAAAATATTTATATAAAGTAAACTGAAAAAATAACTTTAACTCATATAAATATTATTCTTAAATGTACTATATTTGGTTACATGTATTGCAAATAATTGTTGCATGTTCCCTGCAAGCATTTCTTTCGCAATTATCACAAACTTGAAAAATTTACTTTTAAAGATTGTATTGTGCACGTTTCGTTTTCCTGCTGGTTCTATTGACGACGATGACATTAAATTTCCACTATGTGTTTGAACTTGCAGAATATACTTTTGATGAGCTGCTTGTTTCGTGCCGATGTAGCTCTTCTGTTCAACTGGGCTTATACCAAACTTTCGCATTTGTTGAAGCAAATAATTTCTTCTATCTTTCTTTTTAATTTCCCAATTACGATATAGTTTAGTAAATGCGATATATGATGCTAGTCCACAATCGTCTAGCAAGTTCATGAAAAATACATTGATGAAAAATTGAAAAATACATGATGTATGCTCGAAAGCAAAATGACCGATTTTCCTACCCGTGGTGTATATGATACTAAGGTTAAAAGTTTTGTGAACTCAAACACGGTAGGAATTTTTTTGGGATATATGGCTTGTTTTACGCAATGTACCAAGAGTTGTAAGACCACTATTTTTTAATTTTAGTGCTAGTTGCTTCGAAGTAAAAAAATTGTCACATGTTACATTTCGATTGGTCCCAAAATAAGGAGCACATAGTTGTTTAACCATTCTTTCTCTAATGATCGGTAATGCTCTTTTGTCATTTTCCTTCCCTAAGTATAGGGTGTTCCACTAAGCGGATAGCCGGTCGAAAAATCATAAACCCAAAATATTTTCATTCCATATTTGGCATGCTTTTAGGGAATATATTGTTTGAAACACACCCGGCCTCTAAATGGTACAAGTTGCTCATCTACAGTAATTGATTCGCCAGGCATATAATTTTTTTTTTTAAATTTCTGTTAATTGACTCCCAAAAATCACGAATTGGGGCGAGTTTATCCCGTTTCGTTCTTTGAGATCGAGTAGATTTATCGTCAAATCTTATAAATCTCAATAGTTGCATAAAACGATCATGGCTCATAGTTGCTCTGAATATTGGGGAACCATACATATAATTCCATAAGCGTTTTGTACTTACTTTGCTCATTTTTAAATGACCAGCCGCTAAGAGCAACCCAAAAAATGCCTCCATTTCTATAAAATCCACAAGTTTCCACTTTGTCGGATAATTATTCTGCTAGTAAACGCGGGTTGCTTCAATATTTGTGTATTTGACAATATCCGCAACAATTTGTTCGTTCATATATACAATCTAAAAGCAACAATCGCAACTTCAACTGTTATGTCCGGAGGTAATATTACCTTATCTACTGCTCCTTTTATTATGTTATGTGCGAGTACACGTCCAGTTGACTGTGGCTCACAAAACCATTCGGTTTCATCTTTGGATGGCGGATGTTTTTCAGTTAAATTTGGTAACTCTGCGCTGGCTCATTTAGTTGATCGTCATTATAGTAGATTACATCATCAACATCTGAATTACGGCTTGTATGGTCTTCTTCGTTTATCAGACTGTCGTCATTTGTGCAATCTAAATCTTCATCATTATCTACTTGGTCGTCGATATTCATATTCCCAGTTTCATCATCATTGGACTCATTGAGAGCCAGAATAGTTTCCTCATATGTCAGGTATCGTCGAGACATTATAAAATAGTAAAATTAAACAGTTATTTATATGCAAATTAATTTTATTACTAAAAGTTATTTTTATAAAAATATTTGTAATTTCCATTATACTTACGAGGACACTAATCTCCTTGTTCTAAACTCGGTTGTTTTCAATAAACTTACACTAAATAGAGAATTTATTATGAGAGCCGATGCGGCGCTAAAAAGTGTTCGCGTTCGAAATTTTTAATTTTCGTTATATAACAAAAAAAAAATATAGTGAACCATGTCTAGTTTTATTTGAATCATAATTAAGAATGATCAATACAGGACTACTAAAAATCTTCGGGTAATATAACTAAGAATAAAAAATATACAGATGTAATTATATTCAAAAAAGTCGCCGCGGCGCATAAAAGTGGTTAAGGGTCAAAATTGTTTTTTGATTTATTTTCTAATTTTAATTTAGTAGTATGATATTCTGGTTTATAATTCTCCCGAATCATATTCAAAAAAGTAATAATAATGTTGATGATGATTCTCCGCGTGCGGTCAGGGAGGGTTGATTGGTCGTTGATATATAGTGTCGAGCCCGTTAGATTCAATTTCACTGTATCTCCTCAAAAATCGTTACCGTTTTAGTATTCTGCTTCGTATGGCCTACATATCCATTACTTTCGCCTCAGTTGTTGTTTTTCTGCACGATGTTTGTATCGGCTGCCTGTGCTCCACCACTTTTTAGTGGTCAAGTTATAGCTTGACAAAAACTCCAATTCACTTGATTTGTAATTCGTCTGTCAAGTTTCGATTCTTTTCCTTCATCTTCTAGATTTTCTTTAATTACCTCTTCGAATTCGTAATTATCCGGGTCTAACACTTGTTTCTTCGTAGCTTCAATAGTCACAATATTAATAAATTTTTACGATCACCCCTTGTTCTAATGAAGATCTTTGAAGCTGTTCTAATTTTTAATTAAAAATTAAATTTTAATTTAAAAGTCAATCAATGTGGCTGCAATTGGTTGTAATTAGTAGTAATCATTAATAAAATAAAATAAATAAAATTATTTTAATAGATCAAACGAATGTGATTGTATGGAAAATTGAAGTATCGGAAGAGGGAAAATTTATAAAGTTACATAACGGTGGTGTTGCCCGATTCCTGTTTAAATTAAATTTTAATTCTAATTAATATTTTTTTTAGGAAGCTTGCAAATTTTCATGGATTTTTATGGAAGCAGGCAAGGTAGGAATCACAATGGCTATAACCGGGTTTGCTAATAAATTTGATAGTTCAGCGGATGTTTGATTTTTAAAATTATAGATGGCTTGGAGACTATAGAATAAAATTTAAATGCAGACAAATATTGCTGTACTTAGATAGTTTTTGTATTTCCGGGGACCACGGCACTTCTTTAATTAAATTATTTTCTATGTTGTTCGGGAGACTGCAAATTGGTAAAGGTTTTGGTAAGCTTGTTCTAAGTTGGATAAATAGTTATCGCTTGTTGTCAATTTTATGGGTGGAGGCCGATTAACCAATTAATCACTCATAATAATGAAGTTTTATTTCAGGAAATTTACCAATTAAACATTTTTTAGGATCGTGATTGCTGATTATTTATTTCCCGAAAACAAAAATTATTGTGCCGTCTTGTGCTTTACTAACTATTAACTACTTAGGTGTCTGTAACCGGGTCAAGTCATATCTAATAAACATTCCTATCCCTCAATCTTAATATAAATAAAAAAGGTCTACGGTAGGCCCGGCGTAACCGGGATTCCTGCTAATTCTCGGCCGTCCATTCTAATCAAACAATCAATGAATCAGAATTTAATAAAGTTTCAGAATAGAATTAAATATATTTAAATGTTTGGGACTGATTTTGACTTTAATTTATATCACAGTAAGAATTTCGTTATGACAATTATTGTTGTTGTTGTCAAAATAAACATGGCCGGAAATAACACATCATGTAGTTAATGAGTACCAATAGTTTAGGATTTTATAAAATTTCAGAATAGAATTAAATTAACTCCAAAGGTTCGGGTTTGATATTGACTTTTATTTAAATAGAAGTACAAATTTCGTTCACGGTAAATATTGTTGTTGTTGTCAACATAAACATGGCCGACAAAAACACGTTATGAGTACCAAAAATCTACGATTTTATATAATTTCAGAATAGAATTAAATTAATTCCAATGGTTCGGGTTTGATATTGACTTTTATTTAAATAGAAAAACAGATTTCGCTCACGGTAAATATTGTTGTTGTTGTCAACATAAACATGGCCGACAAAAACACATATTGAGTACCTAAAGTCTACAACTTTATAAACTTTTCAGAACAGAATAAAATTAATTCCAATGATTCGGGTTTAATATTGACTTTTATTTAAATAGAAGTACAAATTTCGTTCACGATAAATATTGTTGTTGTTGTCAACATAAACATGGCCGACAAAAACACATAATGTACTTAATGAGCACCAAAAGTCTACGATTTTATATAATTTCAGAATAGAATTATATTAATACCACTGGTTCAGGTTGTATACTAGAAATTTCGCTCACGGTAAATATTGTTGTTGTTGTCAACATAAACATGGCCGACAAAAACACATAATGTACTTAATGAGCACCAAAAGTCTACGATTTTATATAATTTCAGAATAGAATTATATTAATACCACTGGTTCAGGTTGTATACTATAAATTTCGTTCACGGTAAATATTGTTGTTGTTGTCATCATAAACATGGCCTACAAAAACACATAATGAGTACATAAAGTCTACGATTTTATGTACATATGCGACACTATGGCCGATTAAAAAAACCCGGAGATTATACCAAGTAAAGGCATATGCCATTTAATAGTAAACAACTTGAACTGTCCAAAAAGTTAAGTTAATTAAAATAACTAGTTTTGGAATGGTTCCACACAAGAATTAGGATACAAGTTTTAGGCAGGTACGAGTATTTTGACGAATATTAGAATAATTATTAAATTTACCGACCTCAAAATTGTCGTGAAGCAATCCCAAACCTTTTTATTTTAATGTGGTTAAATATTTCAAACAGCACAATTCATCCACTTTTAGAAAAAATATGCCCACTCTTGGTACCATCTCTGGCTTTTCTAGAATCGGCCATAGTGTAGCAGGTATTTTGAAAAATAATTGAATTTTTATGAAGTTCATATCCTAATTCTTGTGTGGAACCATCCCAAAACTAGTTATTTTAATTTAGTTAACCGTTTTGGAAAGCTCAAGTTGTTTACTAGTAGATGGCATATGCCTTTACTTGGTATCGTCTGTCGCATTTGTATATGATTTCAAGCATTTAAAGAATTATTTTTTTTTACTCGAATAACCCCAACTTTTAGACTAGAATTATTATGATAAAATTTGATCCCGGTATTTGCATGAAATATTAATTTGCTATTTACACTTTTAATTATTACACTTTTTAGAAGTTACACTTTTCGTTAATTTGTTTAGCTACACTTTTCGTTAAAAACTTCACACCGGTATAGGGAGGTGCTCTTCAGTAGTGGCTATATATATACCTAAGCAAAGGACTAAATTAGAATTTCGAAATATTACCAATGTAAGATTTTAATAAATGCCAAGAAAAATTACTTATAATGAAAATAGTTCGTTCTTTTAAAACTATAATGGTTTTGAGTATAAGAGCAAAAATTGATCTGCGTTACAGCAAAATAATTTTCTCTAAATTGTAGCACTGTTTCAACGTGACGACAAAAAATATTGATTTTATTCACCTTTGATTTTTTAAGCAAATTTTTAATTTAGGTACTGCTAAGTCAAAGAAGAATTATTTAAAAACTGACACAGTGTTAGAACATAGAGAAAAATGTTGAAATGCAGATCAATGTTGCTCATACTTTGAAACCATACACTTTACAAAAAAATTCTTAATCGATAAAAAGTATTTATTTATTTTAACTGCTTCTTCACAAGGTGCACTCAAAAGTAGAGGTTCTGGATTAATACTAAACGTCCGAAGTTTACCGAAAATAACACAGGTTCAAATAGGGGAAAAATTAAAGATTAAACATTTTTCTGACTTGGAAATCGTACCTGACATTCTCCTAATTGGTGCACCATAAAATAATAATTTTAAATTGTGTACATATCCGAGTAGTTAGGGAAAAAAATCACTGAAAAAATGTATTTTACTGATCTATGCTTATAGCAAAATTAACAAAAAATATATCTAATTAAATTTACGTAACTTAAGGCAAACCATTTCACACAAAGCTAAAATACTGGATTCCACTCCGTATTGAAGCGTTAATTATGTCCAAATGAAAAGGTGAACCCATAAAGAAACCCCCCATTTTATAACAAAATTTTGACCTAAATATTTCAATCAAAGCTATATTCCTCCATTTAGAATCTAGATTGTGTACTCTTATGTATGTGTATACGTAAAACAGAAAATCCAATTCAACAAAAATTAACTTTAAAACTATACTAAAATTAACAACAACAGCTAAAAGTTGAAATGAGAAACGAACAGTTGGTGAATGAACACAAAAAGCCATTTGATAAAAACCTTAAAACTTCCTTTTTAATTTATTTTTTTTTTATCTCGACTATAAAAATTACTTACGAGTATTATGTACATACGTAATTTTGTTGTTGCTTTGTACAGTGTACATAATCTGAGGTAAATGCGGTGAATACTAAAATTCAAGTAATAATCCTTATACTCGTACAAACATAAATATTTAAGTGAAACGACCACGATGTGAGAAAAGATCAATTTTGTTGTGCAATATCGAGATTATATTACCCCCATTGCACTCCGACGAAAATTCAATTATATGTACAATGTAATGTAAATTGCAGTTATGCATTTCAAGTGTTACAGATATAATATCGTATGTGTAGTATCGAAAACTATTATTGATGATCAGATTTTTATAAAACGGATGTATACAGTTTTATCTATCTAACCCCTTCAATATATCATCAGAAACATTTTATGGTCAAATGGAGAACATTTTTTTTTTGTGTGTCGACTAGTTTTATATTTTATGGTTTAAAATTTTAGTCTTTTGTATTTTTCATTTTAGTTTTCGAGTTTGGTTGGGTTAATGGTTCAGAATTTTTTATTTAACCCAAAAAAAACTAAATCTTCATTTTTTACTATCCTTCTGCTATTTATATGAGTGGTCTCTAGACACTCTAAAACCATTTTTTTTTGTGTTGTTTGTTAGAGACACATATACAGATATTTTCACCACTAAAACCATAAAAGTGATGAAACCAAGAGACAAGCAAAAAACTATTAACATTATACACTGTGATTATTATAAATGATCTAGAATAAATAATATAGGAGTATAGTGATAAAAATGTTTTAGTTCATTGAACATATGTGATTTTGGGTGTCATTGAATAGGATGAAGTTAAGGTGTAAAATATTTCGGTACTGTGAATAACGATTTAATAAATTATTCCCAACCGCGAGCGGGGGGAGTCTCCATCTGTATTATGATTATTTTAAGAATTTCTGCTTAACCAGTGATATTAGAGAAAATTATGAAACTAACTAATTATTGAATAGCGAGCTAGGAAGGTAGCTAAGCAAAACGATGCGCAGACGGCAGGGAAAACGACAATTGCGTTAGTATGCAAACATAAATTGCGCATGATATCAATTAAAAGAATTATAAAATTCCATAAAAATTAAAATAAAATAAAACCTACAATAAAATGAGTTGAATAGGTAAAATATTATAGGTTAAATCGGTTAAGCTATCAACGTTTTATCATATTAAAGCCAATGAATTGGCAGTGTTGGTTAGCGTCACGCAGCTTTCTAGTTACATGTTAGTTTTTACTGTAATAAGTCCCATAGAACTTATTACGGAAAGGATGAGCCTGTAACTAGAATTTAACTACTAGAACAGAATAATATTTATCTCCGGTTAGTAATTGGTGAATGAAAGTAATGTATGCAACAACGCAAAGTTAAATGAGGAGCCTTTGTAACATACGGTTAATCGAATTATTTGGCCCAATTCTTGAATAAACCGACCGCATAGTTTGCTTGATTGGCAATACGAATAATGTAATGCTTAAAATTCAATTCGCTGTCACAAATGACACCCAAATATAAAAGTAACATAGAATCTTAGAAAGTAATATCTGTACCCGGTTTCGAGAGTAGGAGATTGTTTGACTTTTGCCCACATTCAACTAAACATTTTTCATCTAATGAAATTATAGAGGTCATATTGTAATAGGCTTTTGTCCGTTATGTTTGAAATCCGTTTGCAAATCTTCTTGTCACCGGCATAGACATAGATAATTTGTTACTTAAATATTCTACGTTATCCAAGAGCCCTATGCTTAAACAAAATAACTTCATGGAAAATCCTGTCAGAGACTTTACTAAGGGTCTCTTTTATTATTCAACCTGAGCGTGTAGTGTTGCCTAGAGTGCTCAGAACACAATCACCCAGTGTACTCAGGATTAATTTTGATATATAACCTGCAAAACTGGCTTGAAGTTTGTACTCGTCAGCGTATATTTATTCTCTTATTAATTTTAATTTTCTACAATAAAATAGCGTAAAATGTTATCAATTATTGTAAATATGTTGATTAATAATCGTGATGTGTTGTTTGAATCGGACCCCAGCGATGACGAGGGTTACGATAAAGATAACGTAAATAAAATAGAACGCGAGGAGATTGTCCCAACCTTCAATGATGTGCAATTTGTGTAAAGATATTGATGATATGGTCGTTAGATGTTGTCGTTCCGGACCAAACGAATTAAATATTGAGAAACAGGTGATGATCGCATTATGGTACCTCGGAAAACGAGAAAAAAAAAGGTTTGTATTTGGCCCTAAATAAATAAATAAAATATATTTAAACTTGTTCGTATTTTTTACAGATCTATATCAGGAAGATTTAGCTGTGCGAATTCCACAGCTTGGGTGGTAATTAGAAATACATCGCGAAACGAAAAGGAGTGCACGTTATTTCAAGCAAAAACATAAATTTGGAGGCAATTTAAAATTTAATTTATTAAAACCATAATAAACTAAATTTATGTTTTATGTCAGGTATGATTAGCACCATTGACGGAAGCCGTGTCAAATCGAATTGCACACGGTTAGCAAAACAGCTATCTACCACTAAATAAATTATTAATCTCAAATGATATTCTCAGGCGATGCTTCAATTTACTCCAATTGAACATTTACTTGGAGGCTGCTTATTCACTTAGAACTTGGCTGATGCCACCATTTAAAAATAATGGTCAATTGACTGACGGCCAAGTCACTTACAACATCGTACATTCTAAATGTCGAATAATGATCGAACGAGCCTTTGGGTTATTAAAAGGGGCGATTACATCGTTTAAAATATGTGATGTAAGGAATCCGGTATTAACACCATTATACATTGGAGCTTCATGTATATTTCATAATTATATTTTAAAAATGAATCCTGACATGGAAGTAGAATTCATCGAAGATTTTGATGATGGGGATAGTGATCAACAAAATGAAATCAATGATATCCATTGATGATGCCGATGATGCTTCTTTTGTAAATAAACAACACATTTACAAAACTAATAGTCCATTTGTTAAAGAAGAAGAATAATTTAAATAAAATAAAATTTCACGTTTAGTACTAAAATTAGAAAGAGATGGTTAGCTATTTTTTCTAATGCCGTAGTGTGTCTTTCCAATAAATCTAGCTTGGCTTTTCTGTACATATTTTTGCAAATTTTCTTGCACTGAATTGGTTCGTGCGTGCTTTGATGAGCACCTTTCGGCTACATTGGTTTTCTAGGTTACAGTTTGCATTGAACTTACCTCCTCAAATATTTCAATATCTCAAATATTTCAATTGAACGAAAGGTTCAATTTACATTCACGATTTAGCTGTTTCACAAATTTTTGAGACTGTGCTCATCTAGCAATTTATCCTTCAAATTTTTACAAATTTTACATTTCTTAAACAATTCTGATTTGTTGTGGTGACTAACCCAATGGTTAGTCCCAAAATTAATTAAACCTGTTTAAAATACTAATTTTAATTTGGTATGTTTACTAGGCCAAGCGGCCTCGCTTCTTCAAGTATTCTTTCAACGACAGGGTTATCTATCATATGGGGAATATAAGGGTTTCCAAGTTGCTGGAGCCTTATTTCATGTTTGGCGACACGCTTTTTTACTTCATCTTTGATGTATTCCATCTGCAAGTCCATGTGAAGGTCTTCATTTCTTGTGTACCAAGTTTGCTTAGTACATTCTCAGAGTTTAATACCGTAGATCGATATCGTCTTCAGTATTTGCCGCTATAGCAGCAGATTGTTGTGTATTGTAAGCTCATAACCTCTACCTATGAGCTTATATATTTTTCTTAACTTAATATTAAGTTCATCTTTTTTATTTTTGACAAGCTCTCTCCACTTGAGCTTGGCATTTAGTGTCATGCCAAGATATTAAGCTTTGTTTACATATGGCACCGATCGTGTGTTAATTTCCATCGGTAGATGGAAAGCCTTTTGATATATCAAGTTAATAAGCGTGAATTTCGTCTCATTAAGCTTGATTCTTCAGCGCTTAGTCCAGTTACAAACCTCATTGGTAATCTTCTGTAGTTAGCTCGTTCCATCAGCGACATTACTTCCAATCGCCATGATTGCTGTGTCCTCTGCAAAGGTGGCTATGGTTCCTTTATCTGTTGTTGGAATATCCCTTTTTTATGATAAATACAGGATTGGTCCTAAGACACTCCCTTGTGGGACACCGGCAGAGATTTTCTTTTGTTCGGAGTATTCATCCTCATATTTCACACGAAAATGTCTATTGGATAAATAAGATCTTATTATGGCATAGAATTGCCTCAGCAGATCTCTATGCAGCTTGAATTCCGGTCCACTGTGCCAGACTTTATCGAATGCTTGGGCGACGTTCGGAAATATGCTGGAGCATACTTTTTTGCGTTCTAACGTTCTTTCGATAACGTTGGTGATTCTATGCACCTGTTCTCCATTATGGAGTGCTTTTCTCTGAATCCAAATTAATGTAAAGGAATTAGATGTCGGTCCTCAATTATTGGTTTAAGTCTTTTTAGTAATAAATTTTCAAACAGTTTTGACATAATTGGCAGCAATGAAATTGGCCTGTATGATCTTTTATCGTTAGATAGTTTATCAGATTTCGCTATCATGATTACTTCTGCTACTTTCCATTGCCACTGAACATATTTCAACTGAAATCTTGCATTGATTATGCTATTACACATACGAGTAAATTACGAAGTCCTTTACCTGGTAGAACCTATATTATTTCGCAAGTATTCAAGTCATACCCTGTGGCTTTTTTAACATTCATGTTGCGCTTTACTTCTTCTTTTAATTCTTTGAGAGTTACTGGGTGTATATCAAAATCATCTAACTTGTGGATTGACATTATACTGTCATTGGCCGTTTGTCTTGATAGTGGTTGGAAGGTATCCTCTAAATCCTTCTCTAAAACCTCTTGCCCAGGTTCCATCCTCATTTTTAAGTATTGGCACTTGCATTTTGGGTCGTTTGAGTCCCTTCGTCGCCTGCACAGAGAATAATCAGAATTTTTTTCATCGGTTAAGCTAACTAGATATCTGTTGATTGGTACATTTTTAACTGCTTTAACAAGAGATTTGAGACTGTTACCCAAATTGCTAACAATTGTTTTGTTCTCTGGTGTTCTAGTTATTTGCCAGGTTTTACGTGCTCGTCATTTTTCTCTTACCAATTCTCTAACTTCCATTGGGTATGATATGTTAAGCTTATTCTTATTTTGTATAATGGGCTAAAACAGCATAGTGAATTATTTCATTGAGTTCTTCTAATTCATCTTCCAACTGGTGGGGATTTCTTATTGGTAGTCGGAGATTGATTTTTCCATCCAATACTTCACGAATGAGATTCCAGTTTGTTTTGGATTTGTTAATCTGGGTGTACTATCCCTTTGAGTTACCATTTCATTGACTGTCATGATAACTGGATAATGATGCGATGCTAGAAAATTACTGTCTTCAATGTGAATGTATGTAGTTCTGGGATGTATACCTCTTGCTACATAAATATCTATTAGGTCAGGTATCTTCGTTCCGTCACTGGGCCACTATGTTGGGGAACCAGCAGAGTAAAATTCACATTTTGATGTCTACCCTGTTCTAAAGCAATTCTTTATCTTTTAACGTCGTAAGTCTAGAATCACAATAGGTGTTTTTTGCATTAAACTCACCACCAATAATAAAATCACGTCCAAACGATTTACATAGTTTAAGGTAGTCCTCCCTTTTCAAATTATGCCAGGGAGGACAAGATATTGCAGAGACAGTAAGCTGTCTGTGCTTAGTTTGGATCCTTACAGTAGAGACTTGCATGGTTTCTTCTTCGATATTTGATTCGACATGGTGTTTTATATTTTATTTTATTACTAATGCCGAACCACCTCTTTCTCTTTCCGCTGGATGAATGGACTGACATAAGTTATAACCCCGTATTACAAGAAAGAAGAGTTAACTGGATGGCTTTCAAATACTAAGAAAACGTCGATTTTTTCTGAATTTAAAAATATTTATATTTCTGGAATATGTTGCATAATGCCATTCGTATTCCAGGGTACTATTGTGAAAGTTGTGATTTACTTCACATTTTTTGTTGGATTGCATTGAAGGAGTTGCATTTTCTTCATTTGATCAAGTATCATGTTATTCAGATTACTTTAATCATCTAGCCGCTTCGTAATAGCGGCAATGCTGTTTAAAGTGTTTTCCATAATTTAGTTGAACCCAAACCTTTCACTACCTGGGGAGAGGAATTTCTGTGCCCTGTGTTGAACACTTCTGTTGGATAATAACTGTTGACACTAATTTTATAGGTTATGTTTTGTTATTACTCACCCTTACAATTGTTTGCGGGTAAAACTGTGTCCTCAGAGTACGATCAGGGCGCAGAGAAGAGCATAATAAAAAACAGAGTGCATCGGGTAAAATTCTCCGGTTCTAAAAAAAAAATGCTGTGTAATTTACTTAATAAGTGAAAATGGCATAAATTTAATTCCCTGTCTCCATGTATTTAATGTTTGTGTAGCGACTTCAGTAAATTTTGTGGTTGTGAATCATGAACTGAGAATACTATGTAGATTGTCAGAAAACATCGGTTTACAAAAAAGAGACAGTGAATCATACACGATACTTTCAAACAGCTTAGGAATTACAAGAAAATTTTATAATTGGCGCATAATCATATTTGTCTGCCTTGACTTTTATAAAAACGCTGTGGCTGGGCAAAAATGTCACTGCAGTTTTTTAAGGCGATAGACCTTCAGAACCCGATGAAAACTTAACTTTAAGTTTGTAAATATTTTGTTCACGGAGTCAGGACCGTCAGTCAGACTCATAAAGTTGTCAAAATGATTAGTTATGACTTTAAGATCATTGAAAGGTAGAACGATTATTATGTTTCAGAGTGTGGGAGGAATAAAAAGTGGATCCGCCGGATTTTTCTGCAAATTATCACCAAAAATTCTTAGTATCAGCAATAAGATTGAACTGCAAGAGACTGATATATTCCTATAAAATTCATTAGGCAAACTATTAAAATCGTTCAAAACGTTCAAAGGCATTTTTCACCTTATTATTGTAGGTTACGTATACTTAGTTTTGAATTTCGCATTAATTTGTGATTCCATTGTATTCTATGCAGGTCCCAAGATTACTTTACAATTACTCTCATGCTGTCCCCATGCGGTCACATTATCTTTCTCCATCACGCACCCCTACTAGAGCAACGTATTTTTAAATTAGGCAAAATCATTTCTTAACCGGGATAGGGATATTTTTCTGATTATGATTTTGCTAAATTAGTGAACCGTACGGAGCGCAGACTTTTCTCAAACGAAAAATCGGTTGGTACAATGAAAATATCCAATTTGATTGAAACAACACAGAAACAGAATTCCACTAAGATAACGATCATTGAAATGGTATCAAAGTCGACGTTTCAAATAAATCACTAAGTTTCCCAAAGTCCACATTGCAAAAATTTAATCATGGTGTAGTTCTTGAGTCAAGATTAGTATATACTACCTGGTTCGTGATAAAAGGTGTTTAAAATGGAAATTTGTTATACTTATTATTGAATAGATTTGTAAATCGACGCCCCTGTTTAAACTGCTCGTATTGGTGCTGATCTGAAATAGTCTGCAGAGTTCAACATATTGTAAGAGAGTAAAGTTTCTTTGGGGGTAGTGCGTTCGAAGCAACAAAATGAGTGAATGATCTCACAAGCAGGTGAGATTCAAATCACCAACACCACAAAAATATTATCTTGAGTGTCCATCAAGTCAAAGATGGAATCAACGGTATTAGTATAAGAAGCTAACACGCCAGGACCTGACTAAAAGGGCAAATATAGCAACGTAAATTAAAATTGTTCTAGGTAATGCGGTGTCTGGGTAATAAAAATCATATAGAGATGATTAAACGCTCGTCTTCTGGTACTGTCATGTTTTTGTAAATATTCCGGAAATCGAAAATTTCTTTTAGTTACGTTGTTTTAGACACTATGATATTGGGGAAAGCGATAAGTCAAACATAGCTTTGGAATAGTAAGTTTTAATGACACAACTTGTGCATTGAAGCGGGATATATTTTTACAATTGACATTTTCTCCTTGAATGCTGTGCCGATTCAATATAAAATAATAATATGCTACACAATCTGAATACAACATGAATATTTGATTTGGGAACTTCCCTACGGAAACATTTAAGGTTATGAAGGGGTTATCGCACGTCTCCTCAAGCTTCAACATTCCATTGATCGCAGGTCTTCCACTGCGATGTTCGCCGACTAAATGTTGATGGAACACTTTACTTCTCAATCGTTGTGATGTGGATCGGTCAGCGTGGCCCATATATTTAACTCGGTTAGCAGAAGCACGATAATTACGAATTTGGCCTGACTTAATCAAAATATAGCGCTAAAATTCAATTCCGCTGTATCTTTCCAGGTGCTCGAGCACCAGATCAAATAGAACTAGAAGAGAGCGCATCTCCCCGTCGCTCACCTGATCTCCAAGTGATCAGACACACGTCTTCTTCCCTACAAAGGGAGTCAGATATTGTTCGGTTACAGAGATGTATTTGCTTCTCTGAAATTCCGAGACATAGGACCGCGACCCAAAAATTTTCGCGGTTGATGCTGTCATACGCCAGATGACAGCCTATATATATAGAGCTGGTGAATGGTTATGTTGCACTCCTAAATTGTTTTCCAGGATCATCCTTAAGGTGAAACACTGATCAGTGGGGGATTATCCAGGCAAGCACAATATTAGCAAGCACTTTGTAAGCGGTGATTAACAGAGCTATGTCACTGTAATTTTAACATTTGAAACGTTCGCTTTTTTATGCAGCGGGCACATGAGTGCAGGCTTTCATTCTACGTGAATCTCCTCTTGGTCGCAAATAGCAACGATGAGTTCATTTAGATCAGACCGGGTGCCTTTCAACTTTTTAATCTACTAATAGCAGCATCAACCTCCTTTCCCGTATGATACAACACTACATTCTTGACTTTCGTGGCTGTGGATCTTTGAATGAAGTCCTTAGTAAGATTTCTTCCATAAACTAGCGGTTTCTTCAGTTTCCGTTTTCCGGTTGAAAACGATATCTTCGATATAGGTTTTCGTATAATCATGCCTCTTTTTCCGAAGGTATTTGGTTGGATTTTTTCTGGCCGGAAGATAATTTGTGGTAGTGCTCCGAGCAAACTCGGAGCAGCTTTCGTTTATTTTCGACGAGTGATTGCCGAACCAATTATTCCGCGCTCTAGGTAGTCTTCTTCGAATAGGATACCTATTACGATAATAATATACTACCTCCACGATAGTTATGGCTAACTGGATAGCTAGCCAGTGATTCTGTATATTTGGTGGAGTTTCGTATTTTTCATTGTGCTGGGGTACATGTTCAGTGATATTTGATTGGTAACATTGCAGAGAGTCTTCATTTTATAGTGCTTCATTATTCAATCGCTTTTTGTTGCTTGTCTGGTAAATGTGAATGATGATTGGTACTTTTATTTTAACAAAACAAGCATATGACTACTGTCTATTTCCGCGCATCAATGAGATCTAACGTTAATTATGCTGGTGGATTTTTGCTTAGAGATTGTAATGTGATCAATTTGGTTCTACCATCCCAATTGTATGTCTTCCATCCCAATTGGATCGCACTCCTACCGATTTCTGCGTTGAAGTTGCTCACGATTATTTTGAAATGATGCAGGTTGATACTGTCTTCCGATCATGATATTGAATTTCTTTGTGTGAAATCTAACCGTGCATATTTGCATGTTGATCGGGCGGAACTCAATGATATAGTGTTGCACTCGGCAGTGGATGAGAATGGTGGTATTATGAATCCCTTTCCCAGACCAACGAAGATATTGTAGTGCAAATACTTCTAATGTGTAAATTTCCACCTGTTTCAAAAGATTCTAGAAATCTGCTGGTATTTAAAACCTAACACCTTCCATTTTGATAGCGTTTTCCGTATGCAATTTCCGATTGATGCTGTGATGAATCTATAAATCTAAAGGTAGCTGGTCGATCGCTCCATTTATTTATTACGTTTATGGGTCACGTAACGGTGGCATATCTACAACACGTTTATTAGGCGAGCCGATTGCTACAAGACGGACGCTCGATCAATCAATCCATATGGGCCGTAAATGGACCAACTTTTGTTTGCGAAATATTTATTTTCACTTAAATTTTGGAAAACTGATCTGATGTTGTTTGCAAAATTTATTTATAATCTCTTAGTTCATAGTCATTTTTCTCACAAATAATATATTTTTCAAAATATTTGCAAAAACAGAAAAAGCACGATCCGTAAGGATCTTGCCATTTATAGTGAAAGCGTAAGTATGCAGTTTCATCCAGATTAATCAACAATGTCAATTTCATGATACATTTTTTAGCATAATTTGTTCTAGCAACCACTAAAAAAAATTCGGACAAATTTTTTTTTAAAGTTTTAGCACCACATTACGATCGATTGTACATCACGGATATAATGGTATCACGCTCGGAAAAAAATAAATGAAGATCTCGTACGTTTCGTTTTCTGCTTGAATTATTTATCGTTGGTTGATAGAATGCCTCTGAAGAATAGCTGTTATTCCGTCAGTAATTTTGCATACTTTTTGTACCATTATGGTTCTCGTTCCGCTTATGACCCCTCTCTGATATAAAAATTCATGTGTCTGGATCATGTGTAGAAATTCACGTATAACGTGCTGTTATAAATCGAAACACACAATCGACTGCAAGTGCTTCTTTGTTAATAATTAAATTAATCTCACCCGGTGTTGGTTTATTTTGAGCATTGTGAATCATATTGTGGATCATCTTTATACATTTTGCGCCCGTTATGAATATGCGCAGACAGAAAGTTCTTATATTGACATTGCGTAGAAGGATTCCCTATTTAAGCTTAACAGAAACAGTTCACATGGTGGATTTATGTGTGCATACTAGTCCTCGTATTTATCTAGTATAGTTATTCGTTATATGATCTGACATACATTTTCGATCAGTAAAACCATTTGTCCTGAAATCATTGCCTTGTTTGCTTGTCCAATCTTAGCCGTCATCAGTTGGTACCTTGCTGTTCTCTCTATATATGATAGCATCAGCTGGGATAATTTCAAGTAATTTTTACGTGTGGGAACGATGATGTTTATTTTGCTATAATGAATTTCAGTAATAACATCAACTAGTTGTCTGTGGTTCTATTTGTGTTGAACGAAAGCTCGTCAATTCTATTCTGTTATACTAAGTTTAGCACTGACATTAATTGTTTATCTAGTTCTTGTAAATGTTTATTTATTTAATATTTTACGTTCTGTAATTTACGTTCTCTGTATAATAATCATGAAATATTTTGGCCTCGAAATTTTTGCAGATTTACCATTCACTATATCGCCGAAGTCAAAAAAAGAAGTTTTAAAAAATCTCCTTGATTGTTTGCGCACAGACTAATTAACTGTGTCCTCCCGACAGACCAGACCCTTTATCTGCTCGGAATGATACATCATAATTAAACTTTTCAGATAAATTTGAAGATCTTAATGATTTTTTGACTAAAATCGGTACACCGGAAGTGGCAGCCGCCAAAGGAGATATTTGGTTTTTGCAAATATTCTGCAAAAAATATCATTAAAGAAAGTTAAACAGAAATGATGATTTTTGATAAAAAAAACCGTTTTTTTAAATAAAAATTGAGCCTTTAGACGGCCTAGACGGATTGAGTACTATTCAAACAATTAGTTAAAATAGTTGGACATGAATAATATAATATAAGCGATTATTATAAAAATGTACCCACAACCAAAACTCTGATCAAATCAATCATTTAATTTAACAACAACAACAAAAAAAAATGTAAAATTCAAATATTGATTTTAGCTCCTTGTTATGTCAGCCAAGCATTAATTGCCTCCTAAATTCAACCAATCTATGTTCCCAGAAAAGCAATACGAATAATTTAAGACTTCCGAAATATAAAATATTATATGTAAGCCATTCTTATAAAAAAAAATTGGGATCAAAAATTCTATACCTTCAAATGATATTAACATTAAGTAACAAAAAAGTATCATGTCATGCGTAGCATTTTACAATAATTTCTTTATCAATTTCCCAAAAATACAAAGCCAAATTTCTTCTGTACATTAAGTAGGTATGCATAGCTTATGTACGGATCCGTTGCGCTGATCATGCTCTATGTGACTGTGTGTTATTCTACTTTACAGCACTCCACAATACACATAAAATCTGTAACACCGCATATCGCGAGAATCGAGTTGAATGTAATTTGATTCAATTTAATTTTTTTTTTCGCTTTTTTTTAGGAATATGAAGTTGATTCGGTTGAAAAATTTTAAGGTTATTGTTTTTTAATAATAATCATTATTATTATGTTGATGACGATGATTATAGTGCCAATGTGACAGATTAATTGTAGTCTGTGTAGCCTATGCATGTGTAAGAGTACATTTTTGGAGGTAGTTGGTATTTTGTTGCTTGGTGGAAATGAACCAAAAAAAAATTTGTCTTGGTTGGAAAACGGTTTTATTATAGTTTGGGTTCGCGAATTCTTTCTGTTACCAAAATACAGCTATATGTATATAATATCATCTACGAAAAATGTTAAACGATTTTAAATTGATGTAACAGTGATTTCAATTTTTATATTTTTAAGAATGAATATTGAATTTTGGTGTATGACTTGTCATTATAATTGTATTATAGAAAAATGATATGTACAGTTTATTAAGTTTGGTTATGCGGTTTAAATTGCAGGAAATTAAGAAATATTATAGGTTGAATGTGTTATATACGGTCAAATTTGGATGACAATATTTATGCACACGTGAGCCAAACATGATGGGTGGTATTTTTAGAATCATGTGAGCAACAAGAGGTGACTAACTTTAATAGTGTTTGTGGGAATCACATAAGTTTTAGATGAAGGTGTATTTTTCGCTTGGTCACACTTTTTGAATGTGCAATACACCTTCATCTTCAGACGTTACTTATCTTGAGTAGTTTTATAAACCACTTGAATTAAAATTTCAAAGATAATTGAACAAAGCCTGCACCCTGCAGCTCAAGTAGGAAACCCATTGTCAATTCCTAGAAAAATTTCAAACTTCACTTTTGAGAAAAATGGTTTAATCACAAGAAATGCTTTTGGGTTCTAATAATTTTATACATTCGAAATGGCCCTAAATTGCAATTGTCACATTGAAAGTAGTGTATCTGTTAAACTTTGAATTCATTCTAACGAGAGAGAAATTGTGAGTTGTTAGAATCGTTTATAAATCTTATAATTCATCTTATCCAATCCTATCAAAATGAAAGATGTTGATTTTAAGAGTAAGAGTAACTTTCCTGTTCCAAAGGCAATGTCCAAAATACCTCCGAAAAGTAATTGGAACAAAATAAACACTACTCATTAGTAGTTCGCTGGTTATGATTTTGCACAAAATATTTATTTTGTTATACGACTAATTATGAATTAAATTTGATTTGAATACGAATAGAGAAGAATTAAATATAAATTGAAAATGAATTGAATATGAATTGAATATAAATTGAATATGAATTGAATAAGAATTGAATATGAATTGAATATGAATTGAATATGAATTGAATATGAATTAAATATAAATTGAATATGAATTGAATATGAATTGAATATGAATTGAGTATGAATTGAATATGAATTTAATATGAATTGAATATGAATTGAATATGAATTGAATAGAATTGATTATAAATTGAATATGAAATTTGATTTGAATTGAGTATGAATTGAATATGAATTGAATAAGAATTGAATGTGAATTGAATATGAATTGAATATGAATTGAACATGAATTGAATATGAATTGAATATGAATTGAATATGAATTGAATATGGATTGAATATGAATTGAATATGAATTGAATATGAATTGAATATGAATTGAATATGGATTGAATAGGAATTGAATATGAATTGAATATGAATATGAATATGTCAGCTATGACTGTTTATTAAAAAGGTCGCAAATTTTTCTTAATTTTCAAATCCTACATAACACTCTGTATTGGTTAATAATCCAAATAGTATAATACGTTCGCTATTCGATGGTTCACTAAAAGAAAACATTTTGCTATCAGAAAGGCTAACATAATAGAGGATATTGTTTGGCAATCCGAAATTATTTGTGTTCGTAGATGAGCAGACCACAAAGTACAAATACGAAATCAGCATCGATCAATAAATCCTGAAGTCCATTTTAAATTAAATACTTCCAAAGCTTGTGTTAAATGTATTCCATGATCAATGAATGATCTTTTTTTTGAAATGCAAATTGACCGGTTCGTTCTATGTTGCCTCTTCCATTGTAATAAGCCGCCATTGCTTAAAAATGAGATGGGTTGGTGGTTTGAATTTGCGAAAAAAATTAAATTGTTAAACTAAATAAATAAATATATAATTTAACTTAATTGAATATGAATTGAATATGAATTGAATATGAATTGAATATGAATTGAATATGAATTGAATATGAATTGAATATGAATTGAATATGAATTGAATATGAATTGAATATGAATTGAATATGAATTGAATATGAATTGAATATGAATTGAATATGAATTGAATATGAATTGAATATGAATTGAATATGAATTGAATATGAATTGAATATGAATTGAATATGAATTGAATATGAATTGAATATGAATTGAATATGAATTGAATATGAATTGAATATGAATTGAATATGAATTGAATATGAATTGAATATGAATTGAATATGAATTGAATATGAATTGAATATGAAATGAATATGAATTGAATATGAAATGAATATGAATTGAATATGAAATGAATATGAATTGAATATGAATTGAATATGAGTTGAATATGAATTGAAAATGAATTGAATGTAAATTGAATATGAATTGAATATGAATTGAATATGAATTGAATATGAATTGAATATGAATTGAATTTGAATTGAATATGAATTAAGTATGAATTGAATATGAATTGAATACGAATTGATAACGACTCAGAACTATTTGCTTAATAAATTCAGAATCAAACACTTTATTCACTGGATCAGAGGTGTGCATAAGGTCTCTCGTAATTGAGATTTAAAATCGAGAATAAAATGAACAGCATACTTGTGTGCACCTTCATAGTACTATGGAAATCAAAAAGGAGGTCACGAAAAGATATTGTTTGGAAAAGTAGATCACTCGTAATTTTTACTTCTGGCGCCAATCAACCTCATCCATGTGGTTCTTTAACTGCTGCAGCTCAGATCCTTCAACATGATAGCTAAAATATATTTGAATTGAATATGAATTGAATATGAATTGAATATGAATTGAATATGAATTGAATACGAATTGAATATGAATTGAATATGAATTGAATATGAATTGAATATGAATTGAATATGAATTGAATATGAATTGAATATGAATTGAATATGAATTGAATATGAATTGAATATGAATTGAATATGAATTGAATATGAATTGAATATGAATTGAATATGAATTGAATATGAATTGAATATGAATTGAATATGAATTGAATATGAATTGAATATGAATTGAATATGAATTGAATACGAATTGAATACGACTCAGAACTATTTGCTTAATAAATTCAGAATCAAACACTTTATTCACTGGATCAGAGGTATGCATAAGGTCTCTCTTAATTGAGATTTAAAATCGAGAATAAAATGAACAGCATACTTGTGTGCACCTTCATAATACTATGGAAATCAAAAAGGAGGTCACGAAAAGATATTGTTTGGAAAAGTAGATCACTCGTAATTTTTACTTCTGGCGCCAATCAACCTCATCCATGTGGTTCTTTAACTGCTGCAGCTCAGATCCTTCAACATGATAGCTAAAATATATTTGAATTGAATATGAATTGAATATGAATTGAATATGAATTGAATATGAATTGAATATGAATTGAATATGAATTGAATATGAATTGAATATGAATTGAATATGAATTGAATATGAATTGAATATGAATTGAATATGAATTGAATATGAATTGAATATGAATTGAATATGAATTGAATATGAATTGAATATGAATTGAATATGAATTGAATATGAATTGAATATGAATTGAATATGAATTGAATATGAATTGAATATGAATTGAATATGAATTGAATATGAATTGAATATGAATTGAATTCGAATTGAATATGAATTGAATATGAATTGAATATGAATTGAATATGAATTGAATATTAATTGAATATGAATTGAATATAAATTGAATATGAATTGAATAGGAATTGAATATGAATTGAATATGAATTGAATATGAATTGAATATGAATTGAGTATGAATTGAATACGAATTGAATACGAATTGAAACTAAAATCGAAATGAAATGCTTGAATTAAACATTAATTTCATGAAGCATCTTAAACGCCGGCTCCTTAAAATTTAACCAATTACCCATGTGCGTCGTGGAAAACAACTGAGTTGGCAAGTTGGAGTGTGATTTTTTATTTTCTGCGACGTACTATTAAGTGTAGTAATCATAAAAAGTTCGACCTCGAAATTTCGTTCTATTCGCTATATCGCCGAGGTCATGGCTGACTATATGTGTGTACAGTTTCATGCAGTCCAAATGTTTGGTGGTTCTGTACAGCCCAGACAGATTGATTGATATGGATAAAATTGCATAACTAAGCGTTGTCTTTAAATAGATTCAAGTTATTTTCGGCCGAAATTTTTCGTTTTTGTAAATATTTTGAAAACGAAGTAGCATTTACGAAGACGCGATTTAAATAAAACGATTGTAAATAAAATTTTTGATCAGATAAATTATTGATATTTTACCGGATGTTTTCATAAAAAAATTATTTCAAGAAATTTCGGCATCCATACATTTCAAACGCGTTAACAATATTGGCAATATTTCTTATTCCGTAACCTTTTTTTTTTATTTTTTTTTTATTTTTTTTTATTTTCCCTGATTTGTTCTGGGACCGAAGCTCTCCCTACTCTTTCGCGTTTCGCTTATTTACGTCCTTACCTTTACGCCTGTATTGGCCAATTCGAGGACGTACGAATATAGGTCCGATTTTATTACACCATCTGCACATTGCATAGCTCCATGCCAGCCTATACTGGCATGGAAGATGGGTCGGCCCATGAGCCCCGCACTCCGACAGGGGGTCATAGATGTGTTCCTTCTCATCTCAAATCGTAATTTGTTGATGAAAATTCCGTTTTGCATCCTGCCCCAAACACCAAAGCTTTAACCACTATGCCATTTGGTCGGTTATTCCGTAACCTTTTTCCATTAATTGGGAGAACCTTGTGAAATTTGGTGGAAAGCTATGTACCGATAGTGGCAGCTTTCATTTGAGCTTTTTCAGTTTATGTCAAGATGTTGAAAAGTTAAGCATTATTTACAAAAGATAAATATTGAAAGAATCAAATAAATTTAAAGTTTAAATTTTCAGTATTTTGGGACGACATAGTTTGTAAGTTGAGCTCATAATAACGATGAGTATATACATATAGAGCAAATTGCTTTTGAACTCTCTTAATTTTAGCTTTCTTTCAATTATAAAACGGAAACCGAACCTGTGACGCCTTGTGAAAACCTACTTCTCTTATATTTTTTCGATAATCAAATAAATATAAAATTTAAAACACGGAGGTACAAACTACTCTGAGGCATGGATAATCTACTTCGGCGTGCAAACTTCAGAGAGAAAGTACACGGACATGCAGAAAAATTCCAAATATTAGCTTGGTTTTTAAGATAGATAAGCGGTTAAATCCACATAGAGTCAATACTCCAACAGCTAACAGAACTAGATAGAGAACCACCGTTTGAACGAGATATATACAGTTATCCAAAAAATGCAGAACCATAGATATATGCACTTCTGTTTTCTTACAAAATAGAACCAACAATGCATAATGTGAAAGTTGCGATAGGTGATGATGCTGCTGTATAAAAGTGCACTTATTGGAATTAGAAATAACTTCAACTCTGTATTACATGATGGAAATTGGTTTCAACATTGAATAGTGGATTCGTACTTACAAATTGAGACAAGTAACTTAAATTAAATACGACAAAAGCAGCGCCATCATAACATTATCAAGTGGGTGGAACTTGATTCTTTCATCATTATTTGAGATATCTTCAAGGAATGTGCGAGAAAAGTGTTACTGTTCTATGGCAATTTTTGGAAAATATTGAGCTCCTGATCTGTTTATATCATATTTAATGCAAACCCTAAACGGCCAAATTAGTTAGACATTTTAAGCTAGAATAACAAATAGGTGATCGACCGGATTTATTGCTAGAGTATTTCTTCTAAAATTACAAGATTTGATGGAAGATTTGAAAGAACAAATAGTTGCAGAAAAAGGGCACATCCTCACATGTTACTCACACTTAAGGATGAGGAAAAATTCTAAACAGCAGAAGCAGTTGATAAAAATGAATGAAATAGAAATTTCAGATTAAGGAGTAAATCCTAAACTGTATGATTATGCAACAACATTTATGATACACGGACGGTGTGGAAGTGACAATTGTAGTGCACAGTTTCCGAAGGAATTTTACGAGGTAACCGTTCTAAATAATAAAGGCTATCTAAGGCAAAAAAAATGAAACATCGAACTAAATGTTAGGCAACGCATCAAAATGTTAGGCAACGCATCAAAATGCGCATATTATTGTAGAAGCTTGCACATCAACAAACTTTTTTTTGAAGAGTCATTAATTTTTTAAAAGATAAGCCACATGAAGCACACCTTTTATTTTTGCTTTTGAAGATATCAATGCAATGCTTTAAGCGCATGGAAAAATGTTCGGATTTCAATTTGCATATATGAAAACATCTACAGTATAATACAATCATTAGGTGCTGTATATGACCAAGAATTTGAAAGTAAAGAAGCATAATGTTTGGAGGAAAGATAATTGTGAAAGGAAGAGATTTGCGACAAACATTATACCTACAGTAAGACATAGAAACCAAATTAACAGAATTGAGCCTTACATTAAATCTTCTCCTCTTTGGCAGTATTTAAAAAAATAACTTAAAATTATTATAAAGAGTTACGAACAAAATTAATTTAATGAATCTCTTCTAAATATAGGACGTAGAGCAAGTTCTACCATCACTGGAGTAACAGAAGAAACAATTGAGATCCCAACGAAATTTAAACTACTCAACCTAAAGTAGAAGCAATATTTGGAAATAATATTGAGCATACGTCAGTGGAAGACCTTATTAAGAGAAATATTTTGGCTTCCGCAAGTTAAGTTTTGCTTAATAGTAAATAAGGAAATAATAAGACGACTTATTCGCCACTGATAGTTTTACCTGTTACCAGCAGTTCATAACATACCACACCTGTCTGATCCCACTAGATATAACTCATAATCTTATTGAAATGAATATTTCGCTTTGGTTGCGATGAACCAGCTTCATCAGGCTTTACCCAAAATTTTTTGCATTTAAAATTCACATAATACATCTATTTGTCATCTCCAGTAACTATTTGATGGAAAAAAACCTTTTCTTTGTTGTGTTTGAGGCAGTATTTCTCAAATGGTTTTTTGACGATCGAGGTCTCCTTCTATTACTTTATGTAGAGCCCAGTTGCTAGTTTTTGAATCATTCCAATAGGACGTTTCCAATTCAGCATCATTAAATTTTTTGGGTGGTTTTCCATGATATGTATCTTGAATGCCAAAATCATCATTTTTAAATCGTCGAAACCATTTCTCGCACGTTTTATTCGATTGATCATGCTCACCGTAAGTTTCCACAAGCAAACGATAAATTTCTGCTGCACTTTTATTTCCAATGAAATAATGTAATAAAATTTCCTGCAAATGATGTTTATTTGGAATGAAATTTGACATTTTTAAGGTGTTAAAAACTCTAGTTGTTTACCATTCAACCAAATGTCGCATACCGCGCTTGACAGCTAACATCAATCACTATAGAATAGCAATATTGCCCATTTATAGAACATGTAAGCAGTACTAGTAGCGGCACCCATTAGGAATTGGAGGAGTCATATTCACACACCCAATATTTATAAGTGTTTCGAGATTGTGATGAAATATATTTTAAGTATCATGTTGATGGATCTGATCTGCAGCAGTTGAAGAACAAGAGCTGGAGATTCTAACAAATCGAGTCGAGTTAGTCTTCATCATTTATTGGTAATCGAAATAATTTAAAAACTAGACGTTTGAAGATTGGTTGGTCATATTTAATGGCAACGCTGGTCTTGCGACGCCATCAGCTACTGGATACATCAATGACCATTCCTATTGGTCAAACGCCCGGTGGATTGCTTTCCTCTTTTATCAATATTACATCGTTGATTTGAAGATTGCGTCCTCCGAATTTCGCTGTCTTTCGTTGCTGTAACGAATATGTAAACAATCTCTTGAATATCTTTTCTAGTACGATTGAACTAGATTTTGAACATGTTGCCAACGGTTCAGCCTCGAAGCGATCATTTCTGTATAATTTGTTTCAGGTATAAGGGCAGTTGTTCCCAAGATTATAAAATAAGTGATTGCATCAATATTTGTTGGATCCTCATTGTTTATAAAACATAGCGGGCGAGTGAGTGCGCTCATGTGAGTTCCCCACACCCGTTTCTAGAACAGCCTTAATTGACCGGATGGCTCGGTTCTGGACTCTGTCAAAATTTTGTGAAAGCGGAGGAGTAAATGACAACATGATTGGGTTATCCATTACATATTAATGTACTGCATTACTACATTCTTCGGTTTGGAACATTCTGTAAAGTTTAGATAAAGTTCCTGTGGATGTCGCTGCCATTATATCACCAACTACCGTGATATGAAGAGAGTTTATACACAAATATACAAAAATAACGATATACTTCTTAATAAGTCTGGATCCTCTCCCTCATTTGGCTACGATCATAATATACCCTGCGTAATTAACTCTTGTTCTGGAAAATGGGCGTGATGGAATAACATTTTCAGGTGGTAAATTTTTCATTAAAAATATGACGAAATATGGTCAATAAACAGAGTGGATGTGAGTAATGGTGAATTTGATGTTAGCTATTAGTTTTCTCATAAACTGTTTATTTCGTAATTAAAGGTTTGTTATTGTTCTGTTATATGATTGAAGCTCTTATATGGTCAAAGACCATAATTTTTTCACTGAAGCATTGCGAACATTGAAGTAGTATTCTTATTAACTTAGTTTAACTTGGGATTTCATTATTCATTTTATCGATTAAGCCAATATCTTTGTACGTCTATATTTGCAGACCGATCACTTTCAATCGTCACTCTTGATTTCTCTCCTTAATTAGTAATTGTGTTGGCCATTGTTGATCCCATTCCACCATAACTCATTCTAAACTGCTTAGTTTGATTCCTCGGGTTGCTACTTTTATCCTGCCAACTCTTTGGCGGACCTTATTGTAGAAACGACAATACTACCGTTTAATATAAGCCAATCCGTAGAAGTCGTATGACCTGGATTGGTGCTACTTTATTCTTACTAGCTACAAACTCAGTTGTAATCAGGATCATCGTTGGACTTAATTCGAAACTAGACACAAGCAGCATACGCGGCCCTCTTGTGCCACTGAAACCGCATGTATTTCAGTATTAATCAGATTTGGACCAATGCATCTTGGAATTTGGATTTTTTTCATTATTTCAAATTCATATTTGATATTCCTCCATGTATCTGCAGTCCTTTATATTTCTTCTTCTATATATTATTGAAATTATTAGGAGAATTATTCTTTTGGTGTAAACCCTTTCGTTTGGAATGTTTACGTTACTTAATGTATTAGATGTTTCAGGCCCACCTGCAACAATATTAGCCCTTTGATGCGGTAGTTGTAATCTTCTCACACACAAATCAGAAATAAATGATATTTGTGATCCTGAATCCAGCAGTGCATTCCATTCATGAAAACGATCGTAGCGCTCCTGTATCAACACCACGGCTATCGGCAATATAGCATAATCTATGCATGCCAAATTAGTTTTGGCGCTACTTTCCTAGTTTAAGATTTGCTCGGATTGGCATACCATCTTGGTTAATAGGAATTTGTAGAGACGAGCTTTTTACGATAGCGACTGATTTGCTTCTTGAATCACACTAATTGAGTGTATACTGCCGCTTACACGGGCTGCGACACCATCATATAACATACATTTAATCTAAGTACCTCGCCCCGTTTAATGTTTCCTTTTAAATTTCTCGCATTCAACCAATCTGTGTGGCTGATCAGTTATATGGTTTCATGTATTCACAAGACACTCGTCCGTCACAACGACTATTAACAATCTGGAGAAATTCTTCGAATATTGAATTACTCTTACTGGTAAGTGAAAGTGCCAGGCTGGTTGAATCTCAGCATCGGTTTTCATCAATAAAATATGCTGATTTTGTTCTTTCTTGTTTGGTGATTGTCGTTTAATTGGTTACTCATGAACAATGCATGACGAGGCACTACACTATTCATTAAATAAAAATATAATTGAACTGAAATTGTATTCTTGCAAAAATGTTATATGGATATGACCATATCGAAATAGTGATCAACATAACGGATGATTCATTTAGAAGTACTTTTTTCAGTAGGGATCTTATGACAGATCACGTGTGAGTCGTGGCAAACAGTTATGGTATTTTTGTTCAGCATTGTTTGTCATTTCATCATGGAAATACTTAGCCCGGCACGGCGTCTACAAATTATTCAGCTGTATTACGAAAATCCGCGTTCTTCGAGGACTGCGTTTCGTGCGCTTAAAGCAAGCAACTTATGATCTACATAATCGGCCTACCGAACGAACAATTCGCTATACCATCGAAAAATTTGAAACCCAATTTTCATTATCGGATAATACGGACCACATCCAGCAAATAGTGAAGAAAATATAGCGGCGGTAGCGGAGAGTGTACCGATGACCGTGACGAATCGTGATCGTGGCCGTTCTCAATAGCTTGGTGTGTCGTATGCAATAACGTGGCGTAGTTTACGTAAGGATCTGTATTTAAAATAATTGCAATAATTGAAGTCGGCCGATCCTCCAAATCGTCACCGTCTTTGGGCTCTAGAAAAGCTTGAAGAAGATGCACTGTTTTCGACAAAAAAATTGTTTAGCGATGAGGCTCATTTCTGGCTTAGTGACTATGTTAATAAGCAACATTGCGGTACTTGGGCAGAAGAACAACCCAAAGAGGTTCCAGCCTACCACTATATTTAGATAAAACAATGGTTTGGTGCGGTTTATTGGCTGGTGGAATCATCGGTTCATATTTTTTCAGAAATGCGAGAACAGTTCGGCGAAAAGTTAATTTCACGATTCGGACCAGTGAATTGGCCACCTATAGATCAAGTGATATCACACCTTTGGGGCTTTGGGCTACGTAAAGTCCAAAGTTTACATGAATAAGCCGGTTACCATTGAGGAATATAATTGGAAGGCAACATTATTTGCATCATTGGCCCAATACCACTCGAAATGCTCGAACGCGTCATGAAAATCGGAACTTCAGAATAAACCATGTTAGCCGCAGTTACGGGCACCATTTGAAAGAAATAATCTTTAAAAAACAAATGTTTGTTCGAAAAAGTACTTCAAAATGAATCACCAATTATAACTATAATCTGGTGCGATTAAAATTGACGAAGGATTATGGATCTTGCCTGGTCAATTCATTGAATGGAACGAAAAAACACAAGAATATCATATTCATAACTATAAATTAAAATTTTCTCAATCTAATCCATTTTGAAGAGGTAATCAGTAACATCTTTAATTCGATTACCAAAATCAATACGAATTACACGAAGCACTAACAAACCCCATTGAAATATAGTTAAAATACAGTTATTTTCTTCAAGTATAATCCAAGATTTTATGAAGTAATGTAATCTACTTATTATGAGAATTTTTTGTTTAAAATTGGAATGGAAGTCAAATGCTTGAGGACTTTTTGTTTTGAAACATTCTGTATTTACGATAATTGGAGAACAGTTCTAATGAAGATATGTAAAATGTCTAACATAAGATATTTCGATAAATTCCCAGTTGACTAAAGATATTATAAAATAGTTTAATTCTTTTAAAACTTAATTCAAATCTTAAAAAAATTATTACTTTTTTCGTTAGTCGTGCGTTTAAGTTGATAATTTAAATTAGACTCGTAGCAAGTATCTTGAGAAATGGTTGGATGTAATTGGGTCGATGTAATAATGATCGTTTGGTTTCTATATATAAACATTATTTTTCGATTTAATAATGTTTGATTAAATTTAATTAGTTTTTGCCCATGAGGAGATTATAATATATATGAGTCGGACGAAAGAAATTAGAATTAAAAAAAATCGTTACAGTTAATTATATCTTGATTGGATAAATTGTTCTTGATATGTTTTGATTGTATACGCGAACACTTGGATTACTCAAACAGCATAATGCAAGAATATTTTTTATAGTCGTAAATTCGCATTTAACTTATGATATTCTAGCTGCGGATGCATCTAATCAGATTTTAATTATTGTTTGTGTTTTTGTTGTTGCGCCATTGCAATATGAATTTGTGTCGTATATACGGGGCCGATGATTCGTATAAAAATGATGGATTAAGTACGTGCAATTGTATAATTATGGGTACATGAATTGTGTTACGCACATATAGGTGGTTTTGATTTATTACATTATATGATAATTTAATCGTATAATGGTGGACTATTTTATGCACGATGCTTTACTATGATTTTGTAATCATGCGGTTTCCCCGTATAAATCATTCTTCAGGTGCCACAGTTATTCAACAAGGTATATTTAACAAGTTATGAGTATTTTGTTAAATCATGTTAATTTTCATTATGGTTAAAAATTGTTAAACTGTTTATAAATAATAATTAGGAAAACTGCTGGCATTCACGTAAAGTGCTGTCGTAAACAAATGTGTTGCTCAACTTATAACATAACGTAACGAGTGCCTTGCGTCTCTGGTTAATTCTAACTTTAATGAAATTGTCTATAATGAATGAATATAATGAAATAGTCTATAAAGCAAAGTGATGGAATTTGTAAAGTGTGTAAAAACTTACAATATATTTGGAACGAAATAATATGGTTAATGAACTGGCTGTTACTTCGGAAGTCCACGTGCTTTTTTTAGCATTTCGTACAAATCAGTTAAATTCAACTTCGTCACCTATTAACTATCAAATTTTGTACTAAAGATGATAAGCTGTTTTGCTATAATAAATATGGTAAGGTCGGTAACTTATATCTCTCTCATATTTGTTTAAATTCTAGCATTCTAATTTACAGAGACAACACTATATGTTATTAAATCTGTTGAAAATTTAAATGATTTAGTTGACCAATACCCGCAAATATGTTTATCATTGCAAAACTCATCTGATCATGATCAACCGGTGATAGTTGCAAATCAAATCAACTGCCAAGCAGTATCTTTTAGTAAAATTGAACGAAAAATCAATATATTGAAAGTAGCAACGCCATTCTCATCATCAGTTACAGATAAAATTGATTCATGTATGGATGAAGTGTTTGAAATCAATTACGGAAAGTTAAAAACCAAATTAAAATTTATAAAAAGTGCTAGCTAGTTTTATTTGTTATGTATTAATCTTTGCAATCTGTTTTGGGGCTGAAGCACTCCAAACTCTTTCACGATTCGTTTTGCTTGCCAAAGCGAGCACACACGGCTCTAGGTGCAATTTATGTTGAACAGCGGAAACTGTTAGCCATGAAATTAATTTTTATTTTTTATTTTCTTCCTGTATATTTTTGTTCCGTTTCACTTTTTTTTAATTCATTGAGCCATATAATTTTACTGTATTTCTATGACATTCAATCATTTTTAAAATTTTTGCTATTATTCCAATCTTTGCTATTACTCCTAGGAGCTTTTTCGTTTTTGGAATTATTCACGAGAATGCGATTAAAAGCAAAAACATTCTAAATTATGTGCAACCAAAATTTTTCCAGTACTAATAAACAAAATCATTGTACAAAAATCCAACATCCTTTATAACGGGTGATTTTTTAAGAGCTTGAGAACTTTTTTTTAAAAAAAAACGCATAAAATTTGCAAAATCTCATCGGTTCTTTATTTGAAACGTTAGATTGGTCCATGACATTTACTTTTTGAAGATAATTTCATTTAAATGTTGACCGCGGCTGCGTCTTAGGTGGTCCATTCGGAAAGTCCAATTTTGGGCAACTTTTTCGAGCATTTCGGCCGGAATAGCCCGAATTTCTTCGGAAATGTTGTCTTCCAAAACTGGAATAGTTGCTGGCTTATTTCTGTAGACTTTAGACTTGACCTAGCCCCACAAAAAATAGTCTAAAGGCGTCAAATCGCATGATCTTGGTGCCCAACTTACCGGGCCATTTCTTGAGATGAATTGTTCTCCGAAGTTTTCCCTCAAAATGGCCATAGAATCGCGAGCTGTGTGGCATGTAGCGCCATCTTGTTGAAACCACATGTCAACTAAGTTCAGTTCTTCCATTTTTGGCAACAAAAAGTTTGTTAGCATCGAACGATAGCGATCGCCATTCACCGTAACGTTGCGTCCAACAGCATCTTTGAAAAAATACGGTCCAATGATTCCACCAGAGTACAAACCACACCAAACAGTGCATTTTTCGGGATGCATGGGCAGTTCTTGAACGGCTTCTGGTTGCTCTTCACTCCAAATGCGGCAATTTTGCTTATTTACGTAGCCATTCAACCAGAAATGAGCCTCATCGCTGAACAAAATTTGTCGATAAAAAAGCGGATTTTCTGCCAACTTTTCTAGGGCCCATTCACTGAAAATTCGACGTTGTGGCAGATCGTTCGGCTTCAGTTCTTGCAATGTCAAAGCATACTGAGCATCTTTCTCTTTGACACCTTGTCTGAAATCCCGCGTGATCTGTCAAATACTAATGCATGAAAATCCTAACCACAAAAAAATCACCCTTTATATACTACAGGCGAACTGACTATTCGACTACTTTTCCAATATATTTGATTGAAAATAAATAAATTTGATTGGAAATTTTCTTTCATTTGGGTCTATTAACGTTCAGATGCAACGGTTTGACCAGGTTCCAAAAGCACGTAGTAAAGGACTCTTTCCAATGTTACCAGACACAAAGTAATATTTTCTTTGCATGATTGTTCATTTTTGCAACTGATGGTGACGGCTGGCCTGGATCAACCCATGGTTTACTGAATTTTGCTTTATTTCATTCTAATATTGCTTGGTGTTTAATTCCTAACTGTGTGTATGATGATCCAAATAATGTTACTCTATTTCCAGGTTCTTTCTACAGTATCGACCGGCGCATCTGATGCTTTTAATATTGGGAAAAACGTATAAGAATTCCTATTTCCTTAGCCAAATTAGCGCACACCGTAGAACAAGCAGCCCTCGGGGCTTGCATCTCGATGTTTAACACCTGGTTTTCGAGTAATAAGGGAACCCGGAAAATCTTAACAACTTCAAATAATTTTTCAGCATTCAGCACAGCGTTAATAAAATCAGAAATTTCAATTCTTATGAGGCTACGTATCGCCTTTTTCGATAGTCAATAATAATAATTATTTCTACATTATCGTATGTTATGCACGTTTTTGAAAAGGAAACTGCAGCAAGCTGTATTATCCAAGTTTAACATACATTTCTTAACAAAAGGGTGGGTCTGTGTACAATCGAATATTTTTTCTCGTTGGATTTACAAGCTTCGTAAACATATTGAGCTATTTGCGTGGTTTGATGATTTTAGACATTCAAGTACCATGACTCAAAAATTAACTGCAAATTTTACAGCTCTGTATTTGGTTGAAAATGGGGTCAATATGTAGTTTATAGATGTGATCGCTCACCCCAAACAAGCTTAAAAAAATCCGATGGCGGAGTATTCAGCCATCGATACATCATTACCTAATGAATTGGTAGATTTAACGAATCCATCGATCGAGCAAATATGTGTTAAAATTGTCATCAATAATAAGTCAGTACGAATTTACGTAGCGTATATTCCACCTGATTTGCCTACATCATCGTATACCAAGTGCTGCGACACGATTATGGAAATTATACCAATACGGCCGATCAATCACACATAATTTTAATAACAGGGGATTTCAAGCTCTCAAATATTAATTGGGCCTATGATGAAGAAACCAACGAGATTACGTCTGTTTAAGCGTGAATTCGGATAATGAGTACTTATTCGTCAACACCATATTTGACTAAAATTTGACCCAAATCTGCGAATTAAAAAACAGGCGAGATCGAGCCTTGGACCTTATTTTTACTAATGAACCAGTTAATTAATGATATTCACAACAAAGCAATAGGAATAATGTTGGAAATTAATGTGAATGGCAGGTTCCAAAATTACCAAAACCGGAAACCATATTACAACTTCAGAATGGCTAATTCGAATAACTTACAACAATATTTTGATCAAATAAATTGGAATGTCGAGTTAAACAACAATGACATAGATGTAAATGTGGAAAAAAATTTACCCACATCTGTTTAAAGGAATTGATTTATTCGTTCCCGTGTCTATGAGCAAACGGAACAAATATCATCCATGGTATAACGACCAACTAATCAATCTTAAACACAAAAAAGACAAGGCTTATAAAGAAAACCTCAAATTATGTGCCCAGGATAGTAAACAGGAATTTACTGCTTATAACCAACATCTTGAATCTTATTTTGAACTGAGCTTCGCCTTTTATTTTATCCTTTAGATTTCGAATATAGCTTTCGCAATCTAAAGGATAAAATAAAAGGCGATCCCAGAAAATTTTGGAAATTTTTTAAAACCCATCGAGAAACTGATGTTTAACCAGCCTGGATGGAATTTAATGATCAAAACACTTGTGATCCACAAATCATAACCAACATGTTTGCTGAGTTTTCCAATCTGTTTATAAAGCAGAACATTGATAATTATATAGATCCAACTACTAGTGAATATAGTATTCATTTTTAAAAAATTCTAAAAACTTGGCAATTCCTCTAAGCATTTTGTTCAATCAGTCATTAAAATTGGCAACTTTTTCACACAAGTAGATAATAACTAGAGTGACGCCTATTTTCAAAACTGGATCAAGTAATAATGTTCCTTGCTACAGAGGTATTATATCTATATCTGCTATAACTAAATTATTTTAACTAGTAATATGCAACACTTTCAAAGCAGTGCTTCTACGGCATTTATCACAATATCAACATGGTTTTATGCCAGAAAGATCAGTATCTACAAATCTCATAGAATTTACAAGATTTATATTAAAGAAATTGAGAAGAACAAACAAGTTGACGTAATATACACCGCCTTTGCAAAAGATTTCAACTCCATCAGCCATTGTAAAACTTTGGAACACATTTTAAAGTAGTTTGTAGCCTGGTTCAAAACTTAAATAAGTAATCGAAATCAATATAATAAAATAGGAGGTAAAACGTCGAATAGAATACAAGCAACCTCTGGTGTACCACAAGGCTCTCACGTTGGCCCATGGATTTTCACAATCTTCATTAATGGTATTACTGAAGTAATAAAGCAATATCCTGATGTTCGCAGATGACCTCAAAATCCACCGAATCTGTCGACGATGCCAATAAACTACAGGGAGATATTGATAACCTAGCGTTATGGTGCGAGTTAAATTCTCTGAGTTTCAATATTATAAAGTGCAAATCTCTATCATTTCACCGAAAAGCCAAACCTGTTACACAAGGCTACACGATAAATGGTGTACTCCTTCAGGTAGTAGTTCAAAGTAAAGACCTAGGGGTTACTTTTGTTGAAAATATCAGCTTCTCTAAGCACATTGAGATGTTCATCGCTAGAGCGAACTCCACTGTATTATGCTTACGTTCAATCCCAGCTGTAATATGCTGTTAATGTATGGTGTCCGTTCAACGAAGATCATATCTAAAGTATTGGGAAAATTCAATTGAAAACATACATCGACAACCACCATATTTTACCGGGTGCAAGACATACAACTTGACCACTCTAGAAAAAAGACACGAATTGCCAAAAAGTTCATTTATTGGTAATCTCCTACTAGGCCTAATCGACACACCGGATGTGCTAAAGTCAATTAAAATAGAGGTTCCTGGTAGACAAGTAAGAGATCATAACTTCCTCCACTTATAGATAGACACAGAACCATGGCGACAATGAACCAGTGAAGATGATGTGTAAAAGTTTCATTAGAATTAACTATTTATTTGATTTTTTTAATTTTAAAAGTAGGTTAAGACAATTTTATGCCCCTCAGTGATTTTTTTTTGTTACTTTACTTTTATATATCAAACTTTCAAATCCAACGCGGATTTATTTTATTTTGTATTTTTTCAAGTCAAATTTGATTGAATGATTGATTGATAGGACTGTAGGACCAAGTACTAGATAAGTCTCCCGGGTAACGCCAGGCCTATTCCTACAGCCTGTTTACACATAACAATAGAAAGGATAGGAAAGGTTTCTTTTTTGGTGACCAAGAATATTCGTTTTATTACCAAATATCTCTGAACAAATAATTATCAAATTCGGTGTGCAAAAGAAATTTGAGATTTGGCTATAATGACAGGCCATTTCCTAACCGAGTATTTGCCAATGTAGTTTGCAGAGCTGAGGTAGGATTCTAATAAAAAAGTTGAGCTTGTATTGGAATTTTAATGTGTCTTTTTGATGAAGTGTAGGACTTCGATCATTTTTAATGGAATTTGACCATATAAAAAAAATTGTCAAATCAGGTATTCAGAATTGGGTGGCGATTTAAAAATGTATTTTAGAGAAGTTCTGGAGTTTGGCCATGCTATGCAATTTCTTAACTAATTATGTTCGAATCTGGTATGTAGAGCTGAGTTGAGATTACACCATAAATCCCGGATGAAGTTCTAGAATTTTTTACAAAATAAATTTGAAAATAATCGGCCAAGGAATTATCCAGTTCCTCCATTCACCATAATCGAAACAAACTTGACCTTAATTCGCTAAGAGATGACGCAGTCAAATTCAGGTTCCCCAAAACTCAAATTTTTTAGAATTCTATTTCAGCCCAATTCGTACCCAAAAATTAATTTATGTGTTTTTCGCAGTACACTGTCTAGAAACAAATTACTGAGACAAATTCCGCACATCTCAGTCAATCAAAAAAGATCAAGATTTACGTGAGGTGACGGCACGAACGGAAGAAAGAACCACGCAAAAGGCTTCTTACATAATAAGTGCTAATAATAGAATTTAGAACTCATATCAATCGATATTCGTGTCTGATGTTCCCATGCAATTGCGACTCTGTTTCGAGAAATATTGTTGAGACAGATACATTTTTTCATAGAAGTTAGTGCCGGCAGTATAAGCAATCTAAAAAATAATCAACACTGAAAGGCCGGGAAATATCAACAAACGAAAGATAAAAATAAAAATTAAAGAACCATTTTCCCTTTGCCATGCCGTGGCCCATAATAAGTCTCACCCCTTTAAACCAGTCTACAAAAAATATGTTTTATTAACCTTTATGAGAGAGTAGAGCTCAAGTATATAGAGAGCATGTAAAAATAAAAAGACGAACTTAACATTAAGTTCAGAAAAATGTATTGGCTCATAGGTAGAGGTTCTAAGCTTACAATACACAACAAGCTGCTGCTATATCGGCTTAGACTGAAGCCGATATGGACCTACGGTATTCAACTCTGGGAATGTACTAAGCAAACAAACGCCAAAATGATACAGACTTTTCAAAATAAGTCCCTGTGAAACTTACAGATAGAATACATCAAAGGTGAAATAAAAAAGCATGCCGCCAAACACGCAATAAGGCTCCAGGAATATGGAAAACCCTATATTCGCCATATGGTAGATAACCCTGTCGTTGAAAGAATACTTGAAAGAACGAGGCCCCTGGCCTAGTAAACACACCAAATTAAAATTAGTATTTTAAACAGGTTTAACTAATTTTGGGACTAACCATTGAGTTTCACCCAGTTTCAATCAGAATTGTTTAAGAAATATAAAGTTTGTAAACTTGAAAGGATAAATTGCTAGATGAGCACAATCTCAGTTGTAATTAATAAAGAAAAAAATACCATGGTCGATACATGCATATGAGTGCGTCATTGCCATACATAAAACATGGGTTTAAACTTTTTAAATGTGAGGTAGAAATGAAGCTCCATGAAGCCGAAATGGCTCCAATAAGAAATCATAGAATTTTGCTGATTTCTAACAGTCATTTTTACGTTTGTGAAGTTTTCAACAAAAACCAAAAATTCACAAAACGTTTATGTATACAAAATATGTGACAATAACAAAGAAATAACCATGTATCGGTAAAAAAAAGTCGGTCAAAGCAATGTAACAATTTTCCAAAGAATATGTATATTAAAAATCAGTATATAAATACATTTTTATTTATCATTATAAAAAAAAAATATTTGAAGTAAAACTAAGTGTACGATTATAAACACAAACTCTCTATGCAATTTCTCTATTCTCGTGGTTTAATATATTAAAAATTGGCCAGATCACAGAGTTTTTCCCAGGTTGTCATATATATCAAAAGTTAGCCATTTTTTCTGAGAGAGCACTTCATAAGCTATCTTTTGTTATATGTGACGACCTGGGAAAAACTCTGTGATCTGGCCAATTTTTAATACAGTAAACCACTAGTGTTAAGCTATTAAGCTTAATTATAAATTTACATGAATTAAATTATTAAGCTTGATTACAAATTTACGTTATGTCAAAACAATTTATAAACAAATCAAAGATAAGAAAATTAAATGAAATTAAATTAAATTAAGATAAACAATTAATATTTTTTAGGTGATGAATATGATGAAATTATACATACTTCCGGTCGGGAGGTGGTATAATTAATCCGATACAGGCAGGATGGACAACTTATTAACTGGCCTTTTAACTTTGCTGGATGATGTCTGTATCGTGACTACTCGAGTGATGTTGTCTCGTCCAGGATGCAGCTCAACAATACGTCCAATTTTCTAGTGATTTTGATGTGTGTTTGGTTCATGTAATAGTACTACGTCATTCAATTTAATCCCGCTTGCATTTGACTGCCACTTTTAGAATGTCACTTTTTCCAAAAGTCCTGCCGTAGTCGTTGTAGGTATTGCCACCGGGATAAGTGATTGATTTTTATGTGGTTCAAGTCGTATTCGGGTAAAGATGTAAATGGATGACCAATCAAAAAGTGGGCTGGCGTCAATGGATTAACATCATCGTTTGATTTAACACAAAGTGGCCTGGAATTAAGTTTCGCCTCGATTTGTGTTAGAATGGTTGCCATCTCCTCATATGTTAATGAGGCTTCTCCTAATGTCCGCTTCAAGTGGTATTTAATGGATTTCACTGCTGCCTCGTACAAACCTCCAAAATGTGAACCGGTTGGTGGATTAAATCTCCTTTAGTCTGTTTTTGGGAGAGAAAATCAGCAATTTTAGAATCATTTATTGTGTGGAACAACTTATTGAGGTCTTTTTTAGCCCCAACGAAATTTGATCCTTTGTCACTTATAATTTCGTGACAAAGACCACGCCGCGATATGAATCGACGAAATGAAATCGAGGTGAACAGCCTTTGAGCTTAGGCATACAAAAACAGCTATGCAGGCCTTGGTAGGTTTAAGGCCTCGTCCTTTTGATGGTCGAACGTATATCGGGCCAGCGTAATCAACTCCTGTTGATAAGAACGGTCTGACGAGAGTGACGCGGTTTGATGGTAAATCATCCATTAATGGTTGCATAGGTTTCGATGAGTACCTGATGCATTTGATACATCGTTTTATTACGCGGCGTATAATTACTTTGCAATTAATTATCCAATATTTCCTCATCAATGTAGTGCGCATTAATGTGTGATTGCCGCAGAGTAATTCCTCTTGAGTTGTGCGAACCAGCATCTCGGTGACGACATCTTCGGCTGGTAGCAATATCCGATGTTTCACGTCGTACGGAATGGTCGCATGAGGTATACGCCCGCCAACTCTAAGGATACCATTTTTATCTATAAATGGATTAAGATTTATTAGTTTATGGTTTTTATTCAAAGGTAAATGAGCTTGAAGAGTCTTTAATTCGGTGTTAAAGTTCTTCTCTTGGACATGTTTTATTAACATTTCATTCGATTCATTTAACTCACTGCACGTTAAACATGTTTTAAATCTTTCACTGGGTTTTGATTTACAATTATTGATGAAACGTTTGCAATAAGCTAAGAGACGTACAATTTTATTTAAATTGTAATTTTTATTGATGATCGCTTCAATCAGTGTTGGTTGTGTGGTCACGTTGCAAATGATTGAAGGCTGTGAGTTTTTTGGCCATTCCGATTCTGGGTATTTGAGCCATTTGGGTCCTGTCCACCAAAGGTGATGATTTAACAATTCTGAGGGTAATCTACCCCGCGAGGCACAATCGGCTGGGTTCTTCTTTGTCGTTATATGGTACCAATATTTTCTAGGATGGGTTGAGATTATTTCTGAAACTCGATTACCTAGAAATGCGTCTAGTGAGCGAGGTATTGTTGCTATCCATGCTAGTACTATTTGAGAATCACTCCATAAATACACATTGTGATTTCGTTTTGGCCAATTTTTAATACAGTAAATCACGAGAATCGCAAAATTGCATATTTGTTTGTGTATGAACCTGAATAACAAACGGGAATTTGTCTTACTTTTTTAAAGTGACCCATTTTTTCTGAGAGAGCACTTCTTAAGCTAACTTTTGATATATGTGGCGACCTGGGAAAAACTCTCTGATCTGGCCAATTTTTAATACAGTAAACCACTAGAATCGCAAAATTGCATAAAGAGTTTGTGTATGAACCTCAATAACAAACGGGAATTTGTCTTATTTTTTTAAAGTGACCCAGTTTTTCTGAGAGAGCACTTCTTAAGCTAACTTTTGATATTGGTGGCGACCTGGGAAAAACTCTGTGATCTGGCGAATTTTTAATACAGTAAACCACTAGAATCGCAAAATTGCATAAAGAGTTTGTGTATGAACCTGAATAACAAACGGGAATTTGTCGTATTTTTTTAAAGTGATTCATTTTTCTGAGAGAGCGCTTCTTAAGCTAACTTTTGAAATATGTGGCGACCTGGGAAAAACTCTCTGATCTGGCCAATTTTTAATACAGCAAACCACTAGAATCGCAAAATTTCATAAAGAGTTTGTGTATGAACCTCAATAACAAACGGGAATTTGTCGTATTTTTTTAAAGTGACCCATTTTTTCTGAGAGAGCACTTCTTAAGCTAACTTTTGATATATGTGGCGACCTGGGAAAAACTCTCTGATCTGGCCAATTTTTAATACAGTAAACCACTAGAATCGTAAAATTGCATAAAGAGTTTGTGTATGAACCTCAATAACAAACGGGAATTTGTCTTATTTTTTTAGAGTGACCCAGTTTTTCTGAGAGAGCACTTCTTAAGCTATCTTTTGATATATGTCGCGACCTGGGAAAACTCTGTGATCTGGCGAATTTTTAATACAGTAAACCACTAGAATCGCAAAATTGCATAAAGAGTTTGTTTATGAACCTCAATAACAAACGGGAATTTGTCTTATTTTTTTAAAGTGACCCAGTTTTTCTGAGAGAGCACTTCTTAAGCTAACTTTTGATATTGGTGGCGACCTGGGAAAAACTCTGTGATCTGGCGAATTTTTAATACAGTAAACCACTAGAATCGCAAAATTGCATAAAGAGTTTGTGTATGAACCTGAATAACAAACGGGAATTTGTCGTATTTTTTTAAAGTGATTCATTTTTCTGAGAGAGCGCTTCTTAAGCTAACTTTTGAAATATGTGGCGACCTGGGAAAAACTCTCTGATCTGGCCAATTTTTAATACAGCAAACCACTAGAATCGCAAAATTTCATAAAGAGTTTGTGCATGAACCTCAATAACAAACGGGAATTTGTCGTATTTTTTTAAAGTGAACTATTTTTTCTGAGAGAGCACTTCTTAAGCTAACTTTTGATATATGTGGCGACCTGGGAAAAACTCTCTGATCTGGCCAATTTTTAATACAGTAAACCACTAGAATCGTAAAATTGCATAAAGAGTTTGTGTATGAACCTCAATAACAAACGGGAATTTGTCTTATTTTTTTAGAGTGACCCAGTTTTTCTGAGAGAGCACTTCTTAATCTAACTTTTGGTATATGTCGCGACCTGGGAAAAACTCTGTGATCTGGCCAATTTTTAATACAGTAAACCACTAGAATCGTAAAATTGTATAAAGAGTTTGTGTATGAACCTCAATAACAAACGGGAATTTGTCTTATTTTTTTAAAGTGACCCAGTTTTTCTGAGAGAGCACTTCTTAAGCTAACTTTTGATATATGTGGCGACCTGGGAAAAACTCTGTGATCTGGCCAATTTTTAATACAGTAAACCACTAGAATCGAAAAATTGGATAAAGAGTTTGTGTATGAACCTCAATAACAAATGTGAATTTGTCGTATTTTTTTAAAGTGACCCAGTTTTTCTGAGAGAGTACTTCTTAAGCTAACTTTTGATTTATGTGGCGACCTGGGAAAAACTCTGTGATCTGGCGAATTTTTAATACAGTAAACCACTAGAATCGCAAAATTGCATAAAGAGTTTGTGTATGAACCTGAATAACAAACGGTAATTTGTCGTATTTTTTTAAAGTGACCCAATTTTTCTGAGAGAGCACTTCTTAAGCTAACTTTCGATATATGTGGCGACCTGGGAAAAACTCTGTGATCTGGCGAATTTTTAATACAGTAAACCACTAGAATCGCAAAATTGCATAAAGAGTTTGTGCATGAACCTGAATCTTCTAAATTTAGCAGTTTTCCAAAAATTGCTGCATTCAACTTCACACAATGCTGGAATCTTGATATTCGAAACATTTAACCTTCCCTTCAGATATGTGAAAATTTGGCTGACTCACCATTGAAATTCACTATCTCATTACAGAGATCAATAAGAATTAATTTCTCTAAATCACGAACTGTTATCATTGAATTTTACATCATCATCACCAAACAAACTAAAGTAATTTATTGTAAATGACAGAAACGTCTGCAAGAGCACAACACGAACTAAAAGCACACTAAAACAATTTATTTATGTAATGTGATCGTCGAGATGGAAAAATGATCATCGTTTTGGATAATGCAACAACAACTACAAAATATTATATTGTGTACAAATAGATAAAATATTATAGATAAAAATACGTGACTTGTAATGATATTTTTTTATAGTACGATTCTTCTTTGGTTAATCGTTCGAGAGTATTTATTTTCAAGATCAAATAGGACGATCAATTTGAAAACGAGATACGACACGAAACTCTGTATACTTAATCGACAAGATTATTTACGCTTTGAGATTGACAGTTTCTGATAAAAAGTAAAAAAATGATACCAACTAGAACATGATGGTATTTTCGGTATTAATTTTGATGTGTGGACCACGCTGGCATACAGGGCGTTTTGACAAATGTTTTTGCCGTGACGTACATTCGTTCGTATACAAGGTCATTAAGTCTAATAAGTGTACTTTACACTTCAACAACTCTAATTATATAAATTACGTGTATAAAATATTCATCCGAATTCAAATTTACCCGGTGTATACCAACTCTATAATCTTACATTTTGTGTAAACAGTAAATACAGCAACGATATAGAAAATTACGATCATTATTAAAAATGATCGCAATGATTAAGCTCTGAGTACCTATAGTTGCCATAATAATAAAATTAATATCATAATTAAATTTAAATATCCTGCCGGGGCTAATTCGGATAAGAAATTGAATTATTGGAACATGTATCGAGATAGACCGTACCTACCTATAAATTATAATGAATTGGCAGAAATAAAAAATTATATAATAATTACGATCAATACAATCAATGATGAAATTAACGATCATTGTTAATTTTTGTGGTTGGTTCGTACATTGTTAAATGAGTTTCTCGACTAGAAATAAAGTTTGTGTAGGAAGTGTACAACAAAATTATTAAATTAATAAATTTATATTCTAACATCACTTCGGTTTGATTTGATTGGTAAAACCTAATAGAATTTTGAAAGTTGTACAATATTTTAGAATTTAGCGGCTTGAATTGTTTTGTTAACTAAATAATTGGATGTTATGTAATCATAGCAAGGTTACACGAAGTCGAAATATTTGAGGCTAATGAATTTAGAAAAGAGCAATTAGCTTTGATATGTTTCGAAATGCTGCTGTTTATGATCAAAGTATATTTTGAGTGCAAACTTTTTAAAATATGAAATAAAATTTTATAATTTTTTTTTATAATTAACCGAACGAAAACGCAACACTTTACGTTAAATAAACATTAAAACTAGTACTTTAATCACTATTTAAAGCTGTCCTTTGATAAGTTAAAATCAATATATGTTCTATAATGTTAAAAGATTTAGTCCGTCTATTTATTAGATTGATATCTCCATATAGTGGAATGGTTCAAGGTCCAACAGTCGGTGATTGCGTAGTCTTTTTTCAGAACACGGCGACAAATTTTCAGTATTGTATGATGAATTTATAATGCCAAGTAGCGCATTTCTTGTACAAGGAATAGTATGTTGTCATATACCCAATCCGTTGTCGTCCCCAATCTGCTCTCTTCGTCAATTTAATTAGGATATAATATACGCAAAATATAGCATTAGTAATATAGATAAATCGTAGAAGTCATCCGTCCATCTTTTGACAAAGACAAACATTGAATTTGCTTTAGCAATACTATTGTCAATATGCCTTTTGATCGTTATATTTGAAGTGACCGTGATCGCTGAATCTGTTGTTTCATAAACTCTCCGCAATTCAATGTGGTTGATTTTATACGTGCTGATTATGGGAATTCCTTTTTCTGTGGAATGCCATTATCTTGCATTTGTTGACATTTAAGTGCACCTTATTACGGACACAGCACTCATTAAAGTAGTTAATGTCCTTCTGAAACCTTTAGTATATCGCGTTTCTTTGATGGTTGTAATGAACACTATGCGGTTTATGGGTTAAACTGTAAGAAGGTCGAACTAACCCAAACCCGAAATCGGATAGGACGCTGATAAATAAAACTATTTTCGTGGACCCAAAATACAGAATTGAACCCGCAGACTACGCCAGAATCCATTAACATAAAATAATCCAATATTTTAAACGTATGTGAAGTTATCCCCCGATTCTATCCCTGAAAATAAAAAAAAATCATCAGGTAACACTTATCAATAGAAACCCCATTTGCTCTTGTGTGAATTTAGTCCAGCCCAGAATTTATTAAAAATCACGTTAAATGCAATAAATAAATTCGTTATATTTAAATTAAGAGAATTTTTTATCAATAGAACATGTACGAAGTAAAATTACATTAGACTCGATAAAGATAATTGGCTGGTTAAAAGTATAAATTTGTCGGATTAAGACTATGTGGATTTGAGATCGTCACATTTCTAATTTACTTTTAGAAGAGTTAGAAAAAATCGTTCAGTGACAACCTTGCGAAATTGAGCCCTGTGCCAGATATATCGTTTGTATCCATACAACTCGTATTTGAACAAAAAATTTAAATTTAAATTTCGTACGGTAAAAGTATACATTTGTCAGATTATGGCTGTTTGGTTTTGAGATCGTCATACTCCTGCCTTACTTTTAGAAAAGTTAGAAAAAACTCGTTCTGTGGCAACTTTGCGAAATGGGGCCCCAGATATATCGTTTATATCCATACAGCTCGTATTTGGACAATATTTAATTAAAATTTCGCACGTTAAAGTATAAACATGTCCGATTAAGGCTATGTGGTTCCCAATTTCGCAAAACGTTTATTTTCTAACTTTTATAAAAGTAAGGCAGGAGTGTGACGATCTCAAAACCACATAGCCTTAATCCGACAAATTTATACTTTTAACGTGCCAATTACATTTATCGAGTCTAATGTAATTTTACTTCGTACATGTTCTATTGATAAAAAATTCTCTTAATTTAAATATAACGAATTTAATTTTTGTATTTAACGTGATTTTTAATAAATTCTGGGCTGGGCTAAATTCACACAAGAGCAAATGGGGTTTCTATTGATTAGTGTTGCCTGATGATTTTTTTTATTTTCTGGGATAGAATCGTGGGAGAACTTCACATACGTTTATTTTTAATCTGAATAGCAACCATTGGCCCGCTAGCTTAAACCGGTGTAACACAACTGAATCCACAATCAAAGAATCATTCAACCCATTTCCCAAAAGTTAAAGAACTTAGTTCATAGTTTATCTTAAGAAATTGAATATCCCGAGACCTAATATATTTATCAAAAGTGTTAATATGTTTTTCTGATAGGTCTAGATTAGGACAATTTGTATTCTATGCCATTTGAATAGCTAATTATTAAATTTTCGATAAAATTATTTTTTTGCTAGTCTTTACTAACCTATGAATAATAATCGGAGGTGCCTCAGACTAACATTAGCTAAATGATTTGTTATTAAAAACTGTCTTGCTATTACTCGCTGGATTTAAGCATAATGGAGCATATCTGGGGATGGTTGGTGAAAAAAGTGTACGAGAACGGGGCACAGTTTAATCACAAACAATCATTAATTAAAGCAATTAAAGCAGTATGGGCCACAGTTTCATTAAATTATTTACAATCACTTTATGATTCAATGCCTAGAAGGAGGCAGCTCAGTACTAAAAAACCAAATTGTTTTTGTATTTTCATACTCTTACTAAATTTGAGAGGAAAAAATCGTAAATCACAACAGCAAAGCCTGTTAAGAACTAAAACCAAACAGAAAATATATGGACCTATTCAGGAGACGCGCAGTGTATAGTCCATGGTCAGAAGCTATTCGTTGGCTCAACTAGCGGTGTACATCATTTGATAGGTGAATGTTCAAAGAGCATGTACGATTTCCTTTAGAATTGTTCTATTCGTAGGAATTGAGATATAGTCCATACAAGTCAGAAACCATTCGTTGGCCTAACTAGCGCTTCACATCGTTTGATAGGTGAATGTTTAAAGCGCCCGATTGATTTTTTTTAGAATTTTACCATGAATAGGAGTTGAAATGTACTCCATAGAAATATCTGGACCTATTCAAGAGACGCGCAGTGTGTAGTCCATAGTCAGAAGCTATTCGTTGGCCCAACTAGCGGTGCACATCACTTGATAGGTGAATGTTGGCGGTGCACAACGTTTGATAGTTGAATGTTTAAAAAGCATGTAAGATTTTGTTTAAAATTTTTCTATGGATATAGTTGAGAAATAGTTCATAGAAGTCAGGAACTATTCCTGGTAAGGGTTGGTAAGGGTTATGTCTCTTGTGATTTGATAGAATAGAAAGTTAGTTTTATCCTTCCGCTTTACGAAAGTGGTTGTGTATTCGCTTGAACAACGCTGGGAAATATTGAAACATTAATTCGAAAATTTTGCCAAGAAAATCATTTTTTCGGATGAGGCGCATTTCCATCTTGGCGGCTATATAAACAAGCAGAATTGTCGCATTTGGGGCACGGAGAACCCGCACGTGATCGTAAAGAGGCCGATGCATCCTCAACGAGTGACTGTTTGGTGCGGATTTTGGTCCGGTGGCGTCATTGGGCCATTTTTCTTTGAAAATGTGCAAGGAGCCGCAATTGTCAATGGTGAGCGCTACCGCGCCATTATAAACAATTTTTTGTTCCCAGCACTTGAAGAGGAGGACAAAGGCAACATTTGGTTTCAACAAGACGCCACAAAGCACACGTTTTATTTGATGTTTTGCGCACTGTCTTCGAAAATCGAATTAACAGCCGAAATTCTGATGTGATTTGACCGCCTCGGAGTTGGGATTTAACGCCGTTGGACTATTATCTTTGGGGTGCCGTCAAAGATAAGTGTTACGCCGATAAACCAGCAACGATTGACGCTCTCAAGAACAATATTCGCATTGCCATTGAAGACATAATGCCGCATACCATCGAAAATGCGCTTAAAAATTGACGTATGGAGTACGTCAAGGCCAGCCGAGGCAGTCATACGAATGAAATAGTATTCCATAATTAATGAGAAGGATTGTTCCTTACAATGAAAAAATAAATTTGAAAAAACATTGAGAACTTTTTGTTTTATAGGATTTAAAAAAAATTATTTGGCCATACAGACCGATGATTCCACCAGACCAAAAACCACACAAAACTGTCAGTTTAGTTGAATGTAATGGTTTTTTATGAACAATTTGTCGATTTTCTTTGCACTAGAATCGACAGTTTTGTCTATTTACCGCACCACTCAGATGAAAGTGAGCCTCATCGGAGAAGATGATTTTCTTAAAAAAATCGTTATCGTTTTCAAGTTGTTCCAAGACAAAATCAGCAAATTCACGACGTTTATGGTGGTCCAATGGCTTCAGTTCTTGAGTGCTAACAATTTTATATGGATGCAAACCAAAATCCTTTCTCAAAATCCGGCAGGTTGTGGTTTGAGACAGTCCCAATTCTTGAGAACGTCTTGGAATCGACAAATTGCGGTCTTCAGCAACACTTGCCTGAACGGCAGCAATATTTGCATTACATCGAGCGAATCTATGTCTTATTGGTACTTCAACATTTTGTAAAGAAAATGTACGCTCAAAATTTTCAACAATTCGACGAATAGCGAGCACATTTGGACGATTATTACGACTATAAAATGGCAAAAGCGTACGAAAAGTTGCAATTGGAGAACGATTATTTTGATAATAAAACTGAATAATTTGTAAACGTTGTTCTTGCGTATATCTCACCATGATGAAATTGTAAACATTACTGAATACAATGAAACAAAAAATGACAGATCATGACATATTACAAATGGCCGAAAGGTCACTTATAAATCAGATCATTCCTATTGGAAAACCCATTACGAGTATGTTGACCACTTCGATTAAAAAAAAACTCTCAGTACCTTACAGACATACAAGTGTTTTAACGGCAAGATATTGGTTGTAGTGAATAAATTCCAAGATGGTTCAGTTCGTGGTTTCTTTAGAAATATTCTCAATATCATTTTTTGTGGCACGTATAAGGGGTGCAAAGTAGCTGCATAACAACCACCCCAACAGGCCAATCCATATTCTAATTTAGCCATAACTAGTGCATGACACTCTTTCACTTTCACCTCGAACAGACATGTTTGAGTAATTCTGTTATTTTTTGTCTATAAAATAATTGTTTTTAAATAATTATTTGTTGGGACAACAAATAGTCGCAGATTTGCTCTAATTATGGGTCAGGTGGAAATTAAATGCTACCAAGATGATTTAGCGATGAGCAATGACCAAGAGTCATCAATAATCAACCATGTGTTTGATGAAATGTTCTTCAAAACATATCAAAACTAGTAACAAGGCAAGATGCGTTTTTGAAGAAATTTGAATTACCCGCCTCATTACAAATGAGCTCTCATGCTCACAATGTGGCGTACGGTTCACTAAATTGTTAATAACTTTATATAATTGGGCTATATGTTCGTGAATAAATAAATAAATGATAAGCAATTTTTAACTCCGAAGTAGAACAATAGTCACGAAGGAGGTAAAAAATTCTAGCTGTTGATGACAGATACCGATTGACTGAATTTACATGCGTTTTCCAATTTAGACAAGTGTCCAAGTGAACACCAAGATATTTAAACGAGTCAACAGATTCGATGTCAAAACACTCAGAATGGCAACCAATAGATGCAAATTCAAGCATGCTGTGATTAGTCACTCGAGGCAAAAAGGCCAAATTACCGTTACCAGACAATTTAAACAACATGAACTTAGTTTTCTGGCTTAGAATCAGACGATGCTTGTCGAACCATGGGAGTAAAGTTTTTAGATCTGTATTGATCATCGAAATAACGTTACTGGGAGAATTCTCACAATAAGCGCAAGGCAATGTCATCGGCAAACCGGGTAGAATAACCATGAAGATTCAGTTTAAACACCGAGTAAGTGTAAATAAGAAACAGCAATGGGCCTAATACTGAACCCTGGGGAATCCCAACCCCAGTAAATTTCGGATCGCTTAACTTGTCGTTTATCTTAACTCGCACCGATCTACCATCTAAATACGATGCTAACCAATTATTTGAAACTCCCCTATATTATACAAAATAGAGAGCAGACGCTTCGAAGGCTTTAGCTGTATCAATAAATAAAGCACCACAAGTATTACCTTTATTTAAACCAATATTGATTATATTTAAGAATTCCAACAAGGCCTAATCGGTACTCATACTTCGATGGAAGCCATGTAGATGAATACTTAGTACACCCGTTTGATCTAAAAAACAAGAAACCTTATTTTAACTGCCTTTTCAAGAATTTTTATAACTACGGGCTGCAAGGCAATAGATCTATAATTACCTTTGTCGATGCGATTACCATTCTTAAAAAGGGGAATTATAGTTACTGTTTTCAATCGATTGGGTACAACTCCCAGCTCCAAGGAAAGGTTGAAAATGTGTGCAAGAACGGGGCTAATATGCCCAGCAATGGCTTTTAGTATATAATTACTCAGGCCATCGTTATCAATGGAGTATTTCGGCTCCAAAGCACAAATAATTGAAAAAACTTCATAACTAGACACTGGAGCCATAAAAAACGTTGACGGACTGAAAACAAAAGGCAAATCGGAACTAGTTGAAATGTTGGTAGAGTCGAATTTAGCACCTAGGTTTTTAGCAATACTAGAAAAATTACAATTAAACTCATTGGCAATTGCTAAATCACTCGTAAGAAGTTCTCCGTTCTGTGCTAACATAGATTTAACTAGTGGCTTTTTAGGTTTACGAGTTAAGATTTCGTTCACTAAGATCCAGTTTTCTTACATCACCGCGGTTAACTGAAAAACGCTTAGAATAATAAATTTCCTTTTATCTTTGATATCCACATTAATTATGGTGCACATTCTATTGTAGCTTGCGCGAAGTACTACCACTATCAGGGCGCTTAGATAACTTGGTTCGCAGTTTATTCCTTTTATTAATACGTCGCGCAAGGTCAAAGAAAATCCAAGGCTGCAAGCGTTTGATTTTAAATGAGCAATATGTGTAGCAGCGTTCTAAAATAGTCGAAATATGATCCTAAAGTACTTCAAGAGCTAGCGATGGATTATCTATGTTAAAATTGAACCCCCAGTCCATAAGATCCAAGCTTTTATATAACAATAACATATGGCGCTTCTTTTTTCTTATCGTGGAATTTTGTTAGAGCTAGGTAACACTATCTGAGAAACCTTAAACCATATCTCAATCAAATGGTGTCAGAAAGCCGACGCTGTTATACCTGAAAGATCATTAGATCTAAACCGAGCCAAAAAATGGTCAATGCAAGTTGAAGAAAGAGCAGTAACACGCGTGAGAATATTAACCAGTGATTCAAGCCCAATACAAGACATTAGGTTTATATAATCAATGCTGCTGTTTGGAAGACCAATAACATCAATATTCATGTCCCCAAAAATAAACAGATTTTTATACCTAATACTGCCCAAAACCTGGACCATCCCCCAAACGAAAATATTTACAGCTGTAGATTGAAACCGATAAACGCATAAAAAAACATATATATCATAAGCAAATTTCCAATCAACCTTAATGATATCCGCTGATGACAAAATAGGGGCACTTATTGAGCAATCTAAATTTGAATTAAAATATACGGCAACACCACCAGCCCTATATGAATCATTGCAAGCACCATTCAACGTGTAACCATTTAAATTATAAGTAGATAATTCATTAGTGTGGATCCAAATTTCACTCAAAAATTTAAACGAGGACTTCGTATTATATGCATTAATATTGGCAGCCAGTACTTCAAAAAGGAAGACTTCTACCATTTTGATGTACAATTAAAAAATCCGCAAATTGACAATTATCCATAAAAACTAAAAAGATTATGGAACCGCGAGAAATGTACTGAAAAATAAAATACAAACAAGATGAATACGCCTAAATGAGCAGATAATTGCAACAAATATAAATCTGAAAGCCAAATAATTTGCAATATTAACGTTATAACCAACTGTAGATATGACATCGAATTCAAAATTATTACGTCACACGACGGTAATGAAGATATTATAAAATGTTTACACAAAAATAACCTACAAAATGAACAGTTCGAATTAACGAAAAATGACTAAATAACGGTTATTTGAAAATAAACTTTGTTTTATACAAAACCCCTGGTTTATGCCCTTACCTATGGTATACTACATGCCATTAGATCTCGGGGAATTCAATTTCATAAGATAAACTATGAATTAAATGCATTCATTTTGGGGAAATGGGTTGAATGATTCTTTAATTCTGGCTTCAGTTGTATGTAATTTGCACTTAAGCTGCGAAAACTTACTGCCCATTACCGGTTTTACCTAGCGGGCCAATCGTTGCTATTCAGAATAAAAATAATGGATTATTTCCTGTTAATGGATTCTGGCGTAGTCTGCGGTTCACCAATCGATGTATACCGGGTGACTGACACGAAGTGTTACGAACTTCAGTTCCGGGTGACTGTCATTGCCGTCAAACCAGAGACGACAGAGCGCTCAAATTTACACTAATCACAGATCATTATATTGTTTACAAGCGTACAAAAGCATTTTAGTGGGAAATATTCAGAAAAAAAGTTATTTGCAATAGAATTCAAGCGTAATAGTGTGATTGCTCTATATTTGGCTCGAAAACCACAGCCGCAGATTGTTAACCAGTTAAAACATTTGCATGTAAATAAAATGTTTGTGTATCGCATTACAAATCGTTATAAAGATACTAGCAGCATTGCAAAACGCCATGGTTGTGGACCGAAACGCACTGCAACATCGCCGGATACCATTCGAAAGGTAAAGGCCAAATTGGCTCGGAATCCGCGCCGTAGCAGCAGAAAAATGGCTCGTGAGGCGAACATTTCGCTCGTACGGATGCAACACATATTGAAAGATCATCGTGGACTAAAGGCCTTGAAATTCCATAAAACGCATGGTCTCACCGATACTCAAAAAAAGTTAGAGTGGAAAGGGCAAAGCAGTTGTTACGTTTGCACGAAAGTGGCAATTTGCCGAATTTGGTTTTCTCCGATGAGTCACCGTTCGGTATTGAACAATATGTGAACAAGCAAAATGACCGGATTTACTTGCCCGGCCGTTCTACTGAAAATTTGGACCGACGGATTGCCACTCGAAACTAAGCGCCGCCGATGGTGATGGTTTGGGCCGCCGTAACGGTCAAAAGCCGTTTACCGCTCGTTTTTTGGGCCGTGTTATCAATATAAATGCTCAAATTCATTTGGATCATGTGTTGGAGGGAGCGTTAAAGCTTTGGCCACAAAAACATGTCGGCCGCAGAGCCTGAACTTTTCAACAGGACTCGGCGCTGAGTCATAAAGCGCACGTCAATAAGGATTGACTGAGAAACAACGTTCCGCGGTTTATTTCCACTGCCCAATGGCCACCAAATCACCGGATGCAAATCCGCTAGATTCTCGGTTTGTGATATTTTGAAGAGCAAGGTTTGGACAAAAAAATATTAAAGTGTCGATCATCTCAAGCAAACGCTTCACCGGGAATTAGCCAAAATACCCCAGAGCCTCTTTCGTGCTGCATGAAAAACTGCTAATATGCAATTCGAAAATTTAAATATTTGTGAACATTTTTGATTGACTTTGATTCAATAAAATTCAGGAAAAAATAAAAGCGGCGTTTTATTTGGTTACACTGCGTGTCAGCCACCCTACATATATATATATATTTAAGGTGGACCTTATTTTCGAAAGTTCCAATATGTAACGGGACATTCCTAGAAATGTGAGGTTTTGCTAAAAACCTAAACAGTAAAAATATTGGGTCGATCGAAGGTTGCTCAGAGGTCGCGACTTGAGCGCAAAGTTCAATAAAAATTGTATTTTTTCCAATTTTTTACTTGTAAACGAACAGAAAATATATTTACAAATTTTTCACAGCCTAAATGAAAATTGTAGTGAATATAAAATGTAATTTGCTTTTCAAAACATCAAAGAAATCGAAAATCGATTAACTAATAGCAAGTTTATTGCGAATTTTTGAAACTAATAAAAACTCAAATAATAAACGGGTTTGTTTTAATCCTGGAACTCAATTAAAAAAAAAATGAGGTGTACAACATAAACAATGGAATGTTTTATGATGTCATAACATACCGTATGAGTCATAATAACTTAACAATATTGTGTTTTATGATGTCATTATCGTAAAACACAACTAGTTTAGTTTTTGTGACTCATTCGTCTCGTTAGTTATTTTATTTAAATCCGCCTATCGCATTAATTAAGACCTGCTATGGCCAATATGTTTCATTGTATCAAATAATATATAAACAAAGGAATTGCAAATTAATTTCAGTTTAAATCCAAATTAGTAGAAAATGAAAAGCCAAAACGGCAAGAATTTGCTAAGAATACAAAGTCGTGGACTATAACGAGCGGAAAAACGTCGTGTTCTCCGATGAAAAGAAAATTATTTTTGATGGAATTATTATTATCATGACTTAAGGAAAGAAGAAAAATTTCTGGATATATATCACAGCATAGAATTCGGCATAATGAACTGGGGGTCTCCTATTATGGAACTATAGAGTTAAATTTTGAGAGAAGCAAAATTACCTCGAAGTGACACAAAAGCATTCTGAAAAAGACTATTCCCTTTTATTATCGCCACTGTTTTCGCCGGATTTAAGCATAATGGTGTATATCTGGGGATGGTTGGTGAGAAAAGTGTACGAGAACGGGGCACAGTTTAATCACAAACAATCACTAATTAAAGCAATTAAAGCAGTATGGGCCACAGTTTCATTAAATTATTTACAATCACTTTATGATTCAATGCCTAGAAGGAGGCAGCTCAGTACTAAAAAACCAAATTGTTTTTGTATTTTTTTCTACATTTCACTAAGTAGCTTTATTCTGTTGATACAAATAAATAAATAATATGCATATTTATCCCTCTACTGAAAACAAAGAACTACAAAAAAGGCAATGGTTAAAATTCCTAGTTTTTTGTATCAGTTGTATTATTTTACATACTCTTACTCAATTTGAGAGGAAAAACTCGTAAACCACAACACCAAAGCCTGTTAAGAACTAAAACCAAACAGAAAATATCTGGACCTATTCAGGAGACGCTATAGTCCATAGTCAGAACCTATTCGTTGGCTCAACTAGCGGTGCACATCATTTGATAGGTGAATGTTTAAAGAGCACGTACAATTGTTTTAGAATTTTTCGATGCATATCGAATAGGAAGTGTATATACATATTAGCAATATGTGCCATATGTAACAATGTTAATAACATTGAAGACGATACAAATTTGACAAGTTATAAAGTAAATAATGACTCTTAAGCTTCTGAACTCTTCTTAAAGTATAATAAAAAAAAATAAGCTACACAACATTAAACATAGCAGGAAATTAGCACCAATGCTGTAATTATTACACTACTTCTTACTTTATTTCAGGTCATAGTACTTTAGAACATCATTAAACATTTCTATAATTAAAAAATGAACAAAACTCATCTTCAATTTTCAATATGAGAATGATCATGATAATAATCACGATTGATCATAATAAAAAATCATGATGATATATCCAATCACCCATAGGCGAGTACTTTTCAACATCACTTTTTTTTGTTACCTAGCTATCCGCCGTTCTTTTTGGTTCTGACTCATAGTTCTTCTTATTAAAAAATTTTCTTAAGAAAAATATACAAAAACGTTTTTAATCGATTTATATATTTCTTGTGTTATTATTTTAAATTGAATCAGATACATTTATAAAAAATTACATTTTCAGTTTTCATTTCGGTAATCATGTCTTCGATAGCACACAATATAATGTTGAAATGTATGTACATATATAAACTTCCAGATGATCAGCAACAAAATCAAGAATAAGAACAATTTTTTTTATCGTTAATGTAATTACAATTATTATTATTTATTTATGTTTATATATATTTTTTATTAGTACGTGCATCTTTCAGAGATGTCTGGTACATGTGTATCGATTACTTATATAATGTACACATTTATTTTTTTTTCCTCGCAATTATAACTAAATAATTTATGTTTTTACACCACCTTGTTCAACACTATTTTGATTTATATCGTGTTTCGTTCGGTAGGTATAGTTGCACAAAACGAAAATGGGGGAGAAGGTGATATGAAGTGACCCATAGGTCATAAAAATTGTATTTACAAGTAACACAACTTTTTGGGTCGCAATCAACGTTGGCAATTGTAATTAAAATATCACTTTCGAATTTGTTCGCGTAGATTTTGAATGAACCAACCCATTTCTTAATATCCTACATAACTGTATTAGTATTCATTTAAAAGATTTAAATTTCATAGTAAATATGTAATTCTGTTTATAGAGTAGTTAGAAGATGACTTTGCTGCGGTTCCCCTAGTCGTTTCTCTGACTAACATCCTTTCCTAACTAACCTTACCTGCTAAACATGCAGGCAGGGAGTGGGCCCGCATGATGCTGAAATATTATTCGCATTCAGATGCGAGAGGGATTACTGACCGAGGGATTATGGTAGCGTACCTAGAATCGTCGTTATGGTTGGCCTCTACGCGTCTATCATATTTATATACAGGGTGGGCCATAAGTCACTCAACATTGTATGTTTTTGATAAAAAAAAATTTTATTTTTTTATTGAATTTTTTTTTTTTTTTATATATATTTATTTATCACAACTGATTTACAAATCATCTAGTAATTTATCTTTCATAATATATATTCTTACAATTTTATTATATTTTTAGTCGATCCTGATTGGATCTTGTAGATCATGCGGTTTCTTCCTTCGCAGCCGTCTTACTAGGTTTAAATCATCCAACATACGACGTATCTCAGCATTTTGGTGTAGACTAATACGTTGCATGTGTTTTCTCGCGTGTTTGCTTATTTCTTCACTAACGAAATCCATCTTCAGATCTCTATGGAGGTTGTCATTTCTTATGTACCACGGTGCATTAACTATTCTACGAAGGATCTTGCTTTGGAATGACTGGATGATATTGACATTGGTTTTCTTTGTACAGCCCCAGAGCTGAATACCGTAAGTCCACACAGGTTTTAGGATTTGCCGGTATAGTAGCAATTTATTATGTAGAGTTAGCTCAGAATTTCTTCCTAAGAGCCAATCCATCTCTCTGTATTTGATGTTTAACTCTTCTTTTTTCTTTTTCACATGCTCTTTCCATTTTAGTTTCGCGTCTAGAGTCATGCCTAGATATTTTGCCGTATTTGCATAGGGAATTTGCTGGGAGTTCAGTTCTACTGGTATCCAGTTGATCTTCTTGTTGGTAAAGTTTACGTGAACAGATTTTGTTTCATTAAGTTTTATTCGCCATCTCTTGGTCCAGGTACTGACAATATTAGTAGCTCTTTGCAATTTGCTTGTAGATTCTTCTATGCAATTAGCAACTGTTAAGATGGCCGTATCATCCGCAAACGTCGCTATGTTAGTCTCCTCTATCGTTGGCAGGTCCGAGGTGTATAGAACATATAAAGTTGGTCCCAGAACGCTACCTTGTGGTACCCCTGCTGATATTTTCTTTATTTCTGAGTATTCGCCATCTAATTTAACTCGAAAGTGTCGGTTAGATATGTAAGATTTTAGAATTTCATAAAACTGCTTTGGTAAGTCTCTTTGTAATTTATATTCCAAACCTTTATGGCATACTCAGTCAAAGGCCTGTGCTACACCCAGGAAGACGCTTGAACATACTTTCTTTTTTCAAGTGCGTCTTCAATTATGTTTGTAATTCGGTGTACTTGTTCTATTGTTGAATGGTTTTCTCTGAAGCCAAATTGATGTGGAGGAACAAGATTTCTTTCTGCTATTATTGGTTTTAGTCTCTTTAGGAGTAGTTTCTCGAATAATTTTGAAATTATTGGGAGTAAGGAAATCTGCCTATACGAATTGTTGTCATTAAGTGGTTTGTTTGGTTTAGGTATCATAATTACTTCTGCTACTTTCCATTGACTTGGAACGTGTTTAAGTCTGAACACTGCATTAATTATTTGGAGTAGTTTACGTAGATCTTTTTCAGGAAGGGCTTTTACTATTTGTCCTGTAATTAAGTCATATCCTGGAGATTTCTTTGTATTTTGTTTGAGATTGATTTCCTCTTTTAATTCTTGTAGTGTGACAGGAGGTATATTGCAGTTATCCATTTTATATACTGGTGGTATGTTTTCCTCTGCAGTTTGTCTAGGTAGTGGCTAAAACGTGTTCTCGAGGTGGGTTGCAAACAACGAAGCTTTTTGCTTTGCACTTATAGCCCATGTGCCATCTTCATTTTTTACTGGTGGAATTTGTAGTTTAGGTCGTTTTAAACTTTTTGTCGCTTTCCAAAGGGAGTACTCGGTATCTTTTTCTCCAGTAAGGCCACTCAAGTATTTATTAATGGATTCGTTTTTGATTTCTTTAATTAGCAACTTTAGTTTATTGGATAAAAAATTTAGAGTTGTTTTATATTCTGGCGCTCGACTTCTTTGCCAGGACTTTCTTGCTTTTCGTTTTGCTGTAACCAGTTCCCTAACTTCTAGAGGATAAATAGCATTTCGGCGCATTTCCTTTGAACTTGAGGGGGTACTACTCCACGCTGCTTCTTGTATACTGTTGTTGAGTTGTTCTAGTTCTTCTTCTAGCTCTATCGGGTTTTTAATTGGCACCTGAAGATCAATATTATCCTCAACAAGTTGCTGGAATTTCTCCCAGCAGGTTTTTTTGTTTGTTAGCGAAGGTGGACTAGTTTTTTTAATAATCGTTGCACTGATTGTCATAATAACAGGTATATGTTCCGACATTACCCCTTGCTGCTTTCTAGGTATATGCAGTTTTCGTAGTTTTCGGGTATTTTGTTTCTATCCATAGGCCAATAAGTTGGTTGATCTCCAGAATGAAAATCGCAATTGCATAGTCTTCCTGCTGCAAACAGCTCTCTTCCTTTTTTAGAGGTTACTCTTGATCCCCAGTAGGTGTTTTTTGCATTAAAATCACCTCCGATTATGAAACTTGATCCAAGTGATTTAAATAACGTGCAATAGTCTTCTTTAATTAAATTATATCTTGGGGGGCAATATATTGACGATACACTATATTCTTTGTTGTTATTTATAAATACTTTTAAGGTGACTACTTGCATAAATTCCTATTCAATTTTAAGATCTATAAAGTGTTTGATGTTTTCTTTTATAACCACCGACGATCCTCCCCTTGCTCTTCCTGCTGGATGAATGGCGTGGTAACAATTGTATCCATATAGTTTAAGATATGAAGTTGAAGTAAAATGGGTTTCCGATACTAGGCATATATCTATTTTTTCAGTATTTAGGAAATTTCTAATTCTGGAATATGTTGCATTAGCCCATTTGCATTCCAGGTTACTATTCTTAATGTTAAATTTGTTGTTGTTTGCATCATTTTAATAGAGCATGGATTTCATTTCATTTGGGGAGTCTTGCTTATCTAACCTGTTGCTTAGAGCTTCAAGGCATTTCTCTTGTTTAGCTAGACAATGCTTTTTAGTATCTTTTGGAGCACTGCTGTACCTTCAGTAGTGTGCTCCGAAATAATTGGTTTTGTCATGACTACTTGCGAGTACAGTTTTGGTTTTGGTTCTCCCGTTTTACTAGCATGAGGTTTAGGTTCCTCTTTGGTGGAAGTTTGATAACTTTTTACCGATACTCCTGGACTTTGTTTTCGCGTTTTATTTCTTATTCTTGGTAGCTCCTTAGCTATTTCACATCCCCGGTAGTTTGCGGGATGTGACTTATTGCAATTGACACATTTTGCAGCAATATTTTTACTAACCGGGCATACCTGGGCATGATGCTTTCCGGCACATTTCACGCATCTAATCTCTCTTTGGCAATATTTCTGCGTATGATTAATACCTTGACATTTTTTGCACTGCGGTATTAATCCGTTATTCTTTTTCAATGGCTCTATTTTAACTCTCATGCTAAGTATTGCCTTGATATTATACACATCTTCCACTTTTTGTTTGTTATTAAAAGTGAGCATAAAAAGTGGAAGTCCTCCTTTGTTAACTTGAACTCCTTGTTCAGTTTCGATTTTTCTTTCTTAATAATGTTTACGGCATTTTCTATTTGATAACCCTTTTGCTTGAGATCCTCAATAATATCCTTTTTTGCACAGGTTGGGTGAAGACCTCTAGCCATAACTTTAATTGGACGATCATTCTTATCCTCATAGGTAAACCACTGATGTCCCTCGGAATTAAGCTTTGTAGCCAAAGCTCTATAAGTTTCAGAGTCTACAACATTAATTTTCCAGACGCCGTTGTTTAGAGATACGAGTTTGTACTCGGCTATCGTAATCGATTTCATAATCGATTGTATAGTGGAGAAATTTGGAGTTTTATTTGTTTATTTATTTATTTATTTATGTATGATTTCAGAATTTAAACTAAAACAAAAATATTAAAAAATCAAATAAAGAACTTTAAAACACAAAAACTTAAATCAAATCTTGATTTAACAATTAAAATTTTTAAAAATGATTCTTATGTATATTTTGAAGTTGTCCTTTGATAAATTAAAGTCAAATAGGTCGTCGACGATGTAGAAAGATTTAGACAACCGATTAATGGGGTTATTTTCTCCATAGTTTCTGGAATGGTGTTCTAGTGCTAAAAATTCATGGTTTCGAAATTTTCTGCAAGGTACATGAATTTATATGTATTCCAAAATGTATGCTGAATCAATGTGACCAAGCAAAACGTTACCAATGAAAGCCGCACCTAAGAGAAGTCGTCTATTTTCAAGCGTGCATAATTTGTAATCCGTGCATCTTTTTGAGAACAGAGGTAATCGAGCCACATTTTCATGGAATGGTGAACTGTGGTCATAATTCCAGTCACTTTTAACTTAACAAGAAAATCAGAAACTTCTTTTGAGTGCTTTCAATTCTTTTAATGTGTAGAGCATAGTATGGATTCCAGACCGGAACAGCGTATTCAAGTTGAGAACGAACGTAGGCGAAATAGAGTGAACATAAGGTTTGAATATCGTTAAATTCATCTGTCCAACTTTTAAGAAATCCAAACATGACATTCGCTTTCGCAATACAATTTTCAATATACCTAATGAAACTGGCATTTTCGGCGAATGTAACACCTAGATCTATAATCTCATTGACTCAATGCAATATTTTGTTGTTGACTTTGTAGGAAGTAATTAGCGGATTTGATTTTGCATTTCTTAATATTTATAAATAAAGCGAGTTTCGATCACACCACTCACTTAATCCATCGGTTATTTAATCTATGAAAACAATAAATATCCACGGCCCAATGTGAGATCCTTGGGGAACATCAGACGTAACTTTAATAACGTTTTATTTCTCATTTCCCATTATTGCAAATTGTCGCCGGTTTGATAGATAAGACTGGAACCAATTTATGTAATCGAGTGAAAAACCAAATGCGAATAAACTTCGGAATGCTTTTTGATGGCAGATGAAATCAAATGCTTCACTGAAATCTGTGTAACATCAACTTGATGGTGGTTTTTTATCTCATTAATTATTTTACTGGTGAATTCAACCAGATTCGTTGATGTGGATCGGCCAGGCATAAACACATGCTGGTTTATTGAAATATGACGTGCAATTTTGGATTTAAAGTCGTTGCACAAAACTAATTCAAACAGTTTTGGTATTCATGATGTAGTTGGTATTCTTCTGTAGCATGTAACGTCGTAAATTTTCCATTTTTCGGGAAACACCCCGGTGCTTAAGGAATGGTTGAATAGGTAACATAATGGAATTGCTAAAATGTCAGCGTACTCCTTCAGAATAGAAGAGGGTATATTTCCAAGACCACAACCGTTTCTAAATCCTTTTAGAGCCGAAAAAATGTTATCGTCAAATATAATAGGAGGAGTTATTGATAGATTGGTATTGTTGGGTTGTTCGTACAATCCACTAGTAACGCTTTGTTTGTTTACTGATTGGAAAACTTATCCTCTATTTATTTGAAGTTTGAGGAGCTGGTATTGTTATATGTCATATTTGCAGAGTATCCGTCAATTCGCGTTCATTCCTAAAGTATTTCCAAAATTGATTTGGATTTATTTTGAAGTAAATTTCAAATTCGTTGCTATGTTGTAGAAATGTTGTTTTGTCGGCTTCTATCCCGCTTTTAAACATTTGGGCATACGCTTTCGACTTCCGATTTTTTAAGTTAACTAGTCTATAATTGAACCACAGAGAGTTAGCATTTTGTGGTTTACAGCACTTAGGTACATAAAGTTCGAAGCCTTGCTGCATAATGTCGTTAAATTTATCAACATTTTCGTTTATATCATTGGAATTGAGAGTTGTTTGCCAGTTGATGGATTCTAAGTAACTTTGAAGCCTCGCACGGTTTGTTTTTTTGAAGTTATATTTGATTGGTTGTAGGTGGTCTGAACTCGCCATTAAATTAGTTGAGTCAAATACAATATCTAAAGACTTGTGATTGACATCATTAATTACAAAAGGTAACAAGGATTCTGAAATTTTGAAAGTGTCAATGTCATTGCTGAAGACAAGATTCAGTAATCTATCACGATTATTAGCAATTGTGTTTATCTGGTTCAAATTATAACGAGCATGGCGTTTACAAATAAAGATTCGGCATCTGTTGCTATATTACTTGGAAAAATACAACTTAGTTCCGGGTCCAGATTCCATATTATATTTGGAAGATTAAAATCACCAAGCACAAGAACTAAATCTGAGAAAGTGTGTCGTATTAATAACTTCATTAATCGGATCGATGCAAGTTGCGTAATGATCACTATTTCATTGAGGTGGTATATATGCTGCGTAACTGAATAGATTGGTTTGGTTCATTTTGATTTTTATACCAATTTGTTCGATTCTCGATGGGGCTAAGGTTCCTGGAGCATTCCAGAGTTGAGAGTGTAATGCTATCAGTACGCTACGACCCGATTTTGGGACCTTTGGAATTCTGGACAAGTAATGTAAGGAAAAGCTGTGGATCTGGCAGAAGGTTTTGTTTTTATTGTAAGAAAGCGAATGACATAGGCTAGGATTCTTACGATTTTGGAAAGTTTGATTTTAAAAAGAAGTTATGAAACTTGGATGCTTTTGATGCCATTTTGTTGACGTTTTAATAGTAAATTGCATATTTCTCATAAACCAAACTTTTCTTGAATTTTATGGGTTGCTTTACTTTTAGAGTAGTAGTGTAGGCTCGAGCTCTCATTAAAAGCGAGTGTAGTCTATCATTAGCCACTGGTAAAAAATATATAAATGATTGGGTGTGTCTGGAAATTGCAACTATGGCATGGGGTACACTATCGAACATCTCAAGTGGTTGAAAATTGATTCTTATACATATCGCATTTGCTGAGGTTAATCCTTGTGCTTCGTGAATAGTCATGACTTTACTAGATTCTGGTATCTTAAGCTGGGAGATTAATTGTTTGTCAGCTTTGGTAAAGGCTAGATAGAATGTGTTATCCAACAGAGGTATCGACATCCAAGTTGACGGCAGGTTTATAAATTTGGCTGAAATTTGCCCTGTATTCTTACTACTGCGATGTTATGGTAGTATTCCAGTAGAGCAGATTTAACATCAGCTAGGCATCTATACGTCACATTCAAGTATTTCGTCTTTGTTACGAATGCGCTTGCATCGGAAAATTGCATGTTGACATGATGTAATCTGTTCAATGGTATTTGGTTTTTATCACCCAGAAGATTTACTAAAGATAACCACGAGTCCTATGTATCATGCATGCACCATCATTTACTCGTCAATAAAAACTGTATCGCAGGTCCGATTTCCATTGATTAGATACGAGGCAATCGTTTTGTAATTTAATTTGATTTTATTAAAATCGATGTTTTCGTGCTCACAACGAGATGTTCCTTTAATTTAATATCAGCAAGTCCTTCTTTTGTAGCACTTAAAACAAGATCACTGCCAAGTTTATGTTTGTTTATAATCCAGGTTGATTTACTCCATCCAGGTACACTCTTAAGATAGATATTGTTTAACGAGTTGTATGTCTGGTGATCTAACATAATTTCCGTACCCGATGAACAAAAAGTATATTTGTTTTAAGTAATAAATCTGTTAGTGTCTTCACACAATTGCAGCAGATTATTCCAAACAAAGCCAAACTGATGATTTGTGGTCGGTTCTTTAAAATATTGTTTGGCGACGTTATCAAATATAAATATGTTCAATTGTCGTAACGAAGAAGCAGAGAAAGGCAGTAGATTGATGTTGTTGATGTAATGGTCCTTTAAGCGACTTTTAATTAGGCTGTCTGAGTGTCTAATGTAAAACATTAATTCCATGATTGAATTTTTATAGCTGGACTCGCGAACAACGCTTTGTAAAATGCCGGGGATGTAGCTGGGAAATCGGCTCAGTTACTATGTAAAAATTTCGATGGATCACCAGTAATCCAACGGGAAGATAGTGCTCTTACATACTGGGTTGACATATTGAATGGAATGTTTAAAACCCATTTGATGTTGTTAGATGGATAGTTTGTAATATAATCCAACACCGACATCAGTTTGTTGTTTGCATCTAAAGTTATTTTGAAAGGCTCATCTTTACGTTGTTGCAAGTAACCTGTAAAAGTTTCTAGAGCGTAGATTAGATCACTACAATCAGTTTTAGATTGATGATTAACCACAATAACGTATTAACTCTCGATTTTATAAACTTTTGTAACTGCATTGATGGATTTAATGTAACGGGTGTTTTTTTAGGAGGTTTGTTTTTCCGATAGATGTCGTTTTATTTTATGACAGTTGTTTTGACAGCTCAAAGTGGCATTTCTACTCAGTATTGTTTGGCAAATCATTATGAATAGGTTAACTCCAGAACAACGTTTTCAAATCGTGGAAATTTATTTTCAAAATCAGTGTTCAATTAAAAATGTTTATAGAGCACTTCGTGAATTTTATGGTGCACATAATCGTCCGTCAGAGACCACCATAAAGAACGTAATTACCAAATTTCGGTCTACATTCACTCTTTTGGATGCCAAGCCACCGACAAGAATGAGAAGAGTTCGTACAGAAGAAAATATTGCTGTCGTTGAGGCCAGTGTCGAAGAATACGACAATTTATCGATTCGTCGTCGTGCTCAGCAAATTGGACTTTGTCCATCGACTTTATGGAAAATTTTACGTAAAGATTTGGGTTTGGTGCCATACAAAATTCAATTGGTGCAAGAATTAAAGCCACACGACCATCGTTTGCGCCGTGAATTCAGTGATTGGTCGTTAAATCAATTGAACGAAGATCCATTTTTTTACCGTAAAATTCTCTTCAGTGATGAGGCGCATTTTTGGTTAAATGGATACGTCAACAAACAACATTGTCGCATTTGGAGCAAAGATAATCCACACGCCGTTCTAGAATTACCAATGCATCCTGATAAATGTACTGTTTGGTGCGGTCTATGGGCTGGTGGGATCATCGGTCCATATTTCTTTAAAAATGAGGAAGGACGACGCGTTACCGTGAATGGAAATCGATACAGAACCATGTTAAATGAGTTTTTGTTGTCAAATCTTGAAGATATGGATATGAATGAAATGTGGTTTCAACAAGATGGTGCCACTTGCCATACAGCACGTGAAACAATCGACTTATTGAAAGAAACTTTCAACGACAACATTATTTCGAGAAATGGTCCGGTGAATTGGCCTCCGCGTTCGTGCGATTTGACGCCACTCGATTACTTTTTGTGGGGATACGTGAAGTCATTGGTTTATGTGGATAAACCTCAATTGATTGACGCTTTGGAAACCAATATTCAACGTGTCATTGCTGACATACGCCCTCAAATGCTTGAAAAAGTGCTGGAAAATTGGACCTCCAGAATGACATTTGTGAAAAATAGTCGTGGTAGCCATATGCCAGAAATTGTGTTTAAATGTTAAATGCCAAAAAATTATCTACCAAATAAAAAAAAATTTTGGTCATTTCATAATTTTATATGTGTTTTATTCAAAAAAAAAATCGGCAACCTCTTAAAAAAACACCCTTTAGAAGTTTTGTAGTTTAAGTCTGTTCCGCGACAAGTGTTTCTTAAGATTACAATTTTCCAATTTCTCATCTAAGGCAACACAAATTAAAATAGATGAAGTTACTAAGTATTTGCCATTTAACCAGGTTAAAGTCTGAGGTTCAGCAAGCAAAAATTTTATAGCAGGAATATTTTAACAAACTCATATCCGTTAATATAATGTACATGGTTGTTGTTTTTTACACCTCTTGTTAACATAAGTTTAGATTTAAATGATGAGATGGTCGATTTGTTTTGTGCTGGTTTAATATCAATGTCAAGTTGAGTTTCGCAATGTTTGGACGCGCAAATATTAGTCAGCCTTGGAGTCTTGGAGTAGTTTACGGAAGATGAAAAATACAATAAGCCACCGTTGGAATCGCACATTGCATCTCTGATTTTAATGGTTTTTACTCTCGCTGACTTGATGTTGTTTTCGGATAGCGAAATGAAGCGAGCATTGACATCATCAACCTCACCCGTAATACGTATTATGAGACCATCATTGAGGTTATATGTTGAATCGCTCGGTTTACAAGTTTTTAAGTTATTTGGATGTTGTTTCTTGTATTCCGAAAAAACGATTACTTTTTGGAAACTCATGTTCCTTTATGAAAAGGCCTTTTGACCACACATCAGAATTTATTATTGAATCAAATTGTAAATCATTGACACTGATCCGGTTAGAGACGTAGTCATTTACTTTCAGAATGATTCGAACCGCGTTTAAATTTACGATTTGAAATTTATTTTCCACAAATCTTTTGAATGGTTCATCAGTTACAGATGTGTGAATTCTGCTGATAAAAATCCATGTTCGAGGTTTCATCACTCCAATTGTTTTAAGGTCATTTGTCGAAACAATGGGAGCTGTTTGGATACAGTTTTCTGATTGAGAAAGTGGCATCGTGGCTTCTACATTAGTATCAGTACTTGTTGATTGTATCTCAGAAGTCGGGCTGAAAAACGGCATTGGTATGGATATTTTGTCATCTATAATATTCATTTGTTTGTTATTCTGGGCAAAAAGTTCATGTTCATGTTGAGTATGTGTTGCAGTCCTTGCGGTTTATTTGCGTATGTACGATCTTTCAAAAATCCCTACAAAAACAATCTTGTGGTGTTAAGTCGGATGATCTTGATGGCCAATTAACATCTCCAAATCGTGAAACGACACAGTATGGGACGTAGCTCCGTCTTGTTGAAACTACATTTCTTGAGTATTATCAAGTTCGCGAAACAAGAAATTTTCTAACATAGCCCTGTAACGATCGCCATTTACAGTCAATGCATTGCCATCTTCGTCTTGGAAGAAGTACGAGCCAAAGATCTTGTGCACCAAACTGTGACTCCCCAGATTCTAAAAGTTTGCTTATTAACTAACATATCTACTTAAATGTAAATGTGCTTCATCGGTCATTATAATTTTCTTCATAAAATCAGGATCATCCGTTAATAATTCGATTAATTTTCTTGACCGTCAGTTTTCTTTGCCATCTTGCGGCAAAACTTCATGTACCATTTGTATCTTGTACGGAAACAGCAATAATTTTTTTTCCATTATTCTACGCAGTGTAGTTCTGAACATTTGAAGCTGAGTGGCACGTTTACGAGTCGATGTTTCAGGGTTCTCATTTAAGCTCTCCCGAACTCGATTGCGTACTTGATTTCGTGATGGTGCAGTTCGGCTGTGAAAAAAATTTCGAAATTTTCTTTGGGTTTGAATTATTGAATTTTGACTAGCAAAATAAATGAATCTCCCAAACGCTGTTTCTAATACTAAAAAATAAAAAGAGAAAAAAATACAAAATAAAAAAATTTCATCAAAAATACAACGTTCAATGACATATGGCCCACTCTGTATCATATATAAATATGTAATTCTGTTAAATTTTACACAAATGTTGTTTAAGACCTATAGGTCCTTATAAGGAAATATCTCACATTTACTTGGAGGGAGAGGGAGGGCTGCTATTTAACTCCAATGGAAGAATTTCTAAAACCATCGATAGAGCTTATTACTTAGGTTAGTTTAATAACACTTCCAATAGTTGTGAATATAATTAACATGATTCACCGGAAGCCTTTGAGTATTTCTCAAACAATAGTTCGTTACATTATTTGGTTTTTGTAATAACTTGGACAAATTCTCTCCGATTTGATTCATATTTTATGATGGTGTAACCGCATAATGGTATGATGGTATGATAACAGAATTTCAAATCCAGGAATATGTCAGTATATTAAAAGTAAAAGTAATAATAAAAGTGAAGGTAAAGATAACGGTAACAGTAACTATAACAGTAAAGGCAAAATAAAGAAATCACTTTGACATTTAGGAATTTCAAATTTCAGTAAAAGCGATAAAATAACATTTTAAAGAATATTACCTAATTATTTAACTAAAAGTACGTAACCAACTTTGCTTTCACTTTCCGGTGATTTTTGTAAACTCCAAGCTTTCTTGGTGCCACTTGAATGTGGTGCCTAAACTCTGATTTACTTTTAAAGTGAAAATAAAATTTACATGTATGACTGTTTAAACTTCTGTCAAGGTGACTTGAATATCTATTCTAATGTTTGTAGGTTTTCTATTCTGTTAGAATACTTTGGAAAAAACGGACTTTTATTGGACAACGTAATCCAAGGATGAAGCGAAATCTTTTATCATGAGAGAGTGAGTCACATGGACAGCGACAGGCTCGATTGCAGAGCAATCGATTAAGGATTACTGAGGCTAGAAATGCAAAACTCCTGCAGCAAATTGAAATACACCGAGAAAGCATGCGGGTAAAAAATGCTGAATCTAGACAATGTGACAGGTTATTAAATTTAAAGTTAGAGTCGTTTAAGTACAATCCTGCAATCGATTATAAATCACATCCAAAAATTTGTATAGGAATATTGGATATTGTGTGGAATTACGACCAAGCAAAAAGTATAAAGCTGAACCTTCTGGTGTGTGCTGCTCAAGCAGAAGGGTTAAATTAGTTCCACTTGACGCACTACCCAATGAACCCAATCCCAGAGTCATACTTTGCAGGAAATTCTCCAGAGTTAAAGCATTTCTTGAGAAATAAAAAAATATAACTACTGTTTCCCAATGACACTTTTTGGTGCAACGGCAAATTTAACACAGGTTTGTTTCTATTTTTCATATGTCCAATGAAAATCCCAAGTTCTTGCAAATGTATTTTACGAAGAATGAAGAGGAAAAGATAAACCAGCGCTAGGAGTGTATTTCAGGAACGAGTCGTAATATTGTAGCTAATCTGCAACGTTTTTCTCATGAGCATAATAACTTATTAAACGTGTTTAAACAGCTTATAAAAGACTTTTAGGAGCGACCGCGTTAATGTTCCAACTATTAATGAAGTGACAATAGTCATCGTTTCAAATCAATTTGATAGGAGTGACATAATCATACATTAACAAAGCGGAATGATTAAACGAATTGTAGCAACTCATCGAATCATCGATCGTATGATGCACTTCAATATTCATTAATATTTTAGAAGAAAGAAGAAGGATATCACTTGAATAAAATACAAACAGATCCGAACATGGAATCAATAGAAACAAAAAGTACCGATATAGTAAGACCTGATTCATTTAATCAAATAATAATATGTAGGCAACTTTTTAACCAACTTATAGTGGATATGTACGCAACGATTGAAAGCGAACAGCTTCTTTTTATTCGTTAAACCAATCAGCAACCGGCCAGCAACCTTTACCGGAAGTCCACGGCATATGCATGAGTATTCCCAGGACGCAATGTGTTATGTTCGTTCTTACGAACTTCCCAATTTTTTTTATTTCGTTTACATGCAATCCAGCATGGTACGAAATTCAACACATAAGAGCTTCAACACATGCTTATCGAGAAACACTCGGCTGGTTATATTCGATCGAATGACAAAAAAAGGCCTTCCAAAGGCTCATATTTTTTGGGAAACCTGAAGATAGACAAAATTGTTTGGTTTTCTATTGGGCGCCAAAACAAATAAATGATTTGTAAAACTCAACCTGGAACACGCAGCGTATACAGTTGTCCATGAAAAAAGCAGGTATTTTTTAACTTGGTTGAAAGAAAAAGCACACCCGAATCAGATAAACTTCGTATTATCAGCAGAGATTCCAAATAAAGAAGAAGATGCTTTGCTATATAATATTGTAAAGAAAATATGGTTCATAGGCCATTCAACGCTAATGTGCATTGCAAGAAGGACGGAAATGATGTAAGTGGTAATATTCGCAACAATTAAGACAGGAAACGGCTACTTCCTTTAACAAAGGCGAAACCAGGAAGATAGAGGGTAATTGCCACAATTCAAATAAAAGTAAATGGTCAAATTAGGCCTTTTGAACTTAACAATAGGTGGATTGTCCCTTACTCGCCATTGCTTTCAAAAAAGTTCCAGGCCCATATTAATATAGAGTATACTGCAGCTCTATGTTGAATTCGTAAAGTACATCTGAAAATATGTAAATAAAGGCAGCGATATGGCAATCTTTGATCTGACGAACAAAAATTCACCAACCGATGAAATTATGCAATTTCAGATGGGTTGCTACATAAGCAGCAACGAAGCAGTTTGGAAAATTCTTAATTTCCTGATTCTCAAACGTTATACAGCCGTAGTTCACCTCAGTGTGTATTTAGAAAATGGGCAACTAAATAGGTCTGGCAATGCCCGAGAAAGAGCTGTACAACCTCACACCACACAAATCTAACTGTATTTTTATATTATGGCAACAAAACGAATTTGCCAAACTTTATTGCACTCTGAAATCCCAAAGTATTTCACTTGGAATACATCTAGGAAAATTTTCTGTAAGAGGAAACAAGGCACTAGAGTTTCTGGCTTTAGTGATGCAAGTGAAACTGCAACAATAGAAAAAGTACATCTTTTATTGCTTTTAAAACCGACAATGGAGAATTGTGTGAAGCTTTCAAAAATAATTGTCAGGAGCATGGTTTATTCAAAAGTGGTCAGCATTGGGATTATCCTTTATCAGTGATTACGTGTTTTTCGCCGCAGCTAAGAAATATGTTTGCTGTAATATCAACAACATGTGGGTCGTCAAATTCATTAGGTTTATGGAACAAATATAAAGAAAGCTTAAACGAAGATATACTTAGAGATACACTACGAATAAATTAATACAACTTTACAAAATTCAACAGAAATCTTTAATCAAGCGCTCATCCTTCTTGAAGATAAATGTATATTTTGGAACTGGTTTACAAGAAACCGAACATCTCCCTGTGGCAAAAGATGTTCTGATTTTCCTTTTCCAGTTGGCTACTTTTTAGTTAATGGGCTTAGTTCAATAGAGCGAGCCAATACCACGATAGAATTTTCTTTATCAATCAGGAGTTTTAATAATCGGATTAACATTTGACGGCCATCAACCAAATGTGAGAATGTGTAATCATCTTGGCGCTAATGTTCGCCAAGGCATGCTTTTCTTTAAACATCCAAGCGATGTGCATATCGTATAAATTTTGTTCGTTTCTTGTGACTCTCTTAAACTAATAAGAAATACTTTACAAAGCTAGGGGCAATTCTTCGACAATAATCAGGATAAAATACAATGAAAGTACGTCACAAATTTAGTGCCAAATTAGGAAACAATAGACATGTATCTCGCGAACAAATTAAACCAAAAACACGTAATGTGGAATAAAAACATAATAAACGTGAAAATTGCGGCTTAAACATTGAGCGAAAGCACATCTATTTCGCTTCAGCAGCTGCTCAACGAACATCATTTAGGGGCCCTATTATGAAACCGGATGCGATTCGCTTCTCACGTCAGTATTATGAAATCAGAATATCGCTTATCGCATTTCCTTACGGATATTTTTTGAGGGAAATTTTTTTGGTTAAATAAAATCAAATTGTCAAAATTTTAGGTTATCATCATTTAAAAAATCTTAAAAGAGTGATATAAATACATATGGATTGCGTAGCTGTATTTTTTTACCTAAATTAGCGTGTCCTTTAGAAATCCCGGAATAAACGGAAGTAAACCATATACACGAATTATTTTATTTGAAACGATTTGTTAATTGGGTTTTCTTTTTTTATATTAGATTTAGAACACTTTATAGGCTTTCCAAAGAATCGTTTATATTTTTATTGGAAGAGATAACTCCAAAATTTAAGAAAGGAAAAAATAGCAAGTACATTCCATCAATTTTGAAATTGGCAGCTATTTTGCCTTTCTTAGCTCATGGTTCGTATCAACAATCGATGGGGATGGCTCAACCAACAGTTTCTGTTGTAATGGCAGAGGTATTTAATATTTTGGAATTATTGTGAAGTTCATTTATAAACTTCGTCCAAACCGAAGAAGAAAAGTAGTAAAGTAGAATCATTACTTTTTGAAAACTGGTTTCCCAGGAATCTTTGGGTGTAAAGATGGAACCCACATCCACATTATTCGGCCAACCCATAATGAGAATCATTGTTTTAACAGGAAGAGGAATCCCAGCATAAATTTTGTTCTTTGGTTAGGAATATTAAATTTATTGCAGACGTGTAACTATAAATTATCAATTCTATCTGTCGATGCCAATCATGGGGCCATTCACATGATTCGTTTGTTTGATCTATTAGCGCAGAACGAGATTATTTGGAAAATCAGCACAAGGCTGGCGATAAAACATCATGGATATTAGGTATAAATAAATGTTTTACGACTATATTGTTATTTATTGTTGTTTTAGGGACACTGCGTATGGACTTGAGCCATGGTTAATAACCCCTTATAGAAAAGCTGTAGGATTCTCAAACGAAGCCAAATCCAACGAACTCCATTCAAAATGTAGAGTGACAATTAAGAGATGTTTCGGCGTTTTATAAAGTCGTTTCAGATGTATGTTGAGTGCGAGGGAACTGCATTATAAGCCAAACAAAGCCGCTAAAATTATAAATGTGTCGCGTATGCTACACAATTTATGTATACAGCGGAATGTTGAATTTGACGAGTCGCTGTTCGTAGCAGTCCAATATGACGTTGCTGACATTGCGATACAAACTCATCAAATCTTCTAAGAGAAGCAAAATCGATCAGAGATAGAATAAAACAAAAATAAATTTTATGAATCATAATTAATAAATAAACTTTTTATAAAACTAAACAAAACAAATTTTTATTAATTCGTTTAATACAAAAACACAAAAGATCACAAAATTTTCAGAGTTCGTTCAAGTTTTTCCGTTCGATTTTAAGTTGAAGTAATTTGGCTTTAATTTAAGTTTCTTTTCGATAAGTTTCCGTTGCTCTAAACGATCCATTTTCTCACTTGAAATTTTTCATGATATAATCTAATTATTTTTCTTTCAATCTTTTAATATCTGTTAGGGATCTTGAGATTTCTTTTTGATGTTTCAAAATCAACTTGAATTTGTAGTAAGTTTAAATTAGATCTCCGTTTTATGGCAGATAATTGTTATGTTTGTGGTTGATCAATGCGGTTGCTCTTCTAGTAGTGACAAAGCATGACAAGCATCGTCATGAGGGACTCTAAATGGTTTCGCTCCAAAACCACCAACATCCGCGTTTAAATTTATCAACTGTACTACCTGTTCTTCGAAAATGTATAGCTTTTGTTTGGGCCGCCACCCGTTCCAGTTACTACTTTTTTGTTCGATTTTAGTTTACTTTTTATATAATACTTATAATCCTTCCATACCTAAATATTCAAAAATGTAAAATTAATAATGTTCCTCACCCCTACTGTAAGAGTAGTATTTTTGTAGATTGTTTTCCAACCATCGATCGTTTTTGTTGGCGGACCTTCTGAGTTCAACTTATCTCTGAGCTCAGACTACAACATGTTTTCTTAAAATCTACTAAAGTATCAAACTGCTTTTGGTTCGTTGTCCTCGCAGTTTTTTCATATTAGGGCCACAGATTTTCAGGGTTCCCAAGCTACTATAAGTTTTATAACACGAAATTATAATATATTTGACTGCTTAAATTCGAGAAGTTTGTTTGCGTTCGGGTATAAAAAAGCTATAACAAGGAGTAATTATATTAGTATTTTCAATTTTTTTGATGAATCCAAAAAATATATTATTAATTCACGTTACAATAAGGGTTTTGTGAGGTTCAAAATTTCTATGAAAAATTTTAAAACAATTTTTACTGAATACGTCTTAGGAAAAAATATTTTAAATTACATATTAAGTTATAAATTCTCCCAGGATTATCTGGAATTTTTTTTTCATGTATAAGATCTATGGAGGGATTTAATAGTAATCCCAATGCCATACAATTCACTTCTGCTTACAAAAAAATGCTCATTCAAAATGAGGTAAAAACATCAGCAGAGCGAAGCGAACTGTTTATCCCAAGAAGACACCAATATTATAACAGTTTCCTCTAGAAGAGAACAATTCCCTGACGTTAACATTGACTGTGTTATAGACTATAAAACACTGATAGTTCCTCTCAGTTCAATAGACTCCTCTTTAAAGGAGCTAATTATTTATGTTGGTGGTTTTGTAGAGCGAATGTTGTTAAAAAAGTTACATGTCAAACAGTCAAACAAGTAAAAATTTGTTAATAATTGCGGACTGCATGCTTCCTCATGTATTTCAAGAAAAAGAAAAGGGTATACTTATAACTTTAGTAAAAACTTGATTTTAAAAAAAAGATATTTTATTTTCTATTTTAATTAATTTTGTTTATTTAGTAGTTTTTACAATTTTCACTAAGACTACAACTTAACAACTAACCTGATATCTTGGATAAGCATAAATGCATGTCTGGGCATTTATGTTTATTCTGCATCTTTCATTGCGCGTGGTTTGAGCATTTATGCTTATTGTGCATTTTATATTAAGCGTGGTTTGAAATGTATTGCTCCGCGCGCGATTGAAAAGTAGTTCCCTATCTTTATGTGGTTGTTGTTGTATCTCTTGACGTGGTTTGTGTAGAGGAACGTAACTCCTCTCGCCGAAGAGAAGGCCATAAGGATTTCATTCGTATGGTCGGTTTTGGAGTAGTTGGTTGCGCCTCGTGACACGTTGTTTTCTTTCCTGCTGACTTGCAGCAATTCATCCAGATACAATAGATGGTTATTATAAGGGTAATAACTATTAATATACCGCTTGTACTGTATATTTTCATTGTGTTCGAGAGAGCTTGTTCCTGCAATAATTGTATGTGTTCTCTATGTTGGATCGTCAAGTTGGTCATTTTTGGTAGCGATAATGAAGGTATAACGCGATGGCTTTCCACATCGTTGTAGGGTAGTATGATTGTTTCATCTTCTTTGTAGATGTACTTATTGTTGTTGTATGTAATGCCCTGAATATTGATCTCGCAGTTGTCAAATTCGATCAGTGCTTGACCTTGGATGATCAGTGTTTGACCTTCGATCAGTGCTTGACCTTGTAATTCCTTTGTTGTTGATACGTATATGTTCCCGCTTATGAGTTCGCTGACTTCGTCTTCTAGGTCGAAATTGGTGTGGTTACATCGAGCCGGTTTCTGCGCTATGATATTTGGTATACAGGTGTTCGATATCTTCCGTAGAGATTGTTCTTTGCAATAGTATATAGCCTCTATCTCATCACATGGTTCAAAAATGAATTGATAATTTTCTTTATCTAGGATGATGTTGTAGGAAGGGATTGGTGCAATGATTAAGTTTTTGGAAGGGATAGGTTTGATGTTATGGTAACTAAATATTGGTTTTGAGAAGTATGGTACTTGAATGCTGAGTACGATTTTTGAATGATTATAATAGCCAATTCGAATGTAATTTTGTTATTGCTATTTCTTACATATTGTTGTATATAGTTAAACCTGTCAATCATTCCCTGATTGATAGCAATTTGGGCGTTGTTTTGTTTGTTTAACTTTTCCTGATTTTGGTGAAGGTTATGAATTGCGTTTCCAATCTCTTCCAGGTCATGTTGATCCAAATTTCCCGTGATGTTCTTGATTAATGACTCTAATCCATTAATTAGGCCTCTTTTGACCCGTATAGGTTTCAAAAGATGGATGCTTTCGCTTAACTCTTTAGCTTTGTGCTCGAGGATTTCTATCTTATTTCTTAAGGCGTATGAATATTCCTTGTTGTTACTTATTGACTCCTTTTCTAGATTAATATTCTCTTGGATGGTGCGGAGGTTGTCTTCGTTGTGGCTGGTATCGATGGGTGAATGATTCTAGTGTATTTATTGACAACTCGGCCCTGGCCAAGTTTGATCGGTATTAGACCCTTATTGGTGTCTAGATTGGTCACCCTGAGTGTTTGGCTCATGGTTACTTACGGGATACCTGAAATGGTTGTTTTATGAGCTTTTTATGGTACTTTCCATCTTTTGTAAAGACAGTGATTTTATTGTTTTAGTACCCTTCTTATGACGAATCCTGGCCTAATCTTGGATCGTCGTTTGTTGTACGTGGATTATTTGATTCCCCCTCAAATCAGGGGGTTTGATTCTATCAACGTTAAGTTTATTAATCAATTTTGTCTTCTTCGCGTGAGTTTCTTCAAAGATTCGTTAACGTGTGGTTGAATAGGTATTCTTGCGCGTTAGCAAATGCGGGGTTAACAGGTTGGCCCAGAATTGTGTAGTGACCAGTTAGAAGTTCGAAGGGTGTAAATTTAGTCGCAGAGTGAATGGTGTTGTTGTATGAGAGGATGCAGTCATGCATCAAGTTTTTTATATTCTCGTGAGGTTTCTTAATATGAGCTATTTTAATAAGCTCTTGTAGGGTTGAATGTAATCGTTCTACGGAGGAGTTTCCTGTAGAGCAATATGAAGAGGTATGGTGTAACTGGACGTTGTATTCCTGTAGGAATGATCTAAAGGAAGGTGTGTTCATATTCGCCTCATTGTCAGATATTAGTTTTGTGGGTTTGCCATGTACGCTGAAGAATTGGGTGAGTCTTTTTTGAATTTTTTTACTGGTCCTGGATTTCATGTGAAAGGCTGCAACAAACCTTGGGAATTTAACTAAAATTGTGAGGAAAGCATGATTCTTGAAAAAGCAGAAATCTATGTGTAAGATTTCCATGGGCCGTCTAGGTGTTTCAGTGACTTCATATTCGATTTTTAACGGGTTCCTGTCGTATTTCGTTTGTAGGCAGATGCTGCAGTTACTGATGTAGGTCGTAATAAGATTTTTCATGTTTGAAAAACAGTGGGTCCTTTTAATGAATTCGTAATTTTCTAATATTCTCTGTGGTGATTCTCTTCGTGTCTTTTCGTAATCATCGCATTCTGATCTTCTGAGTTTGGTACGTCCGGTAGGAGAACATGCGATCTTACTAAATAGTGTTTTGAAGCAGTTCCAAATTTTTCCCTATAGGCTTCTTTGGCGATTTCAAATATTAAGTCATCACACATGATGTCTGTGACTCTATATTTCGTTACCAGTGCGCCAATGCTACGTTTGACGGTTGGTGCGTGGTGGTTAGGCATGTAGATGATTACTCGGTGTTTCCCGAATGGGTATTCGTTGATAGTGTTTGTTCCATGCATTTCAGGGTCGATCGTTATTATTATTTGTGAACTGAACTGGTTTATGGGAGAATTTGTTGTTGGTACTAGATTTTCGATTTCATTCTCAATTTCTGGTTGCGTTGAGGATTCGGAAACATCTGAAGTGTTAATATTATTAACAGTGAGAGATTCAGGTTGTATCCTTGATAATGCGTCCGCAATGGTGTTCTTGACGCCCTTTTTATATATGATTTCGTAATCATATTCTTCGAGTTTCAGCCTCCATCGAATTAGTTTCGAATTGGGCTCCTTAAGATTGAAAAGCCAAGTCAGTGGCTTGTGGTCTGTCACAATTTTGAATTTCTGACCGAAGAGGTATGGTCTGAAATACTTTGTAGACCAGACAATCGCCAGAAGCTTCTTTTCAATGGTAAAGTAGTTCTGCTCCGTGACCGTTAAGGTTATAGATGCGTAGCAGACTGGTTTGTCTTTACCTATGGGCCCTTGTGAGAGGACGGCTCCAATGACGACATTGCTGGCGTCGGTGGTAAGGATGAATTCCTTGGAGAAGTCGAGATTTTGTAGGATTGGCTCGTTGCACAATAAATTTTTACAGTATTCGAAGCACTCTAAATATTTTTCTTTAAGGATTATTTCTTTTCCTTTTCTCAAACATTCAGTTAAGGGTTTGGTTACATCGGAAAATTGTTTTATAAATTTTCGGTAGTAACCCAGAAGGCCCAAAAAGCTCTTAATTTGTTTCTCCGTTCTCGGAACGGGGAATCCCTTAATGGCTTTTATTTTCTCCGGGTTGGGTTTAACCCCATCACGTGTAACGATGTGACCCAAGAATGAGATCTTTCGCTGTAGGAACTCGGATTTGTCTATTTGTACCTTCAAGTTAGCTTTTCATAGTTTCTCGATGACTTGCCTAAGATTTTCAATGTGCTCTTGGAGTGACGTGGAGAAGACTATAATGTCATCCATATAGCACAAGCAGGATTTACCTTGGATATCCCCTAGGACATTGTCCATAACCCTCTGGAATGTTGAAGGTGCATTCCTTAGACCAAACGGCATTCTAACGTACTCGTAGTGTCCGTGGTCAACAGAAAATGCAGTTTTGGGTATATCCTGTTGCCTTACTTCTATCTGGTGAAACCCAGATGCCAGGTCTAATGTTGAGAAGTACATGCATTTTCCCAGCTTATCGAGTATGTCGGTAATATTTGGTAAGGGATACCGATCCTCGATAGTTTTCTCGTTAAGTTTGCGATAGTCTATCACTAATCGCCACTTCGTTTTTCCACTGGCATCAGCCTTTTTGGGTACAATCCAAACAGGTGTTGACCATGGTGAAAAGCTGGGACGTATAATGCCGTCCTGTAACATTTTGCTTATTTGTTTCTGTACCTCCTCTTTATGAATGTGAGGGTATCTATAACTTTTCGAAAAGACCGGTTTCTCGTCCTTAAGATGTATTTCATGTTTAACAGCGTTTGTGAAGGACAATTGCTGCACGGTTCTAAGAAATAACTCTTCGTACCGATGACATAGCTTTAGGATTGCTGTCTTTTCTTCATCGTTAAGGTGCTGTGTTCTAATTAAATCAGAAATTTTTTCGTGCGTGGTGGTATTATCGCATTCTTGGATGTTATAATGGTTGAGTTCGGCATGGTAATTCCTTTTAAACAACGTGGCTTTGATTGGTTGTTCAATCACGAAGGTTTGTGATTTGTTACCGTAGTTAATAATTTCGAAAACTGCGTACCAATTTTTACAATGATAAATTCCTTCCGGAATAATTAATTTATCATTGATGGTTGTTGGGGTGACGTATATATCACCATTTTTCACGTCTACCGGAAGCTCGGCAGTGAGTTTGCTTCTAGGTAGTAATTTTAGACTCTTGAGGCATAATTAGGTTTGAATATAAGGGGGATTTCGACCTTGTCTGTCTTGAGGATTGATTTCCCGAGATCAAATGTGACACCTAATTGTTGCATCGTTTCTAATCCTAGGAGACCATCAAAATATTTGTGGAATTTAAAAAGGAGGAATTCTAGGGGTTCTTTTGTTTTGAACTCCGTAAGTCCTTGGATGACGATTTTTTGATTTACCTGGTGGTTATTGAACATGGTTTTAATATTCACTGGGGGTATGTAGCGTATCCGTGAAGAATGAACGAATTCGGGATTTAAGAAAGATTTGTTTGAATCCGTATCTACCAGAAATTTTAAAATTTTTGACTTATTCAGACGTAATTGTATGTAAGGGAGTGCATACGTTTGATGTTTATTAACATCTACGTAGCCGATTCCGACGGGGAGGCATCTTGATGAAAATTTCCATCGTCTACTTCAACTTCGTCAAGATCTTGGAAGTACGGTTGGGACTGTTCTTCGCAGATTTCTTCTTGTTGGTTATCTATTGGTGGGTACGGTTCTTGCGGATCCTCAGAGGTATACAACTCTTGAGCTCGCACTATTGGTGGACCCATTGATTGAAATTGATAGTTATTCGTTGGGTTTATACTCGAGAATTGCTTATAGTTGCTATGATTGGATGTTGTGTCCATTTGTTCCGCTTTTCTTGGCGGGACCATAGGAGGCTTGAACGTGAATCTATTGTAAGTTGGGCTCATTCAACTTGACACTGGGTTTTGTTTGGTGAAAGGACGGTGGTTGTAATACTGTAGAGCGGGGTGATAGTTATAACTAGGGCCAGCCTTTGGTTGAGATATTGGTGGACCACTAGTGTAGTAATTCCGTGGAGGATTGCCTTGATTTCCGTATAGGATCCTAGGCATTGCTGTTCTCGGAGGAACGGGTATAGTGCTATAATTATTTTGAGTTGAACCTTTTCTCAGGTAAGTCATATTTTGTTCTTTCAAACAGTGTGCGAAGGCTTCTGTTAAACTACTGGGCTGCATTGCCTGAATCATGGAACCCATTGGTTCTCGCAGTCCCGCCAGGAATGTGTTAAGGCACGTTTCCTGGTATAAGTTACTTTTGGCTCGTATCACTATAGCGTTTGTTTCATTTAACTTTATGAGGGTAATGATTGTGCTCTGTATATCAATTATACGAGCGAAATACTTCCCCACTTTGTCAACACCTTGTGATAGGTCTCTAATGAGGTTTGTTTCATTACGCTTGTCCGCGTAGTGTATGATTAGATTGTCTTTGATGGCTTCCCACTCTAGGGGAGTGCCATACATTGTGAGGACTTCGTTGGCCTCACCTTTGATTTTATTTCGTATGGCTCGAAGGTAGGTTTTAGAGCAAGGTTGCCCATCTATATTGTTGCACAATGTGAGGATTTCCTCAACGTTCTCAATAATTTCATAAAGTGTGTGTCTACTCCCTTCGTAGTGGGGTAGATCTTTGATCGCGTCTGGGATTCTGAGACTCTTGAAAAGATTGTCAACGTAATTACCTCCGTCAGATTCTGACATTTTAATATTATTACCTCTTGACGTGGTTTGTGTAGAGGAACGTAACTGTATCTAAGATACCCTAGAAAAGACACTGCAAATTTGCGTTGAAGCACAAAAATTATTGGTAGGATAAGAATAGGAAATAAGATTTTGATTAAAAATGTAAATAAAGTAATAGTTTTAAGTACAATGAAAAATATAAATTTTAATGTGATATGTCGGTCATTTAATCGTCATGTGATGGATTGTGATATTTTAGAAAACCATAAATATTTAATTATAAAATTAATCATAGAAATATTTATACTCAAAAATTAATTTACATTTATAGGGAGAAAAATTATTACTCATTTTATGGACAATAAAAAGTATACATACTATTGTGGGCAAAAAGTAGTAAGACTTTTTTATTTAAATTTCGCGCGGAAAACCATTCGTCGAAATATTTTTTTTTCTATGTTGGTATGACTGTCAGTGACATCTGTGCCAAATGTCACATCAAAATAATCATTAGTGTTTAGAATACCCTTGTCTTTCTGAAGTACAAAAGTGCATTCGGCGATTTTTACAATGAGTGAAATTATTCAACAAAGAAGTTGCATTAAATTTTGTGTACGGAATCAATTTTGTGGTGCCGAAACGTTCAGAATGTTGCAAAAGGCCTTCGGAAATAATTGTATGTCGCGAGCAAGTGTTTTTGATTGGTACAAATTGTTTAAAGACGGTCGAGTACGTGTTGGCGACGAACCACGACTAGAACATCCATCAACATCAACTGATGATCAACACGTTAATAAAATCAAGGAATTGGTTCTCGAGAATCGACGATTAACAGTCAGAGACCTTACTGGCATCGTTGAAATATCGGATGGATCAGTGAAAACGGTTGGTTCCAAAATCACTAAATTTTTTGGAAAAACAGCGTCGCGTTGACGTCTTTGAAACAATGCTTTCCGACTACCAGGATGTCATGAAACATATTATAACTGGCAATGAATCTTGGATCTAAACTTACGACCCGGAAACAGATGATCAATCGGCCGAATACCGTGCCAAAGGTGAGCCGAAGCCGAAAAAACCACGTCAAAGAAAGTTTTCTTCGATTATCGAGGTGTGGTGCGCTCCGAATTCCTTCCGACCGGACAAACTGTCAACAATAAATACTGTTCGCGTCGTTTGCGCGAAACTATTCGTAAAAAGAGGCCGAAATTATGGGTCGACCTCTCTTGGTTTTTGCACCACGATAATGCACCTTCTCATACTGCATTGGTTTAACGTGCTTTTTTCGCCCCCATATCGTTCCGCAACCACCGTATACGCCTGATTTAGCTCCGTGTGACTTCTGGCTGTTCAGCAAACTAAAACGACCGCTCCGGGGAAACCGTTTGAGTCAATTGAAGACATTAAACGTGAAACGTTACGCGCATTGGAGTGGAGGCTATTCCGGAAATTGACTTTAACAACTGTTTCGAGGATTGGAAAAAACATTGGCACAAGTGTATTGAGGCCTGGGGAAATTACATTGAGGGGGACGAAATAGATTTGGAGAAATAAATAAAGAATTTTAAAATTATGAATAAAGTCTTACTATTTTTTGCCCACAGTATTATATCGTTTTTCTTATCTATCGTTCTTTATAGTTCGATAATTCCCCACGAGTACACGAAAGCGGAGTTCATGTTGGATATATGCATGAAGTTAGCAACTTGCAGTCCATACTATTTCTATAGTCAAAGTCGAAAAGAAACAACTTCTGAGAAAATGATGATACGCCCTATTCGCAATAAGCCATCGATATGTAGGTACAAACCTTGTTGTAAACAAAAATAAACAGAACCAAAACAAACAGAACGTAAAAAAAAGTGCTGATAAATTAGATGCTGTATAAGATAGCGGAAATTTCTCAGCGGAAAACAGGGCAACAGTGGCAGCACAATCACAAAAGAGAATTAATTTTGTTATATAATTACCAGCAAAAATTTTTTATTCATTTTGTATCTTTTTTTTTCACTAAATAAAACATTTCAGCGGAATAAAATATTATAAGTGATCCTTAAAATGACAAATTGATTGATCTCCGAATTAAAGGAACTCGGTAAACTTAATCTTGAAATTTAACAATATTCCGTCTTTCCGTCATTCTAAAAGAATGACGATGAAATTTGGATAAAAGTATTGATTAGGGGTCCAAAACTTAGGACAACATTCTAGGATCTCTTCATGCTGGACTAAACAAGGCCATTTCATAACCAATACTTTTGAAAATTTTAATTTTTTTATTAGATTATATTTAGTTTTTGGCCAATATCTCAAAAACTTCCACTAGTAACCAATACTTTCGGTTGTTTTTCTAAAATTCGGTCATACTGAGACTACCAGGAAAATTTGGGGAAAACTGATCTTAAAAGTAATTATCTCTCTTTGCCAAGCGACACCCCTCCCCCTCTCAACTCTTGGTTGGCTTGACGCGCGAAAACTAACTTTCTCACATCATGCCAATGCACGGGGCACAAGGTGTATTTCGTTCCGGTCTTTTAGTTTTTTGTATGGAAAATGTAAACTTAGCAATCCTTACATTTAAAAATTTGTATGAAAAACGGAGCGGAACGAAACGAAACCAAATTAACGTATGTGTCTCGAGCTTTAGACAGAATCCAAGCAGTAGATAAGCAAGAAAAAAATAGATTTTAGCAACTATAATTCATTTTATTAGGTATGAAATAATTATGTTTATAACATAAAGCTATAAGCAAGCCACTTAAAATAAGTCATAAGAAATAAAACCAATTTCAGATTTTAATAAGGGTGGCTGAGACCAAGTGTTACCAAATAAAAACGCTGTAATTTTTTTAATTTTGATTATTTTTTATTGAAATTTCGTGGAATATGTTGAAAACATATCACATATGTTACTGCTCGATATGACCTCCTTTGGCTCTGATTGTTTGATTCAGTCTTCCATAGAAAGCATTGCATGCTGACCGAACGTGAGCTTGCGGAACTTGATTCCATTCTCGAACAAGAGCTGACTTCAATGCATCAACACTTTCGTATTTTTTAGTGGACACCTTACTCTCTAAAATGGACCATATGGAGAAATCCATGGGATTCAAGTCTGGTGAATATGGTGGCCATTCTTTCGACGAAATCAGCCGCGGAGCGCAATTTTGTAAAAATTTCTGTGTCGCTCGAGCTTTGTGTGATGGTGCCGAGTCCTGTTGGAATGCCCAACGGTTCGTACCAAAGTGTTTACGTGCCCAAGGTAGCAAAGCATCGTTTAGGATCTTTTGGCGGTACACCTCTTGGTTTACCTTGACTCCATGTTCGGTGAAAACCATAGGAGTGCGTCCATCTGCAGTCACTGCAGCCCAAACCATAACATAAGTTGGTGATTGCTTGCACATGGCAACTCTTGTGTCCAAATTATCGTTGGACTTGTGCTCTAACCAAACACGATCATTTTGTTTATTCACATACTGTTGAATGGTGAACATTTTCTCATCAGAAAAGACAATTTTAGGAATCTCATCACGTTCGTCCAAGGCCTTCAATGCTCGTGTTCTTTCAAGCCTAACTTTTTTTTGTGCCTCCGTAAGATCTTGAACTTTTTTGTATCTTGTAGGGCTTCAAGTGTAGTTCATTTTTCAATATGGTTTGAATGCTGTATCGTGGAACATGTGCGGCTAATTGATTGGCACTTTGACGAGGATTTCGTTGGATTCGTTTCTTCACATTTCGTATCATTTCTTTTGATGTTGCTGTCTTTTTAGAACCGCCTCTGTTGCGTTTAGCGATGCTACCAGTTTCGTTGTATCGAGTTATGGTTCGATACACAAACATTTTATTCACATTCAAATGCTGGAGCTGACGAACTATTGCTGTTTGTGAATTTCCACCCAAATACAGAATTCCATTACGATTTTTTTATGAAGATATTAATTTAGAACAATTATTTGTTGACCACATGTAAACAACTAACCAAACTTTAATCTGTCAAAAAATTGACGCGCGAACGCGAAAATGACAACTACACAAATGACAGCAGAGTGAAGTCAGTAACATTTGGTCTCAGCCACCCGTATATTCGACAAAATACTTGAAAAATAAATTGAAACTATACCTTAGTATTTGTTTATTCTACTGTACATTCGATCCGTCCCTTAAGTGTTAATATAATATAAGATCAATATGGTTCTTTGCTGTGGTGGCTGAGAGCAGACACTCGACTGCACCGGTAAAAACGCGTTGGTGGCTGAGAGTAGACATACGACCGCAAATGTTTAAAACTACAGCTTAATTAACTTTAAATAAAACAACGAAAATTCACTTTTCACAAACTTCCATAAACATACATACATAAATAATTTATGTAAATTATTACATATTATAAAAAAATAAAAGTTTAAACTTTATACCACTAAATTATGGTGGTAAATAAAAATGTAGGCATCATAACTAATAATTACCATAAAAAAACATCAAATCGTTTTAGGGGTTAATAAAATAATATTCATATGTAAATTAATAAAATTTATGTACTCTCGTGAATTTCATATAGACATACATACATACGCAGAGAAACATATACGAAGAACAATACCATGTATGTATTATATTTTATTATGCATTAACATAAAAATGAGTCTCTAGATTGCATGAATGGATAGAATCCAAAGTGGCAATATAAAATTTCTATTCTTCGCACTGTGCGACTCCTACGTTCCACGTAACACATGTTGTATAGAGCAACACGCAGCCACATAATATTTGTTGTAATACATACGTAATATGGAACTAAAAATGTTATTTAATTTATTAGAAAATTTATGAAAAATCAAAATAAAACATTTAAATTTTCATTTTTAATGTTTTATTTTTGAATTCACGCATAAATAAAACATTAAAACACCGAAAATATAATATACATAAAACAACATATAAATTAACAAAAAAAAAAACGTTTTTTGGGGAATTTATTAGAAGCATAAATTTCATGATAATGGAACTACACAGCAGTGGAGTGTAGATAGTGTTATATACATAAGATGAAGAAGGTATAAATAAGTTTAGATTACTTAAGATAAATTATAATGAAACTGTATTAATTTGATGGTTTTAGAGCTATAGGGTTACAAATTTATTATTGTTGCGGAGGTGCCATTAATAATTATCCAAACATAAATTTGTATAGCTTCGTGTCGTTCGTGATCATAACAGCATGGATTAAATTGAGTAAATACGAGTATTAAGCGAATACGTTACTTTTGACAGTCATTTTATAACTAAAACTAGAAGCTTCGCTACTGGTCGCTTCGCGCCAATCATTTCTTAGTTATTATAGTTGCTTCATGTGTTACTAAGATGAGGAAAAATTAAAGAATTCGGGAAGTTTAACCGAATTCTTTAATTTTTCCTCACATTTAAGAGTTAAAGTGGAGATTCAATACGCGATAGTTGATAAGTGAAAGTGACTAATTTTAAATGTGAAGTTTAATCGAATAAAATCAATGTGAAAAATAAAATAAATAGTGATGATTTATAGTGAAAGAATTCAACTATGACTAACATCATTTCAGTGACTAACTAATCCTTTTTACTATTACCTTTATTGTGATGATGCAGGTAGGGTCGTGGCCCGCTTAATTTTGGAATATTGTTTATTTTTCAAATATGCTTTTAATATTGGATTACGCTTACTCCACGAAGGTGCTATACATATACCTATAGGACCGCCATTATCATATCATATCATCATGCCAATAATCAGTGTTGTGCAATTACGGGTAGAAAATATTTTTTTGACATTTTTTACGTAAATAATGATTAATTAATGTAAAAAATTGTAATAAATGTAAAAATGTAATTAATTAGGGACATCTGCATGAAACTAGTAATATCATTTAAATACATTATTTTCTAGTAGAAAATACAACCATTACCCGCGGCTACATCAGGTCTGATATCTACTAATTAATGGTACTACTACAATAATATAATGTGTAAATTATTACATAAATATTCATTAGTATTAATATTTTTAACGAATATCAATGTACATCACTTGATATTTGGATAAGGAAGACATACTAATGGCAGATCCATCTGTGATTCAAAGGATGAAATACATTAGGCGGTAATACAAATTCACAGGGACTCAGGGAGCTTAAACAAATTTGATTGGATTTCTGATGTATGTGAAGCTGGCCCGAAAAACCAGGTCGAAAAAAACTTTTCAATTTTGGTGTGTTTCTTTGCTAATTTCAATACCATCCCGAAAAATATCATAATTGTATGGAAAACGAATATCTAATCACGAATGTGAAGTTTTCGACAAAATTAAAAAAAAACAAAACATGGCGGAGTAAAAATATTTGTAAGTAAAACAGTTGACAAAAGCAATGTTAGGATTATTTTAAAAATTTGCTATGCAAATCAACTGCTCGTTAATATGCAATTAGTAAACTAACGACTTCGGCAATGACAATAACAAAAAATAGATTAATACGAAGTTCGAAATGTTCAAACAAATAAAAATTATCCATATAATATATTTTTGCTAAACTAAAATAAATGGGATTTAGGCGTTCACTGTTTCGAGAATTGGCCAGCTCACAGAGATTTCTCACGAACATGGTATGTATCCTTATTAATCAAGTTGATCAAGTTGATCAAGTTCGCGGTCAATAACAAATGGGTCTACGTCATCGTATTATAATAACGATAGTTTTTGTTTGTTTAGAATGTCATAAGGTAACTAAGCCTACATACCATGTTTGTAAGAAATCTCTGTGAGCTGGCAAATTCTCGAAACAGTGAACGTCTAAATCCCATTTATTTTAGTTTTGCAAAAATTGATCAAGTTCGGGGTCAATAACAAACCGGTCTACGTCATCGAATTAAAACAGGGATAATTTTTTTTGTTCAGAATGTCATAACCCATGACATAGATGACCCTTTGGTGTTAGGATGATCGGATGTTTTTCGTTATAATTCAAAATTGAATGTTGCAATCGTCCTCCTATTCAAAGTACTCCGTTCGTGCCCTGAAATGTATGTAAGGAGAGAATTTTACTATAGAAGCCCACTGATCCTTTTTCCTTTAATTTTCTTATATCGTCCTTAAATGGAGAAGCTTGTGCCATCTTTGCAATCCTTGTTTTAGCTGCTTCTAACTCTTTAACTGTTAGCGCCCCCTTCCGTTTTCACCTATATGGTGGCTGTTCTAATAGAAACGCCAAATTGCGACCTTCGAATAGCACAGTGTTATGTACACTGGAGGTAGTTTTGAGAAAACATGAAACCAAAGTTTACAATGCTATGACTTTTTACTCTCTATAAATATTTTAATGAACCAAACGATTGTTTATGGATTTTAAATTACCTTTTATATAAGATAAATACAGATTCATTTGGAAATCTGGTTTTGAAAATATTAAATCTTTGAAATTTACTTACAACTGTGTAAGTAACGTAAGTGTAACTGAACTGAAAGACAATAACCGGAAGAATGTCAAAGTTGTATATGGAACATACGATTTTTTTTTATTGTTTATTATTAGTCTAAGCTATATATCGTAAGTAGTTACAACTTTGCTTCTTTAAAAATTTAAAATAAAATACTTAAACTGTTTTAATATTAAATTTTATTTATTAACTAAAATTCATAAAAATACATTCGAAACTATTCAAAATAAAATAAGTTTAATTTAAAAATAATCAGGTAGGAAAGGAAGGAACGCTTTAAGCTTCTTTGACTTATTACTTAATGTTGTGGCGCTAATTAAGGGTTTGGTTTCTTTAGTATTTGCACTTGTGTAGTATCTTTGGAAGACGCATTTCTATTTATCCTTTTAATTGGTTTCCTAATAAAATCGTGGTTTCAACTCCACGATCCCCTTTAGATGAGGTTGCATTATTCATTTCCCTTTTGGCCACAGAATGATTTTCTAATGACTGTTGATCTATTTTTAAGATAACTTTATAGTTTTGAATATCCGCTGGTATCATATATGCGAATATTTGCTGAAGATGTTTCATTTTAATTTCTGATAACTCACCACCTTTTTTCGATAATTCTGGTGCAGTAGGTTTAGCCGATATGTATTTTTTGCTTCTCTCTGTTCGTCGTATGTTGATATCTATTATGTTCGACTCACTATAATCTAATGAGTATTGGATTTAGTAGACATGCTGCGAAAATTTAATAGTCGTTAATTTGGTGAACGGTACAGTTGAAAAGTCAAACCACACTTTTGAATATGAGTTGAAGTCTTTGAAATCACTGCCACTCATTTGCATTATGACTGGAGGATTTTTAACTTTCTCAATATCGCTATGGATTTTGTCCACCTCCTGAATCGCACCATGACCTGCTATTGAATATTTTGAATTTAAATGAGGATGTTTCTTAAGCACATTTAAAACAACCGTAGACATAATAGAATTTTTATTCTTTGGTACGCAGGATTCACTCCATGTGACTAAATCAACGATATGTTGATAATCTTCGAAGACTCTGTTCAATATTTTTGCTAATACCGAAGCTAAATCGTTTCCGGTTCTTCCCGACGTATGTTCTGTCCAAATACAACAATATGTCTTTTTTCTGTTGACAGATACGAGTAAGCCGTTAAATTGTAGATATTAAGCTTTGAAAAATAGAATATTGGCCTATTTCAGCTCTAGGACAATTCAAAACATTTTGTAAGTCGAAACTAAGGATAGGGATTAATCCACCTTTGTCTTTCCATTTTTGTTGTCGCATTTCACATTTTAGTACTAAATGTTGTTCTTTTTCTGCAGCAAGTTCTTTTGTTAGCAAATTTTGTTCTGCTGCACACTTATGTTTCTCACATAATCCGCATCTGTCTGATTTAGGGCTATGAAATACAATGTCGAATTTTGTACAAAAAATAAAGCGATAGTAGCTTTCTTACTCGGATTATTGGTCTGCTCCTTATACAACTCGACCATTTTGGAAATATTTAAATTTGGCTCTAAATACTGTCGTGTAGTCCTCGCCCTACAGTAATGTGATTCAACACGGGGGAAGGAATTAATATGTTGCAGAATGATGTTGATCCTTTCATCAGATATTTTATTGGTACCTGTTCGTCCTCGCTTATTTACCTGCGCTATACCTGTTGTAGTGCATTTATTTTTGTGTGTATTATATATCGGTGCTGTGTAATATTGTTTACAAACTGTATGTCGGATGCTCGCCACATCCATGAAATACGAAAAACTAAAGTTACGACGAGTCGGTCCCCTTTTGGTTTGTCTTGCTGTTAAATTACGCTCGGTGGTTTTTAATAAAAAATCTGATTTACGTTGAGCATCTAACGCATAAAACGCATCAAATTGAGCTTGTCGCTCTGAATCCATCACCTTTGTTGCACACAAATAAACTCACTGTTCCAAGCAACTTTTTTTAGCTTGTATTGATTTCTTGGGTACCACCTTTCCGCGTACACTTACATACTCTTCGCCAGCTTGGTGCCTGCATTTCCTAATGATGCTTTTCCACTTCATTGGGTCTCGAACTTTCTTTCTTGATTTGACGGTTTTTGGGTAATAATCGTTCTTCTACTTTATTATCCGATAATTCTTGCAGTTCGTTCGGCGAAACTAATAATTCTGAAGCAGTTGGCATAATATCTGTTTGCTTCTCTAATCGTTCTTCTTCAGCTACGTTAATAATTTCAACTTCCGCAGGCACCTTTAACAAATTTTATAAATTTATTAACCTATCTATTTACTAACTCAGAATTTTTTTCAATAAAATACATACCACATCAAAAGTAATTGTCTCCTCGACAATAGTTAGTTCCTCACCTAAAACAATTTCACTGTTTCCGAATATGTAGACCACTGGTGCTTGATTCATTTTATATTTTAATCTTTATATACACTTTACACAACTTTATTATCACAATTGGGTTAAGATATTATTAATTTATTAAGTGAGTTTAATAAAAAAAAATTTAATGTATGTACCTTAATAATACGAATAAGACTAAGCTGCTCGAGTTGAAGTTTGTTAAAACTGAATATTTTTCCTGCCCAAAATGCAAAGTTGGGGACTTACCGAACTGTATATTCTACCAAAATAAGAAGACACTTTTTAAACGAGCGTCTGATTTAGAATAACGAGAGTGTATCTATCAAAAATGAAATTACATAGTTCTATCTACTTAAGGTTGTTTTTTCAGTGGAGTAACACAATTCTAAGTGGTGCATACACGTTTTTTCTGTAAAAGTAGAAAATATTAAGAAACATTTTGTTACTTACACCTCTGTGTTTTCGGTTAACTTGAAAACGAAAAGAGATATTAGAAAACGGTTAATGAGAATCGAAAGAGCGTAACCGATTTAATACTAACGTATGTATAACTCCATTTCGCAAAAAGTATTAGTTACAACTGTGTTATTCTAAGGTCGCGAAATATATTCGAGTAATCGAATTGTATTTGTGAGAGAGGAAAATCTTTTTAATATTTCCGGTTCTGTTGTAGTTGTGCTTACGCTGCAGAGAGTATCTTGCCGTTTTTTTCTTACTCGGTCTCCGTTATTACGTTACTCGATGATGGCTCGATGCTACTCCTAAGCCAATCCTGGCCGGACCACCATAATTTATTATCACCCAGCTTATCTGGATCTACGCCATGAGTTGCAAAATCCGCGCGATCTTTTTTTGATTTTACATGTTTCCATTGTGCAGGGCTGAGGATAGCATGCAGTTTAAGAAATTCAGCTGTGGAAAGTTTTCCACTTACTAGTGAAAGTCCTTGCAGGGAGATCAGAACAATTGACGAGTCAGTCCATGCTTGCATTTTAACGTTTGGGATTCTCAAGGCCACTGAAACTTGTCTCTGTAGTTTCACTAACAGTACTGCCTCACAAAATTTTAATCTTAGAAGACTTAGTTTCTGACTTATTGGGGCCACCGTAGTTTTCCCGGACATAAGTGTAATTGTTGATTCTCCGGCATCTGTCATCTTGCAGTACACTACTGCAGCGTAAGCAAATTCCCATGCATCACAAAACCGATGCAGCTCTAAATTTCTGCCCTTGTCCTTGGTATAAGCTCATCGTGGAATTCTAATTTTTTGCAGCTCGCTGAACGTAGTTTTATATTGAACCCATTTGTTCTTCATTTCCTTAGGAAGTTCTTCATCCCATGATACTCCCTTATCCATGACTGCTGAAACAATAGTTTTCCTATAATAATTGTTGGGGAAAACCATCCTAGTGGATCGAATATCTTTAATACCTCCGAGATAAGGGATCGTTTTGTTGGAACTATTTTCATTGGTTCCATATTGACCTAGAACTCAAATTCATCTCGTGGGGGATTCCAATTCTCGGGCGGGAGATTCGTTTCCATTCCTTATTTATAAATGTGGTTTTTGACTCCTTTGTTCTTCAGGAATACCCTCCATTGTGGCTCTGTTGTTTGATGCCCATTTTCTCAGCTTGAAACATTTTGCCTCATTTTGCCGCATTTTCTATGGTTTCTGCACCAGAGAGAACATCTTCGACATAGAAATCATTCTACAGAATTTCAGCAGCAATTCGATAATTGTTCTGCTCGTCTATGGCAAGTTGTTTTAGAGTTCTAGTGGCCAAATATGGAGTGGACGAGGTACCATACGTGACTGTTCGTACCTTGTACTCTTTAATTTGCTCGTCTGGGTCAGCTCTCTATAGTATCCCTTGTAAGTTCTGTTGTGTTGTTGATACCAGGATTTGCCTGTACATTTTCTCAATATCTGCGATCTTGTTATAATATAGAACAGATCTTGTTGTATTGTTGGATCAACTAGCTGGATATCGTTACTACTGATATATGACGGCTTGACCACAGCATGGTGAGGTAGGTAACATGTTTGCCCTTTGGCATCTTCTAAATTGACCGGAACCATATGTATTCAATCATAAAGTTATGGTATTCGTGTTTTAAATGTGGGTTCTTTTCTAATCTTATTTCAACTTGAATTAGTTTTGAAACCGCACATTTGCTTGAGTCTGCTATTTACACTTCATCCCTTAATGGATAGTGCACGTAATTTTACCGGATATCCGATGCAATTTGTAGTGTTGATCAATGCGGTAGCTAACAAGAGCACCTTATTCTGTACAGTGCATTTTTCGTTGTTGTTTTTCGCGGAATGGAGCGTTGTGTATGTTGTCACCTCCCTTGTGTGCAGCAATGTGTTATGCCTTCTTTGACATACCACACAGGTTTCCTTACTTTGACATTGAAATTTGTTGTGCTTGGAGATTAGACAAATACTACATAAATTGGTTGCAGCTATTATTTTGGACCTTTCCGGAATTTGCATCTTCTTAAAAACTGGGCAAGTTGTTATTTTGTGAGATACACTGCAAACAATGCATTTTTTCTATCCCCGTGAAAGTTCTTCTAGACGGTGGTACGTTTACAGCAATAGATGGTGTGTTTGTTGTTCTGCCTTGTTGTGCACTCTTTGTTGTTTGCGATGCTTCTAGAGATTGGAAACGACATTCTAGAAACTTTAAGAACTCACTTAACGATTGAATTTCCCGAGGATTCACTAGAGTAACATCATATAGACGATGTGTCTCTCTGCTCAGCTTCCTTAACACTAATGGAATTAGTATTGCATTCCACGTTGACGTCTCTATGCCCAAGTTGCTTATGGCATGAAGATTTTCATTTATTGTGAATGTCAATTCATTGTGCGTTGGGAGATTCAATAGCGTATTTACGTGATAGATGACAAGTAAACGCTTGTTGTTATAGCGATTTACAATTAATTTAAAAGCATCTGCATAATTCACTCCAGATGTTGATATATGATTCAAAAGTTTTGCCGCATCTCCTCTAATGTATGATTTGAGGTAGCTTATTTAATGCGTGTCAGTGATGGTTTAATTTTCGTGTACAAACCTACTGAATCTATCATAAAATGCTTCCCTTTCCTTATATTGCCCATTGAAATATGGTATTTCAAGAGGTGGTAATTTTATTTCCGGATGATAATTTTTCTCAGTAAGTGAACTTTCTTGTGGTGCTCGTTGTTGAATAGCTGCCTGTAGTCTTACCGACATCTCATCCACATTTTGATTCATTCTGTCATAAATTTCATCTAGAAATTACAACATCAATATGTTGTTATTCTTCTGGTATTTCAAGGAGGATTTCCTCATTCAGCGTATACATTTTACTCTGCCGCTCTCCAACTGTTGTAATTTTTGGGTTAAATGAGGAGTACCACGAACTTCTTCCAAACATACTCGAGCTTGCATAAACTGTTGATATGATTTACTTTTACAACGGCTCATTTAAGTAGTTTTACTGATGCTTCATCCAGCTTATTGTTGTTGACTGTATTCTCAGTATTTTTACAGGCGGTGGTAGTGGGATTTTGACCTTGTTGTTGTTGAATATTTCATTGAAATCCTCCACCTTCTTGGATTCAACTAGCTTACTTTCATGCCGACTGTGGCTCGTAGCAATCTCAAGATCAGACGATGGACTGTTGTTCTTCTGATCGTATGTCATAATTTCTGCGAATCTGCTTCAGCTTCGGTGAACTAAGTCAAATTTAAATCCACTGCCGGTAGTTTTATTATCATGATGTCGGTATCATAATATTTTTTATAAAGGGCATGAGCTGCTGTTAGTTTTTCTTCGAGGTGTTTCCTTGTTTTCCGATCCTCGCTATCCTTTTTATAATTCCTGATGATACGACTGATATCTTCACCAGTCTGAACTTGCTGAACTACAAGTTCTTCGATGCTGTTCATCTTTCCTTATTTGTTGTTTAGTTTATTCGTAGACTCTGGCGACTGTGTTGTTTGATTATAAACGTGCTTCTGTTGGTCTAGGTACACGCCATAATTATTATAATTATTATTGTTGTTGTTTCTCAATAATATACAACGATTTAACGGATCACCTTGCACGGGTGATCCGGCTCGAAGGACTAACGTTAACGCTTCGAAATTGCTTCCGAATTGTTAGATATTTTGTGGTACTTTAAATCGGTGGTTTGTAGATTCACAAGATTAGTTTGGGTTACCACGGGTGAGGTCCAAACTAAAGCGCAAGTAAAGACACAGAAAGAAGTAAGTAAGCCGTTGTATGTATGTCAACTCCCATTTTATTTTATTAATCGTTCGATTTTATACAATTTTTCTAGTTTAAAATTAGTCTAATTACATATACATAATAACCAATCAGCACAATTTAGAGGTCAATATATTTCGACAATAATTTTTTTATTACAAAAAATGCATTAACATGCAATTTAACACGATCCAAATTATTGTAGTTATGTTGAACATTATGATAATAATGTCATTAAGAGGCTACAAGGTTACAATAGCCCCATGTACTAAGTAATAACCTGTCCATATGTCATCTCCCAGTCTCCCCAATTTTCAATTTTTTATTTAATTTGTATGGCATACCGATTTCACCTGTTTGAGTAGTTTATATGTCGACTAAGATTATGAGGATCACAGGGATTCTTCTAAGACGTCATCAAGAGATTAAAATAGCCCCATGTACTAAGTAATGAAAAGTCTATATGCCATGTCCCAGCGGTCTTCCCAATTTTTAATTTTTTATTTAATTTGTATTGCAGACCGATTTCACCTGTTTAAATAGTTTATATGTCGACTAAGATTATGAGGATCACAGGGATTCTTCTAAGACGTCATCAAGAATCATAACAATAGGCACATGTACTAAGTAATGAAAAGTCTATATGTTATGTCCCGGCGGTCTCCCCAATTTTCAATTTTTTATTTAATTTGTATGGCATACCGATTTCACCTGTTTGAGTAGCTTATATGTCGACTAAGATTATGAGGATCACAGGCATTCTTCTAAGACGTCAACAGCAGATTACAATAGGCCCATGTACTAAGTAATGAAAAGTCTATATGCCATGTTCCGGCGGTCTCCCTAATTCTCAATTTTCTGTTTAATTTGTATGGCACACCGATTTCACCTGTTTGAGAAGTTTATATGTCGACTAAGATTATGAGATTACGATGCCATGTCCACGTCATCAGAAGATTACAATAGCCCCATGTACTAAGTAATGGAAAGTCTATATATATGCCATGTCCCGGCGGTCTCCCCAATTTTCAATTTTTTACGTAATTTGTATGGCATACCGATTTCACCTGTTTGAGTAGTTTATATGTCGACTAAGATTATGAGGATCACAGGCATTCTTCTAAGACGTCATCAGCAGATTACAATAGGCCCATGTACTAAGTAATGAAAAGTTTATATACAATTTCCCAGCGGTCTCCCCAATTTTTAATTTTGTATTTAATTTGTATTGCAGACCGATTTAACCTGTTTGAGTAGTTTATATGTCGACTAAGATTATGAGGATCACAGGGATTCTTCTAAGACGTCATCAAGAGATTACAATAGGCCCATGTACTACGAAATAAACAGTCTGTATGCTTTGTTCCGGCGGTCTCCCCAATTTTAAATGTTTTATTTAATTTGTATGACCCAACGCATTAACTTGTTTGAGAAGTTTATATGTCGACTAAGATTATGAGGATCACAGGGATTCTTCTAAGACGTCATCAAGAATCATAACAATAGGCACATGTAGTAAGTAATGAAAAGTCTATATGTTATGTCCCGGCGGTCTCCCCAATTTTCAATTCTTTATTTAATTTGTATGGCATACCGATTTCACTTGCTTGAGTAGCTTATATGTCGACTAAGATTATGAGGATCACAGGCATTCTTCTAAGACGTCAACAGCAGATTACAATAGGCCCATGTACTAAGTAATGAAATGTCTATATGCCATGTCCCAGCGGTCTCCCCAATTTTTAATATTTTATTTAATTTGTGTGGCATTCCGATTTCACCTGTTTGAGAAGTTTATATGTCGACTAAGATTATGAGGATCACAGGCATTCTTCTAAGACGTCAGCAGCAGATTACAATAGGCCCATGTACTAAGTAATGAAAAGTTTATATGCCATGTTCCGGCGGTCTCCCCAATTTTAAATTTTTTATTTAATTTGTATGGCATACCGATTTCACCTGTTTGAGTAGTTTATATGTCGACTAAGATTATGAGGATCACAGGAATTCTTCTAAGACGTCATCAGTAGATTACAATAGGCCCATGTACTAAGTAATGAAAAGTCTATATGCCATGTCCCAGCGGTCTCCCCAATTTTCATTTTTTTATTTAATTTGTATGGCATACCGATTTCACCTGTTTGGGTAGTTTATATGTCGACTAAGGTTATGAACTTCACAGAGATTCTTCTAAGACGTCATCAAAAGATTACAATAGACCCATGTACTAAGTAATGACAAGTCTATATGCCATGTCCCGCGGTCTCCCCATTTTTAATTTTTTTATTTAATTTGTATGGCATACTGATTTCACCTGTTTGAGTAGTTTATATGTCAACTAAGATTATGAGGATCACAGGGATTTTTCTAAGACGTCATCATGAGATTACAAGAACAAAGAATACTAAGATACTAAGAAAAAAACAGTCTGTATGCCATGTTCCGGCGGTTTCCCCAATTTTAAATGTTTTTTTTAATGTGTATGACCCAACGCATTCACCCGTTTGAGTAGTTTATATGACGACTAAGATTATGACAATCTCAAGGATTCTTCTAAGACGTCATCAGGAAGTTACAATAGCTCAATATACTAAGTAATACACAGTCCATATTCTATGTCCCGGCGGTCTCCCCAATTTTAAATTTGTTAAGTAGTTTGTATGGCACAACGCTTTAACCTGCTTGAGTAGTTTTTATGTCGACTAAGATTATGAAGAGCACATGGATACTTCTAAGACGTCATCAAGAGATTATAATAGCTCCATACACTAAGTAATGAAAAGTCTATATGCCATGTCCCGGCGGTTTCCCCAATTTTAAATTTTTTATTTAATTTGTATGGCATACCGATTTCACCTGCCTGAGTAGTTTAAAAAAATTTAAAATTGGGGAGACCGCCGGGACATGGCATATAGACCGTTTATTACTTAGTACATTGAGCTATTGTAACCTCCTGATGACGTCTTAGAAGAGTCCCTGTGTTCTTCATAATCTTAGTCGACATATAAACCACTCAAACAAGTGAATGCATTGTGTCATACAAATTAAATAAAAAATTTAAAATTGGGGAGACCGCCGGGACATGGCAAATGGACAGTTTATAACTATCGCTTTTTAACTTGTTTGTCACATCTTAGAACAATGCTTAGTACCTTTTTGTTATTAGGCAATATATAAGATACAAGAGATTACTCATTGTAATAAATTTAGTCTGCCGTGGATTTTTTGCTATTTTTTTATAAAATTCCAATTTGAAAAATATCGGAAACGGATAATTCTTTAGAAAGAGATAGCACTTCTCACCTGTTTCTGATTTTATATATCTGTCTCGTTAAAAAATAGGTTTTTACAGTGTACCACTAATACACGAAAGAAGTTGAATAATCCAATTGGAATCATATACGTATACTTGTTAATTTTTCGTATTAATTTAAATAAAAATTAACAAAATAACCATATATATTTTCAATATATAAAATATAGTGGTAAACTATTCATTATGAGAAATCCCTACCAGGATTCTGAATAAGTTACTTTACATTCTATAATTAATATTAAATTAAGTAATTATTGATATCATTGAAAATATAAATGCTTTGCCCGCCCAGATCATAACACAGTACGATTTTTTAAATTCAGAGATCCTAGAAGAAAGCCTTTTTGACAGTTAGAGATCTCGATTGTTGCTTCAAACTAAAATTAAAATAGAAATCAAATATTGATTAGACTAATCTTTGCTCAAAATTGATCAGATTGAACGTGACCCGCCCACTGGTCTTATACATTTCTATCAATACAAAATTATTAAGTCCCCTGACCTGAGTCAACCCAATAATTTTGTTAAAATAATAAAAACCTGTTATTCAAAATATACCAATCAACCTACAACTATCTCTAATTCAAATCGTTTAATAACAAAATCTCTTGTATTATTAGCGTTAATTTAATATACACAAAGTGCCAGTCACTAAATGCAAATCATCCTCATTTTATGTGTATCACAAATTCAATAAATTAAAACTGTGTACCTTTTAACGAATCAACTCTTAAGTATCAAAATTATCCAAAAAAAAAAGAACCTCAATTATCATTATACCATTCATGTTAATTATAAAACCCGTGGAACACGCATTAAAAATGCTAACCAACATTTTCGATCGCAATTTGATATAACATAAAAAATAATTAATGGAAATACTGTGATTCAGCGTAAAATAAACAAGTAGTTATCACTATTGTTATTACATAACTATCATTAAAAAATAAAATCTTACCAAAAATATTCTTAAATTTTTTTTTTAGTTTTTATAATTAACAGAGACCCTATTGGTTGCTTAATCAACATGAACGAGAACGTTAACAAAAATAATGAAGAATTTAAATTGGATTTCGTCTAAAAAAAAATTATCTTAATTTTTAATTTTGGTTTCTCTCCTTGTGTCTTAAATTATCGTGATTTATTTTCGGTTGTATTATTATTATTTGAACATCCAAAATTCTGGAACATAACTCAAGACAGCTCTAAAAAATTTCTTCTTTCATTTTCGAGTTTCAAAGTAATTAGTTAAAATATCGTCTAATTAATATTTAGTATTTTGTCTGTGTACCAAGAAATGTGTTGTAAACGCGTAACGGCGTAACCGAATACATTTGTCGCTTGCAGAACCAAAAATTACTTTTATGTATTACGAGATTCATTATTTTGACAATTTATTGTCTTGTGACTGGTAGCGTACGGCACACTAGTGTGTCACACCGAATTGTTTATTTTGCGCCTATTAATTTAAATGATGTATTTCAGATATTTACAAAAATTATTGCGGAATGTTATGTTAGAGGATCAGTATGCCCTTCAATACTGTATATAAACATAAATCGCGCAATTAAACATAATTATTACGTATATGCAAACCTTTCTTGTAACATAATTTCGCTTCCAGTGATTACTCTTGTTGGAAATGTTGAAACTAATAATCTCACATATAAATTTAAAAAAGTAAAATAAAAATTTAACTCATCATCGCTCATTTCGTATCTCTAACCATATACACAACTTTGGATCAGATACGTATTGCTATAAAATGTTAAAAAACGTTCATGTTTTCTTAAAATCAACTCGATCTTCATCATTTCTTATTTTCTTCACGCTGTTCATTTAAATTTAATTTCTGTTTTCGTTTATTATTATTTTTTTTTTGTAAGGTTTTGTATAATAAATGTATGTTGTATGTGTGGGATGAACGATAAGACAAATTATTGTTGTTTTCTTAAATTACATACACGATATGTTGTTTCAATTGAATGTAATGGGTAATCAATCTATATGCTGCATATAGGACCCATGTTAACATTTTATATGTTTATTGTAAATGTTAACAGATGATTGTAATGGCAAATGAAACGTAAAAATTTGTCTTTGCCGGAGTTTTTATTGCAATTCGATGAGTTACATAACAAAATATTAGTCTGCGAATGAACATGGTGTTAAATGAAATATTAGATTAGACTTTGTTTAGACTGCATGATTTCATTATAACACTTTGCTTTGCCTTATCTTAAATTAAATTCTACGAACTTCATATTGCATTATCCGCAATATTTCAGTGCTCTAAACCTGCATCGACCAAATTAGCCCGCATCAATGAAATTTGTACCCGTATAACTTGTTGCCTAAGGGTAAATTTAAGCCCAAACGTCAATTTTACCAACTTTAATAATTTTTTTACATCAGATTGCCACCAGAATTTGGGAAAAATATTGCAATAAGTTGTAACGGTTAGGTTAAATCATCATGACACATTCAATACCGTTAACAGACTCTTAGCAATATTATGGTGATGCAGCATATTGCCGGCTAGGTGGCAGTCGTCGGGTTGGGTACTTTTCACCATTTGCAAAGAGCTTGAAAATGCTGCTTCTATATACTTCTTCACTATTATGAATAAAATTATCACACACTCAACAATTTACCGTTCAACCCTTTCAGGTTCACCTTTGATCCGTCATACTAGGTTGGATAACCGCGTACATGTTTTGGTTATCATATCCCACACCTCCTTACGGATTTCTTTTACAGGAAATCTTCCCATTGTATGGTGGACACTCAACTCACCGTACTTAAATTTTAATTTAGTTAAACATTTTTTTTATATTTAGAACCACTTAAGCACTTGACACTATATTCCCGAACATCACAGAATTACAAAAAAACTGAACGATAACTTCCCTACGCACAACCTCTTCAAAAGTAAATCAAAATGGAGTTAGAAAATTCTCAAAAAATATAATTTCTATATTAATAAATTTTAATAAATAAATTAATTAATTTGCATGCACACGTTAATAGGATATATAATATAAATGCAGTAAATCAATATGTAATTATAAGATAAATAACAAATAAATAGAATTAGATAAATAATTAGTAAATATTTTATTCTCACATGCTTAAATTTGAACCATGATTTTCGAAGGGTTAAGATTAATTTTATGTATTTATAGTGCCTCCGTTGAACAAAGGTATGCGTTCTTGTCGCAATGGTTCAATGAACTGCGATCATCTTATTAAAATCATCACGGCATTTCTGTGTGATTTCTTCCTATACTTTCTAATTATGTTGTTCCAGATAGCCATATTCCTCTAAATCTCAAATTTCACTCACAATATTAAATTTAATATTACAGTTCTTTTACTTCGATCGGATTAAGTCGAGTTTATTTTATTAATTAAAAAATAACAAGCGAAAAATTATAAATTCTAAAGATTCGAAATTATAAATTGTACGCATAAAGCACAAAATCGTTACTACGGCAATCAAAAATAACTGAGTGAGGAAAATATGTACATCTCATAATGAGATTGTATTTTCAACATTAAAACATAGTTTTAACCATTCTCGATTGCCGGTTCCATCATACATATCGAGTCCCATTATAATCGCTTGATAAATTACTTAATTTCAGTAAAGAAAGGCATCCCAAGAACCACAGTTTAAACTAATACTGAAATTCCATAAATCATTTGAAAGTAGTATCATCGGAGGGTCCTCTAATCGAGTTTTTTTTCCAAATTCCGATTCATGGTAATCAATTTCTCCCTTCGAAAACCCCAACCCTCAAAGTTTTCACGAATTTGTATTTTAAAGATGTCTTGAGTTTTGCAGGATGTTTGTTTAACTGACATATCGGAATGATATTCATTCTTGATAGCGCATTGTTGCTATAGGAACAGCTTGACTGAAAATATATCCTGGATGACTCTGTAGTTTTTTCTGAGATAGTAGCTCTCGAGATGGAATATGGGTTGATAATGATTTCTTTGCGGATGAAAAATTTATCGCGCATAGTTAGGTGTTGCCATTGCCTTTTCTAGGATGAATCCTGGATTAATATAATTTTCTTAACTATCTTAACACTGGCATCTCATATCGATGGTTGCGTTTTAAGGAGCATAAATAACATCAGAACACACCTTTGTGAAACCATATTAGCGTTATGCGTGACCTTTAGATCTTTCTGTCTCTTCTTCTAGCTGGTCGCAGAGAAGCCTTTTGATAATTTTTCCTGCTCACAGGTAAATATTCCAAAATTTACGACAAATATCTCAAAATTCTTACTCTCCCACGTTCATGTGCCCTATTCTATGACCCATGCTTTAAAATCAGCAGCAAAGATCAATGGCCTCCAAGCCGTAGGATCGCCGACTAGACAGTCCCAAAATATTTTATAGTCTTCAATCTATGCGGTGAAGCAGATGACGTCTTTTTTCACCGTAGTAGACCTAGCTTCATGATTTATTGGGTTTTCTTGGAAAGGCCGGTTGCAGCTTAATCTAATAGCTACTTTATCGGTTGAATTCGTAACCCAGGTCTCTCTCTCTCTCAATGTTCACATACTGTTCACGTAGAATAGCTATATTACTTGTAGTTCTCGCACATAATGAGCAACAAGCAGAGCTCTGCGGTATTAGACATTTACTAATATGGGCCAAATGGTTTCTATCCGTATTGTTTCCTCTTTCATTACACAACATGCAATCTGTGCATTAGTGAAGTTCTTTAGTATATAGCACGTTTATCATTTAAATTTTATAGCACATTTAGCATAAGCAGTTGAAACATGGAAGTGGACTTATTTTTTTCTGATTCCCCATCCAATACGGAGTTTACCTGCATCGAATATCTTTCACGCAACTAATTTAGCGAGACCGACTATCTATATTTGAGTTTCTCCGCATTCTTTCCGCAACCAGTGTTGGGCATTTTACACGTACACAATTTTATCTACATTTTTATGTAAATAACGTAACAACTCTGGGTTGGGGAATAAGGATTATACGCATCATAAATATCAATGAATCAGTTCATTTAGACGGTAATAATTACTTTAGACTTTTAGGTATTTACAATCACAAGAAGAAATTAATTTATGTATCGACACTGCCATATGTGTTTGTCCTTAAAAAGATCTAAAAAATGATTGCTGACATCTTTAGGTTTAGTTTAGCTACATATGAGAAAGATAATAATTTTTATAGTGTAATACGTGCCATCTATTATCAAATTGTAGCATTTTACACGGTTTCTTCGCAAATGGCAAACAGTCGAGTGAACGTCAGTAAGTTTATTTTTTTCATCACCAAAAATCCAGACGTTAATCATCAGAAACCACCATGAGACTCAAAGTCAGAGGAGGAAATTTAATTCAACATTCAACTCAGGTAGTTGAAAGCCGAGTCCCGTTTATTCCAACACTCATGAATCTCATGAAATGGAGAGCATTCCATCATCCACCAATAAAAAAATATTCGCATGGGCAATTAACATTCACTCAATTTAACCTCATCCTGTATTACCTGTTAAAACACAATCAAAAGCAGAGCAGCTGAAAAAAATTTCGTCTGTTGGTGGAGATGTGCTCTTTTTGAGGTCTGACTGGTCGGGATGGTGAACTAATTTTGGTTGAGTTTTGTGAAGAATATTCTCCTTTAATGAACCAGGTAGGAATGTGTTCGAAAATTATAAATTATAAACGAAACCCGGGAAAAGATTCGGGTCCTTCACAGTTTAAATATGGTGAAGTTGCGTTTGTTAACACAAGCTCCTTTTTGGGAATACAGGCTGTTGAAAATAACAGCCAGAAAGTTTCAGTCAGATTTTCTACTATTCGTACAAGGAGGGACTACTCTGTTCGGGAGATTGATTTGTTAGTTACGGCTGGGCTCTGAGCTAATAATTTTGTTCGAGTTTTTTGCAAGTTTTACAGGAAATTATGGTTGCCCTTGGTCAAAGTAAAAGATTAGTGAATAAGCCACCGGTCATTCAACAACAACCATCTACATCGACTACACCTGTTGGTAAATATTTTGTATGCCGATTTTCTTATCTAACGTGCTAACCAACTTTATTTTCAGTTCCCATAGTACACGGCGACAGATTACTTTACAGAATGTCTTAATTGCATTTAGAGCGGAAGTTATTATGATTTCTAGAACAACACAAGTTAGCTTGTAACCTCAAATTTTCGGCATTTTAATTTTTTTTGTTTTATTTTCAACGTTACACAGTCAATTTTTATAATAACTAAATAGTTATTAAATTAAAAAAGCCATTAGTTACTTTGCAAAATGTAAAAAATAATTTATATAATTTATACGTGAATTACATGTAAATAACCGTGTAAATTACATCGCGTAATTTACGCGCCCAACAGCGTACCGCAACGAAGTGATTTTAACTCATTTAGAGAACATTCTGATCATAAAATTTTTCTTCCACTGACTGGAAAACCTTCTTCATTGTGGTGACCTTGTATATGTCCTAAATTGCGATGAAGACGTCATCTGCTTCATTTAGGGGTTTTACTTAAACTTCACTGCCTATAATTGTTTTTGACAAGGCTTTGTAAATTGGCATAATTTTGCTAGCAATTTTACAAACACATTTTTACAATACACCAACCCTTAAAAATGGGCAAATCAATTCTACTCGGATGCATGCCAAATTTGAGTGAGTCTGGGCTTTAAACTTAGTACAGAACACACATTTATTAATATTGTGGCAAACAGTTTTTCCACCTCTTGGAGTTTATAACTTTGTTTTGTGATCGCTAGCGTTAAAATGAGTTTTACATGCTTATTCGCCTTGTGAATGTGTTATCATATATCAACGCAGTAAGCTGGGATTTTGGGATTCATAATTATTGAATGTTTTATAGAGAAAGGATCTTCAGAATGTTGCAAATGCCCTCTAATACGAATGAGGTTAAACACATCAAGAAATGAACTCAGTGACTTGAGTGAATTGTGACAAAGTTCTTCTCTAGTTAGCAATATTTCATAGACATTTAATTCAAACAAGTTTGGTCCTTAATATTGACTAATATCATTCACCAAGTTAAATCATATTTTCCAGCACACAATTTAGAATTAACGCTGACTTTTTATGCTGCGATCTTTAAATATTTTAAACAGTTCAGTTAAGAAATAAAAGCTGGGTAAAATTCTTAAAGATTTGGCTCCGATTACTCGAATTATCTAAACGTTTACAATTAATTTTTGTTCTTGTCTAATGAACTCTACAATAATTACTTCAGCATTAAGCGGAAATAATTACTTAGCCCAAAGCGTTTTTAGCAATAAATAAACTCGAAGAAGAATTAAAATGAATATCCTTATACCAAGAAATTCAGTGACATTGTTCTGGTGATTCCAAAATCATTGTCGACTTGTTCGCAATTATTCGCATATTGAAAACGTATTTCAAGCACTCACTACTGTGTTGTCAAAAGAATCAGAATTTTTGTAAATAAATTTTGGCTGAAATGGGCTACGAACCGCAGCAAATTTGTGAAGATAGTTCGTGAGATGAATACTGGGAATTTTGCTGCTATAACCGATCGTGTGCGACTCAATCCTGGAAAATCAAATCGCCACATTTTGCAAGAACTTAAAATAATAATTAAAGAAATTAGAGACTAACGACCACCAACTTTTATGTCGCTTCTTCATTTGTACCTGACAGTCGACCTGCAGATTGACGATGAATTCCCTCTAAAAATTTTCCCTCGCGCATTTTTTTCTCGGCGACTATGTAAACAAGTAAATCTACCAATAACAGTACAAGGATGATGGCGAACGCTTTACTAATTTTGCAGCCCACCTTCGCACAACAATATATTGAGAAGATTACATAAAAAGTGTTTTTCATTGAAATATTGCAAATAGCTCAGAGTTGAATAGATAACGCAGAATTAAAACATCCACTTGTAAAATCTTTGAATTTTCGACGTAGTTAATTTAAGTAAAATCTTTGGAGTGCTTGTTTGCCTGAAAATACAATGAAGCTCCTATATACGTTTTATTTTTTGTTTATAGATTTGGATTGATTTAATTATATTTCTGTTTCATAAAGAGGTCGAAAACCAGCATCTTTTAACAATTACAACAACACAATATTTATTTCCATCTAATCTAAATTATCATCTTCATCATCATCATCATCATCTTCGATGAAACCGCACTCTAATCAATAACTATATAGATGAAATGAAATATAAATAAAACGACCAACTTACAAAAAAAAAATTGAAAAGTCCAAAGATCACATATAAAATAAATAAATAAGAAGAAAACAAAAAAAAATCTTGAAATGATATTTCTTATTTTGAACATAAATAAAATTAATAAAAATAATTGTTGATGGATATTTAGATGGAAAAAATCTCTCTAATACTCGGATATATAAAATTTTAGGGTTTTTGGGTGAACAGAAATACTAATAAAACTAATTTATGTATTTAAATAGAATTAAAATGTTTAAGTACTTTAGTGTTAGAATATAAATGTACTCGTATACAACAAACCCAATAAAAATATAAAGAAAATGAAAATTATGTCAAATGAAATTCAAAGTGTCTTACACGAGTTAAAAAAAATCTCTTATGGATATGGTAATTAAGAAATATTTAGATAATTTATTATTTTTTAGTTGTAAATCACTTTTACTTAAATACTCGACATAGTAAATCTATACTTAAGATAATTCATTTTGAAAAGGCGGTTGGTTTATTTCCAGAATTATGTCCCCTGTAAAGTCGTCCACATATATATGCGCTATGTGCATGATGCTGTTCGCTTAATTATATTATGTGAATTTGTGAAATTATTCATACGATTGCTATGTTTGATAGTATTATGGTCAAAGGTTAAACTAATATTAATAAATCAATTTTTATGGCCTTACGTAATTATTTATTTAATTTTAGATTATTTTCGATAATTTAATAAAAATAATTTAAATGAAAATAATGACGATTGCTGTCTTATAAAAATTTATTACTGCATGGAACTTACACCTAAAGTGTATTTAAAATCGGACATACATTTATTTTAACCCCGGTATTATGATAAATTGTTGAGGCATCGTTACAAATCGTTTGATACTCGTTTTGAGAGTTTTCGTGATACGTTTCAACGCCCTTTTTTATCTCTATTTTTCTTGAAACACACCATATTTGTCTCCACGTTTTTCGCATCTGTACTCCAATTGGCAGGACGCATTCAATGTCTAATTAACTCTTCATTTAAACAAATTAAAATTATAACTGTTAAAATTCAATTGAGAATAGTTAATTTAAATTGATTCAAAAGATATTTTCTAAACCAAAATGTTTAAATTAAAGGGTGGTTAAATTTTAAGGGCCGACGTTGAATGTGAACCACACCTAAACGTCAAGCTTTTTTCTACATTTAATTTGACATTTCTCAATTTCATACAAACTCAATTTGAACCATGGAAAGACACACAATCGAGCAACGCGTTAAAGTTATTCAGGCATATTATGAAAATGGGCGTTCAAATCAAAATGCATATCTTGCACTTCGTGATTTTTTCGGTCAATTTAATCGTCCAAATGTGCGTACAATCGGATAAATCGTGCAAAAATTTGACCAAACCGGGTCTGTAGGAGATTTTAAAACACCAGTGCATGCTCGTACAGCTCGTACAGCAGAAAATTTTTGATGCTGTTCGCGATAGTGTGACTGAAGAGCCGTCCACCTCAACTCGTCGTCGTGCCCAACAATTGCACCTCTCATGCTCGTCGTTGATGAACATTATGAATAAAGACTTACATTTACACGCTTATAAGGTGCAATTGACTCAAGAACTAAAGCCTCTTGACCATTCCAAACGTCGTCAATGGTCAGAATGGTGGCAAGAAATGGCAACAGTGGATGATCAATTTTCGAAGAAAATCATCTTCAGTGATGAGGCACATTTTCACCTCAGTGGATTCGTCAATAAGCAGAATTACCGCATTTGGGCGAATCATAATCCAAGAGTGATTGTCGAAAAACCAATGCACCCACAAAGAGTGACTGTTTGGTGCGGTTTATGGACTGGCGGCATCATCGGGCCGTATTTTTTCCAAAATGAGGCCGGTCAGGCAGCTACTGTGAATGGTGTTCGCTATCGTGAGATGATAACGAACTATTTATGGCTCGAACTGGAATATATGGATGTGGACGATATGTGGTTTCAACAGGACGGTGCCACTTGCCACACAGCTAACGAAACAATGGCTCTTTTGGGCGACAAATTCAATGGCTGTGTTATCTCACGTGGTGGCGATGTCAATTGGCCGCCAAGATCATGTGTTTTGACACCGTTGGACTTATTTCTTTGTGGTTATTTGAAAGAAAAGGTATACATCGATAAGCCAGCAACAATTCAAGAGCTAAAGGATGAGATAACTCGGCATATTAACGGCATGGAACCTCAATTATGCCTAAGCGTCATCGAAAATTTGGACCATCGGGTGGAGGTGTGCCGCCGAGGTCGCGGCGGCCATTTGGCCGATATTTTGTTCCATACATAATTGAACCATATCATATTATCATAATAAATAGAATTGAAAATAATTTTCTAAATAATTTGTGTTTTATTCAAAATCAACATCGGCCCTTAAAATCTAACCACTCTTTATATGCAATAAACAAATAGTTTAAATAGTTTTCGAAATAAAATAAAATAAAATTTTAATTCATTTCGTTAAAAATTGGAAGATATTAAAAAAGTCATCCAGTATGATTTGACCGTTAAAATTTTACTGTTCGATTCATACATACAATATTTTAGGAGTGCACTAAACTTGCACCGACCAAATTAGCCCGCCTCAATGAAACCTGTACCATAATTTGTTACACGTTTATTAAAATTTATCACAACAAATTACGATTTTATTACAGTTATCGTTTTCGAGAAACAAGTGGTCGGTTTAACTTACAATCAAACCTGCACCGCCAAAATTAACTATTGCTTACTTTGTGGCTATGATATCGGGATGGTACTAAGACCAAAATTTATTATAAATTGATTACATTGAAAAAGTTAGTTCAAGACCACCCCTATAACTTGCCTACGGGTAAATTTCACCCGAAATCGAATATTTATTTCAAAAACGTCAATTTAACCAATTATAATAATTTTTTACACCAGACTGTCACCAGATATTGGATCAAATGCTACTTTGCGGACTCTGTGAAGGGTAGGTGAACCTTATTTACGTGTACAAAACATTATTTTTGAGTCGGGTTAGACGCAAATTTGATTCAAACTGAAAGGCTTCAAATTTGTTATTTAGAAGTGAACTTTATACCACCTTCAACAATTTATTTCACCAGACCGCCACCGGATATTGAAATGTTACAGTTCAGGAAATCCCGAATAGCAATTAAGAACAATGCTATTTTAATAAATTTTCCAACCGTCCTCATCCTGTTATAACCTCGAGTCGACCCGAGTAATTGGTCTTATCCAACTTAACCAATAGAACAAATTAACCGTTAACATTGATCTGGCGGTATATGCCGATGGAATTAATAATGAAATACCAACTGTCGTCAATGACACCTACCGGATGGTAGTTATACCATGTACCAAATCATCTTCAAATACCAATTTTTGTTGTATTTATATTCTCGACCAAACAACCCAAACATTGATGCCGAAACCCGGGATTGGAATTTGTGTCAAGATTTTTTTTGGATTGCGGGCGGACGAGCCTCGGTGGAGGGATTTGGATGCCACTGTGCATTTAGGACAAGATGGTGACACGGATATCGAGCTAGGTATATTTTTTAAGATCAATTTTTTGTTGTCCCGATCACCAGTGATAATTGTGTTTGATAAAGCATGCAGTGTTATCCGAATATTTTTGTCTGATAAATTGTACCGCGTTATAGTACTGTGCTAAAAACCAAACCGTTATTTGTGGAATTAATTACGGACTGTACCAAATTGTTATTTTTCATTTAATTACTCCGTTGTCGAGCGGTTCTAATACCAACTGTTATTTTTGAAATTAAGTGCTGTGTGTATCGAATTGTTACGTTATCGAGAAGTGCTAGGTCCAAACATCTATTTTGATGCATTTAATTGTCACATTTGGAGCAGTGCTAAAATCAACCGTTAATAATATATGTATTTTGCGATTCAATCACCAGCTGTAGTGTTGTGTAAACCCGAATTGTATTTACCGGAAAATCGTACCTCCTAACCAGCGCATTTAAGTATCCAACGAAATGGCTGAAGCTCTAATCCGGCGACGATCAAATCTCGTAGATCCACTAACAAAAATGGCTACGTACGTGTTCAAACTGAAATAAACCAATCTTGATATCGATGAGCTGAAAATCCGGTTAAATCGCGTTGATGAACTCCTGACAGAATTTACCTAGACTGAGCATCAAATCTTTGAAATTGACCCCGCAGCAGAATCTCTCTACGATGAGTTCGAAGACAAATATTACTCCATCGTAGCAAAATTGAACAAATGGATTCTCAAGAGTAGTTTAAATCTAGGAAATAATACCAACGCGATTAACGAAAGTAACCAATTAGATGGTAGCAGCTCCGCGAGTGGCGACGTCAAATTACCGCGTATTATTATACCTAGCGGTGATTATACTGAATGTCAGTCATTTTATGCCCTATTCTTGTCGATTAGGGCAATGTTGAACCCTGCAAAGAAATTCCAAAACCTGAAAGGTTGCCTAAAGAGCGAAGCTGCAAATTTTGTGAAACATTGCACGATTACCGATGCTAATTATTTCGATGCCTTAAATCGACTAATGGAAACTTTCGATCGGAAAAAATTATCGTAAACAATTTCATCACAAAATTTACCTGTCATGTGAGAATCCGAATACACCTACAGCGGATAGTATTCAAAAACTAATGTTTGTTGGTGACGAAGTTACACGGAGACTGAAAGCCTTGGGACCAGATGCAGAAGCCCGAGATTCCCGGCCAATTTATTTAATGAAGGGCTCGACAACGTTACTAAGGATCAATAGGCCAGGCAGACCACAGATAATGAGTTTCTTACATTTAACGACTTTTTGAGATTTCTCCGGTCACGAGAAGATGCATTGAGAGAACAACACCAAGAGGGGCTTATCAAACCGTTATTATCCCAACCAACTCAACCATCACATCAAAAAACGGTAAAATCATTCGTCTCTGTCTCATTTTCATGTCCAGTTTGTAAATGCAATGATCACCTACTATTTCAGTGCGGTAAGTTCAAGGAAATGCTAGTAGAAGAACGGCGCAATTTAATAAAATCGCAAACCCGCTGTTTTAATTGCTTGAGTGACTCACACATGGTTACTCGTTGTAAAAGCAATAGGAACTGTCATCATTGTCCAAACCGCCATAATTCACTTCTCCATTTGGATGTCGAGAAAAATCGGTCTGGATCTACAAACAAACCGAATAAGCGAAGCCAACCATCTCCCTATCATTGTGTCTTTTGCTCCACCAACCAATTACCGACCGAAGTTTGTTCGTCAAGTAGAAGGGTCATTTTACCTACAGCCCTCGTCCATGTTAAGAATGCATACGGACAGTACCAGCATTGTAATGTTTAACTCGACACGGGATCAGAAATTTCATTTATCTCCGTACTATGCACGCAACGTCTGGCGTTAAAGCGTAGGCATGCTAAGATCGCTGTTCAGGGACAAATCAGCGCTGGACACACCAACGGTGTCGTTACTTTGCAAGTTGTACCTCATTTTAAGTCAGATTTTAAGTTCGCATTAAACGCCTTTATTCTACCCAGTATTGCCTCCGTATCCTCCTAATCTGTATCTTTATCACCAAATGAAACCATACTCAATAAGATATAATTAGCCAACCCACAGTTTAATGCAGCCAGCAAAATTGACATTTTGATAGAAGCCGATAAGTTTCTCTCGATTCTTTCCGAGGGTTCATGAGAAGATTCAGAAAATAACCCAATCGCACATAATACCCAACTGGGATGAGCGAGCTACGTGTGTGTTAATCACACAAACTTTGTGAAGATTTATTTATTTCAACCACAGATCGAAATTCCGATGGCAAGTTTATCGTTTGACTGCCGTTCCAAATCCGGTGCCACTCGGAGAATCATTTAATATGGCTAGTAATCGATTATTGGCCATGGAACGACGCTTTCAGCGGGAACCCAGTTTTTATCGCCTTTACAAAGAATTTATTGAGGAATATCTCACACTTGGTCATATGGAAGAGAGTCAGCGACCGACACCAGATAATGGCAGTTACTACCTGCCACACCACGGAGTTTTAAAGGCCGACAGCATTACCAAGAAAATAAGAGTTGTGTTCGACGGCTCAGCAAAAAAACATTACGGATAACTCTTTAAACGAGACATTGCAAGTTGGTTCTACCGTACAAAATTCGTTTTCTGCTCCGAGGTCGAGAAAATGTACCGCCAGATCTGGATTTACAAGGAAAGCCGTAAATATCAATTTATTCTTTGGCGTTCAAATCCTGATGAAAGGATCCGCCACTATCATTAAAAAACCGTCACGTACGGTTTGTCATCATCACCGTATCATCACTAGGGTTTTGCAGCAACTATCGCTCGACAACAAACCAAGGTTTCCATGGGCCTCAGAGACTATTGCATCGATTATGTATATCGACGACCTTATGACGGGTGCCAATTTTTTCTTCGAATTCTAACGAGTGCAAAATTACACTTGCGCAAATGGGCATCAAACTCCAAGGATTTACTGGAAGACCAATCAGCGAAACAAGTTACTATGAATTTTTCCGAACATCCAGAAACACAGAAGGTCCTACGACTAAGATGGAACTCTGAAACCGATTGCTTTGTATTCCGAGTCAACCAGCACAAACGCGTCGTAAAAGCCTCTCCGAAGCCAGTCGAATATTTGACCCATTGGGGTTTTTAGCTCCGTTTGTCATCCGAATAAAAATTATGTTCCAACGATTGTGGCTTATAAATATCGGCTGGGGTGAAATTCTATACCGACTGAAGCACAAATCCAATGGCTCCAACTGCGTGAACATTTTTTTCCGCTTCAGAATATATTGATTCTACGATGGCTTCAAACCACTAAAAAGAGATGACGCTGCATGGATTCTGCGATGCCAATGAGCAGGCCTTCGCCGCAACAATACATCCGAACTTTTGATAATACCAACAAGATAACCACTTCGCTCGTGACGGCAAAAACCAAAGTGGCGCCGATCAAATCGCTCACATTGCCTCGATTAGAACTCTGTGGATCCATATTACTTACCAAGTTACTTATTCCAGTAGCTCAAACATTAAAAATACCGTTCGAAAACCTTTTGCTTTGTCAGATTCAACCATTGTCTTAGATTGGTTGTCAGATCCACTCAGACAATAGAAATGTTTTATTAATAACAGAACCAGCCAAATTCTGACTCATTTACCCAGGCATAAATGGCAACATGTCCCAACTAAGAACCGGATTCTTCTTTGATTGTGTCACTAGAGGACTAATACCAACGGTACTGAAAATTCCTCATTTGTGGTGGATCGGCCCAGATTGGTTATCGAAGACTCAAGACTGTTGGCCGACATTTAAACAAAGGTTACCGCTCACCACACTAGAAAGACGAAACCAATATCTGCGGGCGTTAACCATTGCGGTATCTGATACCAATTTAATTTATTCTCGCTTTTATTCAGCGCTTCATCAAAACAGTCAAACCAAGCGTCATGGCACTCAAAATTTTGGTAGACTTTGAGAAACTTTTAAGTCAATAATTGGGTGAACTACCAGCGGAACCGGTTCAGATGGCAAGACCTTTCGAAAGAGTAGGATTAGATTTCGCTGGTCCAATAAAGGCGTATGCTGTTCGAGGAAGAGGCCAACGAGCGTATGAAACGTATATTTGCATATTTGTATGTTTATCGATCAGGGCCATCCATATCGAATTTGTAAATGATCTAACCACCGACTCCTTTCTTGGAGCACTAAAAAACTAACAAGATTCATGGCACGAAGAGGAGTATGTTGCGGCATTTTCTCCGATAATGCTTCCAAATTTAAGGGGAAGAATTTCTACTTCTATTTTTAGAGAATTTAAAGCCAACCGGCATTTTATCCCACCAAATTCGCCTCATTTTGGTGGACTGTGGGAAGCGGCAGTCAAATCGGCGAAAACCCAACTTTATCAAGTCATTGCGGCGAGCACACCTTAACCAATGAAGACCTCCACACGCTTCTGACTCAAATTGAGGGCATCGTCAACGCATGCCCAATATGTCAATTGGCAGCAGATCAATTGGACATATTGACCCCATCCCATTTTTGATTGGTCATCAATCAACCACAATACCTGAACCAGAATTAACCACCACTTCAACCAGCTATTTATCCCGATGGCAACTAGTCCAAAAAGTCACTCAACATTTTGGAAGAAATGGTATCAAGAGTACTTAACTTCGCATTCACTTGTGTAATAAATTATTTTTGAGTGAGGTTTCACGGAATTGGCTCCGAACTGTAAAGTCTTCAAATTTTTTATTTAAAGTTCAATCTTACCATCTTTAAAAAATGTATTATACCAGACTTCCACCAGAAATTGAGTCAAATGTTACTTCTTGGATATTGTGGTGGGAAGAGCCACCTTATTCAGGTGTATAATAAATTATTTTTGTGTCAGGATACACGGAATTGGCTCCTGGTCGATTTTATACCATCTTTAATAATTTATAACACCAAACCGCCACTAGATATTGAACCAAATGTTACTTTGTAGACTTTGTGAATTAACCTTATCCAGGTGCGTAACAAATTCTATGAGCTAGGTTAAACGGAATTGACTGCAAACTATGTAAAGGCTTTAAATATGTCAGTTAAACTTTAATTTTACCACGTTTAATATATTACACCAGGCCGCCACCAGATATTTAGTCTAATGTTGCCACGGAGTTACATTTGATCCAATATCGGATGGCGGTCTGGTGTAATAAATGATTAAAAGTGGCATTAAATCGACCTTTAAATTACCTATTTGAAGCCTCCACCGTTTGGAGCCAATTCCGCGTACCCGAACACAAAATTTATTTATTACACACCTGGATAAGGTTGACCTGCCCACCACAATGTTCAAAAAGTAAAATTTGACTCAATATCTGGTGGCGGTCTGTTGTAATAAATTATTAAAGTTGGTATAAAATCGAAATATACATAGTAGTTAGTTATGAAAACTATCAATATCATATAATAAGTATATATCTGAGTGAAGTTTATGCCAAAATAACAAATCATGGTCTTACAAAATGTATGTCAAAATTTTTGAGCGAAATTTATAAACTGAAATTCTTTTAAGCAAAACACATTACAAATCACACAGAGATGATCGATGTGAACCTGAATACGATTTGATGTACGAATCCAATCTTACTTAAAAGCATGCTCGGATATTTTTGAGATTTTTACTATTCGATAGAGAACATCATTGACTACAATTCAAAATTCTTAAACATTGAGCAATTTTATATCGGCTCCTGCGGATGGCAAAGAGGTAATCAAAATTTTTCTTAATTATATTTTCATGTCATTTTCATATTTTCATCACAAACCAATCTTTAATAGTCACATGCTCGGAAATCTCCGAAATTCATTTTCCAAAAATTTCGCCAAGTAGGACAGACTTCTTACATAAAATGCTAATTCAGACTCACTTTATTAACCTGTGAGGGATCCCTAGGAACAGAGTTAAAAATTTCTAAACATTTGATAACTTTGTCTAACATTCAACAATTTTCTCTCTCAAATAACCAACTCTCAACGATTTTCGAGTATGTGGCTAAAAATAATTGGTTGCATACATCAAAAGCTAATCCAGAACCACTTTGAACAAATATATGCAATCCGTAGGGGCACAGGTAGAAATTTCTAAATATAAAACAATTTTATATTACACTCAAAGTTATTCTCTCTCGAATATCAAGAACCTCATAGATTTCCGAGCGTGTGGCCATTACTTACATCAAATGTTGATTCAGAAGCAATTTGATCGCATCTGTACGATCCACAGGGACAGCGTTAAAATTTTTAGAATTTTGTAATACGCTCAACGATTTTCTCACTCAAATACGAAAAATCTATGAGATCCTGTAGACAAGTAAGATGTATTTCTTACATCAAATGCTAAGGCAAAACTATCTTGATCACATCTGTGCGACCAGTAGGGCCGTTTAAGAATTTTGTATTATACTCTACGATTTTCTCTCTCTAATAGTAGAAATCGCAGATTTCCGATTTCTTGAATCAAATGCTAATTCAGAAACATTTCAATCATTTCTGTGGGATCCGAATAGGGGCCGAGATGATATTTTTTAAAAGTTGAAACATTTTGTACACTCAATGATATTGCTTTCTTACATCAAATACTAACTGAGAACCATTTCGATCACCTTTGTGAGATTCAAAGAGATCGAGATAAAAATGTCTGAATGTTTCAGAATTTTGTCAACAATTTTCATTATCGGATAACAAAAATCTCAGAAATGAGCGATAATTTGGCTAAGTAAGATTAGTTTCTTACATCTAAACAAACTCAAGAGGACCATTTCGATCAACTCTGTGGGTTCCGTAGAAGCCGAGATAAATAAGATACGTTAAAATGTTCAATACATTTTATTATTTTCAACGATTTTCTCTCTAGAATAACAAAATTCTTAGACGTTTTCGAGCATGTGGCTAAGTAGGATTGGTTTCCTACATCAAAAGCTAATCCAGAAATTCTTTGGTATCGGTAGGGGTAGAGAAAAAAATTGCTAAGTGGATGAATTTATAGTGGATATAATTCAATAATGATTTCAATGGTCAAAACTAACAAGTCTCCCTTTCTCTCGAATAATGCCAAAAGTTAGCCGACCTAAAATACCTGACGTGTCAAGCCCAACATGGGAAATGGTAATTGAAAAATTTGAATTCCATACACCGTAATTGCGTACATAAAATGATTAGCGCCCGCAGAACTTTTTCAATGAAGGTGGCTAGCGTCAGTGCGGGAATATACCTATTTGATTTACTGGTAATTGAAGGAAAAAATTTACAAGAATGAGCATGAAGGCATTCTATAAACACAAATGTCAATCATTAACAATACAGGAATATACAAAGGAGACTGTCTGCCCGAATAGCAACCCTGATAGAATCGATCAGAAATGGGTCAATGATCTAGGTGACTTATTCCAGAAAGAGCCCTCTGGGTAAACCGCAAACATTGAGATGTTAACCTTTTATCTTTATCGCAAATTTTGCAAGATAAGCAATTAATGAGTTATAGTGATTGGAACGCCAATTGCTTGTGAGATGTGACGTTACTCATTAAACAAAATGATTCTCTCCGAAATAATACGCAAAAACACCCAAATATAGAACATTTTGAGGAATTCGAATTTCCAATTTTTAAAGTTTCCACTATTAGCGAACGGTAAACTCGCGAAAACCTCGATGCCTTAAAATGTGATAATTGCTATACTTTATTTTACAATGTGAATTAAAATAAGTGTGGTTGAAAACGATATCATCAAAAATTATTCGTTCCGCTTACATTCAGAAAACCATTAGGGGCTAAGTTTTTTCAAAATTTATTTAAGCATTTTTTTATTTCTAATTGTTTATTTTTCGCAAAAACTGTAATATTCAAAATATTTGAATAAAACGAAAAAACTTTTATGGAAACTGCCACTTCCGGTGGACCGCCAATGACAGCTTCCAATGTATGAAAAAAGCTTAAGTGAAAAGTTGCATCCCGATCGTTCATCCCGTGTGGGCTGAATGGGCCGATTTTTGGTTGAAAAACATTTGTTTGTCAAAAATCATCATTTCCGCTTACATTTTGAAATATTCTTTATGATATACTTTTCAAAATATTTGATAAATACTAAAAAGCTACTATGGAAACAGTCACTTCCGGTGGCCCGATTTCGGCCAAAAATCACTGATATCGCCCAATTGTGGAAAAGCTAAAGTATGAAGTTTCACCTTGATAGGTCAAGTCTGGTCTGTAGAGAACCAACCTGTAACGAATTGTAAGTTTCCAAATATCTGGAGTTTACACCTTTTCATAATTGCTATACGTGTAAGTAAACAATGACTGTAAATTACAACGGCATTAAACACCAAACAACCATATACCTAATATTGGAGGATTTGTTTTAAATAACTAAAATTAATTCAGTATAGCAACTAATTCAACAGCGATAATTTTTCGTAAATAAATTCCACTTCCTGAAACATATAATAAAGAGTCTTTTAATAAGGACGCTCGATTTTTAGTTGTAAATAAAACAAGTTCTGTGTGAGACATCCATTCGATTTTTTTTGGAATTCAATGGAATAGAACGATTTTCAAATGATCAGGCTTTGCTTGGCGGCACGTATTTTAAAGGTTCAATTTTATCCAAGTTGGTCGCATAAATCTGGTTGAACCTGCTTTGACTTTCATGACCATTTCCAAACGCCGCCGCGCGAGTTAACCATGCCCTCAAATCGCTCGTGCAGAATGTCAATCACGACATGCGCTATTCATATCACCCAGTTCAGGCCACAAAAAGTTGCTTATCGATTTGTAGCACTCACCACTGACGGTTATGGCTATGTCAGTTTCATTTTGGAAAAAGTTCGGATTTTCCCGTACCAAAATTGTATGATTTGAAACAATAAACAACAAATGTAATAGATGTTGATAGCCTAACAAATTTCGTGCGTCCCGATTGAAAGACTCTTTATAATTTAACACAACCTCCACTGGATTCGAAAATGAGATGAAAATAATACCTTAATAACTTACGATAGGAAAATATTATTTAATACGGTTTAATCCCACCAATAAAATACTCTATATGAACAATTAATCATTCACTACTGCATAATTATTATTATCGTAAGTAGAGTTAGAAAATTGTGCCTATCTATACGTAAAGATCTGTAAGAAGAAGAAACCAAAATCTTCTTAGATAAACAAACCAATTTTAATAAAAATATACTAAAAATAAATAATATTAATTATTGTTATGATTATAAAAAAAAAATTCTTACTATACTCGTATACGAGTACTAGTAATACTACTATTAAAATACACATCATGATAAAGTGGGGGAGATCATCATCTTTGAAAAATTTTATAGTAAATTTGAGTAGTATTAGATTTAGAATAACAAGTGGATTTAAAAACAAATACCAGCACTATAGAGAATACACTGAACCGAAAAAATAAACCATCTGTTGGGTGATGAAAATTAAAATTGGAAAAAAAATTTGTTTTCGATGCTGGAATATAAATAATTTTTTTTTGTATTTAGATTTGCAGCTGGAAGTATGGAAAAAAAATTATTATGACATTTTAAAAATAAAAATTATTTATATTTTTTAGGTTACCAGATTTGATTAAAAAATTAGATTTGATTTTTTTGTATTATTAAATTTAGTGCGAGGACAAACGACAAAATTGTATACCTATATAAACTTGCATAACTCGAGTTAAGGTAATGAAAGTTTGCAGCAATGAATGTGCTATATGTACATACTGTTGTAACACAACACGAGTATACTACTGGTACAGCAGGTCAGATTTCAAAATTAAATTTTATTGAACATAATTAATTAATATTTTGGTGTGTGAAATAATAATTGGTATCCGACCACATCATCGTAAACATTTTATCGTAGACCACATTTTCAGTAAATATTTAACCGTATTACCACATCATTGTGTTAATCGTTAAACCAGATAATCGTATTTACATATTCGATTATATTGGTTCCGAAACGATTTTCTTATGGAGATTTTACAGTCCATCGAAATAAAATTATATCGATACTGAGTAGAATCGGAACGGACTGTTGTTACTGGTCTATAATTTAGTTGAATCAAATTGAATTGCTGTAATAATTCGAACATTTTGGGAACTTATTGTGCAAGTGGTTGGTCCCAAGTATATTTTTTCGTACTCAAAAAATCTCGTTTCAAGTCTAAATATTTTTAATGTCTAAATGGTTAATCACTCCTTTGAATATGTTTAATATTAATCGTATTTAACATCAAGAATCCTGAGTCTACTCTAGAACGGATTTTTGATATGTATAATGAACTTGTTCTACAATTTTCCGTATTGAAGGAAGTAAATGTAAAAATCAAAAATGCAAGTATTTGTCCCTTGATGACGCTTGATCTCTGGGATCTAATTAAACTTAAACGCTGTACATTGGAGTGTTTTAATTTAGAACTAAAAATAAATTAGATTTAATAACTCTTAATAATAATCACAATTTTGTAAACTTTGTCGATTCTTCTGTATCAGCAAGTAGTTTTAGCTCAGATGATTCGAAAGTAATTTAACTCTCGCTATAATACAAAACATGGTGATTATGAATTATTCGCCATTTTTTTCAGAGCATTTTCAGATTTTTTTACTAGCTTATCCATGTTCCTCCTACATCGTAGAAATATGTCCCACAGCTTTTGAAAATCATCCACATCTTGACCAATAAACAAAACATTCGGTTTAAGCATCATACAAACATTGAAGCTGCTAATTCGTGAGACAAACCGTAGAGGCACTCAAAATTACCAGGCATGGAACTGTGAAAATCCGGACAAACTTCGTACTTAAAACGCAATAACTGCTTCGGAATTTAATGGGTATTTGGGTATTATTTTATTTGCTGTAGGGACCCGATCGAATAACGAGCATAAGCAACATTTCTGGAGTTCCTGTTCTCAGTCTCTCTATCGTGCTACCATGGCTATTCAACGATTTTATACGATAAGTCGTTTTATTATATAATGGAAACACACGTGTGGATCGTTTACTCACCGTCAAGCAGCAGCCATTTCAGACGTGTGGCTTATGTTCAACCAATACCTCAAAGAATGTTTTATTGCTGGAGCAAACGTCACAGTGGATGAACGTCTATTTCCAAAACGAAGTGGTACAACACTATATCCGTTCGAACACTGCTAGATACGGAGTCAAAGTATGGTGAATATTTGAATCGAAAACATATTACCCAATTAAAGGACAAATATGTATATACCGGAATGAGCCCAAATTTATAAAGAGAAACCATTCAAGCAGAGCGAATGGTTAAAAATTTATGTTGGAATCTTTTTCAAGGAAGCGGCCGAAATATTACTTGTGATATTTCCTTTACAAGCCACAACCTAACTACTGTTTGATGCTCGATTATAAATTGTCAATACTAGGTGTTCGTAACTTCCAAAAAAACAAAGTAGTCTTCTGTTGTCGATTATGCACTACGATAAGAAAACCCAGCGAGCAGCCAATAAACCAACCATGATTTTAGATCACAACCGAACTCAGTTAAGAGTCGACAATATGGACAAAAAGATAGGCAGGTATTCATAGAAAAGAGAACGAATCGATGGCCACTTACATTTTTCTATAATATTTTGGGAACAATCCGTCCCTAAAATCGGCAACCAACAGTCGGCGTAAATCTTTTCAAGAATTATGTCAGCGTTAGTTACGCCAGAAATCTCCAGGAGTTCCAAGAACCCCCAAATAATACGTCGTTTTGCCACTAAAAATGTTCCCGTTGCCACATTTGAATTAATTTTATTTTTGTAAGTGAATTTTATTCAACATTTTATCAGTTCTATAAATAAAGAGTTTTGCTTTTCATTAATTTTTTCTTTACATGTAACAATAAACTACTCTACCCGGGTAAGGTTGGTTGTCAATTAGAAGAGTTATCTAGCAATATTCCAATCGAAATTAATTTAAAAAAATGCCAAAATCTAATTGAAAACATATAATTATTAAGGTACTAAAGGTTTCAAGCTGATAAGTCACTCACATCAATAAAATTTGATTTGTAAAACACGAAAAGTGACCCGGGTATAGGCGGTTGTAAACATAAGGATTAAGCCTGTTGTTTTGTGGCGTCAAATTTTTATCGTGTTGTTATTTTAATATATTTGGTGATTAACAGGCTCGTATTTAATCTTGAGCTTTCGTTTAAGTTTAATAAAAGGATTTATTGTATAATTAATGTCTAAGCAGTTTGCAAGAAATAGAAAACCTAGAAAAAAATTTAAAAATTAAATTGCAGTAAGGAGGTTGGGTGTCCGGAAATACTTCTGACTGATTATTCCGCATGTTGTATTCTCAGCAGGATATTTGTAACATCACTATGTAAGTTGCGCTGTAATTCTCAAATTTGATATATATTTATATATATATATATATATATATACCCGGTAAACCAAAAGTCATATATTCGCCGAGATATTCGAAAACTAGAAATATGAATTGTCGACGAACCTAGTCGGAAAATAATATGGGCACGCCGTATATAAGGATATATTAAAAGCAGGCCAGCTCCACTCGTATAACAGACTTTAGCCAGTGCAAGATGTCACTCGGATGTCAATTAACTGCTTAGTCACACATAAACGTCTTATAATTCCGACTTCAAAGTCTGACTTTAGGCTTAGTGAATAGTATCCTAACTACCTACTTCAAAGATCATTAGATGTCTGGCTTCAATGTCACTCGTAAAACAAACACTCATGCTATAAACAGGTTCAGGTCCTTTATCTCTAACTTTAGATGAAGTTTGTTAGTATACAAACTACCGACGTCAAAGAGTATCTAATTGTAGGCTTAAATGCCCCTCATAAAATAGACGATATATATAAATATATATATATATAAATATATATATGTATATATATATATATATATATATATATATATATATATATATATATATATATATATTATATATATATATATATATATATATATATATATATATATATATATATATATATATATATATATATATATATATATGTATATATATATATATATATATATGTATATATATATATATATATATATGTATATATTTATATATATATATATATATATATATATATATGTATATATATATATATATGTATATATTTATATATATATATATATATATATATATATATATATATATATATATATTATATATATATATATATACATATATATATATATATATATATATGTGTATATACATATATTTATATAGATCTAGCTATTTGTCCGAATAAACCCTTTCTATTGCGCGAATTTCTTTAAGCGTCACACGTACCTCACCACTTATTGAATCGAACGATCAAGACTCCTCAAACAGCTCGCATTGCTTCAAACCGGTGCCTTCATCGGAGCAGGTGACCTTCACGTACATTTATAAATAGAATTAATAAAATGAATAAGGAAACTTATCTGGTAATTCATTTCCTTTATTTTAAAAAATCACAATATTTTCATCACAAAATTAAAAATTATATATATTCATTCACATATTAAAAATTATATATATATATATATATATATATGTATATGAAATTAAAAAAAATATAAAATATTGTATATAAATTTCAAAGATACAGATTATAAAATAAAATTAGTATAAACTCACTAAAATATATACATAATGACATTTCAAATGTTCATTACCGCATTTTAAACCTTATTATTTCTTTTTATAATTTATTCTTTTGAAGAAGTCTTGAGTTGCCTGCGAAATATTATCTTTATTGTAAAATCCTCGAAGGTCTTTTCGATTTTTATTACAAACTTCCGTCATGAATTCTAATATTTTTGGATATTTCTTAAAAAAAATCTTGTCTGAAACTAAAAGAAAATTATTATTTTTATATTTTAATAGTTAAAAGCAATAACTTGATTGTCACCTTCTTCGTCCGCCAATTTGTCACTTGCTTCTTCAAGTTTTTTTATTCGATCCCATTTTAATTTTTGCGAAAATTGGTCATCGAGGAGTTTCATGAGAATTGATTTGGCGAATCCATTTACTTCTTTTTTGGCATCACCTTTAAATGCATATTGAGTGTATGCATACGCCTGATAAAACAATAAAATAGAACAATATAATAATATGTATAATTATTTAATTTTTCACAATTTTAGTGAATACGAATTTGTAATGGAAGCAATATTCAGTTTCCAACATCTTCGGCTATATTCATTAAAATTGCAACCCTACTTCGCATTCTATATACACTATACAGAGCACAGATGTACCAGGAACTTTAGTGAACTATAATTTATTAATTATTAGATTTATTTAATAATTATATACTTGTCATTACAATTGGGAAGCAATAAGAAATAATAATAATAATAAAAATATTTAATTTCTAGGGGTCAAGTGGCAATCGGGTAGATTTGAATCCCCCATAAGAAAGTTAGATTTCACACATTTTAATTAAAAAATGCACGCGACTTATGTATTGTTAACGACGAAAAATTTCATTTTCATTATTTCAGAGGAGGCAACCTGACCTCCTGTGGCACTATTCTGGCTTACCATGGGAATATGGAATTGGAAAAAATATTTTCATATCATTTTTCTGGCCTATTATAAATACATATTTTCAAAACAAAGTTATTGGTAATTTTTCCATTTTACATTGTTTCAAAAATATTTAGACCAAACCTAATACCCTCATTATCCCAGAAAAATACAATTTAGACAAATATGACATGTACATATTTTTTCCCAATTGGGGAAACCCAGAATAGTACCACTGGTTTGCAGGGATCATATAAGAACAATGTGAAATTGGAAACTAAGTTATATTATGTATATTATATATATTATCAATTGCTTATTAACTATGAATAAAAAGTACATACCATATTTTGAAAAAATTCTTCTTGTTCTAATTCTTTTTCCAAGTCATCTAATTGTTCTTTAGAATTGATATTTGTGACAGGTATAAACGATGATGAGTTTGGCAGTTTCTTACACGACTCCATTTGTATTTTCATCATCGTTTCATTTTGTGCAGTTATTTTGTCCATAGTTGACTGCATGTGATCCATTTTTAATAACATGGTCTCGTTGGAATTTCGATGTTTAGTTACTTCTAATAATAAAGCTCTGTTTGAGTTTTTAATCTCGGTAACTTCCGAGAATAACGCCCCGTTCAAATTTTTCAACTCCCCTAGCTGTAGCAATGCTGTTTGTAACGAGTCATATTGTAATGTGTATATTACATTGTTTACTGGATTTTGTTCTGTAATATTTGAGACATTCGTATTTTCATCCTGCGGCGGAGTTATAATAGTTGACTCGTGTATTGTATCAAACAGGTCATTATAATCGGAAATAGTTGTTTTATCAGGGTTGTTTTGGTTTAAAATTATGGGTTGAGCCACTTCATCGTCCGACAATTCCGATGTGGTGTAATTCAATCGTTTGCTGCACTCAATATTTGCAGCTTTGATTGTGGCTTCAAAAATAATAAATGAATAGGAAAAAATATGTAATAAATTGTAATAATGGGTGACATGACATGTAATTTTGAAATTGAACCATTCACCTTTATTTTCATTTTATTTAGGATTAAATGAAATTAAAAGGCATATCCTTGATCTGGTCGCAAATTACCCATATGATACCGAAAATCTGGCTACTAGATTAATGTTACTATTCCAACTTGATTTAAAATTATAATATTGTTGAATTGTTAATATGTTGGCGATTCCAAAAAATTAAAAGTTGCGCTGCAAAAATACAGCAGTTGGCGACAAGCCTTTTATAGATTTTCATTTTACAATCACAAAAATTTAACAAACCTTCCAGAAAATACTAATTTAAAATTCAAATTTCTATGGTAAAATGTATCGAGCTGGTGTATTTGTAGCAGCAAACAATCTACCAAAGTAATTAATATTTTAAATGGTTGTTTTCTCGATCATAGCTTGTTACGGTTTTTTCCTTCGTCAATTTTCAAAAACTACCATTGAATTATTATCGTTTGGATGCACGTTAAGCTCGTTATTTAAATCTTCTTTATCACAAAATATATTATCTTCCATTAATAAACTAATATCACCATTAGACGCACAATCACTCGATTCGTTTTCTCTTGATTCACCACGTGTTTCATTAATTGGATTTGCTTTTCCATTTTCTAGTAAAATTTGTTTTAACTGTTCTCTATTAATTTTTTTAATTCTATTTTTGAAATTATTAATAGATTTAATTCTTATTTTATTATTTTTTAATAAAAAACTCATTTTAAATTTGGGAAACCACTTGTACCGCACGCACGTAAACCACACTCACAAATTAAAAACACTTGCTACTAAGAAAACAAAAATTTTACTTACCTGTTACACCCCAAGATGAACTTTTATAATGCGCCTAATTTCACATACTTTGTTTAACACAGTAAAACGGAAATTAAAGTATTTTATTTGTTTACTAAACTCCGACTTTCACGTTTGAACTTACATATTTGACTTTAATATACAACCATACTACTGACTTCATGGTCAAATTAGTGTAACTACCTTTTAAGTCAATCGAATGATAGACACATACGCCAGTGTTCTGTAATCCACATTATTTTTGTCATATAACCGACCCCGAAGTCAAATTTCAGTAAATTTATACAACTTTTCTAAATTGACCGTTCATTCAGTCGTACTGCTAACTGCAAATCCAATTTTGTGAAACTAACCTCGGAGTTCGTCGAACGATAGGCCCAGTATGTCAGTGTGTTGTAACTTACTTCGTTCTTTGTTATATGACTGTCCTCAAATCCAATATTCCGATTAGTTATTATTTAATTTCCATCTGGCTTCATTATTAATACTTAGTATTGAACATTAAAGTCAAATTTCTGTAAGTAATTTTTAAGTACATCGTATAATATGTTGATTATGTCAGTATTCTGTAATCCACTACCTAACATTGACATTTAACTGACGCATAAGCCAAAGTTCTGTAACTAGCGCCTTTGAATGTCAAATGATTGATTTTTAAGCTCAAATTCTAAAACAGTTGTTATTCCTTATGGTAAGATTGACCTTTAAGCCAGGATTTCATAAAATGACTTTTGTTTTAGTTATATTTCTGGCATTAATGACTAAAACACGAACTATACCTTTGCGTTCCTTATAGATAGACAATGAAAAGGCCCAGGTGTCGTATTATTAACTTTAGCTTCAACCACATGTCATACGACTAACATTTTGATCATTTTCGACTTACTGGTTTACCGGGATATATATATATATATATATATATATATATATATATATATATATATATATATATATATTTTAAATAATTGAACTTATTTGTGACGTAATAACAAAAAATATAAAACGCATTTTTCTTATATGAAGTGAAAAATGTCCACAGATATGTTTGTCGTTGTCACTAGGTTTGAACATGGAAGCTGCATAATTGGTACGTGGGTGTAGTGTTGGATGTTGTAGAAAATCAGTACGATACGGTACAGGGGAATGTTCATCGGTAAGTGTGTTTGTGTATATGTTTTAGTTTGTGTGGATGTAGGGAGGATGCTTAGATCTGCACGCAGTGAATCGATGCGCAGTATCCTATGCTTTAAGGTTATTGTCACTTAGATTGACTTGGCTGAGCATCCGGTAGGGTTGATATACAGAATATGAGTTAATAGTGTTTTGATTGATTTGAGAGGTTAGGTGATCTGTTTTTTGCGGTTTTATGGAATGCATGAGGTGGGTTCCAATGCGTTTTTTTGCGTCGAGGTTTATCAAAAAGAGTGTTGGACCTAGTTACATTGAACGATTGTTGTAACGTGAAGTGGTGTTGGCGGTTGTCCAATTAATTTGTTTTGTCGCGGTCGTTTCGGGGTTTTAGTGGTTATCGATCTTTTTGTATGAGTGTGTATTGTACTGTATGTGTAAGGGATGTTCATTGAGTGAAGGTGTGGCTTGCTTCGTGAGCCGAGTGAGTTTTATCGATGGCCTTTTGATGTTCGGAAGACTGTGGTTTTAGGTGTTTGCGAAATTTGATGTATTGGGCTGCGAAGTTGTGGTTTATATGTTTTGATTGTGTTTGTAAACGTTTAGATAATGTTTAAATGTGTTTTGACATTTGTGAGCGTTGATATGTATTCTTTCTTCCAGGAGTGGTTTATCGTTGGTTGTTTTGAGTGTTGTGATTGCAAACAAAAGTTTGCTAGCGGGGCGTTTGTTTTGGGTTTTTGGCACTCGCTGGGTGGTTTGTTCTATGCTTTATGGGTGCAATATTTTGATCTTGAATGGATGCATGTTAGTTTTTCAGGGCAGTTCGTGCGAGTTGTTTACTTCGGGATGTAATTGTGTTCAGTTTTGGTTATGTGATTGGTGGTTTTGGGTTGATCACTGGATTTAGTCGAATTTTGCTACTTGTTCAGGGAATTATTAATGGGAGTAGTTTGTGGAACATTAATGAAGTTAAAGCGTTTAATAAGTGTTTTCGGGATGCTCGTGGATGGTAGCTTACTTGAAGAATTATGATGGTGTCGATCCCCGTCCTTATACCGTGTGTAAATATGTACATTGATAGTGAATATGTCTTGTGTATATATGTATATCTATGTTTGTAGGTATGTATGTATATGTGTATGTTTATATGTACATGTTTATGTATGTGTATGTATGTTTATGTATATATGTGATGCATCTGGGGTGCCGGGTGATGCTGCTTACTGTTTCATCGGATTTGTGTCTGCAGTTCGTTGTTTGAGCTGTGAACGATGGTTTTGTTCGTAGGAGGAATCGGTAGGTAAGGTGAAGGAGTGGAGCAGTGGGGCAGGGGTGGTGTGGTTCGCCGTCCCCCGATTGGATGGGATGTGTTTTTTTTTGTTTACCAGTCAGGTTTTGTGTCTGTTTTTTCTTCGTACATGGTTGTTTAGTGGGGCGTTGAGTGGGTATTTTTGAGGTTTGTTGGTTAGCGAAGTTTCGAATTATATAGTGTTCAATTGCTGTTTATTTGAGGTTTAGTGCTTTCTTTGCCACGAGAAGCGTTTCACGTGACAGGAATGAAGGAGGGATGCTAGCTGGGAATTTTCCCTTGGTTTCGTTCAAGTTTTTAGGGAATATATCAAAAAATATTACAAAGAATATTTGAGTCAAAATATTTTTAAGTTATCTATGGCCGAAACGTCCAATTGGAATATCAAATTATTATCTTCGTTCAACATGTTATTTGTTTAATTCTTTTTTATAGAATGGTTCAGGCATTAACAATTTTGTTGTGTTGTGTAGTATTTTAGTTTTAGTGTATTGTAGTTGTCGCAGAGGGGAAAGTATTTGTTTACTGTACGAGGTTTTTAAACTTACAGTTTTGTTTGTGTTGTGCAGGGTAAAGCTTTGCGTTGTTGGTAAGATGGTAAATGGTGTTAATAAATTAATTATTTGTTTTGAAGATTTAAAGAGGATTAAAAGTTTTATTAATATTTATTTATTATTTGTACTACTTGTTCAAATCAAAATTTATTAATAATAATATAATCCTATTTAATTAATGATGAATTTACATTTCAGCTTTAGGGGCAGATGAATAATAGACTTTTTAATGTAGGTTCATTTTAGGTGCTGTTTCCAAGAAGCAATTGTTGATGGTCATTAAAACTTGTATCCCTTGTATTGTCTTGTGTTGTACGATCAAGGTTCTTGTAACCAGGTCGCTCTGCCAAAAAAAAAAAAAAACCTTTCCTATCCTTACCATTGCCTACCTTATCGGCTATTTCTAGGTGTCTGTAACCGGGCTGATTCAGTCCCATCCAATTAATCTGTATAATCCCTCGGTTTTGTTATATGTAAAAGGAGTGTACGGTGGGCCCGGCGTCTCCCGGGAGATCTTGTCTAAGAACTTGGTCGTGCATTCAAAATCAATCAATCAATCAATATATATATATATATATATATATATATATATATATATATATATATATATATATATATATATATATATATATATATATATATATATATATATATATATATATATATATATATATATATATATATATATATATATATATAAAAGGTGTTTTATCCTCCAACGTTTATGTAATCAACACTCTAAAAAATATTTATTTTATTAACACCATTACGCTTTGAGTAGTACGGTAAGTAATGTCATATCAAATAATTATAAACTAAGATCATTCTGACTATAAAACCAATCAATATTATTTTAAAATAAACCTTTATAATAAATTTAATTATTCAGTATAAATTATCATTTTTAGAAACAATATGTCTTAAATTCAGTGTTTTATCAACAATTCTAAAATAAATAAACATAAACAGAAGGCAGCAATAATAAAACCAAAAAAAATTGAGTTACTTAAATCATCTTCAAGTACAATTTCAGATTGTAAATCGAATATATATAACACGCGATTTTCTTTTAGTATAAAAGCTGAAACATACGAGTCATTTAAGTTTGAGGTCGAAAAATTTTTGCTCACAGTTTATTTATTTTTTTGACATTCATATAAATATAACATGGCTGTTTAACCAGAAGTTGTTATACTAAATAAATAACATATTGTTAGACGAGGTACTCGTACATATAAATAATATGTATGATGAATACAGGAGGGTTACAATTTTTGCGTTATAATATTTTCACTTATTATCGGAAATAAACGTTCATGAAACAAACAAAATTCCATTCCCACGCAAACCGAAGAACCGACAACCAGCCAAAAATTATTTTTAATGCAGAATTTATAAAAAAAAAATTAAAATCGTTCACCCTTCAATTCAATGTAGTTCGATGATTTTTAATTCACATACGTACGGTTTAATCCAGTGGTTGTTGTTTAATATTCGTTTAAAATCGTTGAAAATAATTTCTTTTTATCGGATTATAATCTCGTATATATCATTATCGTTATGTGTATTAATTTTGAAATATTAACCAATTTTTTCTTCTCAGGGATTGTACTTTAAAACGAGCACTAAATAAATATCGCAAATCTGCCTATATCACACATAGGGTATATCTGCTACACACCAAATCTAATTTCCTGTAGATCCAAACTAAATAAAACTTTGTCGGAATATTCATTACGTACTACGTCTCTTAATGGGTTTTGAGTGGAATGAGTAATATTTGTATTCTACATCTGAATAATTAATTGGTAGGTCGTACTGACTTGTTACAATTTTGGATTCAAAAATCATTCAGATGTACAACGAAGTCTGAAAATAAAATAACAGCAAAATTGTTCATATTGACATTTTGTTTTATTGATGCCACATGCGGAGTGCCCAATTTTATAAAAATTGGGTTATGTACAGAAATATAGGTCAGCTCTTATGTGCTCTATATTTGTTGATAATGTAAAAATATGATTATAATAAATTAATGTTTTAACTACTGTGGCGATGATTGTTTAAATGATTTTTTGATCACACAAAAGCACTTATGACTAATGGGTCATGATGTAACTTTATAGTAATTTGAAATGTATGCGAAAATTGTGTTAAACATATTAACCTTCATTCATTTCATTTAAAACATTACATAACATTTTTATATGGAAGTTGGATTAAGGTACAATTTCTCCGCAGAAATATCTGTGGTGAACAAAATTTTGCCTTGGTAGAAATCTGATAGAACGGTAGAAATGATAGAAATCTAAAATTTTAAATAATCTAATTCCTTGGAACAATCTAATATCCAAGTTATAGCTGGTACATAAACGCTCCAAAAAATAATCGATGCGATTTTTACATAATCAGCTAAGTAATTTTAAACTTGTGACTTAGCCTAAATCAACATAACAATTGTTGAAATGTAAAAACAATTTGTCCAAATAAACCGAAAAAAACCTTTTAAATAGTTAAAAGAACTTTACCAAACGTAAAAATGGTGTACAAAAAATCATAAATGTAAAATTTACTTAGACAGTTTAAAATAAATTGGTTATCAAAAAATTTACATTTTGCAAAGTAAAAGTTGAAAATGATTATGTTAAATTTACATCGGCGATGTTTAACAATTATTATTGCAATTTTAATATAATTCGGTACGTCAATTGACGTTTACTTTATTTATTACATAAATGAAGTGTGAAACATTAGTTTTTTAGTTTTTAACTACCAGCGTGGTACGTCTACGCGTATTTCGGAACTATCTACATGATGGCGTAAAAAATAGCGTCGACAATTCATTTTGGCGTAAACAATACCGACAATTGTTTCCCCAATGTTTTTTACGAGGTTCTCTCAACTCACATTTTTGCAGTTCAAATTGCGAACTGGCAATAGAGTTTCTAATCTGTTATTTGCAGTGCCCTATAGTTTTCGTGATCAAATCCTTTGGCGACCAATCCATTACTGGAAATTTAGTGTTTTACGCTTTTTAGATGTCATCACTAAATGATTACTTTAGAAAACATAATAATTTCGAAGAACTTCTGGAACTTTAGACTGTTAAAAAGTTTATTTTTGAAATTATTAAAGCGTGAACTGCCACCTGCAAAAAATAGAAGTACTCCCAGTAATTCCGTTCAAAACATTATTTTACAATATTTTTACAATTTTTGGTGTAATATTTAATAGATTGTTTCGATTAGAGCTTGCAGGTTTTCAGCATTTTCTTATTCAACACTAATGTTGTTAAAATTGTATCCCCGGAAATGTAATAGGTGCTAGTATCCCAACCGGCACTTTGATTAATCGATATTTTTAAAATTGAGACAACCATATGCGATTTCATTGCAGTAAATTTAAAAATAATTTCTTGTGTTCATTCGGTAAATTAACGTACGCCGTAGAGTTTGCAGCTCGCGTGATTTTCATATCATGAAGACGCGAAGCCTCATCATCTTATTATTATTATTATTATTATTTAAATTATTATTATTTGTAGAGTTTAAATTAAGGATATCAAGCTGTTGAACTAAAAAAATTTATTTAAAATTTGAGAATATCGACGAACTATAAAATAAAATGAAACAGAAAAAATATTTTAAGTGATATCAAAAATAGTTCAGCATTAATGATACCACACAGCAACAAAATGGGAGAAAATTGTCAGTTAGGTCTACTTAGTACAAGCAGATTGGAAAATGGGAATCTTCAATAGTAAAAATTTCAGAATTGATAATTCTAAAAACAAAAATAAAATTTAAAATTGGAAGCAGATGACAAGGATCATAGCATAAGTAGTGTAAAGGAATTGTTTTAAAGAAAATTTACTAATATTAAAGTCCGTCTAAAATTTACTAATATTAAAGTGTACTATTCTTAGCGCCCATTTTAAAATGTATCTTACCAAGCAGAACAGACGAATCGATAACCGTGTCTTTGTAAATTGATTAGATTTAGCTGCTCCATATATCTGGTTAAATTGAAAACCCCCAGGGCAGCTCACGTACAGCAAAACGATGAAATATTCGTTGTACTGCCTCTATTCGAGGCCTTAACTAAGTAACCCTTTAACGATTCGAAACGCAGAGTTTGCTCGGTTGATAATTTTAGTAATGGTTACATGCTACGGCCCGAAATCGTTAAGCGTCCAAAATTTTATTTTTTTAAATTCGTTATACGATTAAAAACCGGTTGTCCATAGTTTCGATGGTTACGAAATATTTGTGGTCCTTCTTCCCTATATATCCTCGTATTTGCATCCCTATCATCAGAGCTAATCTTCATGAGGAGCAGTTAATAAAACCGTTAGTCGCTATTATTCGAAGTTTGCACTGATACCATAAAAAAACGTATAGGATGGATGGTAAACCCATTTCAAAAATATATAGGACGCTCATTTCATAGGTTTTGAAGAAAAAAAGAGAAGAAAAGAAGAAAATAATAATCACTTTTCTTGCAAATTTGTCTGATGGTTCTTCTTCATTTTTTTAAGCGAAATAATTTTCTTCTCGATTTTCCAGCAAAGGCTATCTACATCTAAAATGGAAATGCGTTGACTGTTTAATAAATTTTTATCTCGTTCGCCTCTAACTCGCTTTCGAATGAACATTATTTTCATATTGCGGTTCCTATTCTTGACTTACCAACTTACCAACCCTTGTTTTTTTGCAAATATGCCTAATAGTTAGCCTACCTGATTTTTGTAGGGGTTGTTTGTCCTCGATTTCAAAATAATGGATCATTCTTGTGAGAATAGACAATTTGTAATGGAACAGAGTTGAGAGTTTACTAAATTCATGTCTCATTTGCCTATAATTCGCTTTTGAATAAACAATATTTTCAAAATTTGGTCTTAATGATTATTTAACTCAAATTAGCCGTACTTGAGGATTTGGTTATGTTTGGGTTTAGTGCCAGTTCCGTGGTTTGGAACTGTAATGGATTTATTTCGAATTAAACCCATTGAACATTTACTAAACCACTATATAACCTTTTTGCTCAATTAATGAATTTTGATAAGAACGATGATCAACTCAGATAATCATCCCTTCTTGAGAATTTTGCAATGTTTGGTTTTAATTTGGAATTAAACAGTAGGGTGGTTTTGAATCGTAGTGGATTGCTTTGAAATTAAACCCATTGAACGTTTACTAAACCACTATAAACTATTTGCTCAATCACCAACTAACAATGATCAACTTAGATAATGATCCCTACTTAAGAATTTTGCAATGTTTGTATTTCGAGCCAGTAGGTTGGTTTTGAATCGTAAAGGATTTCGTTTAGATTGAACCAATTGGACGTTTATTAATTCACTACAAACTGGTTGCTCAATCATCAACTATTGCATTTTGATAAGAACAATGATCACCTCAGATAATCATCTTCTATTGAGAATTTTTTAAATTTGAATTTCGTGCGAGTGGGGTAGTTTTGAATTGTAATGTATATTTTTCGACTTGAACAAGTTGAACCAACTAATGTAATAATGATAAGAATAATGACTAACTCAGATAATCATCCTTACTTGAGAATTTTGTAATGTTGGGATTTCATGACAGTGGGATGATATAGAATCGTAATGGATTTATTTGAAAATGAATCAATTTTTGAACCAAAATATTTTGTTCTCAATTTCAATGAAGGTAATTTCATTCTTGTAAAAATCGACTCGTTTGCCTTTAATACGCATTTGAGAAAAAAAAATCCTAATTTCAGTCTAACTGATTATTAAGCTCCCACACAAATATCGTGGTATGATACATGATTTTCCACTCCACTATATTTCTAGTCAATGGGATAGTGTAAGCGCTTTATGGTATATTCCGTTAAAGTTTGGAAACAAAATATACACATGCAAATTTGTCTGATGGTCCTCTTGATTTTTATGAGCGAAATCGTTTTGTTCTCGAAATAATGCCTCATTCTTGTGAGAATAAACAATTTGAAATGAAACGGTATTAATTCGCTTCTGAATGAATAATATTTTCCAAACTTCAGTCTAAAAGATTACTAATCGAACACACGAATATCGCGGTTCCCACTTGATCTCTTAGCTTATTTTGTATGTCAATATAATGGTATATATGCCGTACGATGTATCCCGTCAAAATACGGAAACAAAATGTTCACCAGACTTTTTGCATATTGGACTGGTGATGATGAACACAATAGTTTTAAAAGTACTTTATCAACATAAATTCTGCATTGATTACATTAGGAACAACCATTACTGTGATACAAGTTCTAGAAAAAAGTGGGTTGCTTCAAAATAATTTTTAACTTTTGAAATTATTGATATAGTTGGTATAGTGTCCCTGATATCACTAGCGTAACAAACAAAAATTTGTTAGTAATAAGTCATAAAGTCGGTTTTCCAAATCTTATTCCAAGCAAGGTTTATTATCTCTATATTTTTTATACAGGTAATGAATGTCACATAGCACATTGTACATGACAATGTCTCTATTATAGCACGACATAATTAATTCGAGAGCTAGTTTTGATCCCACGAGTATGGAAAATGTGAACCGTTTTGCTCATTTATTTACCCCCTTAATTCCAATGATCCTCTCTCTGAAACAAGTTTCGAAAAAAAATGTATTGGAATCAATACCCCTTTAGGCGGTCTAGTTATCTGACGCAATAAATATTGATCAATCAATTCAGTCAGTTTCAATCCCAAAGGCCGCTCTGTCTTAAGGATTGCTAATATTGGTATTCTGTCACAAAATTCATTTTAGGATCAGATAAACGGTCCGACATCAGCTAGGCCACCACAACTGATTGGTCAACATGAAGAAGTCTCTATTTGAAATGTGAGACGGAACATTATATTCTAATTTAAATCTTTTAGTGATAATCATATTAAATAGCATAAAGCCTTCTTGATTTTTGTGAGGAAAAATGTTTGTTCTCGATTTCCAAATAATAAATAATTGTTGTAATACTAAACAATTTGAAATGTTCCAGCGACGAAAATTTATTATTATTTGTCTCGTTTGCCCGTACTTCGCTTTTGAATAAGCAATATTTTCCAAACTTCAGACTAAATGGTTATTAAGCTAGCACACTAATATCATATATACACGATTTCCCGCCGTAATTCTAGTCAGTGTGATGGTGTATATGCTTTACGGTATAACCCGTCAAAATTAGGAAACGTAATACTCAGTAGATTTTTTGCAAATTTACGTGATTGATAGCCTTCTTGAGACAATTTTAAATGAATCAGTAACTTAGATCTCGAATGCCACTAATACGCTTTTAAATATTTTTTTTACACATATCAGTCTAAATGACTATTAAGCTTTAACACAAATATTATGGTTCCTCTGTACATGATTATTCACCATATTTCTGGTCAACATGATGGAATTTATGCCGTATACGGTATATCCTGTCCAAATTAACAAACTAAATGTTCACAAGATTTTTCTGGAAATTTGCGTGATGGTTAGCATTCATGATTTATGTGGGCGAACTTTTTTGTGCTAAATTTCCAAATAATGATAGTTTACTAAATTGATATCTCGTTCAATATTTTCAAAACTGCAGTCTATATGATAATTAAGCTCCCGCATATATATCGCGGTTCCTATCTGTGATTTTCCACAATACTTCTGGTCAATGTGATGGTATATATGTATATGTCATGAGGCACATCACGTCAAATTTTGGAATCCAAATGTTTACAAATATGTCTGATTGGTCAAATCAAGTAGGATTTTTGTGAGCGAAATTTGTTGTTTTTGATTTCCCAATATTGGCTCATTCTCAGTAATTAGACAATGCGCTCACTTTAGAATTTAAACATATTTTGTTCTAACTCAGTGAACAAGCTATTAGTTAAGTTAAAGACATAGATGTCCGATTATCTCTTGACACATATACGTAATGGGAACAAGATTTGCTAACTGGTCAAGGAACACCCTAATAATATAAGATTAAAACAGTACCGTTTAAAATTGTGTGATTTTGTAAACGAGAAAATATGCGCGTGAAACTAATACTCGCAAAAACTGGCAAACAGTGAACGAAATAAAAGTTAGCCGTTCACACCCTGTTCTAATTACATAAATTATTGATGAGTAGAATTATTTCATTCAAGGTTCAGTTGACATTGCCAATGCATTCAACAATTATTTTACTACTGTTGGTGACTCGACGCGGTCTACTTACAATTGCACAAAACTGGAAAAATTTAATTAATTACAGAACACTATGACATAATGAGTAGTTTTCACTTCACACTCAGATAATATAGTCTGGGAAACTGTATTTAATAATTAATTCTCTTATAAAAATCGATCGGTTCCTGGTATAGATGGGAATTGTACTGTAAAACACGACTTGCTGGTTGATGTCTTATCGATTATATTTAATCTAAGTGTGGATAGAAAAATGTTTCTAACTTCCTTAAAGAAAACAGTGGTAGTCCCAATATTTAAAAAATTATAGAACATCTTTAAATAATTATCGCCCAGTCTCCCTCCTTTAAGTTTTTTCAAAAATATTTGAAAAGGCTTTGAAAGCTAGATGTGTAAGTTTTTAGATAAATTCAATTTTCTATCCCTATTTGGTTTTCGAAAGAAAAGAAATTCGAAGCAAGTTCTAGTGTCATTTTTAGAACAAATAAGTTATACATTGACCACACTCTAAAGGCGTCTGTTTTATTTATAGATCTGACTAAAGCCTTTGATAGAGTGGAACATCCTACTCTTTTAAAGAAGCTTGACCTGACCACATTGGCCTTCGCGATACGATCCATAAGTGGTTATATTCATATTTAAATGGTGATACTCAGGTAGTTAAAATATATTATCACTTTAGCCGTGTTCTGCTGATCAATGTAGGGGTCCCTCAAGGTTCAGTTCTTGAGATTAATTCTGTGGCTCCCCCATTGCATTTGCTGATGATTTTTCATTTTGCTATAGTAGTATTAGCATTCAAGATAATATTAAGTATATTGAGAGTGATTTACTTATGCTCTCAGTTTGGCTAAAGGCTCATAATCTTCTTCTAAGTGATAAAACTAAAATATTACATTTTCGACAAGGCTTGTCATCACCATCAGCCATTAATTACCATGAGTATAGTTGCAATATATAATCTGCAATTCCGGTGGATGTTTCTTGGTTGACAAGGTTAATGTGTATCGTTAACTTGGCACTTTGATAGACTATCATTTAAATTTGAAGGCGCATATTGAGGGTTTGAAAACTAAGCTTTTATTGGTAACAAGGAAAATGTACGTTCATATTGTCCACTATATTTACTTAGAATTGTGAATTTCTCACTAGTTGATACCGCACATTTTAATACCATTAATTACCAGACAGAAACACATTGCTCGAATCATGAGATTTAAAGAAATGTGTTCATCCTCCTGGCCCATATTCCAAAGTCTCGATACTTTGTCACATGTTTGTCTTCAAGGTTTTTAGAAGACTAGCCTTTGACCTAACCTCCTCTTCTATTTAGAAAAAGTATTCTAAAGTATAATTAATGGATATTAAATTAATGGGCAGAAATCAATATTATTACACAGCTGATCGATTGTGAATTTAATTAATACGAATGTGAAGTTTTCGACAAAATTAAAAACTACAAAATTTGTCGAAATAACAAAAATGGACAGGTATTAATTAGTAAAACAGTTGACAAAAGCAATGTTAGGATTGTTTAAAAATTTTGTATTGAAAATGAACTGCTCGATAATACGCTAGTAAACTAGCGACTTCGGCAATGGCGATAACAAAAAAAAATTAATATTAAATTCGAAATGTTCAGACAAATAAAAATTATCCCGTTTTAATACGATGGCGTAGACCTATTTGCTATTGACCCCGAACTTGATCAATTATTTCAAAACTAAAATAAGTGGGATTTAGACGTTCACTGTTTCGAGAATTGGCCAGCTCACAGAGAGCTTCACAGAATTCTCGTAATATGAACGTTTAAATCCCCTTAATGTTTTGATAGTTTATAATTTTGCCGAAAACTTCACATTCGTTAAATGATTACTAATAATAAAAATAATAATTTACAACGACCTATTACTCCTTTCAACCGCGCGCGGAGAGTATCCATCTGTATTATTATTATTGTTTTGAGTCAATTCATGTGAGTTATAAACAAGGATATCGAACTGTTTAACCAGTGAATTTCATTCAAATTTGGAATTTATCCAGCGGAGAAATAGGTATTAGTATAAAATCAAATATTGATTATAACAAGGTAAGCTAAGTGGATAGCTAAGCAAAACGATCCGCGTCGCAAACGGAAGGAAAACGGAAGTTGAGTCTGCTTAGTACAAACAGATTTAAATAAAATATACAAAACAAATGAGTTAAATAAAATATCGAACCAGGTAAATTAAATAAAACAGTTTTTATAACGTACGTTTCGTTATATTAAAATCAATGAAGTGGCAGTGTTGATTATCGTTCTTAAATCTCGCGAATATTTATTCAGATTAATCTCTAGTTAGTAATTGATGAATGAAAACCACGTCTGTAACAACTCGGCGCATACTAAGTGGTTGTAAATCAATTAGTTTGAAATGATCTTGGTATGGAGGCAGGAAGAACATATCCATTCACGGTAGCCCGCGTAAACCAAATACTGAAAATAATTTCGCCACTTTCTTATAACCAAAGCAGTGGAAGGAGAAGCCGAATAAAAATGCCGAAATTATAGGCAAGTAATAACTCAATAGAATAGTTTATAAACTCTAGTAAATTAATCGTGAAACGAATAAAAATGCTAGATACATAGAGCCCCATCAAATATAAATTAACAGAGCACGATGGATATGGAGTTTGTACAGGATGAATCCACCTTTCAAATTTCTAAAATAAGTGATCCCATGAATCATCTATCTTCAATACGATAAATTCCAGCCCAAAAACAATAAAAGATATTGGAAGGATAAAAAAATAACCACCATTAACTTAATACGTCTGCGGCATACAATAACAAACAAATTACATTACAAATATGTAAATGCTTTATGACGATAATTTTAATTTTTCAAGATAATTCGAAATCACATGTAACCATGATACTCATTATAAAAATGTACCATACTCGTATCTTTATTTTTGGTAATTTGACTTAAAAAAAATTGCTACCAGAAACACACCAGATGTATGTAAATATAATACCCGCACAGAGCATGAAACATGACCGCAATTTATTTAATTTTGTGTAATTTTTCAGAATTTGCTTTTGCAAAACCAAAAGTTTAAATCGTGGTGCATAAATACTAAGAAAACAGTAAGAAATTTGGAAACAAATTTATTCTTTAATTTTGTTTTATTTTATACTACCAACTGCCAAATAAATATTTCAATTGAAACATTTTTTATTGATTATTTTACTTGTGATTTTTTTTCTTTCGTTTTCTTGACAATTATCAAGAAAATGTATACGAATCCCGGCAGTAAATAAAAAGTTTATTATTGAATCATAAAGACGATGAATTAATTAAAATAATTTTTACAAATTACAAATCGTAAAACACAAACTGTAAAAGACACAAAAAAAAAACGTATTCATTAATTTAATGGCTTAAAACAAACTCCTGTGAATTGTGTGCTTCATGCAGATAAAATAAAAGTAAACTACCGTTATTGGTAATTATTGACAGGCGTAATAAAAATAAAAATCAAAACTTGTAATAGAATATTAGTTACCATTTTTACATTTTTTATATAATTAAGAAATAAATCTGAAGTTAATTAGTACGTAAGTGAAAGAAAATTATTTCTTTACAAATATTTTATAGGCGAATCAATTAAAGTACATAAAAAGAACAAATAAATCCGACATTAGACTAACACAATTACTAATTAATCGTGTTCAATCCTATAGGTTTCCCGATAGCATCTAATCGTTTTCTTTAAGCAAAAAATTTGCAGAAATATTTTTATTTTATATTACACAAGTTTATTGTTAATTAAACAACATTTTTTTTAAATGTCATAACTGTCTTATGCTTACCTAAAACTAAAAGTTTTAAAAATAAAATTTTATAATTGAAGAATTTAAATTTACAGCAAGCATCAGAAAAAGCTGGATTAATGCGGGTAATTAAATTCGAACACATCGTATATTGTTAATTGGAAAACCGCGAGTAGTTCGCAAACTTGTTTCCTAAAGCATTCCTTGATTAAATCTATAATGTGTCCCACAATTATAGTGCAGTGTTAAGTTCAAGCGCATAGACATTCAAAAAGCACCACTCGATCCGCGAAATGTCTGTAATAATGATGTAATCTTGAAAAGTTTATACCTCAACATATTTACAGTTTACAATATAATGGTGTCGAAAATGTAGATAATCTACAGAAAATGTCAACAATGTCGAAGAATATTTTTTTCTTAACAATCAAGATTTTTATTAACGAAAACGGTTTTATTGAAGTTGGTACAAAAAAAGTGTAAAGTTCTCAACGCATTTGTTAATTTTTCTAACAAATTTTAATTAATATAAAATTTACGGAAATGTGCGTTCAAATATTAACAGTGTAATTAAACTATGAATATATTTATTGATAAATTTTATCAAAAAACTAAAATCTCAGTGATGTCTAAAAATAATCACTAGTATACGAGTACATAGATATAGAATACAATCAGGTCTATCTAAATTCCAATAAAAGGTTGGGGTTCATCTGACGATTTCTAGATATCGTATACTATTCGTATTTCAATATAAAATGTCTAAAAAATTCTTAGAGGATTCCAATCCTTTTTATTACAATATAATAATTAATACCAAATAAGGTAGGCCAGAGTACCTTGGTCATTTAAAGAAGTGTTTATGCCTACACATCTTAGATTTTGTTTGGTGTGTGAGTTATCCCATTCGCCTTTCACGAGCCAATCAGGTGTTTTTGGAATTTCGAAAAACCTGAGTATTTTCGGTCTATATATGCTAGTTATTTGGCAAGATTGACCAATAATCTCATTCATACTTAACAGTTGATAATTAAACGCGCACAAAACAATTTTGTTTAACAGATTCTCTTTACATTGAAATTAAACTGGGCTCGGATTAAATACACCACCAGAATATCGTCCAGCACGTGTTATGCTCTTAGCGCTCAATACGAATTGTCTGCCAATTGTATGTTCTAAATTATACTCTTCTTGATATTTCGAACCAATATTCGACTTGGTGAATACAAATTCGTAATTCGCGAGCCATAATTGGCCAGACGAAACCGTTCAAAGCTAATCTAAAGTTGTGGCTATAATTTTTGCGCAATTAGAAGGTCAATTAAAACCCGCCTTATCATTCACACACCACCCATATACGCAATTACAGTATACCACCTTTACATTGCAAGCCCTAAGTTAATCTGTACATTCACATGAACGGTGGATCGGTGCTGAATTCTGCACTTCAACAGATGGACTTAGTTGTGTTTATTAACATCACCAATCGTAATCGATCGACAGTACCTTATGATCCAAATGCCGGGCTTTAACCACTGCACCACTTGTCCGATACGGTAGATTTATTCCATAAAACATTAAACATCAGGATTATCGTGCCCAAGGTTCATTTTTTGTATGGAAGATTTAAAATCAAAACTTCGATGATTAGCTGGCTACAAAGTTAAATATAGCATAGAACTAAAGTTTTGTTTCCGATTTTATTTAACGTTGACATTTATTAAAATTTAGATTATAGTTTGGAAATTTGTTCACATTATGTTTTGAAGATAATATCTTTCAAATGGTACGCCCTCATTTCTTCTCGTATAGTGGCCTTAAGCTGTTGGATGGTTCTTTGCTTATTAACATACACCTTCCCCCTTTTTAAAGAAAGTATTAATTGTCCAATGGATATAATGTTCTTTGAATTACAAATAAGTACTCTCTTTTCATTCACGCACAAACCACCCATTCACACAACTACAGTATACCACTCGCACATTGCACGCAGTATACTGACATGGACGGTGGGTCGGCGCTGAATTCTGCACTCCAACAGAGGGTCTTAGTCGTGTTTATTAACATTTACGATCGTAATCGATGACGAAAATTTGTATTGCATCCGGCCTCTAGTGGGATTCAAACCCAGTACTAAGCCACTTGTCCAAGCGAGTTAAAATCAGAAAAACGCGAAACTATTTGATCGCCAAAAATTTCGCTTAGCTGAACGAGCTGTGTGAGCTGTAGCTCCATCTTGTTGGAACCGCAATTCTGGATTGTTCTCTACCTCTGGCATTGAAAAATGTTCAATCATTGCCCGGTATTGAATGCCATTCACACTAACCGCAACTCCGAAGTTATTTAACACCATACTGCGCATCTAAGTGAATGCATTTGATCTTCCTATATTCTGCATCGCTCATTATGAGTTTGTGAATAAATTCGTTATTTTCTAAGCACAATTCTTGAAAACGGCGACTATATTGAATGCATATTTGTGCACCATTTGGTTTTAACTCGTAACCCAATTGAATCTTATATGAGAAATGGTGTAACTTATGTAAAACTCTTTGCAAAGATCGCCTAGACATCACCAACTGCTGAGAACATCACCTGGTAGAAGTTTCGAGGTTTTCCTTAATCGGGCTTGAACCCGAGCAATATCCCCATTATTTCGAACTGCACGATGGAAGACCTCGTTCCAAAATAAAATTAAATTGACTTTGGTTCTCTGTTCTGTGCTGAGTCTTTCCATTATAAACTTCCCAAGTTTTTCAAAGTTAATTCTGAAAAAAAACGGAAAAATACGTAAACAAAAAATGAATCCACTAATTAAATCATAACGTTACTTATGCGCTACCATTTAGTTATCATAAATTGCATAAGATTATAGAACCAACCATTTCCTTCCGAAAATTACACTAAAATTATTCAAAATTCCTCCGTTTACCTAATTGATATAGTAGTTCCGGTGCTATGGTTGCGATTTGTTTGATATTATGCAACTGTTTCGTTTCTAAGACACTCCCCTGTGGGACACCGGCAGAGATTTTCTTTAGTTCGGAGTATTCATCCTCATATTTCACACGAAAATGTCTATTGGATAAATAAGATCTTAGTATGGCATAGAATTGCCTCGGCAGATCTCTATGTAGCTTGAATTGCAGTCCACTGTGTCAAACTTTATCGAATGCTTGGGCGACGTCCAGAAATATGCTGGAGCATACTTTTTTGCGTTCTAACGTTCTTTCAATAACGTTGGTGATTCTATGCACCTGTTCAATTGTGGAGTGCTTTTCCCTGAAACCAAATTGATGTGGAGGAATTAGTTGTCGGTCCTCAATTATTGGTTTAAGTCGTTTCAGTAATAATTTTTCAAAGAGTTTTGACATAATTGGCAGCAATGAAATTGGCCTGTATGATTTTTTATCGTTAGGTGGTTTATAATAATTACTTCTGAGCCTTGTTTATTTGGCAAGTAATCAAGTCATATCCTGGGGCTTTTTAACATTCATGTTGCTTTTCACTTATTTTTTTAATTCTTTGAGAGTTACTAGGCGTATATCAAAATCATCTAGCTTTTGGATTAACATTATATTTTCATTGGCCGTTTGCTTTGGTATTGGTTGGAAGGTATCCTCGAGATACTCCGCAAACAGATTAGCCTTCTCTTTAGGACCTCTTGCCCAGGTTCCATCCTCCTTTATTTTGGGTCTTTTGAGTCCCTTCGGCGCCTTCCACAGAAAATAATCAGAATTTTTTTCATCGGTTAAGCTAACTAGATATCTGTTGATTGATGCATTTTTAACTTCATTAAGAAGAGATTTGAGACTGTTACCTAAATTGTTAAGAATTGTTTTGTTCTCCGGTGTTCTAGTTATTTGCCAAGTTGTACGTGCCCGTCGTTCTTGTCTTACCAACTCTCTAACTTCCATTGGGTATGATATGTTAAGCTTATTCTTATTTTGTATAATGGAAGTACTTGCCAAAGCAGCATAGTGAATTGTTTCATTGAGTTGTTCTAATTCATCTTCCAACTGGTGGGGATTTCTTATCGGCACCTGAAAATTGATTTTTTTCTCCAGTACCTCACGAAAGAGATCCCAGTTTGTTATTGAATTTGTTAATCTGGGGCACTCTCCCTTTGAATTACCATTTCACTAACTGTCATGATAACCGGGGAATGATTCGATACTAGAGAATTACTGTCTTCAATGTGAATGTAGTTCTGGGATATACCTCTTGCTACATAAAAGTCTATTAGGTCAGGTATCTTCGTTTCGTCACTAGGCCAGTATGTTGGGGAACCGCCAGAGTAAAATTCACATGTTGATTTCAGCCCTGCTTGAAGCAATTCTTTACCTTTTGACGTGGTAAGTCTAGATCCCCAATAGGTGTTTTTCGCATTAAAGTCACCTCCAATAATAAAATCACGTCCAAGCGATTTTAATAATTTATGGTAGTCCTCCCTTTTCAAGTTATACCGGGGAGGACAATATATTGCAGAGACACTAAGCTGTCTGTGTTTAATTTGGATCCTTACAGTAGTGACTTGCATTGTTTCTTCTTCGATATTTGGTTCTAAATGGTGTTTTATATATTCTTTTATTAGTAATGCCGAACCACCTCTTGCTCTTTCCGCTGGATAAATGGAGTGCTAGAAGTTATAACCCCGTATTTTAACAAACGAAGATTTAACTAGATGGCTTTCAGATATTAAGAAAATGTCGATTTTTTCTGAATTTAAAAATATTTCTCTTTCTGGAATATGTTGCATAATGCCATTCGCATTCCAGATTGCTATTTTGAAAGTTGTGTTCTTACTTAACATTTTTTGTTGGATTGCGTTGAGGGAGTTGCATTTTCTTCAGTTGATCAAGTATCATGTTGTTCAGATTACTTTGGTCATCTAGCCGCTTTGTAATAGCTGCAATACTGTTCATAACATTTTTCATAATTTTGTAATTTTCAGGGCCCATATGTTTGGTTCAACCCAAACCTTTCACTACCTGCGCAAATGATCTTCTTTGCCCTGTATTGTTTGGTTGTGGGTTTTGATTCATCTGAATTGATATTTGAACCCTTCGATTTTCGTGATTTTGTTTTTGATTTCTTGTTTTATCTCTTAATTTTTGTAATTGTTTGGCAACCTCACAGCCTCGATAATTAGCCGGATGTTGGCCTTTACAATTTGTACACTTGGCTGGCACATCACCCTATTGTACACGCCAGGGTAAAATGATTACCTGATCATTTTACACATCTTGGATCCCGGCCGCAATATCTTTGGGTGTGATTAAATGCCTGGCATTTCTTGCATTGGGGTATGCGTGTTGTGGTTCTCCTCATTGGTTCAATTTTCACCTACATGTGAAGAATTCCTTTTATTCCATAAATGTTTTGAACATTTTCTTTGTTGTCAAATACTTGCATAAAAAGAGGGAGTCCCCTTTTACTGATAATTTGGTTTCCTTCCTGAATTTCTGTTCTCTCTTTTTCAGTGACTGAATTTCTGGGTTACATCCACAATATTTATTGGTGTGGGTGATTTTTCTTTCGGTTGCACCAAATTGGGTGTAATGTTCATGGTAGATTTATTACCTTTTGGTGGATTGGCTTTGAGTAGAGCATCGTTTGAATCTGGACTAGATTGTCCCCTACCATGTAATTGCTCAGCCTCAGGTGACGTTTCAGCTTTTCTTTTCTTACTCTTCCTGGACTATTTTTTCTTCTTTAGGGTCCAGTCCGTCTCTCTTTGTAATTCATCTTCATCAGTGGAATAGATGACTTTGTCTAGTTCAATGCTTCCTATATCGCAATCTTCTTTTGAATCCCGATTCATTTTTAGGTTTTCATTTTCTTGCTTTAGATACTCAATTTCTTCGCTTAGCTTGGCAAATAATTGCTTCATATGCACTAGCCTCGCCAAGAGATTCATATTCTCCTTTTCTAGGTCAATAGTTGTTTTACTAGATTCGGCTATTTGCAAAGTAAAATTTCCGTTGGCATCACTTATTTCTGGAATGGTTGTCTAGGTATAGCGTTAGAAAAAGTATCGGCTTGACCAGCTACCGATTTGCTTCTATTTTTCTTTATCGGTGATCTTTGTAAATTTGGTCTTCTCTGGAATGGATTTGATGTTCCCTCATAATGCAATAGATGGCCCTCCCCAGAATTCATAGAGCAAGTCTCCACAGAGAGTGGATTTACCAATGTTGATATTGGTGTACCGCTTGGGGAATTATTTCCTTTTGTTTGTACCATTGCGTAGTTTTGATTGACTAATTAGCTATTCTGCTTCACTACTACGAAGGTATTGGGTACCGCAACCGTTCGTTTTACAAAAGATTACCCAGAGTACGCCCGTATCCATTTATGAATACTTCGTGGAGGCTGTGAATCCCGTACTCCACTAAAAAATGTGTTAAAGAAATAAATATTAAAAAAAAAATACGTAATCATCAATATTATTACACTTGATAAATGCATTTATTACCTTAGCTGAAGGAGTGCGTGTTATTAATTTAACACATTTACCATTTAAAGTGATATTGATTTAAACCACATAAAGTAGAAAATAAAATTCAAATTCCCAAAACAAATTTTCGTCCCCCAAATCAAATAAACACAAAACATATTTTCATAATTCCATAGCCCTATAAATTTCCATTTATATTTTTTTATCACGACAGAAAAACTCACACCCACAATTTTTATTTTATTTATTTTTTGCTCAATAAGATAATTCCGTTCATTAAATCTTCATTTCAATTTCTTGTGCCAAACGAAAAAAAAATAAATATAAATGCTTATCATTTTTATAAGATCAAATTTCCGATTTATACAATATTATTGCTGTCTTCATGTTCCCAAATATTATAATAAAAATAAAACGACATGAAGACGCGGACGAAGCAGAAGAAAATATTAAATTAATTGATTTTATTTTCCTTTTGCCAATTTCATGTAGCATTTTATCCGAATTCCGAACCACCACAGCATCATAGTGTATCGTATAAAAACATATAATAATTTTTTTTTTATTTAATTTCTGGTTGAATAAATTTTATTTTTGCCATAATAAATATTTTATTTGGTGTCGAAGAATTAAATATAATAAAATTAATTTAATTTTTTTTTTGTAAGAAAATCTTTTTAAAAAAATTGTGCACGTAAAAATGACAAAAACAAAAAATAACATTAAGCAATTATAAAATTTGTAATAAATATAATAATGAATGATGTCTGTGCTGGGCGCGCAATGATCATCATATGATCATAATCAATATTTTAATGATCAATAAATTTTCGTTTTTATGTTTTGTAATTTTTTATTTTTTTCTTAAATAAAGAAATAAAACTACAACAATAACAAAAATATTATAAATTTTTTATAATATTATATAAAATAAAAAGTCTTATAGATTTTTTATAATTTTTTTTTTTGTAGCATATAGGATCAAGTTACAATGGAAATTTATGATGGTAGATAAAAATTTATGGGATGTAATTCCAATGGCTTGTGATATTGATTTTTATGATAATTGCGTAAGGCGTTTAAAATGAAAAGTAAAAATTAAGTGAAATTTATATTAAATAATTATTTGTTTGTGGTAATTTCGAATAGTTGAGAACAAATTAGCACTCTTCGTATCATATATCGATTTGAAGTGAAATTTAATTAATGTGCAGATGGCATATCAAACTGGACTTAGTACCAATTATTTATCAGATTTCCATGATGTACATCTAGTTTGATACTTTTAGTGTTAAATTTATTTTTGTAAGTGGTGATTGTTGAAATGTGTTGCCTTTGGTTGCCTTAAGTTGTCGTGAATCATTTTTTGGTAAATTGGTTTATATTCTGCTGTGGTTTTTAATTTGGGAAATGATGCATTTCTAAATATTGATTGATTGATTGTTTCTGAATGTACGACCAAGCTCATACACAGGAGCTCCCGGATGACGCCGGCCCACCGTACACTCTTTTTTACATATAACAAAACCGAAGGATTGGATAGGTTAATTAATTAAGACAGAATCGACCCGGTTACATACACCTTGGTATAGCGGAAAATAAGTAACACAAAGACAACACAATACTAAACTACTAGAGGAAGGATAAAGGTTTAATAGATTAAATGGTTAACGATGGTATTGGTCATCTATAATTGCTTCTTAAATTCATCAACCTAAGGAAAAATTTTATAATTTCATATGTATCTGGAAATATTCTGAGATTTTATTTTATATTAATATTTTCGGCTTCCTAAACAAAATTGATTGATTGAATCGGCCCGGTTACATACACCTAGATGAAATCAACAATTAGTAACACAATAACAATATAGTTGTAATCTACACAATCAGCAATAAAAAATACAAAGAAATATTATGTTACTAGCATCTGCAGGCTTCCTGAAATCTAATACTAAATTAATATGTTCCTGGCAATAATTCTCTCCTTCTCCAACTCCACAACTTACAATAGAATTTCCTGAAACCATGGTTAATTGAATAGTTCATAAAAAAAGTATATATATATATATATATATATATATATATATATATATATATATATATATATATATATATATATATATATATATATATATATATATATATATATATATATATATATATATATATATATATATATTTACATATACATATATATATATATATATATATATATATATATATATATATATATATATATTTATATATATATATATATATATATATATATATATATATATATATATATATATATATATATATAAATATATATATATATATATATATATATATATATATATATATATATATATATATATAAAGGGTGTTTTTTTAAGAGGTTGCCGATTTTTTTTTTGAATAAAACACATATAAAATTATGAAATGACCAAAATTTTTTTTTATTTGGTAGATAATTTTTTGGCATTTAACATTTAAACACAATTTCTGGCATATGGCTACCACGACTATTTTTCACAAATGTCATTCTGGAGGTCCAATTTTCCAGCACTTTTTCAAGCATTTGAGGGCGTATGTCAGCAATGACACGTTGAATATTGGTTTCCAAAGCGTCAATCGATTGAGGTTTATCCACATAAACCAATGACTTCACGTATCCCCACAAAAAGTAATCGAGTGGCGTCAAATCGCACGAACGCGGAGGCCAATTCACCGGACCATTTCTCGAAATAATGTTGTCGTTGAAAGTTTCTTTCAATAAGTCGATTGTTTCACGTGCTGTATGGCAAGTGGCACCATCTTGTTGAAACCACATTTCATTCATATCCATATCTTCAAGATTTGACAACAAAAACTCATTTAACATGGTTCTGTATCGATTTCCATTCACGGTAACGCGTCGTTCTTCCTCATTTTTAAAGAAATATGGACCGATGATCCCACCAGCCCATAGACCGCACCAAACAGTACATTTATCAGGATGCATTGGTAATTCTAGAACGGCGTGTGGATTATCTTTGCTCCAAATGCGACAATTTTGTTTGTTGACGTATCCATTTAACCAAAAATGCGCCTCATCACTGAAGAGAATTTTACGGTAAAAAAATGGATCTTCGTTCAATTGATTTAACGACCAATCACTGAATTCACGGCGCAAACGATGGTCGTGTGGCTTTAATTCTTGCACCAATTGAATTTTGTATGGCACCAAACCCAAATCTTTACGTAAAATTTTCCATAAAGTCGATGGACAAAGTCCAATTTGCTGAGCACGACGACGAATCGATAAATTGTCGTTTTCTTCGACACTGGCCTCAACAACAGCAATATTTTCTTCTGTACGAACTCTTCTCATTCTTGTCGGTGGCTTGGCATCCAAAAGAGTGAATGTAGACCGAAATTTGGTAATTACGTTCTTTATGGTGGTCTCTGACGGACGATTATGTGCACCATAAAATTCACGAAGTGCTCTATAAACATTTTTAATTGAACACTGATTTTGAAAATAAATTTCCACGATTTGAAAACGTTGTTCTGGAGTTAACCTATTCATAATGATTTGCCAAACAATACTGAGTAGAAATGCCACTTTGAGCTGTCAAAACAACTGTCATAAAATAAAACGACATCTATCGGAAAAACAAACCTCCTAAAAAAACACCCGTTATATACATAAATATATATATATATATATATATATATATATATATATATATATATATATATATATACACTGACATATACATATAATATGATTGATTGATTGCTATGAATATAGCGCGACCCCTGGATGACGACGGGCCCGCCATACACCCCCATTACAATCAACCCGGTTACAGACACATAAATAGTCAACACGAAACAGGTCAACTCGGAGACACCAACTCGACGATGGAAAACCCGGCGACGGTCAACTCGGCGACGGTAAACACGGCGACGGTCAACTCTGAAATGGTCAGCAAGGCAATGGTGAACTTGGCAACGGACAACTCGGCGATGAACGGTCAACTCGGCGAAGCCAACTCGGCGACGGTCAACTCGGAGATGGTTAACTCAGCGGCGGTCAACTTGGCGACGGTAAACTCGGTGACGGGAAAAACTGAAAACAATCAAAAATTGAGATAAAAATGGACTAATTGCGGGATTGTTGATTTTTGGTCGCCACAAAGTGTAAACAAAATATGGCGCAGGTACATCTTCGAGGTGTGCATGTTTAGATTGTCTGTGTTTAATTAAAAATAGTGCTTTGTGGAATAGATATAATATTATCATACAATAAATTTTAGTTACTTAATAAAATTGTAAATATTTATATGGTTAATAGCGTAATTGCCAATTTTTTCAGGTGGATTTTGGCCAAGTATCAGTATGTTAATTTTAGCGAATAAATTTTTATTCGAGAGTCGATATTACAGTAACAATTTTTGCGATTTAGCTAATGAATTCAATATTTCAGATATAAGTGACCAGCTAGTGCAAATGAATTTATTGGACCCACGATCGCACCAATACCATATAACAATCGCCAATTGGAACCCAGTGTAATAATTTCATTCATACTTTTGTAAAATCTAGCATCCGCGCACTATCATCAGCCCAATATCGATAATGGATGACATCGTATTATGTCATATTATTGCAACGTTGAATAAGAAGGGCTCGTCAGAATTGTGCATGTCCGCTACACTTATTGATGTTTCTCGCACTTCGGGCGGTAATACTTTTATCCTTCACATCTCTGCTTATTATTACACTGGGTTCCAATTGGCGTCGTGTTTGGTCTAAATCCATCTGAAAAAATTGGCAATTACGCTATTAACCATATTAATATTTACAATTTTATTATGTAACTAGAATTTATTGTATGCTAATATTATATCTATTCCACAAAGCACTATTTTTAATTAAACATAGGCAAACTAAACATGCACACCTCGAAGATGTACCTGCACCATATTTAGTTTACACTTTGTGGCGACCAAAAATCAGCAATCCGGCAATTAGTCCATTTTTATCTCCATTTATGATCGTTTTGAATTATTTCCCGTCGCCGAGTTGACCGCCGCCGAGTTGGTCGTCGCCGAGTTGACCGTCACCGAGTTGACCATCGCCGAGATGGTCGTCGCCGAGTTGACCATCGCCGAGTTGGTCGTCGCCGAGTTTAGCGTCGCCGAGTTGACCGCCGCCGAATTGACCGTCGCCGAGTTGACCGTGGCCGAATTGGCTTCGCCGAGTTGAACGTTTCAGAGTTTACCGTCGCCAAGTTGACCATCGCCGATTTGGTTTCGCCGAGTTGTCGCGTACCGTAGTCAACAGTTAGTAAAATGTTAGCCGAAAACATAATGTAGAAAGGTTTGCACAAGTACAAATGAAATATGGTTCCAACAATCTGAAATCAGCTAGGTAATACATCAATGGATGCCTGGCACAGTTCCAGAATCCTAACACCCAAACAAACTGAACCAGAATTAAACAAAACTATCCAAGCAATCAGGAATCATCAAGATGTCAGTAATCGACAATAAGCAGCCAGAATAACCGTAGGATCCCGACAACCAAACAATTCAATCGACTGTTCAACGCCTGGATTATAATGATTAAGTAAATATCAAAATAAGACATTCAAAAACAATATATGGTCGTCAACCATTGTATATATCAAGAAATTTACAACAGTGTTAAATAAATAATAAATCATAAAATGAACAATCACCAATCACACATTGAACCCAGAACAAGCTAACCAAAACTTCCACCAATCCACAGTCTCCCTTCCGAATAACCCACAAAACAATTTAATGAAAGAAACGTCACGATTCCCGAAAAGCTATCTAAACACAGCAACATTCTACTGCACTCCAAATCCACTCTGCAGCCTCCAAGCCATCACAACTCAAAAGGTCGAGCCTCCGCTGAACAACAAACCAACAAGCAAACCCGACAGCCACTATGATTCATATCCTGTCTGCTCCTCCGACTTTAAACTAAATTCTATTTTCAATTAGAAAGCAAAAAATAATTTTACGGCAAGCTTCATTTAAATGTTATTCAAGAAATTAATACAAAAAAACTCCAGTTGGGAGCCGCCGCTGCCAAATTCAATTTCACTGAGATCTTTTCAAGGAATATGAACTGTTTTAGTTTTGGGGAAAACATTAGTAAACAATTTTTTTATATTCCCTTTGCGTTGGAAAAATGTAGAAGTACCCAAATACTTTTCTACCATATTAATCAATTTTGGTTGAGAATCTAAATAAAATTACTTTTAGGTATAAATGGCCCTTAAAAGACGTGAAAACCAGTTTTCATATGCTATAACACATTCGTTAAAAAATAAATCTCCTTAAATTATATTCAACATTACATCAAAACATAAAATGTAAATGAAAGATAACAAGATTTGCCAAAAGTGAAACTTTTGTGAACATTTAATCCCGGGATTGGCAATAAATTTCAAATATGACATTGTTTAAATGCTTCGGTAAGCTGCGCTGAACGCTTAATTAGTATATTTGTTTTTCTACACAGCAATTAAATTGCCAAATTTTATTAAAATCCGGATTATAGATAAATTCGTAAATCTTCGGAATCTACACCAATAAATATTTTTGTTAGTTTCCATTCAACTACGCCTTAAAAAATAATTGTTCTAACAGTCATTTCAAATCAATCGACTACTAAAAATTGATTACTGTTTACAAGTTCCTATTAACAAAAATACTTGGCAGTGCGGAGTGCAACGGAGTGCGTTAGAATTTTTTCACATAAACAGAAAATTTTCTTGAATTGATACAGCATCATTAAATTAACGTAATTTCGTTTAATTTAATAAATCAACGCTACCAAATTTCACAAAAACATGTTGATGCAAAATACTTAATTTCCAGCATCGTATTAAAGTCTTGAAATTTCACCGCAAACGTCTACTTCCTACTTAACACCTCTCAATTGTATTATAAATTAATTGAAAATTACCACAACAAATTTTTATCGAACAAAAATTTTGACAATTTTTGATTTTTGTACGTGGGCTTATTTTAAGCGACGAACTTTATTTGGACGCCAAAAAGCACCTTAATGAAAAAATAATAAAACAAATATTCACTTATGGTGATAGAAATATGTATCTCCAAAAAAATAAACTTAACAAGAATTTCACTCAATTACAATATCAACACTAATTTTTACTATTATCTTAAGAAGAAAATATTTTTCACTGCCATGGAATTTGCTCACTTCACATAATTTCACTTCAAATAAAACAAAAACATTTCACTTAACATACCAACGGAAAAAAATTCCAAAAAGGTTTCCGAACTTTTCCACTCACATAACCAAAAATATTTTGCAAAAACCAAAGTTTTGCAAAGGGATTTACGAACTCCTAAACAAATCACTTTGATAAAAAAGTTAAAAAAAACTAAAAATTAAAAAAAATTCGTAAATATTTAAAAAAAAACTGCCCGAAATTCAAGACAAAATCTTTATAATTTCAAAATATATTTCGTATATCTTCAAACCGATTCGATCGAGTGATAACAGTCAACTCGCAATGATGCATTTCAAAATATGTACATATATTCATGTATGTCAAGTTGGCCCAAATGTTGGCGCACAAAATGCGGCGGCAACACGAAAACTATAATTTCCGTTACGTATGAACTATCAGCCCAAACAAATCGTATAGCACGACATTTTAATGAAGTCAGTCCAAAAAACAAAAATGCTTTTCATTATAGATTTTTGAAGTAAGCCCAATTTTTTTTATCTTGACAGTAACAATTGTCGAACACACTCAGCTCAAAAATCTAATTTTCATAGTTAGAGGAACCATTAGTAACCGTTTATAATAAATGTGAAACAGCCAAGAAGTAATTCTTATTATTTCAATTGTTTCATGAAAATATTATTTTTAAAGAACAATAATATGTGGCCTCGAGTTTCAAAAACGGACATACAACAAAATTACCGATTTTTCGAATTTAAACGTGTCATGTCATTAAGTGCCAAGCCTAGCTCCAATATACATGATGTATCGACGTCGCCGCAAGCTATTGTAGGATCGGGGCCTCCCATCGACTTTATCAAAACTGTCTCAGTGCCTGCCAAAAAATATTTATATATCAATCGTATCGATCCATGCGTCTCAACCGATCAGATCGTTCTATGTCTGCGATAAACTTCAAAATTGTTCACCAGGTGACGTAAATTGTCGGGTACTATTACCCAAAGACCGCGTCCTGGACAGCTCACTAACGTTCGTATCATTTCAAATTGGTTTAAAGGAGGCTGATTTTAACATACTTAACAATTCTGTCAGCAGGCCTGGTGCTTTAATCCGCCCATTTACAAATTATCCACGCATATCAAAAAACCGTACCGTGGCCACGTTTCAACAGCCGAAGTAACTACTGCGTTAACAAGCCAGTTTAATTTATCAACGACTGTTGCTTCATCCAATACCACCAACGCTTTCACTTCTATTTACTATCACAATGCCTCTAGTATCCGCGGTAAAACCAGAGATTTCCGCTTATGCATACTTGACAATGATTTCGATGTTATAATATTCAGCGAGACCTGGGTTACGATTAATATGTTACCCGAAGAGTACTTTCCATCAGACTATGTCGTTCATAGAAAGGACAGATACGATTTTGACACCAGTTGTAGAGGCGGTGGTGTTTTAATTGCCGTAAAAAATTCAGTCTCCAATGAAGTGATCGCCTGCCATCCCTGCCTTGATGTCATTGCCGTTCGCATCAGACTATCTTACAATACCTCGATTGTCGCCGTCGCCGTTTATATTCCATACGGATCCAACCGGGATGTCTACAACACGTTTATCAACTACATCGACTCAGCCGTTATACCTTCAGTTCGTCCTTGTGATCAAATTATCATCGTGGGTGACTTTAACTTACCCGGTATATCTTGGGACGATGTCGATGGTGTGTTCTCTTCATCCTCAACCGAAGAAAAAGCATTGACTATCATCGATTACTTCGCTTCCATATCCACAACGTAGCTTAACCGCTTCAGCAACAGTCGAGGGAAATTCCTGGACCTGCTATTTGCAAATAACGTCTTGCATGCCGATGTTGCTCCGTGCTTGGACTTCACTGAACGCGAGAGCATTTATCACATACCAATTACGATAAATATTTTTTATACTAAATGTACAACTAATGATTTTTCTAATGATTTTCACTTTAATTATAGAAAGGTCGACTACGCATCCTTGAATGAATTTCTCAGCACTGCCGATTGAGTTTCTTTACAGCGCGGTGCGGATTTGAATGACACGGTGCACAGATTCAACGAGCTTCTCGTGAGTGGTATCGAGAGACACGTTCCGCGGGTTATCAATAATAAATTGTCCACAATGAATTCAAGACCCTTAATTGGTTCCTTTTCAATAATTACGTAGTGCAAACCGAGCAAGTTTTGACATCCAGTCCCAAAAAATTTTGGAACTTCATTAACAGCAAGAAAAAGAAATCTGGTTTTCCGTCGAATATGTCTTACCAGACCTCCACCGCTAGTCAGCCATCCGACATTTGCAATTTGTTTGCCAAATTCTTTGCATCGGTTTACAAGCCACTTCCATCAACAAACACCGGTTCTCCTGCTACTTTCACCGCCATTGTACTCCATCATTTCAAACTTACCGAACAGTGGGTTCTGGATCAACTGCTCCTTCTAGACGTTAGCAAGGAGGCGGGTTATGACGGTCTTCCATCGATCCTATTCAAACGTTGTGCCGTAAGTCTGGCCCCTGCAGATACCTTCTTGTTTAACGAAAGCCTTCGTCGTGGCATATTTCCAGATCCCTGGAAAATATCATGCGTTCATCCAATTTATAAGGCGGGTAATGAGTATAGTAGTGAGATAAATAATTGTCGTGAGATCGCCATTCTCTCTGTCTTACCCAAACTGTTTAAGTCCTTGGTTAACAGAGTATTGCACTTCCATACCAAGAGACTAATTTCTCCTTTTCAGCATGGATTTTATCCCGGTAGGTCTACCGTGTCTAACTTGTCCTCATTTTGTGGTCATCTATTTGACAGCCTAAACTCCAAGCAGCAGCTTGACGTTGTCTACACAGGCTTCGCAAAGGCTTTCGATGTGATTGATCACTCCATTCTTATTAGCAAGTTAAAGAGTCTCGACTGTGATTTCATTCCCATCGACTGGTTGCGTTCTTATCTCTCGGCAATCTGTTAGAATTCTGGATTCTTTCTCCAAATTATTTCGGGCGTCATCCGGCGTGTCTCAAGGTAGCCATATCGGCCCACTGTTATTTTCATTATTTATTACGACGTTGTAAAATGTTTTAAGTTTGTCAATTGCCTCCTCTTCGCAGATGACATAAAGATTTTTGGCCGGGTCTCTAGCGTGTCAGACTGCGAAATGTTACAAGACGACTTAAACCGCTTTTGCAGGTGGTCAATTAACAACTTACTGACTTTAAACGTGAGTAAATGCAAAACCATTTCTTTCTTCCGTATCCGCTCGCCAGTTTTTTATCAATACCAACTGTACAACGAAACAATTGATCGGGTTGAGTTTATTTCGGATATTTGTGTGATCTTTGAATCTGATGCAACATTTACCAGACAGGTTAATGCCATTATTTCAAAGTCGTACATTATGATTGGCTTCATTAAACGAAACTGCAAGGGCTTTCGTGACCCGTTTACTTTGACATCATTACACGTATTCTTTGTTCGGTCCATTTTATAGTATGCATCTCCTGTTTGGTCATTCTGAGACGATTGAGAGTATCCATAAAGAGTTTATTTTGTTCGCGCTACGGCATTTACCACCCAGTCGTGCGGTGGACTACGTTCTTCCGCCTTATCAGAACCGATGCAATCTTTTGAAACTGCAACGACTAGACAATCGCCGTGACGTAGCTTCCGCGCTGTTTGTGCGTGATATCATCATTTCTCGTGACGATTATATCGAGTTACTAGCACGTATCAACTTGTACGCTCCCGAACGTCGAATGCGTCAACGCGATGGAGCTTTATTCATCAACCGAGCGGTAACGAACTACGGTCTTTCTGATCCAATTCCGAGGGTATCGGGTGTTCAACAAGATCTACGGAGCTTTCGATTATCACTTGTCGACAAATGCATTCAAGAAAGCATTATATAATCTTGTGTAGTCGAGCTCATAATTTCTTTTTTTGTACCAATTGTTTTGTTGTGCTGATTGTAGTCACTATAGGCCCCATTTATAAATAAATAAATAAATAAACTGAGCTTTCTACTTTTGTTTACTATCTTTCGAAATATGTAAACTTTTGTTAAGAAAATCGTTGTTTTAGCAATTTTACATAATCAATAACAAATTAAGGAAGGATTCAATAGTAGCCGAAAATATTTCTTGGCTATGAAAAATCTATGGCGTATGTCGGAATTTATAATAAATGCCTCATATATAAATAAAGGGTGTTTTTTAAGCCCGAAAGAACTTGAAATTGTAAAAAATCATACAAAAAATTAAATTGTAATCAACATTTTTTTTTGATTCGAAAGTCATTAATATTTGAAAATGATTTTGGGTATATGGGCACCGCGGCTGTTCTTGACGAAACGCATTTTGGAAGTTCAATTTTGGGCCACTTTTTCGAGCACTGCTTGCCGTATGTCATGAATAACACGAACAATGCTGGCCTCCAAGACGTCAATTGTTACTGGTTTGTTAGCATTAAGCAGTGACTTCACGTAGCCCCATAGGAAATAATCGAAAGGGGTCAAATCGCACGACCTTGGAGGCCAATTGACAGGTTCATTTCTCAAAATCAACTTATCGCCAAATTTTGATTTTAATAAGATGATGGTTGCGGTCGCCGTATGGTCCGGATCTCAAATCTGGTCCGTATCAATGTCATCCATATTTTGCAACAAAAATCATTGACATGGTGCGGTCACGATCTCCATTGACCGTAACGCGATCCCCGGGCTGATTTTTAAATTAGATTTTAATAATTTCGTGGCGTTGTCTATTCATGATGATTTGCCAGAGTATACTGAGATCTGCCAGAGAATATTTTTCATAAAAATTTAATTTTTTGTTTCATTTTTTACAATGTCAAGTTTTATCAGGCTTAAAAACACCCGTTACGATTGGTCGATCCATTCATTAAGAGTTTTTATTTTAATATACATATAATATATACGATACATCCTCATACCGAGAGTGGCCTATATTCAGCCGCTTTAAGAACAGCCATAATATTTAGTAGACATGGAGATTATCGGTGTTGGTCATCGGTCTCACTAAAATTTTCGGACAGATCTGGTTCTAGGCTTTACGAGTAAGAAGTTTCCAATTGGGCCCTCATACCGATCAGAATAGTTAGTGGAAGTTGAGATTTTCAGTGTTGGTCATAGTTCCCATTAAGATTTTCGAATAGATCTAGTTTTATCATTTACGAGTTCGAAGTTTCAGGAAGTTGTGACGAGGCCCTCATACCGAGAATGGCCTATATTCAGCCGCTTTACGAACAACCATAATATTAAGTGAAAGTTGAGATTTTGTTTCGTAAAATCATCACTTTAAGGGACTGAATGTGTTTCTAGCAGCTCCGTATATATCCAAGGGAAAACTAGATTGCTCCAGGTAAGTATCGCACGCACAAGCAATATTTGTTCCAGGTAAATGTCTTTAGTAATTATTTCTTCCAGTTGCCGGCGTACATGAATTAGCAATCTCCAGGTAACATGCAATCTCCAATGTATATAAAAAACCAGGTAATTAATTTACTTTTTATTATTATTTTTAGTTTCCCTTAGATTTACACGTATTTTATTGTTTGCTTTCAGCTGCTCGACTTTTACACGAATGAACAATTTTCTAAAACTGACGTACATAATTGACCTATAAGCCTACAAATTAGAACACATACAATTTTATACTGAAAATACTTTATATTTACATTATAACAGTTGAATTGCAAGTAAATGCTGCCAGGGAACCGATTGAGTGATTTTAGAGTTGTCAATTTAAGTATTTGAATTACATAATATTTTAAGAGTAATCCTAAAATTAAATTAATTTACAATGATTCTTTTCAGATACAACTCGCGACATAAATACAATGCAACAATACTACAGTACAATAAATAAGTTTAATGTAGAAAAATTATTCTAAATAAATATAAACTAAACGATTTTTAATTATACAATATAAATTTGTGTTTATTGCTCTGCACCAGAACAGAATGCATTTGACACATCGTATGGAATTGCGGAAACACTGATATCATTTATTTTATCATGTTAAATATCATTTTTGACATCTTAAAATTCATAGATTTAACCTTCAGTATTTTTGGTTAGTGTGTCGTAGCTCTCAATTTTGAGAAATGTACTTTATCATTTCCAGTTAAAGCACACCATCATGATAGCGTAAATTTTATAAATTTGAAATAAAAAAGAATTGTAATATTTATATTCATTTGATTCAAATTAATTTTTAATCTTCGACTTTATGTGAAATTCAATGTTTTTATAGTTTTCTGTCATGATAGTTTTCAAATTAGATGACGGTATTGCCATCGACAAAAAATATAATTTTCTTGGTCAGCATTTTGAGTCAACTTCGCAAACGTCATATATTCTATACAGATCTTTGCGAACCGGTATATGAGTTATACTGATATTTGTCTGGGTTTCATCTGATATTTGGAAGTAGTCCCATATCATTTGTTGCTAGATTGTATTTATTTTAACCATGGCTTGGTTGAGGGTTTGTAACTAAATGAGTGATGATACATAGTAAAGGTGGATGGTTGGTTGGTCAATTGATCTAACAACAAGATAAGTAATTTCGATATTATTTATTCAGCAACTGCGGAAAGATGCCACTAACAATGATGTTGTATATTGAGCAATTACGTAATCGAATTATAAAACGTACTCATTTTATTAAATATAATAAAATCCAATTCGGACAGGAAAATTTTGTATTTTAATTCGAATGCACACTTAAAAGATTTTCTTGATCTATCAACGTCAAAAACGTCAGTCAAGGTTAACATTTTTATCATGGTGAAGTTCACAAACGAGCAACGTTTGGAAATGATTAAAAATTACTACCTACCAAATTCTGAGATGGTGGTCACAACTTAAAGAGCGCTTACTCCAATGTTCGGTCGTAATAATCATGCCACCAGACTTATTGTGCTTAATATAATATGGATAAATTTGAATCAACATGTTTAATATTGAATGTTCCTGTGCCTGTGAGACAATGCACCGGTCGAAATACCGAAAATATCGCAGCCGTAAGTGCTTCAGTTCAATATTAACCAAATCAATCGATTCCACACCGTTAACAGGAGTTGGGAACCTCTCAAACCACATTGTGGCAAATTTTGCTTAAATATTTATATTGGCTTACACCCTTACAAGAACAAATTAACTCAAGAACGGAAGCCTCTTGATCGTTTAAAACATCTAAACTTCTCCGATTGGGCTCTGATAATGTTTGAACAAAATCCTGATTTTCATCTTCAGCGCGATGAAGATTATTTTTGGCGTAATGGCTTTGTCAATAAGCAAAATATGCGTTATTGGACAGCAATAAACCCACATGTGGTTCAAGTGACTCCATTACAACTACAAAAACTAACAGTCTGGTGTTGTTTTCATGTCGGTGGTGTAATTGGGTCATATTGTTTCGTCGATGAAAATGATCGCCATATTACGGTCAATGAAGTTCGCTATCGTGCCATATTGGAAAACTATTTTTGGGCAAAATTGGATGATAAATAATTAAATTTAATAATTATCCATATTTAAATAATAAAATTACTTTTATAAGTAAAATATTATTTTTAAAATAATCCAATGCAACGACAAAAAAATTGTATTCGCACAAATTTTCGTATTCCTATTTCATATTACATGTTTGCGTTGCTCTTTTATATTATAAAATAGCGGCGTCAAAATAAATATTTGTTAAATTTAATTATAAGAAACTACTTTATTTTTAATATATTTTGCCTACGCCTTTTGATCATTCAATAATGATCTTCCTTTCATATTTTCTCTCATTACACTGTGACAGTGTGATTATTTTTATGTAAGAGTAGGGGAGATAGCAGTCGTTGCATTAAAAAAATATTACGTGTTCATATCAAATGCATCATATGTAAAAAAGCAACAACAAATAATTTGTTTAGTGATTATGTTGTTAGAAAGAGAAACCACTCTCGCACAATCATGTCTCTACTCATCTTACTTCTACTCTATAAATAATCAATCAACGATGTAACGTTATTCATAATAATAAATCCATTGACGCATTCGTTGTTTATCTTTTGTTTACTCGTATCCATATTCGTATATATTTTTCCCCATTTTGTTCACTATGAAATCGTAAATTCATAGCCGAAGAATAATATGTAATGTGTGTACGTGTGAATTTCGTGTTTTTGTTTTGTTTTCTATTCGTTTTCTCCTTATAAAATTTATTTGACCTAGTAAAATATAAAAACAAATACACAATTTTTTTTGTCGAACGGGATTATTTGTACCCGTAGAGTAAAAATTGAAATGACCTACATATACATTGACAGCTAACTGATTATCAATGGGATGATGTCGTCTTGTTTGTTATGTAATACGCCACCATTTTTATCAATCAAAAATTTGAATGTAGCACTATCACAGTGTTTTATGTGATGAATTTATTAATTTATTTATTATTTTGTTTATTAAATTATTTTTTATAGATAATTTTATTTATAATTATTATAATTTATTAATAATTAATATTATTAGTTACAATATATTTTAATTTTACCACAATCGCTTAATTTTCAACTAATCCATAGTTTTACTTTTTATTCATACACTCTAACACAACAGTTTGTAAACCTAAAAATGACACATTCTGTGACAATATTTTTGAATTATTTCGCGTCGTTGTTAACACAATGATTCACTGAACCTCGTGATTTCATAATGAGCTTGTATAGCTAAGTTATATATGAGTTGACGAAGAAGGAGAACGACATTTGAGACAGATATCTTTGACAGCGTGAATTGAAAATTAAGAACCAATTGCATTGTATACTGGAAAAATATTTAACATTGTTGTTACTTAAAATGGTTTTTGTTTTAAGTTTTTTAATGATTGACAAACTTCGAGGCACGCGTTTCGTGAGAAAGACATTTTTTTAAATTGGTGCGAAATGATTCAGATTTAAATTTTTTATAGAAACAAAATTGTTTTGAGTGGATCGGCGATTGACCATCGTACAGTTGTAACGGTCAAAGGGCAAGATGTTGCTGTTTACAATTGTTTGATTGCACCATATTCACCGATATTGTCTAAGGTTTTTTAGGCTCATATCAATGTGGAATACAGCAACTCCGTCAACTTCATCAAGTACATACGCAAATATATAAACAAAGGAAAGATATTGCTGTTTTCGGTATGACAAATACAAACGACGAACTATCTCAATGGATCGCTACGTGAGCAGCTACGAGGCGAATTGACGGATCTTTTACTTTGCAATCCACGAAAGGCACCCTACAGTTGTATACATTTACTATATATTTACATTTGATAGTGCGTCTGAAAAACGGGCAACGGGTGTATTTTAATCCAGAGAACGCAGCGGACAGAGCGGCACAGCCACCATCGACAACATTGACAATTGATTACTCTCAGTTTGTCAAGTAGATGGTTTCGCTCCTACTTTGCTGAAATGCCACGCTACTACACATGGAACGCATCATCGAATTCGTCGCAGCGTCGGAAACAAGGAACACGAGTTGAAGAATATCCAAATGTGTTTGTCTCAGACGCTCTGATTCGACGTAGTTTCAACAACTGAGAACCGTTAATCGGCATCTGTGTGCGACTTATCGTGAAGCGCGTCAACTATTATATAGTTGCTCGAGAACGATTCACAGTGTGACAATACGCTCAAAGATTCCGTCATGTCTTCATCACCACAACAAATTTGCTCATTGTTTGCGATTATCATATCTACATGTTCCCCTTTGAATCCGAACGATTTGTGGGTTAAATATAAGGACTACATGTCTAAGGATGTTTTGCATCGTTTGCGTCGCCAAATTCGTGTTTGCGGATGACAAAAAAAAATGTTTCCATGCACGATGCATTCAACAACCAATTATAAAACGAACAACAACACGACACTGAAGTATTAGCAGAGGAAGTTCGTTCAAATGTTCCGTAATTGAATTAACAACAAAAAACTGCGTTCGACTGTCTAATAGAAGCTGTGAACCATAACTGGTGGCATTTACTTCTTGGATGCTCCTGGATGGACTGGAAAAACATTCCTAATGTCCTTGCTTTTGGCGTCGATTTCATCACTGCATGAAATTGCTCTGACATTGGCTTCATCTGAAATATAAGCGACTTTGTTAGAAGGCGGACGAACTGTACATTATACAAAGAAATTGCCATTGAACATGTACATAAACTAGACACCAACTTACAACATCGCCAAAAACAGTGAAATGGCAAATAATTTACAGAGGAGCAAATTGATCGTTTGGGACGAATGCACGATGGCCCACAAAAGGTCACTGGAGGCGCTGGACAAATCTTTGTGACAATCAACACATTTTTGGTGGAAGCATGACTATGTTATCCGGACAGTATTATCCGATGAATTTCGTCAGACTCTTCCTGTTTTTCCGCCACATTCAACTGCAGCTGGCGAACTAAACGCGTGCTTGAAAACATCAAATTTTTAGCGGCATGTGAAGACCCTCCAAATGACTACTAGAGGTCGTTTTAAAAGCAGTGCTCATTCGACAGATTTCCTAACATTGTGAAAAACTTAAAAAACCATAATAGACTGAGCAAACGAGCAATATTGGTGCCGAATAACTAAGATGTCGATGATCTCAACGCGACCATTCAAAATTTTATTTCGGGACAGTTGTTTCCTTCAAATCAGAATGAAGTAGTCAACTATTCCACAGAATTCTTGCAGTCGTTGGAATTGCTCGGATTACCACCAAACGTTGCATCAACCACGACTCAATGGAAAGAGACTGGCTGTGAAAAAGCTTATGCACAACATCATTGAGGCGACAATTATCAACGGACAGTACAAAGCAGAGGATGTTTTGATTCCGCGCATCCCCAAGATTTCAACGGATATGACATTTGAGTTCAAACGGGTTCAACTCCCCATGTGTCTGGCATTCGCGATTAACGTAAATAAGTCACTAGGCCTGTTGTTGGGAGTTTGCGGGATTAACTTCGAGTTTCCGTGTTTCGCTCATGGACAACTGTGTGTCGCGATGCGCATCTCAGCAAGCTGTACATAGTGCGGTCAACATTACTGGTCACAATGAATTAGAGTTGGAAGGTGAATTGCGAGACGTTTTCGCTTATAAATAGTTACAATCAAATCAGTTTTAGGTGGATCGAAGTTCATCGGGTCATCTACTTTCTTTGTAAACAAAAAAATAAATGTATGTGAAACTGGCCCGAGAAGTAGCCAGAAAAAAAATGTGTCTTTGCTTAAACTGAAAAGTTTAGAAAAACTGCATTACCTTTAATTCTTATCGCGATTTTTTTTACATAAGCATATTACAACAAAATTTAATTTTTTCAAGCCAACACTAAAAAATAGTACCAACACATTTTCCTATGAGGTGATTTTCACAGTGATTGCCTATTTCGGCCACTGTCAAGAATTAGTGTAGGCCAACTGGAATCCAAACAATGTAGAGTCATTTATATAAGAGGTGGAAAGAAGGTTCATGCCAGTCTCAGTATGTAAAGATTTCCAACAAAAAATTTACTAAGAAATTTTCTTCTTTGACGGTTGTCACAAGGATTACCTGAGACTTCGGCTACCTTCAAATATTAGTGTATTCAATTTGGAATTTAAATAATATAGCCCCATTTCCGTGCGTGGTGGAAAGAAGGCTCACAAAAATTTTACTAAAAAATTCATCGTACAATTTACTAAGACGTTTCTTTTTTGCTGTTTGTCACAAGGAATGCCTGAGACTTCGAATTGCATAGAGAATTCGTGCAGCCTATCTGGAGTTCAAATAATGTAGCCCCATTTCTGTAGGAGGTAGATCGAAGTTTCACACCAGTCTCAGTTTGTAACAATTTTCAACAGAAAATTTGCTAAGAGATTTTCTTCTGTGACGGTTGTCATAGGGATTGCCTGAAACTTCGGCTATTACCAAAAATAAGTGTAGGCCACCTGGATTTCCAATAATGGAGCCACATTTATGTACGAAGTGGAGAAAGGGTTTGTGCCAGTCTCGGTATGTATCTATTTTTAACAGAAAATTTACTAAGAAATTTTCTTCTTTGCCGGTTGTCACACGGATTGCCTGCGACTTCGGCTACCATCGAAAACTAGAGTAGGCCATTTAGGATTCAAATAATGTAGACCAATTTATGAACGAGATGGAAAGAAAGTTCGTGCCAGTTTTAGTATGTAACGATCTTCCCCAAAATTTACTAAGAAATTTCCATCTGTTGCGGTTGCCTTAAACATTACATGAGACTTCGGCTACCATCGATAATTAGTGTAGCTCATCTGGAATTCAAATAATAAAGACCCATTTTTGTAAGAGGTGGTAAGAAGGCTCTTTCCAATCTCAGTATGTAAAGATTTTCAACAGAAAATTTGCTAATACACTTTCTTTTTTGGCCACAGGGATTTCCTGAGATTTCGACTATCATCGAGAATTAGTGTAGGCCATCTGGAATTCAAATAATGTAGCCCCATTTTTGTACGAGGTGGAAAGAAGGTTCGTGCCATTCTCAGTATGTAGCGATTTTCGACAGAAATTTTATTAAGAAATTTTCTTCTTTGTCGGTTGACACAGGGATCATCTGAGATTTCCGGTACTATCGAGAATTAATGTAGGCCATCTGGAAACCGAATAATGTAGCCCCATTTCTGTACGAGATGGATAGAACGTACGTTCCATTCTCAGTATTTAAAGGTTTTGAACAAAAAATTTACTAAGAAATTTTCTTCTGTGGCGGTTGCCATAGAGATCACCTGAGACTTAGGCAACCATCGAGAATTAGTGTAGCCCATCTGGAATTCAAATAATAAAGCTTTATTTCCGTGCGAGGTGGGAAGCAGGTTCGTGTCAGTCTCAGTATGTAAAGATTTTCATCAAAATTTTTACTAAGAAATTTTCTTCTTTTGTGGTTGTCACATCGATTACCTGAGACTTCAACTATCATCGAGGACTAGTGCAGCTCATCTGCAATTCAAATATTGTAGCCTCGTTTCTGTACTAAGTGGTAAGAAGGTTTGTAACAGTCTCAGTATGTAACGATTTTGAACAGAAAATTTTTTAAGAAACTTTCTTTAGTGACGGTTGTCACAGGGATTTCCTGAAACTTCAGCTATTACCAAAAACTAGTGTAGGCCACCTGGATTTCCAATAATGTAGACCCATCTATATACGAAGTGGAGAAAGGGTTCATACCAGTCTCAGTATGGAACGATTTTCAACAAACAATTTGCTAAGAAATTTTCTTCTGTGGCGGTTGTCACAGGAATTGCCTGAGACTTCGGCTATCATCGGATACTAGTGCAGCTCATCTGGACTTGAAATAATGTAGCCCCATTTCTGTACGAGCTAAATAAAGCGTTCGTGCCAGTTTCAGTATGTCACGATTTTTAACAGAAAACTTAATAAGAAATTTTCTTCTGTGCCGGTTGTCACACGGATTGCCTGGGACTTCGGCTACCATCGAGAATTAGGGTAGGCCATTTAGGATTCAAAAAGTGTATACCCATTTATGAACGAGATGGAAAGAATGTTCGTGCCAGTTTTAGTATGTAACGATCTTCCCCAAAATTTACTAAGAAATTTCCATCTGTTGCGGTTGCCTTAAACATTACCTGAGACTTCGGCTACCATCAAGAATTAGTGTAGCCCATCTGGAATTCAAATAAAGAAGGCCCATTTTTGTAATAGGTGGTAAGAAGATTCGTACCAATCTCAGTATGTAACGATTTTCCACAAAAAATTTCTAAGAAATTTTCTTCTTTTGCGGTTGTCACAGCGATTACCTAAGACTTCGGCTACCTTCGAGTATTAGTGTAGTCCATTTCAAATCTAAATAATATAGCCCCATTACTGTACGAGGTGGAATGAAGTTTCGAGTCTGTCTCAGTATGTAACGATTTTCAACAAAAAATTTACTATGAAATTATCTACAGTGACGGTTGTCAAAGGGATTGCCTGAAACTTCGGCTATTATCAAAAATTAGTGTAGGCCACCTGGATTTCCAATAATGTAGCCCCATTTATGTACGAGGTGGAATATTAGTTCGTACCAGTCTCAGTATGTATCGATTTTTAACAGAAATTTTACTAAGACATTTTCTCTTTGCCGGTTGTCACACGGATTTCCTGAGACTTCGATTACCATCGAGCATTAGTTTAGGCCATTTGTAATTCAAATAATGTAGCCCCATTTTGGTACGATGTGGAAAGAAGGTTCGTGCCATTCTCAGTATGTTTCGAAAAAATCAACAAAAAATTTATTAAGAAATTTTATATTTTGCTTCAAATGACTTTTCGACTCAAGTGCGTCAAACCATTAGAAATGGTCTTAAATTTCATTTCTATGTAGAAGAAGTTTTTGTTTATTCGTTAATATTAATTGTTACATTTTCATCATTGTACATAAATTGGAGAAAGTCAGGACGTACTTCACACCCGTAAAATCTTAATTTTTAAATATGTGGGAGAATCGATGTTGTGGCGAAATGTCAAGTACAAATAAACGTTTTAAATTTAGTATTAAAAAATTTCACTTTCATAATATATAATCACAAAAAAATTGGTTTAATTTGGACTGAAGAGATTGATTTATTGATTTTATTTTTTCTGACAGGTATTGGAAGGGTAAACAATATTTTATTTTTAATTTTATAATTGGATTTTCAATCTTTGATATTAATAATTTTTTTTATTATTGAAAAGTGATTTTATTTCCATATATACAAAGTGTAATCAAAATAAATTATTATTATTTTATATTTTAATTATAAGGAATAAAATAATTTTTATAATTACTTGGTTTTTCAAGCTGGGTTCTATTTATAGTTTTTAAATTAATTATAATTTGACATGATGTCGACAATCTACACGATAAGTTACACTAAATCGTACTAGAAATGGTGATAATTCATAGTGTGGTTTATTTTCGTTTCATATTAAATGTTGTATGTACACTGAATAAAATTAATTAATGATTTTTTCTCACGACATTATTGAATTATAATATTGCTTTTTAATTTTATTTTGCGGTGAGGTATGAGTCACCGTGTGACGATTGAGTAAAATTTTAAATATTAACATTTAATTCAATCGTTTTCGAATAAAATAACTCTTTTTTATTTTAACATTTTCGACGGGTGGTAAAAATAGTCCGTAGCCTGAAACATTTAGATCAAAGTACTTTTCTTAAATTACCGATGTGGACAGCAGCGGGAAACATAATAAAAGTTACCCTTCATCTAATAAAAATTTATATATTAGCCGTATTCATTATTGAACCATGACAAAAATCAGAAGTGTGTATATTATGGGCTATTAACAAAGTTATCCACTCATCGATAAATAATAAATATCATTAAAATGCAGCTGCACCGTATCACCGAAAAGGTGAATAATAATCAGTATGAAATATTTCACAATTAAATTTCACAACAATGTTTTGTAAAAATATTTCAATTTCGATAAGAGTACAACAATTACAACTAAATAATGTTATTATGAAATTAAAACCATATAGCACGCACATACAAATTGGGAAAACAAACCCAAAAAAGGGAAACTTCCGAAAGATAAATTTTAAATGAGAGAATGGAGGTACTACGGTAATAGGAAGCAAACAACAAAAAAAGAAAGTTTGGTTATTTATTTTCGTAGTAAAAATGGAAAAACAGATGGAAAATCGAACCAAAAACATATATAGAATGTACATACGAGTACAATATCTTTTCTAAACAAAAATATAAAATCCTATTTGGTATATTTGAACATTATTATGCTTTTGTGTACATACATAATTATATGGGAAAATTTATAAAAGGGTCGTGTGTTTTGTATACACATTTATAAATTCTGGTATGTATATATACAAGCCAATTATTAGTCGGATCGATAATATTATAGTACCTTAAACTATGAATGAATTTAGTAATACGAAATATTTAAAATGCGGTAAACGATTTCGAAAAACTCGCGCAAAGGTGTTTTGTTTATGACCAACCGCGCGCATTTTTTTAGGTTAATCACTAAACTAATTGAAAACTAAGCTCCAAAATGCAAAAAAATAATAAAACGTTAAGCCGATCTATTTTTAATAATATTACGTTATTTTGGATTGCATTCAACACACAGTGTACATACAAGACTATATACGTAATGTGTATATTTCAAACGTACATTAAACCAAACAAATAAATGATTTACTATTTTATATTGCAATAAAACTCTTAAAGGCTTATAAGCTTATTGTTATATTTCAAACAATATATTCATACAGAAGAAAATGTATCTCCAAGAAAATTAATTTTTCAAATATAACAAATTAAGAATTGATTTTTCTATTACGTCTTTTTTAACAATAGACAAACAATACCATTTATTTTAACCATAATCTTAAAGGATTATTATTTTATTGTATTGTTAGAATAATGTCTCATTTGGAGATTCCAACTTGAAAATGCTTATCTCAATACAATGCCTTGTGGTAAATTTATGGGTTTTGCAATAAAATTATGGATTCAAAAATTTTATCGGTACAATTACAAGTCCTTAGTAATTTTTATTAGCCGCATAGTGGTCATTTTTTTATGTCGTAATAAAATTATATTGGGGGTGCGTGATTTGAAAGCTTTAGCGCCTGTGTACAGCAAAAAAGTATGTTAAGAGTTACACAAATTCCAGATTAATTTTAAATAAAATTTTTGGATACATTTGTTCAATTAATAAGAATAGTAAATCTATAGGGTGTTAGGCAGTGCTTTATAACCACAACCAAATAAGCAAAACAACAAGTTTGTGTTAATCTTTTATTGCTACCGGTGTGAGGTACTTAACGCTAATGAAAAGTATAGCTACACATTTTAACGAACAGTGTAGACTCAAAAGCGTAGATACACAAATTATCGAAAAGTGTAGCTGGAAAAGAAAAAGATTGGAATTCGAAATACATGGTTTAATAAAAATTATTAAAACTAAACAAAAAATATTGAGAATCACAATACTACAATAATAAGTTTTAGTAATACCTTTTTATAAAAAAAATAATTTTAAAGTTTTTTTAATTCAGAAAATCTTCGGAACAATGTGTGCCGAGTGTACGTATGTGAAGTTACCCCAGAATTATATCCCAGAAAATAAAAATATTTGATCACGCAACACTAACATATCAATAACCAGTTTGCTCTCGTGTGAAGTTAGCACAGCCCAGAATTTTTATCAATTTTAATGAAAAAACGAAAAATTATCAAATTTATTAAATTTGATTTGTTTATATATAATAAAAAAATTAAAAACTTAAGTACCAAAAAACTGTAAACCGATCCGTGACAAGTTCCCGAAAATGAACTCTGGGCTGGGAATTTCATTGATGTTTATATAATTTTTCGTCCCACTCGATAAATCTAAAATTATGTCGCCAAAACTAAAAATGTCGCGGATCAGAGCTATACGATTTTGAAATGTATACACTATTAGCTAATTTTTAGCTGAATTAGTAGAAAAACGTTCAGTGGCAAGTTTCCGAAAATGAACTCTGTGCTGGGAATTTCATTGATGTTTATATAATTTTTCGTCCCACTCGATAAATCTAAATAATAATTAATAAATAATTTTAGATTTATCGAGTGGGACGAAAAATTATATAAAAATCAATGAAATTCCCAGCCCAGAGTTCATTTTCGGGAACTTGTCACGGATCGAACATTTTTAACATTGTCTGTAATTTTCCTTTACTGGATGCAATTCAGAGGTTTACAGTTTTTTGGTACTTTAGTTTTTAATTTTTTTATTATATATAAACAAATCAAATTTAATAAATTTGATAATTTTTCGTTTTTTCATTAAAATTGATAAAAATTCTGGGCTGGGCTAACTTCACACAAAAGCAAATTGGTTATTGATATGTTAGTGTTGCCTGATATATAATTTAATTATCTGGAATAGAATTCTGGGATAACTTCACATTCGTGCCGAGTGTGGAGTTTAGTGTTCTCAACTTGGTATAATGTTTCAAATTTGTACAAAGAGTTTCAAGACAATTTGCATGTTGTGATTGGCGATATGGCGCTACACGTGGAAGCGTATTTGGCCGAATTCAGTTAATTCTTTAATAATTCATAAAAACATCGGAACAATGAGTGCCGAGTGTGGAATTTAGTATTGAAATTTTTTGTACACATTTTAGACATCATGCCAAGTTGAGAACACTAAATTTCATACCCGGCACTCATTGTTCCGATGATTTTTTGAATTATTAAATAATTAAGTGAATTTGGCCTCAAAGGCACTTCCACGTGCAGCGCCATATCGCCCATCACAACATGCAAATTGTCTAGAAATTCTTTGTACAAATTTGAGATACTATACCAAGTTGGGAACACTAAATTCCACACTCGGCACTCGTTGATCCGATGATTTTTTTAATTATTAAAGAATTAAGTGAATTTTTTTTTTTTTTTTTTTATTGAAGCACACAGGCTTATCATTTATTTTCAGTACAATTTTTGCTCACATATAATATTAAAATACAAAATGAAAATAAATGAGTAGGGTAATCATCACCGATTTAACGGCAGTATTGATCTACCCTTTAACAAAGAACAATTTACGATAAATGGTTATGATAACATACGAAATAAAAACATAACAATAAAATATAAAAAATAAAAAGATAAATAGAATTAAAACTAAAATTAAACTTCATCAGACTAAAACTCTAAATATAAAATCGATATTAGGGTGCTCAAAAAGCCAAACTTTAAGTGCCTGTAGAAATGATTTCGAATTTATTTGTTGTCGAATGCTAAATGGAAGTTGGTTGAATAAGGAAGGGGCAGTTACCAGGAAATATTTTCTAAAATGTACACTAAAAAAATGTGGAACAACAAATAAGAAACGATCATTGTTCCTAATATTGTATCACACATTTGCTCTCAATAATCGATGCCCACTACGCAAATAAAATAAACGTAAAACCTTATAAACATATAGATGTTGTAATGGTAAAACTTTGCAACTCAAAAATAATGGCCAAGCAGAAACCCGTGAAGACTTAAAACACATAATACGAATAGCATATTTCTGAACAATTGTGAGAATTTTTAAAGTTGAATGATAGCAACCACCCCAACACGATAACGCATATTCAAGCCTAGAGTTAATGCAAGCATAGTAGAATTTTAACAATACCGATTTAGGTGCTACTGGTCTTAATAGATATAAAGTTCGTAACGCATTGCTAAGAGACTTTTTTATTTTATCGACATGTTGCTTCCAATTCAGATTACAATCAACAATAACTCCAAGGTACTTGAAGCTTTCAACAGTTTCAATGGAAATGCACGAGCTGGAGCAATTAACAGCATTACAAAAACTGGAATGATACGTTATCGGTGAATGTAAACTACTGCTACCCCAACTAAAATGCATAAACTTAGTTTTATCACTTAAAATTAGAAAATGGTGGTCAAACCATTTCCTTAAAACTAAAAGATCGGCTGCAATTTTATGGCAAACATCAGTTTGTGAGGACCCACGATAGCATAAGCTCATATCATCTGCAAAGGCAACCATAGAGCCTGCCAAATTTGCACTAAAAATTGAGTTTACGTATATCAGAAATAGAAGTGGCCCCAAGACAGAACCTTAAGGAACACCAATGTTTAAGACATAAGGGTTGCCCATAGTTCCATTCACCTTAACAACATGATTACGATTTGCAAGATACGATTTAAACCAATTATTAATGTTTCCTCTGAAACCAATTTTAGAAAGCTTATGCAATAGGAGGTTATGATCAACCATGTCAAAGGCTTTTTGTATGTCAACAAAAAGCCCAGCGCACGATTCAGAATTATTTAGCGATGCATGCACGCTATTTAAAAATTCAATTAATGCAGACTCCGTGGAAAACCCATTGCGAAAACCGTGCTGACAACAACTTATAACACTATGCTTCTCTAGGAATACAACCATTCTACATTTAATAATTTTTTCCATTATTTTTAACAGGACTGGCTGTAAAGCAATAGGCCGGTAATTATTTAAGTCGCATCTGGAACCATTTTTATGAAGAGGTAGCACAATTGCTGATTTCAAAATTTCAGGAACAATACCAGTTCTAAAACAACAATTAAAAATATGACATAAAGGAGCACATATAAGACCAGCGGAACTTTTAATTAAGTAATTGCTACAACCGAATATATCGTAAGAGTTTCTTGATTTTAAAGAAGCAATGGCTTTAGAAACTACAAGATCGTCAATTGAATGAAAAAAAAAAGATTGCTCAACATAATCGCCGTCAGACTCCATAGAATTCCTATTATTTAATGGGAGACTAGACTTCAAATTTGACGCAATACTCCCAAAATAATTGCTGAACTCATTGGCAATATCAGACGCATCCGTTAAAAGATCATTATTAGATGAGTTAATAGAATTAATGAGCTTAATCTTTGACGAATTATTACTTAAAATGTCATAGTACGCCACGTAAGTTTGGAGTCACCGGAACAGTTATCAAATCTATTTTTATAATAAGCTACGCGAGCCGCAATGGTTTTCTTTTTTACTTTCTGACAATAGGCTGTAACATATTGCTGGAAACGTTGATTGGTTCTAACATGTTTCGCCTTTCTCAATAACCATTTTTTACGTTTGATCATGCTTAACAAGGCCTCAGAGATCAATGGTTTAATAGGACGATTACTACGTGATTTTTGTGGGTCTAGGCTAGCTGAAAAAACATCATTCCAAAGCGTTAAAAACACATCAACAGCTGCACACGGATCGTCAAGGGCATAAATAGGAGAGAAATTAGCTCTACTTAACAATTCCAAGAATTTAGATAGAATGACTTTTGGCTTAACAGGTAATCTATCATTGCTTTTAACCTGATTAATCTCGATCACAACATGCATCAAGTGATGGTCAGTAATCATATAATTAAATTTGAATTTGGCCCCAAAGGCACTTTTTTCGGCTTCGGCTCACCTTTGGCACGATATTCGGCCGATTAAACGTCTATTTCCGGGTCGTAAGCATAGATCCAAGACTCATCGCCAGTTATAATACGTTTCATGACATCCTGGTAGTCGGAAACCATTGTTTCACAGACGTCAACCAATCGTGCTTTCACTTTTCTTAGGCCCAAATCCCCCCCTTTCAAAATGATTTTTACTGATACTTCCGATATTTCAACGATGCCAGTAAGGTCTCTGACTGTTAATCGTCGATTCTCGAGCACCAATTACTTTATTTTATTAACGTGTTGATCATCAGTTGATGTTGATGGCCGTCCTAGACGTGGTTCGTCGTCAACACGTTCTCGACCCTCTTTGAACAATTTGTACCAATCAAAAACACTTGCTCGCAATATACAATTATCATCGAAGGCCTTTTGCAACATTAAAAACGTTTCGGCACCACAAAATTGATTCCTCAAACAAAATTTAATGGAACTTCTTTGTTGAATAATTTGGACTCATTGTAAAAATCGCCGAATCCACTTTTTGTACTTCAGAAAGACAAGCGTATACTAAACACTAATGATTATTTTGATGTGACATTTGGCACAGATGTCACTGACAGTCATACCAACGTAGAAAAAATAAATTATTTCGACGAATGGTTTTCCGCGCGAAATTTAAATTAACAAGTCTTACTACTTTTTGCCCACAGTAAAGGTTTATAGCACTTTAAAAATAAAAGTTGTGTTTGTTCTAAGAATATCACTTCAAAATAAATTTAATTTATTTAAATTATTACATCAGGTATTCAGATAATTTCTCGTACATTTGAATATCAAAATATAAACATAAAACCTTAATTTTTTGGTCCTAAGATGATTTGGTAATAATCAAGGTCTTATTGCCCTATATATTTAAACATATTTTCGATATGGATTTTCTTATTGTTAGGTATAGGGTTGCACTAACGGTCGGATTTGACAAAGTTGCAATAACAGCCGTTTTTTTTTGGTTGGCCGAAATTTCTGGTACTTTCGGCGGTGGTCTTATTGATACCATTTTGTAATTTTATGGGGAGTACAGTAAGCTGTACGAGACTTCAAATACATTTTGGCTCAATCGTAACATTTTTAAAGTATTAAACGGCACCACTTTATAGTTAAGATTGAGCATAAATCGAAGTTTACAAAATCTGTTGGTTTCATTTGTAAAACCTGATACGGTCGATTTCTATTTATTGTTTTTAACAGTCGAATAAGCCCAATGGGTGGAAAAACTCATTCTTTGATAACACCTTCTCGATTTGGCTATGCGCGTTGTCGATTTCCTGGATACACGAATGGTCTGGCAACAAAAATATAATTTCAATTGATTCTACGTTTGGATGGGTCGATATAAAATATTGTATAGCATATGCCATGAAAGAGTTTTTGTTTTGTGGCACACCAGAGTGGCTTCAAGTTAATTAATTTGTAATATGATTTTCATCGACAACCCGTTCCAAAATTTTGAATAATGCCGATGCTATATCGTTACCCGTGCGTCCCATTGTAGCCTCATTCCATACGGCACAAAACACTTTCTTTGTTGTCGATAAATGTGCCGTCGTCGATATTAGATTTCGGACAGGTGATGGCTTTTTCCATATCGAAGCACAAAATCGGAACCGTGCTTTGTTTATCGCGATCCTTCAATTCTCGCATGGTCGTTTTTAAGCCGATATGCTTAACATAGTCATCGTCCGGCAATCGTGCCTCGTCGATTACATTAAGTTCTCAAATGCCACATCTGTCAGATTTTGGTTTAAAAATAATTAAATTGAATCTCGTATTAAAAATGTATCTATAATAGCTGCTTTTAATAGGTAATTCATTTAGTTCTATACACTTTTTAGTGTATACTTTTTAGTGTGTACTTTTTAGTGTACAACATTTTGGATATATTTAAATTTGCACCCAGATATCTTTTGCAGAACTTTTCTCTGCAGTAATGCTACTCAACACATGGAAAGCTATATTAACAGCGGCTGATACTAAAATCTCCTCTTGCCGGACACATTGCTCTTGAACTATTCGTGCCCTTCTTACTTTCTGAAACAGTATACGGGTTTTTTTGTGAAATTCGATTACCCACACATATATTCGGTTGCCGTTTATACTAAAAAAATATTGAAACGAAAATTTACGGCGGGAGCTTTTATTAGGGTGACATTTCCTATTAGTGTCGGTCCATTCTGTCGTCATCGATATAAAGTTTTATTTGCCTGCTTGGTTTAAATTATAGTATTCGTCGAAAATGGTTTTCCGCTCAGATTCTGAAATTAACGTAGCACAACTCTTCTTTCAATCTGGCAAGCAATTCTTTGAAATATGGATTTCATTTTTGGGCCTTACTTGTTCCTTGTTATTATCAAATTCCAAGCCATATTATTTTCTTATTACGCTCGGTTATTCTCCAACTATCAGGTTTACGCCGCTTTTTTTTAGTTAAGATCTATATAAAATATTTAAATTTATAAAAAAATATTTAAATTTATTTGGTTATTAAATATTCACCAATTCACTGTTGGTTGAATCAGAGAATATTCCTTCATAAATGTGTGCTTCTTGAGGAAAAGTGTCGGTGCCGATAGTTAATGTTTTGGAAACGGCACCGAATTTCGGTGAAACTATTCCATGTTTATCTGTTTTATTATTCGGTACATTTTCCACTGGTGTCAAATTTAGTTGTTCTAAATAGTCGCCTTTGCTCCCACCAATAGAACTATTTTGTACATTTGGATTTCTATTTTGTGATCCAACGAAAGAAATAATTTCTGGATCGTCTATGATTATAGTATAATCGCTTTCAGATGTAGTAGGTAGTTCAAATTCTAAAATTTGTTCGCCCTCTCCAATCACAGTGTACTCAATATTATAGTTTTGCGACATGACATGAATATAATAGGATTGGTTTTAACATTCTAATAAGAAAAAGATTAATTACTTATAATTTCTACAAAATTAAAATTTTTCAAAACACGCAACTTCTGCCAAATGGCAGCTATCTCATCCGCAACCATAGAGATATGATATAGATATGATCCGACAAATTAATACTTTTTAAATGTCAAATTAAAATATTATGTTCGGTCAAAAATGTATTGCATGGAAATATTTTGCTCTGAGCCTAATTTCGCTAGGTTGCAACGGTACGATTTTTTTCATATTTTGCCAAAAGTGATGCACGGGTCTGGCTATGTCAATACAATGTAGCTCTGATCCACAAATTAATACTTTTTACATATCAAATTAAAATGTCAATTTTGACCAAAAATGAACTATCTGAAAATATTTTGGTCGGAGCCTAATTTTGCTAGGTTGCAACTGTACGATTTATTTAGTGTTTTCCTAAATGTGAGATATATGTTTTTTCGCCCTATAACCAAATTATCATAATCTTGCCAATTTAAAAATTATTTTACCTGATTTTATTAAATCACAAGCGGCCCGCTCCGGCTTCGCACGGGTATAAAATATATAGCCTATGTCACTCACTGAAAAAATAATTAAAATCGAGTAGTTTTGATTGATTCATTACTGCCCGTGGCCCGCACTCGTTAAATTTGGAGTAAAACAGTTCCCCTTTCCCTATTCCATGAAGATTTCCTTCTATCTTTGGAATATCTAAATTCATACACTACATTTTTACTTATTTACTTTTTACATTTTTACCTATTTATTTTAGTTTTACAACAATTAATATATTACAGAATGTCTTTATATACAACGTTCACAGCTTTCTTGTCATTAGACAATACAAACATGTTTTCTCTAGAGGTTACTCTTGAAAGAGCGACATACAGTTGGCCATGTGAAAAACAGTCAACGCTCAAATCTAAGCCTGCAACGTTGAAGGCTTGACCCTGCGATTTATTAATGGTCATTGCAAAAGATGTCTTTACCGGAAACTGTAAACGTTTAAATTGGAAGGGTAAATCCGATGGTATCAGAGGGATTCGGGGAATCAATACAGCTTCTCTGGTACCACATCCTGTGAGTATTGTGCACTCTATTATGAAAGTTTTCAGTGATTTTACCAGCAAACGCGTGCCATTGCAAAGTTTAGTTGGATTCAGGTTTATTAATAAAATAACAGAACAACCTACTTTCCACACCATTTTGTGAGTAGGGAGTCCAGACGGGTTCAAAGAGTTTAGAAATTCTGTAGGAAAATGAACAGCTTCTTCCAAATCGAGAACAGTATCGACCGAGTAGTATATTTTCGTTGGCGCATCAATCCTTGAAAGAATCAAGTTATTTACCTTATCTACTTGTTCGTTAGTTGGTGACAGATACGCTCTTTCTTTAAACCAAGATATTGTCTTATAACTTATGTTATCAATGTCAGGATAGACATTGTTGACTAACTCTTGGATGTTGTCTATCAAAACACAAAGGTTTTCTAGGTTAACCCTTCCCTCACTTTGTGTTAACTCTCCATTGCCAACTTTTAGCAGCATCTCTGGAAATAGGCTGTTCTCACGTGAAAATGACGAAACGCTCATATTAGTTTTAAGCTCTAATTGACATGTGGCCAAAGGTTGGATCTTTTTAGGGAAGCATTTATTTCGTCAGCACGTGTTCCTCGAGTCACAACTGGTAGGATTTGACGGAATCTTCTGAGAACAGAATTGTACATCCACCCATATAGGTGAATTTTTGTTGCGCAAATCGCGCATTGTCCTATCCAGTGCTTCCACAGACGTCTTGTTTGACATGGTAGCTTCGTCCCAGACTATTAATGAGCAGTCACGCATCAATTTTCCTGTATTGCTCTGTTTAGAAACACTACAGACGCTGTTATTATCATGTGTGGCGATTTTCAGCGGGAGCTTGAATGTAGAGTGTGCGGTTTGGCCTCCTTCCAAAAGCGTAGCGGCAATGCCGGATGACGCAACAGCTAACGCAATTTTTCCGGTAGATCTCACTTTTTTTAAAAGCAGATTGATTAAAAATGTTTTTCCTGTACCTACTGGGGCATCAAGGAAAAACAATTTCCCTTCATTATTATCAATTGTTGATAGTAATGCAGTGAATACTTTTTTCTGATCGATGTTTAATCGTGGCTCATCTTGAGCTATATTTTGTAAAAGTCTCGTTTGATCGTATGATGTTTCTCTTGTGTATTCGGCATTGTTAGTTAAATCTGAGTTAGTATTATTAGCTGGCATCGGCAGCCCAAAATCCTTGATCGATTTACCCGAAAGTAATTGCACTACTTTGTTCAATTCAAATAATGCTTCGTCAAATATGTTTTGATCATATTGTACATCATCTGAGTTTAACTCTCGCCGTCGCCGAATCAGAATATCACTAACCATATTTTCTTGAAATTTATTCTATAGATTAGCAGAATCAGTTACTTGACAAAACGCTACTATGACGGAAAATTAATATCTTAATGATGTAGCTGAACTATAAACAGCTGCTTCTGATAATGTGTTTCCCAGTGAGAATCGTCTTCCAAGAGCCCCATAGCTTTGCATGCTGCTTGATAAGTACTGTACACAACACCTTGTACTGTACTACTTGTTGTATACTACTTGTTTTTTTTAATCCGGGGAAACCATCAACCGCAGTACCTTGTTTTCGCCGTTGAAAAGTTTTAGAACTCTGGTTCCATGTATAGTAACTTGGAACTCTGTCATATGTCAGTGTTTTCGCGAAATGATCTTGAGCACATAACTTGAAGAATGCTGTCAATGTTTTATCCCGCGGGTTATTAAAAACTTCTTGTATATTGTTCTCAGTGAAATATACTCTTTGTCCATTTTCTAAATGAACTGCAAGGTGGACAATTGTGGGAGCCCGGTCGTGCACTTCGAATGATAAAATCCTCCATACAGCTTCAGAGCTGCAGATGTTACGTCCAGACTGATATTTTTCCACTTCATTTGGTGATTGTATGCTGAAAGTGGCTTGATCACTGCCTTTATTAATGTACTTAGTAACATATTGGATTAAAGTCAATCGAATTGCACAACTCTACGTTAATGTGGGCATCAAAAATTTTCAAAAGGAGCGGATTATAGGGAACGATCCATCGGTTATCAATATCATGGTTTCGGACGGTAGCATTTTGCCCACCCTGTTCTGGCGATCGTCGACGATATTTGGGATATCCGTCATCGCTAGTACTTCTTTGAGTTTGGAACGACTTCGGAAATTTTTTGCTACATTTAGAATCTCGCATACATGAAGAATTCGGGTTTAAAGTCCCGCAAGGGCCGTGTACCATATGTTTCTTTACGATTTCGTACAGGAAAGGATCTTCATCTTTATCCGGTAACTCAGCTGAAATAACCCTGTCAATTTGGTTTGGTCTAATTTTGTTCACTAACCACACCAGCAGGTGTACATGTGGCAAGCTACGTTTCTGCCATTCTATTGTGTACATATGACAGCGCGGCGGACCGAATATATGAGACTTGTTAATGAGGTGCAGGAGTTTCTGTACTTTTAAATGTGGAGTTAAATTGGTGTTAATATTTTCTTTGATTTCCGTCCAATTTGGGTTACATGTTGCAGTTATAAATAAATCAGGTTTGCCGTAATTTCTGACGTAAGTCTGGCGTCTTGCGATTTTTCGTGTAAATATCGAGGTCCACCTGTGAATGATGAAGGTAGTATAACCAACTGCCCAATGCCGTTGCGGTGTTCATTCGCCTGTAAAGCATCTTGAAGATGAACGTAATTTTCGGCTCTCAATTTAGTTTGATTATTACGGATGTAGGCCAATCCATATCTAAGCAAAGTGTTGAAATTGTTACGTCTTGTCATTATACGATAGCAATAGTAGTTCATACATGACACTGTTTTACGCAGAGGTGTACCACCGATTGGGTCAACTTGAGAAATATTAATGGCATAACCATTTTCTCCACGACATAGCATCAACGGATATTGTAAGCTGTCATAAGATCTGTGTAACTCTGAAATTTTTTGCAAATTATCATCACGACTATGCAATACAATATCACTTTTGTCAAATTGCTGTCCAGCTATCACCACTGCTACTTCACTCGTGGAAGGCGCATTGTATCGTCCTCTGTGTTCTCCAACAGAAAGATCTGCTGGAACACTCTCAATCGCAGTTTTGAAAGACTGTATGTAGCAATTATGAGAATGTAACATATCTTGGAAAGATCTAATCAAATCTCTATCAATTGGCTGTGCAACACTTGAACACCGCGTAGATGCTTGTGTATCTGGATCTGCAATAAAATATATTTGCAGAAATTTGTGATCATCGGGTCGAAGTGGTAGCAAGCTCTCAGCTAAGTGGTACACTTGCCCTTGGATTTTAAATGTAGGCATGAACCCACGCTCAACGACTTGCTTACTCTTAAAAGAGGTCATTTGAAATGCGTTATTATAACGGCGTATATTGCGCATGAATTGTTTGGATTTCTGATGATCACCCGTAAGAAGAGAGTGAAGTGGTTCAGATGGAGGGATTCGTCCTTGAATTTCAATGCCAAGCAATGTTCACACACTACTGACATAGTACCAATTGATACTATACGATCGTCCTTGTAAGAAATCGAAGGATCGTAATTCATGGTAGAATTTTCTTTATTTACACATGAATTAGTAACTCGTGCTGATGATTCTCTGGCTCTCTGTATTCGATGTCTATCCCTATCTCGGCTGCGGCGAACCTCACACCCTACTGAAGATTCTCTCTCTCTCTCTCAGCTCTATATCTATCCCTATCTCGATCCCGGCTGTGGCGAACCTCACGCTCTATTGAAGATTCTCTCTCTCTCTCTCTCAGCTCTATATCTATCCCGAGCCTGACTGAGGCGAGCCTCACGTTCCGTTGACGATTCTTCATCTCTTGCTGAACGTACTCTTCTGGCATTCACTGTACTACGACCTATGTTCGAACGACGACGTCTTCGAGACATGACTTTAATTTCTGTACAAAATTTACTCAGTTCTATATGTATGATTACCTTGATTGATTGATTGATTGATTGATTTTGAATGTACGACCAAGTTCTTAGGCTTGAGTTCCTGGATGACGCCGGGTCCACCGTACACCCTTTTTTACACATAACAAAACCGAAGGATTGGATAGGTTAGTTAAGTGGGACAGAATCGGCCCGGTTACAGACACCTAGGTATAGCCGATAGTTAGTAACACAAAGACAACACAATTCTAATCTACTAGATGAAGGATAAAGGCTTAATAGGTTAATGGATAACGATGGTATTGGTCTTCAACAATTGCTTCTTTAAAACGGCAACCTAAGAAAAAATATTATTATTTCACATGCATCTGGAATTTTCCTGAAATTTAATTCTATTAATACTTTTCGGCTTCCTAACCAAAATTGGTTGACTCGACCCGTTACAGACACCTATGTAAAGTCGTTAGTAATAAAATGACAACACAATTCTAAACTACACAATCAGCAATTACAATGAAGCATTAATTCACAAGCATCTGTAAATTTCCTGAAATTTAATTCTAAATTCATATTTTCCGGCTTCCTAAATAATTGAAACATTTATTAATTTAATCATTCTGCAACTCCGCAACTTACAGTAGAATTTCCTGAAACCAAAGTTATTTGAACTATATTCAAAATAACTCTAAAATTAAAAAAAAAAAAAAAGAAAAAACCAGATTAACTAGATTAACTACCGGATTGCATTCAAATATCCCTTAAAATATCCATCCATTAAAATATCCTAAATAATTTTGAATTCGCAAAAATTTCGTATGTTTACTAAAATTTTTTTATAAAACTGATGAATTTTTCCCGACGCCCATCCTTTTCCACAAGGAAACAAACACTTTTATCACTACTTTTGCACTAGTTCTGGAACTTCTTCTACATTTGCTGGGGATATATCACATACAATTAATCTCAGACATGACACATGCGACTCGTCTATGACTTGTCACCTCGTATTAGACTTGTCATAAACGATTCATCTCAGACTGGTAACAAACGTAAATTAGTAATTAGTGTGTCGTCAATGGCTTTCCTGCTGGAAGGTAATATTTAAGTAAAGGCAACTAGATAAAATTTGAAAAAATTATTCTAAAATGAATGATAAATAAGTTTATTTTATAATTTTTATAATTAAATATAAATCGTACCAGTATCTTAAAAGAGGGATAATATGTACTCGTATATTAAATATATTTGAATGAGATTTCCTGAGAACCGAATAATTTTAATATAATAGCTCGGCACTGTACATGTAGATTAATATTTAGGGTTGATTTGAAATTGGGAATTAATAATTATAATTCTTGTACTAAAACAGTCAAGATTGGCAACGTTGCATTTTATGACAAACATCCAGTCGTTGGTGTATTGAAGTATACAAACCTTCTCTTTCTTTGAATAATTATATTAATTATATCAAATATTTCTAGCTTTTCAGTTACATAGATATAACGAAGTTGCCGATAAACAATTCTTTATGTTAAGATTGTTAAAATCCCAAATCCAATGCAAATAATATTTCTTTTTATAAAGCAAAAATATCGCTAATAAGCTGTGAGAAAATACTAGTAATCCATTGAGTGTCACAAAAAGGCAATTTTGCGGTAAATAATAGGATTCGTTACCAACTCCAACATAGTTGCAATAAATCTTGCAAAAATGATGGATTATGAAGGAAATACAATATAGAAAACAGCTAATCATAAATTACCTACACTATATTCTCAATGCACAGAAGAAATACGGAAACGGAAAATTCTATCGCTAATCAAACCAAAATAAAAATATAACAATTTATTACACAAACGCTGAATAATAGGATGAAGGAACATCACCAAAAAGCTGTCTCCGAAAATCTCCGAAATCAAAGCGTGGAAGAAACCACCTCTACAAACAATCGTAATAAAATGTACCAAGAGAATTATGCAATGTCCATCCAGGAGCTAAAATTACCTCGAAACGATCCCAACAGACGGCATGAATCTTCCCACCATGAAACCACTACAGCCTAAAAACTTCAGCGTACGACCGATCATACCAAAACTCCCAAAATGATTCAGCCCCCGCCAAATCGACGGCAAACTCCAACAAAAACACCCGAAGCATTCAGCAAAGAAACCAATTTGGACATACAAATCCAACATTCAGGCAATGATTCAATACAAAACTGCAAATCCGCCCTCATACACTAACAAATGAGGACTACCTCAAGTCCTAAACAAAACAACTCAAAACAGTCAAAAATACCTTATAAATACAGGTAACGACAGAACACACATGAACACAACTCTCCGCAAGTTGAGAAACGCAACGTTCAACGAACAACCACCACAAACCGCAGACACCGAGCCATTACTCACCATGGACGAAACCCATTCAAATCACTCTAAATAACAAAAAAGATTCACTGCAATACAGCTGCAGCACATCCTCGCCGCACATCCTGTGTAAGCCAATCACACACATACACCACTCGTCAAAATCTAATCCAGTTTTCGCACCACAGAGAAAAAGTATAACCCCCTCCCAATCGCCAAAAATATACATTCCTTTATATGTACAATATTCATTTTGCGCGATCTCGACCTGCGACAACATCCACCCCTTGCCGATGACGCCAACCCAGGTCGACAAGGAGAGGTCAACGTCAGCCGCCTCTCCACAACGACGGCAAAAAACCTCACAAAGTTAACAAAGTTCTATATGTATGATTACCTATGCACAAATTGACATATTATTAGTATGTGCCGCAGTAAAAAATATCTAAACACTTACCATTTAGAACCAAATGATTTAGAAACAAATGATAATCAATAATCATAAAAAACTAAAGAGAAACGCTATGTCCCGCAATTTTTAAATCATCACTACATAGTATAAAACAAAGTCGCTTTCTCTGTCCCTATATCCCTATGTATGCTTAAATCTTTAAAACTACGCAACGGATTTTGATGCGTAAAAAGTAAATGACAAAAAGATGTTATTGTGGGATATCCATAAGAGATAGACATATACCATCGCATAGTTTTCTGTAGACCTTTTCAATGTGTACAATACTTAGTACATTATTTTGATAAATCTCGTAGGGTTCAGCCTGCGTTTGCAATGTAAGCGGAAAAAATGTAATAATTTACGACATCACGTTAGAAACCTCAAAAATAACAGTATTTCTTCACTATTTAATGGATGTTATTATACATATAAACCTTCCTCTTCAATCACTCTATCTATTAAAAAAACCGCATCAAAATCCGTTGCGTAGTTTTAAAGATTTAAGCATACATAGGGATATAGGGACAGAGAAAGCGACTTTGTTTTATACTTTGTAGTGATTACATTTATTTTGTTTGATTTGCAAATTAAAATAATTTTAATATACATTTTGATTTTTCATTTTTACATTTTGATATAATAAAATTCGGGGCTAACTTCACATAAAACCCCCTTATTCTCTCTGATGCTTAGCCGGTTCCTGATGACATTTGGATTTTTTGCTTCTACACATGTCTTGCAAACGTTCTCAATTTAAAACTTTAGATTTAGCTAAAATTTGATCATATTTCATAAGTCATAGTCAGGTTTCCGGTTTTAAATAAATTGTAGGCTTAAATTTTCAAGGTCGTCAATAAAGTTAGTTGTAAACTCGACACCAAATCAAATTCAAATTATGTTGTAGACATTAGCCACGTGCCAATAATAAAATTTAAATGTTCTATGGTTATATAGGAATTGTAAAAATGAAACAAGAAGTACGATTTGATTGATTGACAATCGATTAACATAATATCAACAAATCATATTCCCATTACTTCTGTACATAAGATAAAAAAACAACTTATGTACGAGTATATACCAATCAAAATTTTTTATTTAATGCTACGTGTTACGGGTATGTATGTCATTTAGAATTTACATTCTCCTGTATAGCATGGTAAGCCAAATCGTACAAAAAAATAATAATAGTAATAAAAAATACGAGATACAACAACAGTTATGTACGGCAAATAAAACTTATATATTTTGATCTAATCTTGACTTCTAACTTGAGGTGATTTTCTTGATCGTTTTCTGTTTGCTTCTTTTTCAAAATCGTCGTTCGGAATACATAACAGCCATTACATTTCCTTAATACAAATAAGTCGAGTCGAATAACCAAAGAGTTAAAAAATAATAATAATAATAGTAGTAATAAAAAAAATAGTCATAATAATAATATTCGGAAAACAACACAATGAATGTTACATGAAAAATTTATAGGTTTTGATCATCTTAAATGGGATAAATTGAATTGGAAAAATACAAAATTAAGCAAAGCAACAACAAAAACTCACTGAGATCAAGATACAATTGAAAAGATCGTGATTATTAAATTGATTTTAATACCTTTTTGGATTTAAACTTTTTCCCAGTTTTATTATTTGTACGTACGTTCAATTTATTGTTGTAAGAAAATTGAAAACGCTATTAAAACGTCATGATTACATTGAAAGTACTTAATTTTTTTATATGTTTCGCAATCAACTAGAATCAATTTTTCTGTTGTTGTAGTTGCTAGAAAACTCCATCCAAATCACAAATTAAGTCAATTAAGATGCTGATTAAGAAAATGTTTGTGATCTCGTGAATCATGCTTATGATTTGGTGTGGATTTATAAAGTTCGATCAAACAAGTCATTGTCGTTATGTTATAATAGGTAAAATATTAGTCAAACGATTTTGTAGACTCAGACTTATAAATTAATAAACCATTTTATGGACTCGTCATTATACATAAAGTTTTATGTTATATTTCCTCTGAACAAACTTTATTTGACCATAAATGCAACAATTAAGGCTGTATTTTTTTTACAAAATACGGCTTTATTCGTCAACATAGTTTTCTTCAAGAGTATTACATTCATTCCAACGTTTCTCTAACTTTTCGATGCCATTTTTATACGGCGATCACCGTTCGACGCAAATCTCGTGCCCTGGAGCATTTGTTTCGAGGTCAGCGAAAAGGTAGTAGTCACCAATAAATATTCGCAGCACCAAGGCATCAAGTAATATTCAGTGTCTTTCCGTTCTTCAGATAGTCCACGAATAAATATATTGCGCATCCCAAAATTGGGAGGCTAAACCCGTACCATCCAACATTTACGTTTTTTGTCGCATTAAACAGGTTTCACCGGAAGCTGTCTACTCAGATGATTAGCGGTTTAACACCAGAATGTATAGTGAATATGGGTTTCATCCATTGTCACCTTTTATTACGGTTAAATAGCAAAACCTTGCTCTTAATGATCGACGCGTTGCTTCTTTTGAAACTCAGCGTTTTCATGGACAAATGTTTATTCAAATATAGTGTACCACTGCCTTCTGCTATTTCTAAGGTATCAGCTATCTCACCTATATTCACTGTTCGGTTTACAAAAATAATGTTGTACACTTATTTTTTTTTTTTTTATCGGCCACGTTTAAACTCAGCAAACCAACGTTTGATGGATGTTACTAAAGTTAGCGGAAAACTTCTACCGAACAAAATCTGCATTCTCGGTTTATTTTTGAAGAGGTTGTAAAGCAAAATTCTTATGATGTTAAACATAAATTAAATAAAATTTACGTCGAAAAAATATTTTCGTTATCAATTAAAATAGATTTCACATAATACGTTTATTATAAACTTGTGTGCTGGAAGTATTTTTCGTTCAGGTAAATCATCTTGCTTTAACTAGGTCAGGTATGATTTTATTTATGTGAAACGAGACAAAAGTTCGCCAAAATTGATTAACTGATGTATGTAAGCGACTCTCTTTGCCAAAAAAATCGTTTATCTTGACAGTGATGCAAACCATGTAAAACCGATTTATGAATCGGACCAATACTATTGCCGATCAAATTTTATGTGCATAGCTGAATAAACTTTAGCTTGAAGTTCAAATCTTGAAATAATAATGTTAATGAGTGCAGCCACGCGTGACATCGCAATTAGAAAACGTATTGGAAGTTTTTACGAATCGTTTGCGACTTGTTTCAATTGCATATGTATTAGTATTATTACCTGTATAAGACGAAAACAGAGTAAAACTTGAAAAAATTGTTACAAAGTTAAACAAAAAAAACTTACCCATCGTACAAATCGAATATTTGAAATACCAAATGGTTGAATAATAAAATGGGACACCCTGACGATCCACATAGACATGTGGCGTATTTTTGCGAAATTGAACGGCTTTAATCTATTGCACTATGTATGTGGCTATGTGGCAAAATCTCCAGAATTCGCACCACAGAATTTCCATTTTCAGACCTTTTCGTCTAAAGTATGATAAAATGAACAAGCCAAAATGGGACACCTTGACGATCCGCATAGACATGTGGCGTATTTTCGCGAAATTAAACGGCTTTAATCTATTGCAATATGTATGTGGCTATGTGGCAAAATCTCCAGGATTCGCTCCACAGAATTTCCATTTTCAGACCTTTTCGCCTTAAGTATGATAAAATGAACGGGCCAAAATGGGACACCTTGACGATCCGCATAGACATGTGGCGTCTTTGGCTATACAGCTTTAATCGATTGCGATTCGCGATTGCGATTCTATGAATATGTATTTGGAAATTTTCGTTTTAAATATAATTATTTGACCGTATTTTTGATGGGTTGTAGTACTGTGGGTTTAAAAGTTTAATGTTCATTTTTAATAATGACGACACTTAAAATCTTTAAAAGGGTTTTTTATATTTTTTAAGTCTTTGATATGTCATTATGTTTATTTAATTTTTTTAAATCATATTTAAGGGTCTTTTGAAATTAAATAAAATTTAAAATCAGAATCTTATAGTTTCTTCTTATACAAGGTTGTATAAGACTGAAGTACAAGGAAAATGTGGCTTAGTGAAAACTTCTCATGATCCATCCGATTCGAGAAATTTTTACTAAAAATTTTACTAAACAGTTCGTAAAAATTAGTAAAATTTTCTCGGACATATTAGAAGACTATCACTAATTTCAAGTTGTACATGCTCCGTATGTAGATACAAGGCGGGTTCCGAAGAATCACAAAACCCATGAGATACCACAATTGTGGTTATCAATACCCGAATATGTCTGTCTTTATTCAAATTAATTTAATAAGTTAATTGTTGTCGAAATTGCAAGCATAATGTCTGTAATTGGATTGGTAATGATTCTTCCAAAATTAAAGATGATTTTTCATCAGGCCCTCATGGTCTCCCATTCATCGTCTTAAAAATTGCAGTGATATTCTTGCTCAGCCACTGGTGGCACTTTTTCAAAAGTCGCTTTCCTTTTCCATCTATTTGGAAAAGTTACTTTACGGTTCCGATCCAAAAGAACAAGGCTGATTCAATCAGACATCTGTAATTACAGACCAGTTGAAAAAATATCTTGTATTCCCAAGCTGTTCGAAAGTATTGTGTATAATTCACGGTACTTTTATTGAAAACTGTTGTGTTCTGACACAGCATGGTGATCTCAAAGCACAGTCCACGACCACCATCCTTATTGGATTAACTTCAGAAATATTAAATATGATGGAGGCAGGGAAGGTGGTTGATGTTATCTTCACCGATTTTAGCAAGGCGTTTGGCAAGATTTATCATTAAGTTATTATGTTTAAGCTTGGCGCTCCTCCCCCAATTCTTCATTGGGTGGGCTCTTACCTTAAAGACCGTATATATCATGTGCTGTTCAGATCATCAGTATCAGATCATTTATCATCAACTTCTAGAGTACTCCAAGGCAGACATCTGGGGCCGATTTTTATCATTCTGTGCATCAACAGCCGATGACATGAAGATTTACATACGGATTTCAAACATAACCGATAAGAGCCTACTATAATCCGATCAATTTGGACAAATGTGATACAATCACCTACTCTAGAAAACGTTCACAGTCGATTTCTCGTTACTATTACATTGACCACGATGGCGTTTTTATCAACGCCATTAAACTTTGCGCTCGGTTTCATCAAGCGTTGGTCGAAAGAATTTGACAATCTTTATGTTACGAAGGCTCTTTATTCAACATTCGTTCGTCCTCTGCTCGAGTATGTTAGTCAGGTGTGGTTGCCATATCATGAGGTTCACATAAAGAGGATTGAATCAGTTCAACCGTAGGTGGACAGGTTTAACCTGCTTCCACATCATGATTGTCCCAAACTAATTGATTTTTAAATCTAATATCTCTATCCTCAGTACTCCCAAACTGAGGATAAAGTGGCAGCTTATTTATATCACCAACGTTTCACAATAAAAATATACAATTAATGTGTCTCTGCTTTATTTTATTATTGCATAGACATGAACTATATTTTATAAAAACTAATGAAGACTGGTGAGAAAATTTAAAAACAAAAACTTATATACATTTTTTCTGGTATACAACTTGGCTAAGGACTCTGTGATTCATCAGGTCACCTAAAACCAAATTGTATACCGGTTATAACAAACTGTACCTAACTATATTTCTCACATAAAACGTACCCATTATTTATACCTTTACGAAATGTCATTTTTGGACATTTCTCTACTGACAAGATGTCACAACAAAATATAACAACAAAAACAAACATTCAACAAGGTAAAGTATTTTAATTATAAAGCAAAATAAAACTTATAAAAATAATAATAAAATTTAATAAACTCATTTTTATCATAATATTTACAGAAAATACCAATGATAAAGAAAAGGTACACCACATACACTCCCCTTCCAGTGGAATTTAAGAAAATTGGTAAGTATTAAATTACACGATACGAAGTCTGGTGTTTCAATTCTGAAATCGTACTGGTAGTTTTATCACACGACCATGTCTTGACAACACCTCTTTTGGCTCATTACTAGATTGCACATGCTGATCAAAAACTACTTTCTTTTTAGATCTTGGAGTTTCTGAAATCATCTCATCAGCTTTCTCATCAAAATTCGATGACATATTAGTCTCTAATGACTGATTGTTGAAAAACTCATCTTTATTTTCGCTATAACAAGGTTTGAGTCTGTCCATTGAAATGTTAACTTTTTTACCTTTTATTTCTAGCTCAAAAAATTTTGCATCCCTGTTTAAAATTTTAAAAGGACCAGTATACGGAGGTTGAAGTGCCCTTTTGACTGCATCGGTACGTATAAATACATGATATCAATCCTCCAATTTCCTGTTAATGAACAATCTCTCCTTTGAATGCCGAGATGCGTTAACAGGTTTTAATTCTTCAAAATGTATTTTTAGATTATCCACGAATTCTGACTGTGGAATTGAAGTATTTGGTGATTCCACAAATTGCCCAGGAACTCTGACGGTACTTCCATATACCAACTCTACAGGAGTAGTTTTTAACTCCTTATTAAAAGAGGTACGTAAACCTAATAATACAAGTGGTAATATTTCCGCCCAATCCGTTCTATTACGACTCATAATCGCTGATTTTAATGTCCTATGCCAACGTTCAATCACACCATTGCATTTAGGATTATACGATATATTACGCCTTCTTTCGAAACCGATTAATTTTGATAATTCTGCAAAAAGATTCGATTCAAATTGTGAACCTTGAAACCTATGAAATTTGGAACACCAAAACGAGCTATCCAATTTGAATAAAAATCACTTGCTACTGTATTTGCATAGATATCGGGTATCGGAATTACCTCCACCCAGCGCGTATATCTATCAATCATGGTTTGTCAGTACTTTTGATTATTGGATACAGGTAGTGGTCCAACTAGGTCAATATGCACCTCTGAAAATCTCTCCTTAGCAACTTCAAAATTACCAATTGGTGCTTGCGTGTGTCTTAATACTTTGGATTTTTGACAAGCCAAACACATTTGCGCCAATTCCTTAACATCCTTTTACATTGAAGGCCACACAACATGATTTGACAACAGTTTGACCGAAACTTTTATTCCAGGATGCGAAAGATTGTGTAGCGACTCAAATAACTTCCTCCTCCATTCTCTCGGGATGAAAGGTCTTGCATGTCTCGTCGATATTTCACAGTAAATGAAATGTTCTGTATTGAAAGCAAACGGCCGTCGTACCAAATTTAGGCTAGAGTTCTCGTCCTGTAGTATGTCATTCAGTTCCGAGTCTTGTACTTGATCCGTAGCCAGTTTGATATAGTCAATAGTCTCGTGAATGTCAATAGGTTCTACTCTAGATAACGTATCAGCTACTACGTTGTCTGTACCAGTTACATGTCACAAGTCAGTTGTAAGCTGTCCAATAAAGTCTAGCTGACGTCTTTGACGTGGTGAAGCCTTGTATAAATTTTGTTCAAAGGCGTAAATGAGTGGTTTATGGTCCGTAATGAGTATGAAATGTCTTCCCTCGAGATAGAATCGGAAGTATTTCACCGCTAAATAAGCCGCTAACAACTCCCGATCGTAGGTACTGTATTTCTTTTGCGTCTCAGTTAACCTAACGGAATAAAAACCCAGTGGTTGCCAAACTTTATTTACCCACTGTTGCATAACCGCCCCTACTGCTACGTCTGAAGCATCTACCATTATTGATAGTTTTGCCGACATATCTGGATGCGCTAACAATGTGGCATCACTTAATTTGCTTTTGCACTTTTTGAATGCTGATACCGACTCTTCTGACCAAACAATTGATTATTTACTATTTTTTTTGTAACCTTTTCAAAAATAATTTAAAATGGCCTGGTCATGCACCGCAGATGGAATAAATCGTCTGTAGAAATTGATCATTCCTAAAAAACGTTTTAATTGTTGAACATTCACAGGTTGCGGAAAATCACGAATTATCTCAACTCTCGCTGGAGATGGTAAAATTCCTTTCATATTTACAAAATGCCCCAGAAAGGAGATTTCTTGCTGTGCAAATACGCATTTATCCAAATTAATTACATTCCCATTTTCGGCCAAGCGTTAGAAAAACTGTTCAACATGCGATAAATGTTCATCCGATGAAGTGGATGCAATAAGAATATCGTCTAAATAAACAAAACAGAACGACAATCCCCTTAACACAGAATGCACTAACCGCTGAAACGACTGTGCCGCATTCCAAAGACCGAATGTCCCGAACGTACATCTTGTGGTTCTACTGGAATTTGATGGTAAGCTCGAACCAAGTCTAATGTCGAAAATATTGTGCAACCAGCGAGTTGAAATGAAAAATCTTGTAAATGTGGTAGAGGATAATTATTGGAAACTGTCACGTTATTCAACGCCCTATAATCTCCACAGGGTCTCCACTCCCCGTTTTTCTTGGGTACCAAATGTAACGGACTATCCCACTCAGTTTTACTATGTCTACAGATACCTTGCGCCATCATATTTTCGAAATGATCTCTAGTTATTTTTAATTTATCGGGAGCTAAGCGCCTCGTTTTACGCATAACCGGTTGTTCTCTTGTTTCCAAACAGTGCGTAATGTTATGTTTCGGAGCGTTCATATTAACAGCTTCCCGAGTAATTATTTCGAATTTTTTTAATAACTTGTTGATTGTCGGATTAATTTTGTTTTTATCCAACAATGCTAGACGAAAGACTTGGATTTTGTGTAATAGATCCTATTGTATACAAATTTGTTATTGGATCTAATAATCTGTCTTTCCTATTATCAACAAGTAATCCGGTTGATTTTAAAAAATCTGCACCGATAATTGGCCTAGATACGTCAGCAAGTATAAAAGACCATTTAAATACCCTACGTAAACCAATATTTAACAAAATTGTCTGCGTTCCGTAGGCTTTAATTTTGGTGCCATTTGCTGCGTATAAATGAAATTCCGGTTCGATAACTTTTTTATTACTAAAATTTCTGGGTAAAACTGACACGTCTGCACCTGTGTCTACCAGAAATTTATTTTTAAAATTTTGGTCAAAAATAAGAAGACGATTTGTAGAAATTTCATTAACACACGTCTCAAAATGCTGACCTGAATTTAGTTTTTTGAATTTTGAGATTTACTTACTAAGAACTTGCTATGATGCCGACAACCAGAAACGCACTTCGTAGCTTTGTCCTTGAATCGTCGATGATAAAAACGCTCAGTTTCATCGTACGATCGTTCTCTAGATTTGGATGAATTTCTAGAAGCTTTATGTGGACTATGAGCCCTTCTTGATGTGCTATGTAAAGCAGACATTTCCATTAAAATGTCCTTACGGAACTTAGCCAACATCTCTTGAAACTTATTTATAGCGATTTATCATGCGATTTATGACTAATTTCCATGATTTGCTGTTGCGACATGGTTTCGATTAAATCGTCTGCTCGTTCTGCTAACTTTCCCAATGTAACGTCGTTTTCAAATGGAACTAACACCAACTGCACTTGTTGCGGTAACCTTTGCAACCATAATCGTCTAACAGTGCTCTCTTCGAAATGCTCTCCTGCACTCATATACATCAGTTCAAGCAACTGCGACGGTTTTTGATCCTCAAGCCGTAACCCGTGTAACAAATTATTTAATTTCGCACGTTCTGATTCTCCTAAAACTTTGAGCACCTCCTGCTTAAAAAATGTATAAGGTTGTTTGCCTTTGTTTTTCATGATAAGATTGTCAAACCTATTATGTAGCCTAGCGTCCAATGCACCAACCGCATGTGAATACCGTGTGGTCTCCGTAACAATATTTGCTACCTGGAATTGTTGTTCCAAAATAGCAAACCAGACCTCAGGATTCTGTGTGTACAACGGTTTGGGTGGTTTAAACGCTACATGTGCTACTTCTTTTTGAGTTAAACATTTAATAGATTTAACTTCATCGTCTACTTCATTGTCAGCTTTTCCACTAGTAGACGCTTGAGAAGTATTAGAATCTTTCAACTGTGTATTTAATATAATATGACCTTGATCTTGTATAACCGCACGTAATTGTTCGTGAGTCAACGTGATCATTTCTTTATTTGTAGTCGAAAGATTTTTCCTAACAGAAGAATGCGAATGGGACGAACTCGTTTCCTCATCGTCGGTATTTATACGCACACCACGAAACGAAACACGAAACATAAAATTAAGAAAAAAGATGAACAAACGAAAAAAATACAAGAAATGCTGAACATTATAATTTGATATTTAATTTTTTATAATTTTTATTTTTTTTAAAAATAATTTTCTTAAATTTTTATTTTTATGATTTTTTTAATGACGGAAAATGGAGTACGTTTTATTTAAGAAAAATATAGTTGGTACTTACAGTTTTCATCTAACATAAGGAATTATGTATACCACTCCCGGCTGCTTACAGGATGTGCCCTCTTATATACAGATTGGAATAATTTAGCTGTTCTGCGGAATATTTCCTCTTGGAGATTGATTAGGATATTCCAACTGCTTAACGGAATATTTCCTCTTGAAGGCTGATTGGAACTTCAGCCTCTGCAACTGGATTTTTTTAAAAATATGCTCCTCTACGAAGTCTATTGCTGCTCTTTTTAAAATTTGGTCATCAAAATTGTTAATATACGAGTAGATGAAACATTTTTTATGCTGATGACAAAAATTACTTGCTGTCCTTGATTGACCAATTTATTAGTTAATGCTTGTATATCCAAATGATGTATATACAATTATCAGGTGAGTTGTGAAATTGTCACCATTTTCTTGTCATGAATGTAATATCTCTATCCTCAGTACTCCCAAACTGAGGATAAAGTTTTTTTTTTTTTTTTTTTTTATATTTATTTATTACAACTGATTTACAATTCATCTAGTAATTTATCTTTCATAATTTATATTCTTGTTTGGAGGGTTGTAGCCCTTTGGCTAGTCCCTTTTACAATTTTATTATATTTTTAGATGATCCTGATTGGATCTTGTAGATCATGCGGTTTCTTCCTTCGCAGCCGTCTTACTAGGTTTGAATCATCCAACATACGACGTATATCAGCATTTTGGTGTAGACTAATACGTTGCATGTGTTTTCTCGCGTGTTTGCTTATTTCTTCACTAACGAAATCCATCTTCAGATCTCTATGGAGGTTGTCATTTCTTATGTACCACGGTGCATTAACTATTCCACGAAGGACTTTGCTTTGGAATGACTGGATGATATTGACATTGGTTTTCTTTGTACAGCCCCAGAGCTGAATACCGTAAGTCCACACAGGTTTTAGGATTTGCCGGTATAGTAGCAATTTATTATGTAGAGTTAGCTCAGAATTTCTTCCTAAGAGCCAATCCATCTTTCTGTATTTGATGTTTAACTCTACTTTTTTCTTTTTCACATGCTCTTTCCATTTCAGTTTCGCGTCTAGAGTCATGCCTAGATATTTTGCCGTATTTGCATAGGGAATTTGCTTGGAGTTCAGTTCTACTTGTATTCAGTTGACCTTCTTGTTGGTAAAGTTTACGTGAACAGATTTTGTTTCATTAAGTTTTATTCGCCATCTCTTGGTCCAGGTACTGACAATATTAGTAGCTCTTTGCAATTTGCTTGTAGATTCTTCTATACAATTAGCAACTGCTAAGATGGCCGTATCATCCGCAAACGTCGCTATGTTAGTATTCTCTATCGTTGGCAGGTCCGAGGTGTATAGAACATATAAAGTTGGTCCCAGAACGCTACCTTGTGGTACCCCTGCTGATATTTTCTTTATTTCTGAGTATTCGCCATCTAATTTAACTCGAAAGTGTCGGTTAGATATGTAAGATTTTAGAATTTCATAAAACTGCTTTGGCAAGTCTCTTTGTAATTTATATTCCAAACCTTTATGCCATACTCTGTCAAAGGCCTGTGCTACATCCAAGAAAATGCTTGATTATACTTTCTTTTTTTCAAGTACGTCTTCAATTATGTTTGTAATTCGGTGTACTTGTTCTATTGTTGAATGATTTTCTCTGAAGCCAAATTGATGTGGAGGAACAAGATTTCTTTCTGCTATTATTGGTTTTAGTCTCTTTAGGAGTAGTTTCTCGAATAATTTTGAAATTATTGGGAGTAAGGAAATCGGCCTATACGAATTTTTGTCATTAAATGGTTTGTTTGGTTTAGGTATCATAATTACTTCTGCTACTTTCCATTGACTTGGAACGTGTTTAAGTCTGAACACTGCATTAATTATTTGAAGTAGTTTACGTAGACCTTTTTCAGGAAGAGCTTTTACTATTTGTCCTGTAATTAAGTCATATCCTGGAGATTTCTTTGTATTTTGGATGAGATTGATTTCCTCTTTTAATTCTTGTAGTGTGACAGGAGATATATTGCAGTTATCCATTTTATATACTGGTGGTATGTTTTCCTCTGCAGTTTGTCTAGGTAGTGGCTAAAACGTGTTCTCGAGGTGGGTTGCAAACAACGAAGCTTTTTGCTTTGCACTTATAGCCCATGTGCTATCTTCATTTTTTACTGGTGGAATTTGTAGTTTAGGTCGTTTTAAACTTTTTGTCGCTTTCCAAAGGGAGTACTCGGTATCTTTTTCCCCAGTAAGGCCACTCAAATATTTATTAATGGATTCGTTTTTGATTTCTTTAATTAGCAACTTTAGTTTATTGGATAAAAAATTAAGAGTTGTTTTATATTCTGGAGCTCGACTTCTTTGCCAGGCCTTTCTTGATTTTCGTTTTGCTGCAACCAGTTCCCTAACTTCTAGAGGATAAATAGCATTTCGGCGCATTTCCTTTGAACTTGAGGGGGTACTACTCCACGCCGCTTCTTGTATACTGTTGTTGAGTTGTTCTAGTTCTTCTTCTAGCTGTATTGGGTTTTTAATTGGCACCTGAAGATCAATATTATCCTCAACAAGTTTCTGGAATTTCTCCCAGCAGGTTTTTTTGTTCGTTAGCGAAGGTGGACTAGTTTTTTTTAATAATCGTTGCACTGATTGTCATAATAACAGGCGTATGATCCGACATAATCCCCTCGCTGCTTTCTAGGTATATGTAGTTTTCGTCTATACCTTTGGTGATAAATAAGTCAATGATATCGGGTATTTTGTTTCTATCCGTAGGCCAATAAGTTGGTTGATCTCCAGAATGAAAATCGCAATTGCATAGTCTTCCAGCTCTTTTCCTTTTTTAGAGGTTACTTTTGATCCCCAGTAGGTGTTTTTTGCATTAATATCACCTCCGATTATGAAACTTGATCCAAGTGATTTAAATAACGTGCAATAGTCTTCTTTAATTAAATTATATCTTGGGGGGCAATATATTGACGATACACTATATTCTTTGTTGTTATTTATAAATACTCTTAAGGTGACTACTTGCATAAATTCCTCTTCAATTTTAAGATCTATAAAGTGTTTGATGTCTTCTTTTATAACCACCGACGATCCTCCCCTTGCCCTTCCTGCTGGATGAATGGCGTGGTAACAATTGTATCCATATATTTTAAGATATGAAGTTGAAGTAAAATGGGTTTCCGATACTAGGCATATATCCATTTTTCAGTATTTAGGAAAATTTCTAATTCTGGAATATGTTGCATTAGCCAATTTGCATTCCAGGTTACTATTCTTAATGTTTTATTTGTTGTTGTTTGCATCATTTTAATAGAGCATGGATTTCATTTCATTTAGAGAGTCTTGCTTATCTAACCTGTTGCTTAGAGCTTGAAGGCATTTCTCTTGTTAAGCTAGACGAATGTTAAGAGCTTCCATGCTTCTTAGTATCTTTTGGAGCACTGCTGTACTTTCAGTAGTGTGCTCCGAAATAATTGGTTTTGTCATGACTACTTGCGAGTACAGTTTTGGTTTTGGTTCTCCCGTTTTACTAGCATGAGGTTTAGGTTCCTCTTTGGTGGAAGTTTGATAATTTTTTACCGATACTCCTGGACTTTGTTTTCGCGTTTTATTTCTTATTCGTTGTAGCTCCTTAGCTATTTCACATCCTCGGTAGTTTTCGGGATGTGACTTATTGCAATTGACACATTTTGCAGCAATATTTTTACTAACCGGGCATACCTGGGCATGATGCTTTCCGGCACATTTCACGCATCTAATTTCTCTTTGGCAATATTTCTGCGTATGATTAAAACCTTGACATTTTTTGCACTGCGGTATTAATCCGTTATTCTTTTTCAATGGCTCTATTTTAACTCTCATGCTAAGTATTGCCTTGATATTATACACATCTTCCACTTATTGTTTGTTATTAAAAGTGACCATAAATAGTGGAAGCCCTCTTTTGTTAACTTGAACTCCTTGTTCAGTTTCGATTTTTTCTTTCTTAATAATGTTTACGGCATTTTCTATTTGATAACCCTTTTGCTTGAGATCCTCAATAATTTCCTCTTTTGCACAGGTTGGGTGAAGACCTCTAGCCATAACTTTAATTGGGCGATCATTCTTATCCTCATAGGTAAACCACCGATGCCCTTCGGAATTAAGCTTAGTAGCCAAAGCTCTATAAGCTTCAGAGTCTACAACATTAATTTTCCAGACGCCGTTGTTTAGAGATACGAGTTTGTGTTTGGCTATCGTAATCGATTTCATAATCGATTGTATAGTGGAGAAATTTGATATCCCAACGACATTTATTGGTGGAGGTGATTTTTCTTTCAGTTTAGCTGGTTGTTGTTCTAGAGTTAGTTGTTTCTTGATGATTAACTGATTTCTGGCAACCTCTTTTGAAGTTCATGGTAAAGTCTCCGCCATTTCTGGTGAGTGTTGCGCTTTCCTTATCTTACTTGGTATTTTATTCCGGTTCAACATCCAATTTGTTTCTCTTTCTAATTCTTCTTCATCCGTATGGAATGAATTAATGCCATCATCGACTGTTGGACTAGGTGTCGTCCCAAGTTCTGCACGTGTTTCAACTGCTTTTTTGAGTTCTTCATTTTCTTTCTTTAAAATTGTAAATTCTTCTTTCAATTTTGTAGTAAATTCTTTTATTTCTCTTAGTTGTTCACGGAGTTTGGCATTTTCCTTCTCGTACTGAAATATATTTCCAGTTGAAGATCTTGGTGATCTTGATAATTTGGAACTTCGTCCAAATGGGTTAAACAATGATTGGCCCACCCCATAATCTGTTGGGCCTGCCTCCGAATAGTGTGGATTTGGCAGCATATCTGCTGCTGTATCACCTGGGGTATTACATTCCGTATTTGTTGTATGCATTGTTTGATTTAGCCAATTTATACCACTAGCATTTGGTCCCCGGTAGCACTTTGCTACTGTCGAAGCAGTACCCGCCCCCGCGATGAGGACGCGGCTACCTTGGTGTTACCTAGGTGTACACAGAGACAGCCGAAGCCCTCTGAGTACCCTAGGATGAGGGGCTGAGGGTAAAGTGGCAGCTTATTTATATCAGCAACGATTCACAATAAAAATATACAATTAATGTGTCTCTGCTTTATTTTATTATTGCATAGACATGAACTATATTTTATAAAAACTAACGAAGACTGGTGAGAAAATTTGAAACTTATATACATTTTTCTGGTATACAACTTGGCTAAGGACTCTGTGATTCATCAGGTCAACTAAAACCAAATTGTATACCAGTTATAACAAACTGTACATAACTATATTTCTCACAATTATTAAACACAAATATTAAAACTGGAAACAATGTCAACATTTAATTTTGGTACGGACTAGGGTATATAACACAAACTTGATTTTCGATACAAATAAAAAAATATTTTAATTGAACACAATTTAATTTATTGTGCCTAAACTTTGTGTTTTAATTGATCTCAAAATTCCTATTCCATTTAAATACAAATATGTACAACATAAAAATGTAAACAATAAACATGAATTATTATACTTAATACATCGCTGTGCATCCGCCATATTTTTTCTGCGCGAGAATTTTCAGAATTCCAGCGAGATTTGAATACTACTATATTTGTCGACGAGTAATATACGTTGCCGATACGTAATCGACGTTGTTGACGAGTTGTCGACGCGATCACATAAAAATTAGTTTCGTAAATGCTCATGTAACTTGATGATAAAAGAACTATACCAAGGAAACTATCAAGTTTGATATTAAAATCCAATTCATATTTACGTTGCGCTGCAAATCAATTACCACTCTAATCGCATTAGCAACATTGTACATTTTAACACTTTCGTAATTAGCTTAAATACATTTTTCTGCTAAATCCTTTTACAACAACATTGTGAAGCAACGATATCAATTGATCACACACTACACAAAAGAAAATATACCACATTATCGTTTTTCGCACCTTTTCGAATACTACGAGTATGTCCATATATGCGCACATACGTTTATTTTATTTCTTTAAGTGTAATTTTTAATCTATCCGGACAATTAACCGAAACCCTTTCCCAGTTCTCAGATGTTAAGGCTATATATATTGAATATACAACACTAGTAACAATAATAAACGGAACGACAACAATAATTTCTTTGGTTACATTTCTGCTTGGTCGTCTTGTTGTGCTACTGCTGTGTACGCTTGGTGTGTGTGTTGTAACCCCATAAAAAGTCATTGTGACTTTAAAAAGAGTTAATTTACAATAAATGCGATTTGTTGTTGTATGTTTTTTTTCGACTTAATTGTTTATTATTTAACTGTAATGAAATAAAAAGATATCGTTCTTATTGTTCATTTTTTTTCGAGAAACACAAAATTTTTCCACACCTTGTAGGTAGAAGTTTGTATCTTACGGTTACGAGGAATTTTTCAGAAAAAAATTTAGGTTGTTTTTGGTGCACACAAAATATACGAATATTTATATTAAAAAAGCACGCACAGCACCTGGGACAGGTGGCCGATAGTAATTTAGTGTATCAAGATTGTTCTTTTAAATTTTATTACAGGCATTTTTTGATTTCGTTCAACTTTGGTGATTTAAAATTCGACACAAACTAGATAATTTGAATTAAATATTTTTATTTTATTTTAATCTAAATAACTGACTGGCATTTATATGTGCATGGATTAGTATGAGTACCTACAAATTGTCTGTCGTTCTGCTACGGGTTTAGAGGTGAAATGAGTTATAAGGCGGAAAGCTATGCGAGAAATTATTTTGTTTATGTATCAAGAAAATTAGATTATGCCAACGTCATGTGTAATTTATGGTATTGTTTATGAGGAATTTATTATGCCATGTAATTTTTCTTGTTATCCTACACAGTTTTATGAGTAATGGAGGTCATTCGAAATGTTATGCTTTTTTAATGTAAATTTCGCACTGTGATTATTTGTTTTAATGAATATCACAGATGAGGTTGAAGTTTATGTCATAATCAAGCTAAAACATAATCCGCATTTCTTGCTGCATCATCAAAACTTTGTCGTATACTTTGGCACTGAGTGATTTTCGCTAAACCCGAATTGGTGTGGTGGAATTTAGCATCTCGCTCTTCTATTATAGGTTTGAGTGATGATTTTTTATCGTTTTCTGGTTTAGCTGGTTTCGGAATTATAATTACTTTCCATTCACATGGCACATATGTCAATTTGAAAACAGCATTAATTATTTGAATTAATTTACGCAAACCGTTCTCGAGAATGGCTTTCACTATTTTCCCAGTAATTAAGTCATAACCTGGAGCATTTCGGATTTTTAAGTTATGTATTATTGATTTCAGTTTAAAGTTTCAATGAGGTCACATGTCTAATAACGGCTGAAAAGTCTCTTCTAGGTAAAGAAACAACAAATAGTGAGACTTTCTATTTGTCACTTTTAGCACAAGACCCGTCATTAATTTTGATAGGTGGTTGGTGATTTTAGCCTTTCGTTGCTTTCCAAATGGAGTAGTTAGTTAGTTCAGAGAGATCTCGAAGTCGCTTATTTGTGCTTTCGTTCTTTATTTCTATTATTAGTTGTTTTAATTTGTTACACGGGGAATTTAGGATATTTTGAATTCTACGAGCTATCCGTTTGTCTTTAAAAAGTTCTCTGATCTCAAGAGGTGTGTTGTGTTTCCTTTTAGTGTTGGTATGAGAAATCGGTGAACTTTCCTAATCAGCTTGATGGATATAATTATTAAATGCTTCTAGTTTTCATTCTAGAACAACACTAATTATTTTGAAATTTACTTCTCGGTTAAGTGCTTTCGTAAATCGAAAAATTTAAATTTATAATTCGAAGTAGGCTACTGCCTCTCTCTTCATGACCACCCACAATTACCAGATTTCGCAAAATCCTACCTTATATAAACCTTTCCAATTTCTTCAAATACACTACAACTCAATCAAGGAGTATAGGTCATTGAATGCTGTATTGAATATACCTATGCGCCATTCGAAATTAATTACTAATTTAAATTTGTAGTATGAAAAATTTGGCACGCTTCAAACCATCTGGATTGAGTCCTGGATGGATTTAGTTAAAATCCTTTACCACTCCCTCCACTATTCCGCCAGTACCTCTAAGAAAACTTGGCTGTAATAGAAAGCAGATGATGAATATCTTTTGATCAGAAGAAGAAATAAATAAAAAGTTTGCGCGGAAAGTTCACGTTAATATGACCCTTATCGCGTTTGGATTTTTTTTGGTGCACCCTTTATAAAATATGTTTCCATAAACATAGATGATTGCCATGCCATCTCTTGAGCGATGGCATGGTGATGTGTAGGTGCGTTTTACTTGATTTTGGTTATGCAAAATCAATACGATTTGTATGCATCTCTAAATGATATGATTGTAGAGGTGCATATTGTAGATTGTTATGTAACCAAAATATAATTTTTCAATTCAATTTTGATTACACCAATTTCGTTATGTACAAGTGTTGTTGTACGATATCTATGTACAAGTGGTGATGTACATAATTTGTGTATACAAGATTGTTGTATATTTTGGGAATAATTCTTTATATGGAGAATTGTCCATTTATCAAGAATTATGTGAACGGAGGATTGTCCGTTGAGAGTAATTGTGCGGAGTTTCTTATAGTTGAAGAAACTACCCGCTACACCACAAGTGGATGTTCCACAAAGAATTCCCCAGGTAATTTGATTGTTTGACCGTACACCAGTTCTGCTGGTGAGCATTTTAGGTCGTCTTTGACTGTTGCTCGGATTCCCAACAATATAATTGGGATCTCTGAACTCCAGTTGACGGTATTTGCACGAGCTTTGAGAGCTGTTTTAAGTTGGCGGTGGAAGCGCTCAACCATACCGTTTGCTTGTGGATGATAGGCAGTTGTCCGTATTCGATGTGAGCCTAAGAGTTGCATGAGCTCAGCGAATAGTTTGGATTCAAACTGTGTGCCTTGATCGGTCGTGATGTTGACCGGAACGCCGAATCTAGAAATGTAGTTTTCGACGAGCGTTTTTGCGATTGTTTGTGCGGAGATGTCTTTTATGCAGTAGGCTTCTGGCCAACGCGTAAAACGATCAACGCAGGTTAACATATATGTAAATCCATTAGATGGTGGAAGTGGTCCAACAATGTCTAAATGGATATGTTCAAATCTACCTGGTGGAATTTCGAAATTCCCATGAGGTGATTTGGTGTGACGTTGCACTTTGCATTTTTGGCAGGATAAACAAGATTTCGCCCAAAGGGTTAAATCTTTGTTCATACTGGGCCAAAAGTATCTTGAAGTGATGAGTTTGCGAGTTGCTCGTACACTTGGGTGGGAAATACTATGCAGAGTGTCGAAGATAGTTCGACGCAGTGACTCTGGAATGTACGGGCGATTGTTACCCGTAGATATTTCACAGTAGCTTGACAAATCGGCTAGTGGAAATTTTTCTATTTTCCAATTTGATTTTCGCCGGTTTGTAGAACTAGAGAGTAAGTCTTGTAGTTCTTGATCGCTAGCTTGTGCCTTTGCGATTGTTGTGATGTCGTAGCGTGTTGCTGCGGAGGCAAGTTCGTGATCGCAAGTCCGAGATAGTGTATCGGCGACCACATTGTCTTTGCCTTGAATGTGTTGTATGTCTGTCGTGAATTGAGAGACATAATCTAAATGGCGTGCTTGCCGTGGGTTTCGTTCCGCTTTAGAGGTAATTGCTCTAGTAAGCGGTTTGTGGTCGGTGAATATTGTGAATTCCCTACCTTCGACAAAGTATCGAAAATGTTTAATTGCTTGGAAAATTGCAAGCAATTCGCGATCAAATGCGGAATATTTCCTCTCTGCATCTGATAATTTCTTGGAGAAAAATCCAAGAGGTTCCCAGGTCTTGTTATTCAGTTGTTGTAAGACCGCGCCTATTGCTGTGTTGGATGCATCAGTGGTGATGCTATATTTCGTTTCATTTAGCGGATGCGCTAAAAGAGCAATATTTTCCAAGCTGTTCTTGAGCTGAAGGAATGCTCTTTGACATTCTTCAGTCCAAGAAAAATTCTGAGGCGTTTTGGGCTTTTTAAGAAGACTTGCCAAATGCGTGTGTATTGGGGCAAGTACTTCTGCAAGTTTTGGTATGAATCGGTGGTAGTAATTTACCATGCCGATAAATTGTTGGATTTGCTTCACATTTTGTGGTGCTGGGAAATCTCTAATTGCATTAATTCGTCCTTCGGACGGCAGAATGCCATTAGATGTAATCTTGTGACTGAGAAAGTCAAGATTATTCGTCCCAAACACGCATTTTGCCGTGTTGATATTGACACCGTACTTTGATAATTCTTGGAAGAGTTTTTCCAAATGGAGTAGGTGTTGTTTCTCGTCTTTTGAAGCTACGAGAATGTCGTCAATGTATATGAAAACGAAATCGAGATCTCTCACGATTTCGTTGATGAAACGCTGAAATGTTTGCGCAGCATTTCTGAGTCCAAATGGCATTCGGGTGAATTCGAATAGGCCAAACGGAGTGGTAATTGCAGTTTTGTAAATGTCGTCAGGAGCAATTGGTATGAGATGGTATGCTCTGACGAGATCGATTTTAGTGAAAATTGTGCAACCATGTAGTTGCATGGAGAAATTTTTTATGTGGGGGATAGGGTAACGGTCAGGAATTGTGACTGCGTTAAGCCTTCTGTAGTCCCCACATGGTCTCCAGTCGTTATCCTTCATCTTTACCATGTGTAATGGACATGATACTGCTGAAGAAGATGGTCGGCAGATTCCTAGTTCCACCATGTGTTGGAATTCTAGGAAAGCTGCTTTGTGGCGAATTGGATCAAGCCTTCTTGGTCTTGAAAATGGTAAATGCCCTGTAGTCACAATGTGGTGTACTACGTTGTGCATTACTGGAGCGTTATAGTTTGGTGGAGCTGTTAAGGAAAAGAATTTCTTTAGCAGTGCTCCATAGCCATTGTTAATTGTGTAATGCAATGGCGATGGTGTATCAACGCGTGCTGATGTTGCGTTGATTGAAAGTTTAGTGGATGGATCAATCAGTTTGTGATTTTTTAGATCCACTAAAAGACCAAATTTCTTTAGGAAATCCGCGCCTATAATGGGGCGGTTGACATTGGCGAGAACGAAAGCGTGTTTGAATGAACGCCTTAATCCAATGTCAACGTCGAGTAGTTTGGTACCGAAAGTGTTTATTGTGGTACCATTTGCTGCTGACAGAACTAAATCGGGATTGCGATTTGTTCCGTAGCGATAATATTTGTAGTACGGGATTACGCTTAGATCAGCGCCGGTATCGATCAAAAATGTTATTTGATTTACCGAATCCCGTAGGAATAGGCGGCTCTGCTGCGGTTGTCTTAGGTCTGCCGCTACGACCTTAAGACTTACTCGTTTGGGGATGCGGTATTTGCGGATCCCGTTTGCTGTGTAGCAAAAGTGCATGGTGCTATGCATTTTTCTGCAGTGTTACCAAATCTTGTGTGATACCAACACCAGTGGCGTGGAAATTGGTATCTTGGTAAGTGGGTGTTGTTTGGCTGTAAAGAGCTTCCCTGGTTTGGTTGAGATCGCGGTTTTTTGAAGGAGAAGGAGTTCGTTTCCATGGCGATTGAGAACGCGAAGGTTGTCGCTGTGTGTGTGCATTGTTCTCTAGCTTCACTAGCCGGTCGCTAATTTGTTTTAGCGTGTTTTCTATACGGCTTAAGCTAGAGTTTGGCGCGTGTATCTCTGAGCTTGATATTCGCGTTTTGTTATTACGTGTTTCGCGTTTTATTGTACTCAAGCTCTGAGTCCGCGTGCCAATGATGTCGTGAAGTTTATCGGCGATTGCAGCAAGATCCTCTTCTGGTTTCTCTTGTTGAGGGATCAATGCTGTTTGTATGAAATCAGGGAGTTGCCTGATCCATAGTTTTGTGACGACGTTGACCGTGAAATTTTTTTCGGCCAACGATTTGATTCGGTGCAGTATATCCGAAGGTTTTTGATCACCATATTCGACTTTGCTCAAAATCGTTTCTAATATACGCTCCTCAGAGATTGAGTAGCGATCGATTAGAACCTTTTTGAGGGCGTCGTATTTGTTGTTTGCTGGAGGGTCGTGTAGAATGTACTCGACCTTCTCCGCTTGTGCTTCCGATAGGGACAACACTGTGTGCGCAAACTTGTGTCTGTCGCTGGTGATCTTGTTCGCGTCGAACATAATCTCGGCTGATATGAACCAAGTCTTCGGGTTATTCTCCCAGAATGCTGGTAGCCGCGTCAATTGTTTTGACGTGGCTAATTCAAGCTGGAGTGGCACATGTTGCTGACGATTTGCGTCTTGATAAACTTCGTCCTTGTTGTCACCGTTATTTGCCATGTTGTTGATGACTCGAATATAACGGTGCACAGTTAAAAAAAACAATTTTACACACTTAAAAAATTTTGTCGCACTTTTAAATTTCTGTCAAAACACACGGATTTTATTTTTGGTTCACTATAGAAGAAAATGAAAATTTCTAGAATTTGTGTCGGAATAGACACGTGCTTTCTAAAAATCGACCAGGGAATTGGGGCGATTTGTGAAAATAGTGCGCTTACCACGGGTGGGGGCTTGGGCCACTATATCACAAAACTCGTCTTATTAAATTTTTAAATTTATTAAAAATAAAACACCATGCACTTTGTCTATAAAATTTTTATTTCACTTTTTTTTAAATAATAAAAAAAAATCACTCACCTGATTTGCGGTAAAAACCGTCGTCGTGGGTCACCAGATATCGCGTTTGGATTTTTTTTGGTGCACCCTTTATAAAATATGTTTCCATAAACATAGATGATTGCCATGCCATCTCTTGAGCGATGGCATGGTGATATGTAGGTGCGTTTTACTTGATTTTGGTTATGCAAAATCAATACGATTTGTATGCATCTCTAAATGATATGATTGTAGAGGTGCATATTGTAGATTGTTATGTAACCAAAATATAATTTTTCAATTCAATTTTGATTACACCAATTTCGTTATGTACAAGTGTTGTTGTACGATATCTATGTACAAGTGGTGATGTACATAATTTGTGTATACAAGATTGTTGTATATTTTGGGAATAATTCTTTATATGGAGAATTGTCCATTTATCAAGAATTATGTGAACGGAGGATTGTCCGTTGAGAGTAATTGTGCGGAGTTTCTTATAGTTGAAGAAACTACCCGCTACACCCTTGTAGCTTAGTTAAAGTGTGCCGCGCAGAAACTAATGCCTGTATTCTACCAAGAAAAATTTACTGTCAGTAAAAAATGCTAAAAAACCAGAAAAAAATTTATATAAAATTGCATTAGAGTGAGCAAGACAAATTTTTCATTTTTTCTATTGTTATAGCAAAATTGTATAGTTAAATTTTGACAGATACAAAAAACATAACCAAACAAATTTATTATTTTTTTCGTTCAATGTTTATGCTGCTACGACCGTGTTACAATTTAACTACTTTTGATAATTTCATATTTGGCTAAATTTGAAGAGCTCTTAGCTATGGTTGGTCCAATAATCAAAAAAGTAACTCTACTTAGAGATCCTCTGAGCCCAAGTCAAGGACTGGCGGTAATGTTAAGGTGTGTATAATATATATAAACAATTTTATCTTTAAGATAAACATGTGCAGAAATGAGTACAAATATTGCTCGTTCATAAATATATTAACGTAAACATTTTGCCATTTAGATACCTCGCCACTGGTGGGTCTCAAACGAGTTTGGCTTTACCATATAAATGTTCGCAAACTAGCGTTCATAGAATACTATGCGAAATCATTAAAGCCATTACCACCGTGTGAAAATGAAAAGTGTTTACTGATTTAAAGGTTCTCTATTTTAAGAAAGTAGCAGCGGGGTTTAATGAAAGATGGAATTTTCCAAATTGTATAGGGGCAATTGACGGGAAACACGTTACGATCCAACTAACTTAACAAAAATGGTAAATCTATACTTTCAATAATTTTATTTTAACTCAGGCACCAAGTAATTCGGGATCGGAATCCTTTAATTATAAGAAAACGTCTTCTATTGTTTTAATGGCGATTAGCGACGACGACTATAATTTTATTTGGTGTGATATTGGCGCTGCCGGCCTGCAAAATCATGGGGGTGTTTTCAAAGAGAGCAAATTTGGACAGCGATTTAATGAAAATGCTCTACCGTAAGTAATAATTACAATGTTTATGTAGCCGATGGTGCATTTGCATTACATCACAATATGTTGAAGCCATACAAAACAATGCAGACCACACAACAGAAAGTTTTTAACTATCGGCTAAGTCGCGCCGAATCATCGAAAATTGTTTTGGCACCCTGTCTGCTAACTGGCGAGTTTTGAGATCACCCATAATAGCCAATTTGAGTTTGGTAGAGGGTATTGTCCAGTGCAGTTATCATACCGGGTACATTATATTATCTTTATAAGTAATATTTAAATGAAAATTACAATAAATATATTTACAGGTTCTTGGCACAATTAGGAAACTAATTTGTTGCCGCTTCAGTCAATGAACTGAAATTCAACATCGGCTGCAAAACACAATCGCGATAAATTTGCAGAATATTTCACTGGGAAGGGACAAGTGGAGTGGCAGCACACCAAAATTTAAGGGCAAGTGGAAGAGCGGATGTAAATGATCGAAATAAATTAACTAAAAAATGATTGTTGTTTCATATGTTAAATAATGTATTTTAGTTGCTTTAATATTTATTGATGTATGTGTTTAATTGACCCATGAAGAATATCCCAGGAAGGCTGGCCCTGACAAAAAGAAAACAGAATTCAAAACGCAAAATAAAAATGGTTGGAATGATAAATAAATTTATTAAATTATTAAATTTGCGATCTGCTATAAAATATGAGTTTTCTGGCTCCATAATTTTGGTATTTTCCTGCAACAAATTATAATACATATTATTAAACAACTGATATCTTTAAATTCGTATCTAATTACGTACCTGCTTTTTATGGCATCGCTAACCACTTTCAAGATATCCCGCTGTGCAATCTTTTAAGCTATGGTTTAAGCATCCCATAAAATGATTCCAGCTCATTATCGACCGAGTCCCCTTGCTGTCCTTCTAACGTGCTTATATAACAATGTTTCAATTCCAGGTTCTCTTTCTGACAGGTCTGGCGTCTTTTTCTTTTATTGTTTTTTTTGGACTCTCGTCTATTGGTGGTGGTGGTGACAGGCTATAATTGGCACAAATCTCTATTGACCTAAAAATTTATAATAATTTAATAATTCAATTTGTACATACACACAATTTCCCGTACTCGCATTTTGGGTCCTATCTAGCATGTTTCTCAACATATAGAACAATGAATTACACTTAACCTCTGGACGCTGCGGTATCGTCAAAGAAGGACAATAGTTCAGAAAATTTATACTCATTCAAGGAGCCTCCTGCAGAACCACTTGCTATTTTCTGTTTGGCTCGAGTAAAAGTGGCTTCGATGGAATCCCACTGCTTCCAGATAATTAAAACATTTAATGGATTTACATCAATATCTGTTAACATTTATAGAATTTAGTTAAATCAAAGGTATGAGTTTACAAAACCTAATTACTTACTCGCAACGGTCATTACTTCCTCCCACAATCTTTTCTTATAATTCTTATTTCTAAACTCAATGCACCGAATGTTCCACAGTGCCTGTCTCGATATGACGGCCTCAATTATCATATCTACGTAAATAAATAAATTTAGATGTTGTATCTCCCAAAAAATTCATAAAAATAAAGTTTATGCCTTGCTGTAATTCGGTAAACTTTGTCTCGATGCTATTTATTGATCCAGCTGACAAGTTGGCATCTTGACTAACCTCTTCGCATCCAACCTGTTCCAAACTAAAACCTTCATTAAAGTTATAGAAGTAACGCGACAGTGATTCATCGTTCGAATTACTTCCACAGCTACTCTCGAATAGCCCGCATCGACACGAATATCCTCAAGGATAACAATTTTTTTACTGTCTGAAATAATAAAAAACAAACTCCGATGAGGCTCACTTTCGGTAAATAAACAAAACTGTCGATTCTAGTGCGAAGAAAATCCACAAAATATTCATGAAAAACCATTACATTCACCTAAATTGACAGTTTCGTGTAGTTTTTGGTCTGGTGGAATCATCGGTCCGTATTTTTTTCGAAATGAAGCTGGTAACACCGTTACTGTCAATGGAGATCGGTATAGATCGATGATAACCAACTTTTTATGGCCGAAATTGGAGGAAGTTGATGTTGACAAAATTTTGTTCCAACTAGACGGGGCTACGTGCCACACAGCAAGTGCAACAATTGAATTATTGCGAGAAAAGTTTGGATCATATCACTCTTATTGGAAAACCCACCCCCATATTTCCACTTAATTTTATGTTTTTGTTTGTAATTTTTATATGAGAAATCCAATTTTATTTCATTAGCTCACTTCGCATATAAACTGACAGAAAAGCACATTACTATAAAATAACGAGTATATGTGTGAGAAAAATATTTCCCATCGCTACACGACATTTCTTTACATGTATTGTAATGTTACCATAAAAAATTCCTTTGGTTAGATATTTTTTAAATTTTTTATGGCAACAACACGACCATACAAATATTTTGTCAGTAAATTTTACTGATTTTATTTTTTGTTTCATTCTATTAAGTAGGACATCTATATTTTCATCTCGTTTCGTTTTTACTGACAGTAAATATTTTTTGGTGGAATAACGGCATACAAATGTTCACTTCCTTTAATATACTTTTAATTAAATTTATCCGGGTTTCAGAAGTAGCTCTTATGATTATGTGGTGACATGCTGAAATCGTATTACCTTTGAAATTGAACTTAGTTGTTGAAATGACGGTGATACTTAATCAATTTACCTTTGAAATTTTCAACACCCGACCAAAAATCATCGGCTATCGCTAAAACACTTGAACCGAAAATCGCAAAATAAAAAAGTCTAGTTACTGGATTCCCTATATCGTCAATTGGCACATTCCAGGTTAGCATTCAGCTGACTTAAATTTTTTTTGAAGCCGATAACAAAAATATTTACAAGTTATGTTGTTTATCCATGCTATAATGTCTAAAATATTATCTGTTGCCAGTTTTTACGAAATCAGTATGTTTTGAAATGTCTTTTAAATGCAAAGGCTTTAAATACTAATAATTCTAGAATTAAGCTACTGTAGTTTAGAAAATGCTATCAATGGCATAACATTGATTTATATTACAAAACTGCAACAATTTAAATAAAACTCGAGACGTGAGGCAGAAGGGCATAACTTACAGTCCCGGAAAAATGTGGGGATGGAAACCGTTCACCAGATTTCTCAAATCCGGTATTACATTTTAATTAAGTTTTATATGATGATCTAATAAATTATTAATTAAGATACTTATTAAATAATCTGGTTCCTCCTGATCCCCCCTAATCTGGTTCTGGCGAATTTTGGTCCTTGGAAAAAATATCAACATTACACAAAATTGACGAGCTTCGACGCATGCCTATTTCAGAGCTCTTTATTACTTTTAATACAAAAACGACAGTGTAGATGGATTGGCCATACGCTGAGGAAATCACAAAGTGATATAACGAGGATGTCAATGGACTGGAATCCGCAAGGGAAAATAAAAATAGGAAGACAAGTGATCACGTGGCAGAGAGCAATGCTAGTTGATGCGAAACAACGAGATAAATCATTGGACGATATAAAAGCCGTATCCCCTAACAAAGTAAGGTGGTCTCGCCTAGTAGACGTCCTATGCTCCTACGTTGGAGATACAGGAACAAAAATTCAAAGCAACCTTCCCATTTTAAGAAACAAAGTGCGATCATTGAGTTGTAATATTCAGTCGCCATGGCCTGATGATTACTTCTGTTATATAAAACTTCATCGAAAACTTAGCTTCAAAATAACTTGATCATAAAAATATTTAACTTGTGAAGAGTTAGCTATAAGATAACTCGACTTCGCAAGTATTCTGTTTCTCGTCACTGTAGAGAAGTTACCCAAGAGTGGGCAACATATTCAATTTTCAGATTCTATAAAATTTTATGGTGCTTACTATTTATATACTCGTACATTTGAAAATAAATATTTGATTTGGTTGAAAGATTTAGAAAAATTTCTTTTCGCGAGTTTAACATTGAAGAAGAGACCTTAAGAAACCACTTTTCCATCCATTTATCCTTCGCGGGTATTCCGTTCAATGGGGAAGGCACACGCTGTGGATACATCTACGGAACATTTTGGGGGTTGATTTCTGCAAGTTCTTTGCCTGCTTCAACCGTAACTCTTTAAAGAGACGCTAGCGTGGAGGTGGCGCTTATTTACATAATTTTGTTGAACTGGGACAGCTTAAAATTACGTCATTAAAACAACAAACCGTATAGATTCATTTGAACTGCTGAAAGTGTATATAAAATCCATTTTCAAACAATCTTGACATACTCGTATGGAAATGAATGAATAAACTAAAATAGTATAAAAGTTTAATTCATAAATTATCACTTTAACACATAAGTGTCAATGCCTAAATATGATTAACATATTTCAAATTTATTATTTTTTATTGATCATCCAAATTAAAATTTCTTGTTTTAAATATCAATATATATAAGATATAAACTGGAATGTAGACAATGGTCCAAAAACAAATTAATTAGAAACAGTTTTCATTCATTTTTTATTGGTTTATGCAAATGATGAGAGTGATGAGATCAACAAAAATTATTTACGATAATATCCAGCCACTAAGAATTTCTTGTGTTTACTAGTCCGGTAGAGTTGTAATCGTTCGTTCCACACAAATTTTCCAAAACTGGGAATCAACCCAAAAAAGTTGTATACGGAAATATTTTTTGTGCTGTTTGGGTTAAATTCCATTTAAATGAAATTTACTAGCTTTGAAATTAATTTTTATAAAGGATTTTAAGAAATGTTGGTTTTTTATAGCTGCAGAACATAATCGTATTTATGGGTTTTGTTCGTTCCGATTTATACAGACTGCTTTTTATGGAAGATTTTTAAGTTTCTTTTATCAATTCAATTTTTATTTATTTAAATCGAACGATCTAAATTGAATCTTGTTATATTTTTCAAGGGCAAGCTAAATAATAAAAATACTAAAAATTACTTTCAATGCAACCTAATTTATTTTACATGGTCATCTCTGACTGGTCGGAGACTCATACATTCCTTTGTACGTACGACCGTTCCGTGTACAACTGACCATGCTCAACTAGTTTGAAAGAACCAACTCCTTTTCATAATAACTAAAAAATATAGTATTTGCCGAAAAATTCTGTAAGGCGTATTGTGAGGGGTTTAGTGGTTTTCCAAACTACTGCATTGGGTAAACAATAAATATCGATAGAAAATTTAAAAAAAAAAATTTTAAAGTTTTAAATTTTAAAAATCGAACCACTGAAACCTTAAAGTATTGAGAAACTCTTGTCATATATAATTCAAAAATATTTTTACATATAAGATCAATTCTGACTATTAAGACTGATGGAAAACAAGAAGCATAAGTAGAGTGAAATACCGACCAAATAAAATTCAAGACACATAATGAATATTAACCTCCACTTTTAATTAGTTGGTTGTCTGAACAATCTCATTGTTTGATATCAAGAAATTTATTACATGGGCCCAATCATTTTTACTGGACTGGCACATAATGATTTGAACAAGCTCGGTTGGGTTTTACATACATGTTGGGCTTACAAGCAGTATTGTGCCGTATTGTCTACGTTGCGTAGTGAATAATTATTCTACATGGGTACACAATGTATGTAGACTATTATACAGATGGCGTCAACTATGTAAAGAATGTAGACAATATGTAAAAAATGTCGAAAATTACTGTTTAATTAACAGTCAGCAAAATTCTATGATTTCTTTGTTAATTGAACCATTTTAAGGTGGACAACTTTATTCTTACTCCATATTTTATAAAGCTTGGGTAATTTTAGAACAATTTAAAAAAAACTAAAAACTAAAGACACTTTTGTTAAAAAGTAGAGATCTTGGTACGCAGTTAAATTTGTATATACGGAGTTTTCAAAAACACTGAAACTGCAATGAACCAGCAAGGGTACATTTAATGATCATAATTCAATAAATAAAGGAAACCCCCAAGAACTCGATTAATTGGTTTCGTGTTCTTCGAATACCGCGTTCTTGGATGGTTGCATGCATTCCTAAACGCAATTATTTGATCGTGGGATTGTTGGGTATTTCAGGAAATTTAACTCCAGTGAAAACAAAAATACAAATGATTAACCTTTCGGCCAAATCTAATGTATTTTGATTTTTGAAACATAAAGCTAAATTTAAAGCAGCCAAACAAAATTGGTTGAATAATGTTACAATATACGGCCTCTTTATTACGCACCCGTGTTAGGTAGATATAGTATTCCTTTCAAATATGTATGTTAGTCCAAATATTGCCGAAGCACCAATATATACAACTTATAGTTGTCCTAAAATCAGATAGCCAATGGCCGGACGACTATACTCGTACTTTGTAACGTGCGTTCCATGTACGTATCGCGTATACTGCTGTTGCTTTGGTGGCGCAGTGTACGTCATGGTGTTGCGCCTGGAATGTTTGCTATGTACAACTGTTGTACCCGTTGAATTGTGGTTGGGAATGCGAGTTTGGTATGTTTTGGTTGTGTCTTTGCGTATTGGTGTATATGCACCGTACATGACGGATTTTATCTGTTTGTTTTTTGCATTTAAATACCGCATTCTTTTATTTGCTAGGTTGGAACCCAAAGATAATTTTTTGGTCATTTTATTGTTTACCTTGATTGTAAAAGCTAGCAAGTGGATGTTAAGCAGTCGATTAGTAAACGACAACTAAGTCACAATTTATACACGTAAAATAGTTGGACAATTAAAACACACCTAGTGAAACAAAACAAAAACGCTTGTATAAACTCGAATAAGACAGGCGTATTATCTTTTTGTTCGACATATATAGTTTAATAAGTGAATGCTTGTCAAATTATGATTATTAAATCGAGTGTGTGTAACGGAAAATTTCGTGAAAATTAGAAAAAACGTGAACTACAGTAAAGTATTTGGCATTCCTACCTACAGTATCGTGTACTGGTGGTTGGGTTGGGATACAAAACAAAATTGTGTTCGATGGTGCGGGACTAACTGTTGCAAAGCACGGATAAGCTTAAAAATCAGTATTGGTTGTGAGAAGTATATATAGCGTGGTTGCGGCATCAACGGACGAATTGGCGATAGTGGTATCGGTGATTTTGCGGTTTTTGGCGTCGAGAATGCCGGTGTAAACCGGATGATCAAGGACACTATAGATCCTGATATACGGTAGTTGGTGAAGGCGAGACAGCCGCCAAATACCGGATTATTTTAGTTAAGTTTTTTTTTAATGTTTCTTTCTTTTTAAATTTATTGCATTAATTTACTTTGGTTTGAATTCTTCTGTTCAGTTTTCTTAGTATACTTTCTTAATTTTTTTTTTGAGTATTCTTATTATACCATATGGTCGGATTCTTAAAGGTGAAAAATGTTGAGTAAATTAAATATTTTCTTCTTTCTTTCATAGGTCGTTGGAGCGCTTCACCGTCTGCGGATACTCCGTCAAGGTAACCTTTTATATAAATCTAAATTATTTATTTTTTGGTTTCTTTAACCAATTGTTACAATCTAATTAATGCTAATTAACTTTAAAATTTACGTATTTGCTTAGTTTCTTATATAAATAATAAGTTTAGCAATTTTGATTTGAATTCTTAAAATTTTGCTTAATATAGTTGTATACATAATACTAAACCTTAATTTCTGGTAATAAAATGTACACTTTTAAAGTATGTTACAAGTTAAATCGTTTATTATATTTGTTTTATTATTAACCATTAGTAGCTTAGGAGTAACCAAATGAAATGATGTGAAGAGTTGAGTTGAATTATAGTGAGCAGCATTTAATTATAGTTCTTATGCCATAGTCGAGTTAGATCAACCAGTGCACAACCCCACGACCAATCTTACCTCCACCCTGAGCTAGCGGCGGAAAGCATGGCGCGCACTGGAGTAACATATTTTCTCTTTCAAAGTACGTTATTATTGGTTTTTTGTTAACGCCAGTCAACCAATAGCCTGTCGTTACAACTTGTCAAATATGAGTTTTGGCAAAGCACTAGACAGTGAAAATTACAAATGATTCTGATCTCAAAGCTCAAATTTCAAAATTCCAAGATATTATAATCCAGTATTTCCAATATCACGCGTTTCATAATCTCACTTTCAAAAGACCCAGTTTTTAAAACCTTGCCTTTGCTGATTTTCAGAAAAAAATTTGAAATTATACCATGCTGAATGGAATTTGGACTTCTCTCAAACAATAATTGTCAAACTAGGCATTCAGAATTGGATTGCAATTCTAACTCGAATTTTGAATGAAATTTTGGAAGGGAACGCTTAATCAGCTTAACATTATTTGCAACATTTTGCAAACAATTTTGTTGACTGTATTTAATTATTTTAATTTAATTAAATTGTCCTAACCAATAACTACACAAACATATTGCCAGTTTTGTACCAAATTGAATATCGCTTCGTGATTCTACAAAACGAGTTGGATTTTTTAGGGAGTATCGAACCGTTCCCCTTCAACGATTATATAAATTACGATAAATCGTTGATTAAAACTTAGTCGTAGATTTCTTAATTCAAAATTATAATAAAACTGGATTTTGGTGTATAAAAACGTTTTTGAAAATTCAACATTTATATTCACTTCGTGCATGTAATAATTTGTTTGTATCAAGCTATTATTAGTTAAAAGTATTTGTAGTGAGCAGAAAAAAAGCTCGGTACTCATCTGCATTTTGGTTTGAATTCTAGAAAAATATATTTGCCGTGTGTTTTTATTTCACAAAATTTTGCAAAATAAACTTTAATGTTCACTTCGTACTTGTAATTGTTTTATATTTTATTAATAAAAATTATAATTTGTTGCAAATATACTAAAATTACTAAAAGTTTAATTTTATATTTATATTTCAAGTCAAGTATGTAATAAACAGCTCATTTTCAATATAGGAATTCACTTCCTGCCGCTAATTTTTTTGAATTGCTTTACTTGTGTAATGCTTAAATAAATAATTGGGTGAAACTTTATTAAATAAATATTTTTATTGTATATGGTGAATTTAAAATATTTTGAAAATTAACATTTATTTTCACTTCGTGTGTACTTAATAAACCAAAATGATTGCATATTTTCAATGTGCAGTGTATTGAAATAAACCGTGAATCCAAAATTATTATGAGTTATTAGTTTAGATATCCCAAAAAATGAATTTTCTTTTTTTAACTAAACTGATGTAAGTAATATATGGCTTTAGGAATGGAAGAATTCACTTCCTGCATGCAATAATTTTTAGTTTGTTTTATTTTTGTAAATGTTGTAATAAATGTTAATGTGCAACTTTACTAGACATAACCTTTTCGTGTTTGTAGTTATTGTAAACAGTTTAGAAGATTAAATATTTATATTCATCTCGTGCATATAACTATTTGACTGTATCAAGCTATTATTAGTTATAGTATTTATAGTATATATATGCAGAAAGAAACTCAGTACTCTTCTCGGGTGTTGATATGTTACAAAATTTTGTAAAATAAACTTTAATATTTACTTCGTGCTTGGAATTTTTTAGTATTTAAACTAATTTAAATTATAACTTAAAATGTGGCAAATATATTAAAATATCCAAAAGTATAAATTTATACTTATATTTTAAGTCAGATACAAAATAAATCGCTTTCAACATAAGAATTTTCTTCCTGCATGTTCAAATTTTGAATTGCTTTATTTGTATTAATGCTTAAATAAATAATTAAATTAATCTTTATGAAATAAATATTTTTCTTGTAATTGGTTAATTTAAATTTTTTGCAAAATAAACATTTATATTCACTTCTTGCATGTATCATGAGCATTTTTTTCCATGTGCAATTTATTGAAATAAACCATGGATCAAAAATTATTATAAGTTAATAGTTTAGATATTCAAAAGATGCATATTATATTTTAAACTAAACTCATATTATATTATTATACATATTATTTTATTTTTTGAAAATATTAAATGAAATGTGGAACTTACTAGATAAATAGTTTTCTAGTTTGTAATTATTGTAACAAGTTTTGAAAATATTATCTATATTTATATTCGCTTCGTGCATATTGTTGATTGGTTATATGAAGTTATTATTTGCTAAAAGTGTTTGTAGTGTGCAGAAAAACAACTCGATGCTCATTTCCATTTTACGTTTGTAAATGTTGTAATAACTGCTGATGTGCAACTTCAATAGATAAATAATTTTCTTGTTTCTAGTTATTGTAAACACTTATCAAAATTTTATATTCATATTCGCTTCGTGCATGTAATTATTTGATTGTATCAAGCAGTTATTAGTAAGGAGTATTTGTAGCGGCAAGAAAAAAAATTCGATTCTAGTTTGTATTTTGGTTGGAATTCTAGATAAATAATCTTCCCGTGCGTGGATTTTTTACTAATTTTGCGAAATAAACTTTAATGTTCACTTCCTGCTTGTAATTGTCTGATATTTAAATTAGAATTTAAATTGCTTGCAATTTTCTAAATATACATCCAAAGTTAAGTTTTATATTTATATTTTACGTGAAATACGTAATAAACAGCTTATTCTCAAAATAAGAATTCACTTCCTGCATGTAACAATTTTGAATTGCTTTACTTGTGTTAATGCTTAAATAAATAATTACGTAAAACTTTATAAAATAAATATTTTTTTTGTATATGGTTAATTTAAATAAATTTGAAAATTAAAATTTATTTTCACTTCTTGCATGTAATCAATTGATTATTTATTAAACCAAAATTATTGCATTTTTTTCAATGTGCAGCGTATTGAAATAAATTATGTATCCAAAATTGTTATGAGTTATTAGTTTAGATATCCAAAAGTTGCATTTTATTTTTTAAACTGAACTCTTATAAGTAAGTAATATATGGCTTTAAAAATGGAAATATTCACTTCCTGCATGTAATAATTTTTAGCTTATTTTATTTTTGTAAATGTTTGTAATAAATACTATTGTGCAACTTTACTAGATAAATACTATTCTATTTATTGAAGTTATTGTAAACGTTTTTGAAAACTCAATATTTATATTCGCTTCGTGCATGTAATTATTTGATTGTATCAAGATATTGCTAGTTAAGAGTATTTGTGTTATGCAGCAAAAAAAAATCAATACTTAATTGCATTTTAATTTGAACTCTAGATAAATACTATTTCCGTGTGTTGTTATATTACTAAATTTTGCTAAATAAACTTTAATATCTACTGCGTACTTGTAATTGTTTAATATTAAATTGTATTAACATTATTGTTTAAGTTGCTTACAATGTTACAAATATATTGAAATATCAAAAAAAAAAATTTATATAAATTAAGTCAAATACAAAATAAATAGCGTTTCAATATACGAATTCACTTCCTGCATGTAATAATTTTGAATTGCTTTATTTGTGTTAAGGCTTAAATAAATAATTAAATTAAACTATAATTTAAAGCATTATAATAAAAAAAGGTATACTACGAATAAATTTCCAATGAACACATTTATGAAAACGGAACTCACACGAAACGTAAGCAATAATAAATAAAATTAAATAAATTTGGAAAAATCAAATCGATATTCAAAAGTACGTGAAATAATCGTTTATTTTTTGACAGTGTAAAACTATCGATACTATTGATAGTATTAGAAGCTTTGAAATTTGGTATTTAGTATAGATTTTTTTATTTTAATTTCATTTGATTTTCAATAATTGTATTTTGTTTGAGGAATATTTTTATTTTGGAATTATGGATAAACTTGATTTGGATTTTAAACCTGAATTTTGAATAAAGTAGAAGAATTTTGTTCGGAATTTGACCAATTCTTAAACAAATATTGTCCAGTTTGATAATCAGAAGCGGATTTGTATTCTTAAATGAATTTTCAAAAAATTTAAAATTCGAAAATGCTAAATAGAACTAGGCAATGGTTTTTTTGACTATAGGTTTTTGTCAAATCTCTAAATTTAGGCCAGTTTGAAAATTATTATTGCTGTAAATATCAAATTATACTGCATTAAAAAATATCTTTTAATCAAAGAATACATTTATAATCAATAAATCATTAGTAGTTAGTCCAAAAGATATCGGGTGCATAGTATTTAAAAACCGGTGAATTCATTGATGGCTCGGTTGATTTCAATCAAAATAGTATGTAATAAATACAAAAATCGGGGTAAACTGCCTGGTTCCGTTTAGCACAGAATATTTTCCGAAATACGTGTTAAATTTTCACTACAGCTTTGAAAGAGTTTGTCAAATCCAAAAATTATCAGTTTAGAATTTACTAATTCAGAATCCGTATAGCTGAGTGCTCTACAAGCCAAATTTGATTTTAATTTGTAGTTCTATTTATTTCGATCATAATTCAAAATTTCTTCAAACGTTCATATTAGAATTCCAATTCACCTCGATTCGGATCCATCGCATTTTACGCATTTCCTGTATTCTACTATTTTTTAACAAATTTTTAAAATCCTGTTTTCTATTATCAAAATTAAGATTTTGAAAAGCTCGGGCCTGAAAGGCTGGATTTTGAAAATTCGTGCTCTTTAAAACAGCGGGATTTTAATTTCGACATTTTGAAGAGCGGTTAGGCGACAAACCCGGTACAAATATTTTGAAAAAATTGTCACGAATAGCGCAAACGGATATCGTTCGATAATTTATTTTAATCATGTCAACGGTGACTACTTTCGCTTGTTTAAAGTGCGTAATCAATGGACGTAAATGAATTTTGGTACTTAGTAGTCCTATGAAAATTTCATAAAGGATCGCGTCCAAATTACTGTTGTAAGTTGCGCCATACTATTATAACGAGTACATTTGGTTGGTAGAACAAATAAGAAAAAGTTAAAAATAAATTTATCAGATCTAAGCCAACAAATTTTTTTATAGGCTCAAGTTGCTGTATTCTACTAAATTATATTTAAGAAGCGGCCATAAAATATTGCATACGATAGTTTTAATTTAAATTACTGGAGCTAGTGGTTTTTGTCTGCCGGAATCCACATATTTTATTCCAAATTATTATTGTGTCAACAATTTTAACTTCTAAGCTATAAGATGGCAACCTCATACTGAAGAAATATTGGGAACAGCTACAAAATACAATATTCTACGTTTTCTACGAATTGTCTACATACTCTACCAAATATCAAGATTGTCTACGAAAAAATCAATTATCTACACTATTTTCGACACCAGCATGTAGATAATTCCGAAATACGCGTAGACGTACAACACTGCTTGCAATGCCGGGCGAAATTTCAAATACCGGTATTCCGGTATTATATATTTTACAGATAATGATTCTGCATTGTAATTATTTATAAGAAGTTATAAAAAATTTATAAAAAGTTAAGCAGAATTTAAATTACCTGTCAACATTATTTCAGTCTCGTAATTTTAAGCTTAATGGTTAATTGTGCTTGATTTCGAACCGTAATGATGTGGTTTTGGACCATGCGTGGCCATTCCAGAACTGTAACTCCGAAAATCATCATGGACATATGCATCTGACAGATCTAATCCAAAACCTTAAAGTCCTCATAGCCATCTCACAAATCTAACATAAAACCATTGTGAGATCGATAACTATACCTCGTAAAATCTCGACTATTATTCTGTAAAAATCCAAAATAATAATAAAACTGTAATGTTAACCCTCTGGGACATAGTTTCCCATCTCAGAACTACGATAAAATTCGGAAAATCAACAGTCTGATAGATCTGAAATAAAAACTTATTGGGGTCGATGACCACCCCTAAAATCTCGACTATAGTGTTCCGTTGAAATCTAACAAATTGTTTAAACGGTAAAGATAAGCTTCTGACCCATATTTTAACAATAACAAAATTCTGAAAAACATGGTTATAAACATCTGATAGATCTAACATAAAAATAGAGTGAGAACAATGACCACCTCACCAAATTTCAAATAAAGTATTCCGTTAATATGTAAAATAATTAATTAAACCGTAATGATGAGCTTCTGGGCCATGTTTGGCTGTTCCAGAATAAAGAAAAAATTCTAAAAATCGCAAAGGGCTATCTGAAAGAAGCAAAGTGAGATCGGTGACAACCTCCCAAACTACGAACTTTATTCCGTTGAAATCTAAGAATCTTCGTTATACATATAATATTTGAATTTTTAGCTTATATTTTATCGCAAAAGATTATTTAAAAATGCTTATATAATTTAATAGATATTTCATTGTTGACTGGCATGGTAACATCGGAATCCAGCACTAATTATTGTTAGCTAGAGTTAATGGGCCTGCAGCCATAGTAAATGTTAGAATATTCCTAATTGCATGTATTATGTTGGCCATAAACGTTTTGAATGAGCTTGGCCTCCCGCTGACCCAACAAAGTGTAATGGTTGAATCAGGCAAATGGTATTACGCATGATTGCATCGGAATCCATAGCACTAATTGATTTTAAAAATAAATTTGGATTCTTCCACCATAAATTATTGTTAGTGACAGCTGCAGAAAAATGTGCCACGTAACGCTATCTCTGCAGGATTTTCATTTCACTTTACATGATGCCTTGCATTAAGCCATTTGGTCCTAGACTATTTTTTACTGCAGATGTTATATTATTGTGAGACTGCTTTATTCTGGAATGTTGCCATTCTCAATGAATATTTGTAATTGTACTTAAACTGTCGTCATTGCTGTTGTTATTTGAAAAGTTTTATGTTATTTGATGTGGGAGATTTTTGCATTGCCTTCTTGCAGATCGAACGGTTGTTGTATGTCAGCAGCGTCGGTATGTGGCGGAGTTGTATTGCCGGTACCGGGATAACAAGCTTTGTTGCTTAACATGTGGTTCGTAATGAATAACCAATAAAATACGAAGCCTCTGCTCTGATTTTGCTGTACGATTATTTGGATTAACACCGGTGAAGTCCAGACAATCAGAAACCAATATTGTTGTACATTATTTTTGGTTTTGCTTTATTTAGATCTGGTCTCATTTACACATGAAATGTATGCTGCCTAAAAAGTTTATATGAAATAAGCAAAATGCAAAAATGTAAAAAATTAATCTTTACTGCATCGGTATCGGGTTTCTGGAAATATTTCAGGTTACTCATTCTGCATGTTGTATTCTAAACATACATGTGTTGATCTCCTTGAGCTTATCTCAACAGTCAATAATAAATGTATTATATGAGAACTCGTATACATATGTAAAACCCATGTGATTTAAAAGAAACCAATTTTTGAGCGAGAGAAGAATCTTTCAAATTATTTTCGTTACATATTTTATGGAAAGAACAATTTTAAAATTGAGCCACATATCTGATAGTTTCTACATTATACATACAAATTCTTTCTTAGTTTTATAAGTACATACATTTATAAGTATATTGCATACGCTCAAACCATTTATCGAAACACCTTTGCCAGTCCGAAGATGATAGCTCCAAAACATGGGTTTTATACGCTTCAATCGCTTCTTCAGGCGATACAAGTTGTTGTCCATGCATCTTATCGTTGATTGTTGGGAACAGGAAGAAGAAATTGGGTTGTTGGTTTTCCTTCGCATTGGAAGACCCAAACAGTCGATTGCCCTTTTCTTTCCGGCTTATATACGCATAAAAACATGACTCGTCACCTGTCACGATATTGTATACGATTTTGGAAGTAGCTCCAAGGAATTGTTCAAGCATTTGGCGCCACCAATCGACATAAACCTTTTTTTGAGCGTGTGTTAACAAATGTGGAATCCAATGTGCACATAGCTGCCGCACCTTTAAATGTTCATGTAAGGTCGTATGTTTGCTGGTGTTACTAATGCCTAGGCATCAATTTTCTCACAGCATCGATGTTTTCTGGCACAACAGCTGTTTTTGGACGACCTTTACGAGGCTCGTCTTTGAGTGAACCTCGTTCGCGAATGAAGTGATTCAAAGCACTGTTGTTGAGTAGCCCTGTGAAAATGTTCACTCGATTATTCCATTTTTACACTGAATTCAATTTTTGAAGTAAATAAAAAACAATGTTGCGATGCGAACTGACAGATGACTTTTGAGAAACATAACCTCCAAAGATGTTACACTTTTTGACTGACATAGAGATTTTCATCGGAAAACACTAGTTTGACACGAGATATAAACATACATTTAGTTTCATGCATTGCAATGATTAAAAAGACAAAGAAAAGTGAAATTTTGGGACTTCCCTGTAAGAGGTAATCTGCTTCCGATGGCGGCTACAAAGTTTTAGCTAAGCTGTTGAATTAAAAAGTCCAGCTAAGTGTGAAAAACTCTGATTATACCAGTTAGTTGCTATTGCATCTATCGGGTTCTAATAAAAAAACGCGACAACTTGATAATTACACAGTCGACGTTTAATAGCGTGCTTCGGATAATGAATAATAAGTCACAGCCATAAATAAATTCTACATACACGAATTGCAATGGAACAAACCGAACATTTTAGTAATAAAAAAACCAAATGAAGTTTGTATTCCATTTAAAAACTATATGCAGCCAAAACTGCTAAAATTTTCATTAAACCAAAGTAAGACGAAAATCAGCCAAATATAATTCGTTTTGGAAAGTTTAAAAATGATAAACTCATAAACCATGAGGAAAATTTAGTCAACGTATTGCAATAACGTCTTACAGAGTATAAAACCGATTAATACAATTAAAATTTAATAATGACTAAAAATATAGCAATATTTTCTATTTGCAGTACATATTGCCAACTCAAAACCTACACTACTTGCTAGGAATGAATTCGGTGTTCCTTTAAATTTATGTTTGGTAATCGTATTTTCCGACGTACTGAATGGGTAATTTTTATCTCTTACCATAGAGAAATTCAATTTTTACCACTTTTACGGTGTCACCTTTGGTGGCTCAATTCTTTCCGAAAACATTTTAATTTCGAGGAATATTTGCACTAAAATGTTAAAAAGTTTATATTGAAATAATCAAAATGTCAACTGACATCTGGAAAAAATCAGAAATATTGCCAGATCAAAGACCATTGTTTCACCTGTCTCCGGTAATTATAATCAAAATTTGAGTTTACAATTTTTGCGGTAAAATTGATTAGTCTGTTCCGGCTCAGAATGCCTAGAATTTTTGACATTTTTTTATTCATCTAATCTTTCAATTGTTTTGCCACGTTATTATATGTGTCACCGTTTCCAACAATCATTTGCTTGCGATATCGCGCTTGTAATATTTTATGAAATTTAGACAATTTTTTTCTGCCGATTAAAAATGCAGCTGCAACAAGCTCAAATAGTCATCGTTATACATGGTCTAAGTTTATCCATTGCATTTATGGAATTGTATTATGTTCCAATTTACGTTTAAACACATTGCAGGGGGTCAATTCTCGTTCCGTGAAAAAATTTAATGAAAAAATCTTTCCATTCCCGATATGTCATTTTGTACTCATTTTATCTTTTCACTCAACGGAATTAAGCAATTTTTTTTACACGATGAAAAGAAGTGCTGAACATAATGTGGAAAAATAATTTATTTTTTGAATTTTTTATTGATTGGGTCCATTTATTTTGTTCATTTGTCTGTCAAAATTTTGTGTTTTCTAACGAAAAGTCATTTTTTGTTTTATGAGAATTTTTTAATCGTATTTTAAAGAATTCCTTACCAAACAACATATGCATTAACCATTTGATTGTAGTGAACCGTATAATTGTGGATAATTGATGTTTTGGAATTGTGGATGATTGGATTTTATATAATGGATAGCATGCGTATAATAATTATCGAAGGACGTAGACGAAATTGGCAAAGGTTTGTTTATATAAATTATGTTTATAATTTTCTGCTTAAAATTATTATCTTGATACTAGATACGTAAAACAATTTCGAGTTGCTCACAGATAATGAATTTTTAAATTTATAACGATTTAATTTATATAGATTTAATTAATAAACTGTCGCCTTTATTTACGGAAACCTATAAAATACATGCCATTCCTTCATATTTGGAAGTAATTTGTGAATTACGTTTTTTTGCGACAGGAAGCTTTTAGTGAGCGGTTGGCCAAGATGCGATGTTGCTGATGTCACAGACGTCTGTAAGCCGCATTATTAATGAAGTGGCTGAAGCACTAAATTTAGTGGCGCACGAATATGTAAAATTTCCGAGTGGTACAGAAATCCTGTGAACAAAGCAGACATCTTTTGAAATTCACCACATTCGGATCGTGAAATTAAGCATATTTATTATTCTAGAAAGGGCTGGCACTCGAAAAACGTGCAAATAGTTTGCGAAAGCAACTAAATGCTAGATTTGGTGGAACAACACGTGACCCTTATATTTGGCGTTGTTCCAATTTGCAACAGCAGCTAGAATTAAAATATCGAAACGGGGAGAGGGAAATGTGGTTGTTGGGTGATAGTGGATATCCTTTATAGTCATGCGGCTGATGACCCCATACTAACCCCAGTTTTCGAAGGGGAACGGAAATATAATGTGGCCCATAAAAAAACAAGGTCCATTGTCGAGAGATGTATAGGCATTTTAAAAGACGATATAAGCGCCTGTCTAAGGATAGAGTATTATATTACTCTTCTGCAAAAGCAGGAAAAATAATAAATGCTTGTGCGGTTCTTCACAACATTTTAATAAGAGCGCGAGTTCCTTTGCTCGGTCGGTTGATGACTCAGAGCGTCTGATTGATGCACGAAGAATACAATCGAATGAAATATCCTAATATTTCTCGTAACTGTTATATATTTTACATAAATAAAACTTTTATTATAAAATAAACTCTAATTTTTAAATTTTTATTTCTAATTTTTTTCTTCGATTTTCAAACATTTAACAATTTTTTCGTCAACTTGTTGAGTTGATACTCGTTTTCGTTTTCTGGCTGTGGCTGCTGACCGAGTGGTGGGATTGTAAATGTATACGCGATATTTGGTTGAATGGCACACGATGCTTACATATGTTAATGGAACTTACTTTTGGTCCATAATATTTTAATAAGGGCATAGATTCCATTGCCAGATAATATAGATCTAGAAGAAGAAGATGATCATTTAATTCCTCGATGGATAAAAGAAGCGAATCGGTTAAACGAAGGGTTGAAGCAAACCTAATAACCGAATATTTTGAATAATTTTTAGATTTTTTAAATAAATTAACTATAATTTGTTTTTTTCGCATTCAACTCTTTCAGTCTCCAACTTAATTTTAAATTCTTCTATCTTCACTTTAGTTTTCTGGCTGATGGCCGAGTGGGTGGAGCATCACCAGAAGTAGGCCGAGTAAGTGAAGATGGCCGAGTGTTGGCCGGTGTTGTTTGTTGAGACGAATCTTGTGGGTCATCTGTAACTATTACTAAAGGCAGAGGGGGTGAAGAATTCGGTGCATTGCAGTCGGTTTCTAACTCAACCCACAAACAAATAAGTGTATGAATTATTAATATTTTTATTGGTGTTGGGGATTCACAATCCTACCGTGTCACCCAATTCGAGCACCTCAATGTCTCCGTCCACGGCTTGTGTAGTCATTATTGCTACAATTCGCACTTCATTATCTGTTAAGAGGTTTCAAAATTTAACCCTACTTCCCTACGGTTCCGTTAACCCTATTTTTACTCATTGATACTGCTAATTGTGTAACTTACTTTTGGTCCATCCAAAACTTTCGCAAGCATTTAATTCTGTGGCTAACGCATTCCAAGAATTGTCTTTCGTATGTGCCCCATCAAACGACGTGAACCTACAATTATGAAAAATTAGAACGTAATTTAAAATTTAAATCAGGTTTTACATAAATTTATTGTTTAACAATCGTCTGCCATATCTATATTTCCTTCAAGGAAATCATTTCTGTTGCTCACTAGCACTCTTTCCTTTCGTTTTTTCTATTTTTTTTAAAAATCGGAATAATTGATTTAAAATAAAACTTTACACATTTAATTTTCAAATGTTGAAATAGCATTCTTACGTCCAAAATACTCAGTGAGAAATTCTTTTTCATATGAAAAAATTGTGACGTAGTTTTTTTCCTTCTCATGGGACGCGAATCGGAAATGTGAATTTCTCACTGAAAATGTTTTTTATTATACTTTTCATAGAACAAGAATTGAGTAGTAAACAAACAAATCTTTTATCAGTGCCTCGACCGGCAATTTGGCTTTGCTTATAGGAGAACTACAAGCAATTCTATTGGCGTCCGTAAAATGAAGGAATTTTTCAAAAATTATTTTTCGTGTATCCCTCGGTAAATTAGCGTACGCCGTAAAATTAGCAGTTCGCACGATTTGCATATCGGTAAGTAAACCCCGCAGGTATTTAAAATTATCCTGTTACATTTCTTGATACGTTATTTGTAGCATGGATACTAAACAGTATAGTCGATGAAATTTAGTTCGAATAGTAACTTCAAAGAATTTTTTTGCGTCCAGAAATTAGAAAATATAAATTCGAGCCGGAGTTGATTTTATCAAGGTGCACTTTAACGAAACCAAATAAAATGTCGTTACGTATCGGTTTCATCATATAGTTGATATGACGCCTGTTATGTACAAGTAAATCTTTCAAATGAATATTGTATTCACCTTCATTACCCAATTTTAACATTTATTTCTTAAATAAAAAGGAAAAATGCAAATATTGTAGGGCGACCACAGGAATGGGTTATGCAATTGAATTTTTTGCCCGATGGGTTTCCAAGCTTCTTATAAATATTGGAATTTTTGAGTATATTTTTACTGGATCACTGTTTGATATCAGTTAAAAAACCTTCCTTATGGTTTTGGTCATTGAGGTACCGTGACCAAATGGGGTTTATTTGGACAGCTCTGTTTTTGGTTTTAAAATTTGACCCTGTATAAAGTTACTTTACATAGGTTTTTGACTTTTTTCGAATATTTTGTAAATTGTATACTAACACTGCAATATATGCAAGAAAACTCTATTTTGCTTAAATTCCGTAATCTGAACATAGCAACACATATTATACACATAAGAGCACGCCACTGCCATTAAAACCCTTGGTTCCAGAAATAGAGTTACGTGGTTCCATTACAAGAAAGAAATTATAGATTAATGCTGATTGCTAACAGATACAATCATTTTCGACATTGTCCAAATTTGCTACTATGTCGACATCATTTTTTTAATTATCAAGAAATATTCTCTACACGTGTAGAGTACAACACTGCCGCCAATAGCATACGCCAGTGTATTTCATGAATTGTACGTCATAAGCAAGGCAATTAATAACGGCAGCTCATTCAAACTCCTCTCCGCTACTAAAATTGGAGTCTCTCGAAGTTTCTTGTAAACAAAAACGGCGTACGATTGCTATACATGTATGCGTGCACGCATAAAACAAAAATATTCCATATTTCGACTAAAATTTTCCATTTAAACCTGTTTCATAGATAATATAGTCCTTAAACTATACAGATGGTGACCGAACTAAAAGAAACACACCTAAAATCTTAACAAACATAATTTTATTTATGCTCATTTATCAACCGCCTCAAATTACACTTACACCATTTCTCAAGTTGGTATTATGATGTTTGCCCTTCCCTACTTCGCAACTTGTTACACTCGATTTTAAAATTTAAATGGCTTGAAAACATACGTTCGTATTTTTATTTTTTACTTGCTTGAATTATATAGACGAATACCCAACTTAAGCATACTGATGTGTACGGCTACAAATCTTTTTGGAAAAGGACGAAAAATCAAATATTCAAGATGAACAGAAACATTTGAGGATTTTATCTGTTTCTTTGATGAGTCCTTTTCGTCTTTTTAAATTTCAAACAGGTATTTTTTGTGTACATTTTAGGTTGCTTATTTGGTAATACCATTGAATTTGTATTGTTGCTGGCTTGTTGGTTGGTTGGTTGGTTGGTTGGTTGGTTGGTGATATTCCTATTGTAAAATTTACAACAATGACTTAGTAATTTTTCATCCCTAAAAAAAATTTGTTTCTATTTTTAACAACAGAATCTCTCAAATGATTATTATTCCGTTTTATATGTGTGTTCTGTACTCGTATGCAGTACTATAGTGAATTCTATTATTTAAGGATTTTTTTATGATTTGTAATAGAAATACATATCTAACAGAAATACAAAATATTATTTTGAATTTATGTTCTCTACCCATATATCATATGAATCAGATGATGTTATAGAAAGTTTTCCCCGTTCTTGTGTTGTATTCTATATATGAATGGTCTCAATGGAATAAGTATTGTGACTATATATGAACTGATTTATTCAATGAACATTGATAATATTGGAATACAACATATATACACGATGGATTTATAGATAATAATAAATAACGTCGAAAGGCAGAAAAATGGTTTTGTATACAATTTTTTTTTTGGCGAGGGGAGTTGGAGGTTCAATATGTATGTACCGAGTTTCTGTGCGAAAATCGATGGGAAATGGGAGATGACATTTTTTACGATTTGGTTCTGTATAATAAATGCCTATTGTAGATTTATATACGAGTATTTTTTTATAAAATCTAAATTTATTATTGATTTTGTGTTGTTATTAAAAATAATAAAATTTGTAATGAACAGACATTTGTTAAGTAATCAGTTAAATATAGCAGATTGGCTTTTAAAAATGAAGCGGTTTTTAGTAGTAATACTGCATTCATTACTGTCTTGCTAGAGATGAATTTTTTTGTCTATTCAAATATGCAAAATCTTTTTCTTTTTCCATCAATGTTGTCATGCCAAAAGTGTTTCGTTTCTTGATCTTATACGTAATTAAGTCTTCGTATATTTAACCCTTTCACTACTGATGCACATATTAAAATGTGCATCTTATTAAAACCTTAAAACAAAAATTCGTCAATAAAGCCGCTTTTATGGTTGTGTACTTTTCTTCGTTCGTTCGGTCTGACAATTTTTTTCGACCAATAATCTCTTGTGAAAAAATGTAGGTCGAAAAAATTGTCAGAACGAACGAACGAAGAAAAGAACACCAACCATAAAACCGCCTTAAGTTATGCTATTCTACTTAGCACTGTTTTTAAATAATGCTCATTATTATTACGAAAAACACGCTAAAATAATGCAAACTTAAAGATTAACAGTCAAATTATAAAAAATTTACATTAGTTGCAATAATGTTTGATTCATCAGATGACCAACGTGATCTTCATCAAATGTGTATTACAACATTAACAAGTTTTGAAATGTTGTACTAAGCGTGTAACGGGATTAACTTAGTGATATTAAATATATTTTGGTAAGTTTATAATTATCAAATTAATTAAAAGAGCAGTAAAGTGCAATTAAAAGCGTGTACATAATAATGTACAATTTTGGTTTATGCATTTGTACATTAAAATACAAGTAAAGTACAATATTGGATTTGTTCATTATAATGTACCAGATTTATTTATTTATTTTATTTAATTATTTATTTAAAGAAATCTATTCTGTGAATTACATGTATGATTTCAGAATTTAATTTAAAACAAAAATATTAAAAAAAAAAAAAAAAATAAAGAAAATTAAAACACAGAAATATAAATCTTAACAATTAAAAATTTAAAACATAATTCTTAAGTATATTTTTGAACTTGTCCTTTGATAAATTAAAGTCAAATAGGTCGTCGACGATGTTGAACGATTTAGACGACCTATTAATGGGGTTATTTTCTCCATAGTTTGTGGAATGGTGTTCTAGTGCTAAAAACTCATGGTTTCGAAATGTTCTGTAAGGCACATTAAACGTTATTTTCAAGCGTGCATATTTTGTAATCCGTGCATCTTGTAGAGTATGGAGGTAACCGAGCCACATTTTCATGGAATGGTAAATTGTTGTTGTAATTCCAGTCACTTTTTTTAAACAAGAAAATCAGAAACTTATTTTCAATGCTTTCAATTATTTTAATGTGTACAGCATAGTATGGATTCCAGACCGGTACAGCGAATTCCAGTTGAGAACGAACGTAGGCAAAATAGAGTGAACATAAGGTTTGAATATCTTTAAATTCACCTGTCCACCTTTTAACAAATCCAAACATGGCTTTAGCTCTCGCAATACAAGTTTCAATATGCCTATTGAAACTAGCATTCTCGACAAATGTAACATCTAGATCTATGATCTCATTAGCTCTTTGCAATACTTCGTTGTTGACTTTGTAGGGAGTAATTAGCGGATTTCACTTACGATGGAAAGACATGATCTTGCATTTCTTAATATTTAAGTAAAGCGAGTTTCGATCACACCACTCACTTAATCTATCGATGTCCTCTTGAAGTTTCTTCGTATCTAGCTTTCCATTAACAGTTCGAACAATTTTCACGTCATCAGTAAATATGAGCACGTTTGAGTTTTTGATTATCTCGGTTATTTGATCTATAAAAAAATAAATATCTACGGCCCGATGTGAGATCCTTGGGGAGCACCAGACGTAACTTTAATAACGTTTGATTTCTCATTTCCCATGATGGAATCAAATGCTTTACTGAAATCCGTGTACGCTACATCAACTTGATGATGGTTTTCTATCTCATTAATTATTTTACTGGTGAATTCAACCAGATTAGTTGATGTGGATCGGCCAGGCATAAACCCGTGCTGGTTTGATGATATATGACGTGCAATTCTGGATTTAAAGTTGTAGATATATGTGACTAAAACTAATATTTTGCCCGAAAAGCCGAAAATTTTAGAAAATTTTAGAAAATTTTAAATTTCCATGAAAATTTCAAGACAATCAAAGTTGTGATTGGCACTACAGGCGCACACGTGTTTGGCCCAAAGGATGAATTGTTTTACTTCATAGTCCTCAGAAACCGCAAGTTCCGGAAACCAAACCTAGTAGCACTCACTTATAATCATGTCCGTTACTGACCTTGAAAATTTCCAAATGGGCCAATACATTTGACGGGGATTTGCTTCAATAACTCCTGGAAGCGAAGAGTTCCGGAAACTAAACCTAATAGTAACAACTCGTCAGTATTCTCGTCTTTTACAAACCATACAAATTGCAAGCCAATACCACCGTTGTGACTAGCACTATTAACTGACATGTATATTTAGTTTAATGTAATTAAATTTGAAATTTTTTCGATTAAATATGTCTGGGTTCCGAATATATTTTTTTCTTTCCATGCAATATGATTTATTACGAGGTTTTAATTTTTCTTGGGCTGAATTAGAGTCAATTTAAATAATTTTAGTGAAATCCTGGGCTAGTATAAACATACAACTTTAGTGTTGCCTGATGCAAAAATTTATTTTTTCTGGGATGACTTTCTGGGCTAACTTCACATACAATTTCCAAATGTGTGATGTTTCAAATTTAAATCGATTAATGACTTCAGTTTTTGTTTAAAAATTTGCAGTAATGTCGTAACGCTCGCTTGGAGCTTGGCCTAATAGTAGTAGTTTTTTATTTCTTTCCATTGCGGGTTACTGGTAAATGTTGTCTCAGGTACGCAACTAAATTTCCGGGTTTCACACATAGATGGTACTAGCGACACATCTAGTTGTCATTTATGAAAGAAGTTGTGTTTTGTTCATAGCGTGAACAGTTATTAACGATAACCAGTTGTAATGCCAGCATATAAAGCATCGCAAAAATATTTTTTCTAAGAACGAAAATGTTTAGTTTTTTTTCGAAACAAACAGCATTTGCGGGAAACTTTGATTTTCTTTATCAACTTGAAAAAAATGCAGCTGATGCGCGTCATTTGCCTAGGCTGAGGCCTATGGCGAACAAGAACCATCGAAAACTAAAATTCAAGATCAACTTGTGGAGGCATTAAATAGGACTCAGCGCGGTATTTTATCAAGCGTTTGCATGCTGTGGGAAAAATTTAAATTAAGGGATAATGACAGCCGCATGAGTTGACTGAGAGACAGATGAAAAAGATTACCAACTTACGATATTTTGCTTGTACGGCATGAAAACAAGAGCTTCCTGCATCAAATTGTTACGGGAGATGAGAATTGGGTCTTTTTTTTAAGTATCCCAAACGCCAAAAAGTCGTGGATTTCACCTGGCGACGTATCAACATCGACGGCACGGCCAAATCTCTTTGGAAAGAAGACAATGCTTTGCGGTTGGTGGTACCAGAAAGGAATCGTTTACTAAAAACTGCTGAAGCAGGGCGAAACTGTCAATGGGCAACGCTACCGATAACAACTCATCAATCTGAACCATGCATTGCACGAAAAACGACCTGAATGTGGTGCGAGACATGAACGAGTGATACTGCAGCACGACAACGCTCGAACAGCCGAAACTTTTTCTGCATTAATCACTATCACATGTACATATCATTATGCATTTCCGCTGATGCACGTTTAAATAATTAAAGAAGTAGATTCTTTTCAGACAAAAAAATTTCGAATGACGCCACATAGCTCTTTCTTGTATTTGTTCAATATGATTGTATGCACAACGAATATTTACATGTTTTTCTTCGTTACACATTAAAAAAATTGCAGACATTTTGGATCTTCATTTGGTAATAGAAGTAAAGAGCCAATTTGATGATACACTTGTCTCTGTATTTTAAAAATTTAATCAAAATTACGGTTTTGCGCATCTGAATTTGAAATAATTTTGACAGCAAAGGAAGTCATTTGAAAACATGAATTAGATTTTTTTATTTTTCTCAAAAATAATTTTGAATATGAAGTATGACCCACCAACAATGATTAATGGTTTGATTGGTGAATTTAGCGGTGGTGAATTCACTTTTCCAGATGCGCAACACATTCCAGCAGACTTATTCTTAGACTCATATGCGAAAGCAAGACGATTAAATGAACATAAAGTTAATGCTCTGGATAATTGCATTCTAACTCGATTTTCGAATTGTCCCAGCTGTCTATTTGAATCAGTAATACACCGTCTGCATTATTTCCAAGCATGTCGCGCGCCGTTCAAGACTTTCTGCAGCGCGTGATGTAGCCATACAACCGAGTCAGCTCTTACAAACCAATTTTAATTCCTATTCAAATGTGATTAATGCACTCAATTGATATATTAGCACTCGAAAACAGAAAAAATAATAATAAATTTAGGTTTTTTCATAACCCGACTAAACACCATCTATCGGGTCCAAAATTCACAGAAACCCACTTACAGCCAGGACAAACAAATATTCAAAATCTGGAGTCAATTGGACATATATTTCCTGAGATTAGTGGTATAGAACATAATGCACCAACAAGTCTGGTCTGAACATCGCATCCATATGTCGCTAGAGTCGTTCGATGGGACAATTTCTAAGCTAACTGGCCATATAGGAGGCCATATCCGCAGAATAACTCTGTGAGTTGGCCAATATTTTTTTCAATGGATCAATCAACTTTTCGAAATTTTGTTTATTCACACACATCAACAAAACCTTTCTTATCGTATCATTTATATGTTGGTAATGTCGTTCGATGGAGCAGGTGCCAGTCCAACTGACCATATAGGCCACATCCGCGGAATAACTCTGTGAGGCTGACTAATATTTTTTTCAATGGATTACCCAATTTTTCGAAATTTTGTTTATTCACACACATCAACAAAACCTTTCTGATTATCACATCCATATATTGGTAGTGTCGTTCGATGAAGCAATTTATAGGTTAACTGGCCATATTGGCCATATAAGCAGAATAACTGTGATTCTGTGCCAATATTTTTTTCAATGGACCACTCAATTTTTCTAAATTTTGTTTATTTACACACATCAACGAAACCCTTCAGAAGTGTCCTTCTATGAAACAATTTCTAAGTTAGCTGACCATATAGGCCACATCCGCGGAATAACTCTGTGAGCTAGCCAATATTTTTTTGAATGGATCAATAAATTTTTCGAAATTTTGTTTATTTACACACATCAACAAAGCTTTTCTGATCATTGCAACTATATACAGGGTCTTTCAATAAGAGCACTTCAACTTTTTTTTTGAATAAAACACAAACTGTTCGACTTTTGAACTAACTTTTTTTTATTAACGAATTTGAACATATACATTTAAGTATGAAACTCGATTTCTTTTGCATGACCACCTCGTGCACGTTTTACGAAGTCCAATCTTTGAACCCAATTTTCGAAAACTCTTTCGCATAAATCGGCCGAAATTCCAGCAATTTTACGATCTATATTGGCTCTGAGCTCTTGCAACGTCGCCGGCTTATTGGCATAGACCAATGACTTCACATAACCCCAAAGAAAATAATCTAGAGGTGTCAAATCACACGAGCGCGGCGGCCACTGGACTGGGCCCATTTCGCGAAATAACACGCTCATCGAACTTAGTCTTCAATAACGCGATTGTATCGTATGCTGTGTGGCATGTTGAAACGGTGGTTGCTGATGCACCCTTGTTCCCAGCCCTGTGAAATAAATTTCCCTGTATTTCTATATTGGGTAATTGTTTTCACGAAAAATGGTTAACCTACCCTTATTTAAGTTGATTCCTCTACTTCTCAAATTTAAAATAAATAGCGGTCCCAAATTGGAGAGTGGGTCAGTCCGTGTTCATTTAAGTCAGTCGTAAGGTGTTGATTATGTGATGAGTCGTTAAAAATAAAAATTTGTTTATAATATTTAGTGCTACACTCGCAAAAAAAATAAAAAAAATAAAAAAAAAGAATCCCTGTAATAATAAAACCTGAATGCGCGTGGGGATCGCGCTATGAAAGTGGTGTATGAAAAAAAATCTATTTAAAACAAATTACAATGGCGAAAGTATTGTAATACGCCTGTACCTATAAATTTAATTCAGTGCTTAAAGCTATTTACGGACGATATTGTGATGCCGTAAACTATGCGAGTTATTGTTAAACATTAAAATAATTAGACTAAAACCCGTACACTGTCGACAAAAAATCGTGTATGTTGAAAAGTTAACGTTTTGTTAAAAGAACTGTTTGAATGAGAAAAAAAAATATTATAAAAGTCCATACATTTTAATATTGCTAAGTGGATTAACTCGGTGAAATTTTATTGAACCTCCATGTTAGTTTATGTGAAACATTACACAAACAAATGTAAAACTCAACAAAGTGTAGTTAAGTCGATAAGTTAAGTGTATTTCACATCAAACCAAAATTTTTGTGAAAATTGAAAACTGAAAAATTAAAATTGTAAAGTTAATTCTAAATTATAAATTATGGTATAAAATTAAGAATACCTAGTGATAAAAGAATTGCCGTATAATCAAATAATAAGAATAAAACAAATCAACCTATCTAGTGTTAACGTGCATCGGTATTCATATACGCTATATACAGAAACAGTTGTACCGGCTTGGCTTGAACCGTCCATTTATGTATAAATAAATACTATCACAAACCTAAAGTATAAATATGGATTACATCGCAAATTATACTCGAACCGGATCGAAGGTCGCTGCTTTTTCCAGATGAGTTGATCACTTATATTATTCTTATTATTAAACTATTTGTTATTATTAACTATTTATTATTACTTATTTATTTAATATTAAATTATATTCTTTCATATTGATATTGTTTAGATCATACTTACTATTTTTGTATATTACTTTTTTTCGACAAGTTTTTTTGGAAGTAATATTCCTAATTTATTTAAGTATCACAAAAAAAGAACCACCCTATATCACTATTTATAAATTAACGTCGTTATGCAATTTTTTTAATCATCATTAAGTGTTTTGTTGTTGTTAGTATTAATATGTGTTGTCTTAGTTAAGTGAAAGTATTTAAAGGCCGGACCTCTCTGAGAAAAATTTTTGTTAATCTTAATTATTTATTAATTAAAAATTTAATTAATTTGGTTATTTGTTTTTTTTTGCAATAATTTTCTAGCCTAAAAGATGCTATCTTATTTACTAAACATTATTATTTATTTTTGAAATTGTTGAGATTTATTTTTTTTCGTTCTTCGTTTTGCTCGAAATATAAAGCATTAGTTATTCAATATAACTTAACACTAAAATTATTAATGTTTTTTTTCTCATACCAATGGTTCTAATTAAAATTAATTAAATCGAAATGAAATAAACTAAGTCTTATTACGGAAATGCTGAGTGTTTGGTGAAAGTTGGGTCGATGTTTCGTTACATATTTTCTTATCATGCGGTGTATTCAAGGTCCTCGTTCGCTCTGAACCCCCACGCCTAACCACCCTGAGCTTAAGCCGGCTATTATCACCGCTCAGAAGCGTAAACGAGGATATTCTGATAACAGATTCTAACCTGTACGTTATATTATGTAGTGTACAGCTTAGTTTCGTTACAATGTGACCCCGTCCTGTTGAAACCACATGTCGTCCAAGTCCATTCCATTCAATTGCGGCCAAAAAAAATCGCTTATCATATCGCGGTATCGATTTCCATTAACAGTAACGTGGCGATCGTTATCATCGATGAAAAAATATGGCCCAATGACGCCGCCGGCATGTAATCCGCACCAAACAGTGACTTTTTCGGGATGCAACGGTGCCTCATGGATCACGTGTGAGTGGCTTCCTGCCCAGTAACGCATATTTTGCTTGTTGACAAATCCATTTAGCCAAAAGTGAGCCTCATCGCTGAAGATAATTTTTCGGTGAAAATCTGCATCATTTTCGGTTTGCTCTTGAGCCCAATTCACGAATCGGCGTCGCTTCAAAAGGTCAAACGGCTTTAGTTGTTGTGTCAGCTTAATCTTATACGGATGTAGGCCAAGATCTTTACGTAAAATTCGCCACAATGATGTCACAGAAAGGCCCAATTGTTGCGAACGTCGTGTGAGCGACACATTCGCGTCTCCTTGAACTGAAGCCCTGGCGGCTGCGATTTTTTCAATACTTCGAGCACTTCATACTCTCGAGGGCACCAGAACATTATGTAGCGAAAACGTAGACTCAAATTTTGCCACTATACGGTCGATTGTCGAACGGGCTGGCTTGTTAAATGGACCGTAAAATGGCCGTAATGCACTTAAAGTAGCAGCAACAGATCGATTATTTTGATAAAAAATTTGCACGATTTGCAATCGCTGTTCACGTGTGTAGCGTTCCATGATGAAATGTATACTAATGAAGTTTCCAAATGACAAAAGATTAGTAAAAAATATGGCGTCGTTCGCCGTCCCTATCGGAAAAAAGTTGACGCGCACCTGTTGAAACACCCTATAATAATAGCATCGTTCGATGGGGTAATTTCTAAGCTAACTGACAATATAAGCCACATCCGCGGAATAACTCTGTGAGCTGGCCAATATTTTTTTCAGTGGACCACTCAATTTTTCAAGATATTGTTTATTCACACACTTCAACAAAGCCTTTCTGATAATCGAATCCATAAGTTTGTAGTGTCGTTCGATGGGACATTTCCTAAGCTAACTATCCATATAGGCCACATCCGCGGAATACTTCTGCGAGCTAGCCAAAATTTTTTCAACGGATCACAATTTTTCGATATTTTGTTAAAAAAAATTATGCATAAATTTTTGTTAGTTAACATCTAGTGTTTTTAACTTATTAGGGAATATTTTATTTTAAATAAATGTTTTTAATATTTGTATATTTTAGTATCAAAAACTTTTGTGGTGTTTTGATAATTTGTTGGTAGTGACAATTTGTTTACCCAGTGTACTATATTTTGTTAATTTAACAAATTTATGTGTGGGTGGGTTTTTGTTGATTTTGGTTTTTGTTGGAAACTTCACATCCGGCCATTTTTTTAAATGTTTCAAATGTGGTTTAGGAATAATTTTCTTGAAGCCGAAATATTTAAATAAACCGAGAAATCATAGAATTTTGCTGATTGATAACAGAAACAGTAATTTTTGGCTACTTTGTCGATGTCAACTTTTTAATTGTCTACATACATTCTCTACACATGTAGAATATGCATTATCTACACTGCCAATACTGGTCATTTATCCAATCTTGTGTTGAAATTTTCAATATTTCTAAATTTACAATACGTTAACATTCACTAATGTAAAGATTAACCAAAGAAAGTCTCAATGTACTCAGATTCTAATAGTTAGGTTCTATTCAAACTAAAACTACTATCAATATAGAAAAGTGTAATTTTATTAAAATGATTTGAATGGTGCCTATTTAATTGTCAAATCTTTGTTTATTTAAAAATTAAATAAGAATTTTATATAACGAAGCTTTATCGGTGGCTTAGCATTTCTTCATCAATAAGCAAATAAACCGATAATTTATTGTAAAAGTCGTAAAATTAAAATGTCATAGTAGACATGTTCAAGCAAATTATGAAAGTATTGCCACCTTAAATAGTTAAAATCGTAATCAAACATCATTAAAATTACACCTCTTGATCACCGGTATTCATGATTCATACCTTGTGCACACTCATATTTTAACCAAACGAAACTATCAACAGACAATTAATTAATGCAAAGGTATAAATCGTAATGCATAACAAATAAAAATATTTATAGTCTCGACAGTTTTCTTATTCAATCGCCTCGGTTGTATAATCACTAAAAAATTTATATCGCTTTTCAAAATTTTCGACAGAAATTTAATTTATTTATTTTTAAATAAATTAATTCCATACATTTTTGTATTGATATTGACGAATTATTTTTTCATTTTTTAAAATTATAATAACAACAACACCAAAATATATATAAAAATTTATTAAATAAACTTTATACTAGTTCTGTGTTGCTAGATAAAAATAGTGATAAATTTTAAACTTGATACAGTAATCACTAGAAATATTTATAAATTGTCTGCCGTTTAAGTTATGCATGAATAGAATAACCATTATAAAATTGGTCTACCACTATAAAGTATAAATCCAATATGTTAAGAAAATTAATTAAGAAAATCTACTGTGTCTCAAAAAAAAAATGATATTACACCTACACAAATTTAAGAAAAATCATAAAGTTAGTTTACAAACATAAATTGATATAATAAATTTCTCCAATAGGAAATAATTTTTTGAAAAATATTTAAACATTTACATAATAATATTAAATAAAAGTAACTGATAAACTATAAATGTCAAAAAGATAGTAATAGCTAGATAGTAAAAAAAATTGGATATAGGCTATTGTCTGATCTACATATACGTATTTATATACATGCAATTCATGAATAATATTATCGTAATATATTCATGCTGTGTATTAGGTTGCATAAGATAATCTCTCACTAGCATCGAGCTATTGTTGCGTTAACACAAGAAATTAGAAATTTAAATGAAGTTGCGAGACGGCTGACTGTTTAGTTTTCCGTTGATTTGATATGAAATTAAATTAGTCTTGTGTTAAATAAATAATCGTTATAACGATCGGGGACATTTCTCTCAATGACAGCATTTCTTGGTCCCCTTATTAGTTGTGTTAATCCATTTTTTTTTTTTTACCAAACCAGTGCCTAATATGGTAAACACGCACAAAATCAATGCACTTTACCCTAAATTATAAATGTATGCTACTACGTGAGTATGACAATGATGTATTTGGTATGCTGCTATATCATATAAGTGCCGTTGCATTATAAATTATATAATGATTTTTCTCGCTGGTTGGTATTTATCAGTAACGAGTTGGTTTCGATTAGGGTGACATATGATATATCTTCTTCGAAATTACGTATGTACAAAATAAAATAAAGTGATTATTAAATTTCGTATCGTGTTCGCAGACTTAAGATTAAGAAGTGAAAGTGGATTTGTATATACGAGTATTTATGTTTAAAGACCTGTTCGATATTAGTACGCCGCCGTCTTATCTATATAGGATGAAAAATAATTTAATGGCTAATTTTTAATGTACAGTAATTTATATAATTATTGCGATTACACACAAAAAAAAAACAGTAAGGAAATTTCGTAAATACCCTAATTAATTTTTGTAATGAATTTTATTTTTTGCCGCATTTCTTTAAGACGTATCTAAAAATAAATTTTATGCAAAACAATTTTCTGACGGAATGAAAAAGAATATTTTCTATCTACCTGCGATTTATCCCAATGTTATTTTTTTATGTGTGTATGTAACGGAAACAGTTATATCTCCTTAACTTAAATCATCCATGACCGTTTCGTATATACCTTTTTATAGCCCCATTAAAATTGTGTATTCTCAGGAATTATTTGTTTTAAAAGACGTAACGCAAAAAATACGGCAACAGAAAAAGAAAAATGACGTTAAATTATCTGAACACAAAATTAAATTAAAAATCAGCAGGTGGTCATCGATCGATTTCTTAAATGGTATTTAAAGTGACTATAAATAATAAATTTAGTCGAACGTTTATTATCGGCGTAAATACGCGCACAGTCAACAAAACTTACGTTCCGGTCAAACACATATAATTTTAATATTGATACATTTTGGTATGAGGAACTTAACAATTTTTTGTTGTTATTCTTAATTTAAATGTTTTAATTTAAATTATAAAAATAATAATTTAACGTTGGCCGTGGACTTGAATGAATTAATTTGATGTCAATTACCATATTTTTTTTTTCTGTTGGTCGGTTGTTATTGTTGTATTTTTTAAAATTTATGTAGGTAAATTACTTGTACATAAAATATATTTGAACATGCAATGGTGACTTCTTTAAGGTAATAATGTGAAGAAAATTACTCAAAATATTTTTTTTATAATAAAAGATGAAATAATTTATTTAAAAATAAATAACAAGCAGGAAACTGGTGTAAAAATTATGTCGCAGGTCTCTACACAAATTATAAATATGGGTTCAATGAGTTTTATGCGTGATTCATATTCTAAGTAAAATTTTTGATTTGTGGTATAGTAAGTACATGAAACTCTAAAAATAAATTCTAAAATTTTAAGTCTTTTGAACACAAAATTCAAGATTTAATTATTTTATTTCCGTTGTCACATTAGAGTGGCACACCACTCACCCTGCATTTTATCAAAAACTTATCTGACTAACTAAAGATGCTCTCACTGAGCAAGTTATTTTGAACAAGTAATTTGTTCAGTTCAGGACATCCGGTTGTGTGCCTTATACGATCGTTTCATTACCAACATTCAGAAGTTAAAACTTTGATCAGATATAAAATTTATCAAAAACCTCGAAATTTATTGGAACCACAAACTCAATTTCTTGAATTTTCAAGCGGTTTTTATTTATTTAAAATATTTAATTTATTATAACCATTTGATTAGAATTTTAAGATGCAATAAACTAAAAATTATTAAATTACGAAAAAATCAAAATTTAATTTTATTGAATAAAGTTCAAACAACTCATGGCGGTGAATTTAGTTGTAGTGATTTTTAAATGTCGGATAAATACTGGTGACCTGTGCGAGGTTAACGAGTTTATAAAATACTTACCATAATTGGTTGATCTATTAATTATTATCTATGTAACTAAACCAAACTTGTTAGCACAATTTTACAAATGACGTATATAATATTTTTTCTCTCTCTCTCTCTCTCTCTCCCTAGCTTTCATATCCCATGAAGGGATTTTGTCACTTGTACTATGGTCCTACATCCGTCTCGATCCATCGCTCTCGTCCTTAAGTTTCGACATCCTAATATGCGTAGGTTTTGTTCGTCGTCGTCGAGGTCTTCCTCTACGACGCACTCTGGCTGGTTGTTGGTGAAACACTTTGATGATTTGAATTGATCATTTATTGTTTTGGAGACCTTGCAATGTGGCCGAGCCATCTAACTCGATTGAGTCTGATGAATCCGATGATATCGCTACCTCCGAGAAGTTGTCTTATTTCGTGGTTCATACGACTCCGATATTCGTTGTTCGCAATTTTAATTGGAAGAAAGTTGGAAGTAATGACCTTCCTTTCGAATGTAGATAACAATCTACAATCGTTTCAGGTTTCGATCAAGCTCTCGCTTCCGAAGCCAGCACAGGTCTTATGAGTGCTTTATAATGTGCGAGCTTGCACAACTGCGATAGATGTTTAGTTCGCAATAATTCTGGTTGGGCGTAAAAAAAACTCGTTGTCCCACAGCGATTCGGGCTTTTATTTCACCCGAGATATTTCAAATTTTCACCGCTATCAAATTGATGGTCGCTAATTTCGAGATTTGCCATGGAGATGTTCCTGGATGTTGCTAAAATTTTGGTTTTACTACTGTTCACCTCCAAACCTAGTGTCTTGCGCAGCGATCGAGCGGTATGATACTATCCTTGACATCGCTAAGTTTCAGCCAAGAAGCACGATATCATCTGCATGTCCAAGAATTTGGCCTGATTTATTAAAGATAATACTTTACTGCAATGAATTTCAATGAAAAAAATTCAAAGAAAGAGACATAAAAGTTTATCGAGCCTAGGAACAAAGTAAATATTATATTTATTATATTTGTTATATTTATTGGGAGTACAAATTAATTCGATCCGTTTTTTTAATTTTAAAACGCATTTATTTTAAAATAAAATGAATATACAGTTTAATTAAAAGATTGTACATCGCTGCTTACGACTTTTTCCCACCTCTCAGGCAAATTTGAAGCCAATTTTCAATTTCTTCGGAAGAAGTGAACCGGTGACCTACCAAACCGTGTTGCTTCTGTCGGAATAACCAGTAATCAGAAGGAGCAATCTCAGGAGAATTCTGCGGGTGCGGTAAAATATCCCACTTGAGTGTGTCCAAATATTTTTTACGACTATTGCAAAGTGAAGCGCTCACCCGTAATAAAATCGCCAGATCGTAGCAGCTTTGGTGGTCTTTGGTGTTGATGTTGGCCGGGCAAACGCACTATTTTTTTGTCTTGGGATTATCGTAGAAACTCAACTTTTCGTCACTAGTAACTATCCGATGTAAAACGAACCTTTCTTGTTTGCCTTTTGAGCAGCCTCTCGCAAGAAAAAATCGCCTTTCCACGTCTCTTGGTTAAAATTCATAAAGGACTCAATTGCCTTGCTTTTGAATCATGCCCATAGATTTCAAACGTACGGAAACTGTTTGTTGGGTCATCTCCAATGTACTGACAAGCTCCTCTAGCGTTTGAATCAGATCTTCATCGAGCAATGCCTCTAATTCATTGTCTACGAATTTTTTATGGCTGTTCCAAGTGGGCTTATCGTCAACAGTGAAATCAGCATCTTTGAAGCGTCTAAACCATTCTCTGCATGATTTATCGCTTGTAGCATTAGTCACCGTAAACTACCACAGACATTCGATGTGCTTCAACTGCACTGTTTTTCCAATTAAAACAAAAAATTAACACTTCCCGCAAATGCGGTTTAGTTATCACAATCCGACATATTCAACACAGTAAAAAACACGTTTTGTATGAAACTCAAAACACCGACCAAAAAGCACAGTGGTTAAAGGTTTGGCGTTTGGATCGGGAGGTACTGGGCTCGAATCCCGATAAGAGCAGGATGCAAAAGGGATTTCTCATCATTTGATTACGATCGGTGATGAAAATCAACAAAACTATGACCCTCTGTCGGAGAGCACAACTCATGGGCCGACCCATCTACCATGTCAGTACTATAGCCTGGCATGGTGCTATGCAATGTGCAGATGGTTCTACGTAAATCGGACTTATACCCGTACGTCCTCGATTTGGCAAGCAATGCGTAAGGTATGATGGGAAAAGCGAACTGCGAAAGACTTGGGAGTGCTCCGGCCCCAGAACAGAAGGCTTAGATTAAAACATAAAAAATAATAAGAAACTCAAAGCAATACAAACTGTATTTTAACGGCTGTCACTATGAAGAATGTATTAAAGTCAGAGCCACTTTTTGAAAACGGACCGAGTTAATTATTGAATTTATTAAATTTATTATATTTATTGTGTTTATTGAATTTATTATATTTAGGTTATTTATTATATTTATTAAATTTTTTTTATTTATTATAATGGTTTATTAATTTATTACGAAGATAATAAATACAATAAATATATTTATTATCTTTGTTATTTTCATTATATTTATTTGATCATATTTACTATATTTGTTATATTTTTTATGTTTATTTTATAAATTTTATTATATTTATTACATCGAGGTGAGGTTTCCAAGACGTTGGAAGTTTGGTTTCGAACTAATGACACATTGAATTCTTTAAATTACAAAATTCGCTCGTCTCATCAGGCTACAGTGACCAAACTACAAAAATATTGAAAATACTCTGAATGTTTATACAAAGTATGGTCAATATGTCGCGAGCCTTAGTAACCTCCATTTTTATTGTATTTAACGCATACATGCGATTCCAATATGAAATTTTGGGTTTTTCTGGGTGATTTTTTTTTTTTTTTTTTCAGGTTTCAGTGGTTGCTTACTGCACACTTAGGCCAATTTTTAGGCCCATTGTGATACCACTCATTCACTCCACATCATTAACCCACCTACTTCACCTACTCACACAACTACAGTATACCACTTGCACATTGCAAGCTCCATGTGTACATTGACATGGAAGATGGGTCGGCGCGTGACACGGAATTCTGCACTCCATCAGAGGGTCTTAGTTGTATTTATTAGCATCACCGATCGTAATCGATGATGAAAATTCGATTTGCATCTAGCCTCTGATGGGATTCGGACCCAGCACCTCCCGGTCCAAGTGCCGAAGCTTTAACCACTGTACTTGTCCGGGTTTTCTGGATGATGGGCAGATCTTATTTTTACATCGAGGTTAGGCTACCCAGACGTTCAATAAAAAAACCTCTGGGCTACCCAGACGTTCAATAAAAAAAACCTCTGGAAATTCGCACTATGTGTGTGTACTAAGTCCACACTAAAATATGATTAGGAAGTTTTAAATTCGTCTGTATTAATTAATTAATTTAAGATTTTTTCGGCTTTTTATGCAAAATATTATTTATAATGATATTCACAATGTTAACGTCTTTTTGTCAGTCATTGAAAACATAGATGCCATTTACTCACAATACATCTACCACAAAAAGTAGAAAAATTTGCCCCCTCCCTCCTTCCTTCCATTTTTAAACTTCAGGGTACTTGTGTAAAGATACACAACCCTTACAAAAAAGAGAACTTTATTAAGTTTTTTCTTGGTAGTTTGGTTTCGTATTTATAAAAAGTTGGTCTACTCATCAGGTTGCATTAATTAATTAATGATGACAGATGAATTTAAAATTTCTTAATCGTATTTTAGTGAGAGCGTAGTACACACTCGTAGTGAACATTTCCAAAGGTTTTTTGATTTGGTGATATAATTCGCCAAATAGATAAGTTCTTGTGTTGTGCAAGAGTTAAAAAGAGTTGAGCAATTTGAATTTTTGCAGTTTGTTCGTTGCAACCTGATGAGTAGTCCAACTTTTTATCAGTATGAAACCAAACTGTGGAAGTTCTCATTTTTGAATGGTTGTGTATCTTTAAACCCTGAGGTTTAAAAATGGGGGGCGGCGAATGTATTTGTCTACTTTTTGTGGTAGATATATTGTGACAAAATGGCTTCATTTTTCAATTACTTAAACAAAGTTGTAAACATTGTGAATGTCATTATAAATAAAATTATGCCTAAAAATCCGAAAAAATCTTAAATAAATTAATTAATACAGAAGAATTTAAAACTTCTTAATTATATTATTCTTTTTATTATATTTAGTATATTTATTATATTTGTTATATTTGTCATGTGTATTATATCTTAATATACCTGTTATATTTATTTTGTTTATTATAATTATTTTATGTATAATATTATATGTATTTTATTTAGTATATTTATTACACCTATTACATATATTAAAACTGAACACAAGAAATTAGAATTTTATTTTTGCAATAAGTTTGGATGTTAAATATTTTAAATGTTTTGTTGGTTTCTACTGTGGTTCTAACGTGTACTACATTTATTGTATTTATTAAATTTGTTATATTTATTTTATTTATAATATTTAATAAATTTATTATAATTTTATTTTATCATATTTATTAAATTTATTATATTTAGTACATTATTTTATTTATTATGTTTATTATATTTATTAAATTTATTATATTTATATATTTATTATGGTTATTAAATTTATTAATTTTATTATATATATTAAATTTATTATATTAATTACGATTAGTATATTTAATAAATTTATTATATTTATGTATTTATTATAGTTTTTAAATGTATTATATTTATTACGTATATTATATTTAATAAACTTATTATTTTTATTGTATTTATTATATTTAATATATTTATATATTTATTATGGTTATTAAATTTATTATATTTATTATATTAATTACGGTTATTATATTTATTATATTTTTATACTTTTTCAAATATACTAGATTAATTATATTTAGCACATTATTATATTTATTACGTTTACTATATTTATTAAATTTATTATATTTGTATATTTATTATAGTTATTAAATTTATTATATTTAGTACATTATTTTATTTATTAAATTCATTATATTTATTGTGTTTATTATATTTAATAAATTTATTATTTTCATTATATTTATATATTTATTATGGTTATTAAATTTATTATTTTTATTATATTTATTTTATTTATAATATTTATTAAATTTATTATATTTATTACGATTATTATATTTAATAAATTTTTTTATATTTATGTATATATTTGGATGGTTATTTAATTTATTATATTTAATATATTATCATATTTATTAAAATATTACATTTAATAAATTTATTATTTTTAATTTATTTATTAAATTTATTATATTTATTATGTTTATCATATTTATTAAATTTATTATATTAATTACGATTATTTATGTTATTTATGTATTTACATAATGTATTTACGTATTTACATAATGTATTTATGTATTTACATAATGGCCATAATAATTGACCAATGGGTCCTAATGAACGGACGATTTGTTGGACAAAATATGGGAAAAATCAAAATAGTTACATGTCATATCATAGAATTGACATAGTCAGACAAACACCGGTCACAAGAAACAACGAAAAAAGGAACATTTCATCCTTAACCTTATAAACCCACTACTCAAACATATAATTATAGGATCATGGTCCATCGAATTCGTACAGTCAAAATCTTGTGTTAATTTTAAGTATTTAACACAGCCAGAATCGCCCATACGGGTGCCTCTGTAGACATAGCAATTGTTTCACTACGTCTGGCTGGAATTTCTTCTATTTTAGGAACAGTAAATTTTATTACTACTACCATTAATATACGATCTAGAGGAAATACCTTAGACCGTATACCTTTATTCGTTTGATCTGTAGTTATTACAGCAATTTTATTACTACTCTCGTTACCTGTTTTAGCAGGAGCTAATACAATACCTACTGATCGAAATTTAAATACTTCATTTTTTGACCCAGCATGAGGTGGTGACCCCATCTTATACCAACATTTATTTTGATTTTCAGGGCACCCAGGAGTTTATATTTTAATTCTCCCAGGATTTGGAATAATCTCACATGTAATTAGTCAAGAAAGAGGAAAAAAGGAAACATTTGGAGCATTAGGAATAATTTATGCAATACTAGCGATTGGTTTATTAGGGTTCATCGTTTGAGCTCATCATATATGTGGGTTTCAAATCCCTGAATTGTGTTGTTATACATCCCTGAGTTTTTGTAGGGAACAACCGTTTTGTTTTTGTTTAATATTTTGTAATCGAGTTAGTTTATACGTGAAAATAATACAGAGCGCATGTATAAAGACGCCTATAATTTTTATTAAAGGCTCTAATAATAAAATCCCACATTTTGGGGGCTCGTCCGGGATATTAGTTAATAGACGTGACGGGTAATTGTTTTTCATAAAATTCTGATGGAATTTTAGATGGAAAAGCATTTATTTATTGAAAAAAGTTTATTGAAAAATAAAAGACATTTTGTTTTTGTTTTTGTGCGCAATTGGTTTTGCGAATTTGCATGTGGTAAAAATGGATGAATTTGAAACAAAAACAGTAAAAGGCATGAAAGAAGAGTTATCCAAGTTGGGGCTTAGTACGGATGGAAAGCGAAATGAATTGATTCAACGCTATGAACGAGCGATGACGCTAACATGACAGTTTCACAAAAAATGTTTGCGGTTCCGAATCGGAAAGTAGAAGAAATGCGGATATGTATGCCGAGAAAACTAATTTCGCATTTAAAGACGTTGAAGATTCGGTATCAAAATTTAGCGGCGATGACAACTATCCAATTAAAAAATGGTTGATAGAGTTTTGTGAAACATCAGAACTATTAGGTTGGAGTAATTTACAGCGATTTGTGTATGCAAAGCGACTTTTGACGGGCACAGCCAAGATGCTATTACGTTCTACGAACGCAAAGGATTGGTAATCATTGCAACAAGTATTACTCGACGAATTTCATGTGAATGTTAGTAGCGCTACTGTTCACCAGATGCTAATAAAGACTAAAAAGGGAAAAGATGAAACTATACATCAGTACATTTTGCGTATGCGCGAAATTGGTGCATTGGCTGACATCGAGGACGAAGTAATTTTGGAATACATCATTGATGGTGTCTATATTGAGGATTCAAATAAAATTTGGTTATTTGATACCAAAAATTTTATAGATCTTCGACGGAAGTATGAAACATTTGAAAAATTAAAAATTAAACCGATGAACAAGGCTACCTCAAATAATATGAAATCTAATCAACCACTGGAGCAACCAGTGCTGAGTGGTAATAAATCAATAAATCCCCGACGTAATAAGATTAAGTGTTACAACTGTAATGAATACGGTCATCTGTCGAAGGATTGTCAAAGGAAATCCGATGGCGTAAAGTGCTTTAAGTGTAATACGTTTGGACACAAAAGTTTCGAGTGTCCTAATTTATCGAAAACGAATGTTAGCTTGTGTACGACAAAAGAACATCGAATGAAAATTGACGTATTAATTGACGATATGAAAGTGTGTGCTCTGATAGATACGGGAAGTTTCGTAAATTTGATCCGATCTGACGTTTATTCGAATTTGAGTACTATGAAACCTTTGAAATCCAGATCAACGTTGACGGGACTTGCTGGTAAGAAGATTGAGACATTTGGAAAATTTGAAGCAGATATCGTTATTAACGGTGACAATTTCCATGTGCCGGTACATGTAGTGCCTAACGATGTTATCCCAGTAAATCTTTTGATTGGCTGTGATTTGCTTTGTGAAGCAAAAGTGATTATCGATGAAAACGGTGTGAATATCCGTAAAAACGACGAATTTTGTGCGATACTATCGCACAAAATGTCACGCATGTTACCGACCGAAGTGATGCTCAGGCCGTTAAGCAATTATATCAGCAGTATTCACCGACATCGACGAAAACTTCAGATGTAAAATGCAAAATAATTTTGAAGGATGAAACGCCAATTAGTCAGAATCCAAGACGTTTGTCGATTTACGAGATGAAGCTGGTTTATAAAATAGTGAAGATTGGTTGAAAACCGGAATAATTGAACATAGTTCATCGGAGTTCTCTAGTCCGATTGTTTTGGTTTCAAAGAAAGACGGCTCAAAACGTTTGTGCGTGGATTATCGGAAAACTAACCGCCAAATTGTCAAAGATCGCTTCTTCCTTCCGCTGATAGAGGATCAGTTGGATCGGCTACAAGATGCTCGGGTATATTTAGCTTGCTCGATTTAAGAAACGGATTTTTTCATGTTGCTGTTGAAGAAAGCAGTCGCAAATATACATCGTTTGTGACACCAACGGGGCAGTATCAATTTAGGAAAGTACCGTTTGGGCTATGTAACAGTCCTGGTGTATTCATGAGATTCGTGGATAGCATCTTTCGTGATTTAATACGTAAAGGGATAATGTCGCTTTATCTCGACGACATCATTATTATGGCAACTGATAATGAATCAGCGATTGAAAATTTGAAAATTGACGGCAAGATAAGGCAAGATAAGTCCATCGGAATGCAAGACGAGGGCCGTGAGGAATTTTCCGCAGCCCATGACAAAGAAGCAGATTCAGCAATTTCTTGGTCTGACGGGATATTTTCGCAAATTTGTATACAACTATTCGTTGATCGCCAGGCCATTAAGCGATTTGTTGAGGGAGGGTGTGGATTTTGTGTTCGGAGAGGAGGAGATAATGGCGTTTAATTCGCTAAAACGACATCTCACGGGTAATCCTGTGCTTCAATTATTTAGGCACGGGCTGCCCACTGAACTTCATACAGACGCTTCAATGTACGACTACGGTCCCATATTGATGCAGCAGCATGACGATGGAAAGTTCCACCCAATTTATTACGCAAGCCGCAAGACGACAGATGCAGAGAAGAAATATAGCAGTTATGAGTTGTAAGTGTTGTCCATCATTTACGCACTTAAAAAATTTCGCGTTTATTTGATTGGCACGCATTTTAAAATTATTACGGACTGTGCCGCTTTCGAGATGCCGATGTAAAAACCAAGTTTGACTACTAGAGTGGCAAGATGGGCGCTGTCTCTCGAAGAATTCGACTACGAAATTAATCACCGACCAGGTACCCGAATGAAACACGTTGATGCCCTTTCACGCAATCCAGTTGTAATTGTTGACGATGATATTGTTTCTCGTCTGAAGTGTGCTCAGCAGGGTGACGGGTTTATCGCTGCAGTGATAAAATTACTTGAGAATGGCCCATACAAAGATTTTATGGTAGAAAGTGATCTTTTGTACAAAATAAAAGATGGTAACCAACTGTTAGTCGTCCCGCGCAAAATGTAAGCAGAAGTGATAAAGCGTAATCAAGAAATTGGTCATTACGGTGTACGGAAGGTGCAAGAGCTGATCGAACGAGATTTCTGGTTTGAAAAGATGTTTGACAAGATTACAACAAGCGTCAAGAATTGCGTTCAATGTATCTTGTGCAACCGAAAAACGGATAAAAAAGAAGGATACTTACATCCAATCGAAAAGGGAAATCTACCTCTTCATACTATACATTTAGATCATCTCGGGCCAATGGCGACAACTAAGAAGCAATATAATCATGTGTTAGTAATGATAGACGGTTTTACGAAGTTTGTGTGGATATATGCGACAAAATCCACAACATCGAAGGAAGTGTTGGAGAAACTCCAAAAGCATAGTGAAGTGTTTGGTAATCCAATGCGCATTGTGACTGACAAGAGAACCGCATTTACCAGCAACGAATTCAAGGAATATTGCGAAGTCGAAGGTATCGAACATGTTGCGATAACTACAGGCTTGCCAAGAGGTAACGGCCAAGTTGAGAGAATTCATCAGTCAATAATGTCAGTTCTCTCGAAGCTATCGATAGACGCTCCAGATCGATGGTTTAGATTCGTCGGAAGTACGCAACAAAGTCTTAACAACACGCCGAATCGAAGCATTAGTGCTATTCCGTTTGAGTTATTAGTTGGCACTAAAATGCATCAGAAAACTGATACGAGAATTCAAGAAATTATTAATGAAGAAATTATTAAAAATTTCAAAAACTCTCGAGATAGTTTAAGAGAAACTGCAAAGAAGCAAATAGAAAAAATACAAATTGAAAATCGACGATCGTTTAGGAAAAACCGCAAAGCTCCTACGACCTACAAAGTCGGAGATTTAATAGCTATAAAGAGAACTCAATTTGGACCAAGTTTAAAATTGAAGCCAAGATTCTTCGGACCATACAAGGTGTGCAAAGTTAAACAAAATGAACGCTACGATGTAGAAAGGGTAGGTGATCACGAGGGCCCTAAGAGAACGTCAACAGCAGCCGAGTTTATTAAGCCTTGGTTGGATTCGTCGTTCGAATCATCCGGGTCGGATGAGGAGTAGGATGGACGAGTGTGGTTTTCAAATCCCTGAATTGTGTTGTTATACATCCCTGAGTTTTTGTAGGGAACAAATAACCGTTTTGTTTTTGTTATTTTTGATATTTTGTAATCGAGTTAGTTTATACGTGAAAATAATAAAGAGCGCATGTATAAAGACGCCTATAATTTTTATTAAAGACTCTAATAATAAAATCCCACATATATTTACAGTAGGTATATAGACGTTGACACTCGAGCATACTTTACTTCAGCCGTTGTGTTAATTTTTATCGACATTTTATGTTTGATGTTACAACCGAATCTGCATTTCCGATATTATTCGGCTGAAAACATTCGGCTCACCTTTCTAGTATTTATCCTAATTTTATCAAAAAAAAATTATTAATTGGAATTTTACGGATAAATTATGCAAAAACCTAAACCCGGTTTACACCACATCGAAAATGGATTACCCGATTAAAATGTATTGTTTTCACTAATTCGCTTAATACTAAATTTTAGGATTTGTAGAACAAAACTTTACAAACTTCTACGACAACGTAAAGTTTGTTCAAAATTTGTCCTAATTTTTATTTTTTGTAGTTTTGGCGAACAAAATTAGTACCTACTTTACGGCAATTGATATTGTTAGAGCTCAACCATTGTTAACCTTCCTCATTGAAGAGTATATGCGAACAATCCAACTGCCACAAGAATTAGGCTATCATCGATATTTTCCGATTGATTGATCCTGGATTCATTTATGAATCATTTCGTTCATTTAAATGAATCCATTTCGATCAGTCTCCCTCACAAAAATACGTAAATTAATACACACTATATATACTCGTATATATATCCATGTCTATATAGATAGATAGCTACAGTGATATATAATCATGTAATGGATGACTATCAAATGCTATCAATTTTACACCTACTAGAGCAAGAAAATGTAAGTAAATACCTTTAATTTTCTAGACAAATTTATGTTATGTTCACATATTTTGTATACTCCGTACCAGCATAAACATACGATTTTAAATGAAAATATTTACCCTGACATAATAAATATGTATATAATTTACATATATATGCTTCTATTTGAAAACACATTACCAAATTCCCACAACATTAATAGCCAATATTTTACATTTTTTTCCTTCTTTTTGTTTTTTAAATCATGTTTAGGTGTGTGTGTGTGTATTATACGAAACATCCTTTCAATCCCCACGAAAGTGTTCATACATATATTTACCAGTTTTACCACATATCCTCCGGTTTACGTTCCAGTTGGATATGGTGTTGTTGCTTTATTTTTCAAATCAATCCATTTTAATATATTCCTTGCATCTGACATAATGAGAATTTCCAAATACAAGAATGTGTATGTGCTGCTATATACAACAAATAAAACGAATACATACATAACTCTTCAACCTTATGTTCCCATAGTTACTTGTACATATACGTGTATATAAAGTGCATACGGACGAGTACGTAGAAGAATATAGACGATACTTTTTAACCAAATTATATAAAAAGACGTTTAACATATATGGGTTTGGTATGAAAGGGCGGATGAAGGACTATGTGTAAAAAAACAGAATTCTCGATATATACGAAACTCTAGTCTTAAAAACTATATGGTGTTAAATTCCAACCAAGCACATATCACTTATATATGAACCCAGTTGAGTACATAATGTAAATAGATTGATTTGAGTTTCACGATTTTTTCTGTCGTCTTGAAAGTAACTTTTTGTGACGATCATCATTATGGATATACCATAAATTGAATGATGATGGTGACGTTGACGAACTAAACCAAAAAAAATATATATCTCAGCAGGTACTTAAAGAAACATAACCCAAAAAAAAATCCTATTTTATTTAAAAACGATAGAGCAGTAAAAAATGTTTAAGGTTGAAAAGGTCCAAATTATAATGCAATAATAATATTTAAAACAGAACTAATTAAACAACAAATATTTTCTTTAACTGTGTACAACCTTTAGGATTGGTTGACGTATGTGTACATAAAAAATGGTATGGTTATATGTTTTGGACGGGTGATAATATGGATTTTTGTTTATTTTATGATGGTTCGAGAAATGGTATATTTGATATCTACCCGTGCGTATTATATTTCATTTATTTCATTAGACATATTTACTGGGGCATAATGAAATTTAATTCCACTATATGTTCGTTTAACAGAGTACCTACTTAGTTGGTGGATTATGGCAGTTTATCCCTTATATGGTTGTGATCCTGATTTTAGAGTTTGATAAAATATTTTTAATATTTAAGGTCGTGTGTAAATTAGTTAAACATAACTTGGGAGTTAAAATTTTATTTATTGGAATTTTTCAGGAACCGTTTACGATTATTTTTAGTTGTGTAGGTGTATATTGATGTGATTACCTGTATAAGACGTAATGTAAACATTTTTTTGGAAATATTCCGTATAAAATTTACCAGGGATGACGCTGTCGATACTATAGTACTTATTTCGATATTTTGGCTTTAAGAAAAGTACTTCGATACTTTTGAGAGATTTTTAGTACTTTTGAGAAAATGTTTGAAATGTCACTTGTAATTTGATTCGAGACAACTTCTGTAGAATAAAAGAATATAAATAGCGCAAATCCAAGGGGTTTCATCTAGAGATCAGAGTGTTCAACAACTCTACCTTCTACGACTAAGCTATTTAATCAGTTTTTTAACATGTGTTTTTTTAAGTCAAAAATTAAAATTTTTATGAAAAATATACACTGACAGATCTCAGTATACTCTGGCAAATCATCATGAATAGACTCACGCTTGAAGAACGCTACGAAACTATTAAAATTTACTTTGAAAATTAGGCCGGGAATCGCGTTACGGTCAATGGAGATCGTTACCGCACCATGCTCAATGATTTTTTGTTTGAAAATATGGGTGGCATTGATACGGACGAGATGGGGGTTCAACAGGATGGCGCTATGTGCCATATGGCGACCGCAACCATCGACTTAATAAAATCAAAATTTGTCAATTGACCTCCAAGGTCGTGCGATTTGACACCTCTCGATTATTTCCTGTGGAGCTACGTGAAGTAACTGGTTTATGCTGATAAAAAAAGGCGCAAAATCGGGCGTCCAGAATGCGTTTCGTCAAGAACAGCCGTGGTGCCCATATGCCCGAAATCATTTTCAAATATTAATGCCATGTATTGATCTTCGATTAAAAAAATTTTTTGATTACAATTTAATTTTTTGTGTTATTTTTTACAATTTCAAGTTCTATCGGGCTTAAAAAATACTCTTTAATTAAAGCTACTGACGTATAATTTAATATTTACAGCCAACTGTAAAGGGTCTCTTGAACTGGATATGAAGATTGGATAAAACTGTTGGTGTCACCGGAGGCTTTCATTCTAAAAGATCTGCTCTAACCAAAGTTTTGTGTTTAGACTGTTACTTATTTTTGCACTTCAGAATTTCTTACACAAAAAGGTCACAAAATCTCTTTTGTTTGCAGTAACTCTAAACAAACACACACGAGATTTCTCGATCCCACTCTTCAGTTGCGAAAGTTGAGTAATTTACAGACACTAGGAATTAACCGCTATATGCCCTAAAATTTATCTAATTAATAAAGAACGCAGAAAGCTAAAATTTGTGCAGCGCTTTTAACAATGGTAATTTGTGCGTTGCTGTCTTGGACGAGGTGATATTCCATTGCGTCAGCTGATTTATGATTCGTAGTACTCCAACGTAAACCGCTCAGATAAAGCCAATGGGAGTTTGAACTATGCAGTGAGTGTTCAAAGAGAACTAATAATTATTTTCGAATTATTTAACGACGCTATTTTCAGCCTCAAATACAAATGAGCAATCGAGCAATATCCATGGTCTACAACGACAAACGCATTTAATTAATTGATTGCAGGGGCAGATAAAGGCTAGGGAACTGGAAAATATACAGTTTAGTTCCTCAAATAAGATCGAGCGTTAAGATTAGCTCAGTTTTGATGCTTTTCATGATTTTTTTTCAAAAACAGCACCCAGTGGCACTCAACAACTACTGGCTGCCAAACAAAAAATGGTTGATCTTTAAATACGTCTTTTAAAATGGGATTGTTGGTTGTTTATTGTTTATATTGAAATAAACTCGTAGAATCCAAATTAATTAACATTACGATAGGAATTGCAAGAACTACTTGATATGAACATGGTGAAGATTATTAATATTGATTTAACTCGCAGTATGTCAATTTTAACGTGTCATACGACACGTTAAAAACACCAAGTCACAACATTTTTTACTGGTCACCACCAGGAATCGAACCCGGGACCTCCGAATAACAGAACAAGCACTCTGCTTACTAAGCTAACGAGTGCAACTAGGGAATGTAAGAAGGCTTTAATTAAAATTGCGGTCCTCAAAATGCTATTTTGATGTGAGTCCAGTGCAAAAGTACTTTCAATTTGGGTTCAGTACTCTGTTACTTGAAAATTCAGTATTTTCTTGCCAATATCAACCCTGAATTATACATACGTAAGTAAAACTGAAAATTAGTGACATTTAGTAGTAGTGGAAGCATTGGTCTACTAATATTGTGTAGTTGTGTAGCAGAATCAAAACTGCTACCTCCATATAGTGCCAACCATCCAAATGCATTACATTGGGGTTTCCTTTTGGGCTTTCCTTTCTTTATTCTGTAAACTATGTCGTTTATCTAAGTGATGACAGTATAAGTGCAAATCCTTTTACGTCTTTACATTGATCACTCCACTTACATTTCCATGAAACTCATTATGTATTTGATAAACTCTATTTTGAGGCGCCACTTTTAATGATTGTTTAGCTTGGCCATCCGACTTCTTCCGTAATGTTTTTAAACTACCACTCTCTAAACAAAGGAATTCGAAAGGATGTATTGGCTGAAAGTAATCGCTATTTTCGCTTGGGTGAAGGATACGCAAGTGCTGTGCATAGCTGCTACTTTATATTTATAAATGATTTTTCTTGTTATTTCTTCCATTCAAACGGCTCATTCTTTCTCCTTAATTTGTGTAAACTTTGGAAGCATTGGCGGATCCTGGCAAGTCATAGTCTATTATATAATAGGTATACACTATCCAAAGAAGATTAGTAATTCACGTACATTTTTGGGTCCTCTCCATTCCTTTACCGTCGAAATGTTTGCTTTGTTTAAACGAATTCTATTGGCTGTTACTTTGCCCAAGTTAAACACTATTCTGAAGTGTGAACATTTCTTAGGACCTAACTTTAATCCGGCGGATTCTGTTGGTATGAAGAATTTAGCTAGATTCCTTATGTGTTCTTCCGAAATTTTTTCCAATAACATTATTGTCGTCTAAATATACAAGACACGTTTCGAAATGTACGCGCTTCATTATTCGTTCGAAATTCGCTGGGTTATTACATAATTCAAATGTTCGCCATGCCCTGTTGCTCACCCTAAATTCTAGTTTTTTGCGAACTTTATTTTGAACTTCTACCTACCAATATCCAGTTTGTGGATTCAAAGTGGAATGACTGGGTTCACTGTTGGTGAAATCATCCAGAGCTACTTATGTATCGTAAAATATCTCGAACTCAACAGTCCGCGAGTTCCAAAAGGCTGTCCTTATCGTACACACCTAACTCCCCCTACCCCGCACGTGAGAATGTTGGTCCACTTCTCATTTGTCGAGACGATTGCAAAAAAATAATGAGCGCCAATTTGAGCGCTGCTTAAGGTCCCCCCAGACCTGCCCTTTTCTGCTGCATCTGGAGAGTCGTACCGTACCCAGCAAGTTCGTCTGGCCTGTAGTTTCGTGGCGTCCAAGTGACCAGGGACCAAACATATTTGGATTCTGAAATACTCACTCATTTGAATAACAGATGATCGGCAATCTAGCGCCACCCGTGATCTCAGTCCACATAAATTGCGATATCCCTCACGGATACCACGTTATGCATCAACCATGTCACGACTTCCCCGATCGCCACCACTTCAGCCTGGTACAAGCTGCAGTAGTCAGAGACGAGCAGATATATTAGCATTAAGCTTCTCACAGAAGACTCTGACTCCTACCTTGCCATCCAGCTCAGAGTCGTCCGTGAAAAATTGCACTGCCTCGTTTTCCAGTATTGATCCGTTCCTCCAGGATTCCCGCGAAGGACAGATGGTTCTGAAACCATTATCAAAACACTACGTTGATTTACTATAATCTAGATTCGCCAGTTCTTCCCTTAGCGATCTAACTATTGTCGAGTGAAGAATCAGAAGATGCTTCCACTGAGAGACAGCCAAGAGTCTCGTCGCCACATTGGCTGCCATCTGCTTACGAAAAAATTCGATGGAATAAGGTGGAGCATAACCTCTAAAGCGCGTGTAGGTGTTGTCTTAAGCGCCCCGCTTATAAGCATGCAGGCCGTTCTTTGCACCTTCTCCATCATCTCTATATACGTTACCTTATCCAGAGCTGGCCACCACACGCCCACCCCGTACATCAGCACAGGTCTTACCACTGCGGCATAGAGCCAGTGTACCAGCTCTGGTTTCAAACCCCAATGCTTACCTATGACGTTCCTAGACAAGTAAATGGCTACCAATGACTACATTACTAATCGTATCCAGATATTTGCCTGAGACAGTTATCGCTACACCGTCTGCATACGCCACCACCTCTGTCCCCTCTCTCTCCATTTCCAACAGCAATCCATTCATCACTACATTCCAAAGAAAAGGTAACATTACACCTCCCTGCTGCGTTCCTCTAACCACCCGCCTTCTAATGGTGGACTTCCCCAGTTCCGAGGTAATAATCCTGCTTATCAGCATCTGGTTTATCAACCTACTTATAGGGTAGTCCACCTTCAGAAATGACAATCCTTCCATGATCGCCATAATTTTTACATTATTAAAGGCACTCTCAATGTCCAGAAATGCTACCATACACAAACTCTTGGGGGTAAATTGACTTCTCAGTCGTGTGCACTAGATCGTGCAAAAATGTGTCCACTATATCTACCAGCCTTTCCAAGGTTTTCAACGGAAAGGATGATAGAGTTACACGCCTTAGCTTCTTTCGACAAGCTCTTTCTCGATTCCGGGATAAAGACTACTCTGACCTCCTTCCATTTCTTAGGAATATAGACCAGTAACAGTCATCCCTCGAAGATTACCTCCAGCCAGAGGAGGATAACTGACGAGTTCCTTTGGATCGCTGCTGGTATAATCCGATCCGGGCCCGCTAATATACAAGGCTTAACCCGTTCAGCGTTTACAGGATTGATGCGCTGTCCACGATGCCCTCCATATTTTGAAGGTGTTCCTCGATGAGCTTCAGGCTCCATCGCGTCAACAAAGCTTCCCGGAAAATGGGAATGAAAAGCTCCAATGATTCCGCATTTCAAACTGCCCAAGACTCGTCCGGTCTAATTAAATAACTAGGACTGGCTGAGTTAGTAGATAGGATTTTCCTAAGGCGAGAAGTCTCAGACACCTCCTCCACTCTACAACAGAAGAGTCTCCAAGACCCTCTTTGTGCCTTCCTTAACTCTTTTTTGTATTTTTTAGGTCCTCCTTATAGGAGTCTCAATCCCGAACCTCCCTTATGTTCTTATCTCCATTAAAGGCTGTCCTACACGCCCTCCGATAGGTTCCCAACTCGGTGGTCCACCTTGTCGGTTTCTGCTTGCCCTTAGACTTTGTCAGGTGGCGTGCAGCATTAAATGATAGATTGCATGCCTTTGTGACAATATTCTACTGTCGCCGGAAGTCAAGGGACCTCCAGCGGCAATTATTTCTCCAATACCTTCCCATATTTATTCCATTTTGTCCTTCTGGGATTCCTGAATGCTTTTCGGATAACAAGTTTAATGTTGAAATTATATATTACATATCGGTGATCAGAGAATGAGTGCTTCCTCGCCACTCACCACCCGTTCATCATATGAAAAATTGTTTCTGACGCAAGGATCACATCTAAAACCTCCTGTCAATTTTTAACAACAAATGTTGGTTCTCGCCCAATATTGCAAACTAAAAGGTTAGTATTTAATAAGTAATCAAAAAATAGCTCACCTCTCTCGTTAATGTCTGTGCTTCCTTAGATTTTGTGATGCGCGTTTGCATCACATCCAAGTATAAAACCAACCCTTCTTTGACCTGCTACCCGGATCCGTTTCCCCAGGTTATTCGGTGGAACCTCCTTCTCGCGATCCATATAGGCCGAGGCTAGCGTTAATTTTTCACAGCCAGCCTCAACGCTCACCGCTGTAACATCCCCGCTACTAAATTGAGGATGAAGAAAAATATTCAAATTACTTTTAGCTAAAATAATAATTTATACCCCTTCGTTCTGAGGCCACATATCTTGTTATTGTTAATCCAAGGTACTTGGATTAACACCAAGTCCTCGTCTAACTTAGCCAGTATGAGAACGAGTGCTGCTGGGGCAGCTTTCGTGTGATGCAGGTTTATTTGTACAATATTAATCATTGCCATCTTCCTTACTCACCTCTTCCTGCACTCCCTGCATCGGGATAGTGCCATCTGGCTCGTTGCTTTGGGCGCCACCCTCAGAGAGGAGGCCATCTCTCCTCACCAAACTCTAAGCGTCCAAAACAATGCTCGCCCGGTTGTCCCCCGCCCGCTTAAACGTCTACCGCTGGGTCCATTCGCCGTTCCCAGGTTGGTCTTCGCTCCCGTATCGCCCTCATATTTCTTATATACTTTAAGAGTGATCGACCCGAACCCGAAGTTGATCACTTCCTTTGTTTTTGCAAGGGAAGCCCGGGATTCTTTATTGATTAGCATGATTTTACAATCCTCCAATCTTCCGTTGGAAGATCGACTGTTCGGCTCGGTTAGTAACTAGACCCGTGCCCTTGGTCTGCTCGAAATTCCCTCTTTGCGGACTCCCTCAAGCCTCGCGTGCTGCCACACCTCGCCTACTTCGGTCACTGGCCTTTTATAGATGTCGACCGATCGGTTCCATCCCGCATCTCTACAGGATGGGAGGGATCACGAATTTTCTCTTAGGACCCTTAAAAATATGGAGTTTAGTGCATTATAAACCACATTTCACTTCTCCGGCGTGATGCTTCCATCTTCGTGACTTCTGTCAATGACTGCCGCTCACCAGCACGTGCTCCTTTAAGATTTCACTGAATAGTGGTGGTTGTTGATCCTTAGGAGCACTCGACATCATGTATGTTTGCTCGTTGCTTCGCTTGCTGCCGCTTCAAGCTGGTTCTAAAACCTCTGTCTTTTAAACCCAAAGACCCTTTCGGAGCTATCGCAGCCGACAGTTTTTTTAGCTCTTGCCACAAATTCTTTCTGTTCCAATGTAAGCTGCCCTTCAGGGGTCACAGCTAGTTTCTCTAAAATTCTATACGCCTACCGTATCTCCTTGTACCGTCGCTTCGCTGGAGATCTCTCTCTCAATCCTCCACTATTTTGTTTGGCGATCCCGCTTCCTCCTGGCTTAGATGCCCTGGTGTCGCTTGCCCTTGCCACTGATGAGGGAGTCCCACCTTTGTGGTTAGAGTTACTCTCCTTCTCTGTACTTTTCGGTTTTAGGAGGGTCCTGGTTCCTTAATTTTTATTTTTTTCTCTGTCGTTTTTTTTCCATTAGAGAAATGCGGGTCCTTCTGCGCAGAGATCTGTATACGCAGGTAAGGCTAAATATAACTGGAGCCAGCTTGGTATCCAGAGGGTTCCGTACACGACTGGACTTTGTTATATGGGCCCCAGTCTAGTACCTATCAGCACAGGTCGCATGACACCTTAATCCGGTCTATTGGATCACCGAAAACCGCGGCCTCCGTCGCCACTCCTCCCTCCAACATTCACCCCCGCCCATTCAGCCATTTATATGGATATCCCAAACAAATGGGACCCATTCCATTCAAGGGATGACCCGTTTAAAGGGGTCCCCACTCCATTCAAGGGATAAACCGTTTATAGGGGTACTCGAGAGCGCAGAGAGACGAGACACTCAGTTCGCCGTGGTTGGTGGTCGATGGTTTTATTGCGCCATCAATTCGCCCTTCCATACTGTGTATCATAGACACTCAGAATTTCGTGAACAGATCTTAACCACTCCCCAGTTCCCTGAGACCCTCCTCTCAGCAGAGCTGCAGTTGGGGGCGGCTTATTTATTTCACTGCTAACCTACCTATTGCTAGGCCGTCAACTATCCACCACTTGTGACCCCCCGATAGTTGCAGCTCGCCACGGGTTCAATGTACCCAAGCATTTTTAGATGTGCGCTCGATTAAAAAAAACTCGAGATATATGCAAAAATGTATTCAAACTAGATACTTTCGATTTCATGGCAACAAAAAAATTTTGTGGTTTTAATATGATGCTAGTAAAATAATAGGCTGCTATTGAATTGAAATTTAGAAATACAAACTCTAACAATAAAATTATTTGCTGTTGATGTTACAGAAGAAACAATCAATATAAAATAAACCGATTGTCGTCGAAACTTACGTTCTCGTAAATTTAAAATTGTTATTTGTTTCGGCCAGAAACTAATATTTTTGTCGTATAATTCTTAAGTTATAACAATAAAGTGATCGACAAAACTAATTAAATTTTGCTGTTACTAATAAGGGGGGGTTGGGAATTAGAACAAGAAGACTATGACCACTAGATGTGGAACAAGATAACGTAAATCCAGTAATATCAAACCAATCACTTAAGTTGTGGTGAATTTTGAATCAGGAAAGGCTTTAACTTGCATAATTCAGGAATTTATCTCGCTCAGAAATATGATAAAATATTTAGATACAGATATTTCAGGATTGTGCTAGACATATCTAGAACCGCCGTATTTAATTTAGAATATTTTTTTAATCGATTTTTCGTAAACGATTTATTTTTTAAAAATAATTGCACAAAATTTAATTATTGCATCTTAATTTTTTGTATGTTGGTTGACCTTAGTCAAAATTTATTCTATAATTTCTCTAATAAAATTAATATTAACGGGTGATTTTTTAAGAGCTTGAGAACTTTTTTTTAAAAAAAAACGCATAAAATTTGCAAAATCTCATCGGTTCTTTATTTGAAACGTTAGATTGGTCCATGACATTTACTTTTTGAAGATAATTTCATTTAAATGTTGACCGCGGCTGCGTCTTAGGTGGTCCATTCGGAAAGTCCAATTTTGGGCAACTTTTTCGAGCATTTCGGCCGGAATAGCCCGAATTTCTTCGGAAATGTTGTCTTCCAAAACTGGAATAGTTGCTGGCTTATTTCTGTAGACTTTAGACTTGACGTAGCCCCACAAAAAATAGTCTAAAGGCGTCAAATCGCATGATCTTGGTGCCCAACTTACCGGGCCATTTCTTGAGATGAATTGTTCTCCGAAGTTTTCCCTCAAAATGGCCATAGAATCGCGAGCTGTGTGGCATGTAGCGCCATCTTGTTGAAACCACATGTCAACTAAGTTCAGTTCTTCCATTTTTGGCAACAAAAAGTTTGTTAGCATCGAACGATAGCGATCGCCATTCACCGTAACGTTGCGTCCAACAGCATCTTTGAAAAAATACGGTCCAATGATTCCACCAGCGTACAAACCACACCAAACAGTGCATTTTTCGGGATGCATGGGCAGTTCTTGAACGGCTTCTGGTTGCTCTTCACTCCAAATGCGGCAATTTTGCTTATTTACGTAGCCATTCAACCAGAAATGAGCCTCATCGCTGAACAAAATTTGTCGATAAAAAAGCGGATTTTCTGCCAACTTTTCTAGGGCCCATTCACTGAAAATTCGACGTTGTGGCAGATCGTTCGGCTTCAGTTCTTGCAGGAGCTGTATTTTATACGGTTTTACACCAAGATCTTTGCGTAAAATCTTCCATGTCGTCGAATAACACAAACCCAATTGCTGCGAACGGCGACGAATCGACATTTCACGGTCTTCAGCAACACTCTCAGAAACAGACGCAATATTCTCTTCTGTACGCACTGTACGCATTCGTGTGGTTGGTTTAATGTCCAATAAAGTAAACTGAGTGCGAAACTTGGTCACAATCGCATTAATTGTTTGCTCACTTGGTCGATTATGTAGACCATAAATCGGACGTAAATCGCGAAACACTTTTCGAACCGAACACTGATTTTTGTAATATAATTCAATTATTTGCAAGCGTTGCTCGTTAGTAAGTCTATTCATTATGAAATGTCAAAGCATACTGAGCATCTTTCTCTTTGACACCTTGTCTGAAATCCCGCGTGATCTGTCAAATACTAATGCATGAAAATCCTAACCACAAAAAAATCACCCTTTATATATCTTAGTAAAAGGTTTAGTCCCTCTAAAATTTCGAAACTAATTCAAAAATCAATCTTTATCTTTGTCAATCTTAATATTAACTTCAGCTTTAGTTTCTCCAAAATCTATTTAAGTGCTGTCAATTTTCACAAGCTTTTCAAACATATCATTACAAATATTTAATTAATTATTAATGAATGTTAACTACTTAATAGGCATCTGAACATCTTATCCTCAGGGGTAAAAAAATGAGGAAGAGATAAGCTATGCCATTGGATCACCTTTAAAAATTTACATTTAATTTTTAATTTAATTATTTTACCAGCAAACTTTATTGTTGCGCTTTAAACTTTATTACTGTGCATACGATACGAGGATTTTGCTCTTATAAATCTAAAAAATAAAATATACTTGTTTCTACTAAAATCATATACGAGTACATTGCTTATAATTTTTCAACCTTTTTCTACTCTTGCCTCGTTTTTCTTTTCGATTCTACTCAACTTCTTCTTATTTAATGTCACTCTATTTAATAATAAAATAAAAATAATCATAAATAAGAAGTACTTTCAATACATTATGTATTAAAGCAAACAAGAAGACATCTCATAAAATATAAAGTCGTACACATAAACTGTATTCTGGAGTAAATAAGAAAACAAGTTAAATGACCTCAAAAAATAAAATCTTAAGTGAGCACAGATGAAATACAAAAATAACGTACTTATAATCAGCTGATTATGATCAGCTGCTCGATTGTCCATCTTGATAAATATTTATACAAAACTTCCACAAAAAAAAAATAAGGTGAACGAAGAAGAAATGAAAATTTATAGAAGGAAAGTACTACATACACAAGAACATGTACGAGTACGAAACAGAAATGAATAAATTTTGTGGATGTACAAAACATCTGGATTTCATAAATTAAAAAAAATCCTCTCTGCTTTCGATTTGTTTGTTGTTGGATTTCTGCTGTGCTTCAACTAAATTGGTTTTATTTGGTTTGGTCTCTTATTTACATTATTATGTATTTGGTTTTGTACTTTCCATTGAACCCGCTCGCAATGTTAAGATCATTTTAAATTATTGTTTTATAAAACTATAATTTACAGGCAACAAGGATGGGTGCCTTGAAAACCTCTAATGTGTTCTAATGTGAAACTTATATATCCTGGTTTAACCGAATAATTAGCCCGCAGCGACAAAACGGGATATGCCCCTTGATGAAGGTTAGGTTAGGTTAGGTTTCAGTGGTTGCTATCGCATACATAGGCCAGTTTTGGTTCATTGTGATACCACAGGATCCAACATCATTAAACTCCCTTTAAACCCATCTAGTGCTACTCACATAGCGTAACAGATCTCGCACATTACATACAGCTTTCGATGTCAGAGAGGCTGTCCATAGTATATTTGCCCAAGTGATCATGTCTTCTGTCAGCAAGCGTGGGACATACACTTACAATTTTACCTAAATCACGCTTCCTTAGTGTGATCAACATCTTGGATCGCATCAAGCTCAGCTCAGACCATACTTGCTTCGCTACCCTGCCAGTCGGACTGGCGAGCTACCTAGCATTTGCGAAGGCAACTGTTTTTGTATGACTTGCTGCTTTGTGCACAGACATAGGCCTACCTCCACATTCTCTCTCTGGTTCCAGTTTGAGAGTCGTGTATAACTTTACTAATTCGTCTGCCATGCAATTTCCCTCAACGTCAGAGTGGTCCGGAACCCAGAGCAACTGAATATTGAAGTGTTCACTCATCTCGTTAAGAGATGTGTGACAATCCGACGCCATCCTCGACGCCAGGGAAATTGAATCCAGCGAAAGAATGGCCGCCCGACTGTCCACATAAAAGTGACATCAGTCAACGGTATTACACTGTGCTTAACTTAGTAAATTCAGCCTGAGACACGCTGCAGTAATCAGGTAGACGAGAAGATAAACTTACATTAAATTCCCCACAGAATACACCACCTTCCATTCTACCATCGAGCTTGGAGCCGTTAGTAAAGAATTTAATTGTCTTGGTCTCTTCCAATTCTCTGTGGTTCTCTGTCATTCTTCTGTGTTATATAATCCATATTGGCCAGCTCATCCCTCACAGAGTGAGCTATAGTTGAGTGCCTTTTTTTCAGGCACTTCCACCACGAAATCGCTGATAGCCGCGCGCCATATTGACTGCCATTTGCTTACCGATAATATCCAACGGAGGAAGGTACAGCACAACCTCTAAGGCACTAGTGGGGGTCGTTTCAACGTCCCACTAATGAGCAAGCAGGCTGCCCTCTGCACCCGCCCCATCATGTTCCTGTATGATAATTTCTCCAGAGCTGGCCACCATACACTCATACCATACCTTACTACTACCGTGTAAAGCCAGTGCATAAACTCCGGTTTCAAACTAGATTACCTTCCGTTGGCATTTTTACAAGAGTGAGTGCCACAATGGCCTACTTCACACTTTTTATCGGGTTTGGTTTCCAATTGAGTTTACTGTTGAAAAGGATCCCCAGGAGTCTCGTCCCATCAGTAAGGGTCAGCATAGTACTATTTAAACTTGGTGGAACCATTACCGGAATTTTATGTCTCCTAGTAAGAAGCACTAGCTCTGTTTTAGATGGGCTAGATTTAGATGGCTAGATCAGTGATTAATAATTAATTCTGCATCACATTTCTGATTGTATATAGGTGCTTCCCCGAGACAGCTACCGCTACGTCATCGGCATAAGCAACCACATCTATTCCTTCCCCCTCCAGTTCCAGTAGTAGTCCATTGATTACTACATTCCCAAGAAGGGCAGAGAGGACACCTCCCTGAGGTGTTCCCCGAACAACCCACATTCTAACGAGACATCCCCCATATCCTGTATAACCCTTTTGTTGGTTACAGAGTATTCAATCTAAAATAGCAAACATTCCTTTTGCTAATTGCCACCACCTTCACGTTGTTGAAAGCGCCCTCGATATCGAGAAACGCCACCAACGAGTATTCTTGAAAATCCAGTGACTTCTCAATTTCCCGAACCAAGGTATGTAACGCCATGTTGACGGACTTACCCTTTAGGTACACATGTTGAACCTGTGCCCAGTTTCTGGGTATAATTCTGGAACGAATATGGACATCCAGCAAACTTTCCATGGTTTTTAACAGGGAAGATAACAGAGATGATGTTAATCAGTTCTTAAAGTTGCTGTGCGAGCTTCTACCAGCCTTCGGGATGTATCCCAGCTTCAGACACCCTTTGAAGATAAACTCCAGCCAGGGAAGTAAGACCTCCGAGTTCTTCTGAATTTCAGATGGCACAATCCCATCCGGACCAGCTAATTTAAAGGGCTTACAATTTTTAATAGCTAATTTTATCATCCCTGTATTCAGAATATCCTCTGTACACAACAATTGGACGCCGCAGTCACCCCTAGACCCACAGTCAACCAAAGGCCTCGCCATCGACACATCCTCACTACCCAGGAAGTGAGTTTCCATCAAAAGATCAAGCGTATCTTCACTAGAAACCGTCCATTCGCCATTCGATATTTTCAGATAGGTTGGAACAGCTGGACTAGTAGATAAAATCTCTTGTTTGAGCGCGAGGTATCTGAGACCCCTTCCATTCTATCACAGAAGAGCATCCACGAATTCCTTTGCGACTCTCTTGTTTCCCTATTGTATAATCTGAGGCATTCCTTATAGAAGTCCCAGTTTTGACTTTCTCTTGATCTTTTCGCTCTATTGAAAGCAGACTTACAGACTTTCCGGCAATCTGCAAGTTCCAAGGTGAACCAAACAGGTTTTCGCTTTTCCCCCAGCTTTGTTAATGGGAAAGCTTTCTTCATATAGGTATTGCAAGCCCTAGTAATAATGTCTACCATTGAATCCAAATCACTACCCGTGTGTGGAGTGCTGAGCTGGAGGTTGTGCTTAAACGCTAGGTATCGATGGTTAGAAAAGGAATGCTCCTTCGACACCCTTCATTCTCTGATCATAGGTGAAATAAAATCGAAGAACAGAGTAACATCAAGAACCTCCTGTCTATTGCTAATAATAAAAGTGGGTTCTCGACCTGGATTACTACTAATGAGGTTAGTTCTTGAAAGAAATTAAAAAAGTAACTCACCCCTGACATTGATGTCCGAGCTACCGCAGATGGTATGATGCGCGTTCGCGTCACACCCTAAAATAACACACACCTTCCTCCTTTCCGCGTCCCAAAGTAGTGCCCCGAGTAAATCTGGCGGCATCTCCTGTCCTCCGTCACTATACAGACCGCAGCTATGTCCCCATTGCAATACTGCGGAAGTAGAAAAACATTTATATTATTTTCCTACAGTATACATGATGTGCTCTATTCCGTCCCACAAGCGTAAAAAAAGAGTACCCCTTCCCTCGCAGACCACAGATCTTGTCGTTTTTCGTCCCAGGTTCTTGGATCAGAACTATCTCCTCTCCTGACTTAGCAAGTCTGAGAAGTAGCGCCGCCGAAGCAGCCTGGAAGTGATGTAGATTTATTTGCACAAACCTGATCACTAGTAACAGTATTTACTCACCTTATCGCGACAGCCGTGATACGTCGGTTAATTGGACCCGACGGAGTCGACGGTATCCGTCTGACTCCCTCCGCAGTCCCTTAACTTATGGAGGTCAACATCCCCCCTCCAAGTCCAATGTGCTCCTCCTCTCTATGTCTAGAGATAGTAGATCTCTAAAATTCCTAGTTAGCCCGCACTGAGGTTCGCGACTAGCTGCGATGTTTCCTCTGGAGAGGTACCACTCGTCGAGTTTCCCTCGACCGGCTGGACTTCTTGCTCCCCCTTCTCAGGGGAGTCGGATGATCCGGATTACAAACCTGGTTAATCCTCAGTGACCACGCACACGTGGTTAGTTTCAGCCTTCGTTGATACCAACCCGCGTCCCTACAAATTGGCGGGGGTCGCGAAAGTTGTCCAAGTACTTTCAGGAAGCCTAGGTTCAGTGTGTTAAACACTACCCTCCATTTTTTCCCTAGTAATGCTCCCCTCCTCATGGCTCTAGTCTTCGACGGCTAGCACCACCTTTCCTTCCTTCACGATGTCGCTGAAGAGCTTTTGCCCCTTCGACGACTGTCTCACATGAAACTTAGCTCGTTTTTTCTCGACATCCAGTCTTCCATGCTCCTCCTCACTAGACCTCTGCTTTTAGATCCAAGGTCCTCCTTACGTGCATTCCTCGCCTCGGCTATGCAACTCTTTGTCCAGTTAACAGATTTCCTCTGCTCTTCCATCCATTGCTACTTTGGGACTGTAGCCAGTATGTCCACGACACGGATGGCCGAACGCCTCGTCCTGTACATCCGAACCGAAGGAGCCATGACTTTCTCCTTCTTTCCACTACCACTAGTTCCTGACTTGCAAGCATTGGAACCAGTCGTAGCCACCCTGACGGCTGGGGTCACAAACTCCCCGTCTTCACCAGCATTTGAGAAGTTGCTTTTTTAAATTCCATTTTTATTCTCACGAGTAACGGAGAAAATGATGGCCCGCCCGTGCAGAGATCTGTACACATGAATAAGGCTACATACAACTGGAGGTCGCCAGGTATACAGAGGGCTCCGTTCACGACTGAACGCATCGGCGCGGTACGCATAACACCTTGATCCGACCCATCCGCCACCAATTAATTCTTAAGAATGAGAACCGCGATAGTGGGGCCCTTTTATGAAAAAATAATAATTGTTTGTAATGCTTCACCGGAAGCTTCTCACCCCTGATTCTCTAAAAATCAACATAAAGTGACAACAAAAACACAAGCAAAATATCACAGGTTTGTTGTTGTAAATTGTAAAACATCAATAAAACTTCTTTTGGACCTAAGTCATACTTTGTCGGTGTTATAATGACTAGTTCTTCAACTACCTTGGTCCTAAGAAAAGATGCAACAACGAACCGTCCCACGTCGTGGCCAATATTAGTCAAATTTACCGAACATCTACAAATCTGTGTTCTGTTTGAAAAATTCGATAGTTATAGCACTTTTAAAGTTTTTTTAAACTTTAACAATTTAGCAAATATTAGTTAAAATGTGTGTCGTGTCTTATTCCCGCTCAATTGTAGGGTTGGTTGCCAGATAAAATTTGTTTAAAATACGTATATCTCATGAAAATCTTGTAATTGAAATTTAGTGGCGCAGCACTCCAGAAAGAGGCGTAACAAAGCCAATATAAATAACTTTGATTTTACACAGTTTCATGAATCAGGGTTAGGATCATGAACAGAGCACGAGTTTTTGGACGTTACTGATTTTTTATTTGGAGATGCAACAATAATTTGACTGGTTTTATTCTGATGATTTAAAAATAATTAGGGTCCTCCAGAATTCCTTGACATTTTACTTTCCAATTCGTACGGTAGCTATACATTTATATTCGTCGGCCTCCGCATATCTAATGGTCGTTTTACACTACACATTTTACATTCAATATTTAGTGTAGTATATTTTTTTCTGATTGGAATTCATGGCATACTTGAACGAATCAGACATCCAAAAAACAATTTACATCAAAATATTTTGTGAAACAACTGTTTTTCGGGAATCCACGGGCCCAAGTACACCAAGTATTCCAATGAGAATAAAATACAATATACAACAAAAAAAGCATTCAAATGATCGTTTTCGTATATGCCAGGATTTGTGATTGGAAAATAAATTGTTCAACAAATATCGCATGGTTCAAATAAATCTCAGAGGTGGAAGGTCTTTTAGAAATTCATCCCATTATATTTATATTTTGCTGTGAAACTTGTAAATTGTTGATGTTTTCCCAAATAATTTAAATCTCGTTTGAAATTGTTGTGTGGTAATCATGATTCGGCCCAAACCTTCCAGGAATGAATTAGTCCAGTAGTCTGTAGCCTCTGGCTGTTCATGGTAGACAGAAAATAATTTTATTTTCGTTGCCGATATTAAAATGCTCAAATAATGTGCCCTAAACTGGTGTGAGTATTTAATAAATTGGAAGAGGTATTCAAATTTTGTTAAATTCATTTAATTTATTCTACTTATACTGTTTGAATGCAAAGCAAATGGCTGGGCAAGCGACGGAGGGTATATAGACAATACTACCTAATGAGCATAGTGAAATTGAAAATGTGATCCAAAGTCCGCTATCGGGTCCGAAGGCCACACAACAAAAATGGACAGATATGTTGGGATTGTATGGAGATTATTTTTCACAGGTTGGGCCTTTAAAAAAATTCCGCAACAAAAAATGATATGGAGCTTCATGGCAAATGCATAAGAAAAGGAGTTTAACATGACGTGGTCTGGACTTCAAGACGAGACCAGGTATAGATGTGTTATAAAAAAACGAAAAAAGCTATTAGAACAACAAAACTAGCGGTGCGGTTTATTTAGAATCTGGTTACGAGAACGAGGTAAGTCGTATCGTTAGTATGGATGTTTTTGAAAAAAAAATTCGTTATGTTCAACAGAATCGTCCGCCTCCACAAGTTCGGAAATACCAACGACATCATCATCATCATCATCATTGGAGATAGTATTAGCAATAGAAAATGTTAATACAAATACGGAACCACCATCACCAACCCTACCAAAGGAAAGAGTTAAGAGAACGACACAGAAAGTTATATGTGACAAATAATTCGAGTTAAAAGAACAGCGTTTTCAAAAATTCCTGGAATTTGCGCGAGAGAATATATACCAGAACAAAAGAGGAGGGTCGTGCGATGCGCCATGCGCCATACTGTTAGCTTAAAGCACATTTAATTTAAATTGAATTATCTATTAAATACATTTTTTGAAATAAATTGAACTGATATTTTTTTATTAAAACGCCTATGCAATGGTGCTCTGCTTTATTTCTCCTAAGTGTTTTAATACCGCTTCTGATATGTCTTCCACATTTTCATCCACTTCGCTCGTGTTTGGTCTTAAGAGAAACTTAAGTTGAACTGGCACTTCATCCATATTCCTTTCGTTTTCGTCCCATATATCACCATCCTCTATACACAAGTTGTGCAGAACGTAACACCCCAATACAATTTTCACATCCGTTATACTGCAAAAATATCTAAACGAATGAGCTGCCTAAATTTTTGTTTTCCCAAACGTGTTTCGGATTTTTACCCCCGTCTGGTAATGTTTTTTTATTGAAATTTGACCGTGTCGTTGGCAAATTACAATAATCCTTGTAAGGTGGAAGCAAATACTCTCGGAAAGGATACGCTGCATCTCCAAGAATGTGGTATTGTTCACCGCAAATTGTTGGAATTTTTTCGGATATATAAGAAAAGTTGCAAAACGAAGCATGAATTTTACTTGATGATCCAATAAATACATCGAGGAGGTTTTTGTTGGCGTCGCGCATTTCTTGCAACGTGATAGATATTAAACCATGTCTATTCAGGCATGTAGAACGTATCTTGTTGACTTGCTTACGTATACATATGTTACAGCCATCGATACAACCGATTACGTTAGAAAAACCGGCAAGCTGAAATAAAAAATAAAAATTATAAGAAACCAATTAAATTTAAATTATTTTTTGTATTACCTCCTCAAATGCTCTCGACTTTTCAAGCTTCTCATTATCCGTAGTTGGAAAGTGAATATGTTGATCCGATATATCAAACAGGAATTCCAAGAAGTTGCTAAGATGTCTGTGAGCAGCTGATTCAGAGACGCCATAAAGATTCGCGATTTCTCTGTATGTCTCTTGTTTCCAGCAAACCTATAACCAATTTTTAGTTATTATTTTATAAAATTTAAGTATTTTGGAAATGTATTATTACCACAAGAACGCCAAACATTGCGATTCAGCAGTTACACTCTACCTTCCAGCTTTATAATATTTAAAAAATGCCGAATTTTCATATTTTTCTATACGCTTGTTACCTGTAATTCGCGAAATCCGAAAATTACGACGAAACTGTAAACACGAAAAAAGGTTTAAATCAATTTAGTTAAAAAACAATACAAATTTTTCCACTACTCACTTCTTCACAAAATCACACACATCGTTCACAAAATTGTTTACACGTTTTTTTTGCACTCTTTCAAATAATTTGCACTGCATCCCAATAAATTCATCATCATCCGATCATACAATCATCTGACGATGACGAGGGAAACGACGCGACCAATTCTTTGACAAATTTCATTATAATAATTTATCTCAATTTTATTTAAACAATTTATTTTAACAATTCAAAAAAATTCACAACCATATGCTTTAAAACTGAATCTACAAATGTCATGAGTAATGACATTTCTAAAACGTCAAACGATAAAAAGCAAATCAATTTTGTTTTTTGTTCTATTTGAACCATAAATTTCACGTTGATTTGAACAGCAAATGAAATTTCAAAGTGCTTCAGACGATGTTAATTTACAAAAGAAGCGAGTTTTATGAATCCATTTTAAATTTCATAATCTTTTCTATAAATTTTAGTAAAACTGGCTCCATAACGCTACAACGAAAGCCACGTTTGTAAATCGGTAAGACTACAGCAGTTTTATTCGCATATATTTAAAAATGAATTGTTTGGGTTTAGAGAATTAAAGCTTCCACAATCTCATGATTAACAACAAGGTGGAAATAGTACACAAGGTATTAGGCAGGCTGGATTTTAACCAAGAAACGATATTTCCAAAATATAATCCAAATCATAAGCTTTATCCAAATACCTAACGTCTATACTGAGCTGCCAAATTCTAACATTACAATTTGCCGTTAATGGTTATTTCACTGCAGCACTAGTGTTAATTGGATTTTATACTGGTAAACATACACATTTTTTTAGAGAATTTTTAGCAAGCATGATGAACCTCAATTCTTGTCCATCAATTTTTGCTTAATTGTCACCAAGTTTTTACTTTGTCTCCAAATGTATTGAAACATTAAAAATAATTCACTACACGCTGAATGGTTGACTTGTTCGGCACTTCATCCTATATAATAAATTGTTATCGATCACACTCTACGACTGTCAAATAAGAACTCACAAATGTAATCCAAAACATGATGGCGGCCAAACAAACTCGACTTGAAACATAAAAAACACTCCACACAAGACAATTTTACCAAAAACGGTAACTTTAATTATTCGCTTTAGAAATCATGTTGTGTATTCAAGATCTATACATTCGTGGTAAAAGAGGATCGGGTGCTGCACAGAACATAACCACCCATCCATTTGTTTTCCTTATTTTGAGTTTAAAGTCATTTATACAAGACACTAACAATGGAAAATCACTTTTCCACTTTCATGCTGCAACCTACCAATTTTGCTACGTAATTACATTTGCACTTTTAAGATAACGGACCATAGATTTACCTGTTGCAGTAAAATTAATATTTTAACAAGGTTGTGTTGTGCGCCGCATTGTTCTCCAAATTATTTAAATTTTATTTATTATTTAAGTATTAAAGTGATCCGCGTCACGTGAAAACTAATCAGTTTGTACGCGTAATCGTGTGTTTTGTCTATAGTGCAGTGAAAATTATCAAAGTGTAGTGAAAATACTGATATTAAAGTTTGTAGTGCAGTGAAATTTACAAAATGTTCAAATTTTAATTGTTTTGGCATTTTATCATAAGAATCGTGATCAAGACCCGACTCAGTTTATTAAGGTAAGCCTTACTTTATTTATGTGATTTATGTTTTGTACGAGTTTTGTTGACAGTTCTAGCCAAATGATAAGTGATTAATGATAAATGATAAGGTTTTATCCACACATAATTGACATAATTAACAAATCAGAGAAATATAAGAGAGTTGTTTGAAAAGTTTTCGATTTTTGCGTAAATTACTTTTATTTCTTGACATAGTCTCCGTGTAAGTATATATGCTTCTCCCCACGATGCTAACATCTCTTCAACCCGCCCAAATAATATTCGACCTCTTTCTCTGTAAAATATTTGTTCACGATGGTGATGGCCTCCTCATTCGACGAATATTTTTGTCCTCCGAGCGCAATTTTTAGCTTAGCAAACAAAAAAAAGTTGCTGTGGATCAAGCAGTTCAAATCGTAATTCGTGGTATTTCGCCGTAGCAACCGTGAAACCGCGCCATGTATTCCTGGAGCAGGATTTTTTTCAACAAACGTGGTCGGTTTCTCACAATTTCTGCCTTAAGCTTAAGCAATGATGCGTAGCATGATCCTGTAATGGTTTTCCATTTTTGAAATTAATCGATGAAGATAACATGACTGTCCCAGAAAACAATCGCCATCACATTCCCAGCCGAAGGAACTGTCTTTGCCTGTTTGGAGCCGATTCCCTCGTAGCAGTACACAGTGTAATGATGTATCCAAGTTTCATCAACAGTAATTTACCGCCACCAAAACTCTTTTGGTCAAAAGTGAGCAAACGCGGCACCCAACAAGCGAACAGCATCCTCTTGCCCAAATCTCGATTCAATATGTAGCAAACACGTTCGTTGGGCATATTCATAGCCTCTTTTATCGTTCTAACTTTAATTCGACGGTTTCCTATCATCATTTGGTGAACTTGAGCGATGTTACCGTCAGTGGCTGCAGTTTGTGGACGTCCCGAACGTTAATCGTCACTCAAGCTGGTAAGGCCACGTTTAAATTCAGCTGCTTGAAATTTCACGGTGGAAAATGTTATTGCAGAATCCACTAGTTACCCAGCGTCCAACTCGTCTTTGATTTGCGTAGGCGTATTGCCTTTCAAAAGTAAATATTTAATGATAGCTCGATACTCAATTTTTTCCATTTTCAAAAAAACACTCACATCGACTCAGTCAAATGATTGTTAAGCAACAATTGCGTGTCCAATCTTTCAGCGCATGCACAAACATACTTCTCCACTATTGTTGACGAGTATTGCCATCTTCAGGTCGGGAACTTTTAGACAACACTCGTATAAGAAATATTTGTATAGGACAGTAGAACATTTTCATTACGAACAATTGGTTTTTGATATTACCCACCGATAGGAGCTTTTTTCACAAAAAGAAAATTTGGTACTGAACTCTAGCAACTCTTTTAATATAAATAGTTGATTCTGCCGTAGTCGACGTCGATTCGCACTAGTTAGGGCTGCTGTTTTCAGACCATTAGTGACTATCTTAAACATTTTGACCGGACAAGTGGTGCAGTGGTTAAAGCTTCGGCACTTGGACCGGGAGGTGCTGGGTTCGAATCCCATCAGAGGCTAGACGCAAATCGAATTTTCATCATCGATTACAATCGGTGATGTTAATAAATACAACTAAGACCCTCTGATGGAGTGCAGAATTCCGTGTCATGCGCCGACCCACCTTCCATGTCAATGTACAAGTTGACATGGAGCTTGCAATGTGCAGGTGGTATACTGTAGTTGTGTGAGTAGGTGAAGTAGGTGGGTTAATGATGTGGAGTAAATGAGTGGTATCACAATGGGCCTAAAAATTGGCCTAAGTGTGCAGTAAGCAACCACTGAAACCTAAAAAAATAAACCCTAAACATTTTGATGTAGCTCTTCATCATCTTAATCAGTTTTAGTCTCAATTTCGGGAAATTATGAGCCTTAGTCATCAGAACCTCGTTCAACATAAATTTAAATATGCATGGGGATAATCCCATCCTATTGGCACTCTTTTACTTTCATATCGTCGGCTTTTCTAGGCTAGAACTTGCCTGATAGTATACATGTGATCCTCGCCTGAGTATGTGCTAAGAAAGAAGCGTGGTATGAGGGTTTTTAATTTAAAAATTCATTCAATCTGTCGATAAGTAATTTTGAAAAAATTTTATCCCATGTTGCATAGAGTAATTTTGCGATAACCATCCATTTGAAAGGTATCAAACCACTCTGATGGAGGATTATTATTAATCCAGGCGGCTTGAATTATTGTCTGTAAGGCAATAAGCATAATACCATCTTTTGCGTGTTTAATGAGCTCGAAAGCAATCCAATCAGTACCGGAGGCAGTACCGGATCGTATATTGTCGGATACACTGCTAATCTCATCCAAGGTTGAAGGTAGTTCAAATGGAAAATAGTCGTTTACCTGTTATAGTGCCTTCCATTGCCTCTTCGTTAATTTTAAGGCGCTAAACCAACTAGAGGTTGGAATGTCTCGCACGCTGGTTTTGTTTGTATCTCGCCGATATTGCTTCAAATTTGAGATTGCTTTTCGCATCCGTTCATACAGTTTATAACATGAAATATTTTGAAAAATGTTAGTCAATTTTACGATATATGCCTATACTACGTTATTATATCGCTCTCAGGTGGTTTTAATGAGGAATGGCCATCTCGAAAGGTTAATTAAAGTACAAAAGTACTTTAAATTAAGTACAAAATAGTTATAGTTGTTGGAGAAGTCAAGGTTTTTTGGGTCATGTGATAGAGGGGTGCCACGTGCAATAAATTTAGCATGCAAACTTGTTAAGCTTTTCGGTGCTTTGTGTCTCGGAGAAAATCCCCATTTAAGGATTTTTATGAACATGTTGATGGTATCATGGATGCCAGTGCAGTTCATGTTTTGTTATTAACCTTTAGTGTTTCTCGAATCGAACAATTTATCCATATAAGACATAATCGTGTACATTGTGTCAGAAGGGCTCAGGCTTCATTGACTTTACAAACATCAATTGGTTCTTCTTACTTGTTAGAATATGGTTCACCTTATCGAGGAAAAGTTATCATTAGTTCAAGTTTGCGTGAAAGTATGAACGAATAGTCGTCCTATATGAGCAAGAAGTTCTATAGCAGGTCCATCCTCATTGGATATCTTATGATATAGGTTAGTGCAATTAATTTATTGTGGGCTACTTCTGAAACAAGGTGTGCATTGAAGTTTCCCCATGAAACCATACTGCGTGACTTATGGCAGCGTTCTACAATGGAATGTAGCATTGAAAAAAATATTAAATTAGCGCTGCCGATTTTACTGGGATGTATGTGGTGGCACATAGGTCGATATAAAAAGCATTGCTCCTTGTGAACGAATGCCACTGAGTAATGTATGGATAGCTTGTATTCTTTTTTACCAAAATTCCAACTCTCATTTTATTGGATTTTATAGCATTCACAAAAAAGGGTCAGTGGAATTGGAGATGGCTTTTGAATAATGTTGGCCGAGGGTATGGTATTATGCTATCATGAAGATATTCGATATATTTATAAGAGATTAGTCCCTGATAGTCATTCTCTAACACTAGGATGAAAGCAGGTCCATTTTCTGGCATTGTGCACCTTGATCTTTATTCGGTAAATGATCGATATTCGGCTCCCCCTGAATCAATCCTTTGATAGATTCATTAAGAATCTAACTGAAGCATAATTTTATTGGCATATGATGGTTCAACAGGCAGAGCTTACAGAATTTCTATGTATGACTTGCAGATAAAGCACAACATTTGCAGAGATAATTTCTAGATTATTTTCAAGATAATTTAAAATCCGAAATGACATGCAGATGCTTAAAACGATCTGGTTTAGTGATCATGTTTATAAACTGTTATTTCCGCGTTTGCTAAATAACGCCAGAACAGTTAAAGATGGATTTAATCCAGGGTGAAAAACCGGGACTGTTGAGGTTTAACTAAAAGAGGGCACTATCCATTGGACAATTTTTGGCAGTTTTTTACAGAGACATAAATAAGTTACAAAATAAAATATCAAAAGTTACAAAAATATCGTCATTATGGGTACTCCTTTAATACTGCACCAGCAATAACAAGTCGCTGGATTTTAGAAGTGCCTTCATAAATTTCTGTAATTCTCGCAACACGATTATACCTTTCCGCTGACATGTCTAGAACGAAACCCATACCATCTAATACTTACATGCATGGTGTGAACAGTATGTTGCCGCTTCGGATGCAGCTAGTTTCGCCATTGCGGCTTGTTAAGTATAAGGTATTTCACGATCTTTAAGCAAAGCAGCGCGCCATATTAATAGACGTGCTGTTTCCGATTTCAATGCCATATCAGCAATTTTTTGTTGAATCATTTGCAGTTTGAAGATAGGCGCATTGAAAGCCATACGGTTTTTTGAGCAAACTACAGCCAATTCTAGTGCGGCTTGCATAATTCCCAATCCTTTTGCAGCTATACCAATTCGGCCAGTATCGAATGTTTTCATTGAAATTTTGAAACCATCGCTTCCCTTCCCCAAAAACTTTTCTTTGGTATTGCACAATCTTCAAATATAAGGGTGCTAGTAGATGAGGCTCGAATGCCAAGTTTTTTTTCTTTTTTACCAAGCGTAATCCCAGCGATGTCATACGGAACAATAAATGCCGAAATTCCTTTATGTTTTAGTTTTCTGTTAGTTGTTGTGATTACAATAGCTTCTTTAGATTCATGAGCATTTGTAATCCAAGCCTTAGTTCCATTTAATATATATTGATCGCCTTTCAGATCAGCTGTAGTAGAAACCGCCGACGCATCCGATCTATTACCGGGTTCAAACAAAGTAAAGCAACCGACTTGATTTCCATTAACAAAAGGTGTAAGATATGAAGTCTTTTGACGATCAGTTCCAAATTCGCAAATCGGACCCAAATACAAAGAATTATTGACAGACATTATGACACCAGTGTATGTGCAACCCCGGGAAATTTCCGCTAATGCTATCACGTATGCCACATAATTAAGACCCGTGCATCCATATTTTTCAGGTGTGACGATCGACATCAAGCCCAAATCGCCCAATTTTGTTATCATCAGTCGGAAATTTCTGCTCCAAATCGATTTTAGCCGCTTTTGGCACTAATTCCTTATCAACAAAATCGCCTATACTTTTATGTAACATTTGGTGGGTCTCTGGTAGGGCTGTGAGGTGAGCACTACATCTGACTTATTTGTAATTTAAAATAAATTTTGTATTTCTTAATAACGAAAAGTTGATTCTAAACATTTTAACCAGAAAAAATTAAATAATTTATAAATAAATTTCAGCCGATGGAGCATAGAATAAATAAAAATTGAATTTTGTGCTACGACTGTAATTTGTACCTACCCTCTGGAATTAATAAATCTGTACAATGACTGTACAAGACTGAGAACATATCCAACGTATCCTCGATAATGAGAGATTTGAGCATCGACTCAATTTAGTTGATAATGTTGTTGTCCATCAGATCCCAAATCTGATACATAGATTTATAAAACTCGCTTCACAGGATCTGCCAACTCTGTAAATATGCTGCATTTTACTGAGAAAAGAAATAGCCAAGAAGTAATCCGTGATGAATCTACCAACGATTTTCTCTAATGATTTCTAAAACATCCAGGACATGCTTATTGGCCGAAAACCATTAGGGTCGGTGTAATCTGTCCTACCTGTTTTGGGTATAAAACGACTACACATTTCTCAGGGCCACCCGCTTTAGATGGTGCAAAGCAGAACAAACTAGCCTTTGCGAAAGAGACCATTCGACCATAGAAGAACATGTGCTGACCTGCACAGTGACAACAGGATCGGGGCCAATATTGTTGAAACCAAGAAAATGTGTACTGAATCTTATTTTTTGAAAAGGTTAACTTTACGTTAGGTAGACGAAGATCTTTCAGTTTACAGTTGCCATTTTGTACCAAAATTTTATTGAGCTTCGTTACTAGCGACTATTTATTTCGTCGCGGAAACTACGCATTGAGAATCTATGAGCAGATCTTAAACTTTCTGGCCAAACAGGAAGTTATACTAATCAGGATGCACTTTATTTCACTCAATATAAAAATATAAAGCACCACAAAGGTCTGTTCTGAGCTTTATAGTTGGTAATTAGCGGACAAGTATTTTCAAAAACAGTCGAAGTTTCATTCGAACGCAAGTTTAGATCGCAGTTTGTTTATTTTTTATTTTGATAAAGTTTTAATGGTGGCCATTTAGAATTAAGATTAAAAGAATTACATCTGTGATCTGGAATTAGAATATTATTTGTTACTATCCAATTTAGTGTTAGTTGGACTTGGAACTCAAACTAATATCAATCACTTCGCGACGAGTGGAGTTGACAAAAGTTTATTCACAGCCAACGGCAAGAATTTCAAGTTCAGATTACACAGGGATACACTCCTGTTATTAAAATTTGTAGTGTCACAACCAATTATAACGAGAATATTCTTATTCATATATCAAGACAAAAGTGATAGAAGTTCCTCCGACGGAGCAGGTAAAGGTAAAATCATTTCCGCGTAACCAGTCGAAGAATTGAATGCATCAACTACAGCCGAGACTAGGTTTCGAGACATTATTATTGAAGAAGATCTTAATGACTGGTATTACAACCAGAAACCACATCATGAAACAGGTACGGTTCCTTAATTTCTGAAGTTTCTGAAGTTTACAAAAAAGTTTCGTCAAAAGTGAATTACATCTACTCGTACACAACGTTATGCAAGCAACGCCTGTATAATCTCCAGGTTGTTTAATGTAATTAATTATTAATTTTTGTTTTGTATTTTACTTTTGTTAGTTGTTGGTTGGTTATCTAAAACCGATTAAGTAATTTATTCTTAAAACATGCCACCATTTCCGGCGATAGTGTATAGTTTTTTTTTCTCGTCTCAAGAACTGTCGACAAAACTTTATTTCAACTTTAATTTCATGAATTGTTGTATTGATAATGGTTAATTTGTCACCATTTCAAAGTTTGGCGTTGTAAATAATTTAACAGTAAAACTTTATTTCAAGCTTAATTTCTTTTTAACAATAATATTATGTTTGATAAGATTTAGGAAAAAGGTAATTGGGATGTGAAATATAACATAATTGATGTAGGTATTTTTTCGTGGTGCTGCGGTAATAATGAAATAATTTTATATGTGTTGGGTATTATGTTGGGACAATAGGGCGATAATTATGGGACTTTCATTGGCTATGTGGAACAATAATGGCAGACAGTGCGGTAATAAAAAACTGCGAGATGAAATTTTATAATTTGTCACGCATATAGTATTGCTTGGAAATAATTTAATTTATTCCCATCTTTTCTTTCACCTTCAAAAACAAAATTTAGTCATCATCATCCATCAATTTTGATTGACTTACAAAATGACTCATAATACTGGCTTTAAAATTGGTTGTCTTAATGTGTTACCGTTCAAACTAAACATGCATGTTAAAAACCTAATAAATTTTAACTTGGATACGTTAAAAAACAATCTAGTGTAAAGTATTTCTCATTTAAACGGTCGGTTATAAATACATAAAAATATCTATATATCTTTCTTAAAAATTGGATAAATAAGAAAATTTGTACCACAAAAAATATATATTTCTTACTTTTTTATGTACACATAAAGGTTGATGGTTTATTTGTTGTTATTGTTAAAAAATAAAATAAAAAATAATAATATTTTATGTATAACGAAACTATATACTCGTATTTTCTTACATAAAAATATAAAAAAATAACATAAAAGAAAACTGGTATCGAGATAAACAGCTGGTAGCTTTAACAGGGTATTTCATAATCAAACCATTATTTCTTGATTATTATTATTTTACGTATGCATTTGCTTTTTTCTGGTCGCCACACGATTGAAATACTACTAAAAAAAGTGATTAAGATTTCAATTGTGATATAAATACTTGCGAACGTCTTTTTTTACCCGGCTCCATAACGAAACCATACGTACATATAAGAAGTAGAATATTCGAAGATTTACCTCAATAACAGCATCCAACCAATTTACAAAAACCAGCTCGCACTTACAATTTATGTCTGTACAATTAAAATACTTCAGAACCAAAGAGGTGGAAAAATATTGAATAATGCGGGTTTAATGCAATTACTCAAGGACGTTATATTCTTTGGCACTTAACAATATGTGTACATAACAATTTACATATCCACATTTGCATTTGCTATAACATGTAAACACAACAGAAGCAATTTACATATTAGTTACTTGCCCGATATGAAATAAAACAGAAATTGGTGTTCGTTGGTTGTACAACGTTTTGAAATTCAATTGAATTTAATAAATTACAGATTTAATCAACCAGCATATAATTTTTTGAGAACATGTTCAATTGTATAATTTAATTGGCAGGTTCCCCAGGTTGTAAGATATTTAAGCAATTCAGTTTTTTTTTTATTTGTATTGGTTTGTTTTTAGTTTAACATCTATTTTCAACTCAAGTTGAGGAGCTCTTCACATAGCGAATGATCAAAAAACATAAGGTATATACTGTTTTGAAATTTTGGGTTATTCTGGGCGATATCCAGATAATGATTTTACATGGAGGTATAAGGTTACCAAGACGTTTGGCAGTTTGGTTTCGACACTAACGAAACTTTGAATTATTCAATTTTAAAAATATCATCATTTTATTTCACCACAGAGGCCAAACTATTGTAACTACTGTTTGACCGACCAAATGGCTTAGTGGTTAAAGCTTTGGCGTTTGGATCGGGAGGTACCGGGTTCGAATCCCGATAGGGGCAGGATGCAAAGGGAATTTTCATCAACAAATTACGATTTGTGATGAGAAGGAACACATCTATGACCCCCTGTCGGAGTGCGGGGCTCATGGGACGACCCATCTTCCATGCCAGTATAGGCTGGCATGGAGCTATGCAATGTGCAGATGGTAATAAAAATCGGTCCTATATCCGTACGTCCTCGAATTGGCCAATACAGGCGTAAAGCTAAGGACGTAAATAAGCGAACCGCGAAAGAGTTGGGAGAGCCTCGGCCCCAGAACAGTACAGGGAAAAGAAAAAAAAAAAAAAAACTACTGTTTGGAGGGTTGTAGCCTTTACACAGGTTTTAGGATTAGCCAACTGGTATCCAGTTAACCTTTTAGTTAGTAAAGTTTACGTGGACAGATTTTGTTTCATTAGGTTTCATTCGCCATCTCTTGGTCCGGGAACTGACAATATTAGTAGCTCTTTGCAATTTGCTTGTGGATTCTTCTATGCTATTAGCAATTGCTAAGATGGCCCTATCATCCGCAAACGTCGATATGGTAGTCTCCTCTATCGTTGGCAGGTACGAGGTGTATAGAGCATATTAGGTTGGTCCCAGAATGCTACCTTGTGGTATTTCTGCGGATATTTTTTTATTTCTGAGTATTTGCCAATTTTACTAGAAAGTGATGGTTATATATGTGAGATTTTAGAATTTCATAAAACTGCTTTGGTTAGATGCTGTATAAGATAGCGGACATTTCTCAGCGGAAATAAAATAAGAGATTTCGCTATTCGCTGCAAGTAGCAGCACAATCATAAAAGATAATTTTTTTGTTATATAATTACCAGCTGAAATTTTTTATTCATTTTGTATCTCTTTTTTTCACTAAATAAAACATCCCAGGGGAATAAAATATTAAAAGTGATCCTTAAAATGACAAATTGATTGATCTCCGAAGTAAAGGAAGTCGGTAAATGAAATCTTGAAATTTAACAATATTCCGTCTTTCCGCCATTCTAAAAGAATGACGATGATATTTGGATAAAAGTATTGATCAGGGGTCCAAATCTTAGAACAAAATTCTGTTGTTCTGGATCTGTTTTTGCTGGACTAAACTAGGCCATTTCATTACCAATACTTTTGAAAATTTAAACTTTTTTATTAGTTTATTTTCTGTTTTTGGCCAATATCTCAAAAACTTCCACTAGTAACCAATACTTTCGGTTGTTTTTCTAATAGCTTAGCTCATACTGAGACTACCAGGTAAATTTGGGGTAAATTGATGGGTTAGAATTTTCACTATAATTTTTTGCCCAGAAGTGGGCCAAAATAAACACGAATTAATACTACACACCATAGTATGAAATTTATTCAAATCATCTGAGCCTGGACTAGAACTACTTGCTGATACAGGAGAATCAATAGAATTAACAAAACTGAGATTAAATATATTAACAATAGCAGTAGGATCGTGATACTCAACACCATTACAAATAACGGAGTGGATCCTATTATTAGAGTTATTTACCACGAACTGATTTAACTGTTTCCAGATTTCTTTTTGGCTCAAATTATTAAATAAATTGTCAAAATAATGCTTCTTTGCAAAATATTTTCCGTTTTTGATATTCCTATTTAGCAAATCTAATTTATGTTTTAGTTCTAAATTTGTACTGTTCCTTTTAGAACGCTTCAACATCCGGTTTCTAAGTTTAATTACATCCCAGAGTTCAAGAGTCATCCAAGGAAAAACACTTGCACTTTTCATTTTTACATGTACTTCCTTCAAAACGGAAAACTGTAGAACAAGTTTATTATACATATCAAAAATCCGTTCTAGAGTAGACTCAGAATTTCTGACGTCGAACACGGGACTCATTAAAAATATTCAAAGGACTCATTAACCTTTTTGTAATTAACGTATCTCTTCGTTAGTGTCCGATTACAATATTTAGGCTTGAAGCGAAATTTTGAGAGTACAAAACTATGATCAATGGTAAAATTCCGAACTTGCTCAATATTATGAAAACTGCTAACAGAGTGGTCTAAAATATTACGGCTCGGTGGTCTGGTAAAGAAAGTGTTTGTTACAATCATACCATGAGAGAGCAATGTTGCGTTATAGTCTGAGATTAAGTTAGAATTTGTATTAACAGGTACGAGTATGTTCATGTCACCAACTAAAATAAAATCGTGAGTAGATTTATGTGAAATGCTCAAACTAGACCGAAAAGTAGAAGAATATGGACGCGCGAAATATTCTCTGAAAATGAACGCGAGTTACACGGTTTCTTCTCTAAACTGTTTCTTAAAATTAAAGAGAAAGACCCGGAACAATTTAGGGAAGCCACTAGGATGGGAAAAAGGGAGTTTGAAATTTTACATAATTTATTAAAATTAAATTACAAAAACAAAATTTTATTCGAATTCCAATACATTCCGAATTTAGATTGTTTTTGACACTAGTGTAAGTAAACTAATACTATTTTACATGAATATGATGTCTATATTAAACTAATTCAATTAATTGTTACTTTTAGATATTTGGCCCATGGTGCAGCTTGGCAAATGTTGTCGTAGTCTTTCCGCATCTGAGTGGAATCCATACCTGTCTTCACCGACAGAAGCCAAGTGGGACAAAATTATTGATGATTTTTACATTAACACAGGAATGCCAAATGTCGTTGGTGCAATCGATGGCAAGCACATACGTGTAAAATGCCCACCACACTCTGGCTCCCAATATTACAACTATAAAAACTGACACAATATTGTTTTGCTCGCTGCATGTGATAGAAACTACGTACTTTCGGCGGTAGATGTTGGTGCATATGGGAGCCAGAGTGACGTGGCATTTTGAATCAGAGTGGTTTTGGACAGCAGATTTTAGAATATGAATATTCCAAAAACTGGGAAATTCCCGCAAACAAATGAAGAATTTCCCGTGCTTCTTTATCGGCGATTCAGCATTTCCATTGTGGTCAAATTTGATGCGGCGATATTCTGGACGTCTCTTTCCAAAAGACAAAGAATATTTAAATAAAAAATTATCTTCGGCAAGGGTTAAAACTGAAAACACATTTGGAATTCTAACCGCTAAATTTCGGGTCCTTACAAACCCTTTAAACATGTTCCCAGAGAATGCCGAAAAAATTGTAAGAGCGACATTGGTGCTTCATAATTTTCTAAGGCTAAATGACGCCAACTATTTCTCTAACAGTTTTGTGGATCACGTTAATGATGATAGTGAATTTGTACAAGGAAGTTGGAGAAACGAAGTCGAGCTTTTGCCACAATATAGAATGTTCACTAGATACAATGCCAGCAATGCCAGAATATTAAGAAAGTGTAAAAAACTAAATAAAGTTTAATTCATAAATGTATTTAGTTTTTAATTTTTACTTTTAGGATTTCAATTTGCAATTTGCCAAATTCGACTGGTGATATGCATGCGCTCTCCACTTGCTCACATACAGCTTCAAAAAAAAAATCGCACAGGAGTTTTTGGTGTTTGTTCTTCGCGAATAAAATATTTTTTCGCAATTTCCGTTGGGGACGGTGAAGGATTGCTAGTGTCAAAATTTGTGTTCGTTGTGCACTCTAACTCAAGAAAACTATAATTTGATAGTTTCACTCCATTCAGTATCAATAGTCGAATTCAGATCCGGATCGTCATACTTTGTCGAATGTTTGGGATAATTTCCAGTTGTGCTATAATTAAAAGAAATCGTAAAAATCAAATTTCAAAAGAAACATGAAAATTACTTACGTTTCATTGGTTTGTCAAAATAATTTAAAAATGACATGGAATCAAACCAGTTCCACTTTTTTGGGGGGCTGGGTGCTTTATCGCCTGAGGTTTTGGTATGTCGTTTGTTTGCCTCTTTCTTTTAAGAATTTGTCCCTCAACGATCTCCAGCGTGCTTTCAGTTTGCCCACTATGAACATGATATAAACATTATTTACTTGGTATTTCTATTTTTTTGATAATTCAGAGAATTTTTTGTCCCTTAAACAAACATTTTTGTAATTGCTGCGCACACTTTATAAGGGCTTCCGCCATCTTGAATTCTTGACTTAGTATTTACAATATGTATTGTGAAAATTTTTGAAAACAATAAATATTACACCGTGCAGTAAGCAAACATTTTGAGTTTTATTTTTGTTATGTTATCAGCTGTGAGTAATTTGCAGCGAAATTAGAAATAGAGACAACTTGCAACGTTCTGCATGACATGCAGAACACATGTGTTTCATTTCATATGAAATAATGTTTTTTAAATTTATTTTGTTCCACTCGCAGAATTATGCACGTCTGTTTTCACCATTAGAAGTGGTTTCTCGTGGTTTGTTTGGTTTAGGTATCATAATTACTCCTCCGACTTTCCATTGATTTGGAACATGTTTAAGTCTGAACACTGCGTTAATTATTTGGAATAGTTTACGTAGTCCTTTTTCAAGGAAAGCTTTTGCAATTTGACCTGTAAATAAGTCATATCCTGGATATTTCTTTGTAACGGGTGATTTTTTAAGAGCTTGAGAACTTTTTTTTTAAAAAAAACGCATAAAATTTGCAAAATCTCATCGGTTCTTTATTTGAAACGTTAGATTGGTCCATGACATTTACTTTTTGAAGATAATTTCATTTAAATGTTGACCGCGGCTGCGTCTTAGGTGGTCCATTCGGAAAGTCCAATTTTGGGCAACTTTTTCGAGCATTTCGGCCGGAATAGCCCGAATTTCTTCGGAAATGTTGTCTTCCAAAACTGGAATAGTTGCTGGCTTATTTCTGTAGACTTTAGACTTGACGTAGCTCCACAAAAAATAGTCTAAAGGCGTCAAATCGCATGATCTTGGTGCCCAACTTACCGGGCCATTTCTTGAGATGAATTGTTCTCCGAAGTTTTCCCTCAAAATGGCCATAGAATCGCGAGCTGTGTGGCATGTAGCGCCATCTTGTTGAAACCACATGTCAACTAAGTTCAGTTCTTCCATTTTTGGCAACAAAAAGTTTGTTAGCATCGAACGATAGCGATCGCCATTCACCGTAACGTTGCGTCCAACAGCATCTTTGAAAAAATACGGTCCAATGATTCCACCAGCGTACAAACCACACAGTGCATAAACAGTGCATTTTTCGGGATGCATGGGCAGTTCTTGAACGGCTTCTGGTTGCTCTTCACTCCAAATGCGGCAATTTTGCTTATTTACGTAGCCATTCAACCAGAAATGAGCCTCATCGCTGAACAAAATTTGTCGATAAAAAAGCGGATTTTCTGCCAACTTTTCTAGGGCCCATTCACTGAAAATTCGACGTTGTGGCAGATCGTTCGGCTTCAGTTCTTGCAGGAGCTGTATTTTATACGGTTTTACACCAAGATCTTTGCGTAAAATCTTCCATGTCGTCGAATAACACAAACCCAATTGCTGCGAACGGCGACGAATCGACATTTCACGGTCTTCAGCAACACTCTCAGAAACAGACGCAATATTCTCTTCTGTACGCACTGTACGCATTCGTGTGGTTGGTTTAATGTCCAATAAAGTAAACTGAGTGCGAAACTTGGTCACAATCGCATTAATTGTTTGCTCACTTGGTCGATTATGTAGACCATAAATCGGACGTAAATCGCGAAACACTTTTCGAACCGAACACTGATTTTTGTAATATAATTCAATTATTTGCAAGCGTTGCTCGTTAGTAAGTCTATTCATTATGAAATGTCAAAGCATACTGAGCATCTTTCTCTTTGACACCTTGTCTGAAATCCCGCGTGATCTGTCAAATACTAATGCATGAAAATCCTAACCACAAAAAAATCACCCTTTATTTAGGTTCAGATTGATTTCCTCTTTTAATTCTTGTAATGAGATAGGAGATGTATTGCAGTTATCCAATTTATATACTGGTGGTATGTTATCCTCGGCGGTTTGTCTAGGTAGAGGCTGGAACGTGTTCTCAAGGTGGGTTGCAAACAACGAAGCTCTTTGCTTTACACTTAGAGCCTACGTGCCATCTTCAATTTTAGTTGGTGGAATTTGTAGTTTAGGTCGTTTGAAACTTTTTGTCGCTTTCCAAAGAAAGTGCTTGGTATCTATTTCCCCAGTAAGGCCACTGAAGAATTTATTAACAGATTCGTTTTTGATTTCTTTAAGTAGCAACTTTAATAAAAATTTTGAGTTGTTTTATATTCTGGCGTTCGACTTCTTTGCCTGGCCTTCCTTGCTTTTTGTTTCGCTGCAACCAGGTCCCAAACTTCCAGTGGATAAATAGCATTTCGGCGTATTCTCGGTGAACTTGAAGGGGTATTACTCCACGCCGCTTCTTGTATACTGTTGCTAAGTTGTTCTGGTTCTTCTTCTAGCTGTATCGAGTTGTTAATTGACACCTGCATATCAATATTATCCTCAACAAGTTTCAGAAATTTATTACAGCCGGTTTTTTTATTAGTTGGCGAAGGTGAACTAGTTTTTCTAACAGCCGTTGTACTGATTGTCATACTAGCATGGGTGTTATCCGACATAATTCTCTCGCTGCTTTCTAGGTATATGTAATTTTCGTCTATACCTTTGGTGATAAAGAAGTAAGTCAATAAGCTGGGTGATCTCCAGAAATAAAAACGCAGTTGCATAGTCTTCCTGCTGCAAACAACTTTCTCCCTTTGTTAGAGGTTAAATCACCTCAGATTATGAAACTTGATGCACGTGATTTAAAGAAAGTACAATAGTCTTCTATAATTAAAATATATCTTGGTGGGCAATATATTGACGATGCACTATATTCTGTGTTATCATTTATAAATACTTTTATGGTGACTACTTGCATAAATTCCTATTCAATTTTAAGATCTATGAAGTGTTTGATGTTTTTTTATTATCACAGACGATTCTCCCCTTGCCCTTTCTGCTGAAGTTGAAGTAAAATGGGTTTCCGTTGCTAGGCATATATTCTTGAATATGTTGCATTAGCCCATTTGCATTCCAGGTATTATTCTTAATGTTTTTTTTTTTTTGTTTAGCTAGATAAATGGTAAGAGCTTTCATGCTTCGTAGTATCTTTTGAAGCACTGCTGTACCTTCGGTAGTGCCCTCCGAAATAACTGGTTTTGTCATGACTACTTGCGAGTATAGTTTTGGTTTTATTTCTTATTCTTTGTAGCTCCTTAGCTATTTCACATCCCCGGTAGTTTGCGGGATGTGACTTATTGCAATTCACACATTTTGCAGCAATATTTTTACTAACCGGGCATACCTGGGTATGATGCTTTCCGGCACATTTCACGCATCTAATCTCTCTTTGGCAATATTTCTGCGTATGATTAAAACCTTGGAATTTTTTGCACTGCGGTATTAATCCTTTATTCTTTTTCAATGGCTCTATTTTAACTCTCATGCTAAGTATTGCCTTGATATTATACACATCTTCCACTTTTTGTTTGTTATTAAAAGTGAGCATAAATAGTGGAAGCCCTCTTTTGTTAATTTAAACTCCTTGTTCAGTTTCGATTTTTTCTTTCTTAAATATGTTTACAGCATTTTCTATTTGATAACCCTTTTGCTTGAGATTCTCAATAATTTGCTCTTTTTCGCAGGTTGGATGACGACCTCTAGTCATAACTTTGATTGGGCGATCATTCTTATTCTCATAGGTAATCCACTGATGCCCTTCGAAATTAAGCTTTGTAGCCAAAGCCCTATAGGATTCAGAGTCTACTGCATTAATTTTCCAGAAGCCATTGATTAGAGATACGAGTAGCTACTCGGCTACCGTAATCGATTTAATAATCGATTGTATGGTGAAGAAAATTGACCGACGACATTTATTGGTGGAGGTGATTTCTCTTTTGGATTAGCTGGTTATTTTTTCTAGAGCTAGTTGTTTCTTGATGATTAACTGGTTCCAAGAAACCTTTTTTGAAGTTGATGGTAAATATACTGCCATTTCAGGTGAGTGTTGCGCTTTCCTTTTCTTACTTGTTATTTTATTCCGGTTCAACATCCAATTTGTTTCTCTTTCTAATTCTTCTCCATCCATATGGAATGAATTAATGTCATCATTGATGACAGCAGTTCTAGGTAGCGTCCCAAGTTCCGCACGTGTTTCAACTGCTTTTTTGAGATCTTGTTCTCTTTCTTAAAAATTGTAAATTCTTCTTTCAATTTAGTTGTAAATTCCTTTAGTGTTCGTAGTTGTTCACGGAGTTCGGAATATTCCTTATCGCAATGAACTATATTTCCAGTTGAAGATCTTGGTGAACTTAATTTGGAACTTCAACCAAATGGGTTAAACAATGACTGGCCCACCCCAGAATCTGTTGGTCATGCCTCCGAACAGTGTGGATTTGGCAGCATATCTGCTGCTGTACCACCTGGAGTAGTACGTTCCGTATTTGTTGTACTCATTGTTTGTTTTAGCCAATTTATACTACTCACATTTGGTCCCCGGTAGCACTTTGCTACTGTCAACGCAGTACTCGCCCAACGCGACGAGGACGCGGCTACCTTGGTATTACCTAGGGGTACACAGAGTCAGCCGAAGCCCTCTGAATACCCTAGGCTGAGGGGCTGAAAATAATTTGTGCGATTGTTCAAAATATGCTCGTAATCTCAATGATTTGGTGATTAATTTTATTTCGCATCGCATTTGTTTACCAATTCGCAGATTTCTATATGAAACCAAAATTACAAACTTTTTGGTCATCTTTCCTAGATGCATACACTGTTCTGTTATGAAGTGTCGGTATTTAGGCAATTACACACGATTGTTTATAATTAGCAATGTTTGTTAATCAATATATAAAAATTATAAAATAAAATTATCAAATTTTGTTAAAGCCTTTAAAATATAAGTGAATATTCTTGTTGTTGAAAATAATTCAGTAAATTAGCATGATATTCAGTTTTCTTTTTTCACTAAGAGCGTGGGGGACAGAATCCTATTATTGATTGATTCAACTTTTATGGTTTTAACTTGCATTTCTTCTTCATTATTAGGCACTGGATAATGTTTTGTATATTTTTAAATAATTACGAAAGATCCACCTCAAGCGTTCCCTCCAGATGAATAGCGTGGTGGCATTCATAGTCACGTATTTTAATAAATGTTTCCGATACGAGACATATATCTATTTTTTTCCAGGTTTTGAAAATTGTGTAGCCCTGGAACATGCTGTGGTAATCCATTTGCGTTTCAAATAACAATTCTAACTGTTCTATTTATTTGATGTAAGCTCATTCGTAGCATCTTGTATATCCAGACGCGTATATACCTTCTAGACGACCTTCTTGTTTTGTTAGCCGTGCATTTATCGTTTCTATACTTCGGAATATCCTTTCCAAAGGATTTTCTTTAGTAGTATTAGTTAACTATGCAGCAGTTCGATATCTGCAAGTACGATCTCCTCTATGGAGCTCTGGTTGTGCCGGCACTAGTTGTAGCTGGAATCCTTTCTCTTATAACGTTAGTGTTTTGAGTTGATTGGCGTGTTTTATTGTTTAATCTTTAAAACGGTTTTACTTTGTTAAACTTTCATTTTATTTCTCGCTGATCAAGCAGTTGGCTGGCTTCGACGTTTGAGTGATTATGTAGCCTCTCTTAATGCTTACGTAACTCATTGCTTACCTCGTTTCCTTTGCATCCTTAGAGAAATGAAAACGGTAAAATATTTAGTTTTAGTTAAGGTGTTATTAAATTCTTAAAGAAAATATAAGTTTTTAAAACGTATAATAAGTGCCCAAACACTTCACTCCATCGCTAACTTTGATAACTAGCTTAAATCTTTTTTCGAGAGAATTGTAAGCGGTACGCATTGTGCCCATTTACATTTTGTACCAAATGTTGATAATATCATTCTTAAATTACTGCGAATTTCAAAATTTGTTTTCTGGGAACTTAGACATCATGCACGACTATAAACAATATTTAAGAGGATTGCAATCAAGGGAGCTTGTAGTCATTCATTATTGGACTAAAAATCAACCAAACTATCATTACACAATATGCTACTTTTGAATTTTATGCATAAGATGTGATATGTTTTCCATTGCAAATGTTGTAGTTTTGTCACTTTTGCACGTTGTCGTGTTGTGTTGGAGATACTGTGTTCTTTTGTGTACGCTTTGTGCTTTGAAATCTGCACATTGACTTGGTTTATGATTACCGCAATGTCAACAAATTCCCTCGCAATGTCGGTTGGGGCCGTCCTTTTAAAGATAAAGTTCTTATTATTTTTATTTTGTGTCACCCTTGCTTCAAGGCTTGTTGCTAGTAAAGAATTTCTTTTGTGTATCAAAGGATAAAAACCGTTTTTCGAAAAAACGAAGAAGATTCGTGAGATTCACCATCTTTTTTTGAATTTTATTGCATTTCGTACAATTTGCTGATTTCAGCATCAACTTTGTTGAGTGTTGTATGAGTTATGAATAAATCCCTGGTATAGATTTATCAAATCCTAATTCGTTTAATGCGTTTAAAACTTCCTCTATTGTGTCTTGGAATTATTTTAAGGTATCTCCTGATTCATGTGGCCACTTAAGTAATCGTAAGAATATAGCAAATTGCCTATGAGCAAGATGTTTTTTATTTTTCTATACCTAGCATGTAGCAGTTGCCATGCTAAGTTGCAGTTATCTTCTATTATCCCGGGGTTATTTATTAGCTTTGCAGCAGAACTACCAATATGGTAAATATTTTAGAATACAAGATTTTAATTGCGTTTGCTTATTTTCGTGTACGATTTGGCAATACAGTTCTAGAAAATTTGACCATTTTGTAAAGTAACCATAGAATTTTGGCGACTCTAATTTTGGTGCGAAGGGATGTGATTTTATCTATTAAGATACGCAAGTCCTAGCCTGTGGGTTCCATAGTGGCCTTTGAAAAATTTTCTTCTAGTATTTCTTCAGCACTTGCTATCTCGTTGTATATTCTTTGGAATCTTACTAGTTGCAGTTCCACGCTTTCATATAGATGAGAATTATTGGTCAGTCTTCTTCTTAAATGGTATGTGTTAATTTTTTCCTGATAATATAAATGTTAGCGGTGGGTTCATATTCAACTTTCCAAGAAATTCAGTGATGTATCGCATATGATTATCGATAATATTTTTCCTAAAATTCAAGTATGGATGGTTGTCTTTTAATTTCACTAAATCTGATTTTAATTGGTCATTTGTTTTAACGAATTTTTCATACAGTTATTTTATCTGTGAAATTTTCTATTCTAAATATGTCTTAGTTTTCCTTCAGGGCTGTCATTTTTGCAAGTTATGTTTCTCGATTTGATCTGCGATTTCCGCCTGCTTTTTGTGTTTATTGGATTCTGATTTAATTTATTTTAATATTTAGACACTTTACTTGCACTTTTTTGTTATTTAAAAATATTAAAATAGACAAATCATTTTTTTAAAGTAGACAATGTCGATTATTGGTAGAATATGTAAACAATTCGTAGACAATGTAGATTATTGCTTTTATGTTATGTTTCCGGTGTTTTTCTATGTTTTGGAAGTAAAAATTTAATCTTTACAAAACAATTAAGTTAGATTTATACGTTTAAAATAATTCAAAACAATTTTAAATCATTTAAAAAATATTAATTCGGATTTCCATATGGTTTTATCATTGATAAAACTTAATGCCACTTTTTTGCCCTTACCAGAGATTACATTCTTTGCCTCAGAAGTCACAATTTTGTAATTTAATTTAGTTGACACGTACAGCAAACGGATGAACAAAAATTACCAGATTGACCTTCCTGATAATTGGATTTAAATCTATCGCCGATGTGAAACATTATATATATTCTTTTTAGAATAATATCGCCGACAATCCTACAATACCTGCTAATAATATCCAGCTTAAATGACAACATTTGATTGAAATTACTACTCACTAAATTCGGTAATCGTGTAATCAGCCGGATTAGTGATGTGAATTGGCCTTCACAAAAAATTTGGTTCACACGAAGGACAACGGTCCCAATTATCGGAAGAATTGCTCTTGCCAATAAAGCAAAGATGGAAACTATTCATCTTCAAATGTTTCTATTATGAAATAATAATTTTTGGTTTTCTCTACATTTTTTACATTATCGACGCCATTTTTTAATTGTCTACAAAGAATTTCTACATGTGTAGACAATGCGACAAAACACAGTGTACTTTTACTTACGCATACAAAATTACGTACAATACGCATACACAAAGAAAATTTCATTGGAAACGAGAGTAACGAGTGTGTCACGTGCTGTGTAAATTGGCGTAAACAATTATTATTTACATTTTATCATAAATAGTGACAAATACTAAATTAATTAAAAATCTCTATAAATTAAATTAGTTTTTAACTAAACACTTATTTTTTTTACATTTTTACATTTAATACGTTTTATATTTAATTCAAAATGTAATTTTTAACATGTAATCAATAATGTAAATGACTAAAAAGTAATTTATCTGCACTACACTGTCAGTATGTTAAGCTCTACACAAACAACAACATTATTTAAGGATGGATATAAATCAAAACCGTGATACTCATGAACATCCGAATTATATAAAGCAGGATTTTGTTAGAAACGGTGTAGGTAGAAAAGTAAAATTTTTTATGTTTACGCACCTTTATTAAAGAATTGATGGTGCAATATTGTTAAGTGTAAAATTTTATTATCGATAAATAATCAAATTCATCAAAACTGTTGTCCGTAAATGTTCTTAATGCAGGACCTAAACAAGTATGTAATTGGATGTGATCTCCAATTAAAATTTAAGTTGACACATATTGTTAATAACACCCAATATAACAAAATCTCCGTATTTAACACTTTGTATAATTCAATTAACCCAAATCATAAAATACCACGGTTAGTAATGCTCGATTTCGCAAAAATTGCAAATTGAATTACATTAGCTTACATATGAATCATAACATTAAATCATTCTGTATTGATACAGCAACTTAACCAACCATTAAGCAAACATAATAAAAATTTTATAAATCAAACCGAATGAACATTTTTATTTTCTATGCTCTGTAACAACTAAATAAATAAAACAAGACAAACTTCTTAAATTTGAAATAATCTAATAATTTAACTGGTTTATTGTAGATTTTCTAATATTTCAATATTTTAATAAATCTATCTTAATCTCCGTATATACATATTTATCGATATATGTGATCAGTACAAAGGCGGTGGTTGGTTACTATACTTGAGATACATAAATTTGTTAAAAAATATATTAACTTCTTACAAATCAGCTGATTTGACAATTTATTATTTAATAAAATAAAAATGTGTAATAATAATATCAACAATTTTATATTAGTTTTTGATCAACAAGCAACTATAAGATTAAAGTTTTTACTGGTTTTCGTCGTATACAAAAATAAAAATAGAAAAACTGGTCAACCGTGATTAATAAAAGATTTATATCAATAATTCTTATATTGTCTTTAAGATATAGCATTTTCCGTTCTTATTATTATACTTTGGGTGATTAAGGCAAGGAGGTTGATTAAATGTCGTGAAAACTGCATAAACACAAGCATATATATATATATATATATATATATATATATATATATATATATATATATATATATATATATATATATATATATATATATATATATATATGTATATATATATATATATATATATATATATATATATATATATATATATATATATATATATATATATATATATATATATATATATCCTTGTTCCAAACATCAGTTCGAAGGGCGATTGATCTATGGCACGATGAAATGAATTATTCAAAAACATTTGTATACGGTCCACGTACCTCCACCAATCTTTAGGTTCTTCTGTTGTTAACTTCGCTAAGACAGGGATTATTACTCGATTAACTCTTTCCATTTGTCCATTTCCGGATGGCATTCCCGTCGAAATAGCGTGGTGTACAATATTTTCACTCCGACAGCAGATGCGTCTTGGATTGCCGAACACCTTTTTGTGCACTTCCAGCTTCCCGATGGTTTCCTTCGCCGTTGTTCCCTTTGTTGGATACAGCCAAACGAATTTCGTGAAACTGTCGACTTCGCAAAAAATGTACTTGTATGATTTCTGGGTTGTTGTTAGATGACCCAGATGATCGACATGATATGTTGTGAAAGGCGCGTCACCTTTTGGGATTGGGTTTAGGCGCCCGGCCTGTTTCCCTTGCTTTCTGTTTACAAGAATGCATTGAACGCAATTTTTAATCACCGCCGCTACTCGTTTCGCCAGGTTCTTCATATAGAATTCCCTCTTTACTAGCTCCTCCGTCTTCTTTGGCCCGAAATGCCCTTGATCGTGGCATTTCTTTACGATTTCAATTCGTGGTACGACTAGACACTCCGTCCCTTTGCACAATTTATAAAAGATTCCATTATTTGTAGTAAAATTTTCATACGGACTTGTTTCAACAAGCTTCATAATTGCCTGTATTTCTGTATCACTCCTCTGTGCCGCCTTTACTCGATTCTGCACGTCCTCTCGTATTACCATCAGCACAGGATTTCGCGAGAAGGCATCGACGTGACGCATTCGATGGCTCGGTCGATGTTCTAGCTCGTAATCGAATTCCGTTAGGTAAAGTGCCCATCTTGCAATTCGTGTACAAATCTCCTTTTTCGCCATCGTTCCCTTGAATGTTGCACAATCCGTTGCAATTTTGAATTTTATACCTAGGAGATATATTCTGAACTTCTTCAGTGCCTTGACGATCGCCAGAACTTCTAGTTCATAGCTTGAGTATCGCTCCTCACAAGGTGTTGTCTTGCAGCTGTAATAAAACATGGGATGGAACTGCCCATCAGCATCACTGTCCTGCGACAATACCGCACCCAATCCACACTTGGATGCATCTGTATGCAATTTCGTTTTCGCACTGTGTGAAAAAATACGTAAAACTGGATTTCAAGTCAGAGCAATTTTTAGCTTCTCCATAGCTGCTCTCTGACTAGGACCAATTTTGAAGGCTGCGTCCTTTCGTAGCAAGTCAGACAAAGGTTTGGCAACTAACGAATACCCTTGGATAAATCTTCTAAAATAACTCGTCAAACCAAGAAACTGCTGCAACTGACGGGTATTGGATGGCTCTGGATACTTGGAAATTTCTTTCTGTTTGTCTTCAGATGGCTGGACTTTGTCGTTCTCGATTATATACCCAAGGTATTCCACCTTCTTTACTAACAGCTTGCACTTTGACCATTTGATATCAAGTCCATTCTTCTGGGCGAGGTCTAAAACACGCCTCAACCTTACGACCGATCCATCTTCAGAAATAGCTGGCACTATGACATCATCCATATAGATGCAAACTATTTTCTCTTTTACTAATTCATCGAACACGTAGTTAACGAACCTTTGAAACACGGCCGGCGAATTGCATAGGCCAAAAGGTGCCCTTAAAAACTCGTACTGTCCGAAAGGGGTAACAAATGATGTGTACTTCACCGAATCTTCTGCTACTGGTACGTGAAAAAAACCATTTCGCAAATCCAACGTGCTAAAATATTTTGCCCCTTGTAGTCGGTCAATCTGGTCGTCGATCAGGGGTAGCGGGTATCGATCACCGATCACTACCGTATTCAACCGTCGATAATCGATGCATAACCTCTTTGAGCCGTCCTTTTTATTAGATAGGACGATCGGGCTGGTATACTGCGACACGCTTGGTCTAACAATGCCTTCTTTCAGCCATTCGTCAATTTGATCTCGCGCTAGCTTCAACCCTAATGGCGCTAGCCGTCTGGGTTTCGAATATATAGGTGTATCGTGTGCCAACACGATATTCATCTTTACTGTGTCGTTTATCACATCCCTGTTGGGACTATAATTACTAACCATAGCCTTCACTTTAGGTATCAAGCTTCTCACTCACATGTGATAAATCGACAGGCATTTGATCGATTACTTCTGCTACCGCGGCTAACTCAGGGATGAATTTCTTAACTGTGATGCTATTCGGAGTAATTGTTATGATCGTCTTTCTTAATAGCTCTTGGCCCAACAGTACGTTAGCTGGCAACAAGCCATCGTTTACTATGTGGAACTCGGTTCGGAAATTTTCGTTATTCACGACGACGTTTACTTCCACTTTTCCACTGTCTTTAGTTCACCTGAACCAATCCCTCGAAATGTCGTGACCGTTGGATTGATCGTTGGTAATCCCACTTCTGACACCATGCTATTCGCCATAAAATTTAAATCGCTGCCACTGTCAATCATAGCATCAACCTCAACACCAGCGATACGGACCCTCTTGATCGATGGGCAAACGCCACCCTCCATTGCGCATAACTTTTTCGGGCTTCCTTCAGACTTTGGACATTTTGGTGCAATATGTCCGAACTCGTTACATTTGTAGCATTTCGGACCTTTACTCTTCTCTGGGCACATATTTACAATATGCCCCATTTCTCCACAAATATAGCACTTTGTCAGGCTTGTCCGCCGATTTCTGGGTTTAACAGGCTGCACCGAGTTGTTGGTAATCTGGGTTCTCTGAGATCTTTTTTTAATTTCCTCTTAACTAATCAGTCTCTTCCTGAATTCTTTGATGGTAACTACACCGTAAAGCACTGACTTGTTCGGCTCATAATCGGAAATTCCTCCGATACAATATTCGATTATAGCCGCTTTCTCCATGTTTATTGCATTGGCTAGTTCCATCATCGTAATGAGATAGCTCAAAAAACTTTCGCTCGATTTCTTCATTCTTTCCCCCATTTGTTTGTGAACCGCCGCAGAAGTTTGCACCGTCTTAAACTCTCTGATCAAAAATATTTTTAACTCATTCCATTTCGAGATATGCGCCTTTGTTCGTAACAATTTCTTTGCATCTCCCTCAAGAAGTCACTTTGCGTATGTTGTTTTTTGTATGTCGGTCCAACCATAGGTAAGAGCAGCATCTTCCACATCTTTTAGCCATTTACTCAGAAGATGGCCTTCGCTTCCGTCGAGTTTGGACATTGATTCCTCTATATATCGGAAGGAAAATATCATTGGTTTGTCAGCTGTCACTATTTGCGTTGACGCCACTGCTGTCGATTCTAAACTTCGTTCACGCCTCATTAGATCGAGTTCCCGTTGCGCCAACTCGAGTTCTCGTCTTAATAGTGCTGCATCGTTTATCGCAGTCGTAGTAGGTTCAGTGATCGCAGTAGAATTCAACTTTGCCATCAGGCTATTGAATAATTTAGAAATATTGTCTGAACCACGTAGTAACTCTTCGTCGCTTCCATCTGAGTCAAGATCGGACAGCTTGGGACCTTTTCCTGTAACCCCATTTTCTAGCACGACGATTCCATCATCGCCATTTGGTCCAGTAATTAAATTCACCCCTTTATCTCCCGTTTTATTCATACCGGAAGCAACCATCATTCGGCTCGTTTGGCGTCGAACATTCGATATCATCCATATTTTGTTGAAAACTAATCGGCTATTTGTCAGCCACGAGCGTTCACCGCTACGATAACTGTCTTTTGCACCACTTCACTAATCACCGTTCCACTATTTAGGTGCCTCCGCAATTTTCTTTATCTTTGTATATCCCGATAACACTACACCTCTTTTTTATGCGTTCCCGAACACAGTACACACCTTTTTCTCTTCTCCTAATTGATCATCCAATATTTAAGCCACCTTGCTTAACATGTGCAGCACCTCAAAACACAGTTTAGGATGATCCCGGTTGAGCTCCCAAGTAGGAATTTTATCAAATATATTATTGTGCGGGAATGAGATAGTAAAGTAAATAAATATACAAAAATACTCTAATTTAATTTGTTTTCTTATGAGAAATTAATTCTACACATCTTGTTAATTTCTGCCTCTGCTCACAATGGACGACAATTACTTGAACGAAAACAAAAACACAACTTCCGGCATTTATGGTCCAGTTTTCTTTGACTGAACTAAAATTGTAGCGCGTTCACATGCACCATTTCTTTTACTGCGTCTACACGTTCAATTTGTTTTGTATACGTTATTTATTAATTTTGAATATATATATATATATATATATATATATATATATATATATATATATATATATATATATATATATATATATATATATTTCTGTAAATAAACCGAGTCAAACTTTATACCTTTATCTCACATTTCCCTCTACATATGGAACTGAATATGTATACTGTCTTTTGATTAATGAACTCAATCGCCACAGGCAAAGCAATCAAAATAATTAAATTACCCAAACAGAAAAATATAAAACGAACTGATGGCTAAACATATTCGTAAAAACTATTATACACGTTGTATACGTATCTGATTGATGGATTTTTATGATTTTTTTTTTATGTACATACATATGTATTTTCATTTATCTTTGGTGATAAAATTATGTTGAATTTTATAAAAAAAAAAGTTAAGTGTTAGATCATACAAATACTATATTTAAGGTGTGATATGTAATTACAAGTTCGCTACAACTTCAAAAAGCTATATAATATGGCAATTGCTTAACATAAATTGGTAACAACATTAGTTTATTTTTTTGAGCCGACGATGATCAAATTATAGTGCACAGTGTGCCTTTGGTTGTATTTAAATGTGAATGAATGTTTTCAACTTCTTAAAAAACTTAATTTAATAGAAAATATTTCTGTTTCGATATATTCGTAATTGATTTATTGTTAGATAACAATTTAAAATACAATTTGTTTGGTTTCCAGGGTTAATTTATTATAAACTTTGATATGCTTGACATGTTAATTATGCGGTTTAGTTAAAACAAATTTGCTCACCGTGTTTGGCTTCAATCTAAAGGAGTGTGGTCAAAATATATTTATTAAAATTGGGCAGTTTCAAAATTAAAATAATCATGTGAGATGACTTTATCCAATTAAAACTAATGGGGGGACTTGGAAAATCCTGATTTACGAGCACAACGTACAATTGCAGCATCGTTTTCAAATAGCATGATGCCTTAATGGCATGTTTTAAAATGGCTGTTTTTATAAATCCCGTCTTTTTAAGTTTTGATTACAAAATTCTGGTTTACAAAACTAGTTTTTCAGTGATTGTTGTTAAGAAAACCGCTAAAAAAATTCAAAATTATTAAAGAATGTAATAAAAAGTCAAAGTGCTTTCTTAAACCAAATAAAATTATAAATAGAACAAAAAATTGAAGAAGAAAATATTAAAAATTCTCTAATATCAAAAATAAAACCCAATTTAACAAAATAAAATTTTCTTTTATAAATAATGTAAATATAACAAATTTATTTAGCTCTATTTTGCGATACAAAAACAGTTTATTTTTACACTACACAAACATTTCCGCCTGGCGTTATAAAAACATTTCGTTTATGCGCTACTTAAACAGTTCGCTTTAGTGAAACCAAAACGAAATGCATCGGCGGGTCAATTTTTATTTTAAAATTCATAGTTCAAAATTTACGCAAGCGATTCGCTTACTTTATGCAATATCGTTACATTTGCGAATTCTTCTATAGGCGAGTTTATTAATTTTAGAAATTCACACCTTGTATACCCTGTCACACAATCGGATAGATACTCGACCGGCTAGCAAGCAAGGAATTTGCAAGCCGAAATCCTGGCTACTCAATCAATTTTACCAAGGAAATTTGAATTTTAAATTATATTTTTAATTAAAATTTTTGTTTAGTTTTGCAATTGTACAGTAAAATTAAATTTGTGGCTTCAAAAAATGGATCGCAAATTTTGATGTATATTGAATTGAGAAAAAAATATTATAGTAACATAACCCTAAATGTTCAACCAAAATTTTGTACTAAAACAGTTGAGGTGCAACCCAAATATACTGAACTCAAACCATTTATGAATTGCCCACTAATTTCTAATAAGAATATTTTGAATTTCATATGAATTAACAAAAATTCCAGAGATTTTTCCAGAGCTTAAAAAATATACCGAATCAACTTAAAAAATTTCTACTTTTAGAAGGAAATAAGAATGTCCTTTTACAGCAGTAATTGACGATAAAAATTCGTGCCAATAAACCAGTAGTAGTGCATTATTAAAATAAGATGGATTTAGGTAAGTGCTTGATTAACTACTTGACGAATGAGCAAGAATTGAATCACAATCTCCAAATATGGTCGTCAATGGCCACTAAATTTAGTATAAAAACCAAAGTTCTCCTGACTACTGATAGGTGACACTGACCTGAATAATAAACTTCGCAAATGGCTAATATTCGCTTTAGCTGGCGAAGTAATTGGCGTAAAAATGAAATCGTGCACTATTCGCACTAGGTGGTATTAGTTAGGTGGGTCATTGGCTTCGTGCACTAGCCAGGCCTGAATCTTGATCTCTTCGAATGACTGATAATGGCCATCCAAATATGAGTAAAAATATCATCAGTACACCGAGAATATGAAAATTCGTAGCAATAAGGCCGAAGTCGTGTATTATTAGCACTAGGTGGTTTTCGCTAGGTGACTCAATGACCACCTTCATGTAATAGGCAGACATGAATCACGATCTCTGGGAATGGCTGATAGTGGTCATCCAAATTTGTGTAAAATAACAACAGTACATCTAGAAGATCAAAATTCGTACCAATAAACCGGAACTCGTGCATTATTAGATGATTACTAGATGTTCCTTTGTCATTTTTACTCAAATTTGGATGGCTATTATCGGCCATTCCAAGAGATCGTTAATCAGATCTTGTTAGTGTATGACATTGACCATTGAGTCAACTAATCAAAAACACCCACTGCTAATAATGCACGACTTCGGGTTTATTGCTACGAATTTTAATATTCTCGGATGCCATTTTTACTCAAATCTGGATGACCATTATTGGCCGTTCCCAGTGATCGTGATTCATATCTGGCTAGTAAATGAGGTTGGTTATTGAGTCACCTACATAAAACCACCTAGTGCTTATGATGCACGACTTCGGGTTTATTGCTACGAATTTTCATATTCTCGGTGTATTGATGTCATTCTTATTCACAGTAGGTTTCCCATTGCCAGAGATTGTGATTCAGGTCTGGCTAGTACATGAAGTTGGTCATTGAGTCGCCTAACCAGAACCACCTAGTGTTAATAATCCGCGACTTCGGGTTTATTGCTACGAATTTTGATATTCTCGGTGTACCGATGTCATTTTTACTCAAATTTGGATGGTTATTATCCGGCCGATAGTATATGAAGTTGGTCATTGACCTAAATAAACCATTTGGTGCTTTCAATGCTTGACTTTGGGTGTTTTGCAAAACGATTCATTTCCAATACGATTCATTTTTTCCTATTAGAATTTGAAGTAACAGTGTGATACTCATACATACATAACATCTATAGAAAGTCTGGAATACTTTACACCCGTATTTCAATCTGTTAAAACCACACAATCATTTTTACACAATCTACACGTGTTTCCGCTATATCGTCAAATTTCTCTCATAGCGATATTAAGCCTCGTATAGTTATCGTTATGGTTATCAATAAAACCCATGAAAGGACAAAACCAACTTTTTATTTGGTTTCGTTAAGAAAGTCGCTCGATTCTGACCAGAATTGTAATGATTATTTTTAATAGTAATAACGCTTGATTCAGAAAAATTTGTTGACGATGCTCCTATTCTCTTGTTTCCACACCGATGGCTCCATCCTTAAATATTTACAATGACACCCGCTGTCCCAAATTTGAGCACTCTGGCACGTAAACTAACTCAAATAAAAATATGTACAGTGTAAAAAAAATCAGAATTTACTCTTAAAACAAATACACACACATAAACAGAAAAAAAGAATTAGTGTTAAACAAACGGAGCCTGATGATTTTGAGGCGAGATGCTGTAAATATTGGTGGTGGCTATAGATTATTTATTAATTGTTAATTCATTAACAATTAATAAATAATCTATAGCCGCCACCAATATTTACAGCATCTCGCCTCAAAATCACCAGGCTCCGTTTGTTTAACACTTGTATTATATCGCAAATGTTCTACTGGATTCTCAAATTTCTCCCTCTCGAACCATTCCTCATTTGGCCGCCTGTGTATATGGTATATTAACGGGATATCCGTCCTATCCTGAAGGTATCCTCGCCGATCGAGATGAATAAATAAATTTGGACCTGGTACCGCCCCCTCCCTCAGGTAATGTTCTGCCAAAGCCTCGTATTAGTGTTAAAAAATGAATGTCAATGCGGTCCGCATCATAATTATCGAATTGTGTTCGATTTGAAATATAGTGTTTGTAACCCGTTTCCGTCTTTTTATACATGCAACGACAATGTCTGATACACTTCCTCTCAAACACTCTCAACCTCTCCATGTAACGTGGCATCTAGTTGTACCACACTTGACATCTATAACTTAATATTGGTTGAATTAGTGTCATATAGGCGATTGTTTTAACTCGCTCCGTAATATGTTTGCTGTAAAGAAGCCGTTTCGCACCCGAATCGTCGTTTGATTGGCCATCTAACACATGTTATTAATATTAATGCTCAAATATTTTACCGTTTCCTTTAACACAATTGGATGCTGGTATATTGTAACATTTATTTTTTTTTTCAATTTCGTTTCAGGTCGCGGTTTGCATTACGTAATGGGCCTCGGAACAGTATTACCTCACATTTAGTCACGTTCATTTGGATGTGTCAGGTATGTAAATAATCTTGTACGTAATCCAATGCCTTATGTAATTGAATTGTATATCGCCGACCAAATATTTACTACTATACAGCACCATATCATCTGCATATGTCCACATTTGTACATCGTGTGAATTAAGAATTTCGCTGGCAATCATCTCTGCCGTGTATAAATCGAACAAAATTGGTGCTGTTATTGAGCTCTGTTGTACCCCATTAAAAATTTTGAACTTCCTGGTCGAATGTACGCCGCCCGGTGTCACAATAAATTTCTGATTATTTAATAATTAAAAAATAATTTCGATGAGATCCCCGTTAAAGTCCAATTGTTTTAATTTTGTCAGCAAACCATCTAGCCAAATTGATTCGAATGTAAATTTAAAATTTAATTTGTGGCAAACGTCCGAAATTAATTTTGTGATTGTGTGTACCGTGCTATGATCTTACCGAAACCCAAATTGACTGTCGGGCATCAAATTTCTCCTCTGAACGTGCTACCTACTTTCCAGCAATTTAGAACCATTTTGTTATTTAATAAACTATTGAATAATATACAAATTTGAACTATAATATAATTTGGCAAATGTTTCAAAATTATGTTTGGGATTAGATGGGGGCCGAAACATTTTTTATTGTTTGCTTTCTTTAAAATGTATGCCAAATAATCAATTGTAATGTAATAATTTGTATCGCCGTCTGGTTGTTCCGGTGCCTCACCTCGATTCGTTGCCTTGAATTGTGTTTTTATCCGTTTCACCGTTCTACCGTTTCATTTACTTGGCATTCGTGTTCTGGTTTGCCTAGTGCCGGATTCCGCTGCGTGTGTTTTTCAATATGATGGCCAATTATATCTAAATTTATTTGCTCGTCCAAAATTTGAAATTTATTTTCTTTACCTATCATCTCATCCCGCGGTATGTTTAGCTGTTCATATTTCTCAATCTCTTGCTCTTCTATTTCAATTTCCCGTACATTAATGTCATTCGCCTCCTGTCTTGTCATCTTTTTAATTTCTGCCCACATTTTGATCCCTGGCTTTATATTTTTCATCCTGTTCACCCAATATTTTTCAATCTGAATTTTGACATTTTGTTCAATCAATTGCACCGTCCGTTTAATTTCCACTTTCCAAATATGTGTTTGTTGCTGCATTGCCCTTGTATAATTTCTTTGACTCCTTTCCAAATTCCGCCGAAATGTTTTAATTTTTGTAATCAATAGCCTTTTATGTTTGTATAGCCTCTCAATTGTTTCGTTTTTGTAACAATTCATATTGTTATACCGCCTTTGCTTCGGTTTGTTCTGTTTAATATTTGCCAAAAGTAATTTTGTAATTTTTCCAATATAAATTTTAATTTCCTCCTCGTCCAGATTCGTTGTATTTGGTGTCAATGTTTGTATTGAATCATAATTGTCCACGCCATGTTTCCCCTTCTCTGTGATTGCTTGCCGATGTATCTTCTCCAATTGTTCGGACCATGCCACCCAATTTGTATCCGTAAAATTGTACCACGTGTCGTTTCCCCTCCACCTCATTTGTGACCGTCTCCAGTTCATCCACCTCTCTTACTACTACCCCAATCGCTTTATGATCATACCGATGTGTAGCTAATTCGACCCTGCTGTTTGTATTAATTTTGATGTGTTCGTCTACAATGGCCAATCATTTTCCCGCAATCGTCGATTGAGTCGGTTCCCCCTTGAATTGTTTTAGTATTGCTGTGCCTTCACCCTATTCAGTATTCACCTTATCCCGCCGTATGATCACCTTATTTTTGAATTCAATTAATGCCTAAAATTTAATTTTGTTTCGTTCATCTGGTGAATGATGTTCCACAAATTTTAATAAATTTAATCTCCTCTGGACACTTACAATCGAATTTGCATTCAACGCTATAATTTTGAATCTATTTACCATGAGCCAATAATCTGAAGTAGTTGAGCAATCTGCTCACATTACTGTTGTATATCGGGCCATATCATTCATTCTCATTTTTAATTGCTTGTATTGGGATTGGTCCCCCTTTCAATCTATCTGCCACTGTTCCATTCTCCTTGGTTACGGGTAATGATGTAAACAATCTCGGAGCTGTTGTTGCCTGTTGACGTCTCTCTTGAATTTTTTGCTTTAGTCTCAACATCATTGCCTGATATACCGGACAGCCTTAATACGATGCTAGATGGCCAAATTTATTGCAATTAATACAAAAAATGTCCGCTTTTGCTGCTTGGTCCTGTACTTTACAATTTCCCGGTTCATGGCGTTCTGCACATTTGACACATCTAAAATCCAATTTACATTTTGCCGCTATACGTCCGTATCTTTGACAATTTTTACATTGCATAATGTGCTCACTCTTATTTAAAGTCTGTCATATTATGTCTACGATATTATGGTAAAGTTGGTATTGTATTGATTGATTTGCAAGTATTCCTGTTTCTTGCACGCTGCAGATCTTTTAGTTCGAGTATTTTACAAAATAATTATTTTTCCGAAAACAAATGACCAAACGGTAACATCTGAAAAGTGATAAAAAATTAAGGGAAAAAGTTACCCGTTTGTGCAGTGATGCGTGTAAAACGTGGGGCTAGAGGTTGTTAACAGAGATGGCGTGGTAGATTACACAATGTAATTTACGCGGTTGCAGACCCGTAATCTATTACGTAGCGATTTTTGCGTTTCTAACGTCAATAATAGCCGTGTTTTTTATGCTTGTTCTGATCCGGTCGAGGTCATGTTTCATGAAGGAACGCAAACCTGCCAAAACATAATTTGGACTAGCTACTAATAATAAATATATTTTAATAGATATTTGCTTTGCGCGCCATCTCTTATCAAAAGGACTTATGTATCGCGATGGAATATTTTTCTCGATCTGAGTGTACATTTTTGATAATTCCGTTCTATTTATTTACAGCGTTTAAGAAATCTTGGTAATGGAAGTTTAAATAATACGATATTATGTTATATGTAAATGTGTGTAAACAATTTCCACATCACATGATGCCAACCAATTTAACACCATCGTCGAATAACTCACCGTTTGATTTGCTACTTTTTCAAAATACCACTTACCTAATGTAATATTTTACTTTCCCAAAAATGATACGATTCCACCACAAATAAGAATATGGCATTGATACTCTAGTGTAAAGAAATGTTTAATTCTTAGTGAGAACTAGAACCTTGTTTTCTCCTTGCCACCAAATTATAATGCCGAAATTTAGAGTGCAACCGGTTAAATTAGCAGGAAGTTATAGCTGCACATCCAAAATATTGTTTCTAATGTTAATTTTACAGGCGTTTTTCCCCAATTTGATTTAAGTTGACCACCTCCGCATAAGGTGACTAGGAAACTCTTGTGGTCAACTTTGACGGGTTTTAATATATTTTACAGTAATAATGATTTCCGGTTTGATTTTACTGACGTGAATTACAAGTACTTATTGACTTGTCTACTATTAGTTGACGTTGTCTATGAGCAGTCGATAAGTAGTCGGCGTTATCGATTACGTAAAAATTATTAGATGACGCGTAGTAGCCCGTCCCTTATAATACAACAAAAAATAATAATCTACATTGTCTACGAATATTCTACATACTCGACGAATTGTCGACATTGTATGTGTCAAAATGAATTGTTTACATCATTTTTTATACCAACATGTCGACAATTCTGAATCACGCCTAAACGCATGGCACTGGTTATTCTGTTCGCAGTATTTAACACCATTTAAATAAATAACTTTTTCATTACGTATGTAATATCAGGTTCGTCGCTTTTCATTTTTTTTGTAGTGTCCTTCATTGATGTCTTTCGATTTTAACTAATATGCATCACTTAGAAATTGTCGGTGTTTTGAAGAAAATTTCGGTTTAAACCAGGTTGAAACTGTTATGACCTTCGTGTTAAATACTCGTGTTAAGCCTAGGTATGCGGCAGTTAGTTTGGTAAAGCATGTTAACTATCGTCGAAGCTTAAGCATCGACATTTTCAAATACAAAAAATCAAATAATTGAAGTTGTTATGTTTGAGTATCACGCGTACTATAGGTACTCGTAATTTGGTTGGACAAGTGAGATCACTATTTATAGTTCGAACAAATTTATTTATTTGACATTTGTGAACAAATGTATGCAAAGACTGAAAACCGGTTTACTCTAGTTTTAAGTCTAAAATCACAATCGAAACTCGGTTTCTGTCAACCCAGGATTTTGTATAACTTCAAGCTTACACTCAATATGTATACATTACAAAACGTGGTGCTTCAAAACTCTATTGAACTTTATCATCATTTTCCAACCCGCATTTTATTTTAAACAAATGTTTTTCTACTATCTTCAATAAAAGCTCTGTTTTTAACTGATGCCAATGAGCTGAAATTAAAATCTTTATAATCCTCGAGGGACATAAAAGAATACGAAACCTAATCATGACGTTTTGAAATTGAAATTTATTTATATTGGTTGCTATTGAAAGCGCCCGTAAAAGTGATTTATGTTCTACAGAAAATTTAAAATAGAAAATTAAATTAAAAAAAATGTGAAGGTCATTCTCTTTTTAATGAAAGGTGAAAATTGAATGTAAGAAACAGAAAAAAATTTTGGGTGCATTTCTTACCTGCACTAAACTGATTGCAATACTCGAGTCGTTTATTTAACAAACTTTTATTCTTATGCAGAAAACAAACATTTTACGAATGTTCTATACATAAATCGAAGTTCTTAATGCTACATTCAGTTATTTGGAGTTCGACCATAATTAACCGTTCGTCACATAATTAACAAAATGGGATTGGGGTGAACTAACGTTATGTTGCGTGGGTAAATGTAATTGAATCTGATTATTGGGAAAGCAAGAGCTCAGTCTAGTTACAAAACTCTTACACAATTTTACGTATGTTATGCCAGAATTGGTAATCGCTAGTTTAATGACAAATATTATTAATAATAAAAATAAAAATAATAATAATAATAATAAACCCTCGACAACCATTAACCCCGCTCTAACCGCATGACGGAAGTCACCATCGGTACTATTATTATTTATTTTTATTTATTATAATTTGGTTTGACTAATTTATTTAATGACAGTCGAAACGTAATTTTAGAATGGAATAATGCATCCTTTTAGTACAGAACAAATAAAGTGAAGCCAAGTTTGGATCATTACTCTGAATTAAAATAAATGAATTTGATGAAATGGTTGTGGGAAAACGCTTAGGTCAAGTGTGTGGGAGTAAATAAAAAAAATAAAAATTGAAATAAAAAAATAAGAAAACGCCGTAATAAATTAAAAGAAGTCGGGCGTCCCAACACTAAATCCTTGTATTTGGTTTAAACTTGCCAATCTCAAACTGTGCTGGTTACTGCAAATTGTTAAATTATGATATATGTTTTAAGAAATTATTTTACCGAAGAGAGCTGTCGGTTCAGTGATTTTATCTATGAAGAATTATGTCGACGTTTGTAACTGGGAAGCATTAGCGGGTATGGCCATGGTAGATGATATAATGCGACAGCGCAAAAATCGTTTTAGCTTGTAACCGAATTCTCAATACATTATTGTGTATGTTTGGGAATTCTATCGCAGACTTCTTGTGGTTGCCCCAGACAGCATTTTTCAATCGCTAGCTTACAGTAGTTGGGGTTTTTTTTCCTGGGATCACAAGAGAGCTTGAATATGCTGTTAAAAATAAAAAAATGGAATGAAAATACTCCGATCCAATTAAAATAAAATACATATTTCGGGCACCGTGTATTCATGAGCTACACCCAAGACCAACAGAACTAAATATGGGTTTAGTACTTCATTTTATGCAACCACTAACATCTGAAAACAAGTGTATACATTAACAAAAACAATAAAAAGATAACTTTTAACATTTATTAAATAATCAAAAGGATTACGTTTATATAAATCATTTACTTATTTTTAAATTTTCATTTAATCTTAATATTAATAAATTTAATCGAAATAAGAAAAAAAAACTTTAAACTTAGGAGATAAATAGGCCAAAATAAACATAAATTTACATAACCGTATAATTACACCGATAGTAAATTTTGCGATCGACAAATTTTATAGAAATTTAGTTTTAAATTTATAAACTAGACTAAACTAAAATTTTTAAGTTCAAGAGCGAACGAACAATATGAAAAAAAATTATGATTCGAAACTTTAATTACATAGAATAAAATTTTTTAAATAAATAATTTACCCCCAATTCTACCTCGTAGCGTTGCGGATCCGTTTCGTTGTTCGAGGTAATCGCGTGTTCAACGGGATTTATGCATGCAATTCATACACCTTATCAACGTGGTTTACGTGGCATCACTGTAGTTTTATAGTGCACTGTACATTTTTGAGTGGTGCGCGTCACACAATTTATGACACCGTAATAATTATAACAATCATTTTTGATTTATTTAAGATAATTATTATTTAATTTTAGTTTAAATTTTATTATGATAATGTCCTTCAAGTTTCACTTTTTATTTATCATCACAAATTTTCATTTACGTTATTACTTTTACACTTAGGATAATTATATATAGTTCATCAAATATGAAATAAACTTAAAATTACTCAGTTTTCATGCAACACATTCACGTTAGTTCACAAGTCATATGGCTCGTCAGCCGATTTGTCTTGTCTGTCCACACGTTACTTCAATTGCACTCACTGTATCCGTTCGTTTTCATTTATTAATTTATTATTATTAATTTTGTATTAAAACTATTTACTTATTATGTTTCTATTTATTATATTTAAGTGTTATTTATTATAGTGATTAAATTTAACTTGATTATAATTAAAAAGTTTTTTTTTTTTTTAATATATATTATTTATTATATGAAAGCACAACTTAAATCTCCATTTTATTCATTTGGCTTCAACCACCAACAATAATCTTTTTATTTTTCAATTAGAGATGTTTTCTCTACCAAATTTCTAATTGAACTCCTGTATATACCGTCTTCTCACCCGTTCATACTTCGCATTGTCGTTGTAAACACTTATACATTTAATCACCAACCTGTTCCCAATTAACATTAACAATATTTTATTGTGATACTCTACTTGTATTTACAGTGATAGAAGAAAATGTAAATTAAACCAAATAACGAACATACCATTAAGCTAAGTTTACGGATGTTTTCGGATGTGGTAATTTTGCTAAAGATACTAAATTTTTTTTTTTTTTTGGTATATTATTATTACTAGAAAAGAAAAATGCTGGCGGGCATTCGCCACAAGCTCTCTCTCGATCCTCCTTATGTGTATTCTGTGGTAGGTAGACCATATTTAAAAGAATCTGTACTTAATACATACACTATGGTTGAATTTGTCTTTAGGTTCAGGTTAGTTGCTCATTTCTGGTAAGTTGCTTACCATTAAGTGTGTAACGTAGTCACGAATAGTATTTACAAGTTCAGGGAAATTGACATTACCTATCCCCTTGGCTCCAGCCGTTGTTGCTGCATCACAAAGCAAATCTATCTTGGTCGTCCTGGTCAATATTTTGCAGTCATCTGCAAGGTAGTCTAGATAAAAATTTCTGATAGCGAGTGGTAGATCATTAGAAGAAACGATAAAACTAAGAGGATCCAAATAACTTGTGAACAAAGCGAACCGGAAAAGTACTTGACATTAGGTAGACAATGAGCCGAAAAACCAATATCGTTATGCCTTCTTTGAATGACACTATGAGGATGATGTGTCGCACATATAACTGGCCTGCAGAACTATTGAAGCTGATTATAAATGATAGGTTCGAAGAGTTTAAGTAGCAAATACATTTTAAGTACAATACGATGGGTCTTTTATTTCGTGATATTAGGACGTGAACCATTTTTATGTATCGAAATTACATAAAATTTTTTCCAAATATATATTTGTGGAAAAGAACCGCGTTGCAAAGATAAATTAAAAAGTGCTCAGACCTGATGAAAAGTCTTCTTTTAAACAAGAAATATAATTAACGATATTATCTGGACTCAAAATGATGTTTCTTATTTCAAATTTTCAATAAGTTTATTTAAATCTGGTGTAAAATTACTATCTTTAAATGTGGAAGAATAAAATAAGGCGAACACATTAACAGCCTTACTACGATCATTAGAAGAATTATTAAGATAGTTGAGAATGGAGGAATAGCCATCAGGTTTACGATTAGAATTGATGAATTTAGAGAATTGACGTGGATCCTTAAACATTTCATTTCGAACCTTTAAGAGGTAGTTTTTGTACAGTGGCTGGGATTTTAAGTTAAATTCATTAAACAGTTGAATAAATTTATAATGACCAGATAGGTACTGATTTTAATGTGGGTTCGCCATGCAGAGTTCTTCTTGTTACGCAATTAGCGGTGGTTTTTAGTTTATCTAAGATATGTTTCAATGAAATTTTTGCTGCGTGCGTAAGTCACGAGTGAAGACACTCAAAGATCTTGGCATAGAACAGACCTGTACACATATTAATATCGGACGAAGCGCTATCAATAAATCAAAATTCTATTTCACGAGCTGGTTTAAAAGTTCGAAATTTGTTTTTTGACGTTAAACCTCAAAGAATCTTCGACCATGACGTCATTGTCAATGGTATCATAATCATAAACAAAAGTCATGGACATTGGTTGATACTAATCGTCTATCACACACAGAAGCATGTTTGATTATTAAACAAGCGAGCTGCTAGCATCCGATGTGAAAATGAGATCCAGTTACTTACTGTCTCTAATAATCTGTTTCTCATAGAAGAATTATGTTATCTGTAACATCAAGGTAATCCAACACAAATTAAATTGTCACACCAAGTTTATGGTAGTACTCAGCTTTGCCTAGCTGTGGAATGCTTGAAGAGAAATAACAGTTCAGAACATAAACTCTCGACTTTGAAGACTTCAATGGATAGAGGTAAGCACTTTACTTCTACCTCCATCAAAAATATACTTCAAAGTCCACCAAAAAAATCTCGTGATTTCTAAAACTGCCGTCAGTTACTGCAACGATATCATGAGGTAATAGACGAATATTAGATAAAGGTTTGTTAGTTTTAGTTCGAAGACCTCTCTAGGTTTTTAGACGAATAAATAGAGCAGCTTAATCTCACATTCGGTTTAGGTACAAACTCCATGACAAAAATTCCGGTGGACCATAGCACACTGGAGATGCTTATTCCGGAAATATGTCGGTTGAACTAATAGACGCAAGTGTATGGTATTTTATCCCACTTGATGTAAAGTTAACTTTAAGAGTGTTCGGTGTATGAGTTAGAACATCGTCCGATGTGTTTTAGGAAGAAGTCCTGTGATGAAGATGGACATCATTTTTGGTACTGTATAAGACGACATCAGATAAATGTTTGGAGGCTAGAAACGAGTTCTGGGTTGCTGGTTGAGAGTTTTTTTATTGGTTTAGTAGGATTAGGCGCGGTGGTTGTGGGTTTGGATTGATTTTAATCAGAGGTTCCTTCAGATGAAAACGAAGCAGCAGGAATCGATTTAGTATTATTATCGATTTAGTATTATTTGCAGTATAGGATTTCTTCGATCTTTTTCACGGATGGACCATACACACTAATGACAATTGGCAACTTATTATGCTTAAGCTCAGAAATAATCTTTATCATTATATTACTGGGTGACTGACACGAAGTGTTACCAACTTCAGACTGTCATTGCTGTCAAACCAGTGATGACAGAGCATTTACACTAATGTCAGTTCATTATATTGTTTACAAGCGTACAAAAGAATTTTAATGGGAAATATTCATAAAAAAAATTATCCGCAATAGAATTCAAGCGTAATAGTGAGATTGCTCTATCTCTAGATTGTTAACAAGTTAAAACATCTGTATGTGAATAAAATGTTTCTGTATCGCACCATAAATCATTATAACGATACTGGCAGCATTGCAAAACGCCATGTTGGTGGACCGAAACGAACTGCAACATCGCCAAATATCATTCGGATGTGAAGGCCAAATTGGTTCGGAATCTGCTCCTTAGCGGCAGAAAAATGGCTCGTGAGGTGATCATTTCGCTCGAACGGATGCAGCACATATTGAAAGACCATCTTGGACTAAAGGCTTTTAAATTTCATAAAACGCATGGGCTCACCGATGCTAAAAAAAAATTAGAGTGGAAAGAGCAAAGGAGTTATTACGCTTGCACGAAAGTGGCGATTTGCCGAATTTGGTTTTCTCCGATGAGTCACCGTTCGTTATTGAGCAATATGTGATCAAGCAAAACGACCAGATTTACTTGCCCGGCCGTTCTACTGAAAGCTTGGACCAACGGATTGCCACTCGAACCAAGCGCCGCCGATGGTGATGGCTTGGGCCGCCGTAACGGCCGAAAGCCGTTCACTGTTCGTTTTTTGGAACGTGGCATCAAGATAAATGCTCAAATTTATCAGGATCATATGTTGGAGGGAGCGTCGAAGCCTTGGTCAAGCCTTGGCTGAGAAACTACGTTCCGCGGTTTCTTTCCACTGCCCAATGGCCACCAAATTCGCCGGATGCAAATCCGCTAGATTTTGCGGTTTGGGGTATTTTGAAGAGCAAGGTTGGGGCAAAAAAATACCAAAATGTCGATCATCTCAAGCAAACGCTTCGTCGAGAATGGCCCAAAATACCGTAGAGCCACTTTCGTGCTGCATGCAATAGCTTTGTCGGCCGTTTGAAGGCCATAATCGCGGCTAATGGTGGCCAAATTGAAAACTGCTAATTCGATTCGAAAATCGTATAACATTTTTTGTTTTGAATCGTATAACACTTTGATTCAATAAAATTCCTCAAAAAATAAAAATTCTGTGGTGTTTTGCTTTGGTAACACTTCGTGTCTGCCACCCTGTAAACACGGAAAGAATTGTTTTTTGTTAAAAAGCTATTGATCTGGCATTAGCAAAATATGCCAAAATATATAGAGACTTGCTTGTAATGGTCTTTGTTATTTATGAGATAAACTTAAAGAATGCTCAGAGAGTTCGGATACGAGTAGCTTGATTGGAATATTTTTGAGGGTATTTGTTAGATTTGCAGTTTTAACCGCAATAGTTACAAATTTTCCATTAAGAATGTTAAATGATATAACTGCTGAATTCAAATTATTGCATATCAGTATGAGTTTATCGAGCTTACTTTCTTCAAACGGCCATTGGTCGACGTGATCGTAACGTTTATTTTTTCAACAAAGCTGTTCAATTCGTCGATGTTCTATAAAAACAAGTTATGAATGGTTTCTTTTTTGGTGCTTGCGAAATCAACGGAGTGTTTGATGTAGTTCCAGACTGATACAATTTTTGTTAGAGCCGCAATATACGTATTTTAAATATTCTTTTAAAACTTTAATGCTATTTCGAATCCAATTTTTGGAATACGTCTCCTCCCGGCAGATACTAGCACCACAATTTAAAACAATAAATAAGAGTGTTAAAAAATGAAAGATTTAACAAATTTATCGTTATGAACAGTATGATAAGACATCAAGAAATTTTAAAAATTTGCCCTTTTAGCAATCATTTTAATGGATAAAAGAATTGCGCACTAAATTTGTGCTTTTTGTGAAACTTAATATAAATTAGGGCTGCTTTCAAATCATTAAATAAATAAATAGCTAAACCTTTTTTTCAAACCGTTATAGATCAAATCAAAAATTTATGTTGTGTCATTTTAAAAAATTAGTTAAAAACTGTTTGGAACAGTTCTTTCAAAATAAGCGAATCACGAAATTTAGCCCTCTGTCTACATTTATTTAAGTATTAATTAGGTGAACACATTTACGATCATTATCTGTGGTACTCTTATCAAACAAACCTGTTGCACTGACATACAAGAAAACTAGATTGGCGTCCAACTAAACATAATTACGGTAGATACGATCGAAGAGCCGCTTATACAAATCTAATTACTTTCATATTTCTTCGATGCACACGAGTTATCACTCAAGTGGCTACTTTTCTAATTGGACAGTTTACATCATGACGTATCAAGTCATGAAATATCATATTTTATAAAAAAAATTTAATTGAAAAAAGCTCTGTAGTTAATGTAAAATATTTTGTTGATCTCGTAGACTGTTATTCGTAAAAGAACAAGTCAGTTGGTTAAAACCGGAAGAGAAACTAATTTTTATTACAAAGTTGTATATTTAGTTTACGACCAAAACTCATTTCTGCTTTTATGTAATTTATGACTGATAGTTATTGATTTCATATATAAAAGTCAATTAAAAACCTTTGCCGTTGGGCATTCGTTTATATACGAAATTCGAAATTTGTGTATGCAATTAACACTTTTTCCGTACCTACCGTCAAAATAAATATTACCATACACTAAAACATCTCGTATAGGAGCTCCTAAAACAAAATTATGTAAATAAGCAAATCTCATTTTATCACTAACGTGTGCATGAAAGTTCAACATTGTGATTACTCAATATAAAATAAATTTTATTCCTCGTATCATATTACAGGGTGAAGCGATATTTTTAAATATCTGTAAACATATTTTTACGACACTGATTCCAAATTTTTAGTTTTATATTAAAGGGATTGCCATGTGATTGTTACGATGTCACGTTTAATTAATTTATCTTGTCTCTATTTAGTTTAGTTTCGTTTGATTTATATGTTCCCAAAACCAAATAATATTTGATGAGGTAAATTAGAAAGTTAGATTTTAAATTATTATTTTTTTAATATTTATTTAATTACTATTATTAAATTTCAAAACCAAAAATATAAAAGAAATCCAATTTATATATATTTTTTATAAATAAAAGGGTTTCTTTTTTGTGTGTACATACATGAGCGGTTTTACGGAAGTAAGGTTTGAAGGTTTTTATTATGTTATAACGCATTTTAAACAGCAGTAACATGAGATGATTCGTGTTTACTTTTAAAGGATTTCAATCAAATACTTATAGTTGACACTGTTGATATATCCGGTGTACACAGATTTTGAAAGATTACAAAAAATTATTTACAACACTTGTTGTTTAAAAGGTGTATAGTTTTTGATTGCTTTATTTCGAATTTATTTTGTCTCAATGCTAAAAACTTTACTATGAATCACGTTTTCACGGGTAAACAAAATCTTAAGTTGGAATTTTCAATTAGTTTGCGATCCATTAATTAAAATGTTAATTGTCCGTACTTCAATCAAATTACGGTTAATGGCGACGTAACAATCACAACGAAATTGTTTACCTAAAAATATCCCTGTTTACGAAAAGGTGTATCAATTAGGAAAATAGTCGAAATGAAAAATTTTCAAACAATATTTTCCTTTATAAATTTATTTGCTTTCGTACACCATATTTTGTGCTTGATTAAATATTTTAATGAATTAATTTAAAAACCATTGAAAAATAAATTTCAGTGCGACTACATTTGTAGCGCCTGAGCCTTTTAAGAACATAAGGGCGAAAAAAATGGTTCTCGTTATTTTATAAGAATATTAATTGATTGTTAAGAAATTTTAATAACATTTCTCCACCTTTCCATGTTACAATATCAAAAGGTCAATTTATTTAATGAAGCATAATTGTTTTGAGTATATAGCAAATAATATTCCATTGCGGTTGGGTTGGCTTTAAATAGAAAGACTGGAATAACACCTAATGAACTATTAGAGATTACATGAATTATGGTATTAACTTTGATACAGACACTTTATCGTTAATTGTAATTAGCGGTTATTTCGCTGGTCATAGCTCTAATATCATCCTTCAAGTAACTCCCGGTAAAAGAGTCGATATACGCTTGATCAACGTTGGGAACTATTTGCGTGTGGAGGAACAAATTGCGTGTGTCTTGCCTTGTCAAAAATTGCGTACAAAATTCGGTAGAAATGAAGTGCAACTGAGAACAGTGTAAGTAAATAGAATCCATTCGACTGGCATGTTAGTAGGCAATACACATATTCCACATCGCCGTCCAACTTGTTTGATGGAAAATATTGCTGCTGTAGCTGAAAAGGTGTGTCAACATCCGACCACCTAAACCCGCCATTGTTCACAAGTATTGAACATCATCGATAGTACTTTGCGAAGAATTTTACGAAAAAATATAGAGGTGTTTATAGGCCTACAAAACCCAATTGTTTTCACTTCGCTGAATGGGCCAATTCTTAGTTGGAAAAAATGAGCATTTTTACCAAAAAATTATCTTTTCCGACGACGCTCATTTCCTCTCGGTGGTTATAAGAGCAACAAAATTGCCGAATTTGGAGCACAGAAAATCGACAGCAAACAAATTGAGAAACCAATACACCAAAAACTAGTTAATATGGTCCAAATGCATGATAGAGCCATTTTTCTTCGAGAATGAGCAAGGAGCGGTAATAACAGTCAATGGCGAACATTATCGTGCCATGTTAACTTTCTTTTTATTTGAAAGCGGCAGCTCAATTATTTAAAATAATGGTTGAATCTGCACTCCGACAATTCAACAAATAAAACTGAATGGCTGTGCGATATTTATGACGTAACACTAGAGGCACAAACTCGACACATAAATTATTCTTTGTTCAATCGTGTGACATTTATATTCGAAAATTACAACTACAGGTAGCCCCCGAAGAACACGATTAATTGGTGTCGTGTTCTTTTAAACTGTGCGTTCGAGAGTACAAAAAACGGAAAGTGTGTAAATAAATAAAAACATTACGTTTTAATTATTTACGTGTAATTCTTGAGAAGGTATCCGTGTTCTTCGAAACTCGTGTTTTTCAAGTACCGTGTTCGAGGGTTACCTGTATACTGGTTTTGACAGATTAGTTTTTCAACCAACCGTTTTGTACTAAAATCGTTTAAGTAGCACGCGAAGCGGTGTAAAAAAACAAACAACCAAAATATGTCAGAGTGAAAATAGAATATAGGTTTTTTGCCTTATCCGAATTACGCGCCGTAAACTCTCTCTTATTAGTTATCTTATATACAATGGTACCATCGCGTGTAACAAATTATTTTTCTGCACAAATTAATATCGGTGTTATTTAATTACCGTCGTCCAATTTTTGTTTCGTTGTAATAATAATACAATTTCAATGGACCCCTCCAAATATGGGTCACACAGGGTGCCAATTTCGAGGTTATTCCGTATAATACCCTGTCGTTAAATCTAGGAGTTACGGGCCTCATGTGTAGGTGAATAAGCCGAACCCGCGCCGTCTCTGGAGACAAATTGTTTTTCTTCAAATGGACGAATCAAAACAGTTAACGAAACCAGGAAAAACAATTAACACTGAATATTTAAACATGATATCTATCAAATAAGAAATTGGGACAATGCAACAAGTTTTATTTAATAAAAAAAATAAAAAGTTTTATTTAATTTTGGTTGAATTTGTTTAGGTATTGAGGATTCTAAAGCTGTGAAAAACACATTCATTATTAATACATTACCTTACAGATTCCAGATTAGCTGTTTTCGGAACCAGTTCTCGTTCGGTCATTTTCTATTTTTATAAATAAACATATTTGTATTAGATTAGGGATGGCAAAGACAAGTGACTTTCATAATTATTTTTTATAAATAAATCCATCAAATCAACAGACTTAGAAGTTTGGAAGGCGGTGCGTGCCTTTCCTGCTTTGATACTACAATATTTGGATTCGATTTATTTTATTTGTTTTAAGAGAACCAAATTAATTTAGTTAATAATAATCATTACTTTACATTTATTTTATCCAAGTATAATTTTATTTTATCGTATATTGTCCTAAATAATCAATTGACTATGGTTTCAGGAAATTCTATTGTAAGTTGTGGGGTTGCAGGAGGAGAGAATTAGATTAATAAATTTTTTATGATTTAGGTAGCAGGAACATATAAATTTAGTAATAGATTTCAGGAAACCTGCAGATACTTGTGAAATAATATTTCTTTGTATTTTTAAAATAACAGCTGATAGTGTAGATTAGAATAATATTGTCATTGTGCTACTAACTATCAACTTTATCATGGTGTCTGTAACCGGGCCGATTCAATCAATCAATTTTGTTTAGGAAGCCGGAAGTTATTAATGCAGAATTAAATTTCAGGAGATTTTCCAGATGTACGTGAAATAATAATATTTTGTTCTCAGGTTGCTGATTTAGAGCAGCAATTGTTGAAGACCAATACCATCATTATCCATTAAACCTATTAAGCGTTTATCCTTCCTCTAGTAGATTAGATGTATATTAGAATTATGTTGTGCCGTACGATCGCTAGGTGTCTGAAACCGGGCCGTTCTGTCCCAAAAAAAAATCAAAAATCTTTCCCATTCCCATTCCTATTGTTATGTGTAAACAGGCTGTAGGAATAGCCCCGGCGTTATCCGGGACACTTGTAAAGTACTTGGTCCTACGGTCCAGTCAATCAATCAATCAATCAATGATATCTATCAAATAAGAAATATTCAATAACCCATAGAACTATGACAAGCAAACCATAGCCACTCACGATGGTATGTGTCACCGTGTAACATTTATAGTATAACGATACAGGATGCATAACAACAAATGGTTCAACGGACGCTAATGTTAGAAATCGCCTAACTAAAAGAAAATTAAGATAGCAAGATAATAATATTATCACGCCAACTTTAAAAATCCAACGTGGTGTTGAAATTCCAGACAATTTTTTTAAATTTGTAATCACAAGATCTGGTTTTAGAGGCCGTCAACGGCAATTGCTTCCCGTGAATTTATTCAAAAACTTGCTGATATGACTCACTCGATCACTGGCGCCGATTTTCGCAAATTCGCCATTCTAGTCGATACCAAATGAAAAGGCTGACTGATTCAGCTACTAAACAGTCAAGCATTCCGTGGTTTATCATATTGTGACGACAGGTCTTTTATCTGTGTCTCGACCACGAAAACTAGATCTAATTCACCACAACGCTTAGTATACCGAATTTCAGCATATGATGGATTTAGGGAATTGCCAACTGTCGACATTTCTCATCTCTTGCCCACTGCATATGGTAAGAAAGAAAAAACTCGATTTGAGACCTTGTGGATCGTTACCCGATATCCCACATTCAAAGCATATCATTAATTCCCGTCGCATCCTAGGATGTACATAAAACGATAAACAACCCCATTTGGCATGTTCGAATTTGCCGCAAAAAGGAGTCAACATTTTTGCAACGAAGTTGTTCGAGAACTAATTTTCATATTCATTTACATCAATAAAATCACTCAGAATGGTATTCTTGGGCACTTGAACTAATTAATGTCATTATGGAATTTCCAGCTCCAACCACAATTAAACGAATTCGGCAGTTTACCGGTATGGTAAATTACTGTCATTGTTCGTACCTAAACTCTCTGGAACGCTCTGGAAGTCGCCCATTTACCCAAAAATTCCTCTTGACCCGACGAATGCCCACACGTATTTTGAAAATAAAAACCTGAATTAGGTACATTCGCGTTTTGGCACATCTGCTAATGGTAGCTAAGTTTAACAGTACGACCGACGATTCAAATACCACCGTCGGAACTGTTTTACGGCAATATATTAATAACTGTTGCGAGCCCCTGGAGTTTTTTTCGAAAAAGTTTTCGAATGCCGATTGAAAGTGTTCACCGGGAACTACATGAGCGATTTACTTGAGACTTAGTGGAATGGATTCAATGCGATTTACTCGATTCGCGTTTGTATACGGAGTAAAATTATTCACACTGATACTCGTAACTGGCGCTGGTTGGTTTTCTTCATAATGTACTCTGTGATGTGTTTGTAGTGCGGTACTTTGAATAAACCGATCTCCACATATTTCACAAACGTATGGTTTTTCTCCAGTATAGCGCCGAATATGAAATGTTAAACCATTTGAATAAGTAAAACCTCGATCACAATGTGTACACTTATATAGCCAAACGCCGGTATGAATACGCATATGTCGAACAAGTTTGTTGGATCTGAAAAACCCTTTACTACAAATTATATACTAATTGCATATACAAGGCTTTTCACATGTATGGATTAACTAAAACATTTGATATCATTAATAACGGAACGAATTAATGTATCGTGATCTTCGGTTTGGTGTAATTTTGGTCAAATCGAATAAAGTTTCGCGTGCAGATTCACATTTGTATACGAATGTAAAACCGTATGACTCTGAAAATGTATTTGTTGTGGTCTGATTTGGGTAAAAGTTGTATCAAATACAAATTTTGTTTGCATAATGCATATTTTTCTGACAAATTATCATTATTGCCGTTTTCTCGGCCGCCATCAGTACTGATTCGCTCACTGTTTCACAAATGATGACACAAGACACAAACAATTTGACAGATAGTTGAAGAGGAAATTTATGAATGTTTACAACTTTTTTTAATTAATGCCGTCTATTGACGTGCGTAGGAACTACTTTAGATGAATTGTCAAAAAACTATGGTTTCTAACTGTCGTTTCTGTATATGTTTTTTGACTGAACGTAAACAGCAAGGTATTTGAATTATAGCAGTTAATTTACCATTGATATCCAAAATATGAACAGTAAAGACAATTTCGTTGCGAATACGCCAATCCGCACGACATATACTGAAATGGCACAATCAGACGAATATAGAACACCAAATATAGAACTCCTAAATCCGTATACCAACGCGTAAATAAATATTCTTGACTTTTAATCGTCTTTTCAAGCTAGGATGGGGTACCGTACTTGCTCAATTATTTGGCTGTGCGATATTCAAGAATCAATACACCTGACCATGCACTCAATTGACGTAGAATTATCTTCGCCTCAAGTAAAGATTAACGCTGGTTCGGCTCACATTCAAAAAGATCTAAATAAAGAATGGTGTGCTAACTGTTGGGGTATTTGAAAGCAGCTATAATATTTGGATGGTTATCTAAAAGTGTACCCAAATAAAATCTCGCCAATTAAGAGAGTTCTGGTTCCTAAAACGTCTAATCAAATTTGCAGGTTTCTCAGTATTACAGGTTGGTATCGGTGGTTTAGCGCCCAATTCGCTGAAAAATAATGATTGGGAATGAAGCAACTATTCGTTGGCCGAACTGTTGGCTTACGTCTGGTGGTAGAGGAAGATTAAAAGTAATTCCTGCAACCTTATGGAAAGCAGCTTGAAGGAAGAACATTAAAACTAATTTCTTTGATTTTTTTCAGAATTTTTCCGTAGCGGGGGGGGGCGTTTAAAACTATCGGTGGGCATCAAATCAAACGTCGAACAAAATGGTGTACGAACATCGATATCAGACAACACTTTTTCGTGGCTGTCATCCATCTATGTGGAGAACTTCTCTTCTTATCCTAACCAACAAACGACCAACACGGCAGGGATAGCATTACAATCAATTTAATGAATGAATACCATTTTTTAAGATTTATCAAACAAATCATCTGCATATTATATATGATCAAACTCAGCAACTATTCGTTGGCCAGACTATCGGCTTATGTTTGAGGAAGATTTAAAGTGAAGAAGAAATGAAATTCTATCTTCTATGAAGGAGGCAACTATTCATTGGCCAGACTATCGGTTTATGTCTAGTGATGGAGGAACACTGATAGTAATTTCTGTGGTTTTCTCTAGAATTTTTCTGTATGTTGGAATTAAGATATATATAATTCCTCAAACTAAGCAACTATTCGTTGGCCGGACTATCGGCTTTTGTCTGGTGGTAGAGAAAGGTTAAAACAATGTTTGTGATTTTTTCAGAATTTCTCTGAGGAATGGAGTTAGAAACTATACCTCAACTCCACTCTACAAAAAAATTCTAAAAATCACGGAAAATTATTTAAATCTTCCTCCATTAATACACATAAGACGATAGTTCAGGCAACGAATAGTTGCTGTGTTTGAGGTAGTATATTTCAACTCCCCTTCACAGAAAATTTTTGAAGAATCATGGAAATTACTTTAAATATTCCTCTACCAACAGACATAAGCCGACAGTATGGCCAACGAATAGTTACTGAGTTTGCGGAACTATACCCCAATGTCACCCTATAGAAAAATTATTAAAAATATCACTGAAAATATACTTTAAATGTTCCTCCATTAATAAACAGAAGCCGATAGTCCAGCCAACGAAAAGATGTTGTATTTAAGGAACATTTTACTCCACTCCACAAATAAATTCTTGAAAATCACAAAAATCACTATGAATCGTCCTCCATCACTAGAAAAAGCTAGTATTCCGGCCAACGAATAGTTGCCGAGTTTGAGGAACTATATATCATCTCCACTTCACAGAAAATTTCTGAAAAATCACGGAAATTACTTTAAATCTTCCTCTACCACCAGACATAAGCCGATAGTTTGGCCCAAAAATAGTAGCTGAGTTTGAGGAAATATATCACAATTTCACCCTATAGATAAATTCTGAAAAATCACACAAAATGATTTACCCAAGGTGGTTTTTTCAAATAGGCTAACCCAAACTCTTCGGAGGCCGGTTCCATGGATTCTGGTGGGAACCACTTATTGCATGTTATAGTGAAAACCATTTAGAAATAGGGAATTAGTTTCAACAGAAGTCAAATACACCAAGAACGTATGCCAAAAAAAGAAGCAGAAGCAGTTCTGCAATCGATGTCTTTAACGTCGGTAGCAATGCAACTGATGGACATTCTAATCTAGAAAAAGAAAAGCAAGCGCACTAAAACAAAAAATTGAAGACATGGGCTAGTAATCTCCAAACTTCAACGCGAGTTAATCTGCCTGAAAACAGAAAACACAAATTCAAAACGGAAAACATAACCATAAACAAAGAAGCGTCAACGAAGTACAACCTAAAAGAGACAAGTCGCTAAAGACTGAATACTCAACGGACGAGAAAGAGTTAGATATAGACAAACTAACTGGATGCTGAAGAAGGGAAAAGTTAAACAAAACAAGGAAAATAAAAAAGAAAAGGTGAGTCTTCACCGGAGGTACAAAAATCGAACGGCAACCAGTTCAACAAAATGAAGCACAACCAAAGGTAAAAGCTCCTTGATCGATTTGTATAGTAGGAGTAACGAACCATTCAGAAATCTAAAGTGTAATGAGTACTGTTACGGAACAAGAGTACAACATCACTGTGCATCACACTCTGAACAATAATGTATGGAAGATTAACACTTCCAATCAAAACGCATACAGAAACTTGTCAAAGAAGCTGAATAATGAAAAATATCAGTGGTACACTTACGAAAATAAAAACGATCATCCCATCAAGGTCATGGCAAGAGGCCAAAATCTATAACCTGTGAAAGTAATTCAATAATAGATGACCTAGAAAATATAGGATTTAAAATCCTTAATGCCGTGAACATTTTTAAAAAAGAGAGACGTAGCTTAGAGAACCGACTAGAATCCGTTTAAAGAAAGGACTTCTCCTGTTCATGCTAACGTTTCATAAATCCGAGCAAATAGAAAATTTTACAATATAACTGGCATACTCAGCATGTGAGTAAAGATTGCATCTGTTAAAAGAGGCAGTACAATAATAGTACAATATAAAAAATGCACCGATATTGTGCGCGCGAACCAAGATTTATCAAATGTGCTGGAAAGCACCCATCACAAACTTGCAAACTTTCTAAATAAGAACCAGTAAAATGTATAAATTGTAATGAGCAGCATCCAGCCGGCTACCGATGATGTACCGATTGCCAAGCAGCTCCCCTTTAAATCATCCAAACAAGGATCGTGCAAAAATGGAGTGCTTGTGCGTAGGGAGAATTATACATATGCGCAGGCCTCTTCAAATTCGAAAGAAAATGACGCCAACGGTAGCGAAAATTACAAAAAAACTGTCCAAGCAATTTTGAAAGCATTGACGAACAGAATAAACTAATTAAGTTAATTCTGGATCGACTCAATCTGCTGGAAATATCAAGTTCCAAAATAGCAATTTATAATTAAACTGATATTTTCGAAGCAAAAACCAGACATCAAAACTACTCATTAAGAATAGCCATATGGAATGCAAACGGATTAACACAACACCAGAATTAGAACTATTTTTAAATACCGAGGAAACTGATATATGCTTAATATCAGAAACACATTTTACCAGCAGATCGTATATAGCAAGCCGGAAATATACGTGTTACCATACCACATATCCAGCAGAACGGGCAACAGGAGGGTCAGTAATATTTATTGGGGATAATATTAATCACCATGAAAAATTAAAAATACAAAAATAATCCATGCAAGTAACCACGGTGATGGTTAAATTTGGTTATCACAACACCTGTAATATATCAAAAAATACCTTCTGGGGTTCAAGATTTACCTCTCCAAAAGGCAAAGAATTACTATCAGCTGGTTAATACTCACACTGTGAATTTTGGTCATCAGGATAACCAACGTACTTGCCATCTGATCTTAACAAAATTTCAAACCTTATAGACATCACTAAAGGCATATCGGCATACCAGAAACATTTCAACCTCTAGGTCGGCAGACCAGTTACGAAAACACTGCTTATGCGCCCAGAAACCCTTACTTCAAAGGCCAGGCAGAGTATCAGGCCTGTAACATTGGAAAAAATTAAAGCTGAAATTAAGAACATAAAAACAAAGAAAGTTCCTGGTTACGATCTGATAACAGGAAAAATAATAACGAAGATCTGGAAAAGACACCAACTTATGGGAGTCATCATCAATGCGATCCGCAGGAAAAGTTATGGTTATGACAGATGTCATTGAGAACACATTAGAGAGGAAAATGGTTTGCTCTAGTATCTTCTTAAATGTGACGCAGGCCCTCGATAATGTGTGGCACAGAGGTTGATACATACCTGTAATCATTAAGAAAGAGCACGTTCAAAAGAAAAAAGATGAACTTAGTATCAAATATCGAAAAATATATTGGCTGCTCGAGAAAATTCGGAACTGCCAACCGAAAATGAATTGCTATTATATCAACAGGTGCTAAATCCTGTATGAACTTACGAATTCAGCTCTAGGGATGTACAAAGAAAACCAAAACAAATAGAATACAAACTTTTCAGAACAAAGTGCTGGGAATGATGACGTTCATTGGGACCTAAATATCCAGACAGTTAAGTAGAAATAAAAAATCTTGCAGTAATTCATGGACAACGTATTTAACAACACGTAAATCAAGTGATATGTTGGAACGGAACCAATTAATTTAATGGATTAAGGATACCAGTGCAAAGACTACTTCAGTAAATAACCTAAAAATTGAGCTGGCCAGTGAGCCTCTTATCAATCACAAGTGACTAAATTAAGAAAGTAAAATTACTAGATGAATTGTATTCACTTGTAATAATTTTCATAAAATAAAATAACAAATTTAAGCATCCGCAGTGTTTGAAAGTTAATTTGGAAAGTTCCTTAACTTCAATATTAACAACTTGGAGCTGTTCTCAGAAAAAACAAACAAATTAATTTTAAATTAGCTTACAAGAAATGTATTTAAGTTATAAACAATTTTTTGTGCTAATCACAGTGGCGAAGTAGTTTAAAATCACCACTGGAAGCATTCGGTTACGTAAAATATAAATTAGTTTCAATTTGTACTCAAGTCCAATCACCTGTGTTAATTAAAACTATTAACTGTTAAATTAAATTAAATCGTCTTTGAAAAGTTTAAAGCAACGCTACCGTAAAAAAATACATTAAAAAAATGTAACATCTAATTCTTTCATTAATCATGTATAACACGAATTTAACATGTATCGGTTCTGCTTAAATATCAAATTTAATTCTATATTTTTTTTTTTAAACCCCATCCACCTTAATTAATTCATTTGATTATAATCATGTATAATAAGAATTTTCTGGCTTTGGATAAATTAACATTTTTACAATTAAAATGTATTTTATGTATATGATCCCAAAAAAAAGCACGACGTGAAATTACGAGGTACATAGAACTATTTATTTTATAATTCTAGTTTATACAATTTTTTTGGTGTTGTGTATTTATTTTAAAAACAACATTATTTTCAATTGAAACGAAAAAAAATTCAAATTCAATTCAATTCATGACATTCATCCAACCATTTTAATTCAATTTTTATAATAAAATTTATTTGTATACAGCATGTGTATATACCGCCAACATAAGAGGATACCGTCATGTGGTACTAACTAGAGTGTATTTTTCAAGTTTCGAATACGTTCACCTCGTCTCTAATTCATTTCTTTGATATCAACAACACATAAAATCCGCAATAAATTTGTTTGATTTATTTATTTTAGTTTTGTTTTATTGTGTTTTACGTTTGTTTGTTTTATTTAAGTTTTTAATTTTGAATTAATTTTAAATTTTAATTTACGCACTTCTAATTTCAAATAATAGAATAATGAAAACTGTTATGTTATGTAGATTATGTTGTACACAGTAGTATGTTATGTATCATATGTATAGTTCGATATGTAGTGTACTGTAAACACATGCCGTAGTAATAATAATTATTTTACAGAAAGCTTATAATAGAAGACAAGCCAACAACGAACGAAAAGTTTATGATTATGATGTTGATGATGATAATAATGATGGGATTGGGATAGGCGTTCGAATTTTATTTGTTTGAAATGAGTATACGTAATGTATTATACATATTACACATTCAGCACTGTTATTAAAATTTTAAAAAACTCTATTATTAATTAAAATGAATTGTATTTGTTATCAATTTCAATATGATATGGGCTTATGTTTTTGAAATTAGAATGCGGAAATATTTATTTTCCAACCAAAGGGTTTTTATGAATTGAATTTGATGAACATTTTCGTTTTATAGTTGAACGTATTAATTTAACAGTTGACAATTATTTGTATTCAATATTGTTATAAACGTATATGATATTGACACACGGTACTTTTATTTTAATATAATAGACTAATTATTTTGTATGTATCAATTGAAATTGAATAACAAAATAGTTTTGGAGTTATAATTGCAGAATTTTTTTTGTACACAACACGCTTGACTAACACACGCTTTCTCATGCAGTATTTAATGGAGGCCTGAAAATATCCCGTGCCATTTAAGTTTCGTTCAACGAATATGCGGCTGACTCCCCTAATTACAATCCCCAATTAATGTGTTCTGAGACATAGTGTAAAAAGGCGATAATTAATGCCATAAAGTGTACCACCTGCCGTGTAAAGGCATTATCGGGTTTCGTTAAAGCAACCTCCTCCGTAGTTACGTTTCTCTACATAGAATACTACCAGCGAAATAACAACAACATAGAAGAACTACTTTTCTATCGCACGCGGGATAATACATCAGAAAACCATGCGCACTATAAATGCCGAATGTACACAAATGCAACGGTGGGAAATGCAATTAAGCATAAAGTCATTTGTGCACATTCCGGCAACCAATATCTTGTAGATATCTTATAGATTAAGATTTGTATTGTAGTTAGTTGTTAAGTTAGTATCTAAGAATAATCATCTTCAATAGTTTTTTTTTTTTTTTTTAACAACTTTATTGATATGGCTACTACAATCTTAAACATTATTAATTCATTAGTAAGGTTGACATTAGTACTTATGAGATAAGCATAAACTTGTGTGGGTCTGCTGGACCAGTGTCCAGTTCCCTTGGTTTATAATTTTCATACGGTTAGCTCATGTGGTTTGATTCGTTTGAGCCGCCTTACTTCGTTTGTACTGTCCAATAGTTGTATGGCCTCAAGATTGGTGTGAGTAAGAAGTCTCTTCTCATGTTTTATAACGGATAACGTCGTCTATCAATTGTACTTCTAAATCATTGTGAATTTCCTTGTTAGTCACAAATCGGTAGGCGTTGGTGACCATTCGAAGAAATTTATTTTGGCCTCGTTGTATAATGTCTCTATTGGATTTATGTGTACAACCCCATAGCTGCGCACCATACATCCATATTGGTTTGAAGATAGTCTGGTAAACCAGTCTTGTGCAATACAAGTTCATTTTGGAATGATGTCCAATTAACCAGTACATTTGACGTTGTTTCAATCGTATCTGTTCAGCTTTTTGTCTCACGTGATGTTTCCAGTTGAGCCTGGAATCTAAATGTAGACCAAGGTATTTTGCCGATTCAGCCTGCGGCACTTGCACTACTTTGAGGTGTATATGAAGAATGTTATTTTTATGTCGGAGCGTAAATGTCACATATGTTGATTTGAGCTCATTCAGTGCGATTTTCCAGACAATTGTCCATTTAGTAACGTTGTCCATTGCTCGATGAAGATTTTCCACTGCTCTTGGTTGAGATTCGTCTACTGACATAATTACAGTGTCGTCAGCGAACGTGCCGATGAATGTTTTACTCGTTGTAGGTATGTCCGCAGTATAAATAAGGTAGAGGAGGAGCCCAATACGCTTCCCTGCGGAACTCCCGCAATTGCTGGATAAAAGTCAAAACATGTTTCTTCATGAATGACTCTGAATTGGCGATCAGAGAGGTATGATTCAAGCAGCTGGCAATAGTTTTGTGGTAGAATTTTGCTCATTTTGAATGTCAATCCATCATGCCAAACCCTATCAAAGGCCTGGGATACATCCAGAAATACGGCGGGGCAATATTTCTTTTCTTCTAACGCTTGCTCTATTACCGCAGTTATTCGATGGACTTGATCTATGGTGGAGTGGTTATTCCTGAATCCAAATTGGAAATCAGGAACGTTTACCATTGGCTTTAGACATAAGGTCGGAAGCAGTGAGATTGTTCTGTATGATGTTACTTCTTCATCTGGTTTACCTGGTTTCTTTAGCATAAATATTTGGGCCATTTTGAAGCATTTGGGTACACACTTCAATCTCATACAGGCATTAAATAAGTATGTGATCAAGATAATTGCTTTACGTGGAAGTGCCTTGAATAGACCCGGTGATATTTTTGTCGATTTCTTTAGCAATTTCCATTGGCGTGACCCTTTTAAAGTCCTGATTTGGTTGATGTGGTGTTTCATCAATGTTGGATTGAATGTCATGGGGTTGGAACACTGTTGCTAGGTGTTGAGCAAAGAGTTCCGCTTTTTCTTTGTCTTGTCGAACCCAACTGCCTTGAGCATTCCTTAAAGGTGGTACTCGAACTACAGGTCGTTTAAATCTTCTGGTTGCTTTCCATAACGAGTAGTCTTTATCCATTTCTGGCCCGCTTAAGTAGTTATCGAGGCAATTCTGTTTAAAATTTTTGATTAGTCTATTGACTTTGTTACTTATTCGATTAAAAGTTGTCTTGTGAGCGGGATTTCTGGTGAGGTGCCATATTCTCCTCGCCCTTCTTCTTGCATTGATTTGTTCCCTGATTTCAGCCGGGTATTTGACTTCAATCTCCGCTTTGTCCTTTGATTCAGGAGTAGCTAGTCTGGCAGCCATTCGAGTGTATTCAATAAAATTGTTTGTTTGTTGTTCCAACTCTTCATTGTTTTTGATACTAACTTTTAATTCAACCAGCTCTTCCAATTTTTCTCTGAAGATGTCCCAATCCGTGAATCTATTAGTAAGGTTTTGCTTTTTCTGTTTCTTTATTACTGTAGCGCTTACTGACAGCAGTACAGGAATGTGGTCAGATGTTAGGTCGTTAATTCCTTCGACTCTAGTGTAACTTAGAGGAATACCTTTTATGATGACGAAATCCAGTAGATCTGATATTTTTCCTCATCCGTTGGCTAATACGTTGGCCCCTTCTGGGGACAGATATTTGCATTTGTTTTCATGAATGGCATTGAACAAGGTGATACCTTTCCCAGGAGAAATAAGCCTGGAACCCCAAGCTGTATGTTTTATATTGTAGTCCCCTCCAATAATAAATCTTGGATCGAGCTTATTGAAGACGTTATTAAATTGTAACTTCGTTGTTGTATGCCGTGGAGGACAGTACGCTGCTGCAATATTTAGATCTGCGCCATTATATTGGATTGAGATAACAGTTGCTTGCAAATAGTTTTCACGAATATCCTCTTGTCGATTGTGTTTGATATTATTTTTGATTAGTACAGCTGAACCACCTCTAGCTCTTTCACTAGGATGGGTTGTCCAGTAGAAATTAAAACCCCTTATTCTGATAAAGCTTTTGTTGGAGAAGTGCGTCTTTGAAATCAGCGCAATATCAATGTGTATGGAGAAATATTTCCAGTTCGTGGGCTCGTTGGTTGAGCCCATTAGCGTTCCAAGCTACAATGCGTAGGAACGAGTTAACCATTTGTGAGTATGCTGACTTTTTCGCTTGGTGGATAGACATAGGTTTCCAGTTTTGCCACCCTCTCTGCTAAATAACCAAGTGACTGTTGAATTTGGGTAAGCATTTTGATAATTTCAGTGTTATTTGACTCGTTGGCGATTTGCGCAAAGGGTAATCCAACTGTGGATGGTGTGATTGTTGTTTGTGGTTTAGCAACTTTGGTTTGTAATCGATGCACTGCGCTTGTTCTGTTATTCTGTTGCCTTTTAATTTTGTTCTGATATACACGGCATCCTTTATAATTTGCAGTATGCCCTTGTTGTTGACCAAGAGCACAAGAAGGCCCGATATCTGGTGTTTTCTTGCATTTGGTCGTGTGGTGATTTTCCGCGCATTTAACGCATTTGGTTTGACGATAGCTAAAGCTCTTGGTATGTCCAAGTTGTTGACAATTCGTACATTGTGGGATTCCCCTTGTCTTGTTAGGTGGCTCAATTTTAACTATACAGTACGCAACTTTCTTGATATTGTATACTTCTTTATTGTTGTCTTTTTGTTTTAAGTCGATGTAAAACAATGGAAAGTGTTTCCTGACTTTTACACCATCAATTGTGATCATTTTGTATATGTTGGTAATACTTGCAACTTCATGTCCCATTTTTTCTAAGTCTGCTTTAATTTCATCGTGACTAATAGAAGAAGGTAAGCCTCTGATAACCACTCTATAGGCCTTTTCACTCTTCAGCTGGTAGGTGTGATATTGAATATTTTCTAGTTGGTTGCTAGATTCATTTTTTAATTCTTCCAGTAATTTTTTGACATTTCTGTAATCATTTTCATTTTGAAAGGTAATTCTAATGTCACTATTTGAGAGCGCCTTAAAATTAGTTGATTCACTAGTGTTTTTTATTATTTTTTGTCGAAAAAGTTCGAAATTGTTGATATTGCTCACATTAATGGGTGGAAGCAGTGGTATTTTTTGGTTTTTCTGTTCAGTGTTACTGTTCACACTTTGTGTATTATTTTTTGAGGGAGTTTTCGTTTTTGTGCGCCTACGTTTCTTAGGATTTCTGTTATTAGCTCTGGAAAGTTCTTCTTCAAGTTCTTCCTCATCTGTGAAATAATCCTCTATACTCAGAGCATTAAATCTATTATTCTGTTGAGAGACTAGAAATTGCTGCAGCAACCAGTTGGAATTATTTGAATGATGTTGACTTGTTGATGGCTGAATATGGTTGACAGGCAGGTTGTTAGCTCGTGCTGAATTCTCAGCTTTACTATTTTTAACCTTTTCTTTTAGTGTAGAGTTTTCTCTCTTAAGTTCAGCAACTTCATTGCTCAGCTGCGCGATTAGTTTCTCCATTTTCTGAAACTTGGATAACAGATCCTCGCTGTTTATAATGTTTGTTGATGCACTCGGCATTTGGAATGATGTTCCTTTTTCAGTAGAGACCGCGTCTTTTGCAGTTACTGTGGACGCAGTCGCTGTTGGCACAGTTGTCTTTAATTGTGGTGTACGTCTACTTACATTTGGAGGTGGTGATCTCAACATTTTCATGCTCTTAGGAAAGTTGTTCCCTTTATTTTCCAAGGGTTGGTTCCTCCCAAAATCTATGGTACTAGAATCCGAAGAGTATATGGAGCGGCCCGGTTGATTTGATGCTTCTATAAACGCATCCGTCTCGTTTCCTAATATTATTAGGCTATTATTTTCATCATAAATTTTTATTTTATTCCCACGAGTAGCCGAGAAATTAACGGTCGCCTATGACAGAGCTCTGCGTTATCATAAGAAGGCTATGGTTTTAAACCGAATGACGCCAAATTCGGAGTTCACATACTAACGACTAAGCACCCTCTTAGCCACGCAGCCATCGGCGTATGTAGTACCACCTTAGCTTTGGTGTGCTATTTTTTGATCCGCCCCGAGTATTTAATTTCCCCAGTACCTACCATATCTGGCAAGCATTCCCCTATCCGCCACCCGGGGAGGCGCCTGATGGGGATAATAGCAAACCCCACACAGGATCTTCAATAATTAAAATAAATAAATTAAATTTAAATAAATAAATTGTGAAACTATAAAAATAAATTTGTTTTTTTATAATAAAGTAGTGAAGGAAAACATAAGTGGCGCGGTTGAGTAGAGGATATTTTTTAATATCCAAATTATAGTGAAATAAATCAAAATAACTAAAACTTTCGCGTAATTAAATCGTAAGTGTAAAAAAAACTCGCGTATTAAAGTGAAATTTATAGCGCTTATACATCTGAGTAAAAAGTGCTTGTATCGAAGGAAAATGAGTATAAACAACTTCAAAAAGTGAAAGGTGCCGTATCGGAAGAACATCGACACTTAATTAGTGAATAAAAATTAAACATAACAACAATTTTTTTTGAATTTATTCTGCCCTCACCACGGGTCAGCAGGATAGAGCATAATTAAACGCAAACTTAAATTAATAAGACGTCCTGGCGTACGTACCAGAAAAGTGTTTAAAAAAAAAGTAAATACATAAAAAAATTAAGCAGTTCTCATTCAACGGTTTCTTGGAGAGATGAATGCCGCACTCACCACAACAATAGTCATCATTGTATCATGGTAAGTGAATTTTAATTTGCTCATTCCTCGTATCAACAATCCTATCCTCTTAGTACGATTACCTGACTTAGCAGCTCAAGGAAATTCTAAGGAATATAGAATTTCCAGAAATCTTGGTTCAATCAAAAGAATAAAACCACAATCTATATAAAATTAAAACAAATATTATATTTTTAAACATACAAATTTTAAACAAATAAAAATTATATATACAATTCGAGCAACTCGAACTAAAATAAATATAAATAGAGTCTATGAATCAAAATTTAGAACATAACACGTTAATTGAAAACGAAAATCCTACGGGTTATAGGATCTTTAAAAAGCAAAAACACTAGAAATAAGAAATCCCGCGGAAAATTTTAACTCAATCTTTAAATTAAGTTCAGAATATATCGATCATAAAAATACACTAAAACCTATTAAAATGCATGGTAATCAATCAGAAAATTTAGATAGTGAAAATTGTGTTACTGACTTATTCAAAAGTCTAAGAATTCCCGATGCTATCAAAGACCTTCCGCGGTACGAAGGTAGCAGACATACGCTCATAGTTCATAGAGAATGTAGAAGAAACCCTGTCCCTATGTAACTCGATAGACGGACATCCATGCTTTAAGATTTATCTAAGAGCAATTCGCAATAAAATTACAGGTGAGACTAATGAAGTGCTCACGATGTATGGAATAATGTTAATTGTAATTTCGGTTTTGGTCCGATTTTCGACTTGAGTTCTGCTAGCTTTAGATTAAATAACCTGAAGTTTGGCCAAAAAGGTGTAGGGCCCAAATATTTTTAATGGGACATTCGATTAGACCATAATGCGCCTTAAATTATTTGTGTGTTAATTGATCTTGTTTTAGGTTGAAATTTCGATTTTGGTTCGATTTTCGATTTGGGTTCTGCTAGCTGTCGATTAAATGACCTGAAGTTTGGCCAAAAAGGAGAAGAGCCCAAAATTGTTTAATGGGGCACTTGATTAGACCATAATGAGCCTTAAATTATTTGTGTGGTGATTGATCTTGTTTTGGTTCTAATTTCGGTTTTGGTCCGATTTTCGATTTGGGTTCTGCTAGCTTTGAAGTGAAAAGGCCTTATGCTTTTTCTAGAATGAACAGAATAAAAAAATTTAAATAGGGCATTTAATTAGCCTAAAATTAATTTTTAATTTTCCAATTGTTTTTAAATAATTTTTGGAAGTTGGTTCTGCTATTTTTCTAAAGCTAGCAGAACCCAGCGTTTTAGTTTGAAGGGGTAGAGCCCAAAAATGTTTAATAGAGCATTTAATTAGCCTATTATTAGCCTATAACTATTCATACTGTCTGGTAATGTTCTGCTGTATGGGTTCTGCTAGCGTCAGGAGCGTAGTGTTGGACACTGTTACCAATTTTTTCCACTTCTATCCAATAAATTAATCATATGGTTTTGGCTGTACTAACTAAGGAAACAATTAAATAACCACGATTTGGTATTAAAAATTAAAATTGTATTCAACCAAGATCTTGTTTGTTTTTTAAACTAAGAGATTTGGTAGATCGAAAAACACCAAGATTTTGGCAAAATAGACTCAGATTTTTGTTTCTTTTGACCTAAATTTTTCTCTGAGTATAGAACCAAACTACTGCAAGCCATGGTTTTTTCATTGTTCGAAGTTCATTGAGAACCGTGCGCTTCAGGATTTTTCAGTAGGCTTGATTGAAAGAAACTTGTAAATACGTATTTGAATTGCTTAATATTATTGTGTACACTCTTGTTACGCTACACGTTAGTACGGTGCATGTTGCTGTAGGTTATAATTAAATAAAAAACTAAAACTAAAATTTAAATACATTAAGTTACAATAAATTTTAAAATACAAAATTTTATGTTCTTAAGAGTAACCACTACAGGGTGAAAGTAATTGAACTAATAAAATATTAAGTATTTTTTTTTACGAAAATATTCCTTTCACATGTCAATTTGCGGTGGTCTTAACACGATTCAATATATACGTAAACTTTAAAATTACGATATAAAGTAATGGCAGCCAACGTTTTACAGTGGATTAATAACAACCAGTTATTTTAAATAAAACATATAAGTGATTATGATTCACATATAACATATCTAAATATATAGAAACAATAAGTGTTGATGAAACATTCAAATTAGGAAGCAATTTATAAACATTTTCGTTCATACGTAAATATCAAGCTAAACATAAAATGATTAATAGCTCACATTATTATTCCTAATGTATGTTAAAATAGTGTATATATGTAAATTTAATTGTATTTTCATTAAAACCATTTCTAACATCAGAGCTCTATTTATTTATAACACAAAAATATAAAAACTAGAAAAAATATTAAAAGGGAATCAAATCAACATAAATAATCATAAAATTACAACAAAATGTTGTACTCGTACGAGTAGCTCTCTTTGCCTGTTCAACATTCTGATTTCCACACCTCACGTTTTATGTCATTTAAAACAATTTTTCTGTTTCATTTCCATATTATGGTTCATGTTTTCAAGTAAAAATTTTTTTTATTTGTACGTAATGTAAAATGCACACGTATTGAAATTAAAAATTCACATTTGTACTCGTACATACAAAACATTCTCTGTGATATTTTTGCTGTTGTGAGTATCTTTAGATATAATATAATTAGTCTGAGGAGGGGGGGGGATTAAGCATGGAGCTATATTTACACCTTATTAACCATTTTTAATCGTACTGACAAAGATTGTAAATGATTATCGTGACGTGGAAAGCGGTTTTCTTAACTAACTGCTCAAAAGCAATGTCAGTTATAGCCTGGGCAGACTGAAAATTAGCTAAACTGGTTTAGCAAAATTCGGTCGACACACTACGAAAAATTCAAAATCTACTAGAAATTTCCAGTTTTTCCATTGCGTGCTTGATTGAATTTTGCTACACCTTAATTAATGAGCACGCTGTTCAGGATATTAGGATGAAATAAAATGAACTAATTTAAAATAGAGGCAATTAGGAATTTGGCTGTGAACTCTTATATAATTACATGCATCTAAAGGGTGTTTTTTTAGGAGGTTTGTTTTTCCGATAGATGTCGTTTTATTTTATGACAGTTGTTTTGACAGCTCAAAGTGGCATTTCTACTCAGTATTGTTTGGCAAATCATTATGAATAGGTTAACTCCAGAACAACGTTTTCAAATCGTGGAAATTTATTTTCAAAATCAGTGTTCAATTAAAAATGTTTATAGAGCACTTCGTGAATTTTATGGTGCACATAATCGTCCGTCAGAGACCACCATAAAGAACGTAATTACCAAATTTCGGTCTACATTCACTCTTTTGGATGCCAAGCCACCGACAAGAATGAGAAGAGTTCGTACAGAAGAAAATATTGCTGTCGTTGAGGCCAGTGTCGAAGAAAACGACAATTTATCGATTCGTCGTCGTGCTCAGCAAATTGGACTTTGTCCATCGACTTTATGGAAAATTTTACGTAAAGATTTGGGTTTGGTGCCATACAAAATTCAATTGGTGCAAGAATTAAAGCCACACGACCATCGTTTGCGCCGTGAATTCAGTGATTGGTCGTTAAATCAATTGAACGAAGATCCATTTTTTTACCGTAAAATTCTCTTCAGTGATGAGGCGCATTTTTGGTTAAATGGATACGTCAACAAACAAAATTGTCGCATTTGGAGCAAAGATAATCCACACGCCGTTCTAGAATTACCAATGCATCCTGATAAATGTACTGTTTGGTGCGGTCTATGGGCTGGTGGGATCATCGGTCCATATTTCTTTAAAAATGAGGAAGGACGACGCGTTACCGTGAATGGAAATCGATACAGAACCATGTTAAATGAGTTTTTGTTGTCAAATCTTGAAGATATGGATATGAATGAAATGTGGTTTCAACAAGATGGTGCCACTTGCCATACAGCACGTGAAACAATCGACTTATTGAAAGAAACTTTCAACGACAACATTATTTCGAGAAATGGTCCGGTGAATTGGCCTCCGCGTTCGTGCGATTTGACGCCACTCGATTACTTTTTGTGGGGATACGTGAAGTCATTGGTTTATGTGGATAAACCTCAATCGATTGACGCTTTGGAAACCAATATTCAACGTGTCATTGCTGACATACGCCCTCAAATGCTTGAAAAAGTGCTGGAAAATTGGACCTCCAGAATGACATTTGTGAAAAATAGTCGTGGTAGCCATATGCCAGAAATTGTGTTTAAATGTTAAATGCCAAAAAATTATCTACCAAATAAAAAAAAATTTTGGTCATTTCATAATTTTATATGTGTTTTATTCAAAAAAAAAATCGGCAACCTCTTAAAAAAACACCCGTTATTAATAATTAACATCGTGATTTAGGTAATTCTTGCCATGTAGCCAAAATTCGACTTTCCACTAAAATCGTTTTTGCTTTAAGATGTTTCGTTTCAACTAGCAACTTTTCTCTTCCCCTGGTGATTTGTGATTGGCGTCTTTTCTCAGGTTTTATTCGGTATTTCGAGGCACAAAATAGGCATTTCTAATGAAAATCACACGAAACATCAATATTGTCATAATAAACAAACACAAATATTTATTAGCCAAAAACAATTTAATTTTTAATTGTTTTATTTATTTTTATTTATTTAAACCGTTTAATTATTTTATTTGATTACAATTTTAATATTTAATTGTTTCCTAATCGAATGATAACTCAATACTAAATTATAAAATTTGTTTAAATCTATTATGTTGACAACCGATCTGACTTGTAATAATGCACTTGAAATGACTGACTTGAATCTGACTTGAAATATGCATAAAATTATTTATGCATATTATGCACGCACAACAAAGCGTGGATTTGTATGGTATTAATCCGCGAGCTTCTGAAAAGTAAATCCCAATTACATGTGTTTTTAATTGGCGTCATGTGCAGAGGATCGTAACTCGCTTCCCGCCGAAGAGAAGGCCATAGGGACTTTGTGCGTATGGTTTTGGGTTCAGTGGTTGACTGTGTATTGTCCTGTTTTGTTACCTGCTGTGTTGATTTGTAACATCTCTTGCAGATATAATAGATGACAATTGCAATAGTAATGATTGTGATCAGGGTTGTGGTACTGTGGTACTATATTTCCTTCATTGTCGGTAATAATTTTTGTGGGTTTATCGTGTGTACTAAAGATCCGTTCGAGTTTCCTTTAAATTCTTTCACTAGTGCGGGTCTTCATGTAGAAGACCTCCACGAATTCCGTGAATTTGTCGAGAAGTGTGAGAAATGCGTGATTTTGGAAGAAACAGAAATCTATATTAAGGATTTCCATAGGTCTCTTCGGTGTTTCCGTGATCTTAGGTGGATGCCTGTCATATTTGGTTTGAAGACATATGGTACAGATGTTGATGCACTTTGCGATGATGTTTCTTTATTATAGCTAGTTGGTCCTCAGGATTGAACACATCCGTTAAGAGTATTTGTGTTCTTACTAGATATGTTTTGTGGTAGTTCCCAAATTGCTCACGGTATGCTTCTGTAGCTATTTGGAAAACTATATCGTCACACAATATTCCTGTAACTCGATGTTTCGTTACTTGTGTTTCAATATTAAGGCGGATGGGTGGTATATGATGCCTGGTTATATATATTATCACACTATGTTTGCCAAACAGGTGTTCACGTTGAATATTTAACCCTTGCATTTCGGGATCAACTGTTATGATCAATTGGGAACTAAAATGGTTTATGGGTGTATTGGTAGTCGGTATGATAGTTTGTTCATCATTATTTATGATTTGGGAATCCGTAGATGGGTCTGAAGTGTCGGAGGTGTTTAAGTTGTTGATAACGTTAAGTTCGGGTTGCATTCGTTAGAGTGTATCTACGTTGGTATTCTTTGCATCTTTTTTGTATACGATTTCGTGATCGTATTCCTCTAATTTTAATCTCTTTCAAACCAATGTCAGTGGCTTATGGTCTGTGACAATTTTAAACTTTTGGCCAAATAAGTACGGTCTCTATAGAAGTTCTTTCTCTATAGTAGAGTAGTTTTGTTCTGTGACCGTTAATAGGCTTATCTTTTCCTATAGGGCCTTGTAAAAGGACGGCCCAATGGCTACATTGCTCGCGTCCGTGGTAAGGATACATTAGAATTTAGAAAAATCTGGATACTGAAGATGGATTCCTAGCATAACAACTCTTTACAGTATTCGAAACACTGGATATATCTAGTCAAGTGTGATCTTTTGACCTTTTCTCAAGCACGATAGTAGGCCTAAAAAAAGTAGGCCTACTGCGATAGTAGGCCTAAAAAGATTTTAATTTCTTTCTCTGTTTTAGGAATTGGAAAGACTTTAATTGCGTTTATCTTATCGGAATATGGTTTGACCCCATCACTCGTAACGATATGGCTCAGAAGGGCAAATTCTCTATGAAGAAATTGCGACGTATCCATTTGTACTTTTAGAATGGCATTCATGAATTTGTTAAAAACCTGTTTTAAGCTTTCCATGTGCTACTGAAGCGATGTGGAAAATACGATAATATCGCCCATGTAGCACAAGCACAATTTGTCTTGTAGTTTCCATGACTCTCTGGAATGTCGATGATGCGTTTTTAAGCCCAAAGGCATTCTCACATGATCGTAGTACCCATGGTCTACGGAGAAAGCCGTTTTAAGTATATCCTCGTTTTTGACCTCAATCTGGTGAAACCCAGATGCTGCTTTATTCGGCACGATCCATATGGGCGATGACCAAGAAGAGAAGCTGGGTCGGATAATTCCATCTTGTAGCATTCTGAATATTTGCTTCTTTACTTCCTCTTTATGGGCGAAAGGGTACCGATAGCATCTGGTGAAGATAGGTTTATCGTCTTTCAGATTTATCTCATGTTTGACGTCATAGGTAAATGACAATCGTTGTTTTGTTTTGAGAAATAGATCCTGGTATTGATGACAAAGTTTAATGATTGCTACTTTTTCTTCAGGATTGAGGTGATGAACTCTAATCAACTTAGAGATATCTTCATTTTGTGTTTCACCCAATTCTTGTGCATAGCAATAGTGGGATTCGACTCGATAAGATTTGTTTAAAAACTCGACTTTAATTGGTTGTTCGATAACGAATGTGTGTTGTTTATTGCTATAATTGACGATTTCCAGAGTGGCGTACCAATTTCTACTAAGATATATTATTCTGTAGCGGGTAGTTTCTTCAACTATAAGAAACTCCGCACAATTACTCTCAACGGACAATCCTCCGTTCACATAATTCTTGATAAATGGACAATTCTCCATATAAAGAATTATTCCCAAAATATACAACAATCTTGTATACACAAATTATGTACATCACCACTTGTACATAGATATCGTACAACAACACTTGTACATAACGAAATTGGTGTAATCAAAATAGAATTGAAAAATTATATTTTGGTTACATAACAATCTAGAATATGCACCTCTACAATCATATCATTTAGAGATGCATACAAATCGTATTGATTTTGCATAACCAAAATCAAGTAAAACGCACCTACACATCACCATGCCATCGCTCAAGAGATGGCATGGCAATCATCTATGTTTATGGAAACATATTTTATAAAGGGTGCACCAAAAACATTTTGGTGCATGTAATATTAAAAACCAGAAAATCAGGTTTTGATTTTTGGTTTTATTTTTAATTTTACGCAAGAAGACGAAGACAAAAATTATGTTCTTCCTATTATATTTTTGGACATTGCCGGAGCAATACACGCCGCCGCAGCAGATCACTCACCAGCACATAACAAAAAATTAATTTTATTGTTTAAATAAATATTTAAAATTAAAATTAAAAAAAAAGTATTGTGTTTTTATTTTATTATTTATTATTAAAATTATTAAAGTGCTACATATACAAACGCGATAATTCCTCGTGGATAATTAGATTGCCATTGATTGTAGTTGACATCACATGTATATCACCGTTCTCTACGTATACTGGAAGTTCAGCGATAAGCTTACTTCTTGGTAATATAGAATAGGGTGTGGATGAATAATTTTAAGCCCAATTATTACAGTAAAGGGATCTATACTTTATCCGTTTTCAGGATTGAATTGGCTATATCTAACATAACACCAAGTTGTTGCATTATTTCAAGTCCCCAAAGTACTCATGGAACTTGAACAAAAGGAATTCGATCCCTGGTTTTGAAATCTATGACTCCTGGAATTACTACTTTATGGTTTATATGATATGGGTGTTAAACATGGTTTTTTTATCGATAGGGGGAATAGTGTCAATTAGTATATTTAGTGTTTTTTGTGAATTTAACCGTACGTACATGTACGGAAGCGTATACATTTAATGTCTGTTTACATCTATGTATCCAACTACGTTGGTGAGGCTTCGGGATGAAAATTTACATCGTCTACCTCGACTTCTTCCAAGTCAGAGAAGTATAATGGTGCTTCCTCGTCATGCTGTTCCGGTTGTTCTTCGAAGTTGGTGTCAGTATTGAAAATTTCCTGAGCCCGGAACTTCGGGGGTCCATTTGATTGGAATTAAGTTATTTAGTTGATTACACTTGTTATAAAATGCGTACTGGGTGTAACCGTTTGGATTGGATGCCGTATCCATTTTATCAACCTTCCTTGCTGGAACCATAGGAGGTTTGTGCACGAATCTGTTATTATTATAGTTCGTGGAAGCATTTTGACTAACATTTTGTTGGGTAAAAGGCTTATGGTTGTAATACTGAGATGGAAGTCGTTAACTAGCTTGAGTAATTGATTCATTGAGGATTTATTGGTTTTGATATAATTGGCGTGTGTGGGGTGAAGTTTGCATTCAAGCCTTTTTTCATGTACGTCATGTTCCGCTCCTTCAAGCAATGCGTGAATGCTTCTGCCAAGCTATGCGGTTGTATAGCTCGAATCATTGAGCCTATTCGGGCTATTTGAGTCCAGCAAGGAATGAGTTGATGCACATTTCCTGATTGAGCTCCTTTTTTGACCTTATTACTATACAATTATGTTCGTTTAATTTAATATAGTTGATTATTGTGCTTTATAAGTCCATTATCTTAGCGTAATATTTCTCGATTGTATCATTTCCCTGTATTATGTTGTACAAATCTCTCACGAGATTTGTTTCATTTCTTTTATCCGCGTTAAATTATCTTTAATTGCTTCCGACTTTAACGGGTGGTTCCTTACATTGTTAGTACCTAGTTAGCTTCACCTTGAATCTTGTTGCGGATTGCTCTTAGAATTATTTTCGAGCACGGCTGCCCGTCTATGTGATTACACAAACTTAGAATTTCCTCTACATTTTCGATAAATTCGAAAGAGTATGTCCACTTCCCTCATATCTTGGGAGGCCCTTGATCGCGCCAGGGGTTCTAAGATTTTTAAACACGTCGTTGAAACCATTTTCACAATCTCCCACATCGTCAAAATCATAATTTACAGACATTTTGATAGAGGTTGTTTATGATAAATACTCTCACTTCGAATTTTGTTTCTACTTTTAAATTTTCAAATTTATCTATTAAATTATCTAAATGTTCGTTTCGATTTGTAAGTGAATTCGTTCCATTCCATGTGTTTTTAATTGGCGTTATGTGCAGAGGATCGTACTCAACTCACTAGCATAAAAGCGAGAAACAATTACAAAAAATTTAACTCACGCGCCTTGGAGTGGTGAGGTAAGTCGCTCGGTGAGGTGAGAACCATAATAGGGGCAATAATCCACCGCGCGTGTTTCACAGCCATGCAACAGTACTGATTTTACACAGGCATTGAACACCAGATTTTATGATGCATTTTGAAAGCATTAAAGCTATCTTCTTCTACTCCAACTGTTGTCACTACTGTACACCCAATATATAAGAACTTGTCATCTTCATCTTTGATGGTTTCATTCTTGATCTATATTCTTGTACGAATATTCGTGTTATTCTTTCCATTGCTTTTTTTCTTTTTGGTGTTAATTTTGAGAGCTAAATATCTATTTGTTGGTGCTTTAGCAGACATATATCGTTATTCGATATGATCTGCTCCATATATGGTCCAGTTTCACGTCAATAAATATTTGCTAATTGTTCCTCTGCCTCTTCAATGTTTTGTTATTGTTTTCCGATTTGTTCTGTTCTTTATGCATTACCAATGCACCAGGGTATGCGATTGTAACAAGGGGTGGTCCAAACAGGGTGGTCCAAATTAAACTAACTGACTTGTTATGCTGCATCCATCGGTAATAATTCTTGCGAAAATTTATTTTTCTATGGGAATATCTTCGAAATGTTCTGGAGACGCCCAATTGAACTTATTATTAGAAACTTTTTTGAAATTCTTTAAAACTTGTAAACAAATAAAAATAAAATACCAAAATTATTTGATTTTAAATCAGTCTAATTTGATCCATTCTGTGCAACACAAAAAACACTCGTCAATGGTGTTTCTGTAACTTCTAAGTTTTAATGTGGGCCCGCCCGATGCCGTTATGGTTACATTAGTTTCGGGCCCTAATATATACCAGTGTGCCAGAACTTCAGATTCTAACAAGTCATCCGTGGTCGCATAAGGCCCAATTATAGCTAAATAAATTCTCTACAACTTCTTAGTTGTTTGGTATCGGCCTACAATGTCATTGCTTTTTGATTTGTTTTGATTATTTTTTTAACTTTCATTTATATCAGTCCGAGAAATGCGTTTCTATCAAGGTCCTTGTGTAAATATTAGGCCCAAAGTTCGATAGCTACTTATCAATTTTGTAACTGAACTTCTATCAGTTGGTATTGGCCTACGATGCAATTATGTTTTTCGATTTGTTTTAGTAATAATTTACACCTGTGTACCGACGAGGCATGTGATTTTATAAAAGCCCGCATAGCCATATGTTAGCGAGCTCAACAATTACTCGTCAGTTGCGTTAGTGTGCCGGATCATGCGATTTTTACAAGGCTTTCTTGGTTATCAAAGTTCTGGCATTGTTGTTCTCGCTCACTTACCAGAGTTTGGTAAGTTTTGGCTCACGATGTAATTATTTTTTTCGATTGTTTATGGTCATAATATACCAGTGCGCCTCGACATGCAGTTCCAACGAGGAAATCTTTGTAAAATTTGGCTCAATCATAGTTTAATAATTAGTTGCAACTCTTTCTGTCTAGCTTCTCAATTTTGATATTGAATTTCAATGCCATTATATTTTTCGAGGTTTTCTTGCGGCCGCTTCCCCCGACAACTTCAATGTTTTGGTTTTAACTCGCCATAACATTATGTTTTTCGATTAGATTTGGCCATAATTTACAAGTATCTTGTGATTCCGGGCAAGGTTCCCCTGACAGTATTAGGTTCAAATATATCTTTATAATTACTCATCAGTTTTTTATCTCTAACTTCTATGATTTGGTATTCTTGCCCCGCTATGACATTATTTTTCTCGATTAGTTCTTGTCCTAAACTATACCATTGCACAGGACTCATGACCGTAAACGGCTCAATTTTACTTCAACTACTACTCGTCAATTTTCCTGAAGTGGTAATAGTTATTCTATTGGCCTGCAATGCAATGTTATTAGGTTTCCGATTAGTAATTCGTTTGTACATAAGTTCTAGCAATGCTCTCGTTCTAGCAACATCTTGATGTCATATCGGGGAGTGTGCCTCTGGTTACCAATCTAAACCGGTTACTTAAATGTATATAAGTTTTGCATCAACCACATAATTTCGATGTTTTTTGTTCAATTTGTTTATAAGATTAACCGTAGAAAGGGGGCTGATGAGAGAATTTTGTACTGTAAATTATTGAGTTATTTCTGATGCCATAAGCCCTTGTTTTGATGGGTTAATGCAACAAAACTGAAGTTTTGCTTGCAGATAAAGACTTCAATCACATGAAATATTTTCTGTAGAACGACACGAACTCGAAAATTTGATCGAAAGATTTAGCAATCATGCAAAAAAGCGTTTATCGACTGCGAATGACAATAAAAAATTAGTAGTTGCTGGCGATGACATTACATGTAAATTGAAAGCCAACCGTATATATATTCCACATATATTACTTCGTGTTAAAAAATAAAGACCAAATAACACCGACATCCTAACTCAGTTGCATTTTAACAGTGAGCGAAACAGTTACGTTAATAAAGTGACTTCCGACCAAAGTCAACTATCTAACTTCAGTGCGTTTCATGCTCGATCAATTAATTATCAACCTTGAACATCGTTATTTTAAGTTTAAGACAGGTACGGGGAGTATTAATTTTGATTCTCGCACCAACCAACTTGCAGAATCAGTTGTATTGTGTCGCTATACCTAATGAATTGGATATATATAATTCACTTCGGAAGTTATGAAAATCTATGGACCTACTTTCAGAATTGAGAGTGTGGCACTCACGTGTAATCTGTGAAGACTAGTACAGCTCAACCACTGCTCGTTATTCGGATGACAAGCTTAACGTGAGATTTTCATTCGATTTAAATTCGGTTTCTATTGGATAAATGTTTTGTATATGGTTAAAAGCTATTATCTGCGGGGCGCAAATATCAACGAGAACCAACTTATTATCTACGATAAAAGGAATTGTTTGCCCTCAGCAGCATTGCGAAGCTAATGAAAGGTAGTGTTTGGCGGTTCTACCAAAATCACTATGTACTTGGAACTTAAAACCACACATTGCTGATGTGGAAGATGATTATTCTTGTCTTTTGAATTCATCAATTCATAGTGGTCAAATTCGAATGGGCCTATATACGTCATTGCAAAATAAAAACTTGCATTAACTGCCTGTCATCCTTACTTGCTCTTTACTTGCCACTATCATTGAATCAATTTACTCTTCAAACATCTTCGTATTTATTAACGGATGCCACCCCATCATAAATTGTTAATGGACAACCAATTTGCAACACGAAATTCAATAGACAAACCTAATAGCGTCTGCATATACAAAAGGCAGAAGCATATACATATAAGGATTGTCTGCGTAATTTGTGGCTTTTTAACTAAATGAGGAAGTTATCATCTGGGATACAAACGCGATGGCTGCAGGAATCCTATATTTTACTGTTCATCTACAAGAACTAATTACGAGTATAAGTCGTTAATCACTGCCGAAATAACGGCAGTAAACTTAAACTCTAGTGAGTAGTGCAAGCTACCAAATAAATCATTCCAGACGCATATATAATACCACCAATCAGAACTGATTGAATGAGAACTGAATGAATCTGATTTTGCATTTAAGAAATTAGCTCGAATCGATCCAGAGGGGATATCAATAGATCATAACTTCTGAAAAATCTTTAAATACCCTTAAAATGGAAATATTTCTCACCGTTTATTGGAACATCAACCTAAACTTGCATCGCAATAAAAATAAATAATTATGAGTCGTATATATTTATTTTTTTAGGCATTTCTACAAGGGCAACCTACATTTTACCAGACCATTTGAAACAATGCTGTTTGAGGAAAAAGTCAGCGATCACAATTAAAAAATTTCGTGGCAGCAAGCAAACCACACTTTGTTGGAATACGCACATCGTCAAAAATGCAAGTTCATCGAGTTATTGCATTACCGATCAAGGTGTTTATCAGCCAAAGGCCGAAATAATAATTTTTTTCAATAATTAGCCAATAAATCAAATAATTAGTGTTTAAAGAGAGCCAGTTAAGTATAATGGCTGAGCTCCACCCCAGGTGGCCATATTCCAGAATTTCTTCCAAAAATCATTTAACAATCCTATTTCCATCCAACACACCCAATTCGATTATAATCGGTTAAGAAATAGCTGAGCTCCTTCCCAGTTGGTCATATTCCAGAACTTCTTACAAAAATCAATTAAGAATCCCATTTCCATTCAGCATACCCACTCCCATTACAATCGGTTAAGAATTGATCGAGTTCCGTCCCAGGTGGCCATATTCCAGAAGTTCTTCCCAAAATAAAATAAGAATTCCATTTCCATCCAGTATAAACAATCCAAACATAATCGGCTAAGAAATGCATGACTTCTGTCCCAGATTAAATTCGATCGAATCGATTAAATTAAAAAACATTTGGATTTAACGGACATTCAGATTTAACGGACACCGCTAATTAGCCCGTTAAATCGAGGTTTTAATGTATATTGAATATGTTAATAAATATGTTTAGTACCTAGCATAATATAATTTTCCGATTAATCTTAGTTAGGATTGTCAAACTTCTCAGCCACTTAAAAAGTCGATTCACGTGTTACTAATTTCACATAATCTCTTTCCTAAACAGGAAATTCAGTCGCCAACCAGTGTCTCCGTAAGAATACAGAATATGCTAATTTGGACAAACTTCTGGTTTAGATTATGGATTGCGATTATTAATTAATGCAAATGTCAAGTTAACGGAGGCCCACTATTATCATATTTACTAAACCTACGAATATTACGATATCATTTGCTGTTCGATCATTTATAGTGACGATTGTCAAAGTAGCGATCTTAACGAAAATCTAAGCTAAATTGAAGTGGTGGAAGTCCTCCTGCAATTGCTGCTGTTCCTGCAGCCTGCGTGGAGTCAATAACGTAACGATGTGCATATTTCCAGGTTTATTTGGAAGGTGGCTTTAAGTGAATTTGTTTTGTGATACGAACTTTCGTGAATCTTAAAGGCGTATGGTTCAAAACAGGGAATGTCATTGAATTAAGGACACCATGCTATTCACACATCTTATTTGCTCTTGAAACTGCCGAGAGTCGCGAGTGGCTGAATTTGACAGCACGTCTCGAAATAAATCTGAGACTGTTACCCCATTACCATTGATGTCAATAGGATTTTAAAGCGTCAGAATTGAGTAAAAAGTCTTTACTCAGAATTGAGTGAACGGGAAATTTTTGGAATCATAAAACTGACAAATAACAATCATGCCGGCACAGCTGTGAGGATTGACGATATTGTCATTGAAGTTGATAGATTACGCTCGGTTTACTTATTTGGGCTGCTGCTGAGTTGGCTACACTTCAGTACTTTGCTAAACACTTCGAACTTGTGCAGCCTATGAGACATAGCAGTTAACCGGGAACGATGTTGTTTTACAGTTTCTTAACTGGGTTTAAATCTTTGTTGTCGTTTTGCCTCATTTTTGTTTTCTATCGCGGGCTTGCCTTTTCCTTTGAAGACGCTTTTTGCGTTCGTCGTGTGTTTCAGTGTCTATTATGAAATGAAAACTAAATTGAGGAGAATTAATCAAAGTTAATTTGAATTACCAATTTTGTGAAAAAAAATTTATAACTCATGTCTCAGACGAAAAAAGTTGGAAGTGGTGAAACCGAAAAAAATGTTTGATTGAAGTGTGGTTTGAACATGAGGTTCATACAACATTAGGCTATTATTTAATATATAGAGTGACTCTTAAGTAAATACAATTAGTTCGGGAGGTGATGAAGCACACTAATCTCAACAATAAATTATATGACAGCTCATATCCTATCTGTAACCGTTATAAAGATAATCAAGGGTCGTCTAGGGGGACAATTTTTCTCAAATAAACGTTTTGTACAAGGACACATTTAGTGCGAGAGGTACCCCAATCGCCATCAGCGATTTAAGGAAACAGATTCAGTCAAATGAGGAAGTGTGCTAGGACGACCAATAACAACTAGAACACCTGCACTAATGATGTTCCAATTAAAATAGCAGAACAAACCAAGACGAGTACAAGAAAAATAGCTCGTGAACTAAACGTAAGTCAGAAGCTACCCTGGACAGTTTTAAAGGATGAACAATTATACCTCTTTCATGTTCAACGTGTACAGGAGCTATTGCCTCGTGATCCCCCAAACATTTAAATTGTTGTCAATGTATTCAAAGAAAATTTTAAGATATCAAGTTACATTTAGTGTATTGAAAACCACATAAAATAAAGCAAAATAACTTTCAGCATATATTTTCACTAAACGTGTGGATGGGAATTATCGATAGTTATTTAATTGGTCATGTGTTTCTTCCTGCGAGACTTGATCATCATATATAGAAGTTTTATTGAAGATAATTTAGCTATCTTGCTAGACGATGTATCAGTTTTGATCAGAAATAGAATGTGATTCATGCATGATGGCGCTCCAGCTCACTTCAACACAATAGCTCGCGAATTTTTGAACGTAATGGTGTTCAAAAGCCAAACCAATAATGGCCTGCAATATGTCCGGATTTAATTAAATCCTCTAGATTTTTTTCTGTTGAGACATCTAAAACCAATAATTTATTTCGAACCAATTTCTAATATGGAGAACTTTAGAAATCGGCTAATAACTGTTTGCGATACTATACGTAATTCTCCAGGTATATATTTGAGAGAGCACGTGAATCATTTAGACGGATAGTTCAATATTGCATCATGAATCACCTCCAATCCATTTTGTAAATGTTCATTTGATTATTAAAATTTTTTGATGAATTTTACTGGAATAATAAAATTTCTGTTTTTTTATGTTTACTATCGAAGCATAATGTTAATGCATTTGTTTGGAAAATATGTAACTGATCTGTACCACGAATACCTAAAAATTACAGTAAATTTTCCAAATATTTTGAAAATATTGAAAAAATATTACGTTAACAACGCGAAATGTACTTATTATCAATATTTATTGGCCCCATGTTTGATAAGCTAATCAATTTGTGATAAGAAACGTTAATTTTTCAATAATAGTTTTTAAGTTATAAGTGAAATTCGAAGTGACTAGTTTTACAGTGGAATCTTGATTATCTCTATAATGGTTACGAATAGGATATGTGTAGTCATATAATTTTTTGTTCAGCTTAGAGTCCTCCTCCATAACCTCCCGAGTTTAGTGTACTTACTTAAGAGTCAACCTGCATATTCCAGTCAACTCTTCGGACCGTATAGTTCACTGTCCACTTTTAGTTGCAGTTGTGGGTTAATGACTTTTAATTAATTTCACTAACTAACCCAAAATAAATCCAAAAGCTAAATTAGCATACATCCAAAATAATTCTGGAAACACAATCATATACAGAAAAACTTTTGCTAATTCACTGAAGAAGAAAATTATTATCATTTGAAAGTCAACCTTAAATATTATGTGCATGAATTTCGTTGAATTATACAAATAATAATTTGAATAAAATTACAGAATAATGTTGGCATACAATTAGGCAGCAGAATTAAAAGTAAATTATATTAAGTTAATTATAAATGTCTAGCCATGTTGTTCGGAGTTTGGTGATCTCGATGTAAAAACTTCCTAATTTGAATGTGTTTACATTTTATTAACTTTGATTAACATTTTAAACGATTACGTAACATTTATTTAGAATATGATAAAGGGTGGTTAAATTTTAAGGGCCGACGTTGAATGTGAACCACACCTGTGAACCAGCCTTGTCAAGTTTTTTTCTGCATTTAGTTTGGCATTTCTCAATTTCAAACTAACTCAATTTGAACCATGGAAAGATACACAATAGAGCAACGCGTTAAAGTTATTCAGGCATATTATGAAAATGGGCGTTCAAATCAAAATGCATATCGTGATTTTTTCGGTCAATTTAATCGTCCAAATGTGCGTACAATCGGAAAAATCGTGCAAAAATTTGAGCAAACCGGGTCTGTAGGAGATTTTAAGACACCAGTACATGCTCGTATAGCTCGTACAGCAGAAAATATTGCTGCTGTTCGCGATAGTGTGGCTGAAGAGCCGTCCACCTCAACTCGTCGTCGTGCCCAGCAATTGCACCTCTCACGCTCGTCGTTGATGAACATTATGCATAAAGACTTGCATTTACACGCTTATAAGGTGCAATTAACTCAAGAACTAAAGCCTCTTGACCATTCCAAACGTCGTCAATGGTCAGAATGGTGGCAAGAAATGGCAACAGTGGATGATCAATTTTCGAAGAAAATCATCTTCAGTGATGAAGCACATTTTCACCTAAGTGGATTCGTCAATAAGCAGAACTGCCCCATTTGGGCGAATCATAATCCAAGAGTGATTGTCGAAAAACCAATGCACCTACAAAGAGTGACTGTTTAGTGCGGTTTATGGACTGGCGGCATCATCGGGCCGTATTTTTTCCAAAATGAGGCCGGTCGGGCAGTTACTGTGAATGGTGTTCGCTAACGTGAGATGATAACGAACTTTTTATGGCCCGAATTGGAAGATATGGATGTGGACGATATGTGGTTTCAACAGGACGGTGCCACTTGCCACATAGCTAACGAAACAATGGCTCTTTTGCGCGACAAATTCAATGGCCGTGTTATCTCACGTGGTGGCGATGTCGTTTGGCTGTCAAGATCATGTGATTTGACACCGTTGGACTTCTTTCTTTGAGGTTATTTGAAAGAAAAGGTGTACTTCGATAAACCAGCAACAATTCAAGAGCTAAAGCTCAATTATGCCTAAGCGTCATCGAAAATTTGAACCATCGGGTGGAGGTGTGCCGCCGAGGTCGCAGCGGCCAGTTTGCCGATATTTTGTTCCATACATAATTGAACGATACCATATTATCATAATAAAAAGAATTGACAATAATTCCCTAAATAAGTTGTGTTTTATTCAAAATCAACATCGGCCCTTAAAATTTAACCACCCATTACAAATAGGTCACTTTTGCTAGATGAATCTCATAGACCATTCTCCATTTAATTAGTTACAAGTAGAAAATGTAATTTTTATTGGATGTCACCACAATGTTTTATAAATTTGCAATTTCGATAAGTGCCATTGATATTAAAGTAAAAGTTTATTTGCCAAATATGTTTATTGAGAAAATTGGTTTAAAATATTTAGCTAATTTTAAATATTTTAGAACATTATTTGAAAAGTATTGAATTATTTTGTCATTGTAGTAGGCGGTCAGTCTAATGAACGATAATACACTATATCGGTGCATGCTCAATCGCTAGTTAATAAATGTTGAGTTATCTTGGGGGAACGAACTGAAATGTAGTGTGATGAGAAATTCTCTTTGTGACCATCTGAATCTATAAAGGCGCTAAAACTGAAATAGTCTTTGAATCGTCGATACTTCACAATATGTATTAACACTTTTAACATTTTAAATAAAATCATTAAAATTTTAATTTTCTGATTCTAATTTTTCAAAATTAATACAACACTCAGAGCAAAATTTGGGTCAAAGGAAACAAAAAACTTAGTCTATTTTGCCAAAATCTTGGTTTTTCTCGATCAACCAAATAAATATCTTAGTTAAAAATACAACAAGATCTTGGTTGAATAACATTTTAAATTTAAATAATCAAATCGTGGTTATTTAATTTTGACTTAGTTAATATAGCGAAAATCATATAATTATTTTATTGGATTGCATTGGAAAAAATTGAAAACAGTGCCCAGTTATGTTTTAAAATTAACCAAGAGAAAAATTATTTTACTGATGACTTGTTAATTCTACCGAATTTTCTTAGTAAATGTAACAAAATTGACGGTTAATTTATCTTTAAAAATTATCTTTAATGGCATACATACGAGTACAATGTATACTCATAGAAAAACAAAGAAGTCATTTACTGACAATTTATCTACCACAAAAACTAGAAACATTTACTTCCCCTATTTTAATCCCTGGGTTCTGGTGTAAAGATACACAAATCCTAACAAAAATGAGAACTTCCTTAGGTCCTTCCTTGGCAGCTTGGTTTCTTACTGATAAAAATTTGATCTACCCATCAGGTTGCAACGACGAACTGTAAAAATTCAACTCAGCAGGAAACCGCCACGATTACGCTTACGATTTTCCGGATCATAAATGTTATGCCGGGCCAGAAATCAGTTATGATATTAGTAATGATATTTTTTTATTAGTTCGACTATTTAAATTGATAATGAAACCGCGTGGAAATCTCTGGGATGGGCCGCTTATAACAAACTGTAGAACGGTTCCAACACAAAAAATTAAATGCGTAATTTCCCATTAAAAGCTTGTTAATACTGTTGAAGTAATTGAAAGAAAACACTGGTTCAGGAATTTGTATTATTAAATTTTAACTTTTAATTATATCACTACGGATCATAAGAATCGGTGGTCTAGTAATCTTAAAAGAATATAACGTCCCTCCATTAAAATGGCCAATGGATCGGATTATAAAGGCCAGGATAGATTTGTGAGAGTGGTGACTTTAGAAACATCGAACTCGGAATTTAAACGCGCTATTACTCGCATTTGTCCCCTTCGAATTGAGAATGCGATTAATAAGGAAATTTAAAAACAAAATTAGAAACAAAGTTATTGTGAGTTTTTAATTAGTTTAATTTTGGAATATTTAAACTGTTAATTTTAGTTTTTATTTCTGATAAAGCATTTAAATTAGCTTCCATACTTCAAGGGTGGGAGTATGTTGCATTTTAAATCTACTGTAACTATAATTACACTAAGGCCTCGAGTTGTCTCGATTCGACTTGCGACAGTTCAGCTTGCTTCACTAAAAATTTTAACACCATAAATTTAAGTTGCGTCGTTTTTCAACGCAACTCGAATTTTTTTTTCCATTTTAAATTGAGTACATGATGAGATGAAAGAGAGACAAAATAGTTTTTCTTTATAGATATTACAGTTTATCTAAAAAAATAAATATAAAGTAAAATATAAAAATGGAATCCCCTTAATACTGTATTAATAAAAAAAATTCAGATATAGTTCTTAATCATTGATACATTGATTGATCATTGATACATCTCCCGGGAGACGCCGGGCCCACCGTACACTCCTTTTACATATAACAACACCGAGGGATTAGACAGGTTAATTGGATGGGACTGAATCAGCCCGGTTACAGACACCTAGAAATAGCCGATAAGGTAGGCAATGGTAATGATAGGAAAGTTTTTTTTTTTTTTTTTGGCAGAGCGACCCGGTTACAAGAACCTTGATCGTACAACACAAGACAATACAAGGGATAAAAGTTTTAATGACCATCAACAATTGCTTCTTGGAAACAGCACCTAAAATGAACCTACATTAAAAATTCTTTATTCATCTGCCTCTAAAGCTGAAATGTAAATTCATCATTAATTAAATAGGATTAATAAATTTTGATTTGATTTGAATGCACAACCAACAGTAGATGTGACAGACCTGGCCCGGTTGCAGACTCTTTCAAATTGTGTCAGCTTTCCTTTGAACCGCATCTGAAATTAATTATTATTTTGAAATACTTTAGTTAAGTATAGCCATCAAAACCGCTTCCAGAATGCTTAACTCCTGGAGTCAATATATTGTTAGAATTTGAATTATTTGCTGATAAGTGCTATTGGATCCGGAATTCTTTCCCTAACAGCCAATATTTAATTTAAATTTTATTATTATAAACCAGTTTTAAACACTAACACCCGGAGTATCCGTATCTAACCAGCACCACTCTTAAAATAGATTAACTGCTTTACCAAGAATAAGTAAACTGTTTAACTTATAATAACTTAGTATAACTAAATACTAAATTTAAATAGTTAATAACTGGGCCGCCTTCCAAAATATTTCCTGTAGATTAACTTAAGATTAATGACTACCACTTCACTTTACAATATTCGAAAGTTTAACCAACAAAACTGCTTCCCAAACCCCAATGTCCAAGAAATTAAATTGGTTATTAAATTGAGATGCATAGATACTATTAATTCCGGATCCTTTCCTAAATCCAGATTAAATTAATTTTATTATTCCAATCCATTTTTAAAATATTATCACACCCGAATATTAGTCATTAATCAGCACCAATCATAAATTAGATTAACTATTTGCTCCGGAATAAGCAATGAACAAATTTTTCTTTTCCATTTAAATAAGATTAAGAGTACCAAACAATAACCTATCTAAGTGAAACTCATACGATATCCGAAAAAATTAAGAAAATCTATTTAATAATTATCTAATTCCTACTGTTAGGTATTTGAACATTTTGCGATAGTAAATATTCTATCCAAATTGTAGGTGAATTTTAAATTTATTGATTGATTGATTAGGATGTACAGCCAAGACTAAGCAAGGATACCGTACACCCCTTACACATATAACAATACGGAGAGATAGGAAAGGTTATTAGATATGATAGACGTGACCCGGTTACAGACACCTAAGTAGTCAATAGTTAGTAAAGCACAAGCACAAGACGACACAATAATTTTTGTTTCTTGAATATAAATAATCAGCAATCAAGATCCTAAAAAATTTTAGTTGGTAAATTTCCTGAAATAAAACTTCATTATTATGAGTGATTAACCATTTCCTCCACCCATATAATTGATAACCAGCAATAACTTTTTATCCAACTTAGAACAAGCTAACCAAAACATTTACCAATTTACAGTCTCCCGTTCAACCTAGAAAATAATTCAATTAAAGAAGTGCCATGAACCCCGAAAATACAAAAACTATCTAAATACAGCAATATTTGTCTGCATTTAAATTTTATTCTGTAGTCTCCAAGCCATTTATAATTTCAAAAATTCCAACAACCATTGAAATATCAAATTCATTAGCAAACCCGGTTATAGCGAGTGATGCCTACCTTGACTTCTTCCACAAAAGTCATGAAAATTGCATGCTTCCTAAAAATATTAATTAGAACTAAAGTTTAATATAAACAGGAATCAGGCAACACCGCTGTTATGCAACTTTATAAATTTCCCTCCTCCGATACCTCAATTTTCCATACAATCATATTCGTTTGATCAATTAAAATAGTTTTATAAACCCATTGACGTGAAACGAATTAAATCCTAAATATACAATTAAATTAAATAAAACTCAGTATTGTTAACTCTCCAATCAGGAAATTATAAAAGAAACCAACTATAAAGGATAGTATTAATATAATAAATTCCCAAATAAACTAAATCAATAATTTGAATAGTAATTATCAACTAGTTAAAAGAATAAAAGGAACTATTACTACTAATAACAACCAATTAATTTTTAATGAAAAAGTAGTACAGCTTCAAAGATATTCTGTAATCAAAAACTTCATTAGAACTAAGTAAATAAGCTTAATCAGGAACTGCAATGAATAATAGTATTAATAATGCACATCTGATAAACCTCGATAACTCTAAACTAAAATCCAAGAAATAATAATCAAAATCAGCCAATCTATGAAATAAAAATATAGCCGAGTAGAAGGCGAACAAAAACACGGTCGCCATCGTCATAAAAATGCCATGGAAATTCCCTTCTGTCAAGATCCTCCCAGACTCTACCCATCCATATCTCGCATGCGGCGTGCACATAAACTCTACCCATCGATCCTCAATCCCGATAAACTATACCTTTTACTTCCAAGTCATTCCCTATTCAGAACTTCATCATTCTCCACTAGGACATCCCTAATCCGACGATCACTGTACAATATACAGAGCAAAATCTATGTGTATGCACGTAGAGTGGATGACGAACGAAAGTACCATTCTTCAAGCGTACACCCAACCACAATCTATACATATTATACGATGATCATCAAATCAAAGATACCACCACGGAAGATGGTAATAGTTCTTAACCATTGATACATGAATAAATATTATTATTTATTATTAACCTATTTTATTGTAATTAGACTGTAAATTTAACCCGAATTTGATTATGGGGCGGGAAAGAGCAGTGGCGGACATTCCAAACAAATCTACAAAAAAATTAAAAAGGTATTATCCCAGGGATTTAAACTAAATGTGTTGCAACGTTACCAAGCAGAATAGAAACCGGCACAAATTGTGAGACGTTAAATTTAGCCTCTTCAACCGTGCGTAGTATTTGCAATCGGGATGTATAAAAATTAAAGAATTCTCTGAAGTGACAACAGAGGCACAAATTAAACACACCGTTATAACGAGAAGTTCACTTTTAGTTAAAATGGAATCCCTTCTTTTACTGTGGGGTGAGCAGCAGACGCAGAAAAGCATGCCACTAGTGGTGGTTGGTTCGAACGCTTCAAAACTCGGGATAATCTACACAATGTTCATTTGAAAGGCGAAGCAACCAGTGCAGATCATACGGCTGCCAAAGAATTCTGCAATATTTTCAAAGCTGTGGTCTTCAAAAGGCTTGGGTCACCGGAGTTATGTTTTCGGAATGGGTGAGAAATTGTGCAATGCAGGATTTTAAAAAGTATTGTGAAAGTCAAAATTTAAATTTTAAAATATTAGTGTTCATCGATATCGCATTAGGACATCCAACATACGAGTATTTATACGATATAAATGAAAATGTTAAGTTTATCTTTATGCCACCAAACACAACGTCAATCCTTCAACCCATGGACCAAGAACTTATTTCTAATTTCAAGTCATACTACCTTCGAAGAACGTTTACTTAACTTTTAAATGTTAATGTTGTTAATGATGAAATCACTATTAAACGATTTTGGAAGCAATATAATATTTTGAATGCCGTTACAAACACCGCCGAACTTTGGCCTGAATGTATTACATTTAATATTTGTGAAGAAATTAAAAAAAAACATTTATGAAGAAAAACCTATAACTATGGCTTGAGATATATAGACAATGCACAATGTAACACATAACACAATAAAATCGACCAGTCGCAACTTTTTGTCACCACCAGGAATCGAAACCGGGACCCCCGAATCACAAAGCAAGCGATCTACTTACTTTGTTATCTAGAGCGACATGTAAAATGTTATATGTTGTAGAAGTTGACGAAGTCTCTCGGGTTAGAGTAGACATAGTTAATATAGCGCAAGAAGCCAACTTCTATGGAATAGATGAAGCGGATATCGATGAAATAGTTAACATTACAGAAGTTAGTATTCCGACCCAGGACTTAATGGAAATGGCAGATGAAATGGCAGTGGAACCCGATAATTCTTCAAAAGAACGTAACTAAAAAAATTTACCAACCAAAAATCTTGCTAAAGCGCTTGAACTATTGTCTAAAGAACTTGAAATCTTTATAAATGCAGATCCAGACGAACAAAGTTCAACGGTTAACGAGTCAAAGTTCAACGGTTGCACAAGAAGTACAAACAAGCATCAGCTGCTATAAAAAAATGTATTTAGAAAAACAGCAGGCTGCTAAACAGAGTACTTTAGACAGCTTCCTTGAGAGGCAACCTAATGAAAAGGTGCCAACAACTGAAATCGAGGGTTTTGAATCTTGGTTGCTGAAAAAGTATTGAAATTGACTGATATATACATATATGTATATATATGTATATATATATATATATATATATATATATATATATATATATATATATGTATATATATATATATATATATATATATATATATATATATATATATATATATATATATATATATATATATAATATGTATTTTATTTATTTTTATATAGTTTTGAAATATTTTAAATTTTATTGTTTCTAAAAAAGAAATTCAACTAATTATTTTATACGTTTCCGATGTTTCAATAAAATAAAGCATTACAAATGACTAAACTAATCTGTTTGCTTAATTTAGACTACACGGTTTACTTCCAGACTACTGAAAAATACAATATTTGAGAACTGAAATAACAAATGAACTTTCGAGTTGCGTCATTTTGAATTGCGTTGCGTTCTCGTGAAACGCATTAATGGCGCAACTCGAGGCTTTAGTGTATATTATTATATAACCCTTATATTTCTGTGGGGCCTTTTTTATTGGGGGTACAAATAGTTTTGAATGATTTACAAAAGATGGCGTAACTAGTGTTAAATCGCATCGGGCGGATCGCCTTGTAACTAATTTCGGGCCATCTTGTACTATATTCATGTTAAAGCGTCATCATTTCCCTATAAAAATCATTATGTGTTATTTCGTTGAAGTGTAAACAACATATTTTTTGTGCTCTAATGATGTCAGGTCAGCGTTTGAGCCAACAAAACACAATTTGCGACAAGGACATCGATTGATGTGTGAAGTATATGGGAAACATTAACAAAACCAGGTGAGTACTGATTCCAGCGTTTTAAAAGTGACGATTTTGACTCCAGTGACAAAGAGAGACCAGTATTGTGTAAAAACAAGGAAACTGGGTTCCGTATGAACTCAAGCCAAGAGAAGTCGAACGCCGTTTTTCACGTGCGAACAACTTCTACATAGACAAAATCGTAAGAGTTTTTTGTATCGAATCATGATGGGGGACGAAAAGTGGATCCCCTACGCCAACGCAAAGCGCAGAAGATCGCGAAGTAAACCCGGTCATGCATAAACTTCAACCGTCAAACCGTGTATTCATGGTATGAAGCTAATGTTGTGCATCTGATGTGATCAATTCGAAGTGATCTACTATGAGCTATACTCAAGCCTAACAAAAACGAAACCATCACTAGAAAACGTTATCAACAACATTTGATGCAGTTAAGAAGAGTAAGGAGTTGTCAAGAAAACTTTGGATGCGCATCTATGGGATGTCCTACCCCACCCGTCGTACTCACCAGACATTGCTTGTTCTGCCTATTACTTGTTTCAGTCGATGACTCACGGCCTGGACGAGCAGTATTTCACTGCTTACGAGAAAGTCATAAATTGTCAAAACCCAAGAAATGTTTTTGACTTGGAATCCGTATGCTGCCTGAAAGATAAGAAAAAGTCGTAGCTAACGATGGGCAATAATTTGAATAAAATAAATTTTACCAATTTCTCTGAATTGGTCGCTTCGAAGTTATAAAAAAACCTCAGACTTATTTGTACCTCCAATATCATTTAAGCTGCAGCTTTGAAAATATTGTTTATTCAAAGCGAATTAGGAAAATCGCAAAAAAAATTCACACACAAAAATTAAGAGTTAGGCAAATTAGCAAAAAATTTGCTCAACATTTTGTTTCCTAATTGGGGCGGAATGCACCATATGGCATGTATATGGTGGAAATTTGTTGGAAAATTTTGTATAGAAACCGCGATATTTGTGGGGGATGATTATTATTAACATTAAGACTAAGATAATACAAATAATTTTTCATTCAAAAGCGAATTAGATACAAACGATTCATACATTAAGTAAACTATTAACGCTTTTCAATTTAAAATTGTATATTCTCAAAAGTATGGGCGAGCCGTCGAAGAGAACCATCAGACAAATTTGCAAAAATATCTGGTGAATATTTTGTTTCCAAATATTGACGAGATGTAAAGTAGAATATCATGTACAGAGACCGCGATATTTGCGTGGGAGCTTATTATTCATTTAAACTGAACCAGAGATATGGGCGTCACCTACTAATTTTTACGTGATCGCGTCGACAACTTGTCGATTACGTTGATAACGACGACAACTTGGCGATAATGTCAAAAATTCGCGAAAAACGTCAAAAACTCATCGATAACTTTACGTCTTTACAAATTACTTGTAATTTAAGCCAGTAATGGTTGATAATATTTTGAACTTATGTTTTCGGACATTTTAGTTAATTAAAATTATTATTCCACTAAATATTTTTCCAAGTATCTGATCCTGCCGTTTTTTCTACTATATTACTGACTAAACTAAATTACTGTTAGTTTGTACTAGTTATTGATAGTTTTTTTTTATTATCCTGGCAATATGTTCTGAGGCCAAAGCTCTCCAAACTTTTTCGTGGTTTGCTCTTTCCGTCCTTACTTTGACGCCAGTATCGGCCAATTGCGCTACGACAGGGGGTCATAGATGTGTTCCATTTCATCACAGATCGTAATCTGTTGATGAAAATTCCCTTGTATCCTGCCTCTATCGGGATTCGAACCGGGTATCTCCCGATCCAAACGCCAAAGCTTAAACCACTGTGCCATTTGGTCGGTAATTATTCATAGTTATCGCATGAAACGTACTGTGCCTAATATTTAATCTTAAATTACGTAATAAATGTTAACTATGTACCATCGTTATAATAAGTACTTCAAAAATTGATAAGCCTCAAATTAAATTTGGTAATTAGAAATTTATTTTTAGTATTAGGCCATAAAAAATGTGATTATGGTTTTTAATCGTAAATCAAAATCAAAATCAAAATCAAAAACGCAACAACTCGGCGACGGACAACTCGGCGACAGACAACTCGCCGACAGGCAACCCGGCGACGGTAAACTCGGCGATAGTCAACTCAGCGAAACCCGGCGACGACCAATTTGGCGACGGTCAACTCGGCTATAGACAACTCGGCGACGGTCAACCCGGTGACGATCAACTCGGTCAGGGGGAAAAAATTGAAAAAAAAAAATCAAAAATGAAGGTAGAAATGGACTAATTTCGGGATTGTTCACCATTGGTTCGAGTGTCGTCATTTTTTTAAAAACTGTTTTTAATAAAATATTTAAGTTGCTTTGGTTCATGAAATTTTATTAAACTCGACCATGTCTTAATCGATTAAGATGAGATTTGGTATGTTGGTTGGTAATAAGATCCTAAACTGAGTTTTGAAAGAAGTTCTTGAATATGGCCACCTGGGATGGTACTGGTCCATTTCTTACCCAAGTATGATGGGATTTAGTGTGTTGGATGAAAATGGAATTTTAAAATGAGTTTTGGAAGAAGTACTGGAATATGACCACCTGGGACGGAACTAAGTCCTTTCTTATCCGATTATAATGGGATGTGGTATGTTGGATGGAAAGGGATTCTAAGATGAGTTTTGAAATAGTATATGTCCAGAAATTTTTAGCGGAACTTGGAAATATTCATTTAAATGTACCTGCACATATAGACTGCCAAGCAAACGTAAGTTCACTAGTTTAAATATAAGCATACGACTTTTCCCACACACCGCACCGTTTTGACCAAGTATCAGTATATAAATTTTAGCGAAAAAACTTTTATTCAAGAAATGTTTTATTTTGTCATATACAAATTAATTTTATTATTAATGCTTAAAACATAAATATATAATTTAAATTAATAACAAAATATTGGAGATTTATTTAAAATAATTCTTTTGGGTCATATACAAAACGTATAACTAAGAATGTACTTAAGCGGACGTAGTTTAGAAGTTCTTCTTCCGAGGTACTTTTAAAGTAAGTTTTTTATGTGGACAAACTGGTAATTCGAAAGAGACAGCTATTGTTTTGTTTCACAAGCGTAAAATAGAAAGCTAAATATAAATGTTTTCAAACTGATGAACCTTTTCCCACCGTCCTATCTTTTTCACAAGAAGTGAAGTACTTTTCTTTATTACTTCTTTACCATTTCTGGAAATACTTCTACGTTTGCTGGGTGTCTTTGGAACTAAAAAAATAGGAATCACTAAATTAGAATTTAAGCGTAAATGCGTTGATTTTCACTGTAAGTGTTACTTGAAATTAAAAAAACTGAAAAATAACTTATTTCTATGGCAAAAAATCATAAATAATAATTTGTTTACCAAAGAATAAATAGAAAATCCACATGTCCCAAGTAATTTTCACAATTTTTTTTTATTTAACTATTTATGCCTATATACGAGTACATATATATATTGCAATTTTATCATTCAGAAAGAACCCAAAATACTTAATGACACATGCTCACATTATACCACAATCATCTAGTCTATTGCATCATCAACAGATACAGGTTTTATCTTCATCGACGAAATTCCCAGCTTCCTTGATTATCCGTTCGATATCAAAATTTGACTCGAGCGATTTTGATCAGTAGTAATGAAATATTTTCCCCGGTTTATGTTTTTCTTATCGTGGCTGATGTTTGTATATTAAAAATAACGGTTGAAAAATACCCCAATTTGTACGTTTCGTCGTTCTTCAAAAAATAAATGCAGCTGTGAAACAGCTTGCAGTCAAAACGATGGAAAATCCAGCGCAAATAAGAGGAAGGAAGGAGAGTTAATAAAAGCGCCAGCAAATCCAGAATCTCTCGAAGTTTATACATAATGAATATACATACACGTTACGAGTATAGCCCGACCAATTTTGAGCATTTCTTACTAGGGGACTGAGGCAATATCACTCAACGTGGAGTGAACATTTAAAGGAGTTATAATATGGATGTAACTTTTTGATCTCTCCTCCTATGTTTTTTCAAATTTTCGTCATACTGGCTCAAAAGATTAGAAGTACAGTGTTACCTGTACTGTTTTGTTTATTGTCGGATAAAAAAACTTAAACATATACAAAATTATTCTACATGTAACGCGAGATTTGGTCGAGCTAGCAACTCATTAAGCCATTCGTACAGTATTTGCAGGAAGCAACGTTAATGGTTGCCCATTTCACCTAGTGAAAAATTTTCGAAAACACTTGGCATCTTGCCATCTTCTAGGGAGATATAATATAGATGTTGATCGCATTGCATGGCAAAATGATCACGTCCATCAAGTACTTCTAGAAATGGTGCGGAAGTAAAGAAGAAAAGTACTTCTTTTCTTGTGAAAAAATTGGACAGTGGGAAAAAGTTCATCAGTTTGAAAAAAGTTATATTTAGCTTCCTATTTTACGCGTGTGAAAAAAAACAATAGCTATCTATTTCGAATTATCAGTTGTCCACATAAAAAATTTACTTTAAAAGTACCCCGGAAGAAGAACTTCTAGTTCTTAATTATACGTCTTGTATTTCCCAAAAGATTTATTTTAAATAAATCTCCAATATTTTGTTATTAATTTAAATTATATATTTATTTCGTAAGCATTAATAATAAAATTAATTTTTATATGACAAAATAAAGTTTTTATCGAATAAAAGAGTATTCGCTAAAATTTACATACGGATACTTGGTCAAAATCCACCTGTAAAAATTGGCAATTACGTTATTAAACATATTAATATTTACAATTTGATTATGCAAGAAGAATTTATTCTATTCTAATATTATATGTATTCCACAAAGTACTATTTCTAATTAAAAACTGACAAACCAAATAAACACTGATTAAACACTGACAAACCAAATATGCACACGTCGAAGATGTACTTGCACCATATTTTATTTACCCTTTGTGGCGACAAAAAAGAGACGAAACATAATTATTTCTATCGTGTTTGCTTGGCAGTCTATATGTGCAGGTACATTTAAATGAATATTTCCGAGTTCCGTTAAAAGTTCTTGGCCATATTCCAGAACTGCTTCCAAAACTTGTTTTGTTTTGGATGTACTGTGTAAAGTGGCCCCAATGTATTGGCTTTGAATGCGCCTGCGGTTGTTGGATGTGGTTCGTCTTGTCTATGTGGATCCCATTTTTTACCTGACTTGTTCCATGTAAAATACCGTGGAACGTCGGTGTATAATAATGTTCTTGCAAATGGTCCGAAAACATCAGGTTTTTGCCACAGTTTGAAAAATTCGCTAAGTGTCATTTTTGGTGGCTCGAATGCTCGTTGGAGAGCATTTTCTTCAGTGAAATATACACATTGACCATTTTCAAGATGAGTCGCAAGGTGCTCGACAATAGAATACGCCAGACAGCTTCGTTGCTGCCGATGTATCTGCCCATTTGGTGTCGTGATATTTCGCCATTTTCATTTATATTTTGTACTTCAAATACTGCCAAACCACTGCCTTTATTAACATATTTGCAAATGTGTGATTGACTATACAGAACTGCAACACTCGACATTAATATGAGACTTGTAGGTTTTTGAAAGAACTGGTGTTTGACATTCGCATTGTGAATGTGTGGCCACCATTCTCTGTGTTTCTGCGGCGATACAATCGATAACCGTCGACCATGGATCATATTTGTGGTAACAATATTGAACAACTCTTGGCCAATTGATCGATCTGGAATTTCTGCCGAAATTATTTGGTCAGTTTCTTCTGGGCGGATTTTATCTTCAAGCCAAATCAATTGTTGGTCTGGCAATGGCAAAGTTTGTATTTCCTCACATTTTGGATTACATGTTAATGTAATAAATAAATTTGGACGACCGTAATAGCGTATATAAGTCATCGCATCTTGTATGTATTCCTGCATGTGCCGTGAACTGCCGATGTAGCTTGAAGGTAGAATAAATGCATTACCGATGTTGTTGATATCTAAATTTCCATCGACGTTTCCGATAATAGCATCTCATAAGTGAATGAATATTCCGATAATAGCATCTCATAAGTGATAGAATCACACTCCATCCAACATACTAAATCCTATCATAATCGGTTAAGAAATGACCGAGTTCCGTATCAGGTGGTCTTATTCCACAGTTTCTTTCAAAACTCATTTTAGAATTCCATTACCAACCCATCATACCAAAAAATCACATCTTATTAATCGATTAAGACATGATCGAGTTTAATAAAATTTCATGAACCAAAGTCATTTTAATATTTTATTTAATTGTGTACAATACCGAAATCCATCAATTTTATCAATTGATCAATTACGAGTTTTGTCAATTATATTTTAAAAATTAAATTTTTTAATTTTTTTCCATTTTTCCCGTCACCGAGTTCACCATAGCCGACTTGACCTTCGCCGAAATGTCCGTCGCCGAGTTGTCAGTCGCCAAGCTGGTCATCGCCGAGTTGACAGTCGCCAAGTTGGTCATCGCCGAGTTGGCATCACGGAGTTTGTGTCACCGAGTTGACCGTCGCCGAGTTGACCGTCGCCGAGTTGTCCGTCGCCGAGTTGTCCGTCGCCGAGCTGATTTCGCCGAGCTGACCTGTTTCGAAAAATTTGTTCACTGAACTATTTCATTCGTAACAGAAAACAATCGCGAGCAGATAAATTTCATCAAGGGAATAATAAATTACCGCCACTTTAGCTGATGTTCATTAACTTCTCGTGGCGTAGCGCTGATTGACCATATATCTCTAGACCTCGAGAGCAATTCGTGAATTTTACCCAATTTATTTTGTACTTTTGCTATCGCCACCTTGGCATTAGAAATCTATAAATTTATTCGTAATTGCGTAGCCGTTGTCATTGGAGTGATTGATGTATGCTCGCTGTATATCAAACGAATTATCACTGGTTCATTTCACTATGACGAACCCATAATAGAAAATGGCAATTGGGGCGATTCAATTTTTATCCGCGTTACGAAAATATGCGCAGCGTGTGTGTACCTAGTCGCAGTCCTGCTATAATATTGATCTAATAATGTCAATCCATAACTATTCGAGATAGCTTTCCAAAGCCAATCGATGAACGGAACGATTACAATATTTTTACGAAAAATACTGTGGGTGGAAGTGATCAATTTAGTTCACTGTCTGTTGGTGCTTCTATAGCAAGTGATTAATTATTTCTGTAGATATATGGTGAGTTAATTGGTGAGCTAACAAGATAATTACCGCCAATTTTAACATTACATCAGGGTCAAATGAGAATTTGTCAAATAAGATTGACTTTACAAAAATTATAATATTTATCAAAGAATCCGGATATGCTTCATTATACTCTTTAATCTCAGTTCGCACATTTTTAACACGCAAATTATAAGCAAACGAGACATATATTTAGTAAACTGTCAAGAATGAGCCAATATTGGGAAATATCGCAACGGAAATGATTTCGTAATGGTTTAGATTTAGATAGATGGTAACGTGAAAATTCTCGCATTTCCTTAAATATTGGTTTTGTTTTCAATTTTAAATTATGTTCATTGCAATGGAAATGATTTATCTGTTTAAATCTAATTAATATCTTATAGTTGTTTATTTTCTTAATATCGAGACATTATCGAAAATGTCGATGGAAATTAAAAATAGGGTGGTCAATATGTACCGTATATAGTTCCAAATCATAAATAATTTCTAATCCTATAAATAAAGTATGTAACACCCAAAAATAGAAAATTAATTATTTTGTAGTAATTAAACTTATTTTTGTGCTGAAGTGATATTAATATCATTGTCATCATAATTAAGCTATGATAATAGAAATTTAAAGGTAGGTATACGAGTATAATACTCGTATAATCACTCTAACGTAAATGATGACATATAAAAACCCATAAAACTCCCCTCGTCTTCTAAACTTACTGACCAGAAAAAAAAAACACATAAAAACAAAAATCTAAATTATGTTTAGTTATTTTTTACCATTCGATCCGAAATGTCATATTTTATGTGATGGATGAAGGGATAAATATATTAATGAATAGAGCCGCGAGAAGCACACACCCAGTTTTATGTTCTTGTATTGTGTATTCGTATTTTTTAATTGTTCCGAATACTTCTTATATGCCGTACAATAATAGCTCGTTTGTATTTAAGCATATACGTACGAGAATAATACAAAGTTTTTTGCCCAGCATACAAAAAATTAACTATGATTTACATAAATAAATTTACTTAAATATGACGGGAGATATGATAAGCTGAAAAGGGAAGTAAATAACAACGCAGAACACTGTAATTTATCATAAGCAATTTTTTTTTGTTACTCAATATAGTTCTGTGTATCTTAAAGCTGTCTGATTTGTGCTTAGGTGATTTTTATTTTCAGTCCAGAATATATTTTTAAATAGAATGATTTGCAAAATGTTATACGTAAATTAGTTTGTTGTGTTATAGTTTTTCAGCTAAATTAAATTACACTTTTACTTTAATGAATAGAGGAGCTTTCAAAACAACGTTTTTTTTGTAGATTGAAGGTGGATTTAATGGGTGTATACATATTAAAAAATTATATCTTCAAGGTAAAATTGATCATATATGGAGATTACGTAATCGTATAAATAAATCATCAAATTATGAATGACTGTGAAATAAATCAGCAATTTGCGCGTTTCATTTTTAAATTATAATTGACATTTTGAGTTTCCTGGTGAACTGAGCGCATTACATTGAGTTCATTGGTACCGAATGATACTGCTTTAACAATAAGAATATTAATACTGAGATGTATTTTTAAATACGAATGTGATTATTTTGTTATGTATTTTAATTTAGTACAGGGCGACACTATAAAGAGTTCTAAAACATTGAAACAAAAAAATTAATGGACCTTTGTCTTAGAATGTAATCTATTTAACGGAAACGAATATGTGAGTGTTTTCAGTTTTTTAAATCATATAGTTCAAAGATTGAAGCACTTTTTAACCCATTTGTGCCCAAGAATTTTTTTTCTGAATTATTACAATTTTTTGATAATTTACTGTTGATTTTTGTTCAAATGAACATTAGAAAAAAAATGGAGTGTAACTTTTCTAGAATCAGAGCTTTGGAGTGTTGCGAAAACGCATCATTAGGCACATACAAGCAGAAAAAGAAATTTTTATTTTTTTATTAGTCTATTTCATTTATTGTATTATTTCAGTTAAGTCAGCAATTATTTAAAATATTAAAGTTTTAATTGAAAATAAATTATGTTCAGTAACGAAAAAGTAGATTATTTATCGCAGTTTCCGTGCGTTCATATAGAATCCTTCCCGAACAAGCTACATTTATGAGTCATGTAAATTGAATGATCATTTCAACTGACGATGATAATCTACAGTACATTTTGTGTGTAACGCAATATCACAAGTACCGCATTTATAAATTGTCTGTGAGTGACAACATTTGCAGCGAAATTTTGATTGACCCTTTACACAAATATGGGTTCCCTTGGGTAATACGCTAATATTTTTTCGAGTTTGATTACTTATAGCTGTCAGTGTTCCATACCGCATAAGTAAGGCTCTAGCTAGTATCCGTCGAAATTCCAACTGATCCAGATTTAAATCGTATCGTTTTGCCAGTGACCACGCATTAACTACAGCCAAATCCAGCATCCACAGTATGATAGGCATATACATTTTTTTGCCTCGAATGGTCATCCTATAATTGGATATGTGACCAGTCCAGCAAATCAACACCACCCATATTACAATTATACATTTTCACGATAAATGGTTGTGGTATACCAAATTTCGTGCGCTCTGAATGTACGTATCTTCGAGCACTACCTACAGAATGTTCTCCGAAAAAATTGGACAGTAGTGACACAGTTTGATTGTCTTTTCATCTGGTTAACACAATTTCGTTTTTCACGTCCACGTGGTTTTCATACGAACCTCTTGGCTTTTTATTAAAAATCTTCTGATCCTTCATTTCAATATTCTTAAACCGATTTTCTCGCACTGTGCCCGTTCCAATGAAGTCCATCCGATTCAGTGCGGTTATGAGATTTGGACCCGTGAAAAAATTATCAAAATGAAATGAAAATGGTGTCTCTGGGAAATGTTGTTTAATTTTTTCAGCAAAATTTAGCACAACATATTGTCCCAATCCTAATGTGTCATTACGCTGCTGGTTTCGCCCTTGATACAAGTTAAATTGAATACAATACCCCAAACGGCTAGCCGCCACCCAAGCCTTATATCCGAAACGAACAGGTTTTTTTCGGATAAACTGTTTGCAAGGATGGCGGCCAAAATATGGAATCATTGATTCATCTATGTGCGTATTTCATAAATACATTATTTAAATGATCAACTAAAGGTCGCACTTTAAAAACTGATCATTCGAGCCGATGGCTGATTCATTATTACAAAAATGAATATTTGTAAAAATATCATCAAATATCATCAATCCATTACAGACATCGTCTTCATTTGCCAAGTACAACCGACGACGCGGTAAAACATTATAGCCAGATATAATCATACCCAAAAATGCATAGACGTCATCGGTATTAATATTTATTGGTTTATTTTTTTGCGTTGTTGCATAATACGTAGTGTGATTCACTATCGTTTGTATAAAATCTTTTGGAAACAGTAGTTCAAAATAATCAATAGGACTTGATGCTGCGCTCAAGGTTATTGGGCAAATTATTAACTCTTTCCATAGATTTAATTTATACAAATTAGCGGTCAATGTTAAGTCATCCTCATTCCCCAGAATCCACTTCTGTTGTATTTTCGAGTGCGATATTTGAGGTTCATCATGTGTTCTCGAACTAATCTGTAATATTGGTAGGGCTGGTTCATTTTCTTCAGTTTGCTTTATTTCTCTTTGAATATTTAAATCGCCAAATATGATTAGCACAGCAGATTCTAATTGTTTTTTTGAAAAATGGTTTGGATTGATATCTTCTTCATCGCCCGAATCTTCATCCGTTTCAACACCAACCTCCGGTGGATTCAAATATATATCGCTTGGTATTTGCACATCATCCGGCATGTTTTCAAAAGCCTCTAGCATTTCAGCAACGATAAGTGATTTTTCCTATTAAATAACTTTAATATTACTAAATGCCCAATAGTGCGTTTGCGCAACACCTTTCAAAAACGATTCGAAAACCTTACTTAAAAATTCATTTTTTGCAATTTCTAATATCCATAAAAATATTTACTGTATTTTGACTGAAAATGATAAACAAAAAAGTAAATAATGTTATTTATTCTGCACTTACCAATACCACAATGCATCAGGATCCATTGTATCACTTATATAAATTTTAATTTAATTTGGTATATGCCTTTATAGGTCTACGAACTACACGAAACTAAACGAAATGATGTTTAATTTTTTCCTTTATATACCTATTCGAATAACTGTAAAAAATATACGGTAAAAATTATGTGTATTTTTATAAATCGGGGAAGAACTATGAATACGTTTAGTGTTGCGAAAATGATACATTGGATCCAGATGGGTATTCAATATCCTTTAAAAGTGCGTTATGCACTGTAACCATTTGCATGGGTACTGAATATTTATAATATCGGGTTGGAATCCAGGCGGTCGTCTCTGGCCGGCTATGGCTCATGGTGTAGGTCGTGGGGATTTCTGAATCCCAACTACGATCTTGCTAGACCGCACATAAAATATAAACAAAGAAACAAAAGTGGAAACCAAGAGAAAGAAAAAGACATAACCGTGAAATACTCGAACTACACAATTCCAAGAACTTGCGCTAACATCATGGTTGCCATCCCATACGCGTCACTTACCATCTCACATCTCCACACCAACTATGATTATCCTCTCATTTTTAAAAACATAATAATAAAAATAAAATGTACCCGAAATTGACTTTGATTTGACATAATTATTAAAAATAAAAATAGTTCCTTTCATACATATTTATACAAAAAAAAAAAAATATTATATACAGCTATATGTATAATAGAAAAGCAAAATAATGAAAACTAAATAATAAAAAAAATAGAAAATTAACAAAAACTAGTTTCCTAAATTAACGATATTTTGAAAAATATTTCACTATATTTAATTTAAAGACCTACGAGTATGTCTTAACGTGATAAAAAAATTATCTTATTATAGTAACTTAATTAATCCAGGAATATTCTAAACATCTAACCCAATTAGCACCAAATGCATATATTAAATTAATTAATTTGAAAAATTTAAAATATTCCAAGATTGGTTAATTTACTTAAAATTAAAATTATTTCTAATGCAACTTACAAAAAAAAATATACTTCGGTGGGCGCCATTTATATGTAGACATATGAAGATGATTGCAGTCGGAGATAATGTCGCGCGAAGAATTTTTATTAATTAATTATTATTAACTTAGCACTTCTATATTAGCACAACCACATAACACATATTTCACGGTAAACGGGACTATAACATCGTCCTTACAGTTCTTATGTTATTTTCATACCACGTTCTATGCCACATTTAACTATATCATTATTATGAAGTTAAATTTTTAGTTCACTTAAAATAGTTTAGTACATATTCACTTTAGATTAATTATAAATTATTTAAGCTTTTATTAACAAATTTATGTGTTTCTAGTTATTTAGGTTTTATTATATTTAGTTTTAAATTTAAATTGAAGTAAATTTAAATTTAATTTAATATTAAATTTAATTTGTTGAACTTTTAGGCTTAATCATCCAGACTCGACTACTGATCTTTTTGCAAAAAAATTTTATGTTTAATTACCAAAACAAAATTTATCCCGTAAAACAATAATTTATATAAAGCAAGTACATATATACTTATTAATATACACTAATTAACCACAACCTTGAGTGCGTTTTACACATCCATTTGTACCACTGGTTGTACGTACTTTTGGTAATATTCGTAAAAAAAACAACTTAGAAAATATATATTTCCTGAGCTACCCACACTTTGTGCTAATCGCGTCCGCAAATCTATTAGGGGTGCGAGTTCAAACATTGTTTTATTTAAATTACAAATATTTTATGTGCGTGAAGAATGACAAACTAGACTATTTAGTTAGTAAAATTGGGAACGAACCAAGGGATTCGTTACAGTACGCCAATGTATCGTCTATGTATCGTACCAAAGTATCAAAATGAAATAATATAAAATAAATAATTTAAGAGTTTATGTAACATGTGTGTTTCAAACGGTTGCATCAAGTCTTCAATTTCAAATAAAATAAACGTCTCTTACGAAATCCTTTTGATACTGTACTTACTAACTTGTAAATGTTTTTAAATGGTTTTCAAACACCTAAAATTTCACTAGTTATTTTGAATCCATTCGTAAACGGTTTCATTTTTTAACAAATTTTAAACGGTTTATAAACACCGTTTTGTAACTTTTAGTATTAACTAATTTCCCGTTTTATTGTTTCTAACAATTTGGATTGACGATTATTTTAAAAAGAGAAGTCAAGTGATTTACTAATCTCAATTCGAAGTGGAAACCCAATCATGGAAAAAACTATTTTTCTAAAACTTATAAATTTGTACTTTAAGTTTTTATAAAATCAATTAATAACCAATTTGTTACTGAAATTAAAACCCACGGTTGTGGGTACCCTACAAAAATTCCTAGGTTTACTAATTTTAAAGCCAGTGACAAAAATTACAAAAAACGTTTTTCTAAAAATTTTTTATCGTCTTCCTTATCTTTCAAGTCGGAAACACAATGTTTGCATTTGGAATAGCTGGGATGCTAATACGTATTGCAGTTGATGGAATTTGCAGCGGTCAACTTCGATTGCATGAGCTCCAAGCAGATGATGCAGGAGTCAATATCATCATGAGATGGTGAAGAGTTCTTTTTTTCTCGACGGTTTGAAGGTGCAGTTGCCTTCTTTTTTTACTCTTCTTCCTATATAGGGGGCGGCTGCTCGCCTACCGGCTTTCTTCTTTAAAGCAGCGGTTTACGACCATGATAGCACCAATAGATAGTTAGACCAATTAGCACATATGGAAGCAAGCCTTTTGGTTTTGGAGCTCGATTATAGTTTGAAGAGTTCATTATTAGAAAAGTATCGTTCCTCTATTAACAATATAACGTTAAACGCCGGTATTATTTCGCTTTATTTGTTTTGTTTCAGATTTTGATATTTGACGTTAACCCGGCTTTTGAAGAAAAAACTAAGTATTTATTTAAAAATTTTTGAATGCAAGTATTGTTGTTGAAGTGCGCCACCAATTTGCTAGGTCCAATTTGCTTAATGTGGTTAGTTTAAGCGTCCAAGGAGTTTGATTTTAAATATTGACGAACTTCGTCATCCTTATCGGAAACGTTTCTATCGTCCAATATTCCCGATTCCGCGTTGGCCATTAGTGGTTATAATTTGTTTAAGCGTGATAGGGCTAATCCACCATTTAATTTTGGTGGAGTATGCCTCTATGTTAACGAGCATATTAAACGTAATGTTGTATCGGCACCCCTCTCAATTTCTCAAAGGCTCGTTTCTGACTTTGAATTATTTTTTCTAAATATCTTCGTCAATAAGCGGAAATTCCTTTTTGGTGTAGTTTATAATCCTCCTAAAACGAACAAGAGGTCGTATGGTCAATTTAAAAAATCGCTTTCAGACATTGAGTGTCTTTTTAGTTATTTTTCCTGTATGATGTGGTTTTCATTTCGGGTGATTTCAATTTTGATATTTCTCAAGAAACTTTATTTTCTCGTAGCTACTTAAATATCTTAAATAGCATTAAACTTTCAGTTTATAATACTGAAGCGCCCACTTACTCTTATGCAACCGCACGTGTTGGTGCTTATTCTCTCATTGATCATGTTGTCGCTTCTGTTGATAATTCCATATGTTTTTTCAATCAATTGTCTCTTGGTATTGGCTCTCATCATGATCTCTTTGTTTTTTCTGTTAATTATTACTCTCGTCCTAAACCTAAACGTTTCAGCTTTAGGGATTTTACGAAAATTGATGAATCTCACCTTTCATCAATTTGTGGCTCTATTTGTTGGGACAATAGTTGTTCTCTTAGTACTTCTACCGATCAAATTGACTATTTTAATTCCTCTATTAATTATGTATTTAATAATTGCGTTCCTCTCACTACTGTTTATTTTAGACCTAGATCCCTCCCCCCTTGGACGACGCAAGAGATTTCGAATGCTATTTCTTTTCGTTTTTCCAAATATCGTCCTTGGAAAATGAGCCCTAATTCTTGGTCTTAGTAGCTTATAAGCAATCTCGAAATAGAGTGGAAAGGATAAGTTACATCCCTCACTTCCCTCTAAGATATTTTGGCGTAACCTTCGCAATTAGGGCCTTGGTAGTTGCAAAGGGGGGTGCTTCGGTAAATTTCAAAGCTAGTGATTTTCACCATTACCTAAGAATTTCTAGTTCCACCCATGATATATATTTCCAATATTGATTTAGTATCCGTTAAATCCCTATATTCTTTTTCGCTTGCAAATATATCTATTGCCGATTTGCATTCTGCAACTTGGGAAGTTAAATCGCAATCCATTGGTCTTGATATAGTAAGTTTAAAATTTGTTATTTTACCCCGCTCAGTGGAAGTTGAGTAAAATTATTCTTGTTCCTAAAATTAGCAATCCTTCTGAGCTTTCCCATTTCCGACCTATTAGTATTTTAAGTTCTCTGTCCAAGGCGTTTGAATTGGTAGTAAAAAACCAAATTAAATCTCATATCGTAGCTTTAATTTGCTTAGTATTTTTCAATCGGGTTTTAGAATATTCCACGGTACTACCAATGCTTTACTGAATGTTTGTGATGATATTCGTCGTAGTATGAGTAAAAGAGAAATGACTTGCCTTACTTTGTTGGATTTTTGTAAAGCGTTCGATTCAATTAATCACCAAATTTTGTTTAATAAGCTTATTTCGAACTTTTATTTTTCTCTCTCTGCTGCTAAATTGATTTAAGAATATATTTTTGTCGCTTTCAGGCAGTCTTTTTTGACAATTCGTTTCCTGACTTCTTACCTGTCTCTTCTGGCGTTCCTCAGGGGTCGGTTCTTGGTCCTTTACTATTCTCAATGTACATTAATGACGTTGCATGTTCGATTCGCCATTCTTCTTTTCATATTTTTGCTGATGATGTACAAATTTATAGGAGTAGTAGCTTAGATAATGATTCCATTAACTCTAATATTTCTCTTATTAATGATGATTTGGTAAGAATTTATAATTGGCCACTATCTAACCGGCTCGCTCTTAATGCTAATAAATCTCAGTCTATTATAATTTATAAAAAATCTATAGATACTTCCTCTTTTCCTGGAATTTTTCTCGGTGATTCTTTAATCCCATTCTCTAATACAGTTAGAAATTTAGGATTAATTTTCAATACAACTCTTACTTGGGGTGCTCATTTGATTAAGGTTAGCAAAACGGTTTCTGGAATGCTTAGTTGTTTGTATACACTTGTTGGGTTTACTGATAGTAATTTTAAAAAGCGTGTGTTCCTCTTGCATCTTCTTCCATATTTGCTATTTGGGGACGTTGTTTTGTTTGGTATGCTTCAGGAGAATATGAATGTTCTCCAAAGATGTGTCAATGCTTGTACTCGTCTCGGAGCTAGCTTCTTTCACATTCCGCTCGACCGCTTGAATAAAATCAAAGTCAATCAAGTCGATCAAGGGCGAATGATCAAAGCCCTACATTGTTGGCATTATTTTTTGGCCATGCAGAACCTACATATTTATTGGTCTGAAAATAAACATACCCCGTGCGGCGGAAAAGAAAAAATATATGCCCTTCATTGGAAACGGCAACAAGAAAGAGTGGTGGTAGCCTGTTGCCGGCAGCGCTTTCGGTTAAGGCCATTCTCACCATCGTTCCTCTTTCAGCGGCTTTTTCCGACACGTCGCATACCCTTCATTGTAATCACCTTGCTAACACCTTGCTAACAGCTTTCATCCATGTTGTAGATATTCAATGCGTCGAAGTGATGTTCATCCATCAAACTGACATCTGATTTACAAAATCCTTTCACGCGCTACATGATAGTTGTTCCGAGTTCCTAAGTTTCGTAGCGAATTGATACGTCAATTCACATAGATCGTTGATGCTGAGGCCGTCATATTGGTGGACGCACTTCAAAATATATTGAACAAGGTCCCTATCGTGAATTGGTTTGAAAACACCTTTGAAAACATTCCAATTGAGAAGAAAATGATATTCAAAGATGAAAAGTCGATTTAAAGTTGAATTGAAGCTGACTTAGTTGACTTTTTCGGTATTAAAATGTTAATAGAAAATGTTATGTCAGCATAAACGATAATATCTGACAGTCAAACAGACGCTTTAAATTAAAAAAGAGGGTACCCATAACCGGTTACATTGAAGTGTCTGCGACCGGAAATCACGACAATTCACGGAGTAACCAAAAAAATGTGATCCATCATGATTTTGATATAAATCGATGTGGCATCCCAAATCAAAACGAAAACACTGTAGAAATAATGATGGCACTTACCTGTTAGAGATTATTCACTTTGATTTATCACACTTCTAAAATATTGGAAAATTACAATTGCGTTGATTTTTACGGACTTTTTTTCAATGTAATCGCAGCAAATAAACAAGCTCGGCCATACATTTCGGTATTATCTCGAAAACTGCGTACTATCAAAATACTAGTATGACAGCAGTCAGATCCACCAAATTTGCATTGTGGAAAACGCTATGCAGAAGTGTTCACAATCAGAGAGTGCCCACAACCGAAAACTCTCCCCTTTTAAAATTAGTTCTTCAGTCGTACGAATAAAACGAGATGGAAGAAAAACGCAACCAAAAGCAATGTCTGCTACGGTTTTGTAACGTGCCGGAAACGAATTCAAAAGGTAATTTAAAATAAATATTTCCACTTGGGACAGAATATAGACAGAAATCAAATTCAAATAAACAATACTTTTAAATTAATTTTATTAATTTAAGAATGAATGGTAACATAAATTTTAAATAGTCTTTAACCGACAATTTTCTCATTCGTTTCAGGTAACACAACTATTACGTCCTGTTGTAGTGCAGAACCCATGGGCCGACCCATCTTTCAAGTAAGTACTATTGTGGAGAGTGGTTTCGGGTCTCGTCATTTTAAACTAATTATTCACTGTTTATTGTTAAATGATTATAAACAATTGTGTTGGTGCTATTGCACATTTATTATGTTCACATTTTATTTTTAATTCACACAACTAAAATTTTTGATTTACAAAACTTAATACTTAAAATAATTTCAAGCAACTAATTAAACATGATTACTTAATAATTGTAACTGTTTATAATTACTAATTCTGCCACTAAATTATTACTGATTATGACTATTAATAATTACTGATGGCGACTCTTATTAATTACCGACTGGGACTCTGGAATTTTTTTTCTTTTATGCAAGCATTACGGAAAACAAATTTAAATTTTCCGAGGTTTATTCTTTGCATTTTTATATTTTCAACGCAATTGTATTTATTATGATAAAATTCCATGACCTTACCTAACAATGCGGAAAACAAATAAGTGGATCTAGTTTTTACGGTATATTTAACAACATTTCTCCCCTTTTGAGAGAAGTAAAATCTTTTGGAAAATAACTTTTCTTTCAGGAATATTGTTAATGGTATATTGGAATATGCTTCATTTAAATGTTTCCATAATCACCTTTTTCTCAATCAAATGAAATTATCAAAAACCTATTAGTTGGTTTTTCATAAATTCATTTGATTTAGAAAAATAGCTTCATAAGTCATACACCTCCCCTTGTCACTCACCTTAGGATGCAAGTGTTCTCTATGCTGTTGCAGTTAAAAATTGTATACCTATACTTTTTTGATTGATAATCGCTAAGGGTTAACATCTGGTTTCGTTGTGTTTTGCTGCACTTCTTGAGCGCCTGTGCTCATTACTTGGTTTATAATTAATTGCTGAGGTTTGGTTATCATTATGTTTTGTTGAATTATTGCAGCTGATTGATTTTATTTGTTTTGCAGATTCATGGGGGCTAAAGTTCATTTGTTGCTTTGTCTCTAATATTTAACCAGCTATATTGCTTTTTATTTGTAATGGTTCTGATAACGCTGTATAATGAATATTTTAGTATTTCAAAATATCTTTTGTTCTTGCAACTAGCTATGACTTTCCGAAGCGTGTTTGTTCTTCGTAATAAATTTCGTACGAGAATGGCTGATAAGCTTCGCGTGTTTGTTGGTAGTCCTTTTTGTAATCTGGCACTTTTCTGTATCTAAGTCGAAATTAGTTGTAAGAGCGTCTGAACTTGTTTGTTTTGTGTGGAAGAGTCTGGGTTCAGATGCAGCTTCTTTTCTACTGTTTGAGACGCTGGTCTCATTTATTTGATTTGTTTTGATTTGATTTAATTTGTCCAGAGGACACTCGGCTTAGCTTTGTTGATTCTTTTTAATCATATGGTTGAGATGCTGATGTCATTTGCTTGATTTCATGTGATGATTGGTTTTCTGTTTGTTCCGTGCTTGAAGATTGGATTTATATTTGGTTTGTATTTATTATTGAATGCTTTGTTTACGTAGTGGGTTATGACTTGCTTTGTTTAAAGGTTGGGTATTTTGTTTTATTAGGTGCTTAACAAATAGTTGATGAGAATTTAGCTTTATTTCCTTTTAAACTAGATTCCTTGATATAACGTCTTTGATTTAATGCTTTACTGGCTTTTGGTTGAATAATTGAAAGATTTGAATGGATTTGGTTAATTGCTCAATAAATGAATTTGTTACCTTCTTAACTAGATTTAATGAATAATCTTCTTAGTATTGTTGGTTGGTAATGATTTAGTTCTCGTTTTGTAAATTGGTATCCATCTTGTCACTATAGTTGAGTTGAATTAGTTTAATGAATGCCTGGATTTGCTTGAACTGATTTATTTCGATTATTTGATGAGTCGTCGCTCAGTTTCATAATTACCTGCCTGTCAATAATGAGTTGTTTGCTGATCGAAAATCTATGACGCGTTTCTGGGACATCAATTTGGGTTTCTTTGAATTTGTGTTACGTTCTGGCTCCTTCATGTAGTTTTGCGGCTGTCTCGCTAGTCTACTACTGGCGTTTGTTTGAGATTTGTTTAATTGTAAGTGTGAGTGTTGTTGTTAATTATAGCTTGACGTTTCAAATGGGACTGACTTTGACGTATTAAATTGTTCGTTTTATAACAAAATTGTTAAAATCGTGTGTAGTTTACTTTTAGCATTGTTCCGTTTCAAATTCTGAATTCCAAGAATGGCTAAATAATGAGAGTTTGATGGTAGTTGCCTATAATTTGGTTTGATCTAGGATATACTTGTTGATCTTTAATTATTGGTAGGGCGTGTGATGTTGATACATTTAGCTGTGTTGTTGGTATACCTATTATCGAGTAGAACATAAGATCAAATTTTACTGTTTCGTTTATAACTTCAGTGATACTTCCGGTTTTGCTGGTTATTATTTTATATATGGTTTTGTATGGTCAAGGCCATCAAAAATCCATTCTGGTGATATCCCAATAATGTTGTTTTGCCTCCAAAAATGTCCGTTCTAGTTCTGTTACGGAATATTTTGGCAAATGCATCTCAATAAGCATTTTTCGCAATACTGGGTATCACTTATCTCTCTGTTATAAATCGGCGTAAATGCACCATCTGTTAGTCGTTTTATTAATTTGTTGAATAATTGCTTTACTGTCTTGATCAGTGTTTCATAAAGCCTGCTCGCAAATTTAAAAAAACGATTGAGTCCAATTGGTGTGTCTTTTGTGTCAGCTCCAATGAAATCTAAAATATAAGCGAAACACTTTAATGTTTGTAGCTGGTTCATTTTGTGATTTTTTGGCGTGTCGACCGTGCTCGGTTTGGTAAGAATGATTGATTTGAATTGATTTGTTGTTTCTAAATAGTGTCCTTGATTTGATTTTAAAATGTTGTACATTTCTCGATTTTAAATTTTGCAAATTTGCTGGGTCGTTATTGTGTGATGATTTACCCATCATTTGCTCTCAATGACAATCTAGTCAAAGCAGCTTTCCGCAATGTTACATCTTAGTTCTTTTATAGCGAGGTTAGATCTTTTTTTGATGATATAGTATTTTTGCGTCAATATGTTGTATTCAGGAACCTTGCAGATTTGATCGTTTGCATCTACAGGTCTTGTGAAAAATATTTACGGTTTTGCCCGTAAGATCCTATCCTGTCGGCAGCGCCAATGTTGAGCTTGGAGATTATGCAATTTAGACCAGTTCTGCATTAACGTAAATGGTTTATTAATTTTGCAGTTTTATATTTTCAATGCAATTGTGTTTATTTTGATAAACTTCATGACCCGACTTAACTATGCGAAAGACAAATAAATGGATCTAGTTTTCCCGGTATATTTTACAAAAGGCTGAAACACTCTCAACTTTTTCGCTGTTCGATTGTCACGTCCTAGCCTACGCAGTAGAAAATTCAAGGACATACAACTATAGGCCTCCATATATAGTTGTACGTCCTTGATTTTTCTACTGCGTAAGCTAGGACGTCAAAATCGAACAGCGAAAGAGTTGGGAGTGTTTCGGTGCCAGTACAGTTCTCATAGATGAAAACCACTCAAATAATAATTTCAGGTAAATTAATATAGATATACGAACCAATAACTGCCCAAATTCCATTTAATTTGGGGGCACTTGTCTGACTAGAGTTTCTGGTTAAATAGTCATGATTGACCAATTCGAATTGTATAGTGGAAAGTAACGGTGGGATGTGCAAATATGTAAGAAGATCCAAGAAAATAAAAAAATTTAATCAGGCAAATCTAACATATCAATGACCAATTTGTTCTTAGGTGAAGTTGTCCCATCACAGATTTAGAAGTTAGTCCATCCCACAAGTTTTATTAAAATTAATGAAAAAACGAAGATTTATCAAATTTATTACATTCGATTTTAATTCAATCGTGTAATTAACTAAAAACCAAACCATCTGATGGCAATCTAAATAAAACTGTTCGAATAATAACTAAAGTATCAAAACACTATAAGATTCTGCAATACATATATAATGGAAAATTATGGGTCAAGTTTCAAGAAATTCATCCGTGGTAAGTTCCCGAAAATGAAATTTCTTTGATTTTTATTTAAATTTTCGTAAAGCTCGATAAAACTAAAATTATTTCGTCAACTCTAGGACGTCTTGGATTAGGGCTATATGATTTAAAGATGTATACACTAGTAGCTAATCTTAATTGAAATTAGAAAAAAATCGTTTTGTAGGAAATTCCCGAAAATGAACTCTAGTGCCACGTGATTTTGAGATGTATACAGTAGTAGCTTATCTTAACCCAAATGAAAGAAATCTGTCTGTGTCAAGTTTCCGGAAATGATTAGGAAGTTTATTAATTTTTATTAGTGTTTTCGCCTCTCAAGAAACAACTTAAATTATTTCGTCAAAATGAAAAATGTCTCATATTAGTAGCTAATTTTTGGCAAAATAAAAAAAAATCGTTGCGTGACAAGTTGGCAAGTCAACGAAAATAAACTCTAAGAGGAAATTTTATTGGTTTTTATTTAAATGTTCGTCCCGCTCAATAAATCTAAAATTATTTCGCAAAGACCAAAAATACCTGATCAGGGCAACATGATATATACGAGTACACTAGTAGCCAATTTTAAACTCATGAATTGATTTAATTTTTATTAAGAGTGCAATGGAAGTGACATTTTGCTGTTGTCATTTTTCAATTTTTTCCACTTAGAAAGCTTGTGTTAGGGATTTCTCCGACTGGAACATAGTCCGTAACCTGGATGTTAAAATTTAACACATTGCATTATTATGTACGCCTGAATTCGTTATCTGAATTTTTAAAACGCGCTTGGAATCTAACGCGATAATTATCAACTTTGGTCTGTAACACCAAGTTATTGAAATCCTGGTAACAATGATTACAAATGATCCTGGCCTAAAACCACTTTTTGCGCCGCTCTCAGGAACATTAAACCTGATCCTAAAGTAGAATGGCTGTTCGTCTTGATGTGTGGATGTATGGATGCCTGGATATCTGGATGGAGGAATAGATGTCTGTTTCGATGATATCTCAAGAACGTCTCAAGAAAGTATTTTAGCCAACCTGTTTTTATTTCTAATTCAGAGATTTGAGTAGCTGTAGGGATCTCTACTTTATCGATCGGTACATGCCATAGAGAATCTCTCAAAATACTACCTAATACCATGATATTGCTTTACATTTTTCTCAAATATTAATTTAGTATATAGTTTGGAAGATCCTGGATCAGATAACAGTCTCGGTATCACTTTAGTTCATAAATCCGCCATTTTGGCGCTGGAAGTTAATTTTTCTTTGTTATTACGTACTACGAAAACCTTAGTACTGAAAACTACCGTTGTGGCACTGGTAACAGTTATAATTTGTATTATTCCCATCATGTGGAATAACCATTTTGTTATTAGCGCTTGAGTTGATAAATTCAGGATATACTCGTACATATATGTAAGTATGACATGTAAATGAAAAGTTTTTGAGGAATGTCACAAAGTTAAGTAAAGCATATTACAACTCAAAATTACCATTGTGATTACTCATACTTTTTTCTCAATCAAATATGATCATGTGACATACCGTTTTTAAGATTTTAAACGAAGGAAAAAATTTTTACTTGCAATTTATTTCTCAAATTCAGCGTTTTAAGCGAAAACTTCTTGAAGTATGTTACAAAATAGATAAAAGCACATTTGTACTTGAAACTACCATTGTGGCGCTGGAAGCAGTTACAATAAGGTCATTCCAACAAAATCATGTGTCATATAAATTATCATGATCGAAAGGTTTCATAAAAGCAACAATTTTATTAGCAACCCATTAGTTCACAAATTCACCGCTTTTACGCTGGCGACAAATTATTCAAATAAATAATCATACTTTAAAAATTTTATAAAATTTTTAAAATCAAATTTTACAAAGTCAATGAAGATTCAGAAATCATTTCGTAGTCATTTTGTGAAAAATTTATTACTGGAAATTTTAGATTTTAATATTTTCTGAATTTTCCGGGTTGGAGCAATGATATGTATTTATATTTCTTGCCAAATTTTTATCAATCAGAACTGTTAATCAATTAAGAACATGTTTTCCTGAGTCAATGTGCGAGACATTTTCTTACTGGAAAATTTTAATAATCTCGTCAGGTTTGCACCCCTAGTACTGTGGAGTGTGCAACTAAGACGAGCGGTTTTACAAATAACCAAATATAGGGACAGCGCGTGATTGTCATTTTTCTGGAAATCACGCGGTGTCAGAAGCCTAGTAGGCAGAAATAGTTAAAAAAAAATTTGGTTTTATAAAATATGCTGGCATAAGATATTTCACAATATTAGTTAAATAAGCATAAAACAACATTGACTTGATATTCAGTTTAAATTGACCAGCTTCCTAAAAAATTCTTATTCAAAATGTACAAACCCAAATATGTCATTTTTTAATTGTTTTATTTATTATGTGTATGTTTTTGAAGTGTAGATTCTGATAACTAGGCTGTCGAAGTCAATAGGTTTTAGACATTGCACATTCAACTGTGATTCTTGAAACAAGCATACATCTTGGATTTGTAAAAAAAATAAGCTTGTGTTGTAATTTTCACATCAGATGATCAGACCTACTCGTGTATAATTATGCCAGAAAATTTAAATAAATCTAATTAATGTTTTTTATTAAAGCAAGTACATGAAACTATATGATTTTTTTTTCTATCTCCTTTATTTTGTGCTTTTACCACTTATATGTATAAGCGAAAATGTTTATGTCTACAAAAAAGGTCTCATTTAAAGTCAGGAAAAAGTATCATTTCTCACCAAATTTTCCAGTTCACTTCAAACATGAAATTTTACCCCGCAAACATAAGACGTAAATTTCACTTCCCTGAATTTTGCCAACCTCCAATTACGAAAATTGGTCTGGAAAATTTTTCACCGATAACCGCTTGAAAAGGGACTTTTTCTTAAAATAACACTTTGACAATAAATTTTAATATTGGTACGTAGATGTTACTCTCCCCAACGACCTCCCAACATAAAGCTTCAACTGTAAAATTGTACAGCGATAACCGTCGAACCCTTTTAAAGTTAAATTTTTACAAATTTTTGAAGTTTTCTTCAGAGATCAAAAATCAGCTTGTAATTTATCTTTATCTGTATTATATTCGCTTCTCGGTTTAAGTATTTTTTGTATTCTAAAAGCTACCCGTGTTTAAGTATTTTTTGTATTCTAATTAAAACTGCTAAGCTCTATCGCCAATGTATCATCACTCAGACTATAACGCAACCTTGCTCTCTCATCTTATGATTGTAACAAACACTTTCTTTACCAGACCACTGAGCCGTAATATTTTAGATCACTCTGTTAGCAGTTTTCATAATATTGAGCAAGTTCGGAATTTTACCATTGAAGCCGACATAAGTGATCATAATTTTGTACTCTCAAAATTTCGCTTCAAGCCTAAATATTGTACTCGGACACTAACGAAGAGATACGTTAATTACAAAAGGTTAATGAGTCCTTTGAATATTTTTTAATGGGTACCGTGTTTGACGTCAGAAATCCTGAGTCTACGCTAGAACAGATTTTTGATATGTATAATAAACTTGTTCTACAGTTTTCCGTTTTGAAGGAAGTACATGTAAAAATGAAAAGTGCAAGTGTTTTTCCTTGGATGACTCTTGAACTCTGGGATTTAATTAAGCTTAAAAACCGATGTATGTGAAGTTAGCCCGAAAAGTAGCCCGAAAAAAATGTGTCCTTGCTAAAAGTTTAATATTTTCGGGCCAGCCCGAAAAATTTATAAACACTGCATTATCTTAAATTCTCATCCCGAAATAATTTTTACATCAGTATATTAAGCTTTATGAATTTGCAAAAAAAATAAATACTACATACATTGTAATAAAACTTAATAAATAAATATTTTGTTTATTTACCATACAAATATATATTATTACTAAAAATATATTAAAATAATAATAATTAAAAACGAAATCAAAAATTACGTTACATAGGATTACGTGGTTACCCTCACAAAAATGTTCAAAAACTACTGCAAGTGCTGCTACAAAATACGTGGGACAACAGTGGGATTCGGGTTAATATGAACCTTCTATCCCACTGATATGATAATGTGTGTATATGCTTTAGATTTCTGGTAACCAACACTAACTCGAGGCATTAGCCGAAGTGGTCGGATATCCCTGTGGAATCTGCTACAGAATAAAATGTAACACTAAAAATTTCAATTTTTATGCTGTGATTTGTATGTGCGGACTCGTGTTAATATGAACCTTCTATCCCACTGATATGATAATGTGGGTATATGCTTTAGATTTCTGGTGACCAACACTAACTCGAGGCATTGACCGAAGTGGTCGAATATCCCTGTGGAATCTGCTACAGAATAAAATGTAACACTAAAAATTTCAATTTTTATGCTGTGATTTGTATTTGCGGACTCGGGTTAATATGAACCTTCTATCCCACTGATATGATAATGAAGGTATATATTTATTGTAGATTGGTGATGTTAATCATATTTTGTAGCAGCACTTGCAGTAGTTTTTGAGCATTTTGGTGAGGGCAACCACGTAATCCTATGTAACGTAATTTTTGATTTCGTTTTTAATTATTATTATTTTAATATATTTTTAGTAATAATATATATTTGTATGGTAAATAAACAAAATATTTATTTATTAAGTTTTATTACAATGTATGTAGTATTTATTTTTTTTGCAAATTCATAAAGCTTAATATACTGATGTAAAAATTATTTCGGGATGAGAATTTAAGATAATGCAGTGTTTATAAATTTTTCGGGCTGGCCCGAAAATATTAAACTTTTAGCAAGGACACATTTTTTCGGGCTACTTTTCGGGCTAACTTCACATACATTAAAAACCGGATGTTGAGGCGTTTTAAAAGGAACAGTACAAATTTAGAACTAAAACATAAATTAGATTTGCTAAATAGGATGATCAAAAACGGAAAATATTTTGCAAAGAAGCATTATTTTGACAATTTATTTAATAATTTGAGCCAAAAAGAAATCTGGAAACAGTTAAATCAGTTCATGGTAAATAACTCTAATAATAGGATCCACACCGTTATTTGTAATGATGTTGAGCATCACGATCCTACTGATATTGCTAATATATTTAATCTCAGTTTTGTTTATTCTGTTGAATCAACAACATCAGCTGTATCAGTAAGTAGTACTAGTCCAAGCTCAGATGATTTGAATAAATTTCTTACTATGATGTGTAGTATTAATTCGTGTTTCTTTTCGCCCACTTCCTGCAGCGTAATATCGAATTTAATTTCAAATCTCAGTAATACAAAGGGTGGTGGTTATGATAACATTCATAATGTGGTTCTGAAGAATTATTTGCCATTTTTTCACAATTACTAGCCGATCTATTTAATGTGGTTTTGGAAACCGGTGTTTACCCCGATTGCCTTAAAATTGCTAAAGTGACACCTATCTTTAAGTCTGGAAATTCTAAACTAGTTAATAATGATCGTCCAATTTCAGTTTTGTCGGTATTTGACAAAATTTTAGAAAAAATTATTGTTAACCGGATGATAGACTTCCTGAATAAATCTAATTTTTTCTATTCTCGTCAGTCTGGATTTTGACAAGGTTCTGGTACAGATTTGGCCTTAACAGACATTACTGATTTGATCTATCGTAATTTTGACCGGTAAAACTATATTGTGGCTTAGTTCTTGAACTTCGTAAAGCTTTTGATTGTATTGATCACAGTTTACTTCTTCAAAAATTGCAAATGTATGGCTTCCGTGGCCTATCATACAAACTGTTAGCAAGCTACCTTAGTAATCGGGAGCAGTTTGTGATTCTAAATAGTGTAAAAAGCTCCACTTTATAGGTGTGAACTGTGGTGTTCCTCAAAGGAGTGTCCTTGGCCCTCTATTATTTCTAATCTACGTAAATGATATGGCCAATTTACCGCTCACGGGTCATGTTAGAATGTTTGCTGGCGCTACGGCCCTGTTCTATGAATCAAGAGATTGTCAGGTAACAATGTCACATATGAGGGATGATATTATTTTATTTTTGGATTTTCTTCACTTAAACAAAATATCAGTTAATTTTAATAAACCGAAATATATAATTTTTCACTCCCCACGCCTGCAACACATTGATTTACCACCACTTCAAGTAGCAAATTGCCCCATAGAGCGTGTGGACAAATTCAAGTACCTTGGAGAAATATTCGACAAGCATATGACGTGGGAGCACCATATATTAATTCTATTTGTATTAAAGTTTGCCCATTTATTTGCTCGTTTAGAAAATTAGCTGATTTTGTTTCAGTGCATGTGTTAAAAAAAATTATTTCTCATTAATTCATTCATGATTCTCATACGCTTCTACTACCTTTGGTTCAACTGTTAAAGAGAAACTGAATAAATAGCAGATTTTACAAAATAGGTGCTGTAAAGCAATGTATTAACTGCCTCACCTATTTCCTACTGTGGAGCTCTATCGAACTATTGATAAAGGCATTCTCCCAATTAAAGCAATTTTTGAGATGTATGTGACGATCTACATGTTTAAGTGGCTACACATCCCATCAATAATTTTGACTATACAATTCGAATTTCTAGATCATGGCTATTCACCCAGAAATTCTAATCAGTTGAAGTGCCCCCAAATTAGAACTGAATTTGGCAGAAAATCATTAACATTTATTGGTTCATATATTTATATTAACTTACCTGAACATATTAAGAGCGCTGTACATATTTTTCTGTTTAAACGAACGATAAAATCTCATCTGTTGTCATCAGTTAAACATTATTTGTGATTAATAATGCCATTCATTCTTAATTAATTAAATTAAATTATATTAATTGTTATCTATTTGAATTTTGTTTTTTATTATGCGTAATGTAGTTTTAGTCACTATGACACTATTTGCTGTATATGTTTTGTACATAAAAGTGTGAATGACGAAGTTTTAAAGGACATTAAATCCACTTGTAGTCAGTCTCACTTTAATGATTTTTATATATACAAATTAATGTTAAAATTAAAAATAAATTGATAAACCTACTCCGCAATTTATGGTGAAAGCATTGTATTATTTGTACCTTGATCTTCTTGGCACAACCCCAAAGTTATGTACCATAAGTTCGGTTCGTTCATTCTGATTTTAACATTTGCCGGTACATAAGCAATTTGCTATGTATTGTGAGCATTTAAAATTTTCCCCTGTATTTTTGTGTGTTTGACGTCTAATTCTTCCTTTTTCATGTGCTTTTTCCATATTAGTTTAGCTTCGAGGGTCTCTCCAAGATATTTAGCTGTATTTGCAAATCCAGTCATTTTGGTTTGAAAAATTGATATACCGGGTGTTTCTTTTAAACTGAGACGATCAAATATCTCGAAAAATAGCCACTCTACAGAAAAAATGTCCATAATCAAAATTTAATCATACCGCGGGGTAAATACATTAGTGCAAAAAAATAGTCCTCCACCCCCCGCTTTGTAGGTGGTGTGGGGGTAACTTTTAAACTAAGATAGGAAGCCATATTTTTTTATTGCAGATACGGATTCTACGATTAAAAGTACGTATGATTTGAATGAAATATTTTGTTCGGTTCATGATAGATGGCGTTGTAATCGACGAAATTCAATTTTTTCAATTTCTCCTTCTTAGAACACACGCATTCGATTCTGCAATACGTTTGAAATAAAAAACATCACGTTTTCAATGGAAATACTCGAAATTCATAATCAAAACAATTTATTAATGTGAATGGCAGGTGAATAAAATAATTTTAGCTTAAAATAAGTGTTCAAAATGATGGCCTGCGACTTCAATGCACTTATTAATACGCATTTCAAATAATTGTACACAACTGAGAAGTGTGTCTTGTTGAATTTCAGCACACGCATTTCTGATTCGCTCAATCATGTTCTCACGTGTTGTTGGTTCTTGTTTGTAAACTTTGTCTTTGAGATAGCCCCACAAAAAGAAATCTGGCGAAGTAAGATCTGGTGATCTGGCAGGCCAATTTACCGGACTAGCTCTACCAATTCAGCGACCATTGAAATCACGATCAAGTATTTCACGTGCCACCACCGAATAGTGTGCAGGACAACCACCATGTTGAAACCACATGTCTCCACAACCACATGAAATCTCACTTCTAAGCTCAAATTTTCAAGTAATATTGACAGTTCATTTTCCAAAATGTTTCGGTACATTTGACCATGCAAGTTGCCTTCAATAATGTGGGGGCCTATGAGTTTGTTGCCAATTATTCCACACCACACGTTGACAGTCCAAGGACGCTGATGTTCAACTTGACGAAGCCAGTGCGGATTTGTAACACTCCAATAATGCATGTTATTCGTCAGAGAACATTACGCAATGAAAAAAATTGGGGTTTTGTTGTATTTGTTCACGTGCCCATTGACAAAAAGTTACCCGATTTTGGAAATCAGCGCCATGAAGATCTTGGTGTAAAGACACATGATATGGATGATACTTGTGCCGTTTTAAAATTCTCCAACACTGGTAATTGACAATCCGGAATCGCGAACTGTTTCTCGTGTACCAACATGAGGATTATGACCCACTGCTGCCAATACAGCAATTTCATTATTTTCTCCAGTGACTGTTGCTATACGGGTCCTCTTTTTCGGTTGAACATTTCCATCAGTAATAAATTGTTTGATAGTACGGCCAAATGAAGCACGTGAACGAATCCTATCCGGAAAACATTGAGGGTAAATAGCAACAGCATTTTCAAGATTTCCGCCAGCTTCTCCATAAACCAGAACCATTTCAATTTTCTCTGGCGCAGTTAAACGCTCCATTCTAAAGTATTTTATCGTTTATTTTGCAATTACGAAAAACATGAAGATAAAAAATAACACAAACGTTAAATGTGATTTACAAAACTGAATAAATTGTTTTGATGACGAATTTCGAGTATTTCCAATGAAAACGTGATGTTTTTATTTCAAACGTATTGCAGAATCGAATGCGTGTGTTCTAAGAAGGAGAACTTGAAAAAATTGAATTTCGTCGATTACAACGCCATCTATCATGAACCGAACAAAATATTTCATTCAAATCATACGTACTTTTAATCGTAGAATCCGTATCAGCAATAAAAATATGGCTTCCTATCTTAGTTTAAAAGTTACCCCCGCCCCACCTACAAAGCGGGGGGTGGGGGACTATTTTTTTTGCACTAATGTATTTCCCCCACGGTATGATTAAATTTTGATTATGAACATTTTTTCCTTAGAGTGGCTATTTTTCGAGATATTTGATCGTCTCAGTTTAAAAGAAACACCCGGTATACTGATTTGGCATCGTTTAATAAAACAATGGCATTTTTACTTCCACTTCTCACTGTGATAATTGAATTTTTAAATTTGTTTGCCGCCGTTATATTTTCAGCTTTATCATCTGCAAAAGAAGCTACTGTAATACATGTAAAATTCGACAAATCTCTCATATACGACGAACAGTATAGGCCCAAGAACGCTTCCATGAGATACGCCTGTTGAAATTTTTTTTAGACCATAGTACTGTTAAGGTCAGGTTTCGCTGCAGTTAAATGCTAGTCCTTAGAATGTCATACGTGTTTCTGTGAACTTATTTAACAGTAAAGTGATTTTCTCTACACCCAAATTTGTATAGTGGAATTAAACAACTCTCTTTTATTATAAGTCTGAGCCTCTTGAGTAGTAGCTTTTCAAATATATTTTAAATAGCTGCAAGTGGTGCTATCGTTCTATAACAATTTTTGCAGTTTGCTGATCTTACTACTTGCTTTTTAAATGTAGATTTTTTTACTCAAAAGAAAAGACACGTTGATACAACTTTTATATTTACCTAGGCAAATTTCAATTTAAGAACCTTTAGTTTTACATTTAATTCAAAGTCAGATTTATCGAATAATATTTGTTCGTACATGAAGAAAATTTGCATGTAGAGAAATTGGTAGTAGTTCCATGTTTTATTGTTGGCTTCTATTTATTTTTTTTACATTTGCATCCCGGACCGAGACTGGTACATGTATACGTAAGATGGAAAATCCAATTGTGATTTTTTACAATTTCCAGTTTTGTATATTCCATTGTTTTCTACATTTCCTATTTTGAAGTACATAATAAAAAACCAAATTTAAATACAATTTCTGTGTTCTGTACGTTAAATGTAAAATTTTATCTTAACTAAAAATTGTAAAACATTTTTTTTTTCAACTTCCAAGTTCCAATTCGGTACGAAACAAAAACAAAAAAGTTCAAATGTTAGATTGGATTGTATGTTTGTCTTGTGGTAAGCACGTGTGCTAGCTACTACTGTGTTATACGGTTGTTTGAAATTGTAATTGTTTTGACGAAATTAGAATTGGTGTACGTTTTCCATTTTACGGAGTACCTACCCAGTAAATATTTAAATGTACATATAAGTCATGCATTTAAAAGGATTTTAAAACGTGAATTAAATTTTTTTCCTGACATATAATTTTATGGTGTAAATACGTTGACGACGAATTCTATTGTTGCATGATTTAAATTTAGATGAATAATTAAAATTCATCTAGGCAGCAGCTAGTGTTATAATATATTTTAGACTTCCTCGTATACGCTATGCAATTGCTCAATTAATTAGTGTATTCAACAAGACGTTTAATATTTAATTTTTTATTTCTAAAAATATTAATTTCAACAATTTGTTAATTACTACTTTGTTTTCAAGTTGGATCAATTCACTTCTAATTTGTTAAAAATGTTAACGACAAGCGCAAGAACAAGACAAAAAGAATTGCTGTGAATTTATTTTTGGCAGACACGCAATATGCTATTATTTCCACTACACAGTGTACATAACACATGTTTCTGTATAAATGATCTAAGCTAAGATATGATTGTTGTTACTTTACGTACGTATTATGAACATATTATCTTATATATAGGAAGAAGAAAACCCAAACCAAAAACGTTGTTATAATGTTTATGATTAAATAGCTGATATAAGTACGGACTTGAATACTTAGTTTCTGGGTCATTCAAATGTGAGTTGGTCATTTAGCTACGATAATCTTGACGTGATCATGTTAAATATAAAACCAATGGTGCAATATTTCTGTTGCTGATTAAAACGTTAAGATAAATAGTTACTGTTAGGGTTCGACTGTGAGTCCATCTTAATAATTCGGCTGCCAATTGCTTTAAATAATCATTGAATTGTGCGGAAACTCGTCATTCAAATTTAAGACACAAATACATTTTGTTCACTTTTAAGCTTAATTTAAGTGTGGGTTGACATTATCTATAGCAAAGACACGCTTATTTCGTATTTCTGCCAACACCTATGGTAAAGTGTTGGGAGTAACAATGCCATTTTTAACCAGTTAATCTAATCGCACTGAAAAAAATCGCACTGTATTTAGTAAAATACGCTGTACTCCCAATGAAGGGTTCTTAAATAAAACTCATTTTTATTGTTTAAATATTTTAACTGAAGTTTTGTAAATTTTAAACGCAGAATAGTAAATAGAACTAAAATAATTAATGTGACGTCATCGATTTCAGATTTTCAATTTTAGTAATTCAATCGCATATTTTTTTATTTGTACTAAAGCCAATTAATAATAATTTTTAGTTTTGTTTTCTATTATAATGGGTTTTCATTGTTATTGTTCCGTACATTGGTCTATCTTCAGTACTTTCGAATTAAATACACGATCATAGGAAATTATTCCGTTTAGCGTTAATCTGTTTGACAAACGACTATGATAATCGATACCTACTTATCATAATCAACTTCCAAACCACCCCATACTTTTTCGTTCGTTATCGCTGGACCGCAGATAAATCTTAACTATCTTAATTATTCTTTATTTTCCTTATTTATTAGTTTTCTTAAAGGAATCTAATTATAAGCTAAGGCAAATGGAAAATTACTAACATGATTTGATTACTTAGCATTTCCCACGGTTCGGTTCAACGTTAAACAACACGTTGGGGCGTTGATCCACACGTTATGCTGACACGGCGTCCTCGACCTTTGATACAACAAGTCTTTTTCCTAGTAGGTCTTGATATGATGTGTTACGATTACTTTAATAGAAGTGAGACCTCTTTATTTGTAACACGTTCTTGCTACTGTGAATATAAATGTAGATGATTAAAGGGTTGCTGACACAAAGTGTTACCAAAACAAAACGCAAAAGAATTTTTATTTTTTGATGAATTTTATTGAATCAAAGCAAAATTTAGCAGCTTTCGATTTGGCCACCCTTAGTCGCGATTATGGCCTTCAAACGGCCGACAAAGCTATTGCATGCAGCACAAAAGTGGTGTTTACGCGAGACATGCAAGGTTCACAGCACGTTAAACTGTTTAACTTCTAAATGTTGATAAGACCGAGCACACAAGCACACAATTTAAAAATTGTGCGATTGGTACCATTGGTGCTGGGTTTTTTATTTTCTTTGGCGTAAGTCTTTGCAAGTCAAACTTTGAATTCAATTTTTGGTTTTTCCGTGAGCACAACACCAATTAAAAAGATATATTAATTAAGTATTTTTAAATATGTGAATACGTTATTTTTTTGAATATAAATTTGTACCAATTAAAACAAAGAAAACCATTGTCGTCGAATGTATTAAATACAAATTATATCGTAAATACAACAAATAAATATTGTGTGTTTAAATTGTGCTACACCATCTTCGAAACAAACGCGAAAAGTTTGTCATTTTTGGTCCTTCGAGCCGGATGGCTAAAACTACTTGAATTACATCCATTACACGGTACTAACGGAGTTCAATAGAACATCGCTACAGTACAATCACCTGAAATCAAGGACGTTTTAGACATCAGTTGTTAAACCATTGCTGTTGGAATCATCACATCATACATCATAAAGTATAGTGATTTGAATGCAATAACTAAACAATTTTGTTTTTCATCGACCATTTTGAGATTGCATTCAATAACTCATCGTACAGTTTCAATAAATCATCGGTGGAAAAATAAGATGATTGTTATCTTCGGTTAAATTGGACAATCATCGCATATTGAGCAGCCATCGTCAAATATTGTGCTCGTGGTTCATGTTGCAGTTTCCAACAGTTTAGTCAACGGAAAATTAGTACGCGGTTCACCAGTAAACGTTATAAAAGCTTTCATCGTTCGTTGGCGAGGTCTTATTAACCGACCTTCATCTTCAATCATCATTACAATTGTTTCGTCATTTAAAACGAAATAAACGCATCGATACAACTGCGACTATTTAAGTACGTTTTATAAAGTCGAATACTATTAACGGCAGATTTTGGAAGACAGGTGAACTTAATGTGAACGAGACACATCGAACAAGGTCATAGCATCCAGTTACATAGAAGCAGATAGATTAACGGCGTATGTAAGTTTAATCTAATTTTAATTTCAAATAATTTATTTCTGTTTATAATATATAATTTAGTTAAGAAAAAAAGAGTTTAACCAGTCGAAATCAAAGTTGAATCTACACATTCCGCACAGGTTATGTACTAGGTTAGATACAAGATATTATGTTAATTGTTGCTTAGAATATTGGATAGTGGTGTTTGTGTTTATTTTTCAATCATTTCGGTTTAATTCGGGTGCGCGAGATTTACTATTAATAATTAAAAATTGAATGAGTTTGTTTTGATTTCGATAGCATAATGTCGCTTACAAAATCTGAGATTGAGCATTTAGAAACTCTTAAAAAACAACGAAGTGCATATAAAGGTCAGTTAACTTTATTCAAGAACAAATATAATGACGTAAACACAATGTCGATAGGCGCTTGTGAATCTGTACTACATAGAGTACGAAATATTTATAATAAATATACCGAGATTCAGTGCAAAATCGAAGTTCTTGAAGTGTCTGCAATAGCTGATAGGGAAGCGTTCGAGGATGATTATGGTGAATTTGAGAGTATTATTTTGAATACCATTCACGAGAATAAGAAACCAGATCCTAACGTATCGCTTCAAAATAGCCAGACAATCGATATTACAAATGTTGCGGCTGCATCACCACAAATAGAATGAGAATGCCTGAAATTAAATTACCCTCTTTCAGCGGAAAGGAAATCGATTGGCTTCGATTTCGCGACATTTTTGAGGAACTTGTACATAACAGAAATATCGATAGATCGATAAAATTCCAGTATCTTATTTCTCACGTTTGCGCCGGTAAGGCTTATTCTTTAATTGAAGGAATACCGGTAACAGCTGCTAATTACAATCTAGCATGGTCAACTATTTATAATAAATACAATAATGAAATAGCTATACAACGAATGTACTTAAAGCAACTGTATGACATTAAGCCTACGATATCAAATTCATTTGAATCACTGCAAGTTTTTATTGATCAAGCCGTTAGGAATTATAACTCGTTGAAGGCTCTGCAAGTTCCAGTGGACAGTTGGAATCTAATCCTAGATAACTCTACAAGAGCAGAAGTTATTAAAGGCTCTAATGATAGATCGGTGCTTAATTTTGATACCCTCATAAAGATTCTACAAGGTCGTGTTCGAGTACTACAAGCATTAAAACCGTTGACCTCTTCCGGTGCGAATCGAAAGTTAAATTCAAATCAATTCCGTAAACATGGCACTCCATCAACATTAATGTCTAGTATACATTCTTGTATTTACTGCTATGGTACCCATCCGATCGTAAATTGTCCAGACTTTTGTGACTCGAAACTAACACCGCAAATGAGATTCCAGTTCATCAAAAATAAACGAATATGTACTAATTGTTTATCAGCCTCACATAATGTTCGTAATTGTACCAATAATGGTTGTAATAAATGTTCTTTAAGGCATCATCCTCTATTACATTTTGTATTCGATCGTCAAACCCAACCTGTAATAAAATCTGAGAAATTAATCAGTTCTGCTAATGTGGGTAGAACTCAATCAGAAAGCACAACTAATAAGGATCTAACCAAAGGTACAACTGAACCGCCTTCACCTGATCAACAAGTTATGCTAGGAACTTTAAATAATCCAACAGTATCTAACAAAAACTTAATTTACAATAACAATTCAGCAAACTCATCCTCATCGAATACTCAAATTATGTTGGGAACTGCAGTAGTGAAAGCAGTTGCTAGTAATGGATCACACATCTTTGGTAGAGTGCTACTCGATAGTGGTTCACATCTAAATTTTATCACAGATAAAATGTGTCGTATGCTGAAATTAAAAATGCACCCAACTTCAAAACAAGTATCTGGGATGGGAAACAAGATAACCTCGCTCGATCACAAAGTGTATTTATTCCTAGAATCTCAATTGTCTAATTACAAATTAAATATAAAGTGCTACGTACTACCAAGAATTACAGGTAATTTACCTTTGTTGCCCGTTAATTTTGAAATGAATTTAGTGCCATCCTATATAAAACTTGCGGATCCACGCTTCAACATTCCTGATCGTATCGATATCTTAATTGGGGCTGAATTCTATCACGAATTGTTCACGGGTAAATCATTTAAATTATCAGAAGAACTTCCATTATTTTATGATAGTGTATACGGTTATGTTATCAGCGGTAAAATAAATGGAGACCAATCTTCAAGTACTTCAGTTCCCTGTCAAACTTCGCTTTGTTCTGTTGAATTACTTGAATCACAAATGAAGAAATTTTGGGAATTGGAAAACATTGTGCTTAAGAACAACTATTCTATCGAAGAAAAGTTATGTGAAGATCACTTCATGAAAAACCACGAAAGACAAAGCTCAGGTAGATATTCGGTTGCCATTCCACTTAATTCAAAAATAGTAGAACTTGGTTCTTCAAACGAAAGTGCCCGAAGACAATTTTTCAAAACTGAACTTCAGTTATTAAGAAACCCAGTAATCCGTGAACAGTACAAGCATTTTATGGATGAATATATTCAACTGAATCATATGGAATTAATTCCCGATCCAAACATTGTAGACAGCCAATGTGGTAAAACCTATTATCTACCACATCACTTCGTTACGAAAGATACAAGTACAACCACTAAATTGCGCGTAGTTTTTAACGCATCTAGCAAATCATCTTTTCAGCTATCATTAAACGATTGCATGATGGTCGGTCCGGTAGTTCAATCAGATTTGTTTTCCATAGTTCTTAGTTTCCGGAAATATAAAAATGCATTTTCAGCTGACATAGCGAAAATGTACCGGCAAATCTTGATCAATAAGAACCAGCAAGATCTTCAGCGCATTTGGTGGCGAAAATCTCAGTGTGAACCACTTAAATGTTATAAGCTTCGCACTGTGACTTACGGTACTGCAAGCGCTCCATACCTTGCCACTAGAACGTTAAATCAGTTAGCTAATGATGAACCAGCATTTCCCAAAGCGTCCAAAGTTCTGACAGAGGACTGCTATGTCGATGATGTCCTAACTGGTACAGATCACATTGAAGATGCATTAACATTGAAACACGATTTGATAAGTTTATTAAAACGAGGTGGATTTGACCTTCGAAAATTTTCATCAAATATACCCGAACTTGCAGATGAAGATTCAATTAACCATTTGACTCTAATATTGGGAATTTTATGGAATACCGACACAGACAATTTCGAAATGTCGTTTGAAAAATTGGATTTAAACAAGAAAAGCGTTACAAAAAGAGAAATTTTATCTGAGATTTGTCAATTATACGATCCGCTAGGCTTGTGTGCACCATTGATTTTGACAGCCAAATTATTTATGCAAAGACTACGGACCTTACCTGAGGTTAAGTGGGATGACCAACTTCCGTCCAAATTAGTCAAACAATGGAGTGAGTTTAAAGAACAATTAGTACAACTCATCCAAATTTCGATACCTCGTTGTATTATAAACTATCCATATGCCTCAATCGAATTACATGGGTTTGGGGATGCCAGTGAAACCGGTTTTGGGTGTGTGTTTTATATTAGAAGTACAGGGCATAACGGAATACATCAAACTAGTTTGGTTTGTTCTAAAACAAGAGTGGCACCATTGAAGAAACAAACGATTCCCAGGCTTGAACTCTGTGCGGCATTGTTATTAGCTCAAATGAGTCATAAACTGATAGATATTCTTAAGATAACTTTTGATCTTATTTATTTATGGTCAGATTCCGAAATTACGTTGCTTCGAATAAAATCGGAACCTAACAGATATGCCACATTTGTTGCCAACAGAATTTCTCAAATCCAAGAATTAACTTCAGTTAGTAGTTGGCACTATATTCCAACTTCGCTAAATCCTGCTGATCATGCTTCTCGGGGATTATACCCAAAGGATTTCTTAAACTCAGATATCTGGTGGAACGGACCGGAATTCCTATGTAAGGATAAAATTGAATGGCCGCAGAGTGAAAATAAAATATTAAGCTCAGAACTTATTAATCTTGATCTTCGAAAATTTACTCATGCGTGCATTGCTACCACAACATGTGACGTTGATTTAATAAACCAATTTTCTTCGTATAAAAAATTAATAAACGTCACTGCCTATCTTTTCCGTTTTTACAACAATAGTAAGATAAAACGCTCTGAATGTCGAAAAATTGGTGAACTAAGCGCAAATGAAATGGCAATGTCCCTTAAAGTTATTCTTAAAATAGTACAGTCCCAAGAATTTGCGGACGACATTAAAGCACTCACAACCAACGGTTTTGTGAGTAACAAAAGCTCCTTAAAATCATTGTCCCCGTTTTTGGATTCCGATGGACTTCTTCATGTTGGAGGCCGACTTAAAAATGCTGATATGACGCACGAGCAGAAATACCCAATTTTACTCACGCCGAAGCATTTTTTTTCTACTCTGCTAGTTCGCGATGCACATAATAGGCTTTTACATGCTGGTCCTCAAGCGTTACTCTACAACTTAAGATTGAATTGTTGGATCATTTCTGGTCGAGGTTTATGTAAAAAGATATGTAGTGAATGTGTTCGATGTGTTCATGTAAGACCGAATTTAACTAATCAAATTATGGGTGATCTTCTCAGGGATAGAGTTCAATCTAGTAGACCATTTTCTGTTGTCGGCATTGATTTCTGCGGTCTATTTGTTTCAAAATATTTTGTTAGGTCGAAAACGAAAATTAAAACGTATATTTGCCTATTCATTTGCTTCGTCACCAAAGCGGTTCATCTAGAGGTTGTCCAAGAGTCAACCCCCCCAAGAGGTTGTCCTTGTCCACTCAAGCCTTCTTAGCATGTTTTCGTCGGTTTATATCTCGCCGTGGCATGTGTTCAAAAATGTACTCCGACAATGCGACTAATTTTGTAGGCGCACGATCCGAACTGAAAGAGTTAAGAGACCTATTCTTGTCAGAATCCTGTCAAACGGAACTATTAAAATTCTGTGCATGTCATAATATGGAATGGTTAACAATACCACCCCGCTCTCCACATTTTGGAGGCTTATGGGAAGCTGCGATAAAAAGTGCCAAATACCATTTAAGACGAGCAATTGGAACACTGTGCTTAACGATAGACGAATTCAATACATTAGTAGTTCAGGTAGAGGCTTGTTTAAATTCACGACCTCTAACACCTATGTCAAATAATCCGCTTGATATGCTGGCACTGTCTTCCGGTCATTTTTTAATTGGTACTCCCATTACTGCTTTCCCCGAACCTAGTTTATTGGATTTATCCTCGTGCAGACTATCAAGATATCAACTGTTGCAACAGACACTACAACAGTTCTGGAAGAGATGGCAAACTGAATATCTTTCGGAATTGCAAAATCGTTATAAGTGGAATAAGCCATCGATAAATCTAAAAATTGGAGATTTAGTAATCTTACACGATGAGAATCTTCCACCCATGTATTGGCCTTTAGGTAGAATAACCGAAGCGCATTGTGGTTCTGATGGCCGCGTTCGTGTTGTTACGGTAAAAACTGCACAATCAATATTTAAACGAGCCGTAACTAAAATTAGTCTTTTGCCAATCGAAACTTGAAAAATAAACAACAACATAACTTCGAGGTAATAATAATTCTAGTTTTATAAGAATAATTAAATTTGTTTGTAAATATCATTTGTACGAAGAAATATTGTTAACTAAAATGTTTGTAATTAAAATGCTTAAGTTTATTTAAATACGTATAGCTAGCTTCTTTTGAAATGTATTATTTCAAGGTCGCGGGAATGTTTACGCGAGACATGCAAGGTTCACAGCCCGTTAAACTGTTTAACTCCTAAATGTTGATAAAACCGAGCACACAAGCACACAATTTAAAAATTGTGCGATTGGTACCATTGGTGCTGGGTTTTTTATTTTCTTTGGCGTAAGTCTTTGCAAGTCAAACTTTGAATTCAATTTTTGGTTTTTCCGTGAGCACAACACCAATTAAAAAGATATATTAATTAAGTATTTTTAAATATGTGAATACGTTATTTTTTTGAATATAAATTTGTACCAATTAAAACAAAGAAAACCATTGTCGTCGAATGTATTAAATACAAATTATATCGTAAATACAACAAATAAATATTGTGTGTTTAAATTGTGCTACACCATCTTCGAAACAAACGCGAAAAGTTTGTCAAGTGGCCTTGCGGTATTTTGGCCCATTCCTGGCGAAGCGCTTGCTTGAGATGGTCGACACTATGGTATTTTTTTGTCCCAACCTTGCTCTTCAAAATAATCCAAACTGAGAAATCTAGCGGATTTGCATCCGGTGAATTTGATGGCCATTGGGCAGTGGAAATGAACCGCGGAACGTTGTTTCTCAGCCAATCTTCATTGACGCGCGCTTTATGACTCGGCGCCGAGTCCTGTTGAAATGTTCTGGCTCTGCGGCCGAAATATTTTTGTGCCCAAGGCCAAGTTGTATGGCCTTCAACGCTCCCTCCAACACATGATCAGGATAAATTTGAGCATTTATCTTGATGCCACGGTGCAAAAAAACGAGCGGTGAACGGCTTTTGGCCGTTACGGCGGCCCAAACCATCACCATCGGCGGCGCTTGGTTTCGAATGGCAATCCGTTGGTCCAAATTTTCATTAGAACGGCCGGGTAAGTAAATCCGGTCGTTTTGCTTCTTCACATATTGCTCAATAACAAACCGTGATTCATCGAAGAAAACCAAATTCGGCAAATCGCCACTTTCGTGCATACGTAACAACTCCGTTGCTTTAGTCCAAGATCATTTTTCAATATGTGCTGCATCGCCGTCCGAGCGAAATGTTCGTCTCACAAGCCATTATTCTGCCGGTATGGCATGGATTCCGAGCCAATTTGGCCTTCGTCTTCCGAACGATATCCGGCGATGTTGCAGTGCGTTTCGGTCCACCATCATAGCGTTTTGCAATGCTGCCAGTATCGTTATAACGATTTATGGTGCGATACACAAACATTTTATTCACATGCAGATGTTTGAACTGGTTAATAATCTGCGGGTGGGGTTTTCCACCCAAATATAGAGCAATCACAATATTACGCTTGAATTCCATTGCGGATAACTTTTTTTCTGAATATTTCTCACTAAAATGCTTTTGTACCCTTGTAAACAATGGAATGAACTGTCATTAGGGTAAATTTAAGCACTCTGACTTCACTGCTTTGACAGCAATGACAGTCTGAAGTTGGTAACACTTCTTGTCAGTCACTCGGTAATATGATTACGCAAATAGTAGAGAATGATATTCCTCCAGAAAGCGTTCATATCCATGCTTGGTGGTTGATTTGCTTTTGGTAAACATTATTTGGCCGTTTTCTGTTCACAATATTTTCTTGGTTGATCATGTGGCGCGTCACTTGAAGATTATGACGTGTTCCTTGAATTTTTTCATTCGTGCTTTTCCACTCGTAGGATTGAAACTCTTCGAAGTTAACTGAAACTGTACAATTCCAGAATGTTATGATAAAATTTTTCATGAGTGTTCGGTTGTCGGGACTATAGTTGGATGAAAGCTCTGTATGATTTGCGTTATTTATCAATAACTTGTCCTCTGATATGAATTGCACCTTTGTAGTGACTTCTGATTGCATTGAACCAGGCTCCCCATTATAAGCGGATAGGAGGTTGTGAACAATTTGAACTTGGATTTGATGAGACATTGTGGGTAATATTTAATAATGCTGCCGTTAACTACCACTGACACAATGGTCATTATTGTTGAGTTTTTTTCTTTTAGTTTCGGTACTACAAGGTTATATAGCAGAGAATCTTTGTTTATTGCAATTTTTGCTGTGAAGAATTTTAGTCATCCGGTAGTGATATTTCAACACCTTCAACATATTTCTGATGGAGATAATTTCTTTCAAGGAAATTATTTTATTGCTGTAGGTAGCGAGAATGATTGCATCTTGAACGTCTCCAAGTGTTGAATTCTTGTATCAATATTAATTATTATTGTGAGCAATTCCAGTTCAGTTGGTACGATTCGGTTGGTGATTGAAGTATTGACAGCAACTTGGTTGATGGCGTCAGTTAATAGCTGGATTCTTCTATCAATTTGATCGTTTATTTTGAATTGATCATTGTTTTCGTTCGAACGACCTTTCATTGTGATATTTATCAAGTGTAGATCCTCAGCGTCTGGGTTTCCCGCTAACCATTTCCATGCTGCGCCTAGTGTGTCCCATCTTCTGTGTCGGGTGTACTTCGGCGGTTTTATTTGGTGAAGGCTATCGTATGCTTTTTTACATTTTTGTTTAATTATTGTGTAAAGTTCCAATTTGTATTCACCTTGGTTTCTACTGAGGTTTGAATAGATAATTTATTTTATTCTCTTTGCTTTGTTTTTGTTTCTTTTTATATTTCTGGGGGTCAGAAAGGTTCTGTCGGAGGTTGGGTTTTCGATCTTATATTTGGCTTTAAAAAGACAGTCTGATCTTCCGATAATATAGGTGGAACCTCCTTTTTATTGTTTTGTTTAACCATTCGCCCGACTGATAGTTGCAAGCTGTTACTCACGCTTTGAAATATATTTCTTGCTTGACCTTGGATTTCTTCTGGGCTTGTGAGGTTGTTTTGATTGGAGATTACCTCATTTAGCGTGAAGCCTGTAGAAGAGTGTACAGTGCTATTGTACAATGCAGCTGATAATTCTATGGTCGTTGTTGGTTGGCACTTGAGATTTTGTTTATGTTTGTGTTAAAGATCTCAATTATTGTTGGATGCGCCCTTTCTATTTACCCGTTTGATTCTGATGAGAAAGCGTATTCCAATTTAATATTTAATTTATTTAGAAAGTTCTTGAATTGGGTGGACTAGAAAGTGGTCTGAGACAATAGCATATGATATTTCAAAGAAGGCCAAGTATTTTGTTAATGCCGTCGTTACATCTGCGAGAATTTTCATGTTTATCAAAATCATCTGCTAATGTTTCGAAAAGGATTCGTACTTGTGTTTATTACAGATAGAACAGGCAAGTGTGACCTTTTAATCTGGGTTTCTACTTCCTTTGTTCCGTTATGAGCTATTTCATGCTCGTTTACTATAAAAGAGTTTTGACGGTCTTCGTTGGTCACGTCCTCGACCAATTTGCTGACGAACACGAAGTGTCCTTTTTCTGAGAAATTTGGCTGTTATATAAATTGATAGGTCGTTCTGCAAAATGAATGTAGTAGCCGTTTGAGATGTTAGCTGAATGTACCGTGCCGGAATCTGAGTTACTATTTGATGTATTATTTTCCATTAACACGTTATCTGAGATTGACGCTTGTATGTCTAGATCATGAAAATTAATTTCTTCTTCTTAATTTAGTTTAGTTTTCTCCACTGAAAGTCTACTAAGGGCCTTAGTTGCCTTCCTTATAAATCATTTCATAATCAAAATTTTCTAGTTCTAAACCGCCATCTTAGAAGTTTCGAGTTCTTCTCGAAATTTTTAACGAAAATGAGGAGCTTATGCTCCATCACCAAGATTAACTTGTTACTATACAGGTATGGCTGATATTTTTTACAGCCCAGATTATCGCGAGCGCCTCCTTTTCATTTGTCGCATATCTGATTTCAGTGTCATTGAGTGTTCTAGATGCGAATACTCTACTTTCCAGCTAATTGGTGCATCTGTGAAAGGACAGCGCCTAAAGCGTATTCGGATGCATCCATTGTCTGGATAAAAGGTTTTCTGAAATCCAGATAGGCTGGAAGTTCAAATACTATCTGCAGCAATTATGTTTTTTAATATCTCGAATGAGTTTATATATTCCGGGTCTAAAATGTTAAAAGTAGCTTCTTTTTTTAGAAACTTGGCCAAATGTTTGAATATTTTGGAATAGTTATGAATAAACCGCCTACAATATCCCGATAATCAAACGAACTGTTTGATCTATTTTTGTATGGTTGGTATTGGTCACTCGATAATTTATTTTTATTTTTTCAGGGTTTGGTTTAACCCCTGTTCAGGAATTCGTATTTGTCATGCTGGATTTTCAGATTGAATTGTGACAAGCGATTAAGGACTTCTTTAAGGTTCTTGATGAGGTTATCTAGATTGAATTTCACAACGATGATATCATCTAAATATACGTATCAAGTCCTTCATATTAGTCTGTGTAGGACTTTTGGCTTTTTTATTCTTATACTCGACGGAATAATGTAATAAAACAAATGTGTTAACCCCTATTTTATTTCAGTTGTTACTGCATTCGGGTTTTAAAATCGACTGGCTTTTTTGTACACTCATATACTATACATGTTCGAATTCTCTCTCTTTTCGTATACAGTGAGACGAAATGATGAGACCATAAATTCTACCCAATCGACAAAATACAATACATTAAATTTCGGTAATTTATACAAGTTAAAAAAATGAAAATTAATTCGTCTAATAAAATATTTAAATTAAATTAAAATGATTTCGTATGCTTATGCTAAGAGCACCACAGTATTCCCCCTTCAGCGATAGCGATGTGGTATTAGATCGCGTCGATGGGGTCGATCGTTTTTTACTGAAGTCTGTGGATGGTCTGACCTAGTGTTAGTTACATTCGGTGGAACATCCGCTGTGTATGGTTCTTCATTCCAAATAAAAGCCGGTTTAAGTCGATCAATGGATAAGTTAACAATACGATGACCCATCTGAATTGTATAATATTTGTGACTTCTTTTTAGTACTTCGAAAGGTCCTTCGTAAGGTGGCGTTAAGGCCCCTCTGATAGCATCGGTGCGTACGAAGACGTGACTACATGAGCTCAACTCCTTGTTTATGTAAGACGTTGGCTTAATATGGAATGACGTGTTCATCGGATTCACGTTTGCCATTGATTCTCGCAGATTTTTTAGTACCTCATTCTGAGTATCCATTGATTTATTAATATCGTAGAATTCCCCTGGTATCCGTAATGTAGTGCCATTGACTAATTCGGCAGGCGTCGTTAGAAGGTCTTTCTTAAAAGATACACGTAGACTTAACATAATGATTGGCAAATTATCAACCCAAGGGTCTGGTCCCGCTGCCATAATCGATGATTTCAGCGTCCTGTGCCATCTTTCTATCAACCCGTTTGATTGTGGATGATATGGTGTAGTTCGAAAACGATCTGCTCCGATGATTTTATAGATTTCCCTTATCAAAAAAGACTCAAATTGTCTCCCTTGGTCAGTTGTGATGTATTCTGGACATCCGAAACGAGCAATCCAACCGGTTACTAAACCTCTTGTAACGAATTCAGCGGTCATATCAGTTAGCGGAATCGCTTCTGGCCAGCGAGTAAAGCGATCGATAATCGTTAAACAATATCGGTATCCGTGTTGTAATGGTAAAGGACCAATGAGATCCAGGTTAATGTGACTAAAGCGTCGATCTGGCAGTTTATATTAAGAAACCGCTGTTTTATTATGCCGATTAATTTTCTATTTCTGACACTGTATACATCCGCGTACATAGTTCGTGACATCCTTGCGCATATTTGGCCATACATATCCATCGGATACTAGCTTAATAGTCGTTCTGATTCCTGGATGCGAAAGTTTATGAGTTGACGATATGATATAGCGTCGGAATTTGGGATATATGTAAGGTCGAATTTTAGATGTTGACGTATCGCACCAGAGCATTCGGTTGCTATCTGGAATAGAGAATTGTTTAAATATTAAAGAAGTCGTGAAGGTAAATTACGTATTTGGGTAAATTCGTCATCTGTTCCTTGTTCCTTTGACAATTGCTCGTAATCAAACGTCTCAATCAGCTGGATTCTTGACAGTAGATCAGCTGTGTGGTTATCGCGGCCGCTAATATAACGGATGTCGGTTGTGAATTGGCTCAGAAAATCTAAATGACGGATCTGTCGAGGGAAGCCTTGTCCATTTTCTGCTGATATGCAAAGACCAGCGGTTGGTGATCCGTATAGATTCGACTTATTCTTCCTTCCAACATATACCGAAAATGTTTGACACTCAAATACATCGCCAAAAGTTCCCGGTCGTAGGTACTGTACCTTTGTTGCGCATGTGTCAAATTTTTTGAAAAATAGCCTAATGGTTCGAAGCTTCCATCGACGACCTGATGCAGAACTGCTCCTACTGCGAAGTTTGAAGCGTCTACGTTAAGAGATAATTCGGCTTGCATTTTCGGAAACGCTAATGAAGTAGCTGAGGCGAGTTCTTGTTTGCATCTTTCGAATGCTTCGGTTGCTTCGTCGGTCCAGGTCAACACAGTTTTGTCATTTTTGATATTGCCCTTGATCATCGAATGAAGTTTCCTTTGAGAATTCATGGCATTCGGTATAAATTATAATAATTTATCATCGCTAAGAAAGTTTTTAATTCTTTCGCCAATAGAGGTTTACTATAGTTTTTAATGACATCAACTTTACTAGGAAGAGGAGAAATCCCGTTTTTCGAAATGATATGTCCTAAGAATTCTAATTCGGCCACAGCTAATTCACATTTAGCTACATTGATCGTCAGCCGATATTTGCGCAGCCGTTCGAATACTAGTCTTAAATGTTATTCATGTTCAATGATGTCTTCGGATGCAATTAAAATATCGTCCAGATATGGAAAAACAAATTGTAAACCTCTTAATGCTTCATGTATTAGCCGTTGAAATGTTTGTGGTGCATTTCGTAACCCAAACGTCATAAACGCAAACTCGTACAACCCAAACGGAGTCGTGATGGCGGTTTTTGCTACATTATCTGGATGAATTGGCACCTGATGAAATGCTTTTTGTAAATCTATTTTGCTAAAGACGGTTTTACCACTTAATATCGACGTACAATCGTGGATATACGGTATTGGATCGGGCACTGTTTGGGCATTTAAAGAACGGTAGTCGCTACAGGGTCGCCATGTTCCAACTGATTTTCGGACCATGTGTAAGGGCTGGCCCAGTTACTAGTAGACGGGTGGCAAATTCCCATTTTCATCAAATATTCGAATTCCTCCTTTGCAGCGGCTAATTTGTCCGGATCCAACCTTCGGGGTCGAGCGAACTTTGGCTGCCCAGTTGTTTCAATACGGTGTACAATGCTTGAGCCGTTGTCGTTTAGTGACTGTATATCCATTTCCGTGATGTCCGCAAATTCGGCTAATAGGCAAGCAAACGCTGATTGAGGATTAAATGTCTTAATTTCTGCCACTATGACTTTTTGGGAACCACAAACTGTCGACAATCTAGTAATCCCATCAACTAAACGATCTCTATTCAATTCTCTTTCTTTTCGTATACAGTCAGACGAAATGATGAGACCATAAATTCTACCCAATCAACGAAATACAATACATTAAATTTCGGTAATTTATTTAAGTTAAAAAAATGAAAATTAATTCGTCTAATAAAATATTTAAATTAAATTAAAATGATTGCAGGCCAGTTTTTAGTCCAAATGGCATTCGGGTAAATTCAAAATGCCCTTGGTAAGTGGAAAATACAGTTTCTTGTGAATCCTTTTCCATCGGGATTTGGTGAAGCCCTGATTTTAGATCCAAGGTTGAAAAGTATGTAGACTTCTCGAGATGGTCCAGTATTTCCTCTATTTGGGGGATGTGCAATTTTTCGTTAATGGTCTTATGGTTTATTTTCTGTAGTCAGTTACTACCCTTACTTTCCGAACCCCCGAAGCGTCGGTTTTTTGGGACTACCCATATAAGGGAAGAGTAGGAACTGCTGTAATTTCGAATAATTCCACTGTCTAGCCACTCTTATATGTGATCTTCTATAACTTTTTTAAAGTTATGAGGAAATCTGTATGTTTTTGTATATACAGGATCTTCATCTTTAGTCTTGATTTTATGCTTGATGATCGTGCACTTGAGAGTTTCTCGCTCTGCTTTAACAGAACTTTTTGATTTTTATAAATAGTGTTTATGAGGATTCTTTTTTCTTCTTTAGTTAAATGTTCTGTTCGAATCATTCTACCGATCGTTCCTTGGTCATATTTCTATATTCTGAATTGTTTCGAAGTTGTTCACATTTAAATTTAGTCTTGGTAGGTATTCGGTGTCGCTGGTATATTTGTTAATACGTTTACAGTTGTTCTAAAGTTTTCTGATTTGTACAATCCGGGTTGAACAATGGTGTTATAATTTAATTCTTTATGTTCTAATACTAGTCAGTCGCCATTTATTTTAGCTTCAAATGTAACGGTATGACTATATAATAAAAGTATTAGGGTAATATGTATGAAATTTAAAAATTTTGCCCTTTAGTGTCATTGTAATTGTTTTAAAATCAATTTTGGCATCCGTGCGAGCATTGATAGGCATTGATTGTGAACCTAATATGCCATCGAAATATTCGTGGAAATTTAGCTCATAGTATGATAATGTTGGTAGATTGTGTCCGAAAAAGTTTATTTTGCCTGCTTTCGTTACTTCTTGTGTTCCTAAAATATTTTTGATTTCTTTAATGATAATAGATGATTGAGTATTATATTAGGCTTTATTATGTTCTGGTTAGCCCCTGTGTCTATTAGAATTTTAATTTGTTGCCTCGTGATTTTGTTTTGGCATTTTATGAATGTTAGAAAATTTGTCGGAAATTTATTCGAAAGTGTCTCGTGGTTATTGACGGTTCCTATAAATTTCGTCTCGATAGTCTGGAGGGGTCAATTTCCATAGGTATGGATTCGAGTTTTTCTTGCGTCGACCAACCGTGTTTTATAATTTGTGGATTTGCAGCGTTGGGGTTAATATCTACTTTCTGCTGTGGGTCATTAGGTCTATGTTGGACATTACCTCGTTTCGTATTTACCAAAATTATTTCGTTTGAATTGAACTTGCTCAATACCGCTTGCCAGGAAGCGTTGTACATAGGGTCCTGTCTAGCTAATGATTTAATGCTTTGTATTATTTATTTTGTTTAGTTGAAAAACGTGTGCACAGACATACTTTCTTCCTGCTTATTACTTCAAAGCTGGGATTCATAATATGGGAGTTCTTGTTTATGACAAACTTCTTTGCTCGGCAATGTTGATCTTTGAGTTGAGTGTCGTATATTTGCAAAATCTTTGTAAACAAAAATTTCAGGAAATCATCATTGACCATATTTTTATTATCCTCGTAAAGCGCACTGAAATCGACGCTGATCTGCGAATTACATATTAAACAAATAATTTAAAATTGAGATACAAAATTTAAAAATAAAGTTAGCTTCACAGTGGGATCTCGATTTTCGTTTTACACTCATTGCGTGCATCGCAACGGCACATATTATCTACTTGTTATACAATATAATACACTAATCCTTCGCTCAACGAATTAATTCGATCCTACGTAAATCGAAATTTCGTTAACCGAATTTTTAATATATTTTTGAGCATTTGGGTCAAATCTTGACTAAGACAACTAACAAAAATCTGAAAAGAATAATTACCTGAATGAGTCGAGTTTTTTTCGTAAATAAACATTTTTCGTAAAAAGAGACTTCGTTAAGCGAGAGATTGGTGTATAACTCTTTAGTCAGAAATAATTGCACCAAAACTAAATAATAAACCAGTACTTACTAAACGATATTCCATTGGATTCCGCCCACTCTTCTTTATACAGTTTAATCTTGCTTTTACTGATCGATTCCAGTGCATCATAAAGTCATCATGGTTTAATATCTCATGTTTTAAAGCGTGCATATGTTCGTCTTCCTTTGAAGTAACGAGCAATGCTTGTTGTTCTTGAATTTTTTTCGAAGAATCTTCTTTTTCAGAGGAATCACATGTTGATTTGCGAGCCTGGGTTTTTCTATTGTGATATTTAAAATATAGGATTCCTAACGGAGACGCATTTGTTCTTTTAACGTAGTAAAATTTCTATAAAACAAAATAAAATTATTTAAACTTTCAAACTATTAAGATTTTTATTAAAAAATATTTACGTTTTCTTCATTTCGCGACAATTTGTTCTGCTACCTGTTCGTAGATATTTTATGGAAAAACGGATATGACTTCGAATAAAATGTTCTATAATGACATTGACCATTAAATTTCGTTGCGATTCATTTAACATTTATAATATCATTTTCCCGTCTGCCGAATCATTTAAAATTTCAAAAATTGAGACATCTACATAATTTATAACAGACTGATGCAGGAATTGTTAATTGGGATACTGATGAACAAGTCGAAGCAGTTTTGGCAGCACTCGTGGTAATTTGTTTCTGCCATTTCCGTAAATTATGATCAAATTCGATTATAACATTCCATTTAAACTGTCAATCTTTTAAAAGGCATATTGACTGGTCTAGTGTAATTTCTTTTAGTTTGCTTAAGTAAAAATATTGATTGCTCTCTGGCATTGGAATAAGTAAGAGTTAAAATCTCACAGAAGATTAAAGGCACGGTTTAAATAATCCAGCGGACTTATGATAGCGAAAATATTACTTCTGGCTAAATTAATGTGTATAAACGTTTTAAAAGAGTGTAGCTACTTATAAATGTAAACTTGTGAGTAACTTACCATTAAAATATTCATGGAGATTTAGTAGTCCCCAGCTTTATAATAGTTCGTGAAGTTCTTGTTGTTGGTCATTAAAGTTGTAGACATTAATGATAATATTATTTTCAGACTGGTTGTCAATATCTCCGGACAGCCATAAATTCATTTTGCGATGTTGTGTTATCATTATTTACTGCTTTTGAATTTAGTGTACATTGTCGAATTTCATTGGATTCTAAATTTGAGTCTATATTTGCGCTTGTTCTATTTTCGTTTTTCAAAACTCCTCCAAGGATATTGCTAGTGCATTTCCGATGAAAATGAATTATCCATTATGCCGATCAAATGGTTGATTTGTAATATTTTTATATAATATTAGATAACAGTTTACAAAGTTTATTTAAATTTTACGCTTTAAATGAATAGAAACATAAAAAATTAAACAACCTACGAGTATATGGTTTGCAACCGTAGTTAAATATATTTAAAATATTAATAAAAGTTAAGATAATTGTTCAGTTTTATGGTATCACATGAACGACCCATTAGCGAGTTTTGCATAATTAATCGGAGGACTATTGAAATATTTTGTATAGTCACAGGTTTGAAAACTAAAGGATCAAAGACATACGAAGCAAAATGGCTATCTAAACAAAACACTTTAATTGGTTGACACAGTATGGATATTGAGTTAATATTAATTCAGTTTTTTACTGTATATTATTTTGAATATTTCGACTTTATTAAAAACTTTGGTTCTACTATAAGTTGCATAAGATCTGGTTTATTTACAAAATGAATGTGATTTGCAAATTTTAGTTGATACTTTCGTGCCAGAGTTGGGTAAAAATATATGCACTCATTTGAGAACTCAATAATATATCAATTATTTATAATAGATTTTAAAAAAACAGCCACACTTCATCATTTCTCGGTATAAGATCGCCAACCATCAGAGGAAAGAAATGAAAATAGGTTTTGCACTTCAAATTTTACAATTTTGCAAATGATATTCAATATTTGTTAGTTCATTCACAACTTTTTGCAAGTCAACCACAATTTTTTGTACTTCATTGTCAATTTTTTCTAAATCAACCACAATTTTTTGTGTTTTTTCAAAGTAATTTCATTTAAATGTAGAATAAATTCAAATAAAAATCAAGTTTTAATATTTCAAGTTCGTAAATTTTTACAATTCAAAATCAACTTTTTTGCAAAGCAAATTCAATGTTCCCAATTCTTAACCCAGTACATATGTTGGGTTTGGGTATGTTTAATGAATAGAATTCTTAAATGTTTTTTTAAGAACTTTTAGAATATAGCCGCCTTAACCAATTTTGATAGAATTTGGTATGTTGGAAGGAAATTGAATTCTCAAATTATTTTTAACATCTAGTTCTGAAATATGGCCACGTAGAACGGAACTTAGCCATTTCTTACCTAATATTGATGAGATTTTGTGTGTTGGATGAAAATGTTATTCTTAAATGATTTTTGGAAAAGTTTTGGAATGTGGCCCCTTAGGACGGACGGAATTCGATAATTTCTTAACCGATTGTGTTGAAATTGGATATGGTGGATAGAAATGAGATTCTTAAATAATTTGTGGATATAGTTCTGGAATGTCGTTCCCTGGGACGGAATTCAGTAACTTAAACTAGGACGAACTTGGTAATAAGCAGGCGTATTTCTTGAAGCAAGCGGCTCGTGATATTAACAAGTTTCTGGTAAGCCTGGATGCCTTAATACTTATCATCAGTGCGCGACCTACTCATGTAATTAGTGGGTTGAGCAGCAGGCCAACTACCTACTCTCACAAAAAAAAACACGTTATGAACCCTACACAAAGGGCTCGTATAAATTTATAGTATTCTTATCAACAACAACCTCGAAAACTGTTTACGGGAACATGTAATATGATGTCTTCTAGGATCTCCAGAACCTTTCGAACCAAGTGGAAATTTACACTTTTGAGGTAGTTGCATAGACATAAATGGTCTGGGAGTTAATTCCATATAACAACCAATAGTTATACTCTCCAATACAGCAATAATCAGAAAAAAAGAAACATAGGATACAGTTGCTCGTCCTCTGGCGAGTATTATTTATCTAACGAGCCAAATTCCATCATTATCGGGTAAGTAATAGCCGTGTCCCGTTCTAGGTGGTTTTATTAAAAAAACTTCTTCTAGAAATCATTAATGAATCTCATTTCCATTAAACAAATTCAATCTTATCGTAATCGGTTAAAAACTGGGCAAGTTCCGGCCAAGGTGGCTATATTTCAGAACTTCTTCCACAAATAATGGCCGACTTTGAGGTAGCTTTTCCAAATCTTATTTCAATAACCTTTTAGAATCCCATTTCTATCCAACATATCCAATCTCATCCAGGCCTTGGTACTTCTTCCCAAAAATTATTTAAGAATTCCATTTTCATCCAACATATTCAATCCCATCATAATCGGTTAAGAAATTACCGAGTTCCGTCCCATGTGGCTATATTCCAGAACTTCTTTGTTATTTAAGAATCATATTTCCATCCAACATACCTAATCCCAACATAATAAGTTAAGAATTGGAAATTTGTTTTGCAAAAAGTTGGTTAAATCTTGAATTTGATGAAATTGTGGTTGATTTAGAAAAAATTGACAATGAAAAACTAACAAAATTTGAAAAATTGTGAATTTGAAGTGCGAAACCTATAATTGTTTTCATTTCTTTTGCAGACATTTTTAATTTATAACTTTTTAAAGCGGTCATTTTGATTGGTTGTGAGATACTGATGTTTTCTGTGAAGCCGTAATTGAATAGTTGTTTGCTAGAATTTAAAATTTCTAACGAAAAATACGGCATTAGTTCGATAAAAAACAAAATAATATGACATATATCGTAATGCACACACCCTCATACAAATCATGCATACTTTCAACAGCATAATTTCGAGTTACATTAAAACTTTACGTTTTTATATTTGCAACTTGACAATCATTCAAATTGTGTTCGTTGTGAAACATTTCAGCTTTTTCGTGTACGATATGTTTTGATTCATCTTTTACAACTTTACAAAATCTGCAAAACGAAGTGGCCGAGAATGATTTATTGAAATCTAAAAAATGTTCATACCTAAATTATCGCCTAAAAGAAGACCTAACACAAAATGAGTAGCTTGTTACCAACTGGGATTGAAATAACCATACCTAGTTCTTCTACTCGTTTATTTGTACATCAACTTATTAAAGCAGCTGTCAGTCAGATTTTATAACCGCACACAAAAATATATTTTCTAGCTTTGGTATATCATTGTATTCAACAAGTAATATTTCTATTGTTATTGAATGCTGCTATATGTTGTTCATCTCCCGGCTTCAACTCTGTTCTAATTGGTACTCGAAGATTTGGGTGCTCTTCCACTAACTTATTTACTTTTACTTTATTTTGTGATACTTCATTCATAAACAATTTTGACATCGAAATGTTTGTAGCTTTACCATGCTTTACTCCAACGCTATATCGCTGAAGTAAAAAAGTAGGGTTTAAACAATCTGTGGGTGTTCGTATGTTGTTCCCAAGCATAACTGACTGATGGTCCTCTATAGCCCAGGTGGATCGACCGATCGAGATGATACTTCATTCTTAAGCTTTTCTCCTAAATTGGTAGATCCTAATGATTTTTGTTGAAATCGGTTCACCAAAAGTGGCAGCTTTTTTAATTTTTACAACTATTTTTAAAAGTGTTTCCTATAGAGAAAAAAGATTATGAACTAAAATAGTTCTAAATTAAATTTGTAACAATACCGGTCAGGATGAGTTTTTTCAAAATTTAAGAGGAAATAACGATTTTTTAACAAAACCGGGTTTTAACCAAAATTCGGCTCTGTACAGCCCATACGGATTGTGTAATTGGTATGAAATTTCATACTTAAACTTTTTTTTTACAAATTATGAATTTTTCTAGTGTACTCCCGAAACGAATTGATTGATCGGAATGAAACCTCATGCTGTTTTTAGAAATGGTTAATCTCAGTGAGTTTGGAGGAACTCGGTGACAGCTCCATACGAGCTTACTTAAGCTTTTCTCGTAAATTGGTAGATCCTAATTTTTATTAAGTGGCAGCCTCCTATAAAACTTTTTCAATTTTTCCAAATATTTTTAAAAGTATTTCAATTACGAGAAAAACGATTATGAACTAAACAATTCTAAATTAAATTTGTAACAAAACCGGTCCAGATGAGTTTTTCAAAATTTAAACGGAAATCATGATTTTAAAAAAAAAACAGATTTTTACCCAAAATGCGGCACTGTACGTATAATACGGATAGTGTGATTGGAATGAAACTCCATACTTAAGCTTTTTTTTAATTGTGCATTTTTTTAGTATACTCCCCAAACGAATTGATTGATCGAAATGAAACCTTACGCTTTTTTTCGAAATGGTTAATTCCAGTGAATTTGGTCGATCTTGGCGACAGCTTAGATACGAGCTTTCTCGTTTTTAGCAAATATTTTGAAAATTATGTTTTTTATAGTGAGATTGCTATAAAAAAGTGATTCGTGCGTGTTGTTGATTCCAATAACCTTTTTTAACATATTGGGAGGTCCAGTGTCTTTTAGCCGAAATTGGTTCACCGGAAGTGCCACCTCAATTTTTGCAAATAAATATTTTCAAAATTATATACCGAAAAACCGGTTAGAACCAAAAAGTTATAGATTAAGTTTCAAATTTGTTCAGAATGGTGAGGTTTGCCCAAAATCTCAATTTCACCAATATTCGGCCTCTCTGCAATCCAGGCGGATTGACTATTCGGAATTAAACTTTTTATGAAATGCGGTAGTCATCTTTGTATCAGAACTGACAGCTTTCGTAGAAGCTGTTAAAATTTTTGCAGTGACGATTACATTTTTGACAAGGGTTAACCTTGTTGATTTTGTGGTAGATTCAATTTTTCGATTTAGCAATTAAGTGTGGCGAATTCGAGATCGATGTACATTTGTCGTAAAAGAAAGTTGGGTGTTGGCCACAACATATAATTACTCCTATTTTTGGAAATATCGTCGTCCCACTAGGAGTAGCTCATCCTAATTATAAAATATAAATTGCTACCGTAATCAAGACTATTACTACACAACAACAGTATAATTTAACCAATTTTCCTACATACTAAAATAAAGTGTGTTTTGTACGATGTCTATTCGAAATACGTTATAATTTATTCTTGTACTTCTAGCATTTTAGTTTTATTGTTATAGCTGACCAAAACAAATTCTAATAACATAACAATACTAGACGAAACAAAAAAATAAAAACATGAGAAATGAATTAGACAATTTTAGAAAATAAAATAAAATTTTAATTTTAATTTGTAAAAATGTACTAAGTGACAATTTTTTGTTAGCGCTGCATTTCTATCACTATCATTGTAATTTTAATTTATTTAGTTAGTCGTATGTATCTAAAAATGCTATAATTGTTATAATTATTTTATGTTAATTATAAGTTAAAAGTAGTTCTTAAAAATAATGTTGTAAAAGTTTCATTGCTTCTCGATTTAAATGACCATAATAAAAAATTTAATTCATTTTATATTTTAATTGTTTAATGGAAATGAGAGGTGAATCCAACGTTACTGTTTACATGCATGCGCTATCTACATGCATCTAATGTATGTGCTAATTTCTTGTTGAAAAGTTGAAAAGTTTCTGAAAAATTTTGTTATTTACGCAAGTAATCAGACATTAATCTTATTACCACAAACACACAATTAAATACTTTAGATTTCTGATCAAATTTAAATTGTATAGCATTAGATGTATGTGGTGTATCAAGTGTGTATCAAGGTGCTTGTAAGCAGTAGGTAATCAAATTTTCAAAAAGCTTGTATGTAATTGTAACAACTAGTACTTAACTTAAAATTTTGTAAAACATAACAACATAACCAACGCAGCTTTTACATAACCATTGCGTCTGCGAGTGTTTATTTGAAAAAGTCTGATGATTTATTGTAATAAAAAGTGTAGACATGGAGGCTATGTATGGAATAAAATACCAGATAAATGGCGGCCTTGTGACTGATGATACTCATTGGTCCTTTTGGAAAAATAGTTGATGACATTTTGGCATAGTGTCGTCTTAATACCACCTGCGCATTGAATCTCGTGTTTCCATTCTGGTATTGTCCTTGGTTGGAATAGACCTTTTGCTAAAAACCCACAAATAAAGAAATGTAAAGAGTCAAATTTCATGATCTTGGTAACCAATTTACATCTCCGCGGTAGATGACTCTCCCTTCACATCTCGACTTCAACAATTCCATTGTTTCGTTCGGTGTGTGGCAGGTTACGCCGTCCTGTTGAAACCACATATTTTCGAGATTCATTTCAGTAATTTGAGGCCAGAAGTGTTTATCATTTCAAGGTCACGAATGCCTTTGACGATGCCTCATTGTCAGCCGAAATCTCTAAGAAGAACGGTCCAATCCTTCGCCTAGTCCAAAATGCGCTCAAACCAGTGGCGCGAGGTGGATGTATTGGATGTTGAAAGATTGCTCTTAGATTATCAATTCCCCAAATGAAACAATTCTGTTTGTTCACATAGCCATTATGTTCGAAATACGCATTTTAGATGATTTTCTTAGAAACATCGCCTTTCACTTGCTGCTATGATTCATTCTGCGAACTGAAACTTGTAAGCATGCAAATGCAGATCTTGGCTTAAAATTCGCTAGAAATTGATTCGTGAAAGTCTCAATTACTGAGATCGATGGCGAATCGATATGTAAGGATTCTGGTTAACACTCTCACTAACTGCCACATTGTTTTCATAAGATCGAGCTGCGCAGACACGGACAGGTCTTTTCTGGGTTTAAACGGACCCAATTGCAACAAATTTCTCGTTTAACCAGACCACTGTACGGCGAGAAGACGCATTATGGCCACCTTCGAATCGTACTTAAACTTAATGGGTCTTAATTCGGCTTTCTTAATCCTATATTATTGAGATAATTTACTTGCACTTAATAACATTGGGACATATGAACAACCAAACGTAGCCAAACTGATCATATTGTTTAATATCCGGTCATAAATAGCTTACCCCATCCCCGAAGACCTATTCGTTTTGAAATTATTTGATTTATCTAAAGAGATGCACGGCACATACGTATCCAAAATTCCGGGCCAACTGACACGTCCATTTCTCGAAATCAACTTATCGCCAAATTACATAAGTCACTTTTGAATAAGTCGATGGCACATAGCGCCATCCTGTTGAAACCACATCTCGTCAATCAACGTCAATCAATGTCATCATTGATCATGGTGCGGTAATGATCTCTATTGATTTTCAAGAGCCAGAGTATACTTTTGCCAGAGTATGCTGAGATCTGCCAGAGTATATTTTTCATAAAAATTTAATTGTTTGTTTTGTTTTTTACAATTTCAAGTTTTATCAGACTTAAAAAAACACCCATTAGTTGTCAACTATCATATGTACAGAATAGAAATATTTATTAGTTCACAAACATTTTGGAAAACATCCATAATTAAAGTCCATAACGAAACGGTCTGGTTATGGTCAAACGGTTATTATGGTTCAACACCTTCTAGACTAGCACCATGGAGTAAATGATTCTCTAATAACCAGTATATTTTGTTCCACTTCGATTAAAATGCATTTTTAAAAAACGTTTCACGCAACAGACAAAAAACCCAACGAATCCCGACCCATATGAATCACCTATGACCACAAAGCCATCAGTATTATTGCCTTCAGTGCCACAATAAGACGGAACCCGCTGACAGCAAAAAATATCTTATGTTTGAGTAAATGTGGTTGTAAAAAGTTTATAAACATTAACCGAATAGCAAGCATATTTTCTGACCATAATTTTTTCCGATGCAATTGCAATAACGCTAATTAAGGCATGTGGTGTAATTTCAGGGTCGAGTGAATCATTTGCTTTAAAACTAATAAAATCTTTTTCGTCTGTTTAGTAGGGCACCACCGAAACTTCCACAAGTTTTTCACTAAATAATTATTCACACGCTACAGATACTGGATTTCATCCAACAAAAATCAAAATGAGACATTATCTCATGTTTTGCTATAGAAAATGTCCTTAATTTTGTTGATACATGATTATATTGAAAAGGCCTGGTTATATAACGAAGAAGAAATTATGCTAAATTATTGCATATTATATCGCCAAAATAGATAAAATCATTCTAGTAAATTAAGTTAGAAACAAATGGTTTATTAGTCTAAGTGACTCGATTATAAGATACCAAAATGTCAAAAATGTCATAATGTAGATATAAATGGATAACATAAGAAAAATAGTCCGGATCGGTACAATCGTTTTATCTAAACGCCCTCTCTAACTTTAATTTTCAAAGTGAAATTACTAGTGAAGTAGTTGATCAATTGTTTTATGTTAAGGCTGATTACCTATTAGGCCGTATAAACTCAAATTAATCGGTAAGATTTAGAGTTACATTAAGCTGCAAATGAAGTTTTCCGGAAATTCATTTTATAGAGTATTATATAGGGTTTTCCAATAAGAGTGTTATGATTCAAACTTTTCTCGCAATAATTCAATTGTTGCATTTGCTGTGTGGCACGTAGCCCCGTCTTGTTGGAACCAAATGTTGTCAAGTTCAACTTCTTTCAATTTCGGCCATAAAAACTTGGTTATTTATTTTTATTTATTTATTTATTTATTTGTTACAATACAATTTAGTGTTGAACTTCACATCAAATTTTAAGCATGCAAGCTTATTTATAAGATGATGTGTAGCCTATTCAAATCCCAAACGACCTTATTATTCCATGGTGTCATGAGCGAAAATTTCTCTAATTAAAAACCAAGACTATACTTTGTTTACAGTTAAGGTGTGTTCAATCCAGAAATTAGTCCTTTGGAAAATATGTTTCGCCTCTTGTAATTATACTTTTCATCTTTTACAACTACGGCTGGTTCACAATTTATTATATATTTTTAAACTTTCAATAAAAATATATTTGAAGTCTAAAAAAACACGACCACACGACACAAAAGTCAAGGCCATCTTTCATCATCGATCTATACCGATCTCCATTAACAGTAACGGCGTTACCAGCTTCATCTCGAAAAAATACGGACCGATGATTCCACCAGACCAAAAACCACACCAAACTGTCAATTTAGGTGGATGTAGTGGTTTTTCATGAATAATTTGTGGATTTTCTTCGCACCAGAATCTACAGTTTTGTTTATTTACCGCACCACTCAGATGAAAGTGAGCCTCATCGGAGAAGATGATTTTCTTAAAAAAATCGTTATCGTTTTCAAGTTGTTCCCAAATCACTTTCCCTCCAGCTTGGAGGGAATCACTTGGCCCTAATCACTTGACCCTGGGGGCCAAATCTGGCGAATACGGTGGATGAGGAATCAATTCAATGTGCAATTCATGAAATTTTGCCATTGTTGCGATCGACTTGTGGCATGGTGCATTGTCTTGGTGAAAGACCAATTTTTTCGTGGACAATGCCAGCTATCTCATGGTACTCCACTTTACGGTTTATCAAAACAATTTCGTGAATTGTTTTATTGTTCGCTGGAGTCACAGCGTAATTGGGCGTCCAGAGCGTGGTGCATCATCGGTGGTTGTACGATCAAAGCCACTGCTTTGCTTGAACAGTATTTTTTCCCGTCAAAAAACAGTTTTTAATCAACACACAAAATTCTTTTTTTCCATTGTTCTTAAATTAACAAAAGTAGCGTCACTAAAACAACTGTAACTTGTAAACTAATGGTCGGAAAGTAATGCAATTTTCATACTTGTCGTTTAAAGGTTGATAGAATTTAAAAATTATATGGGTTTTAAATCTGTGGCACCATCTATGTGTCAGACGGGAACTTTTCAGGCGATGTAATATGTAACTTGGAAATATGTTAACGCAAGTTAAAAATATGTTGAACATTTAATCACTAATGGCGGAATTACAATTGGTTGTCGACGTTGTCTACGACTAGTTGACGTTTTCTACATTGTCGACAAATTTTCTACGTTGTCGACAAGTTGTCTACGCAATAACGTAAAATTTAGTAGATGACTCGTAATCGCCCATCTCTGACTCTCCTTTTCAATAACCAGTTCACTGACTGACATGCTAACCAAGGAATGATCCGATACTAGAGGATTACTGTCTTCAATGTGACTGTAGTTCTGTGATATACCTCCTGCTACATAAAAGTTTATTACGTTAGGTATCTTCGTGCCGTCACCGGGCAAGTATATTGGGGAACCACCAGAGAAAAATTCACATTTTGATGTCTGTCCTGCTTGAAGCAATTCTCAACCTTTTGACGCCGTTAGTCTGGATCCCCAGTAAGTTCAAGCGATTTAAATAGTTTAAGGTAGTCCTTCCTTTTCATATTATGCCGGGGAGGACAATAAATTGCAGAGACAATGAGCTGTCTGTGTTTAATTTAGATATTTACAGTAGTGACTTGCATTGTTTCTTCTTCGATATTTGATTCTAAATGGTGTTTTATATTTTGTTTTATTAGTAATGCCGAACCAATGGAGTGATATAAGTTATAACCTCGTATTTTAATAGACGGCTTTCAGATATTAAGGAAATGTCGATTTTTTCTGAATTTAAAAATATTTATATTTTTGGATATTGTGTTGTGTTCTTACTTAACATATTTTGTTGGATTGCGTTGAGGGAGTTGCATTTTCTTTAGTTGATCAAGTATCATGTTGTTCAGATTACTTTGGTCATCTATCCGTTTTGTAAAAGCTACAATGCTGTTCATAATGTTATTTTCGGAGCCCATATGTTTGGTTGAACCCAACGTTGCTTGGTTTTTTTGTCTTAGAAATTTTGTAGTTATTTAGCAACCTCTCAGCCACGATAATAAGCCGGATGTTGACCCTTACAATTCGTACACTTGCCTAGTACATCTCTACCTATTGTATATGGCTGATATTACCTGAGTATTTTACACGTTTTGAATTCCGGCCGCAATATCTTTGGGTGTGATTAAATTCCTGACATTTCTTGCATTGGGGTGTGGTTCTCCTCATTGGTTTGATTTTCACCTTCATGCAAAGGATTCCTTTTATTCCTAAAATGTTTTGAACATTTTCTTTGTCAAATACCAGCATACAAAGAGGGATTCCCCTTTCACTGATAATTTTGATTCCTTCCTAGATTTTTTATCTCTCTTTTTTAACAATATTCACAGCATCTAGTATTTAAAGACCTTTATTTTGTAAGTCTTCCATTATTCCTTTGCTTGAGCAAGTGTGATGCAAACCTCTTGCCATGACTTTTATAGGTCGGGCCTGTATTTTCTCGTAAGCCTCCACCACTGACCTTTCCAGCATTCAATTCCATAGATAAGGTTATATAAGTATCTAGGTCCAGAGTATTAATTTTCCAAACATCATTGTTTAGCAATATTTATTGGTGGGGGTGATTTTTCTTTCAGTTGCACCAAATTTGTTGTAATGTGCTTGGTAGACTTACTTCCTTTTGATTGATTGACTTTGGGTAGAACATATTTTGAATCTGGACTAGATTGTCCTCTCTGTTTTTTCTCCTTTAGGATCCAGGCCGTCGCTCTTTGTAATTCATCTTCATCAATGAAATAGAAAAGTTTGTCTGGTTCAATGCTTCCTGTATCGCAATATTCTTTTGAATCCCGTTTTCTAATTTCTTACTTCGCTTGGCAAATAATTGCTCCATATGCTCTAATCACGCCAAGTGCACATTTTCCTTTTCTAGGTGAATAGTTGTTTTACTAGTTTCGGCTATTTGCAAAGTAAACTTTCCGGTGGCATCACTTATTTCGTGTAATGTTTGTCCACTACATCTAGTGATAACATTAGAAAACGCATCGGCTTGGTATCAGCTATCGAGTTGCATCTATTTTTCTTTATCGGTGATCTTTGTAAATTTAATCTTCTCTGCAACGGATTTGATGTTCCCTGACAATGCAATAGATGACCCTCCCCAGAATCCATAGCACCAGTCTCCACAGAGGGTGGATTTACTAATGTTGATATTGATACCTGAGGTATTATTAGCTTATCTGCTTCACTACTACGAAGTGATTGGGTACCACAACCGTTCGTTCTTCAGAACATTGCCCAGAGTACGCCCGTATCCATATTTATGAATATTACGTGGAGGCTGCCAATCCCTAACCCCAAGTCAACACAAGCCACAATTTTTTCTAATAAAACAGTTCTTCGAATTCTTTTGAACCTTCGTCGTATTTCTAAATTTGAATTTGTTTTATTATTGTTATATTGAAAGATTTATTGTTACTCATACACCTAATCGTCTATAATAAAAACATAATTATCATAAAATAAATATTTTAATAAAAAATTAACGAATATTAATATTTTTCAAGAATTATTAATTCTAATCATTCAAATTTGATTTTATTAAAATATCATTGTATCGTTTCTCTTTTCGACGGTATTTCGATGGGCTACGGGCACACTAAAACAATATGAAAAAAATTTGTCGGTGAATAATTAAAAAGTCAAGAAAAGACATAACAATCCAAAATAAGAGGAAGTCACGATATGACAAGGACAATTAGTATAATTAAGAGGCAACCAAAAAACGAAAGAATTTCTTGAAAAAAATAATTTGTGTTAAAAATGTTTTTTTTTTGTTGGAATTTTTGTGATTTTATTAAATGACACAGTGTTTTATTTAAAAGGTATACACAATTTTAATTAATTATGAGCCATAGTCAGGTAAATGTAATAATATGCTGGCCCACATACCAAATATACGAAAAATAGGAGACCTGGAATTATTTATATCAAAACCAAATCTAGGTGTGTGGAAATGTATAATTAAAAATACACATTTCTTAGATTTTTATATTATGTTTACATAGTGTAAACAATAAAGATTTTTGTTGTATATTGTTGGCTATTTATAGTATGATATGTCTAGGTAATAATATCACCACGTCAAGCACATCAAGAAGTAAAAAACAATTAAAATTTAACATGACCACCCACCACATGTATACATGTACAATGATGTTATCACATATCATTGAACAAATTACATTAATTTAGGTTTAGTGGACATACTCGTACTCACATAAAGTATATAGTTTTAATGACGACATAAAACCTTTGCAGTACAGTACATGATTCTTGTTTGTTTAAGGTGCGGGATGGTAATTAGTGCTGCATTTCTGGATACATAATTTTTTTTTATTTAAATTAATTTACTTTATATTAGTGAGCGCAACACAAAGTGAAAAAACCGTATATACGAGTAGTATTCCTAAATGGTCATTAGTGCTACTTCCCTAAATATAAGACCAGCAACAAAAAAATTTACTGTAATGAATGAATTTTTTTTCTTCATATTTTAATATAAATTAAATTAACGTAATTTATCATTATTTATGTAAATAGGAATAATTTGTTTGTTGAATTGTTGTTGGTTTCTGTTTTTGTTACACGAGTAAAAATTCTTTTGATATAATTAGTTTAATCGTATATATGTTAAAGATTTTGATAAATTGGATGAATTTGTAATAAAAATTTTGACGCTGATATATAATCTTTTTTTGGTTGTTAAATAATATTTAATTAGTCATTAATTTAAATAAAAAAAAACTTGTTGGTATATTAACAGGAAAAACTATATAATTACACTTCTTATATGCGATATAATTCAATTGGAGGTTTATATATTAGACGCTAAATAGATCTCTAATTTATTTTTCACGGTGTAGTGTTTTCAACTCAAAAAATGTTGGAAGTAAGAATTGATTAGAGCTTCTTTTAAGCTGTAACTGCAGAGAATCTCTAAAATAACCGACTTAAGTTGGTGAAAGTTTATCGTATGGAATTGTCCCTTTAACTTTTAAGTTTCCGCCGTGTTTTTATAATAGAGGTGATACAAAGTCTACATGGGGAAATTGGGGAAGATTTAGAGTTTTAGTTTCATCTATGATTTTTTGAGTTGCTTTGGTCATATAAGTACAAACTGACGATCATCTCAAAAACAACAACAAATTAACCAATAAATATTGTGTTTTTTAATTGCTAAAATAATATTCGAATCAAATAGAAAATTTTGGGTAAATTTATCTATCGATTACAATTTTCAATAAAAAAATTTGAGTTTTTGTGGCCGATTAAAGTTCTTTTCAGTTTCTTTGAATATCTCTAACATGTCCCAATATGTACGGTTATTTTTCTAAAACCTAAGGTCTTAGTGAAATTTAGCGTTGTGCCGAATTATCTACATGGTGTAATTAATTCATTATCTACACGTGTAGCTATCTAATCCGATTCAAGATGAGTTTAGATGATTTAATTTCAATCACGCAATATTGAATAAATTTTAGATTTTCCAAAAATTATGGTAACCTAAATTTATTAAAAAAAAACCAATTGATCTTTCTTCACCTCGAGTAATGAGGATAACAACTGGGGTATAACTTTTGAGCGAACGACAATTTTTTGGAATTCCGGATATTCTCGTGAAGACTTTATACATTAGAATTGTTGCGGATATAGCAACATTTCGTTATTCATCCAAAATAAACTAACATGTACCAATTAATATTTAGATATTCTCAATTGTAACACTTAATTATTTTAGAATTTATGATTGTACATATTTATAATTTATAATTATTTCATAATTTCAATTACTTATTATCAATTAGACTGCCATCTGCAGTACATCAATCTAGCAATGAATTGTACCTTGAATAATATACCATTTTTCTTTATTGTTAATTAGAGTGCCATCAGCATTAAGTATATAGCACTGTAGTATTGAATATCGTTTGATGTGTCTTGACTATATAAATTCAAATCGTTATTCAGCGGGTTAATATTTTTTTGTATAATTAGTAAGATTAACCAATCATGGAAAGACACAGTTTTTTTAGAGTAACTAACCAATCAAATAAAAGGATCTCCTTTTTTGTAGAAACCATATAGTTACATTATAAGTCGATCATTGTACATCAACCGAGGTTGATCTAATTAAATAAACTTATTTAAACAAATTGTGAATTTTAGTGAGTTTTGCAAGTGAAATAAAGTTGTGCAAAAAGAATAAACAGAGTTTTGTGAAGTAACCTAAATTCAGTGAAGTTATACAGTCCACATCGAACCATCGAGCTATTCATTGGTCCTTCGAGCCGGATCGCCGTTCCAGTAACCGAATATTGGAAAAGCATATCGTAGCGGAAGGTCATCGGCAGAAATAGAAACGTGGTATCAAAGCGTCTAGGTCGAATCAACCGTTAAAGTCAGATGAGTATAAATTCTTGATTTAACTTAAGACTCACTAAATAAATTTGGTTTAATAATTAAATATATAATAAACCCAACCAATTTAATTGATTTGTTCGTTGCGATTCTAATCAAATTGTGCAAACCGTGTGCATAATTCTGTATAGACAACAACAAATTGCTATACGCACCATTAACTGTATAATCAATACCAAGATTGTTATACTAATTATATGCATTATCAATACCGAAATTGATAATGACATAGAGGGTGTTAAGAGAATCTAATAGATCATCTTACATTCAATACCTTCACCAATATCAATTTGATATACAAACAATTAATTATATTTGATCAATCATCGAATTATTATAATCAAAATTAATCGCGATTTACCAGGCTACAAGTCAGTTTAGAAAATATAATTAAAACAACTCGAAAATTTGTATAGTAATACTGAATGCCCAACTCGATCACAGTACCGTAAGACGAACTGGTGCAGTGGATTAGCGTGCGGTACAAAATCGCAGAGGCTTAAGTATCTCGAGTTCGATCCTCGTTCAAACCAATATAATTAAAATTTATCGAATTTAAATTTAACCAGATTTTTAAGAAACTGATCGACAAAACAAATTTAAGTAACAAATAAAAATAAAAAAAATTTTTAAACTCCAATATATAGATATATATAGAATCAAATATATATAATAACCAAGTAGTGTTGTGTGGATTAGTGTGGTGCATAGTCTTAGCGTTTCCAAGTATCTCGAGTTCGAAACTCTATCAAATTAATCAATTTTCATAAGGGTAAATAAAGTTTGTGTGAAAGAACGAGCAAAATGGAGGCGTTAATCAAAAAACGAAGCATAGTAAAGGGCCTGTTAACAAGAATGGAAAAGTACTCATTAGCCTTGAATGATGAATCGTGTGAAGAGGAAACTAAGGAGAAGGTCAACCGGCTAAGGGTGCTATTGCAGAATTTTGTCGATTTAGAGGATCAGATATTTGATCATGATCCGAGTGAAAAATCAGAAAGAGAAGAATTCGAGGAGCAATGTTACCGCGTGATCTCAAAACTGAATAAATGGTTACGTCGAAAGTCTTTTTCAGCCAACTCGAACAATCAGTGGAACCAGACGAATGATGCAACAATGAATTCGTCGCAACCAGGAGCTCAAGGGGAGTTCAAATTACCAAGAGTCAATATTCCTTTTTTTTCGGGTGATTATCGGGAGTGGCAAAGCTTTTTCGACCTCTTCAATAGTATGGTGCACGAAAATCAATCACTTTCAGCAGTGAGGAAATTCCAGTATTTAAAGGGGCAACTCAAAGGCGAGGCAAGCAATCTTTTGAAACATTTGTCAGTAACCGAGGCGAATTATATAGAGGCGTTCCAGAAACTGTGTAAAAGATACGACAGAAGAGGTATAATTGCAAACTCCTACATCAAACTATTTATGGAACAACCCACTATTCGTCAAGCCAACGCATCAAATATAAGAAAACTATTGGATACATCAGATGAAGCCACTCGCGGGCTGAAGGCATTGGGAGCTGAAGCAGAATCAAGGGATACGTGGTTGCTGTACATATTGATAAATAAGTTAGATGACGAATCAAAGCAACTTTGGATGAAACAAACAAGTGATAAAGAATTTCCAACCATACAATCTTTCTACGAATTTCTGACAAGCAGAGCAGACGCACTTGAAGGGGTAAGCCTAACGAATAAAGTTTATCAATCCAAACCAGGTACATTCGTCAAGGGCTTCCATGTAAAAGCAGATATCACGTGTCCGGTTTGTCACAATAACAACCACCAACTATTTGAATGTACTAAATTCAAATCAATGAATATCGTCGAAAGAAGGGATTTGATAAAAACTGACGGACGCTGCTTTAATTGTTTAAATAATAACCACAGCGTGTATAACTGCCGATCACCGAAAAGGTGTCGTATTTGTTCGAAGAGACATCATTCGCTGCTACATTCGGAAGAATTGACGAAGAATGTATCCGCCAACAGCAATGTACTATCACCAGAAAATCCAGAGACATCCCAGAAGCAATCACAAGCACAGGCTCGAGCGGTAGAGAATTTAAAGACCAGGCAACTAAATAGAAGACAGTCATAATCACAAGGTAACTACAAATCATTCTCAAAGCGCCATCAATCAAACTTTTCTACCAACAGCAGTTATAAAAATAAGAGACAGATTCGGAGAATGGAAATTATGCAGGGCTCTGCTAGATTCTGGTTCTCAAGTATCGTTTGTGAGTGAGAACCTAGTTCAACAACTGCAACTATCAAGATCAAACGCACGTATATGTATTAGTGGAATCGGTCAGACAAAGGCAGGAACTACAAGGGGTAAAGTCACAGTCTGCATATCATCACGCTTCGAACCAAGGGAAGTTGAAGTAGAGTGCCTAATAATCCCAAAAATAACATCATACCAACCAACCATTTTAATCGAAAATAACATATTTAATAAATTAGAAAACTTATCCTTGGCTGACCCCTCTTTCAACCAGTCCAATAAACTCGATGTTCTCTTGGGAAGCGACCATTTCTTCCGGTTAATGAAAGAAGGCATCGTACATTTAACCAGTAGTGGACTAACAGCACAAAATACCGTATTTGGGTGGGTTATTGCCGGATCAATTTGTAACAAGAACATTAACCAACAAGTAAAGAATCTTAATAGTCTACATTGTGAGCTAGATGTAGACAAATTACTTCAGAGATTTTGGGAATTAGAAGAACCCTCACCTACGAGATCTTCATCAAATTATTCAGAGGAAGAGAAATACTGCGATGAGTTTTATAACCAAACGACTACACGACTAGGAGATGGAAGATTTGTAGTTAAGCTTCCATTCAAACAATCATTTACACCACTGAGTTTAGGAAATACAAATCGCGGAGCATTGAGAAGACTTGAAGCAATGGAGAGGAAATTCCGAAAAGATCCACAATTTAAAACATCATATGTCAAGTTTATGGAAGAATACGCAGAACTCAACCACATGAAAGAAGTTCCAGCAGATGAGTTAAACCAAACCAAAGGAGTATATTACCTTCCTCACCATGGAGTACTTCGAGAATCCAGCTCTACAACGAAGTTAAGAGTTGTTTTCGACGCATCATTCAAGTCATCAAATGGAGCTTCACTTAACGATTGGTTGATGGTCGGACCAACTGAATATGAGCCACTTACATCTATTCTCATGCGATTCCGCATTTATGAATTTGTATTTACAGCAGATGTCGAGAAAATGTTCCGACAAATAGTATTACACCCGGAGCATAGAGATTATCACAGGATACTATGGCGGAGTGATCCAAACCAACCACCAAAACATTACCGACTTACGACGGTTACCTATGGAACAGCATCAGCACCATATCTTGCAACACGGTGTTTACAAGAGATTGGAAACAGATTAATGACAAAAAACCCGATGATCGCAAGGAAATTATTACACGACTTTTACGTAGATGACTTCATGTCAGGTTGTCACACCACCGAGGATGCTTACGAAATCCAAGAATCTATTACCGCCTACCTCAAGTCCTATGGATTTCATCTGCGTAAATGGTCATCAAACTACGCTCCTTTATTAGAAAAGATCCGGCCAGAAGATAGAGAAACCGTTCCATTAAAGATAGAACAAGGGGAAGCATACATCAAATTGCTTGGCATTCAATGGAACCCCATCGACGACCAGTTTCAGTTCAAGGTTTCAGTTAAAAACGAATCTGTTGGAACGAAGCGAGAAGTACTCTCTCAATCGGCACGAATTTTTGATCCAATGGGTTGGCTGGCTCCAATTGTTGTGACTATTAAGATCCTGTTCCAAAGTTTGTGGTTGTTAAACTTGAACTGGGATGATCCATTACCAACAATTGAAGCAAGAGAGTGGCGATTGATCAAAGAAGAACTACCAGAACTTGAGAGAATAAGAATTCCCAGATGGTACGGAACGAAAGAGGATCAATTTGAGCTACATGGGTTTTGCGACTCATCAGAAAAAGCATATGCTGCGGTCGTTTATTGCAGATGTGTGGATCAAAACGGCAAAGTAAGGGTTACACTAATGACATCTAAAACTAAGGTGGCTCCGTTAAATCAAATTTCTATTCCACGGCTTGAACTATGTGCCGCAGCATTATTAGCAACAGTAATCAAATCCGCTAAGGAAGCATTGGGAGATCCAAACCTGAAGACAACATTATGGACCGACTCCACGATAGTTCTAGGATGGTTATCTGCACCACCAAGAAGATGGAAAACATTTATAGCAAATCGAACAGCGGACATTCTAACTAAAACATCAAGAGAATCGTGGAATCACGTCGATTCACAGAACAACCCAGCAGATTGCGCATCGCGTGGGATGATACCATCGAAACTAGTAGCACATCAATTATGGTGGCAGGGGCCTCCTTGGTTAAGTTTATCACGAGAACACTGGCCAAACCAAGATTTAAAGCATGATAAATTCGAATTGATGAAAGAAGAAGGGAAAGCTAAGACATCAGTACTGACTACAATACCACTAAACAGCGACACTATACTACAAAATCTGGTCAACAAGATATCATCAAGCAGAAAAATTATACGAGTACTAGCCTGGGTCTTCAAATATTTAGAGAATCTTAAATCAAAATCTGATTTGAAAAACCGGAGTGAATCGGTGCTGACAGTAAATGATCTCAAAGGTAGTCGAACAAGAATTTTCACGTGGCTACAAGAAGAATATTTCATCATCGAGATAAGCGACATCAGATCAAAACGCCAACAATCAAAAAAGAGCAAAATTCGCTGTCTAAATCCGTTCATCGACCACGAACATTTATTGAGGGTAGGAGGTCGCATCGAAAACGCAGCTGCGGACTATGATACCATACATCCTATAATATTGCCGAACTGCGATTTCACCAAAATGATGATACGAGATTTACACGGAAGACACCAGCATGCTGGAGCTTCATTGCTAACCAGTATCATACGACAACGATACCACATATTGAATTGCAGACGTCTTGTGAAGGAAGTGATTAAGCGATGCAATAGATGTCGGAGATTTAATACGAAATCGAATTACCAGTTGATGGGAAATCTACCGACCGATCGCGTCCGTTACGAAACTCCCTTTTTAAAGATCGGTGTTGACTATGCGGGACCATTGCAAATGAGGCAGATTTACGGCAGGTCGAACCAAAGATGGAAGGCGTATCTTGCAATATTCGTTTGCATGGCAACGAAGGCAGTTCATATTGAAATTGTTTCAAATCTAACAACGGCAAATTTCATAGCAGCATTACATAGATTTGTGTCACGTCGTGGAGTGTGTAGCGACATCTATTCCGACAACGGTTCAAACTTCATTGGCGCAAACAACGAACTACGAGAAATTGGAGAATTCTTAAAAACTCATTCTAATCATATTCTTTCAGTTCTCGCTTCAGAAAACATAAATTGGCATTTCATTCCCAGTGCGGCACCTACGTTTGGAGGGTTATGGGAAGCAGCAGTCAAGTCATTTAAATACCACTTTAAACGCGTAATGGGCAATACAGTGTTCACGTTTGAAGAACTCAGCACCATAGCAACTCAAACAGAAGCAGTATTGAATTCACGTCCATTATGTGTGCTATCGGATGATCATATGGATGCACTAACACCCGGACATTTATTAATTGGAAGACCAATCAATCAAATACCACAACCACAATTATCCGAAGTCAAGATGTCACATCTCTCTCGTTGGCAACTTATGCAGCAAATGATACAACATTTTAGTAACCGATGGAAAATGGAGTACCTGACTTCATTACATAAAAGAAATAAATGGCAAACACCAGGCGATTCAACTAAAATCGGGGATATTGTACTGATTCGAGAAGAAAATCTTCCACCGACCAAATGGTTATTAGGGCGAGTTGAAGAAGTTCATCCAGGACGAGACGGTACTACAAGGGTAGTAACCATAAGAACGAAAACCGGAAACTTGAAAAGATCAGTTAACAAACTGACAAAGTTAGCAACGAGGTGAATTGAATCAACTGATTCAAGGCGGGCGGTATGTTGCGGATATAGCAACATTTCGTTATTCATCCAAAATAAACTAACATGTACCAATTAATATTTAGATATTCTCAATTGTAACACTTAATTATTTTAGAATTTATGATTGTACATATTTATAATTTATAATTATTTCATAATTTCAATTACTTATTATCAATTAGACTGCCATCTGCAGTACATCAATCTAGCAATGAATTGTACCTTGAATAATATACCATTTTTCTTTATTGTTAATTAGAGTGCCATCAGCATTAAGTATATAGCACTGTAGTATTGAATATCGTTTGATGTGTCTTGACTATATAAATTCAAATCGTTATTCAGCGGGTTAATATTTTTTTGTATAATTAGTAAGATTAACCAATCATGGAAAGACACAGTTTTTTTAGAGTAACTAACCAATCAAATAAAAGGATCTCCTTTTTTGTAGAAACCATATAGTTACATTATAAGTCGATCATTGTACATCAACCGAGGTTGATCTAATTAAATAAACTTATTTAAACAAATTGTGAATTTTAGTGAGTTTTGCAAGTGAAATAAAGTTGTGCAAAAAGAATAAACAGAGTTTTGTGAAGTAACCTAAATTCAGTGAAGTTATACAGTCCACATCGAACCATCGAGCTATTCAAGAATTATTCAAATGATATTATTATTATTATTATTCATTCTCATAAAATAACAACGGTGGATTATCCAGTGAATTTAATGTTCCTTTAAGGATCATCCAAGTTGTTATACATAAATATACAAAAGTTACAAAATTTACATAGATATATAAATATTATAAAAATTAAAGATAACGGAGACTTAGTCCCAAAATAATAGAATATTCGATTTAAAATAATTTTTAATATTTTTTTTAAATTGTAAGTAGGTTTCAGATTCCTTTATAAATTCAGATACTTGATTATAAATAAATGGGCCCATAAACGTGATCGATTTTCTTCCAAATTCAGTTCTAATATGATGCGAATCAATTCTGTTTTCGAGTTGAATACACATGATGAGCGTAATTAAAGTTTATATTAGACATAAATGAAGATACATTTAAGGTTTTGTACATATTAACCCTTTATTGAAACTTATATAAGACATTTATGGTCAATATCATAATATCTTCTTTGCTATATAATAACCTAGTGGAAAATAGAATTGGCAATCTGTATACTGCTTTTACACTTTTGTTTTGCTACCTTAACCAGGCTGCAGCAATTTCTGCAGCCTGGTTAAGGTAGCTGTTCCGTATACGACAAGGCCATAGCTAAGTCGCGAATGAATAAACGAAAAATAAATCATAAGCAATACCCTAGTAGGAACAAAGAAAGATAATTTTCTGAGTAACCCAACAAGTGGAGCAATTTTCTTACTTGTGATATTGATGTGATCATCCCAAAACATGTGTTCGTCAAGTGTAACTCCCAAATATTTGAATGAACTGACTCTCTCAATGTTAATGTTACTAACTTCAAATAGAGGTAAACTAGTCATCGATTTATATGGGGAATGAAATACCATATATTTGGTTTTAGATATATTGAGAGCTATTAAATTCTAATTAAAATATTCTAAAAGTATACTAAGGTCATGTTTCATATTAATCAATATACTGTCAGGATCATGGGTTTCATAAAATAAAGCAGTATCATCTGCAAATATTCTAATATGACCCTTGAGCGGCAAATAGGAAATATCATTAATATAAATGAGAAACAAAAGTGGTCCTAAAACACTACCCTGAGGGATACCACATTTTATATCTAACATTACACTTCCCACTCCATTTATCATAACATACTGTTTTCGATTTGATAGATAACTTTTCAATAAGTTGTAAGGAATTCCACTTACGCCGTAACAGTATAATTTGTTTAGAAGTAACTGATGATCAATACAATCAAATGCTTTCTGTAAATCCAAGAAAAGCGCCCCAACATATCTTTTTGAATCAAAAGCAGTATATATCATACTCCCAATTTCTGCCAAAGCCAATTCAGTTCCTAAACCTTTTCTAAATCCATATTGGTAGGAATAATAAAAATTATTATAATTTAAAAACGTTATTAAACGCGAAAATATTATTTTTTCAAGAATTTTATCGAATATTGAAAGAGTAGAAATACGCCTATAACTATTAAGTAAAGAAGAATCTCCATTCTTTAGAATAGGAATTACTTTAGCTACTTTTAAACATTTGGGATAAACACCAGTTATTAAACTTTCATTAAAAATATCAGACAACATGTTCGAAAAAAACTCAAGTCTACATTTCAGCACGCAGCTATTAATTTTTTGCGGACCTCCACCTTTACCACTACTAAGCGAACAGATAACATTACAAACTTCAGCAGGTGTAATTGGTGACAGATACATGCCGTCTGAAATCCATTTAATAGTTCCAAACCTGTGTATGTCTCTGTCGGAGGTAATAGATTCACTAATTAAGTAACCCGCATTAACAAAGAAGCAATTGAAAAGATTAGCTATCTCAAAAGAATCACTTACATATCGGCCATTAAAGAAAATTTTATCAAATTTAAGAGATTCGAGATTTTTATTAAAAAATAAGTTCACGTTCTTCCATAAATCTCTCTGATTTAAATCTGTAAACAATTTACTAAAGTTACATTTTTTAGCATAATATTTTTTAGAAGCTAATAATTTAGATACACGTACTAATTCCGATTTAAGAGCAACGTTATTAGGATTACGTTAAACTTTTTTTAACACTTTATTTATTTTTACGAATGTCACGCTAAATGTCAAGTGTGATCCACGGACATAACGGATTTTTCAGCTTAACATCGACACTTACTGTCTTTGAGTATCAATCTGTTAATTCATTATATTTTTCAACAATAATTTCTATAGTTCGGATTTTTCACATTAAATGGCATTGTAAGTAGAAAATTATTGAATAATTCATTAACTTTTACCATGTCTACTATTTTCTTCACAAGACTTTTCTTAATATACTTAGAAGTAAAGTAAAAATTTGGCAAAAGAAAATTGTGATCGCTAATAGTGAAGTATATCGTAGAATTAACGATTTTAGTTATATTTATGAAGCTAGATACGGAATGATCTAAATTTTTGTTACTTGCAGAACGAGTTGCATACGTATTTGTAGTGATCAAACCATGAGTCATCAACAGATTATTATAATCAATGACATTATACCATCTGTTTTATTAACGGCAATATTTATATCCCCAAGAAATATGTTGTCAGTACAGCGATTTCCAGATAGGAGATTATCCAACCAATTGAAAAAACAATCAACATCAGAACCTGGCGGTCGATAGATACCACATATTTTTGTATTATTAAGACGAGGAAGCAGAATTTGAATAAAATTAAATGGGTATAAGCCGTTATCCATGTTCAAGATGCAATACTCAATATCTTTTTTAATGTATAATGCAAGACCACCTCCAGTTCGATCATCTCTACAAGAAAAGCACCTATTAAAATTATTGATAGGATAGGCTATGGAATTATGACTCTGAATAAAAGTTTCAGAAATAACTAAAATATCAACATCCGATTGTAGACTATCTATGAACTCTTAACATATTATCAAATTTAACAAAATCATTCAAGCCACGAATATTTATTTGTAATGTTTTCAATTGTCGAGCATTACTCACAAAATAACAGTTAGGATACATTTGATAACGTAGAATAATTGAGGTAATGTGCGCACAAAGTGTGGCTAAAAATTCAAAATATTTTAAATTTAGATTGAAATCCCTTTAAATGACAATTTCTACTGATTTCAAAAATTTGCTATAATCAGACAACTAATAATCATTTTAAAATCTCAAAATTATTACGTCATCACGCCGAATTGTTTATTACAAATATGACGTCATCGACGCAAAATTCTGTTTTTCGTCATAAAATACATTTTCAATAAAAACCTTTAAAATATATGTACAAATTATAAATTACAATATTATTATTAAGTTTGACGTTCGAAATAATAAACAATACTCTATACTTCAAAAATAGTTCAAAAGTACTTCAATTTGTACAATTTATAGAGAAAAAATTATTAATAATTCAGTTGTGCTGATCCAGATCCTGACAGTTAATTTGTACCGACATGGGGTTTGATTATGTGAAGAAATCATAAATTGTGCATAGTTATTGACCTGTCATATACAAATCATCTCAGACATGGCACGCATCTATATTCCCGCTCTTTGATAAATTTCTATAACTCGGTCGGAAGCAGCCAAATAAATTAAATTGTATACTAAAATGGTTAACTACTAAACTAACGAATTAACATGATTCGTGTTGCAGAAGCAGTAAGATTAAATACAGAATATATTGAGAGATGGCAGTACACTGCTTTTATATTTAAATTTTTATAATAAATTCCGGTTCATCTACGAGATGGCAACTCTTAAGTGATCAGTTTTGTTTTTAATCGAAATCTTACTGCAATCATTAAAAATGACACGTATTATTATTATTCTTATTACTGATTAGTGTTACTCGTTGGGTAACGTTTTACTTTAAAAGTTAGTAAATGAACCGGGATTTATGTATAGAAGTCGGAATTTATATAAAGGGTGGTTAAATTTTAAGGGCCGATGTTGATTTTGAATAAAACACAAATTATTTAGGAAATTATTGTCAATTCTTTTTATTATGAATGGAACAAAATATCGGCCAAATGACCGCCGCGAACTCGGCGGCACACCTCCACCCGATGGGCTAAATTTTCGATGACGCTTAGGCATAATTGAGGTTCTATGCCGTTATTGTGCCGAATTAGCTCATCCTTTAGCCCTTGAATTGTTGCTGGCTTATCGACGTACACCTTTTTTTTCAAATAACCCCAAAGAAAGAAGTCCAACGGTGTCAAATCACATGATCTTGGCGGCCAATTGACATCGCCACCACGTGAGATTACACGGCCATTGAATTTGTCGCGCAAAAGAGCCATTGTTTCGTTAGCTGTGTGGCAAGTGACACCGTCCTGTTGAAACCACATATCGTCCACATCCATATCTTCTAATTCGGGCCAAAAAAGTTCGTTATCATCTCACGATAGCGAACGCCATTCACAGTAACTGCCCGACCGGCCTCATTTTGGAAAAAATACGGCCCGATGATGCCGCCAGCCCATAAACCGCACCAAACAGTCACTCTTTGTGGGTGCATTGGTTTTTCAACAATCACTCTTGGATTATGATTCGCCCAAATGCGGCAATTCTGCTTATTGACGAATCCACTGAGGTAAAAATGTGCCTCATCACTGAAGATGATTTTCTTCGAAAATTAATCATCCACTGTTGCCAATTCTTGCCACCATTCTGACCATTGACGACGTTTGGAGGCCATGGTCAAGAGACTTTAGTTCTTGAGTCAATTGCACCTTATAAGCGTATAAATGCAAGTCTTTATGCATAATGTTCATCAACGACGAGCGTGAGAGGTGCAATTGCTGGGCACGACGACGAGCTGAGGTGGACGGCTCTTCAGCCACACTATCGCGAACAGCAGCAATATTTTCTGCTGTACGAGCTGTACGAGCATGCACTGGTGTTTTAAAATCTCCACAGACCCGGTTTGCTCACACTTTTGCACGATTTTTCCGATTGTACGCACATTTGGACGATTAAATTGACCGAAAAAATCACGAAGTGCACGATATGCATTTTGATTTAAACGCCCATTTTCATAATATGCCTGAATAATTTTAACGCGTTGCTCGATTATCTTTCCATGGTTCAAATTGAGTTAGTCTGAAATTGAGAAATGTCAAATTAGATGCAGAAAAATACTTGACGTTTTTTACTTGACGTTCACATTCAACGTCGGCCCTTAAAATTTAACCACCCTTTATATAAAAACAGTGCACAACCGAAAAACAATCCATTCAAAATGTGTGTACTGCCATCTCTCAATAAATTCTGTATTTAATCTTACTGCTTCTGCAACACTAATCATGTTATTTATATCTTTATAATATACAATATAATTTCCTCATAGATGAATTGTATATGACAAGCCACAAACGATTATTATGTGACTTGCCATTTCATTTTACATTGACACGCTTTCCACCTGCCATTGACATCAAATAATATTCAAATTCGAACTGTTGTGCAAAGTTGCGGTGACCCAAATTATTAACGTCTTGAATTGCAATATGGCATGTATAGTTTTCTATACCTAGTTTTTAGAGTATGTCTTACTACGATTTGTTACTTTTGGTGATTTTTATGAAGTCCTCGTTGTTTTATAATTTTATTTAAATTTATCGGCATTCATATTAAATTGGTTTTTCTGGTTTTTAATTATTTAATTGAGTTTTAATAAAATGTGTTTAAATTTATTTAAATTATTACAACCAATTTCAAATCACAAATGTTTTCAAAACGTCACATAATTGTAGGCGTCCCCACGGTTAGGCACGTAAATTACACGATATAATTTACACGGTTATTTACATGAAATGTACATGTAAATTACATAAGTTATTTTTTACATTACGTAAAGTAAATAATGACTTTTTCATGGCAAACTGGCTATCTATTATATAATTTAATAACTATTTAATTATTATAAAAATTGACTGCGTAACGTTGAAAATAAAACAAAAAAAATTAATTTATCAAAAATTTGCGTTTATAAGCTTTCTTGTGTTGTTCCAGAAATCATCATAACTTACGTTCTAAATGCAATTAAGACATTCTGCAAAATGCTTTGAGCTTGTCAATGCATCCGTTACAACTTTCAAAAGTGTCGATCGATTACAGCGCACCGTATATAATAAATGAAGCAGTTTATAATTATAAAGTTTAATATGATAAATCAAGCTCAACTGTAAAATTTAGCAATGCCCAAAAGAGAAGGGCCAGTTTTTCTATTTCTAATGTGCTTCTTGATAATATGGCTTAAAATTTTTTCCATTTCCATCCTATATGTCAAAAACTAGTAGATAATATTCAATCCTATATTAAATTTTAATTGAGAAAATTGGATCCATGACCTTTCCTTTCAAGACAACTAATATATTATTATAAGTAAAAACATAAACCAATATAATATTCTACAATTATCTACACTCAGAAAAAAGATTACCAAATACTTAGTTAAATCAATTTGGTTGTTTGAACAAAAAATTGTGAGCTAGATAAACCAAATCTCTTGTATGTATAATTTAGAAATTTGGTATTTTCTGGTTGACTACTAATCAAAAATAATTTTTCCTTTGGTTGATTTTACAAAATAGCTGGTCACTGTTACCAATTTTATTCCACTTCTATACAATAAAATAACCATATATTTTTGCTATATTAACTAGGTTAAAATTAAATAACCATGATTTAGTTATTTAAAGTTAAAATTGTATTCAACCAAGATCTTGTTTATCTTTTTAACTAAGAGATTTGGTCGATCGAAAAACAACAAGACTTTGGCAAAATAGACTCAAATTTTTGTTTCTTTTGACCAAAGTTTTTCTCTGAGTGTACCAATTATCTACATTCTCGACATATTCTACGCCAATTGTTTATGCTGTCGACACCAAAAGCAACTGTCGATGCATTATTGACGCCTTGACGTCGAAAATTCCAAAAATCCGCGTAGACGCACAACGCTGCTGAAATAACAAGGAATTTGAGAAAGATGAATTCTGACCAATATCTCAGAAACTGCCTCAGGTAACCATTACGTATGGTTGTTTGTCTAATAAACAAGATTATACTGAGACTACATAAGGAAATTGAGGCTAAATTATCGCTTAGAATTTTCTTCATATTTTTTTTCGTATTTGCGTTTATATAAGTTTAGTCTTATTTTTGAGTTTTTCGTTTAATTTTAAAACTTTTAAAACTAAAAAACTTATTTTTAAGTTTCTAGTTTTATAACCGTAAGATTATACTTCAACTAGAAATCAAATTTGAAGAACATTTTCTATCAATAAATTTTCTCTGAAACTTAAAAATTTTCGCTATAATTTTTGAGTTTCTGCAGGCGTTTTAAGGCGGTTTTAGATTCTGATAAGTCATAATAAGCTCGTTAAATTTTTTCAATATTTTTTTGAGTTACTGCGACCATATAAATTCTTTTTAATTTTGCCAACATTTCAAAAACTTCCACCAGTAACCGACGTACTAGTGATTTTCGAATACCAAGCTCATACGGAAAGCTTATTTTCTAGAACAATAATATTTTTTTAATTTCTGTGTTCATTTAAGTTCTTTTTAGTTTCTACGTTGATGATGTGAATTAGCTTAACTCTGCCACTGATCGATTACGGATCCAATTTCTTGTATTATAGTTATTATGCCCCTCGAGTGGGGGCTTAGACCACACTATTTCGAATTCAATGACGAGGCTTGGATGTTTTGTAAAAAAACTGATTTATTTATTCTAATTATTGTGGTTATTTTATGCTGGGGAAATACGAGTAAGATCTGCCATTTCCTATCAAACAATTTTGTGTTTGGTGCCAAGGAAATACAATGTGTTATTTTCTATCAACCAAACACGTTGAGGCTACAATGTTACACATGTTCGTTGGGTTTTGTTGTATTTCACTTTGTGCATGTTTATGATGTTTAAACATACTCCCGGCCTTGACAAAAGGCAAAGTGATCAAGTTAACAATGGTCAATTCAACGGCGTTGTTTGTTTAACTGCGTTTGGCAATTTCTTTGCCTTTCTTGATGTACGTCATGTTGAGTGATTTAAGTAGATTGCAATATCTCTCTTGCTCTTTGTTGGTTGATGGCTACCTGTATGTCATCCCACTCCAGGGTATCATCTCTTTTTAATCCCAGATCTTAGGATATTCGCAATGGATTGGAATGTTGAACTTCTAACAGGGGTTCAGTGATGTTTATTGCTGGTAAGACAGAATTATTTACCGTATCGAAAAATTCTCTAATGTTTGATAAGATATCGAGATTGTAGTTTAAGAATTCCAGCCTTGAGTTGGATCGTAGTCGTAGTTGTTCCGTAAATGACATCCATGGCATCTACTTCTTCCATGAAGTAAATCCAGGAATTTGGCTCATGTAATTTTACCCATTTTAAAGAAATCTTTGTCTTTTGTATTTTGCATAGTGAGAGGTTCGATGAACGTTCTAGTATGCTTAGTTCGCACTCGTATAAATTTGTTTTCGCTGTGTAAATGATATATTGTTTGTACACCAATATTCTGTTCGGCAATGTTGTGGCATTTATTGAATTCTGCTTCAGTCATTAGGTAGAGTTGGTCCTTATGGTCATTAATTGCTAGATACTATGTTGATGGTTTGATGTAAATATACTGATCTTAACATAAAAAACACGAAGTCGACGACTGATTTTCAAAGTAAATTTTAATAATTTCATAGCATAGCATTTCATTCATGATGATTTGCCAGAGTATATTTTTGATAAAAATTTTATTTTGCGTTTTATTTTTTACAATTTCAAGTTTGATCAGTCTTAAAAAACACTCGTTATTTGTTTTCTTGGTTGATGTTACTCTTTTGTTGTCGATTCCGGATATTTCCACATTCGTCTTTTGTGTGTTGAGTCTAAGCCTCTGAGATGTCGATGATGCATGTTGCCTGAGAGCCACTATCAATGAAAACTGTTGCAAATTTGTCCATTATTTAACTTTAGTTTCACTAGCCCAGTTGCTAGAAGTCCGAAAGTCGTGTGCGCTCGATGTGCCACTGCCATTATGGCGGTATGTAAGGAATGCTGGGCTCCCTGATTGGTATTACATTGTGTTTTTGAATCACATCGTTTGTGGATGAAATGTATTAAACACCTTTTGCACAATTCTGCTTTTATTTCAAAATCATGTCTCCATTTTGGGCGAAGGTTTTTACAATTTATACAATTTGTGACTAAATGATTACCCTTACAATATCTACAGTATTCTTGGATTGTACTGTAGTGAGTATAAGACGAATTCCTTGGAAAGTATTTCATCTTATTGATGTTGTAGACAGCTCCTTCGATTTAGCCTCCTTGCTCTCAATCATTTCTAATGACTGGAATCGAGTTTCTAGGAATTATGAGTTTCGCTGTCTAATTTTGGCAGCAATAATTCAAATAATCCGGCATGGATCCGGCATTGTAGAGTTTTTCTAACGGTGTCGACTAGTTTCCTTATTGGGGCTGCTGATTCTGTTGGACACGCTGGTATGTTTAGCACTTTCTTCGTGTTTGTTGAGATAAGTAATCGTTTATTGCTGTAGCGTTGTTGCATCGTACTCCATGCTGTCATATAATTGTCCTCTGTGATGTTAAAGGAGGTTTGTAGACCAGCTGCTTGGCCTGTTACACCACTTTTTAAGTAATGCTTATTTGTAATGTTCAGTAGTTCTTTAGTATTGTACACTACTTGGATAAATATGTCTCTAAATGTTACCCAATTTAGCTAATTCTCATTGAATATAGGAATGTCCATTTTTGGCAGTTTAATTTGTGGAGTTAATTTTACCGCATCTCCTCCGACTTGATGTAAGTCTTCCAATTTGTCTTCTAACTCGGCTACCATGCAATCATACTTCATTTCCCAATCAGTATATTGCTCGATGTATATAGAGTTATTTTGATTTGTACATGCAGCTTCTGGATGTGATGCTGCTATATTCGATTCAGTGTCCCAATTCTTTTGATGTCTTGTTGATCTTTGGAGCTGCCTCTCGTTTTTCTATCAGTTGCTTGTACCCAATTTTTAATAGTCTCATTTAAACAATTTATTAGGTCGCTATAGATGTCCTTTGCAATTGTTCGTGTTGTATTTCAATACTCATGGTCCTTATTAGATGTAAATTGTTGACTCACGATTTGGGCATTTAGTTTAATTTCGTTATAAAGTTCGTAGAAATTTTTATTTTCGTTTGACAATCTGGACCATCTTTTTTAAAATTCTATTTTGTCTTTTGGATTTGAGCACCAATCTCGCTATGTTTTTGTGCTAAATCTTCGAAATCCATTGTTTGAACTCACTTTTCTGTTGAACTTAGAATTTTAATTATTACTCACTTATTTCCGACAATAACTAATTTTCGAAGATGAGAAATGTAGTTTCTGATTCGTTTAAGTTCGCTCGAAGGGCCAATGTTTGTCCGGCCTTAGATAATTAGTTGATTTACTCTCAATGTTTAAATTAGGAATAGTGCGCCTACCTTGGGTGGAGGCTTAGACCACTATATTTCCAATTCAATTACGAGACTTGGATGTTTTGTAAAAGAACTGATTTATTTATTCTAATTATTCTATTTATATACAAAATTACACAACTGATTACACTAACAAATTATACAATTAAGTTGTTCGGCACTTATAATTTACACAAACTTGTAGTTATTTTGTGCTAGGCAAATAAGATCTGCCATTTCCTATCAACCAAACACGATGAGGCTACAATGTTACACATGTTCGTGTTGCATGTTTATAATGTTTAAACATTGGGGTATTGTATTCCAAGATGTTCACGCATGATGTTAGACCCCACGAGCTAATAGTAGACACAATTATTGTGTTATATTTCTTATATGGACTTTGTGAATTCGTTTTCCGGATGTGCTTGTAACGATAATGTTATTAGCTCTTGTAACCGTGTCTATTTTGAACTTTGGTTTAATTTTCGCAATAATTCCTTCCAGACAATCCTAAAATTCCTTTTCTTGTTTCAGAACTTCAGTTTTATCCAAATTAGTACATCGTCGATCATCTCTTGAAGCATTTTATAAACCAAACGGAAGATGTAAAAACTGATATTTTCCGTTCATTGTTGAAGACAATGTTTTTTCTATATCGTCTTCCTTTATCCTTATCTAGTGGAATCCAGCCTTATGATGGTTGATGGTTTTGACACATTTAAAATGTCCAATGGAATTGGATATGAATCTGTTGTTGTGATGGAGCTTTTTGAAGTCGATAACCGTTCTATAGTTTTTGATTTGTGAGGCATCCACCTTTTTATCGACAACCCATATTGATGAATTATATGAGCTGTTACGAGTTATAGCTCGTAGTTATAACTTGTATGTTTCTCGATTTCTTGCCTCATATTGTAAGAATATGGGGAAGACTTTGTGTATGTAGGTTCTGCGGTAGTTGCCTTAATTCCAGCTGTTACTCCTCGGATTTCCTTGTTTTGACATGACGATTTGTTGTGCAAAGGGATTTTTGTATTGCGGATTATTATTTACAAATTGCATTTTCTATCAATTATTGATTCGAGTTCTTTCAATATGCCGTCTCCTATTTTTTCAATAATTTTGTTGATTCCGATACTTTTGAAGTATTATCCGCTAATTCTTCTGTTTGTGCCAATGTCACCCCCGCCGATCTTATTGTAAATTGCATCATGGCAAGAACGATATTATCGACTAATTCAGGCTTTTTTCGAAATTTTTGTTCATATTTAAGGGGACTTCCGTTTTTAAGCTTGCATTCTATGTATGGTATGTTAGAAAGGCTTGTACCATACAATTTACTTCGGAGTCATCTTACATGTACTGGTCATCGATAAGCGATTCATCTTCCGTGTTATCGTTGAATAGTTGGTTGTAATATTATTCTACGTGTTGTCTTTCGATATATGAATGATTCGTCAAGATGTAAATGTTTTCGTTTTCCACTTTGGTTCTCGGTTACCTTTGGTATACCTTTGGCTTCATTCCAGATATAAAAGAAAGACTAAAAATGAAATTACCAACGAGCCTGATGTACCAAGTTATCTCTGGACATGGTAAGTTTAAAGCAACCTGCAGAGGTTTAAGATAACAAACCAGTGTCAATGTCTATGTAACACATCTATGACCCCCTGTCGGTGTGCAAAACTCATGGGCCGACCCATCTTCCATGCTGGTATAGGCTGGCATGGAGCTTGCAATGTGCAGATGGTCTTAAAATCGGTCCTATAGCCGTACGTCCTCGAGTTGGCCGCAAGGCGTAAAGTAAGGACGTTAAAAGCATAACCGCGGAAGAGCAGGGTGAGCCTTGAGCCCCAAAACAGATCGCATAGTTACCAATAAAAAAAAAAAAAAAAAAAAAAATGTCTATGTGGATCGGAAGTAGAAGTCGTTAAGCACATACTTTTGGAATGTAACGAGGTGACGGTTATGTCACTAAAACATAAGTGGCTTGGTATTATGCACATACAAGAATTACCACTGCCTATATTTCTAAGCAACGATTTACTCCCGACGTTTCAGCCATATTGTGCTGAACTGATCAACGTCTTAAAAGAACGGAATGTACATGTCTCCCCGTGACTAGGGACGGTATAACGTTACAATTTTTGAATTATAACGGCTGAAATGTAAAAGCACTGGTATCGGTTAACAACGATAATTGATTAACATTAAATATTGGCTAAGTAAACTGATACAAATTTGAATAATTCTTACTTTAAGGTTACACCTAGGTATAAATATTGACGAAAATTTTGCGGAAATGTTGACTACGATGAATGAATGAATGGTATTGTACTCGTATACTATCATTTGTTAGCAGATTTGGTGAGTTGGTGTAATAAATTTGGTTGATTGGAGTAGTCACCACATTTATGATGTTTCTTTTGTGTATTTCCAGGTTTTTGAAATTCAGGTTCTGAGTTTCCTAACAGGATGTTTACGCTTGGAGTAGTGTGGTCAGTTTTTGTATGATGAGCATTTTTGATAAATGCTTGTTCAACCTTTGGATGAAAACATCCAAATCCATGAATCGCCCTCCGTTTTGCTTTTATTTAGTATCAGGGCGTACTGGTGGTGGACTGTTGCATAACATGTATCCACTGTTAAGTTTCGTTGCATTAATATGCTTAGCAGCTGTTCTCATTCTTGGTGTTCTCTTAGTGGGTTGGGTTACCATCAAATAATTACAATTCCTTTACACAGTCGGGCAGCTTGCTAATATCATTTAACTCCTGTTCGCCTTTTGGTGTCACCAATGTATTTGCTGTGGTTGTTGGAAATACTGGAATTTCTAGTTTGTGCAGTTGTCTTTCAATTTAATTTATTAGATCAATTTTGTTAAGGACGTGTATTTTATTAAACAAAACTTTTTTTTAATAAAATTTATGATTTGTAAATTATGTAATTATTTGATTATGGTATTCTTTGAAAATTTATTCTGATTTTATCACATATAATTTTATAAATTAAGTTTTGAAATTATGTTACGGTAAATAAATATTTCGGTTTCGTCCAGCATAAAAATTTTGTGGTTGATTGCGGACTGATTCTGCTTATTGCCTAACTGCGACGTGTGTCTTCTGATGGGTCAGTTTTAATTCGATCACAGTTACGAATTGTTATCCGTTACCTAGAATCGATGACCTTTTGTATTTGGGCAAGAAGCCCTTATTCTGGCCAACGATTGATTTAGAGTTTAGTTGCGGACTGGTTAGTGTTTGCAATGAAGGCCGGGGCAAGATCGCCTTCATTATGTTATTTGATTTATACGGGTATCAGCTCAAAAGAATACCGTTCGGGTAGAAAAATGCTCCGGTGATATTTCAACGATTTATCAACCGATTTCGAGGTGGTCTTTCTAATGTGACAATTGTAGCGTATTTAGATGATATAGTTGTGAATTCAGACAGTTTTAATCGATATTTAAGAGCGTTCTTTACTAAATTAAATTTTTTCTTGAACCTAAACCTAAAAATTTAATTTCAATATGTTTATTTTTAATTTTTTTTACTGGTCGAACTGATCTAATAAAAAACTCTCTATCTGCATACCAAATAACCCTTAGCCCTCTATTGGCTATTTTCTGAGTTTTCATAATATTTTTTGGTAATTATGGGTAATCTGGTTTTATTTAAATTTTTTTATTTGAAATATTTAAAAACTAACAAAGCTAGGCACGAAATTATGGCACCGATTGATCTGGATCAGTTCAATTATATGGAAAACTTGATCCAAATTTTAATTTGAAATATAGTAAGCGCCTTTTTATTATTTCATGAAACATTAACTGAACCGGATCAGATCAAGCATCAAGAATCACAGCTATTATTGCGATGAAAAAATTGAGTTTATTGTTGTAGTATATTCTAATCGAGCTTGCACAACTTCTCCAAGTTTGAGAGTTAATAACAAACTATTAAAAAAAAATTCGAGAAAAGGTTATAGTTTTGACCTTTTCTCGAAAAATTTTCATAATAGCTATTGAACGAGTTTTTCATAATAGCTATTGAATAGCAAAAAACGAGGAAGAAAATGGCCCCCACGAACCTGCACAACTTACTCTTACTTTAGTAAAGAACACTTTTAAGTGATCTGGAGATGGTTTTCCAAAGATTATAGCTTTTTAAGTTGCGAGCAAATCGAGAGAAGAGTTATTTTTTTGTCATAGTGTTATAACCCACGATGGGATAAAAATTGACACGAACAAGAGTCTGCGATTTTGGACAATAGTCCGCTAGTCAACGTATCACAAGTTTGCAACTTTTTACAAACCTGTTCGTGGTACCGAAATTTGTTCACATATTTTTCTGATGTCGCTCGACCTTGAATAATTTGATAAAAAAAAATACATCGTGGATCTGGGATGAAGCTGCAAATTCTGCTTTTGAAAATGTATAGCGTTTTTCATCGGATGCTCCGGTTTTGCGGTAAATGGATCCTAAAAATCGTTTATTCTGATGACTGATGCAAGTCGTTATGTTTTGAGTGCTGTAATATTACAAGGTGGTGAAAATGATTGAAGACCAGTCGAATAAGAAGCCGTTTCTTAATCGCTGCGGAAAGAAACTAAAGCACCACTGAATGGGAAGAAGTCCTGAAATTGTAGTTCGGACTGACAAACCGCTGAAAGGAGGCGCCAAGTTTATAATGGCAATTAAATAATTTAATTTAACATTTATTTATAAGGCAGGAATGTTGAAAATGATAGCTGATACATTGTGTTAATCACCTACAACATATGAGCTGATTTTTAAATTCAGTGCCCTTGAGATTGATTTTCTACAGCGAAGACCAACCAAATTAAGAAGAAAGTAGGTGGAATATAAAGAGTGTCGAAGATTATCTATAGACTAGAGAAACCTGATGACCCGAATGACGAAAATTATTTTTGTCTGCGATATCTTATGGAGCAAGGGGTGCTTTATAACAGTTAAGAAGTCGAAAAATATCCACTAGTAGTACCCACATTTTTTGCAACCATATTTTACCGCCAGAAATTATGGAGTTAACCGAATTATGTCGAATATTGATGCGAGATATTTCTGGCAATGTGCCTTTCTGTTACCGAGTTTTGATGTGATTTTGTGGGTTATCAGAAGCATAAACTTTAAAATTTGAAGCCCAGCGGGATTTTAAAAAACTCTGAAGTTGCTACACGGCGAATGGAACTATTTGCGCTCGTCTCGGCAACGGCTCTGGATTGTACAAAAATTATGATTGATCCTGGCGACTAATTTCTGACAATGGATTTCCGACAAGTGTGCGAAATAGTCCAACATACTAGGTGTTTTTTGGAAATTGAGCCAGGACTAACCCCATTGTGTGATCTCCATCGGATGGCCCGCCATAAGCGAAACCTGAAAATTCAGCTGGTAATTTTAGTTACAGATCTTCATACTGAGTGACCGAAGTATTTATAAAGCAATAGATTCGCTATGAACACTAGGCCACTAATAAAAACCCAGCGTTCCTAACATTCTGAATGGAGTAGCAAATCGACATTATTATAAATCGGAGAACTTCGAGCCACAGATTTCCGTTTTTAAAGAAGTTACAACGAGTGATGAAGGATGCTTGCGAAATCAATGAACGAGGGAAGGATCAGAGCAATGCAATGAAAGGATTTGGTAGGGAACTAGTTCTCAGGTGTTACAGGCGGTATTTTATCTGCAAAGTTGCCACTTCAACTACGAGTGAAGCGGAAACCGCGGATCGCGAAAAAACCATAATAGGTAATTATCATGTATCGGAATAAACCTTGTATTGTGGAGGAACATTAACAATCACGTTCTACAATTCTTGTTCCTATACGGTTTCTCAGAATCAATTTTTATCATAAGCACTCAAAACTTAATCAATGCTGACTTATAAATAATATTACTAAGAGTTAAAGTTAATGTATATACGAGTAATTATCTTGAAAAGTGAAAATTAGAAAAACAAAAACTGTATTCTAAATCAGAGGTAGATATTTATTGTTGTTGTAAAAAACTCCCTAATTCCTCCGTGGTGCAAGACAAAAGTTCTCTTAGAGCAGCTTCCCTTTCAGCAACAGCTCGCCACTTCTTCTTCTCGCCACTCGTTTTCCTTGGTTGTTTTATGAAATTTAAGCAGGAATAATGATTTTTGATTATACGTGACAGTTTTACCAAAAAGCCGATAGATTTTATTTTTTCTTTTAGAAATGATAGAAATGAAGTGATTCGAGTTCTGAGTATAAGAGTCAGATAAGATACGTAATGCAAACATAAAAGAGATGACTGCCGCCAAATTATGGCTTAAAGTAGTTGCTCGGATTCCGGAGTCTTCGGAATTTTATTCAACGTCCTTTTATCATAAAAATATCAAAAATTTTCTTTCACCCTGATAATGTCACCACACACATTTTATGTAAATTAAAACCAAATAAAGTTAAAGAGAACCTCCTCAAAAATATATTAAATTTAAATTCTCACGAACCGAATTTATTTATTCATAAAAAGTCGAAAGTATAAAATGATTTACATTAAATTTTGAATTTAAAACATCCAGTAATAGAAAATTACACATACTGGGTCGTGAATTACTAACTGAGCACATACTCACTAAAATTAAATTAAGTGGAATACACAAAGTCGTTTACATGACGGACAACCAGGCAGAGAATAAAATTTAAATTTATATTCATAAACATAAAACATGAATATGTATTTCGTTTAGCATAAAAAATGTATTTTTTACTACCAGAATCGTATCTCCGCGTACGTTCACAGTGCCATAGTATGTAAGCAGATTTGTATGGGGTTTCACTTAACTGCATGTACAAAGTACTTGTACATTTTTATCATATAAATACTAATCATATTTAATCGTATTCAAAATGTTATTTATCGACCCAGCGAAATAAAAAGTGCAGCTTACACGGATCGAAATCAGCTGAAACGGAAATTTAGTTTGAAGGTAGGCGGTTTACAATTATTTGATTAATTAATGTTACATTTATAAAGAAGGGGTCATACACTTAATTCTAATATTACCACACAAATTAACGTGTTGATTTATTTAATTTAAATTTTTATTCACTTTTTATTTAACATTTGTTTATAAAATGGGTTGCCTAGCTGTTGGCTTGAGACGGTGCAATGGTGAAGTTTTATGAGCTTGTATTGTAAATGTGCTCAGTCAAACAAAAAATTTGATTTATTTTTTTATTTCAAACAGCAAGATTACACATAACTTTACATAATCATTAAAATGTTGTGCTTCATTAACTCCATCACATAATTCAACTGATTTAAAATTTCGCAGATATATCGTATACGCGAGTATTAAAGTGCTGATTTCTTAACTTGAAAAATAGTTTAAGCCCTTTGATGCGTAAATCTTTTAATTTATTCGTTTTACATTCATAACAACAAAACACAATGTATAACAGATTATTATAAAGGTAGGTACCATTTTAATCTGCCCAAAAAACATAAACGTTTTTTGGCATGAAATTCGATTTCTTTTGAATTTTTTGTATGAAAACGTTTGGATATTTATAATCAAGCCGCGGCGCGTATTGTTGTAAATCAAATGTATGTTGTGTTGTGTACAATGTAACTGAAATGTTTCAGTTCGGTTTGATATTCAAATGAAGGTTATACAAATTAAAGGTGGTTTTAAAATTAATTACGTTAAAATTTGTGTATGAACCATATACACTAAACAAATATCTTATTCAGGTTATATACTCGTATAATCTGAAATTCGAAAAGAAAAATTATCCAACCGGATACAGCTTTAATTATCAATGAACTTCCAAAATTTGTATACATTTAAATTTTATACCATAATAGGATGTTTGTTTTTAATATTTTAGATTAAAACTATTGTTTTGATTAAATAATTCATTGTTCTACGGAATTAAGTTGTGCGTTGGATGCGAAAGGTGAACGCTATTTTATTCTTTAAAGCTGTCCGGAACAATTATTAATTTTTTTAGCAAACGAATTTGAAAATTTCGTTTTGAGAAATTACCCCTTTTATTTCTCAAATATGTTTGAGTTTCTGGTCAAATTTTTAACCGAGTTATGAAAATAAACCAAGAAAACTGCAATTTAGTTGAGTTCCAAAATATTACTTAAACTATCAGATTGCCTCTTCTGAACATACTGTTATTTATTTATTATTTATTGATTTATTATTTATTTATTATACAACAATTTTGTTAACCATCGCATCCCCTTTGAGCATATAAGTTCATTTATAAGAGCGTGCGTGGTTCATAAAATCCAAATACAGTTTGCCAATATACTTTCTTTGGTATGCTTCATGCACATTGGTTGTGTTCATGCTGTATCCAAAGTTTCTATCTTTTCAGTTTCTCCATAACCTAGTTTTTCCCTGATCCATTAGATACCACAAACGTCCAACAAACTGAATATTTAAACTTAAAAAAATAAAAGCATCGCTTCAAGTATAGATTGTGTCCTAACATTAGTTTTCATTAAAATTCGGAAATTTATCAATACTGGACGTTGTTGTAACCTATATACCAGAAAAACTCGTATCCCAACCCGGTTTCATTTGAAAGGCAATAATGTGAAGATGGTTTTAGACCATGAAAACAATGCATTAGGCACATTCCTGAAATCGATTTTCGACTTTTTCAATACGAATATTTTCAACCTCATCAAAGGGTGGCGTTACTCGCAAATGAATTAGAAACATTAGTGTGAAGTTGGCGCATAATACAGACTGTCACCACAAAAAAACAATGATTTGTCATTCTCATCAGAAAGTTTTATCATTTGTGGTTATTATCGCGTCGATCATGTCAAATAACCGAATTAGAAAATATTAAAAACCCCAATAAAAAGTAAAAAGAAATATTTGTTTTCGTGAAATTTAGCCGAAAGTTTCCAGCTGAAAGATGGTAACGCAGATATTATCTTTGCTACCCCACCGAAAGATGGTAATGTATTATGTTTTCCATCCCAACAGGAAACATTATAATACCGGGTGGGTCATCAAACTTTTTTTTGAACTAGTGGATATTTTGAGTATGGTAAGGGTTAAATCACTTCTGATTTGACAGAAAGCTAGTTTTATTCTGCCGCTGAACGAAAATGGTTGCGAATTCATGCTTAAACAACGCTGGGAAATATTGAAACATTACTTCGAAAATCATGGTAATGTTGCAGAATGTGTGCGAAAATTGTGTGCGGTTTTCGGAAGAAACGAAGCGCCGAGAGCTCCATATGTGCTTTATTTTGTGAATAAAGTTAAAGAAACAGGCTTGCTAATTAATAAACCAACACGAACCAAGCAGCAAACCAAGCGTACACCTGAACATGTTAAAGCTGTAGCCGAGAATGTGCGTGAGTCGCCGGGAACGTCAACTCGTCACCGAGCTCAAGAATTGAACATTTCCCGCACAATATTGCAACGAATTCTGCATAAAGACCTTGGTATAAAACCGTATAAAGTTCAATTGGTTCAGGAATTGAAGCAAAGAGACCACCCATTGCGTTTTCGGTTCGCTGAGTGGGTTTGCGATCGACTTGAAGAAGTTGCCGATTTTGGCAAAAAAATCATCTCATCGGATGAGGCGCATTTCCATTTTGGCGGCTATGTAAACAAGCAGAATTGTCGCATTTGGGGCACGGAGAACCCGCACGTGATCGTAGAGAAGCCGATACATCCTCAACGAGTAACTGTTTGGTGTGGATTTTGGTCCCCTGGCATCATTGGGTCATTTTTTTTTAAATTGAGCATGGGGCCGCCGTTACTGACAATGGTGCGTACTACCGCGCCATGATAAACGATTTTTTGTTCCCGGCACTTGAAGAGGAGGACATAGGCAACATTTGGTTTTAACAAGACGGCGCTCTGTGCCACACAGCACACATTTCAATTGATCTTTTGCGCACTGTCTTCGAAGATCGAATTATCAGCCGAAATGCTGATGTGATTTGGCCACCTCGGAGCTGTGATTTGACGCCGTTGGACTATTATCTTTGGGATGCCGTCAAAGATAAGTGTTACGCCGATAAACCAGCAATGATTGGCGCTCTAGTCAGATTGGTTTTCATAGTGGAAAATCTCGAATGGTGGATGATTTTATCGTCAGATAAAGGGAAAAATAAAAATTTCACCCCTACAACCCCATCACACTTACCCCTAATCTATAATCAATACCTACCTATGATCAAGTGCCAGTGAATTAACATAGTTGTATTGGCGTCCATCTGACAAAATCTCGAATGATGGACGATTTTACCTTCAGAAGAAGGAAAACATAAAAATCTCACTCCTTTAACCTCATCAGCCTCACCCCTAACCTATAATTAAAAACTACCTATGATTATGGGTTATCGAATCGGCCAAGTCAGATTGAAGTCCAAGCTGCAAAATCTTTAACGACGCAAGATTTTATTGTCAGAAGAAGAGAAAACTAAAAATTTCTCCATTATAGCCCCGTCCGACTTACCCCTAACCTATAATCAAAACCTACCTATGGTCATGGGCTATCGAATCGGCCTAGTCAGATTGGGGTCCATGTCGGAAAATCTCGAATGATGGACGATTTTATCGTCAGAAGAAGGAAAAAATAAAAATTTCGCCCCTACAACCCCATCAGACTTACCCCTAATCTATAATTAAAATCTACATATGATCAAGTGCCATCGAACAAACAGTCACCTTGATAATTAGTAAACTTCCTTATCGACATTTTTCGGCTGTATGAAACAGATATGGCATTTCACACCTATAATTGGCGTGGACTTCGTTAATTTCCGTAATCGGATATCTATTGGGAATAGAAACAGAATTTAGTTTCCTATAATCGATCACCATTCTATATTCCTTTTCGCCAGACGGAGTCAGTTTTTTTGGGACAATCCAGACCGGAGAATTGTAAGGGGATCTTGTAAGGCCTTGTTATACCTTCGTCCAATAATTATCTAACTTGTTTCTCGGCCTCATTCTTTAATGCCATATGATATGGATAGAGTTTCGGGTAGACCGGACTATCTGAATTAGTGCAGATTTCGCCCTTAATTCTCATAATATACGTTAGTTTCGTGTTCTTTTCGTTCTCATAATATACGTTAGTTTCGTGTTCTTCTTTAAAAAGACTGGAACTGTTTTTTATAATGCTCTTTAGTCTCATCATACTAAGGATCTTTATAAAAACTTACTTATTCCGTCAGGGATTGAACGTTGTTATATTCGTCGTAAGTTACTACTTCCTGTTCAGGAGAATAACTTATTCGGGATTCGGTTCGGTTTTGTAAACTCACTGGAATGTAGTCAGTTCTGATTTTTGTTGGTTAACGAAGGGACGATTTTCAGGAAATTGATTGTTTCTTGGTCGATTTGCGTTGTTAACTTGTTAAGATTGCGTACTATGATCTCTCGTAGGATTTGGTGGAGGTATATGTTGCCTTCGTTCGATATTTTGACAATTTCTGTAGGTGAATTGAGCACAAAAATCGAAATTCTTTAATTTGAGACATAAATGAAGGGCTTGTGGAAGGTCGACTGGTTCTCGGCAGTTTACTAATTGAGATAGGTCTCCTTTCAGTCTTTGAACAACGGTGTCGAAAGCTTTCTCTCTGTAAGATTGAGTCATGTAGGTAAGCGTTTCCTATTTGCATGCCCGCCAATTTGTTGAATATTAATCACAGGTGTTGGTAAACCGCATGATAAAATTGTACTATTACCCTGTACCTAAGTAGTCATTTGGTACTCAAGAGCACCTAAGTCTGGTTTGTCTGCATTAGGCATAGTCAAACATTCAGAAATCTTCCAATTCAGTGACGTATTGTAAGATTCTAATGCAATGTCTGCGCATGTCCTGTAATTTATTTCTTACAACACTTACTATACCGTAGTATGAGAAGTTCATACATTTTTAAAATTCGGTATAAGCTCTTCCGCAAAGACCTTAATTTTCCAGCTTGCCCCGAGAACCGCCTTAGATTATTAACGGTTAAAGACATTGTCCTGTTCTGCAATATTTCTGTCTGCGTCGTCTCTAGTTAGAATGTTTCTGAGATGGGTTGATTCATCAGATGAGTTCATTGATCAGATGAAACTTCATACTTTTTTCGTAAACTGAACTAATTGGATAAATTCAGACCACAAATTCAAATATTTTGGAAAAATTATCATTCAGAAGAAGACCAACATTGGACTAAAATATTATAAATAAATGTTTCAACAGTACCGACACTGTTCAGTTTTTCAACATTTAAGCGGAAATAATTATTTTTGACACAAAAATGTTTTTCAATTAAATTTGGGCCCAGACAGATTGATTGATTGGATTGAAACTTCAAACTTAAGATTTTTCTATAAATTTGGAAATCCCAGTGATTTTTAGCTGGAATCAGTTCACCAGAAATGGCTGCTTTCATCTGAGCTTTTTCGGTACCTGCAAATATTTTGGAGTTCTCGGTAGTGTCAGTCTCTTTTGATTAATTTAAACATTTGTTTGGATTGGGAGGTACCGGGTTCGAATCCTCGTAGGGGCAAGGTGTAAAAGTGATTTTTCAGTATCATATTTCGATCTGTATGATAAAGATGAACACAATAACCACTCCCATCTCTTTCTCGGTGCGCTTTTCAAGTCTTACTCTACGCCGTTGCCAGCCAATTTAAGGGTGTACGGTTTTAGGTCTGACTTTCGTAAAACATTAGACGAAAGTTGGTTAGGACGACAGACGTCCTTAAATTAGCTGCCAACTGTGTAAAGTAGGACTTGAAAAGGAAATCGCGAAATAGATGGTAGTGCCTCGGCTTTAGAATTAATAAGAAATAAAATTAATAATAAAAGCAATCATTCTACGACAAAAAGTTACCAAAATCTAATAATTCAAAGTTTTCATCTGTGTCTTAGAACAATGCGTTAAGCATAAAATATAGTCGTCTGAAGCAGCCAAAGCTTGAGTTCTCGTAAAAATGATGAAATTGACGGAGTCTTCTAATGCCAACTGGCAGAGCATTAAAGAAATATGGAGCAGCAACAAATTATAGAGCGTCGATAATGTGTTCACTATTAAATTTAAGAATATTGTGTAATAATTTAAAATTAGCACGGAGATTATAACGTTCATCAAACCTGAAACTGCGTTCATCACTCCGCATATAAACGGGAGTGTTCGGTTAGACATAAACAAGGGTCATGATGGTTCATAACGCCCTTTTCTTAATATTATCCGAATCATAAATTCCTGTTCGTCGACTCGTATTACAATTTCTCCAACATAATATACCATATTCTAGCTCGTACAGACAGAGATCATATATTTCAATTTAGCTACATGAGTTGTCCATTTTAAGATTAGTAACTAATGGAGTGCCAAGATACTTGAATGAGTAGACTATTTCGATATTAAATCACTCCGAATGAAACGACGATAATTAGGCGTTGCTAGTATACTGAATGTTTTGAGAAACATAAATTTTGTTTTTCACTTAGAAGAACCAAATGATTTTTAAACCAGAAGATCGCAAAATTTTGAGATCGCAATTCAGTTTTACAACTACTGCAACAAAAGAATTACTGCTAAAAGCTAAAGCTAAGTCATCTAAGTATTAGAATAAAATAAAAATAGCATGGGACCTAACACAGAGCTTTGGGGTTCTCCGATGTTCATACTTTTTGAGGCACTGAGATTACCATTGACATTAATTTGCGCTTTCTTTTTAAGATATGAATTGAACCACAAGTTCGATAGGCCTCTAAACCCAATATCGGATAAAATCGTTAAAAGACGCACGCGATGCATCATATCAAATGCGTTTGCAGTGTTGACAAGCAGACCAAATCAAGCTTTACCGCCATTTAGTAGATGTAACTGAAAAATTCTAACAATCTTGTCTCAGTGTTATATCTAGTCTCGGTTATTGACTCGGTTTTTCACGGTTTTTTAGAGAATTTTAAGAATAACAGATTGGATAACAATGGACCGATAGTTTTATTTTGTATAGCGATCACCACTATTAAAGATCAAGATGATCGTGGCAAGCTTTAGTCTATTCGGAACAGTTCCTTGAATGGCGAGGAGGTTAAAAATGTGTCTCAGAATGAGAGATGCATGTTTTGAATGGATGGATTTCAAAAATAAAATTGCTCAAGAGATCTTAATAATTCTATCGAGCTGTTGCAATGATGTGAAAAAATTAGCATCAAATAAATTTAAAGATTAAATTTTCAACCAACAAAAGTTCACTTTGTTGATTTTCTGAAATTTAACTGGGAATAATGATTTACTTTCTTTTACATACATAAATAAGATATATACGTTAGTTATCATGAAAAATGTTGATCTCGAGATTTTTGCAGAATTGCCATTTGCTATATCGCCGAAGATAAAAAAGTATTTTTTTTTAAATCTGTGTGTGTGTGTGTGTGTGTGTGTGTGTGTGTGTGTGTGTGTGTGTGTGTGTGTGTGTGTGTGTGTGTGTGTGTGTGTGTGTGTGTGTGTGTGTGTGTGTAGGCGGGTTACAGTCTAACGGTTTCTGATCGGAGTGGAACTTCATGCATTTTTAATAAATTTGCAGATGCCAGTGATTTTTCGCCGAAATCGGATCTTCAGAAGCAACAGCTTCCATAGAAGCTTTTTCGTTTTTTGAAAAGTATTTGCTTGAAAAATAATTATAAACTAAAACATTCAACATTATATTGATATCGGTTTACCGGAAGTGACAGCTTCGAAAGGAGATTTTTCGTTTACAAAAAAAAACGGTTATGAACTAACAAATCTAAATTATATTTGCAACCACACCGGTCGTGATCAGTTTTCCAAAATTTTTGCGAACATACCGATTTATGGGAAAAAACTGTTTTTCAGTAATAATTTGGTTGCACAGTGAGTCCATACGAATTGATTGATCAAGATGAAACTTCATACTTAAGTTTTTTCCATAAATTGGAAGATGTCAATGATTTTTGGCTGAAATCGTTCCACCGAAAGTGGCAGCTTCCCTAGGAGATTTTTTTCTTTTTTTTGCAAATAGTTTGAAAAATAAATAGCATTCACGAAAAATCGATTACAAATAAAAAGTTTCTTCACTAAATTTTAAACCAAATTAGTTCAGGCACATTTTAAATTTTACCGGAAATGACCAGACGGATTAACTATTCGGAATAATTCATACTGAAGCTTTTCCATAAATTGGGAGATCATACTAAATGTGGTAGGCATCTGTGTATCGGAAGTGGCAGCTTCCGTAGAAACTTTTAAAATTTTTGCAGTGAAGTAAATTTTTAGCAAGGGATAATGATTTTGATTATACAAGACAATTTTTATCACAAATCCGGTAGGTTCGATTTTTCGATTTCCAAATTAAGCGTGGTATATTTAAATTCTTTGTACATTTGCCGTAAGATAAAGTCGTATGTTGGTCACTACAATTTCACCCCCTCCGTTTTATTTTTTCGCTTTAGAAATAAAGTGTTGTGTAATCGAGAAATATGTATAGGTTTATGGTAAAAGGGAGTAAGGTGTTGGCGAAAACGTATCACCCTTTTATTTTTTACGTAGTAGAATAAAGTAGTTTTCTTAGAAAATTTAAACCTTAAGATTTCAGCAGATTTTCCATTCGCGGCGATAAACGTAACAAAAAGGAGTTTTTAAATAATCTTGGTGTGTGCATGTGTTTCTGTGTGGCTGTATGCCTGTGGATGTTCATGTGTGTGGTTCCGAGCAGAGACTACATATCTGTGTTCTCTCTACAGCTCAGACGGGTTGATTGATCGAAACTAAACTTCATACTTAAGGTGTTTTTTTATATTGGGAGATTTTTTATATTGGGAGATCCCAGATGGCTGAAATGAAACCCCGGAAGTGGCAGCTTCCACGCAAGCAATTCCATGATTTGCAAACTATGGAACAAAAAAATAAGTATTAGATAATTTTTTAAATTTTACCAAAAATGACAGGTTTTGATAAAAAATACTTTATTTCCCAAATTCATGTCCAAGCGAAACTTGACTCGGATACTTTTTCCATAAATTTGAAGATCCTTGCGAAATTTGGTGGAAAAGTGTATACTGGTAGTGGCATCTTCCATGGAAGCTTTAAATAAATTTCTGGTGAGACTAAATGTTCAACCAACAAGGTCGACCTTGTTGATTTTTCTGAAATTTCAGCAGGGATCATGTTTCTTCATTATACAAGACAGATTTACCAAAAGTCCGGTATGATAAATTTATCGATTTAGAAATCAAGTGTGATGTATTTGAGATCTATATGTATACAATTGTGATAAAAGAAAATTAGGTGATAGCCAAAACATATTCACCAATATTGTTTTGCATTTGAAAGCAAATTTTTCTATGAAAATAATTCTACTTTAGTCGTGGTTGTTCGGGAAGCTTAAGCTTATTTTTCCTAAAAAAATTCCTAATTAAAAATCGATCATTTTGTAAATTTCACCCGAAAATGGCGTGTTTTGATAAAAAAGTTATTTCACCAAAATGGCCTCTGTACAATCTAGGCAGATTAACTATTCTGATAAAAAATGCATACTTAAATTTTTCCATTAATTGGGAGATCCTTGCGAAAACTAGAACTTTTGGTACTGGAAGTGGTAACTTTAATGGGAGCTTTTCCAATTTTTCCAAGAAAATTGAAATAAATATGAAGATGAATTATTCACCCAACTTGTTGGTTTTCTAAGGAATAATGTTGCAAGGCAGTTTTACCAAAAATCCGGTAAGCTCGTTTTAGAAATCAAAAGTGGTGTATTCGAAATCTATGGCATTCGTGGTAAGAGAAAATATTTTTTAATTTTATTTGATTTGGGCAACATTATGCACTGGTAAATTTTTCTAAGGGTCTCCCTTAAATTTCTCTTATTTCATTTTATTGTGTCTCTGATAACTTTTATATAATTTTTTAGCTTTTATTTTTGTTTGTTTATTAACTGTTCTGGGGTCGAAGCACTACCAACTCTTCCGCGGTTCCCTTTTAACGTCCTACCTTACGAGTAAGTCAAAGCAAGGACGTAAGTCTATAGGTTCAATTTACGTAGAACAAACTGCGCATTCCATAGCTCCATGCCATCCTATAGTACTGATATAGAGAATTTAGATTTTAAAATACAATTATCTCTAAACCTTATTTAAAATTTAACTAGAATGATAAATACCAAATGCCTGTTCAATATTTTGAGTTGCAATTAGATGAGGCTAGAATTTGCTCAGAATTAATCCAAATTTAGACACCCTCGATACTTGTATATTGGTCGGTTGTTGTATGATCTGCACAGATTACTGTGCACTTGTGGGACTATTTGTGATTAGAATATTCTCTTAGGTGTTGAAATATATGTGTATTATAGTTGGTATGACTTGCAATAATATAGTAGTAATTATGAACTCACTGTGATCTAGTTTATTTGCGTGCGGTGTAATATTGACTAATGAAACGAATGGACTTTAATCAAAACATAACAATATTTTGATAGCAGCTTAAAGGTGTTTATACATCAGAAAAATTTAAAAGCACGTGACACTTGAAGTAAAACAAAAAGAATCGTATAAAAGCTCTGCTATGTGCCTTGGCTATATAAAGTTTAAAAAACCAAAAAGACTAATCCAATTATTATTCAAATCATCACGTTCATGTCAAAAACGTAGGTTATTCCACTTTGATCTCTATCTATCCAAACCGAAAATAGCAAAAAATAAAATGTTGTTATTTTTGATAAATAAGACTATAAGCTCGATAAGCTACAAGACTAAACAAACAAACTCCTCGTTTTCACCCAAGCGATGATATTTCATGCACATATAAAATTTCTAAAATTAATTTTTATTTTTTCGTTTTCGGTTTATAAATCAATACATTTTCCAATCTCATACCATATCGCATACCACAAAATGATTTTTTTTTCATTTTTAGTTTTTATGATATGATGATAGTCTACGAAATATTTCTAACCAAACTAAATAAATAACGTAAAATTAGAACAAAATACTCGTATAACCATTGTTTTCTATTTTCTACACTACACCAAACGATTAACCTTGTCTGTCTATCTATATACGAGTACATATGTATGTTGTACATATGTATGATGTATACGTTGTTCGTCTCATCCTTCAATTTCTTGCTGTTTTAATAATAATTTTCAGTTCATATTTCCCAAAAGGCAGAAACTAAATTCAAAAATAACATTTTTTCCATAGTCGTCGTCATCGTTGCTGTCTTCTTCCATACTAGAGTTTATGTAATTCAACTGGTGTCCTTTCGAGAATCTCATTGCTATTATAATGCTATCGTTGTTGGCATGTTTTTGTTAGGTTTAAGTAGAAGAAGGATTTCTTATAAAATTCTTCTCGCTTCGTTAATAAATAAACTAGCTGTGTATAGCTATTTGATGTTTGTTGTGTTTGTCAATGAATTTGAATAGGCATGAATGATGATGATATTCAAAAAAAAAATGTTGAGAAATTGATGAACACAAAAAAATTATTTAAATGGTAAAAGTGGAAAGAAATAATATTTTCAAGATGAAATGACTCTGAGAATAGCTTTTCTTTAAAGTGGTTTATTGTTATAAAGTTTTGAAGGCGGGAAGGAAAATATTTAATGCAAATTGAAAAAGTTACAAGAGCAAATTTCCTCACTTGTACAAAAAGCACTGGTGGGCCGTAGATAAAATACAAAATTTGTGGGCGGGCTTTAACTTTAAGTCAAAGCGAATTCAATTTGTCACTCAAATGCATTGATATTTTAGAGAATATGTACAGTAAATTTCAGGAAGCTTATTAACACGAAATGGATGTGCCCGCAAACCCGTATATTATTGTGCGATTTTGATTATTTTTGAACCTAGAGATGTTAGAAAGCTCTTCCGTATATGGTGCTAATTACGAGATTCGACGTAGGTTCATATTGGGCCGATTCCACGTAGGCCCATATTCGTGCATAGTAACCGGGCTTTTATTCTTAATGGTTTTTCTCATAATTGTGAAAATTTGTAATATTTCATATGGAAGCTGCATACTTAATTAACCGATTACAGTCAAAACTCATTATTAACCATGAAACTTTACATGGATCAGTTAACTCTGAACTGTAGAAAAGAAGCAGACAAAAATCACACAGTCACACACAGGTTTTTGTAAAAATCATTTTATTTGTTAGTCCAAAAGTAAGTATGATAAAATCTCTGGAATGGCTTAAAATTGAATGACAATTATGAACTGCACCAGCCCTTTATGGCTTAGTTATGATGCAGAAATTTTAAGGTATATGTTAAGACAATTTATGATTTTGAAAATTCCTTGGTTATCATAAGTTGTTTGCTTCCTTAAATTTATTTAATAATCAACGCAATTTGTTTTTAATTGTTTGAGTTTTAATATAATTGGTTGCTCCAAAATTATCAAGAAAACGAGTTATAATTTTAGTTATTACATTTCTTAACTATTCTCTTCAACTTTACAGTAGTTCCGGTTAAGTCGAGAATCGCTCTCATTGATTTGACTTACTTACGTTTGTGTGGATCACTCACTAACATTTTTCTGTACAACAGATACACGAAGTTGTAGATTTCGTACTTCCCCTGATAGTATTGCTTCTTCAAACTCCAGTTCCAATGTTCAGTTTGGAAGATGTTTCCGCAAATAATGACAGTCAGTTTTTCATTTATCTTTTATGCCAATGCAACACGTTTTCAAATTTGTATATTATCGCTCTTAGAAATACTTAGCGTTTCTTGAGTGTATTTTAAAATAGCCAAGACAAAGTTCTAACGGTAAAATGAATGAAGTTTGGATATGTTGACTTGACTAAATTTTGAATTTTTGTTTCATATAACTTAGAGACAGAGATGGGCGATTACGCGTCATCTACTAAAGTTTACGTAATTGCGTAGACAACTCGTCAATAACGTAGACAGCTCGTCGACAACGTAGACAACGTCGATTATTCGTAGACAACGTCAACTATTCGCAGACAACGTCGACAACCAATTGTAATTCCGCCAGTAGTGATTGAATGATCAACATATTTTTAACTTCCCAAGTATCATATGGTGTGCACTTCGTTTTCTCGTTAAGACTTGCCGTGTTTCAAGACACTCATTGATCCGGATCAGAACAAATTTTATATGGAAAACATGATCCAAATTTGGTTTAGGTCACAAATTTTGATTTGAAATCTAATAAGCGGTTTTGCCTAGTTTCAAACATGAACTGAACCGAATCAGATCAAGCATCAAGAAACACAGCTACTGTGTGTTTGAGCCCGCTATTTTGTCTAAAGCTCCACCTAAGTAATATGAAGGTAAGTTCATACCAGTTAAATGTCTCTAATGGATTTAAACCAAAATATGCATGATACTTACATCTAAACTTCAAGCTTAGTTCAGATTTGACAATAGCCGATTAAAACTATTGTCAAAATTGAAAAATTTTAATTAAGTTAACAAATTTTAATTGAAGGTCTAGCATGAACCTACCATTATTTTTATTAGCCGAAAGTTAGGCAAATCTAATGGCGTGACACACACAGTCTAAATGAGTTGCTAAATTAAATAGCCGTTACTAGCTACTATAGTTATTTCTAGTTCTTACTGTATCCATAACGCGTACTGGGTTTAATATTTAGTATTAAATTGAGTACTAAATGTTAATTGTCTACCATCGATAATAAATATTTCGACAATTGATAAAACTCAAAACTTTAACGATTAAATTAACGAAGATGTCGGTGCATTATGTTTTACGCCATCTATTGGGAAATGGTATGAACTATCATGAAGTTAGTTTACACGTTGCGCCTGACGCTGACTTTCTTGATCAACCGAATTGATGGTTAATTCATACCAGTTGTCCAGAGGTAGCACTAAGAAAATCAAGTCTCATGTTTATTTGCTTAATAAACTAAAACTTATCAGTATCCAAATTGTTTCTAATTGGCTATTGACAAATTTGAAATAGGTTTGCAGGTTCAAATATGAGGCAAGTTCTGTTCTCTGAACCCTAGAGAGACGTAACAATAATTTGTAAAAACCGACGATCAATTTAGTTAATCGGAAATTTAGAAAAAAAAATCGGCTCAAGCGCACTGCTTTAGTCAGTAATTTAGTCAAAAAAATTGGCATCAGGCACAAAGTATTATGTGCCTGACGTCGAATCTTTTGTCATAAGCGGCGTGTTTTTTAAATTAAATTTTTCAAGTTCGTGAACAGATAGGTAAGAAATTTTATTGCATACGGTAGATAACACAGGCCTCTTTGTATCACAAAAAATATTTATCGTAAAAGTTAGATGATTTCCCACAATACCCCTGTTTTGTTATTATACCGAACTATTCAGAACTGATGAGGACAACGATATTATAAGATAACCATTGAACTTTTATGATGGATTCTTTGTGTTATGCAATTTTATCTAAGATATTTAAGTAAAAACAAAAAAAAGAATTAATTTTTAATTTGACAATTTATTAATCTTAATTTATTTGGCAAATTTTAATTAAAATTCGGACGTGGTTCCTGTTGTGTGATCTATAAACAGCTGGTATGAGTCAGCCATCAATTTAGTCAGTCGAAAATTTAAACAAAAAAAATTGGCCAAACTAAAAAAAATATGCGAGTCGGATTGAACTAAAAGTGTTTTGTTCGCTAAACTGACAAATATTTTTTTCATGAATGAATTAGTTCTGATGTATTTCTTCCCTACCTGTAGTGAGCCTATTAAATATGAACCTGGCAAGTTAGGGATTAGACCAAATGATGGAAATGAGTACTAAATTAAAATGTTTATTTGTGGTGAAATTTTAAAAGTGTTCATCATACCGATGTTTCTCATGAGGATGTTGTCCAGGTGTACCATGTACTCACTCTAATGAACGTTTAACGGCGACTGTTGTAAAATCGCGTTCTTTTACACCCAATGAGAGTTAGATTAGGTCAGCGTATGAGTCGGTACTAAAGAGTTATACTAACGTATTATTTTATTATACTAATTAACAATTTACGTGTTTTAGTATCAAATTTTAAACGTTTGTCCCTTAGATAAGACGATTACCTATTAGCTAGATAGCAACTTTGACAGACTAACTAATGAAAAAATAATGAGAAAATTTAGATTTTAATATCAGTTCATAGGTTGTTGACCTTGTTTACATTTTCGATGTCACAGACGCAGAAAATCGCTATGTAATTTACGTGGTAGACTACGTGTCGACTACTGCGTAGATTGCATTGTGTAATCTACCTCGCCCAACCCTGCTTAGAGAGTTTAGAAATACACTTAACACAACTTTTCCAAAATAGTTAAACATTTTAAAAAAAATTCTAAAACGTTTCCAATTCCTATCGAATGCTTCAAGTGAAGTGTTTATTTGTTCATTAAAAACTATAGGAGAATATAGACTGATCAAATAATGATGTTACTCTTCAGGTTTCGGTATAACCAGGGTTAACTTCGAACCCAGTGAAATAGTTTGTAAATATTTTATTTCCAAACAAACCATAAATAAATATTTCTCCAAGTACTGTGTTGTACTAAAACCAAACGAATATTCGTGTACTAAACTATCGTTTTCTGTGTATATGAAGAAGCTTTTATTTGCGACATCTGAGAACTTGCGACATGAGAAAAATGTATAGAAATTCTATTTTTCTCGCTCGTCGTTTTTATCCTTTTTATTGGAAAGCGCGAGGTATAGAAAGTATTTGTTTGTGCTAAACAGTTGAGTTTGGAATTTAATGATGGCCGTTTGGCATTGGTTAGCATTCTGATGTCACGAAGATTGTGAACATTAAAATTGTTTATTAAAATTAAAATTGTTTGTAAAACTTTTTCGCGGTTCGCTTTTTCCCTCCTTACTTTTACGCCGTTGCCCGATGCCACATTGCATAGATCCATACCAACCTATACTGGCATGGAAGAGGAGTCGGCCCATGAGTTGTGCACTCCGACAGCGGGTCATAGTTGTGTTCCATTTCATCATAGAACGTAATATGTTGATCAAAATTCTCTTTTGCATCGTGCCCCTATCGCGATTCGAACCCGGTATCTCCCGATCCAAACACCAACAGTTTACTCACCGTTATTCTCTCGTGAATGTATAAATATTGGTCGAATCCGGTATGAATTTGTATAAGAATTGCACGAATTCATATTCAAAAATACCAACCATACCAAATCGTAAATTTTTTGTTCGGATTCGTATTCAGAAATGTGCTGGGGACCACAAATCTACTTGAATACTTGAATTAACCCAATATGAGTGGATTATAAACATAAACTTTTTAATTTAACTTGTACATATAAGTTGTATAAAAAACATTATTTATTAAAAAATTTCTACAATAAAAATTTATTATTTCCGCTGTTTCGTTTTGACTTTAAATTGTTTTGATTTGTTCGTGTTTGACATCAAATATTCGGCGATTTTTACAATGAGTGAAATTATTCAACAAAGAAGTTTCATTAAATTTTGTGTGCGGAATCAATTTTGTGGTGCCGAAACGTTCAGAGTGTTGCAAAAGGCCTTCGGTGATAATTGTATGTCGCGAGCAAGTGTTTTTGATTGGTACAAATTGTTCAAAGAGGGTCGAGAACGTGTTGACGACGAACCACGTCTAGGACGGCCATCAAAATAAACTGATGATCAACACGTTAATAAAATCAAGGAATTAGTGCTCGAAAATCGACGATTAACAGTCAGAGACCTTACCGGCATCGTTGAAATATCGGAAGGATCAGTGTAAACCATTTTGAAAGATCATCTGGGCCAAAATCACTCAATTTTTTGGAAAAACAGCGTCACGTTGACGTCTGTGAAACAATGCTTTCCGACAACCAGGATGTCATGAAACGTATTATAACTGGCGATAAGTTTTGGATCATTGCTTACGACCCGGAAACAGACGATCAATCGGCCTAATATCGTGCCAAAGGTGAGCCGAAGCCGAATAAACCTTGTCAAAGCAAGTCAAAAATCAATGTGATGCTGAGAGTTTTCTTCGATTATCGAGGTGTGGTGCACTCCGAATTGTTTCCGACCGGCCAAACTGTTAACAAGGAATACTATTTGAGTGTTATGCGTCGTTTGCGTAAAGCTATTCAGAAAAAGAGGCCGGAATTATGGGTCGACAACTCTTGGTTATCGCACCACGATAATGCACCTTCTCATACAAAAATTCCACCCATATCGTTCCGCAACCACCGTATTCACCTGATTTAGCTCCGTTTAGCCAGAAGTCTGTTTGTTGAGCAAACTCAAACGACCGTCCCGGGGAAACCGTTTTGAGTCAATTGAAGACATTTCGTATTGAGGCCGGGGGGGATTACTTTGAGGGGGACGAAATAGATTTGGAGAAATAAATAAAGAATTTTAAAATTATGAACAAAGTCTTACTGTTTTTTGCCCACAGTATTATATTTTCAGCAGATGTCGCAAATAAAAAAGCTTCATCATAGAGACAAAAAACGATATTTTGGTACATGATTATTCGTCTGTTTTAGTGCACGATGTTTTAGTACAGTGGTTTGATAAATATCCATTTATCTAGGTTTAGTTTCCAACTAGAAAATTCCAACTAACTATTCCACAAAGATTGAATTAAAGCCTTGTTATGTTAACACCAAATGCATGGCAAACCGTGGGGACGCCCCACACCCGAGACAAGTCTCATATAACCGTATTTAGGCCTGAAAAAAAAATCTTAATCTAAGCGAAATATGTAGCTCGAACGAATATCTTTTACGTGAAAAGTATCCAATGGTTCACCAAATAGTTCTTAAATTATATAAGCCAACTTACCCAACCTTGCATTTGATTTTTTAAATTTTAAACTTATTCGAGCAAAACGTACAATTATAAAAACGCGTTGTGCGTGATGGCAATCCACACGCAGGTTGCCAAACGAGGCAAATAGGATTTATTTCGGTGAGAACGTTGCAACCCACCAGGTTGCCTCATGTATTAGCCCCTAATACGATTTACTTCGACGAGGACGCCGCAACCCAAGCAGGTTGCCAACCCATAGCAAAAAAAAAAATCATTTGTATTCACGAAGCTGCCGCAACCCATAAAAGAGGTCTGGTCTAACGGTAAAAGGCCTGGTCTTAAGATAAAATGTTGTTCTGTTATTTTTTTGTTCAGTCACCTTCATTTTAGAATGATATTTTGTTTTGTGCTAAAGATCACGTACAGATCCAACCACGTATTACAATTGAAGTCGATGTACAATCTTATACATCTGTACCGTATGTCTTATGTGGTTTCATCACAGCATATTTTATTTGAATATTATTTTCTTTTGAGCGTTAGTTATAATTAAGGCGGAATCCTTTCCTTTTTTTATTTTTATAATTTTCTGTTGATTATTTTAATAATAAAATGAACTACTGATAGAGATCAGATTTTTCTTCGACTCGGGGAAAACATCACTAACATGTCACTAACTATTTAGACCGACCCAGCAACAACGAAGTAGCGCCTCCTAATATCCAGGAGCAGTAGCACGCTATACAGTAAGCCATAATCACTGCGGCGCAAAATACTATCGGAAAAACATCTCCGAGGTTCCGAAATGATTGATTCGATGTTCACCTGGCCTTCGAAAATAAACGAAAACTTCGTAAAAATAAGCAGCTCGCAACACTACCTGCACTCTAGCAGAATATATCCGCGCTAGGAAAACCACGGCTAAATATCTTCGACAAAAGAAGGGTGATCATATGACATCATGCATCGAACACATCAGCTTCAAATACATCCATTCAAGAAGTACAGCCATCAAAGATGGGAATAGAGAGTTCAGAACAAACGTGGGTGATGTTTTCTCAGTATGGCAGTCATATACTTTCAAAATTTGCTAAATCGGAATGACGAAGTGATTTCCATTAAAGCAATAGCTCCTTCTGGTGAAGAGGTCTTTGTCGAATATCCTACAGTGAAGGAAGTAGACGCAGCTTTTAGTAGATTTAAAAATGGAAAGGCGCCTGCTCTCGATGAAACCCCCGCAGAATCGATAAAGCTTGGCGGGGCTACTCTTGCAACAAACCTATATACGATCTCATCGTCTCTATTTGGGATCAAGAAAAGCTGCCGGAGAATTGAAAGACCCCGCTCATATGTCCATTGCACAAAAAAGGCGACCGCCTTAAATGTGGAAACGATCGTGGAGCTCTATTGAACACTGCTTACAAAGTGTTGGCTAATGTTGTACTTGTCAGACTCATCCTTTGCGCCAAAAACATCATTGGCGATTATCAATGTGGTTTTCGTCTCAACCGTTCGACCACAGAAAATTGTTTTACCATGAGAATGATCTTGGAAAAATGTTGCGAGCAATTATGGGTCGCGCTCATATGCCTAACTTCTCTGTGTAAATTCGGGGTACACATCCGGGTCTGTATGTACATAGAGCCGTAATTGATGGAACTGTATCAGACTCCTTTGAAATAACATCTAGTGTTGGACAGGGAGATGCACTCGTGTCTGTGCTGTTCAATTTGGCGCTTGAGTACGTAGTGAGGAAAAGCCACATTGAAAATTCGCACTATATATTAAATAGATCAAAGTAAATTCTTGGATATGCAGATGATATCGTGCTTCTTGGCCGAAGACATGCGACATCAAGGACAGTTTTATATCGCAAATTTTCAGCAACACCCAGGAGCATCTCCACGGTAAATCTCAAAATTGGCTATACCATAATTTTGATAGCGCCAAAAATTGTAAATATCTCGCGTCAGTTATAACATCGTTGAATGATATGCAGGCAGAAAGAAAAGCCCGAATCGCCTCCGTTCAACGAGTATTCTACGCCCAATCAAAATTATTGCGATTTAAACGTCTATCGCAGTCGTGCAAGCTCGCAATTTATAAATCACTCATAAGACCTGTAGTGGCTTTCGGCAACGAGAGCTAGACTGTGACTTCTAACGATTGTAGATTGTTATCTACATTCGAAAGGAAGGTCATTTGTTCCATTTTTGGTCCAATTAAAATTGCGAACAACAAATGTCGGATTCGTATGTACCACGAAATAAAGCAATTTCTCGGAGGTAACGATCGGATTTATCATATCTAATCGAGTTAGATTGATCGGCCACGTTGCAAGATCTCCACAACAACGAATGATCAATAAAGTATGCCATCCACAACCAGCCGAAGTGTGTCGTAGATAAAGACCCAGAATGCGCTGGTGTGACGACACCGAACAAGATCTACATATATTAGAAACTGAAGGACGAGAGCAATGGATCGAGACGTGCAGGCGGTAAAATCTCTATCCCTCTCTCTTGCTCTCTCTATATTCACGATTAATATCTATAGTTTTCCAGACATTTAAATAAATCGATTTAAACAGGTTCAATTGGAGATATTGCTAATATCCTGTAAGGGAACATAATAATATTTGTGTCAAAATCACGAAAGTTCAAAATTCTAAAATTCAATTTTAGACACATTACAATTGACCTCATTACAATTGATATTCGCCCCTAAGATCAAAAATATTCTTAGATGTCGAAAAATGTGGACGATATTCCGTGGACATATCTGGTAATGGTGGTACAAATAAAAACATGAATACTATTATAGATATACCAAAGTTCACTAGGATCGGATGCCAACCTCTTTAACGGTCAAATATTGTGTAAGCTATTCGAAAATGTAAACGAGAGCCTATCGGCGTCTCCGGGAAAATTTGTTAAAATTTGAATAACGAAGTGTACTACTCGAGCTATTGGAAACAATAGCCCACAACACGTGAACATCTATCTTCAGGACTAACTGTATACATTTTTTAAAGTAATCAAATTCCGTTTATTGTTTCAAATTGACAAATACATAGCCATGTTCATTGTTGGAAATATTTTTTAGAAAAAGTTACGCTTAGAAAAAATGTTGAGCTTCCTCTAAAATTCACGGTAAAATAAGTTGTACATAGATCAAAATTAGGAAACAGTCAAAATGTGTACAAAACTAATAAATGGCGTTCACGATGCCGTATTTTCACCTCCCCAGAGTGGTGGTTACCTGATCCGTTACCTGTGAATATGTTTAGCTCGCCTGCTTTAAAACTTAAAAAAATCTTCAGCCAAATTGTGAAATGTCTAACATCTATCTAAATCTTACTAATAGGTCTTGTGCTTCCCAAAAATGTCAGCTAGAATCCGCCGTAGAATATCTAGATTCGATTTAGAATCTTGTCCAATCTTATAATTTTAATATCAAAATAAAATTATTTAGGAAAAATTTGTTTACACAAATATTATTATCATGGATTTCCACCCATTTATATATAGATCCTCTCACATACACCACGGAATTTTTAGAAATTTCTTGACGATCGAAAAAAATTTGTTCAATTGAAAAACTCAAGATGGTACAATTTTTTTTAATGACCCAAACAGTTAGTAACCAAATATGCAGAACCAGTGAGCACTTTCCACATAAAATTGAAGTGCTGTCAAGTGCTCGCTAATTCTTCCATTTATAAAAAAATAATCGTATTCCAAGAAATCTACAAAATATTTAACATTTTATTAACATGGTTGACCGAATAACTAGGAATAACTAACTAACCATTAAAAATTATCTCTGATTGTAACTTTGAATGGTTTTTTTATTTTAAAAATGTTTTCAATTCTGTTTGTTACTTTGTGACAGTCTAATTGGTGGTCAATTTTCCGCTGCACAACACATAACATTTCGCGGAATTTTTTATTACAGGCCGGCGCATCAACAAAAACTTACTTTGCATAGTACAGCGTATATAATAATCCAAAAAGGAAATAAACCCGAAAAAATATAAATAAAAATAAATCGGACAGTTAATGAATTTATTATCTGAAATTTAGGTTAAAATAATTCATTCAATTTTCATGGATGATGGAACTGTGTACGAGTACAAAATGTAAATAGTTCTTGGTATATGGTTTAATACATTTTACTCAATTATATTTTGAATAGGACCGTAGACCAATCTCAAATGTTAAAATTAAAAAATTAATTTATATTTTGTCAAGTGGTGAGGGGTGACAATACACATGATACTCGTATAAACATAGTGATATGTATTTAAAATTATGTAAATGTATACAGACAGTACAAGAGATTGATGGGCAATTACCAACTCTATGTATGTAACAGTTTTTACATATCGAATGTGTTAATTCAACAAAAACAACAAGTTGATTTAATTTCCTTTTCCTATTTTTTTCGGTTATTTTTGTTATCTTAAAATTTAAATTAATTTTAAATGTAATTAAATAAATTTTAGGTCTTTGGGTACAAAAACAAATCAAAAATATAAAATACGTTACATATTGTTCTGCCGAAAGACATGTATAGATTAACACTCACAATTAAACTGATAAAGGTTTAATTTGACATTGACGCTAGAATTTTAAATTTGCTTCCCGCTGGTTCTTTCTCGCATTAGCGAATTAGATGTTTATACAGTTGTTCTTGGCGACACGCAATATGCGTTAGATATATCTTAAATATAAATCTTAAACTTTGGTAATTTTGGTCAATGGCATTTCCTTTATACATAAATAATTCTAACTAAACAAATTGTCTTGCGTTGTATCGTTCGAAATTTATATGAAAATGATTTTGGATATTTTATGCCGATCATATATTAAGATTATCGGATTATTTATGAATAAGGTCCATTGAATACGGATTTTTGCTGTTTTTATTTTTTATTTTTGCTTTCGTTATCAATGAAACCACAAATTTAACATTATAATGTGTATTCTAGTAAAAGATAACGCCCAAACGAGTAGGTAACTTTTCAGAAATCCAACAAAAAATAATTTTATTATTTTTACGATGAAGATTGTGATAAAGTCAAGCTGTGCTTTAAATCAAAGATAATCGAATATATACGATAGAGGAGTGTACTACTGAATACTGGTTCTCTAAAGCCTGGTTTTCAAAAGCCCGGTTTATGAAAATCCTGGTTTTTAAAAACATCCTTATTTTTATTAATTCGGGCCGGCCCGATTTACAAACATTACTGCCATACACAGTTTAGAAAAGAAACTGCAGACATAAATTTAATGATGTGCAAGGCAGTACTGCCTGGTACTCTGTACGAAGTAAAAATGCTTGAATTTTTCGAGGATCGTAACTAAATCCTGGTTCCTAAAATCCTGTTTTGGTCAAAATGCTGGTTTTTGAAAATTCTGGTTTTATTTTAAAAATTTCGAGAGCAAAGCAAAATTATAAAATATTCTATAAAAGTATTTTTTTAATTAATATTTCTGTATATGGTCGCTCTGATAAGTACGGATAATACTTCAATATAGAAATGAAAAAAACAATTTATTTCAGTAATAAAAATTCAAAAATGAAACAAAATTCATATTAAAAATTAATAAGTAAAATTAAAATGTTGAGTTCGTTTGCTTAATGCCATATTATGCGCAATATTCTTTAAATCTAAATTATTTTTTATCTAAATTTTGTCGTTCATTGATAACATTGCTAATCTTTTCGTATCGTTGGTAAAAAAATTTTAACTGTTCCGGAGCGTAATTCAACTATTAGGTTTTGGCAAAAAATAATTGTTTCCTTAACTCTGCAATAAGATCGTAAAGCCCAATATGTGGTTTGCCAACTATAACATTCAATCGCCGATGCCAACTTTCTACCGAATTTTGCATTCTTGGGTATTTTTCAGTATCCGAATTCGTCCAAACACTGGGTGAATTTTGGGGTTTTGGTTGTATGTTCCTATTAGTTTGGTTTCTTCTCGCTGTCACGTAGTTCTTTTCAAACCATTTTCCAATTTTCTTAGCATCAGGGACGAAGGTTCTTCTTATTTTATCATAAGGAACTAGTTATAATAAAATAACACTTCATACGAATGTGTAGGTTAAAATGTTCATTATTACCATATTTAGCTGCACATCATTGGAACTTCACTCTCCGACAGCTGATTTGTCCGTAATGGAACAAACATTCTTTAAATTCTACATCCGGCAAAAAAAATTTTGGAGCCGATACGCTGGTTTTCTCGAAGTCTGATACTATCGTCTTTTGGGTTTAAATCTATTTTGAAATCACATGCTAATTTGCACATTTCTTAGAATAATTCAAAATAGGCTGCTTAACTTTTAGAACTAATTACAGAAAATAGCAATGTGGTACCATCGTTTTTGCCGTGGATGATAAACAGCTATCGCATAAAACTTGGCACTACATTGAACGTGTCCATTAGCCAAAAGTTGGCCTCACTCAGAAGTTTAAAACTCGATTGTGTTCCAAAGTTTATATTTTTCTCTCCAGAAAAAGATTTTTCGTACAGCACAAGTTATTCTCCTTAAAAGAAGAATAACTAGGTTTTGGGCTACATTACATTTGCTATTTGCTAACGCCATTTGCTATTTCAGCTGTCCATCAAGCCATCAAGATTAATGGTAGTTCACTGGCAATAACGAAAACTGCCTCCCTCGAGACAGTCCTATAGACACAGCATACTCGCAAAGCTATTTTTGCCGCATACGTTCAATCTGGTCGTATGATCTGGCCACTTTGAGGGTTTTCACTCACTCTGTTTCAAGAAATAAATTCGCCTGAGTTCGACATCAGCCTGCATAGAGCTGTAGCTGTTATTTTTACCTTTGCCACAATCTTTCTGTATACCACATGTGTCTGGAAGCTACAACGTGATTCCATCCAAACTCCAAATGATTAGATCTGATCCGTTGTTTTCACATTTATTCTTTCAAAGGAGGATTTTGCATTGATGAAATTTCATCTTCCCGCCATTGTTACCACCGCAGTCTTACCCAATATCAAACATGTTCGCTTAACTTTTTCAATCAGAGGATATGTCAGATGACATCGATAAATACACAAAACCAAGTAATAGCACCAATAATGTATACATAAAAATTCCACAAATTGCAGCGGAAGATATTCATCATAGAAACATTAAGTGAAGCTTAGTTTCAGATGGTATACTAGCTTCATTATTAAGAGACTATAAAAAATGGATAATAATTCTGTGCCTTTTTTCAATAATTTAAACAAGGTGTTTCTCCTATAAGAAGTGGGAAACAAAACAGGTGAAATCAATAGTCAAAACTGTAACACGAAATTATATTTCATGTTATAGAGGTATAACTTGAAATCCATCCAAAACCGTGGTACCATGACACATATCACTAAGTCATCATAGCTTTATGTCAATAAGATCAACAGCAAGCAACTTTACGGAGTTCACTAGCTGCTCGACAAATAAAATTAAAAATTACAAGCATGTTGATGTGGTGTGGACCTTTAACTCCATCAGTTATTTTAAAAATTAAGAATGTTTGTAGACATTTCATTTCTGCAGTCTGTTTGTAACCTGGCTTAAATCATACTTGAACAATCTCGAGGCTCCCATACTGGCCCTTCAATCTTTAGCAAGTTGAGAATGACCTTAAAATCATATTAACCAGCTATAGTGACCTAGTCTGATTCAATTCTGCTGTCTCAACATTAATAAGTGTATGACTATTCCTTTCGTTGAAAACTAACCCTTTTGTCTAACATTACCATATACATAAATGGTACAACTCTACAAAAAATATTTGAATTTTAAAACCAAAGGGTTAATTCCGTTACGTATGTGAAGCTGGCCCGAAAACCATCCCGAAAAACGACTTTAAAATTTAGGTGTGTTTCTCCGCTAAATACATTAAAAGAGTTATCAGCCCGAAAAATTAAAAAAATATATGAAGAAAATCAAATTCCATCCCGAGAAAATAAAACAAGCTCACGCACACACAACAAATTTTAAGTATAAAATTACCTTACAGTGGATTGGACCTCCCCAGCTGATTTAATATTCGCTTCTGTTAGATTAGGTTTCGGAATTATGCTCATATGTCACCATAAATTCCTCCGCTCACAGAGATTGGCAGATGTAACTGTATATGCCTAATTAATGCACTGACCATCAGCATTAAGCAAACAAATGCTCATTACCTTACAGTGGGGATAAGCGACCTCCCTAGCTGATTTAATATTCGCTTCTGTTAGATTAGGTATCGGAATTATGCTCATATGTTACCATAAATTTCCCCGTTCACAGAGTTTGGCAGATGTAACGGTATATGCCTTACTAATGCACTTACCATCAGCATTAGGCAAACAAATGCTCATTACCTTACAATGTGGATAAGGGACCTCCCCAGCTGATTTAATATTCGCTTCTGTTAGATTAGGTATCGGAATTATGCTTATATATCGCTGAAAAATTCTCCGCTTACAGAGTTTGGCAGATGTAACGATATATGCCTAATTAATGCACTGACCATCAGCATTAAGCAAACAAATGCTCATTACCTTACAGTGGGGATAAGCGACCTCCCTAGCTGATTTAATATTCGCTTCTGTTAGATTAGGTATCGGAATTATGCTCATATGTTACCATAAATTTCCCCGTTCACAGAGTTTGGCAGATGTAACGGTATATGCCTTACTAATGCACTTACCATCAGCATTAGGCAAACAAATACTCATTACCTTACAATGTGGATAAGGGACCTCCCCAGCTGATTTAATATTCGCTTCTGTTAGATTAGGTATCGGAATTATGCTTATATATCGCTGAAAAAGTCTCCGCTCACAGAGTTTGGCAGATGTAACGGTATATACCTAATTAATTCACTAACCATCAGCATTACGCATACAAATGCTTATTACCTTACAGTGGGGATAAGGGACCTCCCCAGCTGATCTAATACTCGCTTCTGTTAGATTAGGTATCGGAATTATGCCCATATGTCGCTGAAAAATTCTCCGCTTACAGAGTTTGGCAGATGTAACGATATATGCCTAATTAATGCACTGACCATCAGCATTAGGCAAACTAATGCTCATTACCTTACAATGGAGATAAGGGACCTTCCCAGCTGATTTAATATTCGCTTCTGTTAGATTAGGTCCGTTGTAAATTAGAGAATCTCTAATCAAATCGAGCCGTACATAAGTAGAGCTCAATATTTGGCTTTATATAGGCGATCCATTTTACAACGAGCGTATTCGTAACTAGGTTATCTTAAAGAAGTTTGTACGTAACCTTACTTGGTTGGATGGCTAGAAATATGTGAAGGAGTTATCACGTATCACGTTAAACTGCAAGGACTACGCCATACCTCACCTATTAAAAAAAATTCAGTATCTGCCGTTAAATAAACATAGTAAATTTTGTTTATGGTGAACGAACGGGCACGAGTTTTAACAAAATTGACAGTTTTAAACGCAAATTGAAACAACTGAAATTAAATGCACTATATGTAATTGTTTGTACGTCATGTCATATTAGTAGACTTTCCAAAATAAATAAATAACTAAACAACTACGTAAGTTAAGCACACAAGTCTTCATGAGACCCTATCGTATTGTAGAGACTGATAAGGAAAATTGATCATGTATATTTAGATGACGTAATTGTGATTGGCCAAAATCTAACAAACTACTTAGCAAATCTCAACATATAGTACCAAAATATTGTACTTTCCTATTTTAAAAATCCAACTGGTCAAAACGTTAATAAATCCGATTTAAATGAAGCTGAGAAGATTCTCGAGAGCACATACATAGCAGATGTTTCAAAATTGAAATAACTCAGCTATTGAAAAATAGTTCTGTAGATAAAAAAGCAAGCTACTGGCACTGAATTCGTTTTTGGATCCAGCAGGAATTCTACAAGTAGGTGGCAGACTACAAAAAACATTGTTCATCAGCAGTTGAGTAGAACTTAATTCACCAGTGCAGGTGGTATCAAACTCACCGATTCATTCGTGTATAAATTGGATTATAAGAGGCAGAACCAGAACTAAATCAATAATCTCAAAATGCGTATCATGTTTCCAGCTCAAAATCAATCCAGAGAATCAGTAGCTGATGGGAAGTTTACCCTGGGCAAGAGTTCAGCCAGTAAGACCGTTTACGCATACAGGAGTGGCTTATGCCAGTGCCTTACAAATATAACCAACCAAAGGAAGAATATGCAACACTTATAAGGCATACATAGCAAATTTTTGTGTGCCTGTCTACTAAAACGATCCATGTGGAAATAGCAATCTCATTACTGAAGCATTGATTGCGGCCCTTAAAAAGTTCATATCTAGGCGCAGATTATGCACTGACATATATATAGTGACAATGGCACGATTTTTCTTGGAGCCAATAATCAGCTGAAAAGTTAACTAAAAGGCCATATAGCTACCTTCAAAGATATTGTTGCCTAAAAATTGTCAGCATCATCCCATTTTGATGGATTATAGGAAAAGGCAACACTTACCTACGAGGAATTAACTACTAAATCAAATTTAGACCAAATTGAGAGTGGGTTCTACCAATTCATTAAAAAAATTCATTTCAAGGGGTAAGGAGATATCCAAAAAAAACAAACTATTTTAACGAGGTTAACGTGCTGTGCTTATTGCATTCGAGAGAACATGAACATTACAACCAATTCCTAATAGAGTCTTGTCGATTGATTCCATAATCTTTTTCTGGGAATTTTTGTCGCCGATTAAATTAGTATTTCATCACGTTAGTTATATTTTATTTTAAATGGTTAGAAATTATTTCTGTGAGTGCTACTCTTAAGAAGGACAAGAATGATGTATTTTTCAAAGGAGGACAAAGATGGACCTAATGTTTGAGGAGGACGAAGCCGTCAAAAGAAGTACAAGCATCCTCAAAGGAGGACGTCTAGTTAGCTTAACGTTATCTTATAAAATATTTTATTTTATAATTTGCATACTTTAATCATTCAATCAATGAATCAATTACAAATCGGTCATAATACTCAAGAAATCGCCTAACAACAAATAATTCGCCGCACACATACCGTATTCTTGTATAGTTACACTATGGAATGAGAATCGGCCATAAGATAACTCGTGCCATAAAATATCTAATTCACCATTCATAAACGTATACACAAGCACATATAAATCCACATTCATAAGAAGAAGTGGACATACACCGTGATATCGGTTAGATATTGAAGCAAACTTGATTCCGAAAACTACGATAGAGGTCCCGGAATGGAATGAATTTTATTATAATTGGGATTTTTATTAAATCACAATCAAAAAGTGTTTTTTTATAATTAGTTCTGTATTAAAAACATAAGTGGCGCAGTTGCTAGAGGATATTTTTTTTAATATCCAAAATCCCTACGTAAATACAACAATAAATAACTACAAAAAGATAATATTTACAAAAGTGAAAAGTTTAAAAGTATTTCGAAAACTCGGGAGTGTAACCTATATTCGGAGTTAAAAGTGCTCGTACCAACGGTTTATTGGTACTAAGTGAATATAGACATAAAAGTAAAGTGAAATTAAAATAAGTGAATTAATAAAATCAATAATAATAATAAATTTTTATTTCCCGTAATCTATTTGCCCCGACCCACGGTAAGCAAATAGAGTATAATCAAAATATCTAAAAATACGACCTAGCGTACGTACCAGAACAGTGTAAAAAGAAATAAAAGAAAATTTCTGCTACCAAATCAAGGTGACGTGCAACTATATACAATCGACGGATCATCGATATGTTCGTGGCAGTTATCATCATCGCAACTTTAACATGGTAAGCGTGATTTTGGTAATTTAAATTTTACTTCCTTTAAAATTCCTAAAACTTAGAAAATCCTTTAGCTTATCAATTCAAAGAAGATCCTACGGTTTATAGAATCTTCAAATATCCCACAATATTAGATATTATACATATTAGTAAATAAACATTTGAAAATTTGATCAAACCTCCTACGGAATATAGGAGTTTTATGAATAAAGATTTAAAAAATACGAATACAACCGACGTTGTGGTTGAAAACGATTTTACGGACAACGAGTCTACTAGTTATAGAATTTTTCCTAACCAAAATCTTTCACTAGAAATTAATAAATTAGCATAGAACTTTAACACAATTTTTAAAATTAGTGAAAATATCAATCATCCTAACGCATTGATAAATTCTTCAAAAATGACAGAAAACGGCGACGACAATAATCATTACGTAACGGATGTATTCAAAAGTCTAAGAATACCGGACGCAATAAAAGACCTACCAAAATACGAAGGCAGTAGGCACACATTATTCGAATTTATCGAAAATGTGGAGGAAATGTTGAGCCTCTGCAACGCAATCGACGGTCACCCATGCTCTAAAATATTCTTGAGAGCAATTAGAAACAAGATCACGGGTGACGCCAACGAAGTCCTGACAATGTATGGCACGCCATTAGAATGGGAAGCTATAAAGGACAACCTTATTACACATTACGCGGATAAGCGTAATGAGACGAACCTGGTGAGGGACTTGTATAGTACCTCACAAGGTAGTGACACACTAGAAAAGTATTTCGCACGGATTATAGATATCCAAAGTACTATTATAAATCATGTTAAGTTAAACGAGGTAAACACAACAATCGTAAGAGCTAAGCGCGATTTATACCAAGAGATGTGCCTTAACACATTCTTGGCGGGGCTCAGGGAACCCATGGGTTCCATGATTAGGGCAATGCAGCCCACCTCTCTCACCGAGGCATTCACAAATTGCATCGAGGAACAAAATATGGCATACATGAGAAAAGGAACAAACATTAACATTTTACCTGTTCCACAAAAAACAGCAGTACCGAAAGTCCTTTACGGAAATCATGGAAATCCTTCACGGAGTAACCAGATTAGCGGTCCACCAATACTTCAGCAAAGGGCTGGCCCAAGCTATAATTACAATTACCGGCCCACGCCTCAATATTACAATCATAGGCCTTTCACCAAGCAGAACCCAATTGGCAATGGTAACGGCCAAAGCAACAACAGGTTCAAGCCACCAATGGTTCCACCAAAAAGGGCAGAACAAATGGACACAGCGTCAAATCAAAATCCGTACAAACAGTTTTCAAGTTTAAATAACCGGAACAACTACCAATTTCAGCCGATGGGCCCCCCAAAGATCCGATCGCAGGAATTATATACAGCTGAGGATCAACAAGAAGTAACAGAAGAGGTCTACGAAGAACAGCCTCAACTGTACTTCCCAGATCTGGAAGAAGGTGAGGTAGACGATGAAAATTTTCATCCCGAAGCCTCCCAACCGGAATCGGATACGTAGACGTGAATAAACACTAAACGTATACGCTTCCTTACATTCATATTAACCTAAGTAAAACCAAAGTTCTAAAAATTTTAGTAGACACGGGATCAAATAAATCTTTTCTGAACCCAGAGTTCATTCATCCTTCACGGATACGATCCATACCTCCAGTGAATGTTAAAACTATGTTTAACGACCACCAAATAAACCAAAAAGTTATGGTCCCTGGACTTATGGAATTTAAAACAAAGGAACCTTTAGAATCCCTTCTTTTTAAATTTCATAAATACTTTGATGGCTTGTTAGGACTGGAGATGATGCAACAATTAGGTGTAACCCTAGACCTTGGTAAATCTGTTCTTAAAACAGACAAGGTTGAGATTCCGCTACTATTTAAACCTAACTATGCTTCAAAAATTTACAATATATTGCCCAGAAGCAAGCTAACTGCTGAGCTTCCGGTTGATGTCGAGAACGGTGACATATACATCACTCCGACAACAATTAACGAACACTTAATTATTCCCGAAGGAATCTATCACTGCAAAAATTGGTATGCAGTTGTAGAAGTGGTGAACTATGGTAACAAACCCCATACTTTCGTAATCGAACGGCCGATTAGATCCGAATTATTTAGAAAAAATTATCAAGCAGAATCCCATCACTGTAACATCCAAGAATACGACACACCTATTCCAGGTGAAGCTATTTCTAATTTAATTAGAACATTAGGTGTTCGTTAACGGTGAAGAGAAGACGGCAATTTTGAAACATTGTCACCAGTATGAGGAATTATTTCTAAGAACGGAACAACGTTTGTCCTTTACAAATGCCGTTAAGCACGAAATAAATCTAAAGGATGACAAACCCGTCTTCACCAAAAGCTATCGTTATCCTCATGTCCACAAGGAGGAAGTCAAACGACAAATTGACAAGATGTTACAGGACGGAATTATACGTCCAAGCTTCTCGCCCTGGTCGTCTCCTATTTGGATTGTACCCAAGAAGACTGGCGCCAGCGGAAAAGTCAAGTGGCGATTAGTAATAGACTATCGCAAGCTAAACGAGAAGACAAACGAAGATCGGTACCCTTTACCAAACATTACCGATATTCTCGATAAATTAGGGAAATGTATGTATTTCTCTACCTTGGACCTCGCATCTGGATTTCACCAGATAGAGGTAAGGAAACAGGATATTCCTAAAACCGCATTTTCCGTCGATCATGGCCATTATGAGTACATAAGAATGCCATTTGGTCTGAAGAATGCCCCTTCAACTTTTCAGAGGGTCATGGATAATGTGTTAGGCGTTATTCAAGGTAAATTTTGCTTGTGCTACATGGATGACATCATTGTATTCTCGACGTCACTCCAGGAACACATAGAAAATCTAAAGCAAGTCTTCAATAAATTAAGAAAAGCTAACCTGAAAGTACAAATGGACAAATCGGAATTTCTGCATCAAGAAATTGCCTTTTTGGGCCATATCGTTACTTGCGACGGAGTTAAACCCAACCCCGACAAAATAAAAGCTATTAAGGAATTCCCCGTACCTAAAACGGAAAAACAAATTAAAAGCTTTTTGGGTCTTCTGGGATATTATCGAAAATTCATAAAGAACTTCTCCGACGTAACCAAACCACTAACGGAATGCTTAAGGAAGGGTAAAGAAATAACCCTTGACACAAGATATCTACAATGCTTCGAATATTGCAAAGAGTTGTTGTGTAATGAACCAATCTTGCAATACCCTGATTTTACTAAGGAGTTTATCCTTACCACAGATGCAAGTAATGTGGTTATTGGTGCCGTCCTTTCACAAGGCCCAATAGGGAAAGATAAACCGATTTGCTATGCCTCTAGAACCTTAACGGTTACGGAGCAAAATTACTCCACGATAGAAAAAGAGCTTCTGGCTATTGTCTGGTCCACAAAATACTTTAGACCATATCTATTCGGTCAAAAATTCAAAATTGTGACGGATCACAAGCCGTTGACTTGGCTCTTCAATCTCAAGGAACCAAACTCAAAATTGATTCGATGGAGACTGAAACTTGAGGAATACGATTACGAAATCGTATATAAAAAGGGTGTAAAAAACACAAATGCGGACGCACTTTCGCGCATACAACCCGAACCTCTCACCGTTAATAATATTAATACTTCCGACATATCTGAAACCTCCACGGAACCAGAAAGTGGAAGTGAATCCGAAGACATTGTACCAACAACTAATTCCCCAATAAATCATTTCAGTTCACAGCTGATAATAACAATCGATCCTTTAATGTTAGGATCAAACATTATTCACGAACACCCGTTCGGAAAACATAGAGTAATAATTTACATGCCTAATTACCACTTACCAACCATCAGACTCAATATCAGAACATTCGTAACCAAATATCGAGTTACAGGTATTTTATGTGATGATATAGTCTTCGACATGGCAAAAGAAACTTATCAGGAAAAATTTGGAAACTCTTCAAAAAAATACCTGGTAAGAACACATGCCCTCCTTACAGATGTGTTGGACCCCGAAGATCAAAAACCTCATAACATCGTACATTAATAACTGCAATATATGCCTGCAGACAAAATATGACAGGCATCCACTGAAGATCGAATACGAGATTACTGAAACGCCCAAAAGGCCATTGCAGATCTTGCATATAGATTTCTGCTTCTTCGAGAATCATGTATTTCTCACGATACTGGATAAATTTTCCAAATTTGCATCCGCCTTCTACATGAAGTCGCGCACCAGTAGAGAAGTCCAAAGAAGACTTATTCAATTCTTCAGTGTACATGGTAAACCCTTGAAAATAATATCTGACAATGAGGGTAACATGAATACCCCGTCTTTTAGAGCTTTGTTGGAAGAATATGACGTGCAATTACATCATACTTCATCATATTCTTCGACAGGAAATTCTCCCGTAGAAAGGTTACATTCAACCTTACAGGAACTTATGAAAATTGCTCATATCGAAAAGCCTAGAGAAACCATTAAAAACCTAATGCATCATTGTATTCTATCTTACAATAACACCATACACTCGGCTACGAAATTTACACCGTTTGAGCTGCTAACCGGTCATTATACAATTTTAGGGCGATCAACAAATCCTGTATTCTTAAACGCGCAGGAGTATTTATTTAACCATACTTTATCATATGATGAATTGTGTAATAAAATTTATGAGGAAACTCACGCTAGAAAAACCAAGCTGATCAATAAACTCAATATTGATCGAGTTAAACCTCCTGTCTTAAAGGCGAACCAAATAATTCACGTCCGCAACAAAAAACGCTCGAAAACTAAACCCGGTTATGTCATAAGAAAAGTTCTCAATAATAACAATGTCACAGTTGTGACTAAAGACGGGAAATACCATAAAAAACTGATCAAACAACCTTTCCAGGTGCCCCATAACCATGAGTCAAACACTCAGGGTGACCAACCTGGACAACAACAAGGGCCTAATTCCAATCAAGCTAGGCCAGGCCCGAGTCATCAATAGATACACGAGAATCATCCACGTAATTGACATCCAGCATTACGAAGAAAATCTTCGCACCATTCAGGCCAACATCCATCTAGTAGGGAAATCCATAGATAGTAACAGGAAGTATTCGTACGCTTTCAAAAATAAAATGGAAGTTGTCGAACATAAAAATAGAGAATTAAACGAAAACGTCAACCTTTTGAAGCCTACACGGATCAAAAGAGGCCTCATTAATGGATTAGGTTCCCTAATCAAAGATATTACGGGAAATCTAGATCAACATGACCTAGAAGAAATCGGTAACGCAATACACAATCTACACCAAAATCAGAATGAATTAAACGAACAATATAATGATTGATGATTGATAGATTCAACGATATACAAAAATACGTAAGAAACAGTAACAACAAAATTTCATTTGAACTAAACCATCTTCATTTCTCCCATTTCAGTTTCTATTAAGATGGCAGAATCAATGTTCAGTATGAACTTATAAATCGCATTTTTAGCTCTAAAGCAATTTAACATGAAAATGAATCGAATGCAGCCTAAAAATTTCCTAAAAAGATTAACACCAACAGTGATTCTATAGAAAATAGAAAATCTTTTGTATCTAGATTCGAGTTTATAAATAATTCAAAATATTTAAATAAAATCGTTCTCCGATTATTAAAGCTATCCATTGAGTACCAAAATTCTTTTACTTAACCATTGTCTCACTGGTTCCAAATAAATCTTTCATTGAATTGAAAGAAATAACTTATTATTAATAGTAGTATTTTTCAAAATAATGTGATGTTCAATAATTTGTTAAATACGATACGATACATCTGAATCTGATGATGAATTATTTCCTAACAGAAATTCACCTATTTCCTGACTGAAGAAGAAATCATCAAGAAAATTTCCAATCTAAAAAATGTTGTTGTGGTTAACAATGTAGGACACCACATAAAATTTGGAGTTACCAAAAATATTATTACAAGCAGGAAGAGCAAATTAAATAAATCAATGTTTCAAAAAATATTTTTTTTCTGAAAATTTTCATTAAATGTAGTTAACGGAAATGCGCTCAGATTTTATATTTTTTGAAATTTAGGAATCTGATATCTTTAATAGTAGTATCTAAATATTACAATACTTAAAAAAAAAAAGGTTCTTTAAATAATTTAGAAAAACATGTAAACGTACTGTACGTCCACGATATTATTCGAATCGCGTCAAATTTCACTACGCGTATAAAATTGCACTTATATCTCTTAACCATATAAATATTGTAGATGTGCGGCAAAAACCCGTGCGATGGAAATGATCCCTATACCAGTGCACATCCTTCTTAAATAATTTTTCAAAATATTATCCAACAATGTATCATCTGTACCGAACGTGCACTAATCTTTATATTGATCATTGCTAAATGTTGGAAAATAAACTAAAAGTTTTTGTTTGCTTCAGTTTTTTGTGCTTCTTCATAATAAATAAAATTTAGTTTTCTGAGTCATAAATTTTATTTTAGTTTATCTAACGATGTTTTCCATGTTTCATAATAATTTTTTGCTATTGAAATTGTTGTTTTTATTAAAAATTGTGTTGGGTTGATTTACTGTAATTATAAACTGTTTAAATAATAAAAAAAACTTTAAATTGTAAAACGTTAAGTTTTATATTAGTCTAACAAACGTATGCTGATTAAAATTACTGTATATTATGCAACGTTACATAGTACATACTTACAGTATATGTATAATATCGAAACATTTTTGAAACTCGTTAACGGACTTTTGATAACTGAACCAAATGCAATTGGGAAAATTCATGCTAACTTGTGACTTACATGTAATCATAAAATATAAATTTCGTTTTTTTGTTACAGCCTCGTACAACAATAACAAGAATATTTTTTGTTTTACTACCACATCGAATGGTGAAAATTTAATGCTATATAAGCTCTCTCACCAACCAAACTAAAATCTATCCGGATTCCATTAAAGATAAAAAAAATACCCAAAGTATTATTTACATAAAAAATATCACCAAACCTTATAAAAGAGCAAGCAAATACAATGAAAATATAGTTTTTAGAGATTATTTAAATAAACTTTTGAGAAAAAAGCTCATAAAATAGAAAAGTGCAATTTTCAAAAGAAAAAAATCGTATTCCTCAGAGACGAAACCGATTCATGTTTTTCTAATATAATGTTCTCCATCAGTTTACCGCCTGATCAATTGAAAACTTTTCAACCGAGCTCGAAAACCACAATTTGCTGAAAAACGTATTGCTTAGAATTTTTAAAATTTTTAAAGGAGGTATTAATTATCCATTGAATTTAATGTTTACGACGCTGAACTCTGCACTCCAACAGAAGTCCATCCGCTTTGCATACAGCCTCTGGGGGGATTCGCGCCAAGTACATCTCAGTCCAAGTGCCGGAGCTTTAACCACCACACCATTTGTTCAGCTTCAATAATGAATTTTCATTTAAACCAGATTTCAAACAAATTATTGTTAAGATTACAACCAAAATTACAATGTGTTAAGATACTTTATGCCATCTTTTTGGCAACTTTATAATACATAATACATAAAATAATTATTTGATGAGCTTTCGACGTCAATTGCACATCATTATCAAAGCTTTGATAATGATGTCGTATTGTCATCGAAAGTTCAGCAAATAATTATGTTAAGTTTTAAAAAGCGAGCCATAAACCAATAAAAACGTTCTATTGCATGAAATATGAGACATCACTTCCAACCAAGGATCAATAATTTTCTAAGAGTTGCTGATGATGTGTGAAGTTTTACATAATCAAAATAAATGATTATGTAAATTTCTGAATTGGTCTCCTAGATGATTGGAAGCAGCTCAAGCCGCACAACACCATTGAATTTTAAAAACAATAAAGTTATCCAGTTTCAATATTTAAATCGGTGTTTAAATCAACATTGTATCCATATTCAATACGTGTTCAATTTTTAAAATGAATAATCCAGGCACGATTTCCTTTGAATATCAATCTGTTTCTATATTTTTAGGAAATCTATATTTTATTTTAACATTCGTTTCAGCTCGAGTCGGAACCATAAATTCTTTGTTAATTTGTGAAAGAGGCAATGTGATAAATCCATTATTAATAAATAGATGAATGCACTTTAACTAAAAGTTCAATTTTAAATTATAAAAGTTTAGAAAATCTTTTCCCAATATGCCTAAGGTGAAGTCATTTGGAACACTTGAAAATCATGATGACATGAAATTAAATCCGGAAAATTAATTGTAATGTAGTTAATCCGATTGTTTTGAAAGACAATTGTTTAGTTTTAAATTTTAATTATACTATAAGTTCCGCACCCGAACCTACAAGAAAACGAACACTTTTGTTTGGATCATGTGGTAAGGTAATATTTAAAAATATTTTTGGAATAAAATCGGTGCCAGAATTTTGATATGTAGAAATATTGTACTGCTTTAAAGAACAAATTTTGGTTTTTAATTTCAAAATTATTATTTTCAGAAACTACGAGGGTGGATTGAAAATGAAACTACCTGACGCTAGATGGCAGCACAAACACAAACATTTTTTTGTTTTTTAGAAATTGCGGTCTGTCAAACGTCAGCTGTTAAAATTTCACCCAAATTCATCGATTAGTTTATTTGTTGTAGTCGTTTGAAGTAAGCAACTTTTGTGTTTCTTGAAAAATGGAAAAAAACGAATTTCGTGCAGTGATTAAACACTATTATTTGAAAGGGAAAACGGCGAAAGAGACAAAAGAAAAGCTCGATAAACATTACGGTGAGTCTGCTCCGTCAGATTACATGGTAAAATATTGGATTGCTGAATTTAAACGCGGCCGAAGAAGCACTGCAACAATACCATCAACAGGAAGGCCAAAAGAGGTGGTTACTGAAGAAAATATCAAGAAAATCCTCGATATTGTTATAGTCAAGTTGCGTGAGATTGTTGAAATGGTAAACATATCATATGAAATACACTTCGAATTGGTTGATCATCCACCTTATAGTCCAGATTTAGCTCCTAGTGACTTTTTCCTGTTTCCAAACTTGAAAAAATGGCTCGCAGGACAAAGATTCATCTCATACGAAGAAGTGATTATCGAAACTAACGCGTATTTTGAGGGGTTCCCGAAATTGTATTATACAGATGGTATAAAAAAGTTGGAATATCGTCTTACTAAGTGTGTCGAACTAAATGGAGACTATGTTGAGAAATAAATGGTTTTTGGCAAAAAAAACTTTTGTTTTCCTACTTAGGTAGCTTCATTTTCAATCCGCCCTCGTGATGTTGTACGTAAATTTAACTTATCATTATTTTTTATTAGTGTATGATCAATTTCAAACTTAGGAATCGATGTATTTTTAGAACTGGAGTACTCTAATGCTGCTTTCGGCGCCTTTCAGGAGTACCCAACTGCCCGGATCTTTGCGTGTTTCTCGTATTCTGTAAAGAGTTAATAGCCACGTTTCGTTCATCTACCCCTTTTCTTCCACTAATTTGTCTTTTAATAGAATTTTGAATATGGTATCCTTTGTTATGACAATACGCACAAGTGAAATTATTTGATTATAACTCGGCTGGAATTTAATGGCGGTCTATTATATTTATTATTACCAAGAATGGTTCAGTCTTAAATAAGTTGATGCCATGTGATGTTGTATTGCAAAGTTGATACTGTAAAACTCGAGTTAGGTGGAAATGGTTTTAATGTAAAAGGATAATTATTAGTCAAATATTTTTGATTTGCTTCTTCCTCTAAAGCTTTAGTAATGGCTTCTTTTAAAGTTTGAAATCTACAGGCTTTAACTAACAACATTGTATGTTCCTGTAATCCTCCAAATATATAATTTCTTTCATAGACTCAATACCCGATTCTGACAAGCAAGCTTCGTTTAAATGATAAAGCAATGTTTCTACACGATTTGAAAAGCGTTTTACTTTATTGAATTTAATTAAAATTAAAAAAAAAATGATCCCAAAAATTTAACTACTTCGGTAGTTTTTAGTGTTTCATGTATTATATCACAGCAAGAGACAAACCTGTCTCTTGCTGTGATATAATACATGAAGAAATGGTCACGTGAGCTATCAAATTGTGAAATTATTTTTAAAGCCGCATTGATACTTAAATCTGCCATGTTGGAATAGCTTACTGCTGATTCGCTAAGATGTATAAAGGTTTCATCAGAATTTTGTGAAATTTTTGAAGTTACTATACTAATCGAATTCACTATCGTCACACTCAATTTAGTTGCAAGTGAACCCAAATTTTTGTTGAAGTCATCAATATAATGATGAAACATTTTCTGATTAATAATGGCTTCGTTGGTTGAAAATATCGATTTGGATCCTTGTTTACATAATTTTTAATAGTGTTAAATTGCGACGGTAGAAAGGAAGATTAGGATTTGGATTAGGATGTATTATGATGTACGAGGACGAGTATATCATATGCATTGTACAATAGAATATAGTAAAATGTTACCATGTTATCATAAATGAAACAATTTGTTCTTAATGTTATTTTCCAAGTAACAATTTGAAGTTGAAGAATAGTTGTTGAACCGGTTTTAACCGTGGCTTGAATCAATGCATAGGCTAAAATTTGGTTAATTTCTCATTATTCAAACGTTTAGTCAACTGTCGATTGACAAGTAAATTCAAGGGTCAATAACAACCTATGTTTTATTGAAGTTGTATAAATGTGGTTGACCAACCGGTAGAAATGAACTTACCAGTAACTTGTCAGTTTAAACACGGTAACTTGCTAACCGTTGGTTCTTGAATCTAAGGAAAGTTAGAAATTAGAAAAAAAAGTATTTATCCGAAAAATATAAAATTGGGCTCATTTTAAAGGTAAAAGAATGAGGATTAAGAAAATTGTAGAAAAATAGTATTATCTTTAAGTTTTTCATTCTCAAAATGGCGTTTGACTCATTTTTTTTTTATTTTTATTATTTTTTTTTGTTTGCCATTTAATTCTATAAAACATACCAATAAAAATTGGGGATATTTTTTGTTTTCTTGCAAAACACATATTAATATCATGACTAACTCTATTTCTGAATATTAAATTTTTAACCTTTCTAAGTTTTATTTTATTTTCACTCCAACAAACATTTTCTTGCAAAATACAACTAAATAAGACCACCAACTCTTTATAAAAGGTGGTTAAATTTTAAGGGCCGATGTTGATTTTGAATAAAACACAAATTACTTAAGAAATTATTGTCAATTACTTTTATTATGATAATATGGTATGGTTCAATCATGTATGAAACAAAATATCGGCCAAATGGCCACCGCGACCTCGGCGGCACACCTCCACCCGATGGTCCAAATTTTCGATGACGCTTAGGCATAATTGAGGTTCTATGCAGTTAATGTACCGAGTTATCTCATCCTTTAGCTCTTGAATTGTTGCTGGCTTATCGACGTACACCTTTTCTTTCAAATAACTCCAAAGAAGGAAGTCCAACGGTGTCAAATCACATGATCTTGGCGGCCAATTGACATCGCCACCACGTGAGATAACACGTGTGGCAAGTGGCACCGTTCTGTTAAAACCACATATCGTCCACATCCATATCTTCTAATTCGGGCCATAAAAAGTTCGTTATCATCTCACGATAGCGAACACCATTCACAGTAACTGCCTGACCGACCTCATTTTGGAAAAAATACGGCCCGATGATGCCGCCAGTCCATAAACCGCACCAAACAGTCACTCTTGGTGGGTGCATTGGTTTTTCAACAATCACTCTTGTATTGTGATTCGCCCAAATGCGGCAATTCTACTTATTGACGAATCCACTGAGGTGAAAATGTGCCTCATCACTGAAGATGATTTTCTTCGAAAATTGATCACCCACTGTTGCCATTTCTTGCCACCATTCTGACCATTGACGACGTTTGGAATGGTCAAGAGGCTTTAGTTCTTGAGTCAATTGCGCCTTATAAGCATGTAAATGCAAAGCTTTATGCATAATGTTCATCAACGACGAGCGTGAGAGGTGCAATTGTTGGGCACGACGGCGAGTTGAGGTGGACGGCTCTTCAGCCACACTATGTCGAACACCAGCAATATTTTCTGCTGTACGAGCTGTACGAGCATGCACTGGTGTTTTAAAATCTCCTACAGACCCGGTTTGCTCAAATTTTAGCACGATTTTCCCGATTGTACGCACATTTGGACGATTAAATTGACCGAAAAAATCACGAAGGGCACGATATGCATTTTGATTTGAACGCCCATTTTCATAATATGCCTGAATAACTTTAACGCGTTGTTCGATTGTATATCTTTCCATGGTTCAAATTGAGTTAGTCTGAAATTGAGAAATGTCAAATTAAATGCAGAAAAAAACTTGACATTTAGGTGTGGTTCACATTCAACGTCGGCCCTTAAAATTTAACCACCCTTTTATATAGATAAATTTAAATTTAAAACAAAATTTATTGGTAAAATTTATTTTTATTAAAAATTTATTTAGTAATTAATTACAGTTTAAATCTAATATTTCTTCACTATTTGAATATTTGTTAAAATTAATGTAACCTTATCCCGAAGGAATAACTGCATAATCGCATAATCGCGAGTTCCTTTTACAGTTTCCAATTTTTCGAACCAACTGGCAAGTTGAATTTTGTTCGACTTATATTCAAAGAACAAAACTCAAAACCCATATCGGCCTTTAAAGTTTTAGCCCATTTGAATAATTCTGCTGCATTCGTAATGATACCGTCAAATTCATCAGTGAGACTGGACCGACTCTGGACGCCATTATCTGGACGCCATGTGTTGTGGCATGAAAATGAAAATTATATTCATAAAATTATTTTTATTTTTATAATGTGTTACAACACCATCAACAATATAAAAAATTTTGGTTAAACTCGTCATTTTAGTTTTCAAGAATTGGATCATTTTTTCGATGAACAGATGAAATGCCGCAGTGATATGCTAAGACAATCCGAAATATCAATGAAGCTGTAGTGCTGCAATTTCCCATCAACATTTATGTGAATTACAAATGGATGAATAGTCGCTTGCTTATTATTCCAATGAAAACCCTGCGCTGCATTCTGCAATATAAATGAGTAATTTTCTGCAAAGTCACATGAAACAAGTGCTTCTGTAGGCTCCAGAGTAAGTTTTTGTTTTTTACGAAGCCAGATTGTTGAAGTGAAATGAAGTAATGAGAAATCAGATTTTCCAGTTTCTTTATGAAGTAATCCAAAAATTCTTCTAACGGTTTTGAATACTGTTCCAAATTGCATCTGTCAGTTGAAATGCACTGACTGAATGATAAATCAGCAACCTCGTAGTCCTGGACAATTCTTGCATTTTAGGAGATAACATGTTGGCTTAGGATCTGGACATAAAATAGATGAAATGCAATCATGTTATTTTGATATCTTTCCATTTGTAATACTTTCTGTTTTGGTTCCATAAACAATCAATTTTACATTTTGATGTATTGTACAAACACACACTGTATGCGTTCCACTGCTTCCTGGTTTCACACAGTTTTTAGAACGAAGCAAGCAAAATTTGGAAAATCCGATTTTTTTTTTTGGCTCGTCGTACTGATGGAAAATCTTGTAGCCCTCGTAGCATTCTTTTGATGTACTCATCATTAGATGTTTCTGAACTTTTTCAATAGTTAAGCAATCGTTTTTCCAGGCATTATCCGACTGACTTCATCATCGTTATAATAATCTATCAATGATTGCTTTAGTTCATCGCTTATTCGTTTCCCAGTTTTAGGTATAGGAAGACCAAGTGGGCCGTTCGTTTTCTGAATATATTTAGCTTTATGCACCAAGTATTGTGTTGTGTTGAACTCCTGTTGAATTTATTGTATGGTTAGTGACTTCGGCAGTGTAGTCGGCAGCTGTATCTAATCACAATTTTTCTCCAATTGTTTGAATTTATTGTTCAGTTGATCCATGAATTCGTCATATAAATTAGTCTTCATTGCGTTGTCCATTGATTGATTCACAAGGGGTTCGATTCCAGGAATCAAAGATGATGATGTTGATGGTACTATTGCAGCTAAATATGTTAATTTTTGTTGTTGATGCTGTTGCCTAGCTTCTAGTTTACTGGCGTATATGGACGACATTCCAATATCTGGTAAATTCTCATTGATTTTTTTAAGAACGCTCGCTCACTCCTAATGGAATTTATTTCAGATTCTACTGCAGTTGATGAAGATTTCGGCGTAACTGCGGAATTTGATGGTGAAGAGGGTGATGTACCTGTTTCAATTTTTCGACGTTTAAAAAAAATGTTCACATAACAAGTTGTACAAATGAATAAATTTTCATTTCTTTCAATCGAAGGCGGCACAAAATCCATAATATGTTTATACACTTTTCGTAAATTTTTAGAACACTTCGAGCCAACAAACGGCTTAGAACACTTTTTAATTTCACTCATTATTTAACTCAAGTAATACAAATACACTATATGATAAACTAAAATTAGAATTTTGTTTACGTCAATGTTTCTTACTTTTACACTTTAAAATTTGAACTACCTAAATATTGATTTTGACTCTTATTTATACCAAAAATTTAAAACCAGAGATGTATACCTGAATAATGTACCTGAAAAACTCCTTTTAAAAGGAGGACCAAAATATTTTGTGTGGTAAATAATTAGTTTTATTATTCATTAGAAGTAATTGTTACCTTTATTTTGACAAATTGAAGCAACCGATTATTTTAGGTATAAATTAAGAACTGTATAGGTATACAGATAATTTTATATGGAGAAATAGAGTAGGTTGGTTAAGTTTTTCAGAAACTTGAGAAAAACCAGTTTGGTGGCCATTTTGAAAATGAAAAACTTAAAGATGATACTATTTTTGTAATATTTTCTTAATCCTGATTCTTTTACCTTTAAAATGAGCCCTATTTTATATTTTTCGAATAAATATTTTTTTTTATATTTGTGTAAATATAATGCATGATGCTGCTTCAATATATTTTGAATGTCGCTTGCTCATATACGAGTATATGGTAATTGCGCAGTGTAGAAATAAAAAGTGATCGTATACTTCAGTACAGACGAATCCTTTTAATAATATTGGTCCTCCATACAACAAAAATGAACGAAACTTTGTTTCTTTCCAGAAATTAATTACATCTAACGTTCGGATACCTCTGTTAAATTCAACTGGTTGTGTCGAGCAAGTTCTCCGTAAAGCATTGAATATACCTCTGATGTCACTGCTTGAAAGTTTAACGCCTAGTTTGGAATTTCTTTTTATCCTTTTTTATTAGAAGCAACTTGTCACTATTTCTAGATATATTAAGTGAAGATATTCCAATTGAAACGATAACAGCATATCAATGAGTAATTCTTCCAATAGTGACGCATATATGTGATGTTACTCCTAAGTTCTATTGCGACCGCACTAAGATCAAATTGACCAAAACTAATTTTATATGTTCGGTGCCAGTAGTCTCCTGCTACAATACATCTATCACATGCAAAATATCCGCTATATCCTTTATTTCCTTTAAGTAGTCTCTTAATTTCAACTATGAAATCCTGTAAAATTTCTTTACCACTGTTTGGTTTTGATTATCCATAATAAATTCCAATAGCAAATGGTCTAAATTTTAAATTTTGTATTGAACACAAGATTGGCCAAAACTGTCTCTTTGAACTTTTGCTAATAGGAAGGCCATCAACATTAAAATTGAGTAGAAGTTTCAATGTGATGCTGGAACATTTTCCAAAACTTTTTTTAACATATGGGCTAACAACCTAGCCCAAAATGAGAATATTCTTCCGACGGAACAACTCGGCAAATATGTTTGATTGGTGTTTGGAGCAAAGTTCTTTGTATCCCGAATATTTTATGCTGAATTAATATGGCCAAAAGATCGTTTACAGTAACACGTGTTATTTTGTGATTTATAGCCCATGGCCTCAGTTGATCGCTTATACAAATCAATGCCTCTTATTATCTTCCTGATAGAAATTCACTGTCCGATGTTTCATATTCAGATGCACTTGTTACAGAACCATTTTTTCTGTCTTTAATATTCACGGGATTATCACTTTTAAATGAATTCTTGATTTTACGCTGCGCTTCATAATAATTTGCATTAGTAATTATTTTATTTTTTAGCAAATCAGCGCGAACACTTCTTATAAATGTGTCACAACGAACAAATTTATTTTAGCGATTGCATTAAAACCACACTTTGGAGCAATTAAAATACTAAAACAGTAATAACGAGTTCAACAAATTTTTCGTGCTAGATTTGTTACCATCAGTGGTTGTAATTAAAGTTAAAATATGTTATTTTCAAATCTTTGAGTTAAACTGTAACTCGATTCCTACTTTAATTTAACTCTGGTTAAAATTGGGTTGAAACAAGGTAGATGGTAAACCAATAAGTTAACTTTTCATCGATATGGGATTCAACTAAGGTTTAAACATTTTCAAACCTTTAAGTTAAACTTTAACTTGATTCTAACTTAAACTCACTTTTGGTTTAAAATTAGATGAGTCGAGGTTTATAGGTACCTAACAAGTTGATTATTAACTTTACAACTGGTATTTAATTTAAATTGAATTTAGGTTAAAATCCAGTTTATACAAAGTAGATAGTCAACCGATAGGTTAATTGGTTAACTCTATATTGACATAGGATTGACTGAATTCGGTTGATGAAAAACTTTTACGTTTTGAACTAGTTCAATCACGAGTGTGAAGTATGTCCTAAATTTGACCTAACTCTTGTCGTGAGAATGCATTAGTTAATACTCTCGCTATAATGAATTTTAATATTCGTAATTTTTGGAAATATTAATAGAAAATGCAGAAGCAGTTAAAGAACGTTCATTAGCAAAACAATTTTCAGAAATAAATTCAATGGAAAAATAGTGGTTTGTGAAGAATAAAACCGGTCAGTTAATAACCTGTAACTAGCCGCTAGACGTGAGGCAATTAATAAGCACTTGTCATATGTCGTTGGATTCGTTTAAGTGTCTACTATTACCTTTGTGAATATAAAGAGGATTCTATGACGTTGAAAGGAAATAAAATGATTTGAGTACTACTGTCCGTGTAAGCGATTCATGGACGTCTATTGTGTAACGAAGAATTAATACCAAATTTCAATGTTAACGGCGATTAACCAGCACTTATTGTATGTCGTTGGATTCGCTTAAGTTATTACCTACCGTTGTGAAGTTTTTAACGAAAAGTGTAGCTACACAAATTAATGAAAAGTGTAGTTACACAAATTAACGAAAAGTGTAACTTCTAAAAAGTGTAGCAATTAAAAGTGTAAATAATACACCTACTAAAAAAATTCCGTCAAAAATGTATACTTCATGCAAATACCGGGATCAAATTTTATCATAATAATTCTAGTCTAAAAGTTAGGGTTATTACAAGTAAAAAAATTAATTCTTTAAATGTTTGAAATGATATACATATCCGAAACTATGGTTGATTAAAAAAAACTCAGAGATGATTCCAATTGTTGGCATATAACGACCAATAGTTAACAACTTAAGCTGTTCAAAACAGTTAACTAAATTAAAATAAATTGGTTTGAAATGGATTCACACAAGAATTAGGATATACATTTCATAAAAATTCAAATATTTTTCAAAATACTTGCTACACTATTGCCGATTCCAAAAATCTCAGAGATGTTACCAAGTGTGGGCATATATTTTCCGAAAGTGGATGAATCGTCCTGTTCAAAACAGTTAACCACGTCAAAATAAACAGATTTGGGATTGCTTCATGACAATTTTAATTCGGTAAATTTAATGAATATTCTGATATTCGTCAAAATATCTGCTACACTATTGCCGATTCCAAAAATCTCAGAGATGTTACCAAGTGTGGGCATATATTTTCTGAAAGTGGATGAATCGTCCTGTTCAAAACAGCTAACCACGTCAAAAGAAAAAGATTTGGGATTGCTTCACAACAATTTTAATTCGGTTAATTTAATGAATATTCTGATATTCATCAAAATATCTGCTACACTATTGCCGATTCCAAAAATCTCAGAGATGTTACCAAGTGTGGGCATATATTTTCTGAAAGTGGATGAATCGTCCTGTTCAAAACAGCTAACCACGTCAAAATAAAAAGATTTGGGATTGCTTCATGACAATTTTATTTCGGTAAATTTAATGAATATTCTGATATTCGTCAAAATATCTGCTACACTATTGCCGATTCCAAAAATCTCAGAGATGTTACCAAGTGTGGGCATATATTTTCCGAAAGTGGATGAATTGTCCTGTTCAAAATAGTTAACCACGTCAAAATAAAAAGATTTGGGTTGCTTCACAACAATTTTAATTAGGTCAATTTAATGAATATTCTGATATTCGTCAAAATAACTGCTACACTATTGCCGATTCCAAAAATCTCAGAGATGTTACCAAGTGTGGACATATATTTTCTGAAAGTGGATGAATCGTTCTGTTCAAAACAGTTAACCACGTCAAAATAAAAAGATTTGGGATTGCTTCACAACAATTTTAATTCTGTAAATTTAATGAAATGAGATTTTTGGAATCGGCAATAGTGTAGCAGTTATTTTGACGAATATCAGAATATTCATTAAATTGACCGAATTAAAATTGTTGTGAAGCAATCCCAAATCTTTTTCTTTTGACGTGGTTAACTGTTTTGAACAGAACGATTCATCCACTTTCAGAAAATATATGTCCACACTTGGTAACATCTCTGAATTTTCCTGAATTGGCCATAGTGTAGCAAGTATTTTGAAAAATATTTGAATTTTTATGAAATGTATATCCTAATTCTTGTGTGAATCCATTTCAAAACAATTTATTTTAATTTAGTTAACTGTTTTGAACAGCTTAAGTTGTTAACTATTGGTCGTTATATGCCAACAATTGGATTCATCTCTGAGTTTTTTTTAATCAACCATAGATTCGGATATGTACAGTGCTGGGAAAAAAAAGTGGGACAAACGAATTTATTGCAAATTGGAGTCTTTTTTTGCTAAAATTACAAAACTTTTGAAAACAATTTGTTTATTGTTTCATTTTAAATACATGTATGACGTAATTTTTTGAAAAAAAAAAAATTACCTGCAATTTAGGGGCAGAACCCCGAAAAATGCCAAAATATTCAAAATACTTTGATGGGTGTTAAAGTAATTTAATAAATTAAAAACTTATTTTTTATTTTTTTGTTTGTGTTTTATTGATTTATAGAAGTTCAATCTTTAATATTATTATTTTGTTGGACCGCCTTTTGTTTTAATTACACCGGTACAACCCCGCAACTGATGTGCAAAAAAATTGGTCAAGCAATTATTTTATTTTACGCCTACCGTTCTCGGCCGTCATTAGGGTGCAGATGTTTTATTGCCTGTAATTTTTTTTTGAGTATAAATAGTGCATATTTTGTAAGGTTTAAGTTATTCTATAAGTGATTCTAGTCAAATAAAGAATAAAGTGCAATTTTAGTTAAAAAAAAATGGGACAAGTTAGTGAGCAGTGTAAAAGCAATATGTTGATTTTGGCGCGAGCAAATTTAACCATTCGTGAAATAGCTGAAAGATTAAACATTCCTAAAAGTACTGTAGCGAGGAATCTTAAAAAAATGCGAGAGATGGGCAGTACAGAAAGAAAGAAAGGCGCTGGAAGGCCCAGAAAGACAACTCCAGTGGAAGATCGTTTTATAATATTACAATGTCGTCGGAACCGTTTTAAAACTTCATCAGACATAAGACAGGATCTTGAGCGAGCAACGGGAAAAAAATTTCAGCCAGCTTAGTGAGAAAGAGACTTGTTAAAGCTGGTTTGAGAGCACTTAAACCAGTCCAGAAGCCTGAGTTCACACTACTAGTGAAAAAAAAACGTTTGCTATGGGCCCAGGCGCATGTTTCTTGGACTCCAGAGATGTGGAATGAAGTGATCTTCTCCGATGAATCAAAATTCAAGCTACATGTTGGAGATGGAAGAATTCTCGTAAGGAGAAAACCGGGCGAGAGACTTAGCAACGAATGTCTTTTAAGACTTCCACCGAAAAATGAAGGAGTTATGGTCTGGGGATGCTTTTCTGGGCATGAAACCGGTAGATTGTGCTTCCTTAGTTCCAGCATTACAGCAGCACGAAACTTGCCCATTTATTTTTCAACAGGACAACGCTCCGTGCCATACCGCCAAAGAGGTGAGTTATTAATTTTGAATTGTAGATAGACAAACTGGCTTTCAGATAAACATAAATAATTTGTTAAAAACTTGTTTTTTTTCCTTATCTCTTCATTTAAAGGTAAAAAAGTACTTCGAAGAAAACAGTATCGATGTGTTGAACTGGCCCCCGTATAGTCCAGACTTAAATCCAATTGAAAATATTTGGTCTATAATGAAGCTAGAAGTAGCAAGAAAGCGCCCAGAATCGATTGAAGCTTTAAAAAGTTTGTTGATCACGATTTGGGAATCCATATCTCCTGCGACTTTGAGAAATTTATCAAATTCAATGAATCGGAGGTGTATCGCTGTAATAAAAGCAAGAGGCGGTCCAACAAAATATTAATATTAAAGATTGAACTTCTATTAATCAATAAAACACAAACAAAAAAATAAAAAATAAGTGTTTAATTTATTACATTACTTTAACACCCATCAACGTATTTTGAATATTTTGGCATTTTTCGGGGTTCTGCCCCTAAATTGCAGGTAAATTTTTTTTTCAAAAAATTACGTCATACATGTATTTAAAATGAAACAATAAACAAATTGTTTTCAAAAGTTTTGTAATTTTAACAAAAAAAGACTCCAATTTGCAATAAATTCGTTTGTCCCACTTTTATTTCCCAGCACTGTATATCATTTCAAACATTTAAAGAATTAATTTTTTTACTTGTAATAACCCTAACTTTTAGACTAGAATTATTATGATAAAATTTGATCCCGGTATTTGCATGAAGTATGCATTTTTGACGGAATTTTTTTTAGTAGGTGTATTATTTACACTTTTAATTGCTACACTTTTTAGAAGTTACACTTTTCGTTAATTTGTGTAACTACACTTTTCATTAATTTGTGTAGCTACACTTTTCGTTAAAAACTTCACACCGGTTATTACCTTTATAAATATTAAGAAAATTATATGAAGTTCAAAGGGAATATGATGATTTACCGATGATTTGTATTACTGTATCCACGGGGGGCTATTGTGTAACGAAGAATACATTCCAAATTTCAATGTTAAAGGCAATTGACGAGTACTTATTTTATGTCGTTGGATTCGTTTAGTTCAAATCGTCGTATTGCCTCTTTATATTCACAAAGGTAATAGTAGACACAAGCGAGTCCAACGACATATGACAAGTGCTTTTTATTTGAAAATATTAGTATAATTTTTTCAAATGTCAATTTGTCTGCAAAATAAATTTGATGTCTTCATCTGAAGTCTTTTTAAGAAATATATTTCACAATAGTCAGACTGGCCTGCACATGATAATATGTGTCCAATAGTTGTTCAATCTGATCATTTAAAATAATTAAACCAAAATATATTTAAAAATTCATTATAAAGAGTAAATAATTATCCGTTATTGGTTTATCCGAAAAAAGTATTTTATACCCACTTATACGTATAAAATCTTTTAGGATTTAGGACTAACTTCACGAATTTGTAGAGCAACGTGAAGTTTGTCTTAAATGTGTCTTATTTTTTTTGTAACTTTAGGAGAAAGTTAAGACATACTTCACGGGTATGTTCAATAAAAATTTGATATAAACCACAACGTAAACTTTTAATGTCTTTTGAATTCAATTATAACTAGGGTTTAAATTAGGTTTGAAAATGTTTGAGAAAAACTCAATCCATGAAAAAAGAAAGCACAAAAGTTTATATTCAATTTAACATAGTCTTAAAATGGTTCAGAAAGCCGTGGAAAACAACTAGAAAGTTAAATTTAAATTCTATTTGAAAGAAAATTTATGATTAAACACAGTAAAATTTGATTCAAAAGAATAGGCTTTAGAACGTGGATTTTAAGTTCAAAATATACCCCGTCTGAAAATAAATTAAACACGGCGTAATTGTTCAAAAAGCAATAGTAAATTTCTAACCACGGTTAAAATTTGCTACTTAGGTTCCTAGGTTGTCGACGATATCTGCATTTTCGATGTAGGGACGCAAAAAATCGCTATGCAATCTACGTAATGAGTTGGTAATTTGGTTACTCCATTTAATTTTCAAAGAATTTATTGTTCATTTGGCATTTTCTGTCCATTTAGGATCTTCCTAAAATTAGCTTTTAAATTTTTTGTACTTTCTTGAGATTTTTAAATCAGTAAATGAATGTATAGAACAATTTGTTAAGTTCAGTTTCAGTTGTCCACCCGGTACAAATGTTTTTATAGAAAATCGTAACGTAAACCGAATATACAAAGCAAGCTCTAAATTTTTCATGATTATCGTATGACATAGACGAAAGAAAATTATTAGAAAAACGATTTTCTATCTAACACAACGAGGAGAGGAAACATAACATAAAGACACGAGTAAAATTATTTCCTTTTTACTTAGTCCTTGAACTAAATAGTACTAAATTCAGTTTGGTGAATAACAGCATGGGAAAATGAAAACTTATCTTGGTTTACAAAACAAAAACAATTTTCTTCGTCTTCTTCCAATTTATGAAATGGTTTGAAGGGAAAATTTTTATGTGGTAACTTATTTTTCTTGTTATTGTTGAATTGGGATATTTAGCGAGTAATTTTTTTATATTTTCCCTTGAAACTATAAACAAAAATTCAAATCGTTCACTTTGAATTTTATTTTATTTTTTTTTATATTAGTTTGCAATTTTGTAAAAGATGAAACGAATTTATATAAATTGCATGTACTTGTATACATATGTAATGTATATATAGAGCTTTACATTTCTATGAAAATGCGCTTGTATGCATTTTCTATATACATGTACGAGTATATGTGCAGTAATTTCCATTTTAACATTATATTGGTTTTGAAATCTCGGAAAGCTTTGCTTATTATTTTCCTTATTTTTATTTTTAGCGTTTCAAAAGAAATCGATTTAAGCTGTAAACTGTGTAGAAGATATTTCTAAAGTTCAAGGGTGTTTGTATAATGTTTACACTCGTCTATAAATTGAATCGGGAGTATATTGGATTTATGTTTTATGGTTTTAAGGCACACGTTTCAATCGTATACGAGTGTATACCCGAAATATATAATATAACGATAGATATTTTAGGTGATTTATGATGATAGAAACAATCGTGTAAGATTATTGATAGGGCAGAACGGTCCTACCACAATTTATAATTATTTTGCAATTTATGAAAACATAAAAATTGTATTTTCCATATCAATGATTAGAAAATTTATCCAGATCTACATGTCATTACAGAATTAATAAATTAATAAAAAGCTTTTAACCTTAACTGTGTCAAATGAACTAATATGTAATCACAAAAAAGTTTTTAACGTCGACTACTTGTATACAACATCAACTAATCAACTAATCTATATATCTATCAATAACTTCTTTTTTCTTTTTCCGGAGGTTTTAGTTAAATGAAATCATTTTTGCCGTAAAATATAGTAAGTCCTGTCAAAGTTGACCACAAAAACGAGTTTCTTGGTCAACTTACGGAGGTGGTCAACTTAAGAAAAATTAGGGAAAAAAGCATGTAAAATTAACATCAACAACAATATTTTGGATGTGTAGCTACAACATTTTTGCTAATTTAACCAGTTTCACTCTCCAAATGTCTGCATCCGTCACTTTTCAATTATTAAAAATAATTTTTATACAAAAAATATCTCCAATTTCAATTTTTAAGACAGTTGTTATGTAATCGTTTATGTTTGTGTTGCTTAGGATCTCTTAATTGTAAATGTTATATATAATAACTTTTGATATCTTTTGTAAATGATTTGTATTACTATAGTTCATCTTTTGATGATGAAGCGGAATTCGGTTAAAAAGGTATTAATGAGTCGATACACAGCTCTAAAACAATAAGCATCAATTTTATGTGGAGCTTAACTTATAAATAAAATTTATCAATAAATTGTTATTATAATAATAAAAAGTCATCACAATTTAATATATGATGGTGTATATTATATTATTGTGTCGTATATTTATGATCGCATCGTAATTTGGTTTCATCCATACGTTAAACGCAACAAAATATGGTGGCAGCGGAGGGATCAAGCTGTGAAACAAGAGCTTGATTTTTAAATTAAGTAGATTACATTTATGGTGATTATAGGCAATCGCAAATTTAACTTGCATAACGTATGAAAAATTACCGATCTTTACGACAAAATATCACCATTTATCTACTAGTAACGGTACATATAACAGGGGTCCTGAAAATACTAAGTATTACATCGTGGATTATTAAACCACATGTTCAATCAACTTTAAAAGTCAACTATAATGTTAATAATAAAGCTGCTTTACCAATTTAAAATGTGATTTAAACAATTTCTATCGTATTTTTACATAATGATTTTACATTGTTCGCTGAGACTGCAAACGGACATCGTGCACGTGTATCTAACCAGTACGAGTATCTGAAATCGGAAATTAGTTAGATTGTGGCAGATTCATTTAGAATTTAGATTCATTCAGATTTACGGAGTATTACCCGTATATATAATATCAACTCGAACAACATTTTTTCCGCGACTCATCATTTGGCGCATCATCAACTACTATCAACTACATATTTTAAATTATTATATTTTATTTTCACGTAACGGTAAATCATTCACATTATTAAATTTGAACATCATACTTGCGTAATTATTTTTCTCACATTTGTTTCAACTACAAATATATTTATGGCATCTCCATCTACAACAGATAATGATAACGATAATATAATACACTCGGAATTGAATATTTTGGAATTAAGAAACATACATAAATCGGAAAATTTTAGCCTAGTCGACTCGGAATCAGAAACATCACCAGTATCGAGTGAGTCATTTTATTTTATTTCAGTTAACGCAAACGAAAACGATCATAATCTTACTTTGTTATACGTATATTAACCGAAACTCCCTCATATTTAAATAATCGTTCAAATTCAATTGACCACAAGGTCCCAAATAGCGTGAATATGGCTGAATTAAATGTTAATCTCGCCATAAAATTAATCCCTGAATTCGATGGTAATTCTGATGAATTACATCGCTTTATTTCATGCAGTGACATAATTCATAGCCCATTGAAACGGTCTGAAATCAACGCATTTTTAAATATTTTAAAAACAAGGCTTAAAGGGAAAGCTTACGAAATTACAAAATATCAAAACTTTAATTCGTCTTTAATTCGGTCATCTGAAGTAATCCAATTGGATTTATTAAATTGTAAGCAATCAAACGGGGGATTTGTTCGTTCATTCGCTAATCGTATAGAGAAACTCTTATATGAACTAAACGACAGTATTCTACCTCCAGAACCTCCAGAAGGTAATGATGGCATACGAAATTTAAAAGATCTTACGGCTTTACGTGTATTTCAAGAAGGTCTCGTAGAATCGATCAAAATAATTGTAAAAGCTTGCCGATTTACAGAAGAAGCTTTATTAGCTTATGCGTCATCGAAGTCACCGGTAGACAAAAATCCACATCCTTCAAATAATGTGCCACAAGAAAAGCCATGGTGCATCGACTTCCTATAGTTTAAGTTCACAAAATATGTCATATAGTTCATCTCGATCATTTCATCCAAGCCCGTTATACCGAAATCAATCGGAACGGCATTCGTTTCAAAATAACAGGAATACGACACAAAATATTATGGTTTGCAGTTATTGTCGCAAGCTTGGGCATCAAATTACTAAGTGTTTCAAGCGTGTACGTGTTAACGAAGCACGACAATGTTTACAAACAGCACTCAATCATAACTCTAAAAATTCTCAACCTATTCGTACTTTGGAAAACTCTCAAGGGCTCGAAAAGTCGAGCATTCCTTCGAGAGTCCGCGATTTGCAACAATAGAACGTTCTAACGTAAATCAAAATACAATTGCAACCCTTTCACAACAAAATCAGAATAAAAAATGTTTATATGTTAAAATTGAAAATAATTTGAAAACATCGACGTTCCTAATCGATTCCGGAGCAGATATCAGTTTCATTAAAGTTTCTTGTTTGGATGGTGATATATTTTGTTATACTGATAAGAAATGGTCAATAACTGGTATTTCTGGAGAAATTATCGAAACACTTGCATCTTGCAGTTTGAAATTAATATTTCCAGATCTAAGAGATATGACCCATGAGTTTCAGATAATTCCCGATAACTTTCCAATCAAACATGACGGTATATTGGGATTAAATTTCCTAAATAAATTCAGATGTACATTGGATTTTGATTCATTAGCCATAAGCATTTTAATTATTCAGAAAAAATTTACGTATCCCATGAATAATTACTCTAATAATATAATACTTCCACCACGAAGTGAAGTAATGACTAGACTACGGGTATCGTCGCAAGACGGCGATCATATGTGTTTGTCCAAAGAAATTTTACCCGGCGTTTACATTCCTAATTCAATATTGAAAGTTTGTCATAATATTGCACATAACTCTTCACAAAAGATCGTAATAGAATCTAAATTTGAAATCTCAACTAAGCCATTAGAAGAATGTGAATTTTTCCATTTAACATCACACAATATACAAATAGTCGGTTAAGAATTCTAGAATCGAAAATTGATACCAGACATATGAATCCAGAAGAAAAATATAGTGTACTTAATATAATACGTGATTACAATGAATGCTTCTACCTAGAAGGAGATAAACTCACGGTTACGGATGCAGTTACACATAAGATAAATGTCGAATCAAATAGTAAACCCGCCTATACAAAACAATATCGGCTACCTCATGCAAATAAAGCCGTAGTTGAACGTGAAATTAATCAGATGCTAGATGATGATATTATTGAACATTCCACTTCACCATGGAATTCTCCTATTTTATGTGTACCAAAAAAATCAACAACAGGGGAGAAGAAATGGACTATTGTTGTTGACTACCGGAAGTTGAATGAAGTTACCATCAGCGATCCTTTCCCAATTCCATCAATAACTGAAATATTAGAACAACGTATTGTAACAATGTATTTCAGCACACTTGATCTCGCAAACGGACACCATCAAGTTGCAATGAGTCCTCTCGATAAAGAGAAAATCGCTTTTAGTTCTAATTCAGGTCACGGCCAGTTTAAACGAATGAGTATATGGGTCTTAAAAACGCGCAAGTACTTTTCAACGTCTAATGACCAGTGTTTTAACTGGGCTTACAGGCTTAAAATATTTCGTGTACTTGGATGACATTGTTATTTATGGGCGAAGCATCTAGCAGATCATAATACCAAACTTAGTGATGTTCTGTCCGCTCTTAGTAAATTTAAACTTAAACTCAACCCTAACAAGTGTCATTTTTTAAAAAGGGCAAATTATTTATCTTGGATACGTCATTACTCAAGAAGGAATAATGCCCAATCCTGCAAATATTGAAACTATAATATACTGTCCTACTCCAAAAACAGTGAAAGACATTCGTTCATTTGTTGGTTTAGTGGGTTATTATAGAAAATTTTGTCCACGTTTTTCGGATATTACAAAACCATTAACAAACCTTACAAAAAACATGTAAAGTTCATATGGGATGCTAAATGTGACGAAGCGTTTTCAAAGTTAAAAGAATTTTTAACGAACCCACATTGCTATTAGTGCAATTCTTTCACAACTTGTCGACAGTCAAGATCTACCTATTGCGTATGGAAGTCGAATTCTCAATAAATCAGAAGAAAATTATTCTACTTCTCAAAAGGAACTTCTTGCTTTCGTCTGGGGTATTTATCACTATCGATCATACTTATATGGAGGAACATTTCATGTAGTTACAGATCATCGTCCATTAACCTATCTGAATAGTTCAACTAATCAAAACCCACAATAAATTCGGTGGAAGTTAAAATTAGCTGAATACGACTTTAAAATTAAGTATAAAGGACGTGTAAGTAGCAAAGCGGACGCATTAAGTCGAATTGTTCTCTGTAAACCACAAATCGATGTAACTACACGGAGTCAGTTTAAGAAAAGGTCTACTGAACTCCCATCTACATCATATTCTGCTAATAATGAAAATACGAAACAAGGTTATCCAATTCAAGCTTGATAAAGTAAACTTAAAAAAAACACACAAAATATTCGGAATGTATTGTAATTTTTATTTCATTTTACAGATTGATCCTTGCCATTTTTAGTTAAACAAGATATCATTCAAATGTCCTCCACGGGACTTCTTACAGGCCTTGATTCTTTTGCGGTAATTTTCAATGACTTTTCGGCACATTTCGGGCGGTATCTCGGCCATTACCTTACGAATATTAGTTTTCAATTCGTCAAGAGTTTGAGGATTGTTTGCGTAAACACGATCTTTCGCGTAGCCCCACAAAAAGAAATCCAAAGGCGTTAAATCACAGGATCTTGGAGGCCAATTGACATCAGCCAATCGCGAAATCAAACGTCCAGGAAATTTCTCTTGCAAAAGATCTCGATTTGCTCGTGTTACGTGACTGGTTGCTCCATCCTGCTGGAACCACATATCGTCAAGATCATAATCTTCGATTTTCGTAAAAAAATAATCGGTTAACATGCGGCCATAGCGCTCAGAATTGACGGTAACGGTTCGTCCATGGTTGTTCTCAAAAAAATACGGCCCAATCACACCACCAGACCACAATGCGCACCAAACAGTGACTTTTTCCGGGTGTAATGGCTTCTCTACAATCAATTGTGGATTTTCTGAGCCCCAAATTCTACAGTTTTGCTGTATCGTATCCACCAAGCGAAAAATGAGCTTCATCACTGAAGAAAATTTTGTTCGAAAAATCAGCATCGACGGCCTGTTTTTCCAACACCCAATTTGCGTATGTTCTTCGTTGTCCATGGTCAGCAGGCTTTAGCTCTTGTGTCAAATGGACTTTATACGGATGAAGATGCAAATCCAGATGCAAAATGCGCCATAATGAGCCATAAGATAGGCCTAAATGTTGAGCTCGACGAGGAATTGACAAATTTGGATCTTCTTCCACACTTTCAGCTACAGAAGCGATATTTTCAGCATTGCGAATGTTTCGATGATGCACAGACCTTACAATATCAGTAACAGATCCAGTTTGTTCAAATTTATTCACTGTATTCAATATGGTTTGCTTTGTAAGACGATTATGACGACCATAATCTGCTCGTAAAGCGCGAAATGTGGATACGGCAGAATCACTATTTTTATAATAAGATTTAATAATTTTAACGCGTTGGTCGATTGTTAAATGCTCCATATTCTTAAATGGCAGAATATCAACTAAATAAATGACGGCGTACTCGACGTTTATCTTTGACAGATGTCGGTATACAGATTTCTACTTTATCAACCTCGAATTGGATAACCCGTTATATATCGTACCTACAACCGAATTAAACAATTCTATTAGTTCGAGAAAATGTTTTCCACTATCGAAAATTATATTAATAATTGTTGTCTGTGTCAGAGAAATAAAGTTTCTATAAATCCTAAATTGCCCTTAAAAATAACTACCACTTCATACCTACCATTTCGGAAAATATTTCTAGATATAGTTGGTCCTATAGTTTCAACATATGAAAATAACAAATATTTTCTTACAGCCCAATGTGATTTAACAAAATTTTCCTTAGCTATGCCTCTACCTAATCACGAAGCTGACACTGTAGCCCAGATATTACTGACATGGGCTCAAACTTTATGAGTGACATCTTTCAACGTATGTGTAGGATATTAAAATACAAAAATTACATACCACAGCATATCATCCCGAATCCAATGGTGCATTAGAGAGAAGTCACCGAACTCTCGTCGAATACTTGCGCAATTTTATTGATCAGGATCCTATGAACTGAGATACCTGGCTTCTTTATGCAATGTTCTCATATAACTCTACACCACATACCTGAACCGGTTTTATGCCATTTGAATTACTTTTTGGTCATAAACCTCGAATACCAAGTGCAATTATGCATTCGAAGGAAACAATTTATAATTACGAGGATTATTTAATTTAAAATATCGAACTACAACTTCAGCTGCAATAGCACGCTCTTCAATTTTAAATTCTAAATTTAAATCAAAAACATATTTTGACAACCGAAAGGCTACTAAAGTGAAACATTTTTCCAAGGATCAGATGGTTCTATTAAAGAATGAAGTTCGAAAATCTAAATTTGATCCATTTGATCCACGGAAATTTGTGAGAATGAAAATGAAATGACTGAATATGACATATGAAAAAATGGATATCTTAATGTTTGCTGGTGAAATTAATTAATTTATTTTCATATTCGATATTATTGTGGTTAATTATAAACCAAAAGTTAAGTGTCAAAATGATTGACTTGAAGTTAGTTAAAGTTGTTGTTCTAATTTTTGTTGACTAAATTTCCCTGTATTTTCCCTATATTTTATCACGGTCTCGAACACCATATTTCAGAAAAACGCAGCTGTAGTCACAAAAAAGTTCTTGCGTTCTTTTGCGCGTTAGAAACTCGTCGACAATGTCGTTAACGTCGACTACTTGTATACAACATCAACTAATATTAGGAAAGTCGACAAGTACTTGGAATTCGCATCAGTAGTGATTAAATGATCTATATATCTATCAATAACTTCTTTTTCCGGAGGTTTTAGTTAAACGAAATCATTTTTGCCGTAAAATATAGTAAGACCTGCCAAAAAACAAGTTTCTTGGTTAACTTACGGAGGTGATCAACTTAAGAAAAATTAGGGAAAAACGTGTAAAATTAACATCAACAACAATATATTGGATGTGTAGCTACAAATTTTTTGCTAATTTAACCAGTTGCACTCTCCAAATGTCTGCATCCTAGTGCTACTTCTCAATATTCAAAAAATATCTCCAATTTCAATTTTTAAGACAGTTTAACAAAATTTTCCCACAAATTGATAAAAGCAATTATAACCCGGGCCAACCCTCAAACAGTACTTTGATTAATACAGTCCAATTATAAGCAGGAGTAAATAATTATTTAGTGGTAAATAAAATAATTTTGCCCAAATGTTTACTAATAGTTTCTTTGCGTGTACGATTTTGCGAGAATCACTCTGTAGAAGACTCTGTCTTGTAATTTGTGCGAATTGTATAAATCTGTATTGAACTCATATCAATCTGTATATGATCAAATAAAATATTACATTCACATAACAAATTCAGAATAAAAGCTATCAAAAAGCACATAAAATTAAAAATTCAACTCAGTGATTTTTCGTTCAATTTTCTACATTCGCAGTTGCACATCTAATATTCAAAAAGCAGATGTAAGCGTATACAGCTCCAGACGAAATAAGAACATTAGATGAATAAAAAGTACAAAATGCCACAACCAAAATCTAAAGATGAAGTACATACGTATTACATTAGAAAATGAATGAATGCTAAATAAATATAAAATGTATTTCATATACAGAAGCTTTTCGGAAAAATTTAGGCCAAGGTTATTTAGTTATATATAACGATGTTGTATAAAACATTATATAACATCTTAATAAAAAAAATGTATGCGAGTAGTATGTACCATGTATTCTCACAACATGAAATATAATGTACATCCATATACTCGTATACCCGTATGTACTTCTATGCTGCTAGATTTGCCATGTTACTCTATCATTAATAATAGTGGCATTGATAATAACGATTTTGATGATAATGGTGATTATTGAATTATTGATGACTGTTGGATATATCCATTTGGTGTAATATATTGTTGTTATACATAAGTATATTTGATTTAGTGTTTGACATTGTATATGCATGTGGGTTTAAAAAATCGGAAATTTTAATATTAATTTTCCTTGGTTTGTGTTCAAAAATAACTTTGAAACTGAATCATGTAAAGAGCTTTCCACATTGTTACAGTAAATAAAGTTCTTTTATTATTTCTTATTTTAGTGTTCTGTCTGATAAATTTATATGGTACATATTCTCTATATATAACGCTTTAATACATATATAAGAAACTTTAACAGTTATCCAAACAAATGGGTTATCTTCATTTCTTTTATATTTCAAAAGCTTAAGTTTTGCTGCTAGTCATGTTTTCCTTCAGACAATTTTTCTGTTTTAAATTGTGTGGCATTCAAACACAACTGTGAAGGACTTCAAACATTAATTTTAAGATGTTTCTGTAATTGAATATTGGATGCGATTTGGTTGTTTTGTTATTAGAATATGCTATTTGTGCTAACTTGTTGTTATATTTTACAGTTAAAGCTTCACAATATTAAATTGAAACGCAAATCTAGTTTTTACGACAGTGAAGATTTTAACATTTCTATATAGTAATTGGTAATGGCAAGTATGAATCATAAACAACCATCGTGGTGAAAAATAACATTTCTTCGTGACGATAGAGTATGCTGTTAAAATGTTTAGTTAGATAAGCAAAGAAATGCGCTAACTTTAAAAACAAAAATGAATCGCTAACTAAAATTAATGAATTTGTGATTATCTTTAATTTAATAAATTATTAAAATAATGAACAATTTGTTTATAACATTTTGAGTCATCATAATATTGAGCAAGTTTGGGATTTTACCATTGAAGCCGACATAAGTGAGCATAGTTTTGTACTCTCAAAATTTCGCTTCAAGCCTAAATATTATACTCGAAGGTACTAGAACCGGTTTTTGATATGTATAACAAACTTGTTTTACAGTATTCCTTACTGAAGAAAGTAAATGTAAAACTTATAAATGTAAGTGTTTGTCCCAGGATGACTCTTGATCTCTGGGATTTTATTAAACTTGAAAACCGTACATTTAAGCGTTTTAAAAGGAACAGTACTAATGTAGAATTAGCCTATCGATCGGTAAGTTAGCGGTGAATCAAATAAGCCGCCTCCAACCGCAGCTCTGCTGGGAGGAGAGTCTCAGGGAACTGGGGAGTGGTTAACCTCTGTTCACTAAATCCTGAGCGCCTATGATAACCAGTATGGAAGGGCGAACTGATGGCGCCATAAAACCATCGACCACAAACCACGTTGAACTGAGCGTCACGTCTCAATGCGCCCCGGGTCTTCAAGTAATGAGTAGGGAACCCTATAAATGGTAATCCCCTGTATGAAATGGGTCCTATTGGGTTGGGATTCCATGTGAATGGCGGAATGAGTAGGTGAATGTGGGAGAAGGGCTGGGGCGCGGAGGGGCGAGACCCTCGGCGAGCCAATGGGCTGGATTAAGGTGTTACGCGACCCGTGCTGATGATCGACTAGGCTAGGGGCCCATTTAACAAAGCCCAGTCTTGAACGGAGCCCTCTGGATACCTGGCGACCTCCAGTTGTATTTAGCCTTACTCGTGTATACGGATCTCTACACGGGCGGACCATCTATTTCTCTGATACTCGTGGGAACACATTATGGACAGCAATACAAAAAAACAAAAAGAAGTGGCCAGCGCTTCTCAAATGCTGGAGGAGACGGGGGACTCCAGCCGTCGGTGGGGCTAAAACTGGTTCCGAGGCTTGCAAGCCAGGAACTAGTGGTAGCGGCAAGAACGAGAAAGTCACTGCTCCTTCGGTTCGAAGGTATCGGGCAAGACGTTCGGCCTACCGTGCCTTGGATAGACTGGCTACAGTCCCGGAGGAGCAGTGGACGGAGGAACAGAGGCGGAGGGCGGAGTGGGCGAAGAGCTGCGTCGCCAATGTTAGCAAGGCTCAGAAAGAAGATCTTGGGTCGAAAAGACAGAGGTCTGGAGAGGAAGAGCAGAGGAGTTTGGATGCCGAAAGAAAACGGGCCAAGCTCCAGGGGGAACAGTCGAGGAAGGGGCCTAAGCTCTTCAGCGACGTTGTGAAGGAGGGGGAGATGGTGCTAGTCGTCGTGGACGAGAGTCACGAAGATGGGAGCATCACCGGGGAAAAATGGAGGTTGGTGTTTAATGCACTGAACCTCGTTTTCCTCCGAGTCCTTGGACAACATCCAGGACCACCGCCAGTTTGCAGGGACGCGGGTTGGTATCAGCGACGGCTGAAGCTGACGGCGTGCGCGGATCAACGGTCGGCTTTCTTGTATAGGAAGGCGATCGAGGAGGTAGGCGAGGTATGGCCAGGAGCTAAGCTCAAGGCAATTCCCAAGGAGGAAATACCTAGCAGACCAAGAGCAATGGTCTGGCTCCCCACGGAGCCGGCAATCCTGGATGAATCCCCGAGGATTATCCAGCTTTGCAACCCGGATCTTCCGACAGGAAATTGGAAGATTGTGAAGCAGGAGGAGCCTAAGGGCAATTTCAGATCATCAATTATGGTGATAAATAAGGAATCCCTGGCTCCCCTGTCAAAAACTAAAGGGGTTATAAACTTCGGCTTCGGTTCTGTGACACTTAAGGTGTTCAGAAAGGATGAGGTCGGAGTCAAATCAGATACTGCACAGCCCGAGAAGGGGGTGGAGGAGGTCCAGCCTACTATGGGAACCGCGAGGCGCAGTATCTCTTCAGGGGAGACACTGCCGCTAGTGGTGAACCCGAGTGAGGGGCTAACTAGCGAACTTAGGGACCGACTATCCCTTGGCAGGGGGATGAGGGATAAGTCGGATCCCGAGGGGGGAGATGTGGATCTCCTTAGTTTTAGGGACTGCGGAGGGAGTGAGACGGAGGATACCGTCGACTCCGTCGGGTCCGTATAACCGACGCAGCACTGCTGTCGCAATTAAGGTAAGTGAATACTGTTATCAATGATTAGGTTTGTGCAGATAAACTTACATCACACTAAGGCGGCTTCGGCAACGCTACTTCTCAGACTTGCTAAGTCAGGCGAGGAGATAGTGCTGATCCAAGAACCTTGGATCAAGAATAATAAGATCTGCAGTCTGCGAGCGAAATACTACACCCTTCTTTATGCTTGTGGGGCTGAAAAGAGCAGATCATGTATATTGGTGGGAAATAACATAAATGTTTTTCAACTTCCACAGTATAGTAATGGAGACATTACTGCGGTCTGCATAGAGACGGAGGGGAGAAGATTCTGGCTTGCAGCCGCGTATATGGACCAGAAGATGCCAGTGCCGCCAGACATACTAGGGGCACTGGTTGCTGACGCAGATAGAAGGAAGGTGGGAATTATCCTGGGGTGCGACGCCCACGCACACCATACCATCTGGAGTAGCTCGAATATAAATGACAGGGGTGAGTCACTTTTTGATTTTCTCTTAAAAACTAACCTCACTATTAGCAATATAAGCCAGGAACCCACCTTTATTATTAGTAATAGACAGGAGGTTCTGGATATTACTCTGGTCTCCGAATTTATTTCACCGATGCTCAGGGAATGGAGGATGGCGAAGGAGCATTCCTTCTCCGACCATCGATACTTAACGTTTAAACTTAATCTCAACATTACAAAACAATACGTGTTCAGAAACCCCCGGAGGACAGTATGGCATGTATATAGGGAGGTATAGGAGGGCATCATTCCATCCAGAGGTCCAGGACTCTCCGACACGGGAAGTGAACTGGATTCAATGGTAGACACTCTAACTAGGGCTTGCAATACCTCTACGAGGGTAGCCTGCCCTGTAACAAAGCTTAGGGGGAAGCGAAAACCTGTTTGGTGGAACCCGGCACTTGCGGAGTGCCGGAAGGTCTGTGGGTCTGCCTTTAATAGAGCGAAAAGATCTAGAGACAGTCAAGACTGGGACTGCTATAAGGAAAGCCTCAGCGTGTACAAAAGGGAAATAAGGAAGGCGCAAAGAAATTCGTGGAGGCGCTTCTGTGAGAGAATGGAAGGGGTCTCGGAAACTTCGCGCTTAAGAAAAATTCTGTCTACCAATCCAACTGTTCCAGGCTATCTGTTAAAAACGGATGGCGAATGGACGGTTTCTAGTGAAGAGACACTTGATCTCTTGATGGAAACACACTTCCCGGGAAGTGAGGACGTGACGACTGTGAATCCTCTGGATAACCGTGGGTCAGGGGATCACGGCGGGGTCCAACCGTTGTGTACAGAGGCTATTCTGAACACGCGAAAGCTAAAATGGGCCATTAATGGGTTCAAGCCGTTTAAGTCAGCTGGTCCGGATAGGATTGTACCAGCAGAAATTCAGAAGAACTCGGAGATCTTGCTTCCCTGGCTGGAAGTTATCTTCAAAGGGTGTCTGAAGCTGGGGTACACTCCCAAGAAATGGAGGGAGGCTAGGGTGATCTTCATCCCGAAGGCGGGAAGAAGCTCGCACAGCAACCCTAAGGACCTTAGACCTATATCTTTGTCATCTTTTCTGCTGAAAATCATGGAAAGGATGCTGGATGTATATATTCGTTCGAAAATTGGACCCAGTAACTGGGCTCAGTCGCAACATGCATATCATAAGGGTACGTCCGTGGATACGGCATTACATACCCTGGTTCGGGGAATTGAGAAGTTACTGGATTTTCAGGAATTCTCGCTGGTTGCGTTTCTCGATATCGAGGGCGCATTCAATAACGTAAAGATGGAAACAACTTTGGAAGGATTGCTGCCACTTGAGATTGTAGACCCTGTAACCAGGCTAATTACACATCCGCTGGGTAGCAGAAGAGTCATAGCAGGGATGGAAGAAGTTTCCGTCAGAAGACGGGTCGTTCGGGGAACCCCTCAGTGAGGGGTCCTCTCCCCCCTGGAACTTAGTAATCGATGGACTACTATTGGTACTGGAGAGAGAAGGGATAGGTGTGGTTGCTTATGCCGATGGTGTGGCGATAGCTGTCTCGGGAAAGCACCTGGGAACAATCAGGGATATGATGCAAAATGCGTTGACAATCACTGCGGGTTGGGCCAGCAGATGTGGATTGGGGATTAACCCATCAAAAACAGAGCTGGTCCTTTTCACAAGGAGATACAAAATTCCGGCAATGGTTCCACCGAGCCTGAATGGTACTACGCTGGTCCTTACTGATAAGGCGAGATTCCTAGGGATTCTTCTGGACAGTAAGCTCAGTTGGAAGCCAAACACGATGGAAAGAGTAAAGAAGGCCACTGTGGCACTCTACTCTTGTAAAAACGCCATTGGAAGGAAATGGGGCCTGAAACCGGAGCTGGTGCACTGGCTTTACACGGCAGTTGTAAGGCCCATACTGCTGTATGGTGTGAGTGTGTGGTGGCCAGCTCTGGAGAAATCATCATATACTAACATGATGGCGAAGGTGCAGAGGGCAGCCTGTTTGCTCATTAGTGGAGCTCTGAAAACCACCCCCACTAGTGCCTTAGAGGTCATACTGCATCTTCTCCCGTTGGATATTATCGGTAAGCAAATGGCGGTTAATACGGCCGCCCGGCTATCAGCGACCTCTGGTTGGAAGTGCCTGCAAAAGGGGCACTCAACTATAGTCAATTCGGTGAGGCATGACTTGGAGAATTTAGATTATAAAATACCCATTTTGTGCTTCGACAAGCGTTTTAAGGTGATTCTCCCCTCTCGGGAGGATTGGAACAGAGGTCTCCTTATCGAGACCGGGACAGTTAATTTCTTCACCGACGGCTCCAAGCTCGATGGTAGAGTGGGAGCGGGTGTGTTCTGTGGGGGATTAAATGTCAATTTATCTTTTCGTCTACCTGATTACTGCAGCGTGTACCAGGCTGAAGTTATAGCGATCGAAGAGGTCATGAACTGGTTGAAGCATAATGTGATATCGTGCATTGATATCACTATTTATGTGGACAGTCGGGCGGCCATTCTTTCGCTGGATTCAGATTACCTGGCGTCACGGGTGGCATTGAATTGTCACACATCTCTTAACGAGATGAGTGAGCATTTCAATATCCAGTTGGTCTGGGTTTCGGGTCACTCTGACGTTGAGGGGAATTGCTGGGCAGACGAGTTAGCAAGGTACGGTACAACTCTCCAACTGGAATCAGGGAAAGAATGTTTAGGGAGACCTATGTCTATGCTGAAAACGGCAAGCCATAGGAAAGCAGGTGCCTTGGCGAATGCTAGGTGGCTTGAGAGTTCAACCGGTAGGATAGCGAAGCAAGTATGGCCTGTGCTGAACTTGAAGCGCTCTAAGATCTTAATCACACTAGGGAAGCGTGATTTAGGTAGAATTGTAAGGGTACTTACCGGACACTGCCTTTTCGGAGATCATGCGAAAAGGCTGGGTCTAGATTCAAATGATTTCTGCAGAAGCTGCAGGGACGAGGAGGAGGAGGAGACTCTTGTTCACTTTCTATGCTCATGCCCTGCGCTAGCTGGCAGAAGACATAATCACTTTGGGCAAATACACCATGGACAGCCTCTTTGATCTCGAAAGCTGCAATGTGCGAGATCTTTTACGTTATATTAATAGCACTAAATGGGTTTAAGGAGTTTGATGATGTCGGATCCTGTGGTATGACAATGGGCCACAACTGGCCTAAGTGTGCGATGGCAGCCACTGAAACCTAACCTAACCTAACCTAATGTAGAATTAAAACATAAATTAGTTTACGGAAAATATTTTTCAAAGAAGCGTTATTTTGACAATTTATTTAATAATTCAATCACAGGATTCTTCTGTATCAGCCAGTAGTTCTAGCCCAGGCTCAGATGATTTAAATAAATTTCATACTATGGCGCCTAGCATTAAAAAATAAATAATTTATTCCAGTTAATTTAAAATATGTTTATGAAAAATTTATTAATAAAATTATGAATTAAAAAGTCATATCATTCATATTTATCCCGTCCGGTATACATTTTTGAATATGAGCGACGTACCGGTTACAATTAGGAACAGTAATCTTCGTAGTTATGTTTTCGCGAGTTATATGTTCTAGCCGTAGTAGACAGAACTCTGTTTGTGTTAAATTTGATCAACCTTCATCAGCTAGGATTCGCTTTTGATTCCAGATTTTAAGTTTGACCAAACATATTCAATTGCATTTAACATTGGACTATATGGTGCGAGTCTTAGTAGGTGATTATTAAGAAATTCTCTATCTAGGAATACTTCCCCAATGGCAGCATGACATGGTGCATTAGCAATCAACATTATGATTAAAGTTCTATATATATTTTGAGCATTCCGAAGACGAACGAGGTATGAATTCTTTTGCTTCTGGTTTCTTAAATGCTCCTCTTCTAATTTCATGATGAATCAAACCCATATTACCTATACATCCAATTACATGTATATTGGATCCTCGACTGCCTGCTGTAATGTGAGTGCAACGAGTTCCTTTTTTGGAACGACCTTTGGTTCTCGATATACATAAATTGAAATTAGTTTCATCCATGTAGAGTATGGGTGTATTGTTTGATTGATATTCTAAAACGTTGTGATCGTAATCACATCGTTTTATTTTATTGCTTTCAATGTTTGCTCTTTCTGGCTCTCTTCGAATGTCTTTCAACGTATACAGTAATCCATTTAAGTGTTTTCTCAAACATTCCGTAGAAACAACAATTTGACGATTATTTTGGAATTTAGTTGTTTTAAAGTTATTCTAGGATTTTCCTCAATATAACTTTCAATAAATACTCGATGTTCATTGTAGTATTTTTATTTTCCGCTTACCACCACGTTGCTCTGCGGGTATTAGTTGGTTATTCACCCATCGATAGGCAGTTGATTTCTTTATGCCTAAACTTTTTGCAACTATTCTCCAATCCTCGTTTGTATTATAACGGGTGTTTTTTTAGGAGGTTTGTTTTTCCGATAGATGTCGTTTTATTTTATGACAGTTGTTTTGACAGCTCAAAGTGGCATTTCTACTCAGTATTGTTTGGCAAATCATTATGAATAGGTTAACTCCAGAACAACGTTTTCAAATCGTGGAAATTTATTTTCAAAATCAGTGTTCAATTAAAAATGTTTATAGAGCACTTCGTGAATTTTATGGTGCACATAATCGTCCGTCAGAGACCACCATAAAGAACGTAATTACCAAATTTCGGTCTACATTCACTCTTTTGGATGCCAAGCCACCGACAAGAATGAGAAGAGTTCGTACAGAAGAAAATATTGCTGTCGTTGAGGCCAGTGTCGAAGAAAACGACAATTTATCGATTCGTCGTCGTGCTCAGCAAATTGGACTTTGTCCATCGACTTTATGGAAAATTTTACGTAAAGATTTGGGTTTGGTGCCATACAAAATTCAATTGGTGCAAGAATTAAAGCCACACGACCATCGTTTGCGCCGTGAATTCAGTGATTGGTCGTTAAATCAATTGAACGAAGATCCATTTTTTTACCGTAAAATTCTCTTCAGTGATGAGGCGCATTTTTGGTTAAATGGATACGTCAACAAACAAAATTGTCGCATTTGGAGCAAAGATAATCCACACGCCGTTCTAGAATTACCAATGCATCCTGATAAATGTACTGTTTGGTGCGGTCTATGGGCTGGTGGGATCATCGGTCCATATTTCTTTAAAAATGAGGAAGGACGACGCGTTACCGTGAATGGAAATCGATACAGAACCATGTTAAATGAGTTTTTGTTGTCAAATCTTGAAGATATGGATATGAATGAAATGTGGTTTCAACAAGATGGTGCCACTTGCCATACAGCACGTGAAACAATCGACTTATTGAAAGAAACTTTCAACGACTACATTATTTCGAGAAATGGTCCGGTGAATTGGCCTCCGCGTTCGTGCGATTTGACGCCACTCGATTACTTTTTGTGGGGATACGTGAAGTCATTGGTTTATGTGGATAAACCTCAATCGATTGACGCTTTGGAAACCAATATTCAACGTGTCATTGCTGACATACGCCCTCAAATGCTTGAAAAAGTGCTGGAAAATTGGACCTCCAGAATGACATTTGTGAAAAATAGTCGTGGTAGCCATATGCCAGAAATTGTGTTTAAATGTTAAATGCCAAAAAATTATCTACCAAATAAAAAAAAATTTTGGTCATTTCATAATTTTATATGTGTTTTATTCAAAAAAAAAATCGGCAACCTCTTAAAAAAACACCCTTTACAATGTACATACTTGTTTCCTTATATTATCTGCTTCAACATTCTTGATGTAAGGCATGTTTAGGGATAAATTAATTAAGAATGAAACTATTAATAAAAAATGCTGTCTTTTATTTTTCAACAGTCTGCTCAAATTTAAAATTGTTATAATGCTTGTTGAATAAAATATTTAGTCCCAATTTGAAATTGTTTAGTCCCAATTTGAAGTTGTAAAGGTATAGTTAATAATTATCGTCCAATTTTAGTTTTGGTTTTCTAAATAAACCTATTTTTACTATTTTCGTCAGTATAGACTTCGACAAGGTTCTGGTACAAATTTGGCCCTAGCAGACATTACTGATTTGATATATCGTAATTTTGACAGGCAATACAATAATATATCTGGCTTATTTCTTGATCTTCGTAAAGCTTTTGATTGTATAAGTCACAGTTTACTTCTCCAGAAATTAAAAATTAATGGCTTCCTTGGCCTATCAATACAATCTTTTAGCAACCTACCTTAGTATTCATAAGCAGTTTGTGATTTGAAATACTGTGAAAAGCTCCAATAAGTTGTGAAATGTGTCGTGTTTCTCAAGGAAACGTCCATGGTCCTTTATTATTTGTAGTCTATGTTAAAGATATGTGAATAAAATGGAGATAAGTTGGAGCTTAATAACTATAGACCCATAGCTCTATTTTGTACTTTTTCTAAACTATTTGAGAAAATGGTGAAGCGCACACTACTCAATTCTCTCGATAAGATTAAATTTCTAAACGGGAAACAATTCGGTTTCACAGCGGGAAAATTCACTGAGGAGGCATTGTTACACTTTATAAGTAATATATATTTGGCTATAAACAAGTTTCAAAAGCTTTCTGATTTATTTGTAGATATATCTAAAGCATTCGATAGTGTTGATCACGACATTCTGCTTACGAAATTGAAGTTTAAAGGGGTGAGAGGCGTCTTACTAGATTGGTTTGGTAGTTATCTTAAAAATCGTCGTCAAGTGATTAAAGTCGAAAGCTCTATCATTAACCCAGGTAACTTGAGTTGTGGTGTTCCCCAGGGATCTGTGCTTGGACCTCTGCTATTTCTTATTTACATTAATTCCATTTTCGATATCGATCTGTTGGGTCAGATCGCAGCGTTCGCCGACGACTTGGCGTTGAGTTATCCATTTGATTGCAATTTATCAGAATCTCAACTTGCATTGCAAAGTGATTTATCAAAACTTAGTAAATGGTTCTATTACCATCGGTTTGCTGTTAGCGATAAATAAAGAGTTATGAATTTTACACGACCTAACGTAGGTATTGTCCCAAATACATTGCAACATTTACAATACAATCCCTGCTCTCCACAACTTCTAGGTGCTTTCAAATTTTAGGTGTGAATGAGTTTCAATACTTAGGCCTAATTGTTGACTCGCAGTTAAATTGGGATTATCATCTTTATGAAGTCATGAAAAGCGTTATCGCTGCTGTTTATAAATTTTACAATCTGAAACCGTTCTGCTCTCAAGCCACATTAAAAAAACTCTATCATGCTCTGGTTGAATCGATAACTATGTATATCATCTCTAGTTGGGGTGGGATTTATTTTTCACATATTGAAGATCTCTATATATTGCGCAGAAACGGATTGTTAAAGTAATTTATAATCGTTCTGTAAAGACCAGCTTCTACCATTAAGATTTATACGTTTTTAAAGTGTTGACAATGTTTTTTATTCGCAGTCATAGTTTTCACGAACGAATACATACTTATAACATGAGGAACTCAAACATCTTTGCTGGTGTTCGATGCAATAATGAAAAATGTAGGCGTTTTTATCTCTTTATGGCACCTTACTGGTTTCATTATTGCATTTACCAAAGCATTTGAAACTTCTCAAAGTAGAGCGCAAATACCAATTCGAATGTGAATTACGAGTTTGGCTGTCTAATATAAATGATATTGAGGAATATTTTTAACAATTTAAACTTGTAAAGTTCCAATATTAATGTTTTAATAATGGTCAATAACTCCTTTGCTTTTGATTAGCAATAGATACTAGAAAATAAGAATCAATTTGTATTACTTGCTTCAATTTAATTGTGCTCCAACATAGGTATTTCCTTACCTAGGGGCTTTACTTTATTGTTACCTACGTATTTTATGGTATTTTGTAACCTTACATTTATAATTTTGATAATAATAATAATAATTTAGCGCTCAGGAGCCATATAGAATGTTTGGTGATGATGCCGCACTCTTCTATAAATCCAGAGATTGTCAGGTGCGGGATGGTGTTATTTTACTTGTGGATTTTCATTATTTAAACAAAATATCACTAAATTTTGACAAAACGAAATACAAATGTAATTGTTTACTCCCCACGCGTACGACACTTTAATTTACCACCTACAAGTTGGAAATTGTACCATAGAGTAATTGTAACAAGTTGGAAATTGTACCATTGTGTTAACACAAGTAAGGTTTCGGACTCTACCAAACATTTTCTTAATTCCTCGCTTATGGCCGTTTTAATCCCACTTTTTGTGGACAAGGTTAGCGTTACACGTTTTCGTGTTCCAAAATAGGTTCGTATTTAATTAAGGGATTTTTTAACGTGTCGGAGAGGTAAATTATGAGTTGTTTGTTAAAGTGTTAATTGAATGGTTGTAGTTGGTATTAGGCCGACTGGTGTAGAGAGCATGCGTGTGAAGTTCTTCACACTTTATTTCACACATATACGTATACGAATCATATTGGAATACACAGAGTCCAATTGGATTCTAATTGATTTGTTAAAGTATTAGTGCATCTGTACACTGTTATGAAATAAATTATTTTTTCAGGAAATATGTCATTAAAATTAACTGGGAATTTTTACGTAAAATTATAATTTTATTAGAATTTGGTAGTGTTCGATAATGTGATTATTTTAATTTAACTTAATATGAATATATTTTTTATATGTCTCGTTAATCCAAATTTTACTCACGGTCCGATTGATGTCTTGTCAATTTTTTTTTTGTTAGATTTTCTTATACGCAGTTTGCAACTGCAACAAAATTATTGAAAGCTAAAACTGCAATGACGAAAATTTATCGTAAGCAACACAACTTTCCAAAGAAGCATTCCAGAGGTTACGTTAAAGGTTGCTAATGGCTTTAATTAGTTTATATCAATTGATAACATTTACTAACAATGTGAATGTGATACAGTTCGTTCGTGACGGATTCGGATAATTTGTCAGGTAAAGTTTGTGTACTAAACTATTAGTACGTAAACCAAAGTTGCAAACCTTGAAAGCCGAGTACTTTAATTAGAACTAAACGTTATAACTCTAATTAGATTTCTAATTAAATGATTTTGATATCGAAATTTAATTATTAGTGTGGGCTAATAGTATAATGGTAAGCCATTTCAAATGAAGTGTTAAAGTCCATTTTCCGTTTCAAGATAAATTTGATTTTCTTCAAAAAAAATTCGTGAACACTTTGGGACTCGGGTTAAAGAATGATATGTAGCCTGATCAGATGAGGAATTTAATTAGCTATTAGACACACTATCGGAACCTGAGTCAACATCTCTGGTAAAGAGTATTAATGGCCATTTTCCGTTCCAAGACAAATTTGATTTTCTTCGAGAAAAAATCATGAACACTTTCGGACCCGGGTTGGGGGATGATGTATGGGCTGATCAGATGAGGAATTTAATTAGCTATTAGAAGCATTATCGGAACCTGAGTCAACATCTCTGGTAAGGAGTGTTAATGGCCATTTTCCGTTCCAAGACAAATTTGATTTTCTTCGAAAAAATTCATGAACACTTTGGGACCCGGGTTATAGGATGGTATATGGGCTGGTCAGATGAGGAATTTAATTAGCTATTAGAAGCACTATCCGAACCTGAGTCAACATCTCTTGTAAGGAGTGTTAATGGCCATTTTCCGTTCGAAGACAAATTTGATTTTCTTCGAAAAAATTCATGAACACTTTGGGACCTGGGTTATAGGATGGTATATGGGCTGGTCAGATGAGGAATTTAATTAGCTATTAGACACACTATTGGAACCTGAGTCAAGATCTCTGGTAAGGAGTGTTAATGGCCATTTTCCGTTCCAAGACAAATTTGATTTTCTTCGAAAAAATTCATGAACACTTTAGGACCCGGGTTATAGGATGATATATGGGCTGGTCAGTTGTGGAATTTAATTAGCTATTAGAAGCATTATCGGAACCTGAGTCAACATCTCTGGTAAGGAGTGTTAATGGCCATTTTCCGTGCCAAGACAAATTTGATTTTCTTCGAAAAAAATTCATGAACACTTTGGGACCCGGGTTGGGGGATGATATATGAGCTGATCAGATGAGGAATTTAATTAGCTATTAGAAGCACTATCCGAACCTGAGTCAAGATCTCTGGTAAGGAGTGTTAATGGCCATTTTCCGTTCCAAGACAAATTTGATTTTCTTCGAAAAAAATTCATGAACACTTTGGGACCCGGGTTGGGGGATGATATATGGGCTGGTCAGATGAGGAATTTAATTAGCTATTAGAAGCACTATCCGAACCTGAGTCAAGATCTCTGGTAAGGAGTGTTAATGGCCATTTTCCGTTCCAAGACAAATTTGATTTTCTTCGAGAAAAATTCATGAACACTTTGGGACCCGGGTTGGGGGATGATATATGAGCTGGTCAGATGAGGAATTTAATTAGCTATTAGAAGCACTATCCGAACCTGAGTCAAGGTCTCTGGTAAGGAGTGTTAATGGCCATTTTCCGTTCCAAGACAAATTTGATTTTCTTCGAAAAAATTCATGAACACTTTGGGACCCGGGTTGGGGGATGATATATGGGCTGGTCAGATGAGGAATTTAATTAACTATTAGAAGCACTATCCCAACCTGAGTCAAGATCTCTGGTTAACCCGGGTCCCAAAGTGTTCATGAATTTTTTCAAAGCAAATCAAATTTGTCTTGGAACGGAAAATGGCCATTAACACTCCTTACCAGAGATGTTGACTCAGGTTCGGATAGTGCTTCTAATAGCTACCTAAGTTCCTCGAGCAAGGTTGCCATACCTAAATCTAGCTTTTAACATGAGGTGTAAAGTGTAAACAATTTTTACTAGTTAATTTTTCCTAGTCCTATTCTAAGGCAGGAATTGTTAAGTGCTAGCATAGAATAAAATATTTCTACTACAATAAAAACTACAAAATATGCTTTGTTTGACCTTCTACTCGACAGTGGATAAATATTATTTTTCAATCAGAATATTATTTTAAATTGTTCAATAACGGGATGAAACAATAAACTAAAATTTAGTTTAGTTTATTTTTGCTAAATTTCACTGAATCGCTATACTGAATTTATAATTTTTGTATTTCTTTATTTTATTACATTACTTTAAATTGCATACAATTTTAGTACACACGGACGTGTTGGTTTTAGTACTAATTTTCGTATAGGAACACTCAAGTTTCCTAATTAGATTTTAATTTAACAGTGTTAAACTAATACATACATAAAAGTGTGAATTTGTGAAGAACTTCACACGCATGTAGAGAGCATGCTAGTTGTATCCCCTATCGACGATGAGTCTTCTGAAATAATGATTTCGATGGTGTTAATTAGAACTCTAGAGAGAGCATCGGCGTTTGAGTTTTGAACTACGTTTTATAAATATCTTATAGTCAACTGATAGACAAATCTTGTCCAATCGGTCCTTGCGAGAGTATTGCTCCGATAGCAACGTTACTTGCATCGGAAGTGACTAGAAATAATACAAATATTATTGCTACTTCTTTATCTTTTCTTAAACATTCTATTAGTGACTTCGTTATTTGCGCAAAATTGTTGATAAATTTGCTGTAATAGCCAATAGCCCTAAAAAGCATTTTTGTTTTTCTGTTTTTGGTAGCGGATATTTTTGTATTGCTCGAATTTTGTCCGGGTTTGGTCTTACACCTTCGGATGTCACAATATGGCCAAGAAAAGCAATTTTTTTTTTGTAGGAATTCTGACTTGTCCATTTGAATTTTTAAGTTGGCTTTCTCAAGCTTTTCGAAAACTTTTTATAGGCTGTAAATATGTTCTTTTAAGGATGTTGAGAACACAATGATATCGCCCATATAACACAGACATATCCTTCCCTGTAGTTCTCCTAGCACGAAATACATGACCCTCTGAAACGTGGATGGTGTGTTTTTAAGTTCGAAGGGCATTCGAACGTACTCGTAGTGTTCGAAATTCGATACTAAAGGCTGTTTTTGGTATGTCTTTTGGGCTCATCTCTATTTGGTGGAAACACAACGCAAGGTCGAGCGTCGTGAAATATATACAGTTTCCCAATTTGTCCAAAATATCTGTTATATTGGGGAGCGGATATTTGTCGTCGACCGTTTTCTCGTTATGCTTCCTATAGCCACTGACCATTCTCCTACTTAACTTTTCGTGAGGCGTCTTGTTTTTGGTAATTTGGGTTTTGACTTCTTTTTTATGTATGTAGGAATAACGGTAGCTTTTTGTAAAGATCGGCTTGTTGTCTCTATCTCATGTTTGATTGAGTTTGCAAAAGTTAATTTGTCACCTTCTTTTTGAAATATTTGTTCGAATTTATTCGATACCTCTCCTTTCTTCGTTGTTTAGATGTTCTGTTCGAGTTAAGTATTTAATATTGTCTGTTTGATTTTCATAATTTTCTATGAGCTCCTGCGTTATTTAACTCGATATGGGTTTCCGTCAATTTTTCGTATTCGATGGGGTGTTCAATTATAAATTGTTTTGATTGAGGTCCATAGTTCATTATTTCAACAATTGCGTAATTGTTCTTGCATGTATATACACCCTCGGGTATAATTAAATTTTCTTTAATCACTTGAGGTTTTAAATATATCTTTCCGTTTTTAACCGTTACGCAGGAATTTCGAAAATTAATTTACTTCTTGGAGAAATGTTATATTGTTTCGACATAAAGTTCAGTTTATATTTAATGGGGATTTCCGTTAGAGGAGTTTTTTCCATTGTTTCCATGCCTATAAAGGTTCAGTGACCTTAAACTATTTTATGCCATTTAGTTTAACCATTTGATTTACAGTAGTATTGTTAAACAGAGGTTATGGTTACTGGTTTAGTTTCTTGTTTGAGCTTGTCACGAATATTTTCTGGATTGATAAACGATTTAGTAGAGCCTGAGTCTATACGAAATCTTTGTATTTTTCCGTTGAGGACTAATTCTATGTAACGGAGTTGGAAACCTTTTTGATGTAGGTGTTGACGATTTGAAAGGTTTAGGTATCCGAATTCCTGGTGATAGCAAAGCAAAAATCCGTATCTTCGATATCAACGATAGGGTCATTTGCCACTATCGAATTCGCTTTGATAGAATCTTTGAGCTTTGAGTAGAATCTTTGTGGTTCATACTGGTTAAATCGGTATGGTTGATTCGTTGGGTTAAAATGTATTAGTTGCATATTTCGATATTGTTGAAATTGTTGAGGTACGTCGGTTGTTCGTACGCGTCTTTATTACTAGAGATATCCATTGGCTCGGGTTTCGACACTGGTTTAGGTGGAAGATTCCGATGGTTTCCAAATTGGTCAGGGTTATTCTGAATGAACGGTGGTCTATGACTAAAATATTGATTTTGATTCCGTAAAAGATTAAAATTTCGAATTGGCCGTCTCGGATAAATTGATTTTTGATTATAACTAGTTTACAGGAGGTTTAGGCGGTAGTAGTGGCCGTGTGTTAAGTATAGTTGGGCTTGAGCGCCCATATCTTTTATTCCTAACGTAAGCGATATTCTGTTCTTTAAGGCAATATAGCCTGGTTGTAGGTAAATCTGTAGGCTTCTTGGCTCTTATCATAGAATTTAATGGATCCCTACCATTGGCTGGATACCATTGGCATTTTTACCTAACCTCTTCTGGATTATTTAATGTGTTTATTTCTATCCAATTTTTTAATGCATTTATACCTTATAAAATGTTTGCGAAATATACTTCAACTGTATCTCCCCGTTGTAAGATGTTATGTACGTCGCGTATGAGACTTGTTTGTCGTCTTGTTCGTCTCTTTTGTCCTCAAAATGATTATATAAGTTTTTTTTATGCTAGGCCATTCGATTTTTGTATTATACTTAACTAACACGTCATTTGCGTTACCTATGATTTTATTTCGTATATAGCTCTAATTAATAATTCGGCTTGCGCTTGTTGATCAAAGGTCGGTTTTAGAATTGCAAGTACGTCATCTTCTTGTCCTATAAAATTTGCAAGGTCGGTCTTATTTCTGTTGAATGGAGGAATTTCCTTAATCGCGTCTGGTATATGCAATGTTTGTAAAGTTTTTTCCATCGCTTCAATTCTCTCTTCAGCTGTCATTTGTATATTTTCACTTTCACTTGCACTTTCTAAATTGCTGTTTGCGTTTTATTTAATACAGTAATTTTTTAATTTGTCCATTTTGAATTTTTATTAATTTATCGGTTTTTATGACAAAAAATTATTCAATTATTTCTTAAATAATTATCGGTTTTGAAATTTTCTTTGATTTATAAATTTAAACAAGGATAACTAAGGATTTTGGGATACATAAAGGATTATTATCAAGTTTTGTGCACTTATCACAGACTAATTATTATCGCCAAAAATATCTGAGGAACCATCATCTATTATTTGGGATGTCGATACGTTTCCGATTTTCCTGGGTTGATTCTTTTTTATTTTTTTGATATTGATTTTTTTTTTCACTATTCTGGTACTGACGCCAGGTCGTCTGTTTTATTTTATAATTAATTTTCTGTTACACTTTCACTTAATTAAGTTTGATAAACCATCAAACAACATATAAGTTATTTTATATATCTTCGTTAAGCAAATAACTATTGGTCTTAAGCACTAAATACTTGTAAATCTATGCAGTATTTCACTTTCAATTAATTAATTCACACTGTTTATTATGTTTCAAGCACTGCTTATTGATTAACCGACAATATTTCACTTTTTAAAAAGAATCCACCACAAACTGCACCAATTATGGATTTCACTTCCCAAATACTTTAATTTTTTAAAGCTCTAGAATTTACCCAGAGTTGTTGCTTGTGTGAAAGATGTCAGCTAAATTACCGATGTGATCGATGTTGTCGCTGTTGCGTTGGTGTCGATTGGAATATTTAACTGTGATTCTTCGGAAACAGGTCCTAGGTCTCTTGACCTAGCCAACAGAACCTGTATTGGTTGACGGCCGACATAAATGTCATGGGTACACGGGAAGTGGCTGCGCTTCCTTTCCACCACTTGCTCCTCCCTAGGTGAATAAACCATACTATGGTGTTTAGGTGAAAAGATGTGTTTAGGTCATGTTGGTAGAATAGGCCCCATTTACAATTGATTTTAAATCGTGTAAACAATTTTGAAAATGTTTAATTTCGCAAATGTAACGATTTCGCACTTTAACTATTACATAATCCTAAATGTGTTTCATTGCCATATACAAATTTTGGGTCGTTTTTTAAATGTGAGAAAAGAATGAACCCCATCTTGAAATGGTTCCATTAACAAACAAATCGTATAATTTTGCTGATTGTTAATAAAAGTAATCATTTTCGACATTCTCTACATTACCGAAGTCATACCTTTAACACTTTAACTGAAGTTGTCTTTCAACATTTTGTTGTAGATTTTTAAAATTACAACTTTTTTTTCGTTTGAATTAAATTTGGAATCGCTTGATCGGCATGAATGTACGATATGTCAGATTTCAAATACTATGGCTAAATCTGCAAAAAAAATTCATATCTCAGGCAACATTTAAATCATTTATAATTTATGAAGCAACCATAAGACGTATTTCAATGAAATAAAAAAAACTGTGTGGGCATTGGTATTAAAGTGGTAGACGGCAGGATTTCTATAAATAAACCCCAGTCCATATACAAATCAAAAATTCCGTATCGATATAATTTCTTTGAACAATCAGCAACGACGGAAAAAGCATAGTGACAGCAAACATCAACCAAAAACCAAATTTAAAACGAAACATAAAAATAAAAAAATCAAATTTGAAAAATAATTCAATAAACTTCCCAGAAATATTCAGTCTAGTCAATTCTTGAAAATTATTCAAATGTATAATAGTACGTACCTATACCATCGAATGGAAAACGTGTAGTAAACTGGAATAGGTGGAATGAAAATCATGAAAAATTTTCATCAGTTTTTATTTTTTAGCTTATACATATTATTTTCACAAAAAATAAAATTTAAATTCAAATATTTAAACAAAATAATAGTTTTTCGAGTAAAGTGAAACGAAAGAAACCCGTAAAAACTGCATGCATAAAATAAAATTATAAAATGGAAAAGTGCTGGAAAAGAGGAGAACTAAAAAAATTGCTGATTCGTGAAATATAGAAAAAATCATATTTTGCAATATTATTTCCATAAAATGAAAATTTGTAAACGTAATTTTTTATACATTTTATATATTTTATTTTATTTTCTTAGAAATATTTATATATAAGCGGGGTAGATTGAATATTCTGCTAACTATTATATACAAATACTACATCGCCTGAAAAGTTCCCGGTCTGGCACATAGATGGTGGCAGACAAAGCAGTGGCATGATTAGTGTTATCCGGGCTCTATGTACCAGCAAAATCAACCATGATTGGCTAGTATGCTAAATTTAAACGTGGCCGTACAACCACCGATGATGCACCACGCTCTGGACGCCCAAGTGAGGCTGTGACTCCAGAAAACATAAAAAATTCTCGAAATTGTTTTAAAAGACCTAAAGTGAAGTTGCGTGAGTTAGCTGGCAGAATGATAGACAGTTCACCATGTCACAAGTCGATCGTTTTTTGAATCCACCTTATCCGCCAGATTTTGGCCCCCAGCGATTATTACTTGTTTGAAGACCTAAAAATGCTCCAGGGAAAGAGGGTTGACTTCAATGAAGAACTGGTTGCCGAAACTGAAGCTTATTTTGAAGACAAATCGTTCTACAAAATAAGAATCGACATGTTAGAGACGCGTTGGACTGATTGCATCGCTCTAGAAGAAAATTATGTTGATGAATAAAATGTATTTTTCTTAGTTAGACCGGCAACTTTTCAGGCGATGTGTTATATGTATATTTAAAAAAAGGCAATGAAAATCCCATCTTCACTGCAGAATAAATATTTTTAAATTATGCTTTAAAGATTACGAATAGAATGTATTTGGTTGACAAGTATAAAACATTAATACCTTTGCAGACAATATGGTTTCGGTATTCTGTTTTTATATGTGCAACTCTTTAGACAAGCGACACCGTTACTGGATATGTCTGAAAATTTTTATTGGCATGAATAAAAACAAAAGTGGTAATTTTAAGTAAAAATATTTTCTGTTTGGTTTTTAAATTAAATTGAATATAACGTCTGCATTCTGGGTAGAATTGAATGTAAATAAGTCATATAAATATGAGTAGCTTTTCCATTTTGAACAATGCCGAAACCTTAAACTCAAGTTTCCTGAACGTCAAATAAACTGATATAGGAAAAGCGAGTAAATATAAACAAAAACCGCGCGATTAAGAGTTTTGTTATTTTTATAATTAGTCAACACCACTATCTCATCAGTTGTGATGATTATGAACCCTTAATATTCTACGTGAGTATTGTCAATGTATGGAGATAATTAAACATATAGCGTCGACAATGTAGAGAATGTGGACTATATATCAAAAATTACTGATCCTGTTCTTTTTTTAAGGGAACCATTTCAAGGTGGCGATTCATCCTTGCTTGGCTTCACATTCGAGAAAATCGAAAAATAATAGTTTTTTTGTCTAAAACATTTTTCAGCCAACGATATGTTAAAAGATCCTACAAGTTCATCGGATACTAATCGTTATAAAAACGATTGCTGGGCCGAAGGCTCGCTGGGTGTTTTAGGCAATAAAACTCCATAAATCTCTCCTAAAGAAACCAAATATTATCGATATTTAAAATCATCCTCTTTGTATTACCTAAAACTAAAAGTCTGCTAATTCTCTACAGTTCAGACGGATTGCTTGTGAGCTGTTCTCATAAATTGGAAGATATCAATGGTTTTTCATTGAAATCAGTCTACCGGAAGCGGTGGCCTCTGTAGGGGCTCTTTGTCTTCTGCAATTATTTTGAAAGATTTGAATTATTTGCAACAACACCGACCCAGATAGTTTATGCCAAAATTTAAACGGAAACGAAATGCTTGGCAACAAAAAACTGTTTTACTATCTTTTTCGTAGTAAAAGTAGTAGAAATCTTGAAAATTTTTGAAATTGAGATTTTTCCACATTTACCAGTTACTTTATTGCCATAGTAAAAAAGTGGATTTTGAAAAATCACTGTGTGTGCTTGGTGTAGTGCAGACTAAATGTTGTTGTTTCTCTACGGCCAAGACGGAATGACTGCTTGAGGTGGAACTTCATGGTTAAAGTTTTTCATAAATAGGGAGATCGAGTGATTTTAGCCGAACTCGGGTTACTGAAAGCAGTAGTAAGCATAGAAGCTTTTCCGTTTTTCGCAAATATTTTGAAAAGAATATCTTTTACGAGAAAAACGATTATAAACTAAAAGATTCTAAATTTGCAATAATTCCTCCCCACTTAATTTTGCCAAAATTTTAGCCGGTAATGACGCTTTTTTACAATAAACTTTGTAAAGTAATCATAAAAAGTTGAAAATGTTTTCATAAATTAGTAAATCTTAGAAATTTTTGTCTCAAATCGGTCCACTTTAAGTAGTCGCTTCAATAGGAGCATTTAAGGTCCTTGCAAATACATAGTGCGAGATCTTAAATTTAATCGACAACAATGTTAATTCAGATCAGTTAGGCTGAAGAAGGAGGGAAGGGGGGAGGAGGTCGGTGTCATCGGAAATGACAGTTTTTGGCAAAAAGTGTTTTGCAAAAAAAGTCAGCCTCTGTACAACCCAGACGGATTGATTAATCGGGATCAAAATTCACAGTGAAGATTTTTTCATAAATTAGGAATCCCCAGTGATTTTCGGCCGAAATCGGATGACCAGAAGTAGTGGCTTCCACAATAGCAAATACATATTTTGAAAACTAAATATTAAGAAAAACTGTTAATACAAAACAATTGAACAATAAATTAATTTTGAAAAAAAAATATAGATATTTTTTTAAAATTTTACCGGAAGTGACGAGTTTTTGATCAAAAAAAATTATTTCACATAAATTTTGTGCGATATGTGGTGTACATCCCTGTACTAACGGTGAAGTTTTCGTTAAAGATAATTAATTTTTTGCAAGGAAGATTATTAACCCTTGTTGAAAATTCAATCTTCATTGCAAAAATTTAAACAGGACTAATGATTTTTGATTATACAAGACAGTTTTTATCGAAAATCTGGTAAGTCAAAATTTTCAATTTCAAAATTTAGCGTGGTATATTCGAGATCTATGTACATTTGTTGTAACAAAAAAGTCAATGTTGGCCACAACAATTACACCCCTCCAATTTTTTGCAGAGTGATAATGAAAAATTTTATTTTTGAAATTTTTGTAGATTTTTTGTAGATTTTTCGCTGTATCGCCAAAGTAAAAAAAAAACAGATTTAAAAAAATCTCTGTTTGGATATGCCCGTATGTAGTGCCATGTTCAATAAATGTCTATTGCTTCTCTATAGCCCAGGTGGATCGGGATAAAACCTATACATATAAGCTTTTCTCATAAATGATTCTAAACTATATTTGCAACAAAAACGGTTCAGATTATCTTACCCAAATTTAAGTTGAAATGACGACTTTTGACTTTAATCTGTTTTTGAACAAAAATTTGCCCCAATGTACCTACAGCCCGGACGGATTGATTATTCAGGATGAATCTTCATACTTAAGTTCCACAAATTGAAAGATCATAGTGATTTTGACCAAAATCGGGGCACTGAAAGTGACAGCTTCCATTAGATATGTTTCATTTTTTGGAAATATTTTGAAAAGTCTATCATTTGTGGGGGAAACGATTATGACCCAAAAGATTATTTTATTAGTTTTGGAGAGCAGCCGTTAATTTTCACAGCAAACAAACGCCTTTGTTTTTTAGTGCTTTTGTAAAATAAATTTAAATTATTACTCTTCAATAATAATACAATAACAATTTAATTTAAAACGAGATGTGGACTTAAAGCCATATAAATACACGAATCACAATAGTAATTGCTACGAAAAACACTAATCAGCTGCAATTGTCAGATTGGAGATGCGTGCAATAATTAAGTTCAAAAATTAGCGATGGTCAAGAGCCCTCACTTTTGTATTTGGCAGAACATTCTCGTAAAACATCAAAATAACACAAAAAAGCACAGAAAGGTAGTTTCATGTTTATAATTAATTAAGCTGCACACTTCACGACAAATGCACTTTCATGCTGAAAAGCATGAAAGTGGTGTGTGATTCACGAAACGATTGGTTATTTTTCACAATTGTACTATATGTTAGTAAATACGAATACCGGTCTAGATCAGTTTTCTGGAAACTTGCTTCGGGAAACGGAAATTACGACTTCTGAGGATAAAAAAAATTCTAAAGTAATCATGAAAATGTGATCTTCTCTATAGTCCAGACGGATTGACTGATCAGAATGAAATTGCATACGTAAGCTTTTCGGCATACATTGGAAGATCTCAGTGATTTCTGGCCGAAGTCAGTCCTCCACAAGAGGCAGCTTCCACCGAAGCTCTTACGTTTTTGCAAATATTTCGAAAAGTATATAGCAGATGATATTGATATAGAAAATGAAAAAATAGAACGAACGAAAATACAGGTGCTACTGGGACCGAGGAAAACAATTTAGTGCCTGACGCAAAGGAAAACACGGAAGTGGTTACAAATTCTCCTGTTCAAACAGTATCTACGCCAATACCTAAAAACAGGATTTCAAAAACAGGATGAATCCGCTACTGGAATACTGATGAAGTACCTTGTTGAAAAGCTGCTAAAGTTTTGCTGCTAAAGTTTCACGCCGTATTATAGAAACATTGCTGAAAGTAAGATCTTTAATTTTAAACCACCAATCAACGTTCAAACGCACCTTCTCAGTCTCAACAATCCTCTGCTAGCAACAATTACAATTTTCACAAGGAGGTTGTTGGACCCCTTCAATCGCATACATCCGCTCCTGTTACTTCAAATTCTACCTTAAACAAACACAGAGTTTTTGTTTTGCTGTTATTGCATCCCTGAAAACTGTATTTTGGTTTATTGTCCTTGATTCAATGATGTACGAATATAACAATTCGAAGAATTTATATTTTGACATGCAAAGTTTTCAGGGTGAACAGAACACCTGATAGTCATTAACTTTTGGGCTGCAGTAGCAAAGTGTTTATTGAATATGTTTGCAGCTGCTCTATCACTAACTAAAGCACCAAGTTCATTCTGAATAAATATTTTTTTTATTGCTGCAACCCTTGTTGAAGATAGTTTTTCTAAATTGGTGCCAAAGATTCAAACTAGATTCTATCAAATGTCCATAATGGAGCTATTTAGACAGTTTTATTTGATTCTTAACTTTTTCATATCGTACTCGCAAATACTAATTTGTTGGAAACCTTTTTACCAATATTCACAGTCTACTTCTTTTTTTAATATTTTGCAAAATATCTGATGACATCCACGGGTTCATTTCAACTCTTATCGATACCAAATGCTTGGAAATTCAAGATATTGTAAGTTGCATTCTCTACCGATTTTCTAATACGTATCTTATTTATTTTGGTTGTGAAAATTCGATGATCAGTTAGGTTGGAGTCTTTATACGTTAGATGGTAATTAAAATTAATCAAATTTGTAATACAGTGATCAATTACCATTGCAATGCCGTTTTGTACCCTAGTTGCAAGTTTTCTATCAATAGAATTCAAAATTACAAAACCTTGCGAAGTCTACAATAATTAATAGCTTCTGATTCATCTTCATTCATCGAATTTATATTTGCGTCTCCAAACACTAGTGATTTCGTATAAGAAGCCAACAAATTTTCTAATAACTCCGAAAATGTTGCTTGTGTGTTTTTTTGCGATCGGTAAAATGCAAATATATTTATACAGTTCAGAACTAATTTAACACCTAGAAACTTTGAATAATATTGATCACGCGGTAGATTAATACCAATGAGATGCTTGAAAATTGCACACCCTCCGTACCTGGTATATTATAGAAATTAACTAAATTCTCTGTTAACCAGGTTTCTGTGCTATAACTAAGAAATTAATTATTTATTGACGCATTCCTTACAGACAGTCACCTTTTCATTACATTCGCGTGTTCATTACAAACATTCTTTTGGCAGATGTTACAAAGCTGGCGGTTCATTATTAGCATTCCAGCCTGGATAAATATTAAATGATATTATTTTCGATGCAACTCCAGTTACATCTATTAGCTATATTAAAAAAATGTGCAAGTGGTCATCGGTTGGTTTTCCTTTTGGAGGTACATGCGTGACACAGCTGGTTCAAAATATTAATTCCTCCAGTTTTTTGCATCTATTTTATCATCATAGTGCGTGGATGACAGTAAAGTCACAGCCCGAATTTTTTTAGGAACGTAACTGACCATTGTTAAATTTTTCGATCTCCAAAAATATTTGATTTTGCTAAACGTTGACGATTAGGTCAAACACCATGTGTACCAACACATGTCAATCCAACATTGGACGCCAAATTGGTTTCTCTTTGACGACCCGCCTTTCCTAAATATGGAATACCTTTTGGAGGGAAGGTATTCGAACTATCGCAGATCCACCATATTTTCATCCCATATTTATCTGGTTTGGACATTCCGTATTGTTTGAACGATACTCTCCCTCGAAATTGCACCAACAGCTCATCAATTGTAACATTCTCCCCCGGAATATAATGTTTAAATAAAGGGCAAATTTATCGCGATTTCTACTGGCTGTTCTCGTTAATTTATAATCAAATCTCACGTACTGAAAGAGAAACAAGAATCTGTTATAAGACGTGGTTACTCTAAACAAAACATTACCAAACAGAGGGTGTCAAAATTTTCGGGGGTCCGACGCTACTTGCTTGTTGACACCAGCGTTAATAAATAAGCCGACAAAACAGCGTATCTAAATTTCAACTGTTGGGTTCCAAAGTGCTTCGTGTTGTTCAAAACCATACAAATTGGAACTTTCCACTACTATTTACAACACTTGGTCGGTTATAAAGAGGAAAAAAGCATCAAGCGTCGATTGGATATACTTTCCAGGTGGAAGTTTTACTTTACTAATACTGCCTCTAATCAAATTATGTGCAGCAGTTTTTCCTTGTGGAACCGAATACTTATTAGCATGCATTTTCGAGCACTTGTTCGGAATTGTTAGTGATATCGTTGTCAGAAAGCTTTTGCTCATCGTCGGCATCAGATGCAGGTTCCAAACCATCTTCTTCACTGTCGGATAATTCAGTATGCTGTCCAGTGATTTCTCGTTCATCCTCATCTCACTTTCCTCCACACTGCACTATAAATAAAATTTTCAAAGTTGCTTCCTTTGTCAATTGGAGTGGTATAGCATCGATGTTTTGATTATCGATGAAATCAGTATGATTGGAGCCAAGTTGTTGTCTCAAATAGATTCGAGATTAAAGCAAATCACTTGCAACTTTCAATACAATTTTGGAAGATAAGATTTAATTTTGATTAGCGATCTACATCAACTACCGCCGGTTCGCGCTGTTCCGATTTACAAACAAATCAAGCGACAAATAGCAGGTCCAACATTATGGCGAGGATTGAAATTCTTTGAACTCAGTAAAGTGATGCAACAAGCCAACCGAACTTTTTTAACAATACTAACAAAAACTGGTGATGGACAGTTGTAACATGAGAACGAGTTGGAATTAATTGAATCACGATTTTACCCAGAAGAAGAGGCTGATAGAATTTGTCCACACGCTAAACGATTGTTCTTCGATAACCATTCAGTTACTGAATACAATAATAAAGTTTTAAATTATGCAGTCAAAAAATTCATATCCCAAGCAACGGATGTGTATATTGGTTGTCAGAGGGTTGAAAAGCACATTTTCATGCGTCAAAAATTAAAATGTTAACAATTGATTCAGTAGGTTTGCCTTATGAAATTGCATTAGTTATAAATTAGGTCGTTTATGGCTGGAATTCCCTGGCTTTCCCAAAGCTGCTAAAAAATCCGAAGAAAGGCAGCGGGATCAATACAAAGGCACAATCTTTATCGACTGATAGTACCGATCGATCGGAGAACATCCTCTATACCATTAGTGCCTAATAAAACAGTGATCGTAATACGTAATCATTTTCCACTAGTATCTGCGTGTGCTATAACAATTCATAAGTCCCAGGGTGGTACATTTGATGAAATTAGATATGAATATGATAAAACACATGTTCAACAGATCCTGTATGTCGTACTATAACCACTAACATCGATTCAAGGAATACATATTGTTCCGAAAAAAAATTATAAAAAATTTTATCATGATCGAAGAGCAACAGTATCCACACTGGAATTGCAAGCTGAATTTCAAAGGCTGAACCTGAACAGACTTAAGACTATTGAGAAATTATTATTTGATTTCATAAATACGAAGAAAGGATTGTTACTATTTACCTTCATCTGCCAAAATGTTCGTGCTCATGTAGAAGATCTTCAGTTAGTCAAAATATTAACGTCGTCGAATTTTCTGATTTTTTCGAAGACGTAGGTGGATACTGACAACATTGTAGAGATTCCAAATTTCGATATTGTTGTTCAATATAAAAGGCCAAATATAAGGGCAGCTGGCTTTGCAATCTGCCATAATGTAAATGATGGAACCCATGTTGTCACCCCACACTTTGACATCAATGCACTTCAACTGGAATCCTTGCTGGTTCAGGTTTTTAAAGTGGGAGAAATATGTACTTGCGAAATCAGATTAGACCATGACACATTTGTAATTATATAGCGGCGAGTTACATTTCTCCCAACCAATCGATGGAAAATACTATTCAATTTATCCACGAGAACTTGATAAAGTATACGCCAAAAGTATCGCGGATTCTGAAAAAAATTATGAGAAAATTACAATGATTTTGATTAGGGGATTTCAATGTGAATTTTACATTAGATATGACGCTCCCTTTGCCTCAATTCCTCAATACAGAATTAAATTTAAAAATGTGCAGCAGTCGTACTGAATCGACAATGCGATCAAAAACTGTTATCGACGCAGTCTTTCAACGATATGTTGATAGAATTCAAACTAGAGCATTCGTGCCCTATTTTAGTTACCATAAACCACTCGTGTCATTCGTCGAAATAGAAAACATGGAGTCGGAATAATAAAATGTTAAAAAAAAACTTCGAAATGTTGTTTGTTATTTTGTATTATGATGAATAAACCCTCTAATTATCCCACTCCTTATACTGCATTCATCTCATTCTCTCGCTGCTTAGATTCCGGAAAGTTTCACTTATACAGCGTGTGAACTGCACACAATTTTTTTTAGAATTTTAAATTCGTTGGACAGCGCTTTATTGATACCTTCCAGCTCACTAATGTCTTACTGAATTTTATCAAATTTCGATGATAAGTATTCTTGACTTTTGAACACATCATCTATTCTTTGATACAAGGCCTTAAACTGCTCTTTGAACGATTTAGAAATTTCGTTCAGTTTTGCAGTGGTTGATACTGTTTGGTGGGATGCATTTACAGGTGTATCATACTAGCTGCTGCTCTATGTTCGCCGTATAGCTTTTTGCATGCTGGATGAAAACACTGTCCACAATTCGAACATTAAAAACAGGCTGCTTCTTATCAATTGTATTTGCACAAATTGCACATTCTAGATTTTCCGGATAGTTTGTATTACTTTCTGCTGATTTATATAATACGTCATAATAACTAATACTCAAATACTTGAATTAACCGTGAATATTATTGTTCTAATTAATATTTCAATTGTATTTAATTTAATAAATCGCGATTCGCTACATTCGTCAGTCTTTCTATTTCCTATTTTGGCTAATCTTCAATATAAATAAATCAATTTTTATACAAATTTGCTGTAAGCCACCAATTAGCAACATGGGATAATCATTCAGATAATTTCCACTGGTAATTTAAAAAATATAAATAAAAGTTTTACCATAAATAATGAACCAATTAAATTATAACATTTCAAATAATTAACAAAAAATAAAAACAAAATGCTGATGTATGGAAAAATTATATTCAAATTTGTATTCCGTCGCGTTATATTTCAAGCAATAAAGTAATTCTATCACTTCCAGTCATAAATTTAATACTCCTTGACTTCTGGAAAAAAAACTTAACTTATTAAAATAAAAAATGTTCCCCTTATTAAAAACTTTCCATTAGTTTTTATTTATTTTGTATTATATATTTTTTGTTATATGATCGCATGTCTAAGGAAATGGGGAAAAATTTGCATAAAATATTTCTATTTTTTTTATTAAATTATTTTAAAATATATAAATCCTTTGAGTATTTTAAATTATTTGAATTTATTATAAAAAATATTTGTAAGGTTAATCACGCAATTTAATTGAATTATAATAAATACGAACGGTAACAGTAGCAATAATAAAACGAGCTTTTAACCATATCACATTTTTTATGAACTTTTATGGCTTTTATCATATAAAAACGGATAAATTTATTAGCATATGGGCTTGTATATACAAATATACTTTAATATACATTATAAAGTGTCTGTAAGGCATTAAATTTCCATAACCCAAACTACCGTTTTACTAAATAGTTTTATAACTTATGCATATATTATTGTATCACGACATGTCTGTATATACGAGTATGTTCGGCAAATGAGCTATCTAGGCTTCTATTTTTCGGTGATAAATCATAATTATGCTTGGTCAAAATATTCATTTTGATGTATGACCATGTACATGACAATTATTTATATACGTTTTATGTTATGCGCTAGAGTTAGATACTTTAAAATTTATTGCATTTTGAATTTTAAATTGACTTGTACGTATATACACGGCACTGTAATAAAACCTCTTTGTACAGCGGTTATGGTTTTATTGTTTAATAGCAATTTTATATTGACATGCAAAACATTTTGTTTTCAAAACCATAAAAATCACAAGTTGGTGGTAATGGTAAATGCATAATTCAGCAATGGAATATTAAATATTGTCACGTGAACAACCTTGGACATGCATCCTTCATATGATACATAACGAATCGAATGACTGATACCCCCTTACAAAAGCATGATGCCAATTTTCAAAGATTACTTCTTGAATATAGAAAGTACCAAAAAATTAAGTAAAGGGTTTTCCAATAAGAGTGATATAATTTCTTTAAAAAAAACACACTAATTGTTGAGGAAATTTTTTTTTGTTTTTTTTTTTTAATATATTTATTTATTACAACTGATTTACAAATCATCTAGTAATTTATCTTTCATAATTTATATTCTTGTTTGGAGGGTTGTAGCCCTTTGGCTAGTCCCCTTTACAATTTTATTATATTTTTAGTCGATCCTGATTGGATCTTGTAGACCATGCGGTTTCTTCCTTCGCAGCCGTCTTACTAGGTTTGAATCATCCAACATATGACGTATCTCAGCATTTTGGTGTATACTAATACGTTGCATGTGTTTTCTGGCGTGTCTGCTTATTTCTTCACTAACGAAATCCATCTTCAGATCTCTATGACGGTTGTCATTTCTTATGTACCACGGTGCATTAACTATTCCACGAAGGACTTTGCTTTGGAATGACGGGATGATATTGACATTGGTTTTCTTTGTACAGCCCCAGAGCTGAATGCCGTAAGTCCACACAGGTATTAGGATTTGCCGGTATAGTAGCAATTTATTATGTAGAGTTAGCTCAGAATTTCTTCCTAAGAGCCAATCCATCTTTTTGTATTTGATGTTTAACTCTTCTTTTTGCTTTTTCACATGCTCTTTCCATTTTAGTTTCGCGTCTAGAGTCATGCCTAGATATTTTGCCGTATTTGCATAGGGAATTTGCTGGGAGTTCAGTTCTACTGGTATCCAGTTGACCTTCTTGTTGGTAAAGTTTACGTGAACAGATTTTGTTTCATTAAGTTTTATTCGCCATCTCTTGGTCCAGGTACTGACAATATTAGTAGCTTTTTGCAATTTGCTTGTAGATTATTCTATGCAATTAGCAACTGCTAAGATGGCCGTATCATCCGCAAACGTCGCTATGTTAGTATCCTCTACCGTTGGCAGGTCCGAGGTGTATGGAACATATAAAGTTGGTCCCAGAACGCTACCTTGTGGTACCCCTGCTGATATTTTCTTTATTTCTGAGTATTCGCCATCTAATTTAACTCGAAAGTGTCGGTTAGATATGTAAGATTTTAGAATTTCATAAAACTGCTTTGGTAAGTCTCGTTGTAATTTATATTCCTAACCTTTATGCCATACTCTGTCAAAGGCCTGTGCTACATCCAAGAAGACGCTTGAACATACTTTCTTTTCTTCAAGTACGTTTTCAATTATGTTTGTAATTCGGTGTACTTGTTCTATTGTTGAATGGTTTTCTCTGAAGCCAAATTGATGTGGAGGAACAAGATTTCTTTCTGCTATTATTGGTTTTAGTCTCTTTAGGAGTAGTTTCTCGAATAATTTTGAAATTATTGGGAGTAAGGAAATCGGCCTATACGAATTTTTGTCATTAAGTGGTTTGTTTGGTTTAGGTATCATAATTACTTCTGCTACTTTCCATTGACTTGGAACGTGTTTAAGTCTGAACACTGCATGAATTATTTGGAGTAGTTTACGTAGACCTTTTTCAGGAAGAGCTTTTACTATTAATCCTGTAATTAAGTCATATCCTGGAGATTTCTTTGTATTTAGGTTCAGATTGATTTCCTCTTTTAATTCTTGTAGTGTGACATGAGATATATTGAAGTTATCCATTTTATATACTGGTAGTATGTTTTCCTCTGCGGTTTGTCTAGGTAGTGGCTGAAAAATGAAAAAATGGTTGAGGAAATTGAAATGTTTTTTATTTAATGTGAAGTGCAATCGATACAATTAAGTTCTGAATAAAACGTCTATCAAATGGCCTCCACGACTTCTTCTGCAGGAACGAATTCGATGAACCCAATTTTCGAGCACTTTTTCCACTAAATCAAGTCCTATGTCATGAATAGCACGTTCAATTTTGACTTGTAAAGCTTGAATAGAGTTTGGTTTATTGCTAAAGACCAAAGACTTCAAATAACCCCACAAGAAATAGTATAATGGTGTTAAATCACAACTTCTTGGAGGCCATTCAATATCACAATTTCTTGAAATAATCGAAACTCCAACTTTCCATTCAATTGTTGCACTTGCTGTGTGCCACGTAGCCCCGTCTTGTTGGAAGCAAATGTTGTCAAGATCAAGTTCTTCCAATTTCGGCCATAAAAAGTTGGTAATCATCGATCTATACCGATCTCCATTGACAGTAACGGTGTTACCAGCTTCATTTCGAAAAAAAAACGGACCGATGATTCCACCAGACCAAAAACCACACAAAACTGTCAATTTAGGTGAATGTACTGGTTTTTCATGAATAATTTGTGGATTTTCTTTGCACCAGAATCGACAGTTTTGTTTATTTACCGCACCACTCAGATGAAAGTGAGCCTCATCGGAGAAGATGATTTTCTTAAAAAAATCGTTATCGTTTTCAAGTTGTTCCAAGGCAAAATCAGCAACTTCACGACGTTTACGGTGGTCCAATGGCTTCAATTCTTGAGTGAGAACAATTTTATACGGATGCAAACCCAAATCCTTTCTCAAAATCCGCCAGGTTGTTGTTTGAGACAGTCCCAATTCTTGAGAACGTCTTGGAATCGACAAATTGCGGTTACGCTCAAATTTTTCAACATTTCATCGAATAACACTTGGACGATTATTACGACTATAAAATGGCAAAAGCGCACGAAAAGTTGCAATTGGAGAACGATTATTTTGATAATAAAACTGAATAATTTGTAAACGTTGTTCTTGCGTATATCTCACCATGATGAAATTGTAAACATTACTGAATACAATGAAACAAAAAATGACAGATTAGGACATATTACAAATGGCGGAAACGTCACCTAAAAATCATATCATTCCTATTGGAAAACCCTATATTTAAAAAAAGTGAAATAACGATTAGTTGTCCACTACAATATGACGTTGTCGGTTACCACCGAAATTGTATCTGCTCAAATGGTTGAAGTATTTTTAAGGACTCAAATATAATTTGTTGGACATTAGTTAAGCGTAAATGAGTCACTTAAGAAATTTAATGATACTAGGGGTCATCTGTGCAATTGCACAATTTTATTATTAATTTGTTTTTATATTTCCAAATTTCTGGGGCTCGCGGCACTCCCAACTCCTTTTCATTTAAATTTGGATTTTAGAGACACAAAAACAAAAATATATTTTAAATAAATTAGTTTAATAGGTTCAAAAACTTAATTAAGTTTTTTATTTACGCGTATATTTCAATTCCGCTACGGGAAGCTAATGTTCACTCCAAATTTGACCCTTTCACGTCTTCGAAGACGTACAGTTGTAGGCCTGTTTTTCGTACACCTTAACCGAAGTCAAATTTCTACCAAATAACAAAAACTATACATGTGTGATAATATACAAATAGTAAACATTTGGGCGGAATATTGGCAACAATTGTTGCTTGATTAAAATAAATTAATAATTAAAATTAATTAAGTAAAAAGTCCCATATATATAGACATGGTTTTTTATGATGGCCTTGGTCTGTACTTTAATACAAAAATGCCAAATGGTCGGTCCCTGGGTTCGGTCATATGAATAACAAGCAATATCTGCAACAGATGTTGCACGAAACTTCAATGAAAAATTTTGTTCTACAATTTAGCGATCGTGGATATTCCTTTTGTTAATTAAATAAAAGACCACTTTCAAAAGAGTGCTGTTAAAGCTTTATTATAACAATATTTCATTTTTGAAATTTTTCGTAAAATAACACTGGGATTAACGGATGTATTGCCTGATGCAGTGGTAATAAGTTTCTGTAGATCGTCGTGAACCTCTCAATTTCCATTTGGTCTCTTTGTATAGCTTTTGTAGTGTTTTGAGGTCATTTCGTAGTGAGTCACACATTTAATTTTTGATCGGGTAGTAGCAACCGGTTTTGAATTGATTTTAATTCAATTTTATATATCTGGCTTACATCAAATGGCGGAACATCGACGACTACAATTCCAAATTTTGCAACGATTTGCTTCATGCAAGTTTTTTTATTGCACATTGGGCAACTTAAATTTGGAACGAAAATTCTGGTTTGAAAATCATTTAAAGCGTTTCATGGAAATTTCTTAAATTGACGGGTAAATAAAAAAAACTCCTTGTCAACTACTGTGTTGCAATTAAATTCAATTTTGATTAGTTTCGGTGATAAATACTCCATCAATTGTCCGACATTGGTAGAGGCGTCCACGTTAACTGGTCCAGAAATTTTTATTTTAAAATATTTTAATAAAATTAAACTCCGAATTTTGTACGAATTTGATTTGAGGCTATAATTACAATTACTATAATTATCAATAAATTCGAAAAACTCACTTTGCTGGAACGCACTGAACACATTTCGTAAACTAACCGAATCAATTCTCATTATATAAAAAATTTGAGCAATGGAATCAAATGCGCAAGTAAAGTAAACAGTTACTTTGTGCAAATCCTCGTTCTCAAATGTGAATTGATTTTGAAGAAGACACATTTGCTTTTTAGTTAATTCTTAAGACAACTTTGGTTTTCAAAATTGTTTTTTTTTATTGTATTTCGTCAAACTTTTGGTACTTCTATATCGATTTAAAACGTTCTGATCCTTATGTTTAGGAAGTCTCGGTGTTTTAATTTTTTTGTTCCAATTTTCTTCGTTAGCCATTTGGCATTTTTGTATTAAAGTACAGATCAAGACCATCATTAAAAACCATGACTATATGTGGGACTTTTGACTTCTATAGAACAAAATTTTTCATTGATGTTTCGTGCAACACCTGTTGCAGATATCGCTTGTTATTCATATAACCGAACCCAGGGACCGACCATTTGGCATTTTTGTATTAAAGTACAGACCAAGGCCATCATAAAAAACCATGTCTATATGTGGGACATTTGACTTCTGTAGAACAAAATTGTTCATTGAAGTTTCGTGCAACACCTGTTGCAGATATTGCTGGTTATTCATAAGGACCGACCATTTAGCATTTTTGCCCTTCAGAATATTGGACCGATTATTTATCAATTTTGTGCATTACACTTATGCTGTATCTTACAATTGTTTTAAATACATTTTTATTTTTAAATTGGCCATATTTAGCACATTAAAGCCTCACTTTCAAATGAATGTTTCGATTGTGTTACACGATTTTATTCATATTCGCTTAATTGTTCTCTAATCTTTGATAACAATATTTCGATTGTACTGCATATTTTATTTAATTCGCCTAATTGTAGTCTACCTTTAATGTTTTTACATAAGAGCAACATTTAGGGAAATAATTAACCAATACATATTTATAGCGTATATGTACATGAAAAAATTTGTTTTTTTTTTGTTAAGTATTTGATAGGCATACACCTTAATATGGATGCTTTATTGTTTTGAAATTCTGATTTATCGAAAATCTGGAAAAGGTGAATTATTTAGGAAGACAATTTAAACTTTATTAAATAGAATATACTTACAATTAACAGAAACCTCCTGATATACCACTTTGTTGGTTACTGTGACCCCATTAGCAGTACTTCCATGTTTTGGTCCTTCAATAATTTTAAGTTTTATAGCAGAAGATTGTGTTTCTCTTGATAGTGCTGTGTAAAGCTGGCCATAGGTAAAAATAGGTTCAGGAAGATAAATGCCGATTTTTTTAAATGTTTGTCCTTGTGCTTTGTTTACTGTCATTGCGTATGCAAGACGTACTGGAAATTGATGTCGTATTAAATTGAAAGGTAATGCTGGATCGTTCGATGTATCTAAAGATATTCTTGGAATGAAATGTGTAGTACCTTTTTATGTGCCAGTTAAAATTTCAGCTTTTATTACGTTCCTCTGTAAATCTGTAACTGCTATTCTTGTTTCATTAGACAAACCGTTTTTAATAGATAGGTTTCGCATAAGCATTACGATGGAGCCCTTTTTTAATTTTAAAATAGATTTGTGGAGGAAGACCAGAAGGATTTATGGAATTCAAAAATTCCGGTGGGGAGATTCACTTGTAAATTATTATCATCGATACCATCTTCGTTTTTTAATTGAATTGCAGTTAAATTGTTCAATACTGTGTCATTTATATCACATCCATCATCATTTTTTGGACAAAGAATCGCTCTCTGAGATATATATGCCACATCTCCTGGAGTAAAGTTATTGCCAAATATATCTTTAACGATATCGTCTATTAGAAATTCATTTGATATATTTAGTGAATATTGCGTTTTTAATTGATTGATCGGAGCAACATTTACCGTCGCCAATTGAAAGAAGCCATGTGCAAAAAGTTGGATCAGTAATTGCTCTCATATTTTGATCGAGATTAAATATTTAAAAATGTTTCCATAGTAGTGACGTTTTATTGAAGCATTTATAACGCTGACATGGTTTCCTCTTCGGCTAATAGAAAGAACTTGCCGAAAGTCGTCGCCTAATATAATAAATTTTCCACCGAAAGGTAAATTATTTTTCATTAAGTCACGAAATACTAAGTTAGTAATTTGAAGAACAACTGCAGGTGTCATAGGTGCCTCTTCCCATATAAGGTAGTAGCTTCCTTTTTTTTTTTTGATAACAGATGTTGGTTTAACATAGTCAAGATTTAAACGCAGTACAAAGGCAAAATGGCAAGTCATACCAAATGGCATAAGATTATCCGCAATTCCAGTCCAAGCAATACATAATGCTGTTTTATTAATTGTGTTTAGTTTTTGTATTAATGCTCGGTACAAAAATGTCTTTCCGCTACCTCCAGGGCCTACTAAGTATAAATATTTCTGTGAGTTTATACCTTGAATAGAGGACCAAATGTTTGAAGCAGCCGTACGCTGTGCTTCGTTTAGATTATCCCAAAGATATGGTTCATTGTTAGGAATACAAAGTGGTGCTGTAATAAGGTTGGCATATATTTCTGAATTACAGTGCTGGGAAAAAAAATTTGGCAAACCTAGTTTATTGCAAATTGAAGCCTTTTTTTGCTAAAATTACAAAACTTTTGAAAGCAATTGGTTTATTGTTTCATTTTAAATACATGTATGACGTAATTTTTTGAAAAAAAAAATTTTCCTGAAATTTAGGGGAAAAACCCCGAAAAATGCTGAAATATTAAAAATACGTTGATTGGAGTTAAAGTAACGGAATAAATTAAACACCTATTTTTTAATTTTTGTTTTGTTTTTTATTGATTTATAGAAGTTCTATCCTGTTGGACCGCCTATTGTTTTTATTACACCGGTACAACCCCGCAACTGATGTGCAAAAAAAATTGGTCAAGCAATTATTTTATTTTACGCCTACCGTTCTTGGCCGTCGCTAAAATAGCAGAAAGATTAAACATTCCTAAAAGTACCGTCGCGTGGAATATTAAAAAAATGCGAGAGATGGGCAGTGCACAAAGAAAGAAAGGATCTGGACGGACCAGAAAGACAACGCCAGTGGAAGATTGTTTCATAATGTTACAATGTCGTTGGAACCGTTTTAAAACTTCATCGGACAAATTTTATTGAGCCAACTTATTGAGAACAATACTTGTTAAATCTGGTTTGAGTGCACTTAAACCAGTCCAGAAGCCTGAGTTCACATTACTAGTGAAAAAAACGTTTGATATGGGCCCAGGAGCATGTTTCTTGGACTCCAGAGATGTGGAATGATGTGATTTTCTCCGATGAATTAAAATTCAAGCTGCATGTTGGAGATGGAAAATTTCTCGCAAGAAGAAAACCGGGCGAGAGGCTTAGCAACGAATGTCTTTTAAGACTTCCACCGAAAAATGAAGGAGTTATGGTCTGGGGATGCTTTTCTGGAAATAAAACCGGTCGATTGTGCTTCCTTAGTTCCAGCATTACAGCAGCTGATTATCTGCAGGTCCTACACAACGAATTTGAGCCTTCTGTCTTAATGCTTTTGGGCGAGACTTGCAAATTTATTTTTCAACAGGACAACGCTCCGTGCCATACCGCCAAAGTTGTGAGTTACTAATTTTGAATTGTAGATAGAAAAATTGCCTTTCAGATAAACATAAATAATTTGTTAAAAACTTGTTTTTTTTCTTATCTCTTCATTTAAAGATAAAAAAGTGCTTCGAAGAAAGAAGTATCGATGTGTCGAGATGGCCCTCTTATAGTCCAGACTTAAATCCTATTGAAAATATTTGATTCAAGCTTCAAAAAGTTTGTTGATGACGATTTGGGAATGTACCGATACCGATACCGATACCTCCTACGACGTTGAAAAATTTATCAAATTCAATCGAGACAGTTCTATCCCATACTAATGTCTTATTTATCCAATAGACATTTTCGCGTGGAATATGAGGATGTATACCCCGAACTAAAGAAAATCGTTGCCGGTGTCCCGCAGAAGAGTGTCTTAGGGCCAATCTTGTATTTATTATATACCAGGGATATTCCAACAACAGATAAAGGAACCATAGCCACCTTTTCAGTGGACACAGCAATCATGGCGATTGGAAGTAATGTCTCTGATGCAACGAGCAAACACTAGAAGATTACCAATGCGGTTTGCAACTGGACTAAGCGCTGGAGAATCAAGCTTAATGAGACGAAATTCACGCATACTAACTTTACGTATCAAAAAGCTTCCCATCTACCGATAGAAGTTAACTCGCGACCGGTGTCAAATGCAAATAATGCTAAATATCTTGGCATGCCATTCGACGCCAAGCTCAGGTGGAGAGAGCATATCAAAAAGAAAAAAGAAGAACTTAATAATAAGTTCTGAAAAATGAATTGGCTCATAGGTAGAGGCTCTGAGCTTACAATACAAAACAAGTTGCTGATATATTGGCAAATACTGAAACCGATATGGACCTACTTTTGATAGCAAAGTAAGTAGAGCGCTAGCTTTGTGATTTGGAGGTCCCGGGTTCGGTTTCTGGTGGTGACAACAAAAAAAAGTTGCGACTGGTTGTTTTTAATGTGTTATGTGTTACATTGTGCATTGTATATATATATCTCAAGCCATAGTTATTGGCTTTTCTTCATAAATATTATTTATTTTATTCAGTTCTGGGGATGTACTAAGCAAACAAACGCCAAAATGATACAGACGTTTCAAAACAAGCATTTGGTACACAAGGAATGAAGACCTTCTCAGGGACTTAGAGATGGAATACATCAAAGATGTTTTAATTCAGCACGCCGCCATTCACGAAATAAGGGTCCAGGAACATGGAAACCCTATATTCGCCATATGCTAGATAACCCTGTCGTTGAAAGAAGACTTCAAAGAACGAGGCCACTTGACCTAGTAAACATATCAAATTAAAATTAGTATTTTAAATAGGTTCAATTAATTTTGGGACTAACTATTGGGTTTCAAGAACCCTACAAATCAGAATTGTTTAAGAAAGTCTCCTGTTGTAATTAAAATGAAAAAAAAAATGCTATGCAAGAGAAAGTAATAACAACTTTCAAATGTTAAGTAAATATTAAAATTAACCGATTTTATACCATTTTACTTACCATTTTAAATTAACTTGAAAAATTATCTCGTCCTCGAATACTTGTTGCTTATTATAATTGGCAGCGAGAAGTAATTAAATTTTTAACGATTTATGTTGACCCACAAACAATGCCATTTAGCTATACATAAAAATGATGACAAATAGTATGTCAAGCTTAACTGTTTAGTACTGCACCAGTGTACATGAAACATTCCATGATTTAATTAAATCCTTGAGTCGTATAATATCTCCCCGATGAATATTTTCCAGCAGTCACCACCTCGTTATTAAATAACATATTTTTTTTTTTGTTACTTATATACTTTTCATGGACAAAAATATTTTCCATTTTTTATTTTTTTGCTTTTTTCGTTTCTAAATCGACGAATTAAATTGAAAATTAGATTTTTCACCATGTACCATCGTCTGTCTGCGCTCAATGTTAAATAATACTCGTGCACAATTTCTCAGTATATGTGGTATAAAATACGAGTAGCTATAGCGACATATCTACCTACATAGAGAATGTCATGCAAAAATGTTTTTGATATGAGCATATACAGTTGTTTTGTATGTTTGTACGATTACAAACGATAAATAATAAAAGTTAATTTTAGCAATAGTGACAAAAGTAATAATAACAATTACATTACATACTGATATTACTTACGTTATATTACGTTATGCCACGCCACTCTTAAGCCTTTCATTAAATTACATATAAATATATTGATTTGCGATTCTTTGACAAGTTTCCGTTCCTAACTAGCAATTTTTAATTAATTTTGAAAAGTCAGATACAATATCCATCTATATACGTTCTAGTTAATTAAAACGTATTAATTTAGATTTGTGTTTAGTTAATAATTATTATTCACTCGACTGCTAATTATGACGTTTTAATGGAAATCAAGTACATTTCTTCTTTGCATTTGTAACTGCTCATAATATATCGCACTACCCGGAAAAAAAATGACGAATCGAAATTTTTTTCCTAATGATTTAAATGGTGCAAATTTATATGAATATTTAGAACTATCATAGTCTTGAACTCGTCTAGATGGTAGATCACCAAGCTCAAAATAAAAAAAAATTATTTCTAATTTGCACATATGTCATTCTTTTCCCGGAGGTGCGATATATACATGTGTATTTTTTTACACAAATACACATATTATTATGATGGCTCGTGAGAATTCATAATATTATTCATGTTGTAATTTTAAACCATTTCAAATTTTTGTAATTGAATTACAGAAGTATTAAAAAAAATGTGAAGGGATTATTATTTTTTATATTTTTCATCTAATTGGTGTCAGATAATCAATTATGATTAGAAATATAAATATAGAGAGTTTTATGTGCAGCGAAACAAAAATATAAGGTTGCGATTAAAAATTTGACACAATCGTTTAGTAATGCAATATGCACATAGCATCGAGTTATTGTGCAATGTTTACTGCAAATTGTGTATAGAAAATCGATTGACATTGATCTGTAATTATGATAGACGTTTGGAACACGAGCACGATCTACAAACTGTTTTATATGACAACCTGTAAAATGTATTTAAAATAAAAATGTAGAGGAAAAAAAAACGGTTTCCCAAGCACAGTTAACAACGGTGTGGGGGTGTGGGTGGGTTTATATTTACGTAATAATGATATGAAAGCGTACAGAAGCAAAAAAAAAATAAAATTGAATTTGTTTGAGGTAAAATTTTATGTTAAAACCAAAACATTAAAATAAAAAAACGTATATACCAGCACCGTATAGAATAGGTACATTGAAGTGATAAAGCTCAAGGTTTCATCTATGTTTATACGTGTATTCCAACTCAAGTATGCACATTGCATTTTCTTATATACAATCCAGTAGTTTTTTTTGCTTTTATCTTATTATGATTATTATTATTGTATATTTGAAGTATACTGTTGGCAGTTGTTGCATAGTTTTAAAAAGTTTTTGTATTCGAGACATGATATACATTTCGATAAGCAACACAATGGGGAAGAAACTGGTAAAAATTTAAAATATGAGGGTTGATCTAATTTGGTTTTACTGCTTGCATTTAAATGTAAATGCCGTTCATTATTTCGGTTTTGAAGTGGAAAATTAGTTTTTCATTCATCATCATGATTAAATATTTCTGTATACATACTGTTGTATTAGTAATAAGGAAATGGATTTAATATCAGAAAATATTATCTAACGTGGCTTCGAAACATTTAAAATTTTCGCTAAATTTATGATAATAGAATGCGATGTCATTTTACAGTGATATAACCAAAATATTGATGAAATTTATAAGTACGAGCAGAACTCGATTTTTTTTGCAAAATTAGTTTTCGTTTCAATGTAGTATATATTGGTACCATCTTTTTAGCACATGGTAGTGAAGAATTTCCTAAAACCTTCCTAAATTTAAAATCGTTTGATAGTATTAGTGAATCTTTCAATTATTGCTTATAATAAAACATTCAACAAAACAATTGAAAATAACAATTAAAAAATAACTAGTTATAATTATAAATCGCGAGAGCTTTAATAAAAAAAATCATTGTTAAAAAATCTTAAACAACCAAACTACACAAACACTAACAAAAAATTAACATAATCAATATTATTCTAAAATTATTATCCAAACTAAAACATCACCGAAGAACTTAAATTACACGTAGTTCAACTGAAACGATCTGTATTCATGATTTTGCTCTCCTAAAGTACTTTAGATTTCGAAGGCATCAATAAGCGAATATTTGTAGATAGATACTGGTCAGTTTAAGCTCTGCATGAAGTTCAGGAAAACCTCTTGGGGATTAGGGGGAAAATTTGATTAAAACTCCAATAATTTAATTATAGATCAATTGAATGGTTTTCCGTTCATAATTTGGCTTACCTAAACTACTTTAGAATTCGAAGGCATCAGTAAGCGAATATTTGTAGATAGATGCTGATCAGTTTAAGCTCTACATGAAGTCGAGGAAACTTTATTGAGGATTAGGGGTAAAATTTGATTAAAACTCCAATAATTGAATTATAGATCAATTGAATGGTTTTTCGTTCATAAATTGCTCTCCTCTTTAGAATTTGAAGACATCAATAAGCGAATATTTGTAGATATTGGTCAGTTTAGGCTCTGCATAAATGGGGATTAGGGGGTAAAATTTGATTAAAACTCCAATAATTTAATTATAGATCAATTGAATCGTTTTCCGTTCATAATTTTGCTCTCCTAAACTACTTTAGTATTCGAAGGCATCAATAAGCGAATATTTGTAAATAAATATTGGTCAGTTTAAGCTCTGCATGAAGTTCAGGAAAACCACTTGGGGATTAGGGGCAAAATTTGATTAAAACTCCAATAATTGAATTATAGATCAATTGAATGGTTTTCCGTTCATAATTTGCTCTCCTAAACTACTTTAGAATTCGAAGAATCGCTCTAAGCGAATATTTGTAGATAGATGTTGATCAGTTTAGCTCTGCATAAAGTTAAGGAAAGTTTCTTTGAAAATCTGATTAAAACTCCAATAATTGAATTATAGATCAATTGAATCGTTTTCCGTTCATAATTTTACTGTCCTTAATTACTTTAGAATTCGAAGGCATCAATAAGCGAATATTTGTAAATAAATATTGGTCAGTTTAAGCTCTGCATGAAGTTCAGGAAAACCACTTGGGGATTAGGGGCAAAATTTGATTAAAACTCCAATAATTGAATTATAGATCAATTGAATGGTTTTCCGTTCATAATTTGCTCTCCTAAACTACTTTAGAATTCGAAGAATCGCTCTAAGCGAATATTTGTAGATAGATGTTGATCAGTTTAGCTCTGCATAAAGTTCAGGAAAGTTTCTTTGAAAATCTGATTAAAACTCCAATAATTGAATTATAGATCAATTGAATCGTTTTCCGTTCATAATTTTACTGTCCTTAATTACTTTAGAATTCGAAGGCACCAACAAGCGAATATTTGTAGATAGATGTTGATCATTTTAAGCTCTACATAAAGTCGAGGAAAATTTCTGGGGATAAGGGGTAAAATTTGATTAAAACTCCAATAATTTAATTATAGATCAATTGAATCGTTTTCCGTTCATAATTTGGCTTACCTAAACTACTTTAGAATTCGAAGGCATCAGTAAGCGAATATTTGTAGATAGATGTTGATCAGTTTAAGCTCTGCATGAAGTTCAGGAAAACTTCTTGGGGATTAGGGGTAAAATTCGATTAAAACTCCAATAATTGAATTATAGATCAATTGAATGGTTTTTCGTTCATAAATTGCTCTCCTCTTTAGAATTTGAAGACATCAATAAGCGAATATTTGTAGATATTGGTCAGTTTAGGCTCTGCATAAATGGGGATTAGGGGGTAAAATTTGATTAAAACTCAAATAATTTAATTATAGATCAATTGAATCGTTTTCCGTTCATAATTTGGCTTACCTAAACTACTTAAGAATTCGAAGGCATCAGTAAGCGAATATTTGTAGATAGATGTTGATCAGTTTAAGCTCTGCATGAAGTTCAGGAAAACTTCTTGGGGATTAGGGGTAAAATTCGATTAAAACTCCAATAATTGAATTATAGATCAATTGAATCGTTTTCCGTTCATAATTTTGCACTCCTAAACTACTTTAGTATTCGAAGGCATCAATAAGCGAATATTTGTAAATAAATATTGGTCAGTTTAAGCTCTGCATGAAGTTCAGGAAAACCTCTTGGGGATTAGGGGGAAAATTTGATTAAAACTCCAATAATTGAATTATAGATCAATTGAATGGTTTTTCGTTCATAATTTGCTCTCCTAAACTACTTTAGTATTCGAAGGCATCAATAAGCGAATATTTGTAAATAAATATTGGTCAGTTTAAGCTCTGCATGAAGTTCAGGAAAACCTCTTGGGGATTAGGGGGAAAATTTGATTAAAACTCCAATAATTGAATTATAGATCAATTGAATCGTTTTCCGTTCATAATTTTACTGTCCTTAATTACTTTAGAATTCGAAGGCATCAATAAGCGAATATTTGTAGATAGAAGTTGATCAGTTTAAGCTCTGCATAAAGTCGAGGAAAATTTATTGGGGATTAGGGGTAAAATTTGATTAAAACTCCAATAATTTAATTATAGACCAATTGAATGGTTTCCCTTTCATAATTTGGCTTACCTAAACTACTTTAAAATTCGAAGGCATCAATAAGCGAATATTTGTAGATAGATGTTGATCAGTTTAAGCTCTGCATAAAGTTCAGGAAAATTTCTTTGAAAATTTGATTTAAACTCCAATAATTGAATTATAGATCAATTGAATCGTTTTCCGTTCATAATGTTACTGTCCTTAATTACTTTAGAATTCGAAGGCATCAATAAGCGAATATTTGTAGATAGATGCTGATCATTTTAAGCTCTGCATAAAGTCGAGGAAAATTTATTGGGGATTAGGGGTAAAATTTGATTAAAACTCCAATAATTTAATTATAGACCAATTGAATGGTTTCCCTTTCATAATTTGGCTTACCTAAACTACTTTAGAATTCGAAGGCATCAATAAGCGAATATTTGTAGATAGATGTTGATCAGTTTAAGCTCTGCATAAAGTTCAGGAAAATTTCTTTGAAAATTTGATTTAAACTCCAATAATTGAATTATAGATCAATTGAATCGTTTTCCGTTCATAATTTTACTGTCCTTAATTACTTTAGAATTCGAAGGCATCAATAAGCGAATGTGTGTAGATAGATGTTGATCAGTTTAAGCTCTGCATAAAGTTCATGAAAATTTCTTGGGGATTAGGGGGAAAATTTGATTAAAACTCCAATAATTGAATTATAGATCAATTGAATGGTTTTCCGTTCATAATTTGGCTTACCTAAACTACTTTAGAATTCGCAGGCATCAATAAGCAAATATTTGTAGATAGATGTTGATCAGTTTAAGCTCTGCATGAAGTTTAGGATAACTTCTTGGGGATTAGGGGGAAATTGGATTAAAACTCCAATAATTTAATTATAGATCAATTGAATCGTTTTCCGTTCATAATTTTACTGTCCTTAATTACTTTAGAATTCGAAGGCATCAATAAGCGAATATTTGTAGATAGATGTTGATCAGTTTAAGCTCTGAATAAAGTTCAGGAAAATTTCTTTGAAAATCTGATTAAAACTCCAATAATTGAATTATAGATCAATTGAATCGTTTTCCGTTCATAATTTTACTGTCCTTAATTACTTTAGAATTCGAAGGCATCAATAAGCGAATATTTGTAGATAGATGCTGATCATTTTAAGCTCTGCATAAAGTCGAGGAAAATTTATTGGGGATTAGGGGTAAAATTTGATTAAAACTCCAATAATTTAATTATAGACCAATTGAATGGTTTCCCTTTCATAATTTGGCTTACCTAAACTACTTTAGAATTCGAAGGCATCAATAAGCGAATATTTGTAGATAGATGTTGATCAGTTTAAGCTCTGCATAAAGTTCAGGAAAATTTCTTTGAAAATTTGATTTAAACTCCAATAATTGAATTATAGATCAATTGAATCGTTTTCCGTTCATCATTTTGCTCTCCTAAACTACTTTAGAATTCGAAGGTATCAATAAGTGAATATAATCACAAAAGAGAAAATCATGATCCGAAAATCCCACCGATATTTGATTTAAAAAAAAATTATTTTTTGAATACTTGTAATAATCAGATCAAGCAAGCTAGCCGAGTCCTTTTGAAATGCGTTGGTGCACTGTTTTGACATATTAAACAACATCTCCCCAATAGTCTGCCAAACTTTTTAGGGGTAGGTTGTATACCATTAGGGGCACAGTTGAAATCATCAAAAATTATAATATCATTATACTTTAATGAATTTTCGGCTAAAATTGTTTCCAGATCATCACAAAATTTGCCAAAGCGCGATTTGTAAACAACCATTAACAATATTACAACAGTCGCCAATTTAACTTCGAATAGAATAGCCTCTAAGCTACGACCACAATATTTATAGATCAATTTGTAAGTGAAATTTGATCTAATGTATACGCATATCTCACCACTTCAATCCTTGTCGGGTACCGTACGATCCTTCCTAAGTATTATAAACCTGGGTATGTGTATTGCTGCATCTGATATGTAATGTGAGAGCCAATTTTCAACGAAGCAAAAGTCGTCCAAGTTCAATTCAGAAACAAGGTGAGTAATCTCTTACATTTTATGGTAAACACTACGGGTATTTAATAGAGAAATGTTTGATCCTGTAGTATGCAAGGAGAATAAGTTATGCTCATTCTCAAGTTACCAAACATTTTATACTGACAACAGCATCATCCCTTAATTCAATTTTTGGCAGTATCTTCCTGCAACGATATTTAATTCAAGTGAGATACAGCCCACGCCGGGTATCAGCTATATGTTCCATATGTAAATATCCTTCGCTACAAAAGCGCGTTGCAGCGCGCACCAGGTGTCCGCTAGTAAATCAACAATGTAAAGCCTAAAATCATTATTTGTGTCCCATTTTCACAATATTGATAGAAAATTTTCTGACCTATTCGAGTATATGAAATGGATCACGTGAACATTTCTGGGATAGGCGACACAACCGTAAACGTATACATGTCTATGGGCAAGTTAATAATTATCATAATTAGATCCGATTCATTACTCTTATGGGGTTTTGACTGATCTATCTGACCATTTAGGTGAAACCCCGTGAATGAAAACAGGTCACACAATTATTTTAAATTTATAGTGATGTTTTAATCCGTACGGGTCGTAAGCTCCGAATCAAATAAAATTTCCAACAACAACATGCTACTATCTAACATCACCAGGTCCACAAGCCAGATCTCTGGTCCTTGCTAATTCAAAATAGACCAGAGTAAAACATTTTGTATACCATCAGTAGTTGGGAATATATAGTTTTGATTCAAACAGCATAAAACTGTTTCTGAACATTACAGTTCAGACCCATTTCAAAACGCTTGGCTAGACCAAATCAGTTAATATCTTCCTGAGATATCTACGATATCTTATCTATTTTTCGAACCGATGTCCTTTTTTGAAAGCCTTAATCGTAGAAATTCCAAAACGTTCGAGAATAAACTGAATACATCAAACTTAAATGTTGATAGCCGACATGACATATTAAAGCATGTACAACTCATATAGTCTAAATATTAAAGCATTTATTATAAATAAAATTTTAAAGTACTGACGCGTTGGCATACAAACCGAATTTTTATTTTTTATTATTTTCTTGTGTTTTCCGATTATTTTTATTTTAATAACCATTTGCTGGAAAATATTTTCACGATGATGCCTAAAATCGTTTCAATTGTGTGTAGTCTCGATTAAATTAAATCACATCGACGATAATAAAAATCAAATACAAGAAATGAACGAATTTATGTTCAGGATAATAAAAATTTTTTTTTCAAACTCACATTTTTTTTAAAGATTGTCGCCAAACTAATCTTAGAGTCGTAAAACCGGGAGAAAAGAAATAAACCGAAAAATACATTTTTTATTCACATCTCAAATCCATCCATCAGTCTTAATATGTCAATTTCATTGAAATAATCAAATGTATAGGAAAGTTATCTGTATTGCGATATGTGCACAGTACATTCATATAAAACTCGAACAGATCAGAAGAAGTCTAATAATCAAAATTGAAGAATATAAAAAAGTAGTAAATTTTTTTTTGTGAATTTTTATTCACCATTAATTTTTTTTCGTTTTTTTTTAACTCCACCCAAAAATTTTCTTTTCCGTTTCGTCGTTGTTTTTTTATTGTGTAGTTCTGTTTTGGTATTTTTCATGGCTTTCATTCAAACATTTTGGAATCGTTAAAATAAATTTAAATGATGGAAATAATCATTTGATGAATGGGTTTTCTTGACAAATGCTTTAAGTTGGTTGTGCAGAAAGGAAATTTATGTAAACGAAATCAATTTTCGCTATGAAATCACCAACATTATAGAAAAGCTTAGCTATAGATAATTTTTATATAAAGTTTGGAATAATATTGATGTCGATGATTATATTATTGATGTTTTGCTTGCGCTATCTTGATTTTTATAGATACATACTCGTACGTCGTTTTTCTTTAAGATTTCCGTTTTGTTGCTGTTTTTGATTTTATTAGTTCTGCTTGCAAATTAAAATCGAAATAAAATAAATAAATGAGTACACCATAAATGCATTAAAATAATTAAAATCGATAACTTTGTATATAACTTTATATAGGGAATAAATATTATTTTAGTATTTAAGCATGTGGATATAACACTATCATGTGGAATCAACCGCATGAAATTTATTTTTAATGCGCACATAACACATATTATGTATTCATACTATGGAGGATTTAAAGGGTGGGTGGTTGATGTAATTATAAACGCGGTTTATTAATATCAAATAGTAGCTAAATCATTAAACTGCCACGTTTTTTTAAAACCATTGTCCTTGTACACAAATATGCCTTCATTTACTTCAAAAGTCTAACTAAGGATAACATCAATAAAAAACCAAAGGGTAGTATTAGTTTATAGGGATATCAGCCATCATAATAAAACAAAAATACACTTTTAAGTAAGATTTACCGTTGAAATAAGTTTTTCGGCAAACTGACTCCTGATTATAGCGATATAAAATAAGCTTGCAAAACTTAGATTAAGTTAATTAAGCCAACTAAGCCTCCACACAACTATATTTGATTAAACTTTCCATTACGTTTTTCATAGATAAAGAAAGATACTTGAAAAATATCAGTAGGTGGAAATGAATTTTGTTACATAAACAGCAGCAAAATATTAAATGAAAATGTTTTGTCCTACAAATTCATTGTTGTTGCCACCATATTGACAACAACAACGAATTGTTTTTAGAAGTTAAAATTGTTGTTGTCATCATGCACTAAATATACAATTCGATGAACCTCCATAAGTTAAAAACTAATTTAATTCTTAATAGGATCAAAATATTAAAAGAAATATTTTTTTCCTAAATAATTCGTTGTTGTTGTCAATATGGCGGAACCAACATTTTTGTTTTAATAGCGACTCAGTATGAACGATATTTGAAAACTCCAGAAGCAAAATTTTCTTGTACACTTAACCTTAATCTGAATAATAAATGGTTTTGCTTATGTCGAGATAAATTGTTGTTGTTGTTGGATAAACAATTTTTGTTGTATTACGCATTTAATCGAAAAATCAGTGCGAACGATAATTCAAAATTTCAAAATGAAAAAATTATTTTAATTCTTAATTGGAACAAACTATTAAAAGAAATATTTTTTTCTAAATAATTCGTTGTTGTTGTCAATATAGCGGAAAACCATTTTTGTTTTAACAGAAAAAACAGTGCGAGCCATATTTCAAAATTTCAAAACATAAAAACCATTATAATTCTTAATTGGAGCTAAATATTAAAAGGAGTACATTTTTCTAAATAAATCGTTGTTGTTGTCAATATGGCGGAACCAAGATTTTTGTTTCCAACGTGCGCTTAATAGAGACTCAGTATGAACGATACTTGAAAACTTCAGGCGCAAAAGTTGCTGGTACGCTTAAGCTTAATCTGAATAATAAATGGTTTTGCTTATGTCGAAATAAATCGTTGTTGTTGTCAATATGGCGGAGAAACATTTTTTGTTGTATCTTGCGTTTAATCGAAAAATCAGTGCGAACGATATTTGGAAACTGCAATACTTAAAACTATTTTAATTCTTAATAGGATCAAAATGTTAAAGGAAATATTTTTTTTTTCTAATTAAATCGTTGTTGTTGTCAATATGGCGGAACCAAAATTATTGTTTTCAACGTGCGCTTAATAGAGACTCAGTATGAACGATATTTGAAAACTTCAGAAGCAAAATTTGCTTGTATGCTTAAGCTTAATCTGAATAATAAATGGTTTTGCTTATGTCGAAATAAATCGTTGTTGTTGTCAATATGGCGGAGAAACATTTTTTGTTGTATCTCGCGTTTAATCGAAAAATCAGTGCGAACGATATTTGGAAACTGCAGTACTTAAAAACTATTTTAATTTTTAATAGGATCAAAATGTTAAAGGAAATATTTTTTTTTCTAATTAAATCGTTGTTGTTGTCAATATGGCGGAACCAAAATTATTGTTTTCAACGTGCGCTTAATAGAGACTCATTATGAACGATATTTGAGAACTTCAGAAGCAAAATTTGCTTGTATGCTTAAGCTTAATCTGAATTATAAATGGTTTTGCTTATGTCGAAATAAATCGTTGTTGTTGTCAATATGGCGGAGAATCATTTTTTGTTGTATCTTGCGTTTAATCGAAAAATCAGTGCGAACGATATTTGGAAACTGCAATACTTAAAAACTATTTTAATTTTTAATAGGATCAAAATGTTAAAGGAAATAATTTTTTTTCTAATTAAATCGTTGTTGTTGTCATTATGGCGGAACCAAAATTATTGTTTTCAACGTGCGCTTAATAGAGACTCATTATGAACGATATTTGAAAACTTCAGAAGCAAAATTTGCTTGTACGCTTATTATGAATAAAAAATGGTTTTGCTTATGTCGAAATAAATCGTTGTTGTTGTCAATATGACGGAAAACCACTTTTATTGTATTATGCGTTTAATCTAAAAATCAGTGCGAACGACATTTGGAAACTGCAATACTTAAAACTATTTTAATTCTTAATTGGATCAAAATGTTAAAGGACATTTTTTTCTAATTAAATCGTTGTTGTTGTCAATATGGCGGAACCAAAATTATTGTTTTCAACGTGCGCTTAATAGAGACTCATTATGAACGATATTTGAAAACTTCAGAAGCAAAATTTGCTTGTATGCTTAAGCTTAATCTGAATAATAAATGGTTTTGCTTATGTCGAAATAAATCGTTGTTGTTGTCAATATGGCGGAAAAACAGTTTTTGTTGTATTATGCGTTTAATCGAAAAATCAGTGCGAACGATATTTGGAAACTGCAATACTTAAAACTATTTTAATTCTTAATAGGATCAAAATGTTAAAGGAAATATTTTTTTTTCTAATTAAATCGTTGTTGTTGTCAATATGGCGGAACCAAAATTATTGTTTTCAACGTGCGTTTAATAGAGACTTAGTATGAACGATATTTGAAAACTTCAGAAGCAAAATTTGCTTGTATGCTTAAGCTTAATCTGAATAATAAATGGTTTTGCTTATGTCAAAATAAATCGTTGTTGTTGTCAATATGGCGGAGAAACATTTTTTGTTGTATCTTGCGTTTAATCGAAAAATCAGTGCGAACGATATTTGAAAACTGCAATACTTAAAAACTATTTTAATTTTTAATAGGATCAAAATGTTAAAGGAAATAATTTTTTTTCTAATTAAATCGTTGTTGTTGTCAATATGGCGGAACCAAAATTATTGTTTTCAACGTGCGCTTAATAGAGACTTAGTATGAACGATATTTGAAAACTTCAAAAGCAAAATTTGCTTGTACGCTTATTATGAATAAAAAATGGTTTTGCTTATGTCGAAATAAATCGTTGTTGTCGTCAATATGACGGAAAACCACTTTTATTGTATTATGCGTTTAATCTAAAAATCAGTGCGAACGATATTTCAAAATTTCAAAACATTAAAACTATTATAATTCTTAATTGGATCAAAATGTTAAAGGAAATTTTTTTCTAATTAAATCGTTGTTGTTGTCAATATGGCGGAACCAAAATTATTGTTTTCAACGTGCGCTTAATAGAGACTCAGTATGAACGATATTTGAAAACTTCAGAAGCAAAATTTGCTTGTATGCTTAAGCTTAATCTGAATAATAAATGGTTTTGCTTATGTCGAAATAAATCGTTGTTGTTGTCAATATGGCGGAGAAACATTTTTTGTTGTATCTCGCGTTTAATCGAAAAATCAGTGCGAACGATATTTGGAAACTGCAGTACTTAAAAACTATTTTAATTTTTAATAGGATCAAAATGTTAAAGGAAATATTTTTTTTTCTAATTAAATCGTTGTTGTTGTCAATATGGCGGAACCAAAATTATTGTTTTCAACGTGCGCTTAATAGAGACTCATTATGAACGATATTTGAGAACTTCAGAAGCAAAATTTGCTTGTATGCTTAAGCTTAATCTGAATTATAAATGGTTTTGCTTATGTCGAAATAAATCGTTGTTGTTGTCAATATGGCGGAGAATCATTTTTTGTTGTATCTTGCGTTTAATCGAAAAATCAGTGCGAACGATATTTGGAAACTGCAATACTTAAAAACTATTTTAATTTTTAATAGGATCAAAATGTTAAAGGAAATAATTTTTTTTCTAATTAAATCGTTGTTGTTGTCATTATGGCGGAACCAAAATTATTGTTTTCAACGTGCGCTTAATAGAGACTCATTATGAACGATATTTGAAAACTTCAGAAGCAAAATTTGCTTGTACGCTTATTATGAATAAAAAATGGTTTTGCTTATGTCGAAATAAATCGTTGTTGTTGTCAATATGACGGAAAACCACTTTTATTGTATTATGCGTTTAATCTAAAAATCAGTGCGAACGACATTTGGAAACTGCAATACTTAAAACTATTTTAATTCTTAATTGGATCAAAATGTTAAAGGACATTTTTTTCTAATTAAATCGTTGTTGTTGTCAATATGGCGGAACCAAAATTATTGTTTTCAACGTGCGCTTAATAGAGACTCATTATGAACGATATTTGAAAACTTCAGAAGCAAAATTTGCTTGTATGCTTAAGCTTAATCTGAATAATAAATGGTTTTGCTTATGTCGAAATAAATCGTTGTTGTTGTCAATATGGCGGAAAAACAGTTTTTGTTGTATTATGCGTTTAATCGAAAAATCAGTGCGAACGATATTTGGAAACTGCAATACTTAAAACTATTTTAATTCTTAATAGGATCAAAATGTTAAAGGAAATATTTTTTTTTCTAATTAAATCGTTGTTGTTGTCAATATGGCGGAACCAAAATTATTGTTTTCAACGTGCGCTTAATAGAGACTCAGTATGACCGATATTTGAAAATTTTAGAAGCAAAATTAGCTTGTACGCTTAAGCTTAATCTGAATAATAAATGGTTTTGCTTATGTCGAAATAAATCGTTGTTGTTGTCAATATGGCGGAAAAACAGTTTTTGTTGTATTATGCGTTTAATCGAAAAATCAGTGCGAACGATATTTGAAAATTTCAAAACATAAAAACCATTATAATTCTTAATTGGAGCTAAATATTAAAAGGAGTATATTTTTCTAAATAAATCGTTGTTGTTGTCAATATGGCGGAACCAAAATTTTTGTTTTCAACGTGTGCTTAATAGAGACTCAGTATGAACGATATTTGAAAACTTCAGACGCAAAATTTGCTGGTACGCTTAAGCTTAATCTGAATAATAAATGGTTTTGCTTATGTCGAAATAAATCGTTGTTGTTGTCAATATGGCGGAAAAACAGTTTTTGTTGTATTATGCGTTTAATCGAAAAATCAGTGCGAACGATATTTGAAAATATCAAAACAATAAAATTATTTTAATTTGTGATTGGAGCAGAATATTAAAAGCAATATTTTTTCTAAATAAATCGTTGTTGTTGTCAATATGGCGGAAAAACAGTTTTTGTTGTATTATGCGTTTAATCGAAAAATCAGTGCGAACAATATTTGGAAACTGCAATACTTAAAACTATTTTAATTCTTAATAGGATCAAAATGTTAAAGGAAATATATTTTTTTCTAATTAAATCGTTGTTGTTGTCAATATGGCGGAACCAAAATTATTGTTTTCAACGTGCGTTTAATAGAGACTTAGTATGAACGATATTTGAAAACTTCAGAAGCAAAATTTGCTTGTATGCTTAAGCTTAATCTGAATAATAAATGGTTTTGCTTATGTCGAAATAAATCGTTGTTGTTGTCAATATGGCGGAAAAACAGTTTTTGTTGTATTATGCGTTTAATCGAAAAATCAGTGCGAACGATATTTGGAAACTGCAATACTTAAAACTATTTAATTCTTAATAGGATCAAAATGTTAAAGGAAATATTTTTTTTTCTAATTAAATCGTTGTTGTTGTCAATATGGCGGAACCAAAATTATTGTTTTCAACGTGCGCTTAATAGAGACTCAGTATGACCGATATTTGAAAATTTTAGAAGCAAAATTAGCTTGTACGCTTAAGCTTAATCTGAATAATAAATGGTTTTGCTTATGTCGAAATAAATCGTTGTTGTTGTCAATATGGCGGAAAAACAGTTTTTGTTGTATTATGCGTTTAATCGAAAAATCAGTGCGAACGATATTTGAAAATTTCAAAACATAAAAACCATTATAATTCTTAATTGGAGCTAAATATTAAAAGGAGTATATTTTTCTAAATAAATCGTTGTTGTTGTCAATATGGCGGAACCAAAATTTTTGTTTTCAACGTGTGCTTAATAGAGACTCAGTATGAACGATATTTGAAAACTTCAAAAGCAAAATTTGCTTGTACGCTTAAGCTTAATCTGAATAATAAATGGTTTTGCTTATGTCGAAATAAATCGTTGTTGTTGTCAATATGGCGGAGAAACATTTTTTGTTGTATCTTGCGTTTAATCGAAAAATCAGTGCGAACGATATTTGGAAACTGCAATACTTAAAAACTATTTTAATTTTTAACAGGATCAAAATGTTAAAGGAAATAATTTTTTTTCTAATTAAATCGTTGTTGTTGTCAATATGGCGGAACCAAAATTATTGTTTTCAACGTGCGCTTAATAGAGACTCAGTATGAACGATATTTGAAAACTTCAAAAGCAAAATTTGCTTGTACGCTTAAGCTTAATCTGAATAATAAATGGTTTTGCTTATGTCGAAATAAATCGTTGTTGTTGTCAATATGGCGGAAAAACAGTTTTTGTTGTATTATGCGTTTAATCGAAAAATCAGTGCGAGCGATATTTGAAAATATCAAAACATTAAAAATATTTTAATTCGTGATTGGAGCAAAATGTTAATAGAAATATTTTTTTTTTTTAAATTGTTGTTGTTGTCAAAATGGCGGAACCAAAATTTGTATTTTAATAGAGACTCAGTATGAACGATATTTGAAAACTTCAGAAGCAAAATTGGCTTGTACACTGAATATTAATCGGAATAATAAATGGTTTTGCTTATGTCGAACTAAATCGTTATTGTTGTCCATATAGTGGAAAAACATTTTTTGTTGTATTATGCGTTTAATCGAAAAACCAGTGCGAACGATATTTGAAAATGTCAAAACATTAATAATATTTTAATTCGTGGTTGGAGAAAAATATTAATAGAAATATTTTTTTCTAAATAAATCGTTGTTGTTGTCAATATGGCGCAGACTCAGTATGAACGATATTTGCAAACTTTAGAAGCAAAAATTTGAATACTCAATCGCATTAGCAAATACCGGGTGGCTGACGCGAAGTGTTACAAACTTCAAACTGTCATTGCTGTCAAACCAGTGATGACAGAGCGCTCAAATTTACACTAATGATAGTTCATTCCATTGTTTACAAACGTACAAAGCATTTTAGTGGGAAATATTCAGAAACAAAGTTATGCGCAATGGAATTCAAGCGTAATAGTGTGATTGCTCTATATTTGGCTGGAAAACTATAGCCGCAGATTGTTAACCAGTTAAAACATCTGCATGTGAATAAAAGGTTTATATATCCTACCGTAAATCGTTATAACAATACTGGTAGCATTGCAAAACGCCATGTGGTGGACCGAAACGCACTGCAACATCGCCGGATATCATTCGGAAGGTGAAGAGCAAATTGACTCGGAATCCGCGCCGTAGCGGCAGAAAAATGGCTCGTGAGGCGAGCATTTCGCTCGAACGGATACAGCACATATTGAAAGATCATCTTCTACTAAAGGCCTTGAAATTCCATAAAACGCATGGTTTCACCGAGGCTCAAAAAACAGTAAGAGTGGAAAGAGCAAAGGAGTTGTTACGCTTGCACGGAAGTTGCGATTTGCTGAATTTGGTTTTCTCCGATGAGTCACCGTTCGTTATTGAGCAATATGTGAACAAGCAAAACAACCGGATTTACTTGACCGGCCGTTCTACTCAAAATGCGGGCTAACGGATTGCCACTCGAAACCAGGCGCCGCCGATGGTCATGGTTTGGGCCGCGGTAACGGCCGATAGCCGGTCACCGCTCGTTTTTTTGGACCGTGGCATCAAAATAAATGCTCAAATTTATTGGGATCATGTGCTGGATGGAGCGTTAAAGCCTTGGGTACAGAAACATTTCGGCCGCAGAGCCTGGACATTTCAACAGAACTCGGCGCCGAGTCATAAAGCGCGTGTCAATCAAGATTGGCTGAGAAACAACGTTCCGCGGTTGATTTCCACTTTCCAACGGCCACCAAATTCACCGGATGCAAATCCGCTAGATTTCTCGGTTCAGGTTCTTTTGAAGAGCAAGGTTGAGACAAAAAAATACCAAAGTGTCGATCATATCAACCAAGCGCTTCGTCGAGAATGGGCCAAAAGACCGCAGAGCCACTTTCGTGATGCATGCAATAGCTTTGTCGGCCGTTTGAAGGCCGTAATCGTGCCTAAGGGTGGCCAAATCAAAAACTGCTAATGCAAGTCGAAAATTTAAATATTTGTGAACATTGTTTACTTTGATTCAATAAAATTCATCAAAAAATAAAAATTCTGTGGCGTTTTGTTTTGGTAACACTTCGTGTCAGCCACCCTGAATAAGTTGAAGTATCTTGAAATTATTTAAATAATTAAGTAATTCATTAACAGTATGGCTTTACATAGATCTAGATGGCCTACAACAGCGTAGAGATGTTGTAGAATTTTGCGTGTTCCACAGATTGATGCTTGAAAAATATTATTTTAAACTATAGGAAGAAACCTCATCAAGCGGCAACCCAAGAATGGTAACATGAAAAACGTTCTATGAACATACATAAGTTTAGTGTAAAGCTGCGCACAAATTTAAGTCAGCTATAAAACTTTACTAGTTGGATTGTGCGTTGGTTGCAGGAGTTCTGATAGTTACCAAAATCTAGGACAGTCAAAAACTCCGATCTGCATCCAATAAACGCAAAAATATCGAATTTCTTTTGCAGGAAAATTACAAAATTTTAATTGTATTTACTGTTCTCGTAGTCTCAAAATAGAATCAAATGATATCGATTTTTAATTTGTATAACGGATTTGCAAATACTAACTTGATAATTTACTTTTGAGAATCTTAACGATGATTTTTACTTTCATATATACGAGTATATTCATTTTTCAGAATAATCTAGACTATGTTGCAAAAATGGAAATACAAAATTTGTTCATTTGTAACTTTTTATTTTTTAACGCTATGATGGAATTTCCAAGCTGCAATCTGTTTATTCTTAAGTAGATTTTAATAAATCAATCATATTGGATCATCAACCATTTGCATTTCCAGATAACACTGAACAACACTATTCAATGCTTACGTAAAAATACCAATTCTGGTTGTTATGAGGATTATTTCCTGGAAAACCCATATGTTGATACTGGTATCCATTATTAAAAAAATGTTCACATAGTTTTATTACACTAACGCTCTCATTTAAAATCCAGTTAACAAAATTTTTAATATAAAACCTTAAGAATATTAAAATCAACAATCTTAAAGGAAAATTACCAAAAAGCACCTTGATTATTTTATGTATTCCACACAAGTAGTATAAATAAACTAAACCCAAAAACTTTCATAACATTAATGCTAATCTTTAACTTCGTACAACAATCAAAACAATCCTACCTGAAATATGTAAAAAATGTATGTACTATGTATTGTATATAGTTAGGTATATATAAACTAAGTGTATTAAATAACATTTCACCTTTAACATAAACTATTCAAATATTCCATTTTTTACCCTTGCATTTATAAAATGCTCGTTTGAGTCTGTTTTATATACTCCTTATGATATTCTTCTGTTTGGTTTATTTCATTTCCTTTCCGTGCTTTTCATCTTTAACATACTTTTGAAAACAACTTTTTTCCTTATGCTATATGCTAACTTTTCCAGGGTTTTCTCTCTTTTACGTTTCAAGAGTAGGTATATTTAAAAAAAACAGAACATTTTTTTAGTTATTTTGGTGCTTTCAACTTTTTTTGTGTGAGCTAAACTTTGTAAAGTTTGATTTTTTGTTGTTTGCCACCGTACTCTGTTATACTGTAGGTTTCACAGATGTTCGACATTAAGATAAAAATTGTATTTAACATTTTTTTGTGTAGTTTCCGTTTTGTTTTTTATCAGTGTTTTCAATTTTTATTTAAAAACAGAAATAAAATTAAATACATTAAAAAATAACGATTATTTGATATAAATTAAATTAAATTTTGAATTATTAATTAAAATAAGGAGTAGACAGAAATAGTGCACAACTATTATGCTACACTACTACTAGGATAATTCAGTACGAATACATGTGAAAGAAGGGAATTAAATTTAATTAAATTATTGTTAGTTTCCCAAAAATTAGATAAAAACATTTTTCTTTTCTTCTCTGGAAGGATATAAATGTGGATAAGAAACATAAAAAAGGAGTATTTATGATTTTTTATTTAATTTCTATGTTGTATGTATTTAGGAATTTTTATTACTATTTTTTGTCTAGTTTTTGGAATTGAGAAAATGGAATTTTATGGTATATTATGAAGAAACTGCATTATTCTACAAAAAAGTTTAATTTAATTTTTTTATTATTATTATCAACAAATAACATAATACGGTAAAAATAATTATGGTAATAAAACAAATTTTTACATGAAAATGTAGTTAGCATATCTGAAATGTGTTTCCCATTGTGTTCCATGTATAGCAACAGTAAGTAGCTACAAATGTTGGATGGAGTTGGTTTAGTACAACAGGAACGTATTCCATTACCAAAAAAGGTGTGCCGAAAACTACACTGCTAAAGTTAGCCGGAAGTTGCCAGCCGAAAGTGAAAAAATGGATAATGCAGATAATGTCCCGACTACATCAGCCGAAAGTTAAAAAAAAATGTATTATATCGAAATATCCAAGCCGAAAGTAACTAACCTACAAAATCAGCCGAAAACAAATAAAATTTCAAAAATTTATAAAAACTTAACGATTAAATTGTTATGTCTGAAAAGGTCTCGTATGAATCGGTTCTTCGATGGTTATCGCTGGAAAATTTTCCAGGTCAAGTTTCATGTTGGGAGTTTTGGAAAATTGACAGGAGTGAAATACACGTGCAAACTTCAAAAATTTGTAAAAACTTAACGATTAAAGTGTTATATCTGAAAATGGTCTCGTTTGAATCGGTTCGTCGGTGAAACTTAACCTGGAACATTTTTCAGCGATAACCATCGACGAACCGAACTAAACGAGACATTTCCCAGAGATAACATAAATTTTCGAAGTTTGCACGTGTATTTCACTCCCCCCAGTTTTCCCAAACTCTCAAAATAAAACGTGACCTGGAAAATTTTCCAGCTATAACCATCAACATACCAATTCAATCGAGACCATTTCCAGACATAACACTTTAAACGATAAGATTAAAGAACATAAAATTTGACCTGGAAAATTTTCTAGCGATAACCATCGACGAACCGAACTAAACGAGACATTTCCAAGAATTTTCGAAGTTTGCACGTGTATTTCACTCCCTCCAAATTTCCCGAACTCCCAACATGAAAATTATGCTGGAGAATTTTTCAGCGATAACCATCGATGAACCAATTCAATCGAGACCTTTTCCAGACATAACACTTTAAACGTTAAGTTTTTCAGATTTTCGTAGTTTGTACGTGTATTTCACTACCACTATTGGGGGATAGGGGGGGGGGGGAAATTTTCCCGAACCCCCAACATAATACTTCGAACCGATTCAAACGAGACCTTTTCCAGACATAACACTTTAAATGTTAAGTTTTTACAGGTTTTCGATGTTTGCGCGAGTGTTTCACTCCCCTCGATTTTCCCGACCAGCCAACAAGAAATTTGACCTGGAAAATTTTCCAGCGATTACTATTGACGACCCGATTCAAACTAGATCTTTTTCAGGCATTACACTTTAAACGTAAAATTTTTACAAATTTGTGAAATTTACTCATATACGTTACATACATTTTCTATGCACTAGAAACTACTAAAGTAAAGTCGGTGTTTTAATTTTATTTGTTGTTTGTAATGAATATTTATGACCGACCAAATGGCATAGTGGTTAAAGCTTAGGCGTTTGGATCGGGAGGTACCGCGTTCGAATCCCGATAAGTGCAGGATGCAACAGGAATTTTCATCAACAAATTACGATTTGTGATGAGAAGGAACACAACTATGTCCTCCTGTCGGAGTGCAAAACTCATGGGCCGACCCATCTTCGATGCCAGTTTAGGCGGCATGGAGCTATGCAATGTGCAAATGGTAATAAAATCAGACCTATATCCGTACGTCCTCGAATTGGCCAATGCAGGCGTAAAGGTAAGGACGTAAATAAGCAAACCACGAAAGAATTGGGAGAGCCTTGACCCCAGATCACATAGCAGGGAAAAGAAAAAAAATATTTATGGTATATATTTTCGGCTGATATTGTAGGTTAGTTACTTTCGGCTGGCATATTTCAATTTAATATAAGACAACGTAACTTTCGGCTGAGATAGTCGAAACACAATCTGCATTATCGATTTTTCACTTTCGGCTATCTTTGATGAGGTCCAAAAACTTCCATAGTTAGACTTCGGTCATTTAGTTTGTTTACAGTGGTCAATTTTGTCAGTTCATGTCAATCAAAAAATTTCTTTCAAATTTTGTTTTGCAAATGGCAAAGTGCAGAATCGCGGCAAATGTTACAAAAACCTTACGGTGAATCGACTTTATCAAAAACACGTGCCTATGAGTGGTACAATGCATTCAAAAGCAGTCGAGATGTGGTGAAAGACTTGCCTCGGTCTGGCCAATCATCAACGTTTTCAAATTAAGTTAACATCAATAAAGTGAAGGGAATGGCGACGGAAAATCGTCAATTAGGTTTGAGAGAGAAGGGCGCTAAACTTTATGTGTCTAACGAGAGAGTCTGTGTCTATGAGACGCATTGCCGCTCGACTAGTTCCAAAAGGCCTGAATTTCTTCAAAAACTGAGTGCCGTAAAGGTTGCTGAAGACATGCTAGAATGAGTCAATTCCGGTCCCACGCTCATTAATGATTATTTTCCATAATTATTGCGGTGCTGTGGACTCAGAATTCTTGCCAGAAGGTTAGACGGTAAATAATAAGTATTATCTGGGCGTTATGCAACTTATGTTTTTAATCACTGGATTATTATAAAAAACAATTTACTTTGGTTTAACTTATTTATTCTTTTTATTTATTTAATTAGTTTACACTTTAGTTTGATGTTTATTCTTAGACGCTAACTTAACAACTAATTACAGCAATTTACTTAATCTATTACATTGATAGTGACACTTGATATACAAAATGTGCATAAATGCATATCTATGTATTTATGCATATTTTGCATTTTTTGTTACGCGTGGTTTTCGAAGTTGCGCACATTTAAAGAGTAAATCTCACGTAACATTATGTTGTTGTTGTTTTACAGGTAGTATTACGTGAAGAGGGTCATAACTTGCGGCGTTTGAGAGAGCAAATTTGTCAAAATTTACCAGGTTTGTGGAAAGAAACCTCATGAGTTTTGCATCACGACAACGCACCAGGCTATCATTGTGAAGGAATTTCTGGCCAAAAACTCAACAAATATCATCGAACAATCATCTTATTCACCTGATATGGCTCAGGTTGACTTTCTTCTCTCATAACTCAAATTATCACTTCGAGGTACCCGCTTTCAGTCGATAGAAAACATAAAAGAGAATTCGCGGCGAGAACTTATGTCGATTCCGGAAAACGCGTTTGAAAAATGTTTTGATGATTGGATTATTCGTTGGCATAAGTATATATTATTTCGGAAGTGGCGTACTTTGAAGGCGATACAAAAATAAATTTGGATGAATAATAAATATTTGATGTTCAATTCCCGTTACTTTCATTACAGAATGTACATCAACACAAGAAATTAATTTAACAGTATCGCCAGAAAGCTAGCAATAGTTTTACTGCCAACCAAACATTAAAAAAAATGCAAATATAATCTGAAATTTTACTCCCATTTCAAAAACTATTTATACATTAATTACAAATCCGGGCCGGGATTTTGAAAAAAGGCGAAAATCGATATTTCTTTGTTTTCACGTCTTTCTGTTTTGTCTAAAAGTTTTTTCGATTTTGCACAAATTAGCAAAGAAAAAGATGAGAAAAATAAGCAACTTTGGATTAGTTAGAGTGTTAAATAAGTGTTAAAAGTATATGTTGTTTTAAATGTGTAACACGTTATTCTGTGCGGACACAACTAATTACCCGTTTCACACGCTGCGTTTTGCAACAAAACTCAAGCCGCAAAAAATTAAATTTAAAAAATCTAGTAGGTATGGAAACAAAATGTGAAGTTATCCACATTTCCTCAGGCGCTTATTTTTTACCAAAATTCATGTTCATACTATTCGAGTAAAACAAAAGTGAGTACAACACGAGTCGCACATAAGATTAGTGCTGCAAACGTGCGGCAACAACTCTCACTTTAAAATTTTGTTAATAGGTGGAAAAGTAAGAGACGAAAAAAACGCATCGCGTTGCCGCACTGTGTGGAGCGGCACAATAAAAATAGAATAGTTAATTAATTACAAATTACAATTAATATGCAAACATATTTAATTTTTTTTAATTCATAAATTATTTTGTTTATTATATTCAAAATTTTGGGCCTACTTTTTCTCCAATTCTTTGAAGTGTTACATTATATTTTTTCGGTGCTGTAAACATTTGCTTTAATATTTCTGTGCTTTACAAATGATTGTCCATTGATTGTCCACCCACTTACTGCCGACCCTAGGTACGGTATTCTTTAGGGACCAGGCAATTGTGCTTTATTAAAACGGGTTGGGAAAACTTGGATCGTAGTATAAATTGGCGCTCGAGTGGGTGTGGATGTGGAAATGAACGTTTACTTTGGTTTGGTTTGATGGACTGGTATAGAATTATTCGTTGGCAAAGAAGTAAGAAACGAGGAAGTGATGCGACATAGTAAGGCATTGTCTAAACTAGCTCAATGGCATGAATTCTACTAACAACTATAGTAACGTTCATTAACTTCAAATTTACGCTTTTGGGTAATTCCAATTTTGGCTATTAAAAAAGAAAGATACCACGGATTGTTCTAATATGTTGCCAAGAGGAAACAAAAGCCACAATCACTAAGTATTATACCGCCTATGCCATTCGCTATCCAGCCTCCGCAATTATCAGTTTTAAATTTAATTTATATGGCATGCCGATTTCAAATGTCTGAGTAATTTATATTTCGAATATCCTGAGGGTCACAGGGATACTTCTACTGATTATCAAATTATTTATAAGCTATGATCTCGTGGGGCTAATACAACAAGCATTAGTTATTAGTATTGTATCTACGATGCCATCAATCTTAGAAAAATCCTTGTGACGATTGTAACGATACAGAAGAGCGCTTCTCGATAGTACACCTGGACGTTAAAGAAATGTGTCCCTACTCTCTTGTACTATTGCCAGTGCAGCGTTGATTCCCGCCGCTCAGTCAATTAGGGAAACGATCGTGGGTTTCAGGGATAGATAAGTAGGAAACCAAGTTTACCGCACATTGCTGTGTTGTTTTTCATGTCAGGTACCATATTCTAACATAGCGGCAGAATCTTTTTGCTACACGTTCCTATTTCGCGCTGTGGTTGTTTCTGCGCGGCTATACGTACGAGTTATTCGGCGTTAGAAACAAATCCTCGCGTTCTTCCTCTAACTAGCACACCAACGCTTCTTTTAACGTCTGCGTTACTCCCTGGTTAGTCTTATCTACCAGGTTGCACATCTCAAACTTTATGAGTAATTTCTCTTCAATCAGTTTGCCCATATTCAACTCCCTTCTGAGGCCACACTATATCACCTACTTGGCTCAAAAATAAGGATAGGAATAACGGAATGAATTGGAAATTTTGATGAAACATGAAATGTCAACCCAACCAGCAATGACATTCAAAACTTCGATTATTACGTAAGTGAGACACATTGCTTTGGTGAAGCCATTTGGTAGTTCATTAATTTATTTTTGTTGACTGAAACAATCCTAGTGCCCTTTTATCTCACAGTCATCATTCAAAATCCCCTTGGACGAGTATGACTGTGTGAGTGGCAGGTCGAACCGTGCATTCAAATAGGAACAACAACAAGCCGGCTGCTGTTGTAAATTTCCATAACTTTGTCCACTATGCAGACCCCTAAGTAATAACCAAGTATAATAACTAAACGAGTAGACTGGCGACCGCATCCTGAGGGACGATAATTTAAATTTTTTAAAGAGACGTGGAAAATTGGAAATTGCATTTTTACTCTAATCTTTTATTCTCGCCACAAGCTAAACTGCCAATAAACTGAGGATTAAGTAGCGATTTTCAATTTTACAATTCCAGCTGGGATATACAGAATGATGTGTCAGCTTGCCTGAGAATGAGCAGCCCTTTATAGCACCCAAGATCGTCGATTGGCAGGAAAGAGTAGATATGCCCATTACTTCAGGGACAGCATCACTCACCGTTGCCAGTGTAAAATTGCAAAATTGTTAGTCACACGAGTATGAAAACTGTTTGGTGTTGAATTTAGCAAAAATCGAAATTGAGTTTTAACGTGTTGACAGGTATTGAAACTTTGATGTCTGTACGCAAATAATCCATTTAAATTGGAACAGGTGTTGTGCTCCGGTTTATAACAATCATACAAAAAATTTTAAATTTCAAATGCTACCACAAATGGTGGTTTATCCCCCGTAATGCGGGTTGGTACATGCCACAGATAAACCATGCATTCGAAGATCCAGCATTGCAATTTATCCATTTTCAACCCTCTCTAGTATATGTAGAACCCATCATTGTATCTGGCAGGCATGCCTCTAAAACATGACCGCAGCCATACTCATGCCAGTGAGAATTTTATATTTATATTGCCAATAAATATACAAATGAACTATTAAAATAAATATTTTAACTTTGGAACAGATGTTGTGTTCCTGTTTTGGCGCCACTGTAACGATACAGATGAGCGTCTTTCGACAGTACACTTGGACGTTAAATAAATTTGTACCTACTCTTTCATACTATTTCCAGTGTGGCGTTGACCTCCACAGCTCAGTCAAGTAGAAGAACGGTCGTGAGTTTTGGGGATAGATAAGTAGGAGACCTAGTTTACCGCACATGGCTGAAATTGGAAGTAGGTAGCATGAATTTTTACCACCTAAATGGATAGAAGATGTACGTCAAGTGGGTCAGCGGACCCAAAATTGGTGGTCTCAAACAATCACGAAAAACGGGTTTACGCCCATGGTTGTTTATTTAGGTTCTTTTGGATGGCATAATCCCTAAAGACCTATCATATTCAAAGAAAACAAACATATTAAGAAAAAAATGACGAACACAATTTTCACAGAGTAGGCCCTGCGTACCAATTCAGTTGGTGGAGGACCTTGGCAGAAAGGGAGTGTCATGCCTATGGACAGGATTACTTTCGAAGCTCCCGCTCTTAGCTTTTGCTTAGCGCAACCAAAGGACCTCGCCACTGATTGGTTTTCATTGTGCTAAGATAAAATAAATTTATTTTCAAAAAACACAACTGTAACAAAAACACAAAAAAGCCCAAAAAAATCCTTACCATAAATATATTAAAGAAATTTAACTCAAGTTTAACAGTAATTTATGCAAACTCAACTGAATTCCAGCACTCTCAGAAAAAACACAACTTCTAACTTTTAATTAAATATAAACTAATACTCGGGCTCACTGTCCCAAATGCTTAACTTCTACTCAAACAAATGTGTACCCTCTTTATACTTGTTATCGATAGACGATTTTCTGTGCTTTCATCACAAAAATGTATAAAGGCAATGTAAAATAACGTGGCATTAATTTTGCAAACTTTTTTTTTTAAATACATAGATTGCATGTTGCTTGCAATTTTTGATTATTTGTAATAACCGAGTTCATTACGCATGCCATTTAACTCAGAAACATTTGCGTTTGCGTACTCAAAACATAGCGATCGTGTTACACTGACTTAAAAACGTATATACAAAAGAAAATGCGAAAAATCGGCATGGTAGATATTTATGATATAATGTTGAGGTGTTACCTCGAAGGTTATGCCAATTTTTAAATTTTTAGATTTGGGTTGGTAATGGAATTGGAAAGAATTCCGTTACACGATATTAGATCGAAATGTAAACTAATCAAAGAGGTAAAACCGGTAAGTGGAAAGCTACTAGAGCATGGCAAAAGTATGATTGTGAAATACATACCAAAAATAATACCAAAAATGTACACTGTTAAATTCAAAAATATTCCAATTGGATTTGTTTTGTAGTGAAATTGAAACACTTTTAGATAATCTTTAACATTTATACTAGAGAAGTCCCTGAATCCCTAATAGTGTCACTGTAAAGATCAAATAATTTTCTAACAATTTCAGATAAACACGAGAAAATTGTGATATAATTCACTAAAGTTTTTTCAATTCTAAAGAAGGTTTTTTTAGACAATGTTTCTACTTTTATATCTCCGAATCTAGAGATGTTCACGGGGTCTCACCTATATGGCTGAATAGCTAAGTCAAAACCTCACGTGTGTGGTGAATAAGGTTGAGATATGATGATTTGTAAATTGTCCAGCGTATTTTAAACAATAGTGGTTTTTGATTTATATCTATTTTCAAATTTTTCTGTTGCCGCTCCTTGAGATGTTCATAATTTTTTTAATGTATTTTGGGATAGCATAGATAAAATTCTAACATTGAAATAAACATGGTTGTTTTATGAAAATATTTACTGTGCCATATACGACTTAGAAGTTTCATGAATTTGAATAAATTTTCAAATTTTATTTCACCGATCCTAGAGATGTTCACGGGGTCTCACCTACATGGTCAGATAGATCAGTGACACCCCTATGTGGGTAATGAACGGGATCTAATTATGATGATTTTTAACTAGTCCAGAGACATTTTTACGTTTGCGGTTATATCGCCCATCCCAGAAATGTTCACGGGATCTCTTTCATATATTCGAATAGGTCAGGCAATTTTCTATCAATATTGTGAAAATGGGACACGAATGATGATTTTCATCATGTTTTCCATAGTTTACAACTTCTTCGTTTGCAATTTTACTCTCAATTGGAAATTTTGGTATTTTCTCCAATAGGATTTTTACCCAATTGACATTCCCAAATAAGCTACGAACCCGATTTATTGTGAAAACAATCAAATAACAAAAATCCTATGGATGTTCACAAGGTCACGTTTATACTTTTAGATAGTTCAAAGTTTCGACTATCGATAGTTCCGAACAGGGTTCAATTGTGATGATATTCACTGGGCCATATATGACTTAGAAGTTTCATGAATTTGAATAAATTTTCAAATTTTATTTCACCGATCCTAGAGATGTTCACGGGGTCTCACCTACATGGTCAGATAGATCAGTCAAACCCCTATGTGGGTAATCAACGGTATCTAATTATGATGATTTTTAACTAGTCCAGAGACATTTTTACGTGCCCACAAACTAAAAATAACTTATATGGCCGCAGAAAATCGAAAAATTATAGTGAAAATTCTAATCCATCAATTTTCCCCAGATTTTCCAAGTAGTCTCAGTATGACCTAAGCTATTAGAAAAACAACCGAAAGTATTGGTTACTAGTGAAAGTTTTTGAGATATTGGCCGAAAACTGAAAATAACTTATTTGGCCGCAGAAACTCAAAAAGTTTTAGTGAAAATTCTAATCCACCAATTTTCCTGGTAGTTTCAGTATGACCTGAGCTATTAGAAAACAATCGAAAGTATTGGGTACTAGTGGAAGTTTTTGAGATATTGGCCAAAAACTGAAAATAAACTAATAAAAAAATTTAAATTTTCAAAATTATTGGTAATGAGATGGCCTAGTTCAGTCCAACATGAACAGATCCTAGAATTTTGTCCTAAGGTTTGGACCCCTGATCAATACTTTTATCCAAATTTCATCGTGAAAAACGGAATATTGTTAAATTTCAAGATTTAATTTACGATGTTCCTTTACTTCGGAGATCAATCAATTTGTCATTTTAAGGATCATTTTTAATATTTTATTCCGCTGGGATGTTTTATTTAGTGAAAAACGAGATACAAAAGGAATAAGAAATTTCTAATTATATAACAAAATAAATTCTCTATTGTGATTGAGCTGCCACTTGCGGCGAGTAACGAAAACTCTTATTTTCCGCTGAGAAATGTCCGCTAACTTAAACAGCATATGAAAATCATCATTCGTGTTCCATTTTCACAATATTGATAGAAAATTGTCTGACCTATTCGAATATATGAAAGAGATCCCGTGAATTTTTCTGGGATGGGCGATATAACCGCAAACGTAAAAATGTCTCTGGACTAGTTAAAAATCATCATAATTAGATCCCGTTCATTACCCACATAGGGGTGTCACTGATCTATCTGACCATGTAGGTGAGACCCCGTGAACATCTCTAGGATCGGTGAAATAAAATTTGAAAATTTATTCAAATTCATGAAACTTCTAAGTCATATATGGCACAGTAAATATTTTCATAAAACAACCATGTTTATTTCAATGTTAGAATTTTATCTATGCTATCCCAAAATACATTAAAAAAATTATGAACATCTCAAGGAGCGGCAACAGAAAAATTTGAAAATAGATATAAATCAAAAACCACTATTGTTTAAAATACGCTGGACAATTTACAAATCATCATATCTCAACCTTATTCACCACACACGTGAGGTTTTGACTTAGCTATTCAGCCATATAGGTGAGACCCCGTGAACATCTCTAGATTCGGAGATATAAAAGTAGAAACATTGTCTAAAAAAACCTTCTTTAGAATTGAAAAAACTTTAGTGAATTATATCACAATTTTCTCGTGTTTATCTGAAATTGTTAGAAAATTATTTGATCTTTACAGTGACACTATTAGGGATTCAGGGACTTCTCTAGTATAAATGTTAAAGATTATCTAAAAGTGTTTCAATTTCACTACAAAACAAATCCAATTGGAATATTTTTTAATTTAACAGTGTACATTCTTGGTATTATTTTTGGTATGTATTTCACAATCATAGCAAAAGTCTAATACTCAGTATGCCCCTAATATTGTGTATTAGGCTTTTGCCATGCTCTAGTGGCCTTCCACTTACCGGTTTTACCTCTTTGATAAATTTACATTTCGATTGTATACTAACTACAACTAACATTGTATACTTTTGATGAAATCTTAGTAGAACCCCTGCGACTTTCGTTATATTAGCCGAAATATAAATTACCCAGACAATTAAAATCGGCATGGCATAAGAAATAAATTTAAAGCTGATAATTTGGGAGGTCGGTAAGGAATGGAGTATAGACAGTTTATTAATTAGAAGATAAAAGTATTGTATCTTTTTAAAGACACCTTAGAAGAATCCGTGATAACGTAATGTTATTAGTCAAAAAATAAACTACCCAAATAGGTGGCATACCAATTAAATAAAAAATTGATAATTGAGGAAACAGCTTGGATAGCATATGAATAGTTTAGTACTCATATTCAAGGACTATTGTACGCTCCTGATGACATCTTAGAAGAACCTCTGTAACTAGCATGCTATTATTCGAAATTGCTAATAAAGAGAAATTCAAAGGTTACTCCGAGGCTAGTAAATATAAATTCACTACATGCAACCAACAATACGAAATCTACTACCCAGAAACTACAACAATATATTGACAGCCTAATGACTTGGTGTAAGTCCAATCTGCTCAATCTCAAACGGCACAGTGATTAAAGCTTTGGCGTTTGGATCGAGAGATACCGTGTTCGAGTTCCGATAGGAGCAGAATGGAAAAGGGAATTTTGAGCATCACGATCTGTGACAAAAAAGGAACACAACTATGACCCCCTGTCGGAGTACAGAACTCATGGGCCGTACTTTCGACTGGCATAGAGCTATGTAATGTGAAGTTGGTTCTACGTAAATCGAAACTACAGCCGTACATCCTCAAACTGGTTGGCAACGGCGTAAAAGTAAGGACGAGATAAGCGAATCTCGAAAGAGTTGGAAGAGCCGCAGTGTAACACTAATATAATTATATATTTGCTATTTGTTAAATATTTCACTCCCGCAATTTTATAACTTTCGGCTGAAAATTATCGGCTTAATTGCTATGAATTTTGCATTTCTGTTGTATTGATGGTAATTATTTGATTTTTCGATCTAAATCCTATTAAAAGACCTATCGTATCGTAATAAAATGGGTGTTGACATTTTTAAATAATTACCTATTTAGATATCCTTGACTTAGACCTATGAAAGAAAATGTTTGTTAGATAATCTTAATCATGTATAAGCTCCTTGAATAATTTAAACGTAAATGTTTCTTTAATTTTAGTAATATAAAATTGTGCATGATCCTTAATAAAAAAATACCTTAATTTTCCTTGATACGTTTTAAGTTTAAATATACATCAAGCCATTTCAAAAGTTAATTAACTTTACAGATGTATTTTTGTAATGAAAACCCCAAAACGAATAATTTTGCTCTCTCGTACATATCCTGGTATCAATAATATTACAAACTGACAATATTTATCTAATACCCGTTTATATTGATTTTGTGGCTTTAAATTTTTGATTTATTTTGCATGGTATTTTATCACACTATTTGATCTCTAAACGAATAGGTTTCATTAAAAAGGGATATGTTCAATGTAAGGTTCATATATACGTAAAACCGATATCCTTGTGGGAAATGAAAACTATAAAAATTTCTACATTTTTTTTTTGTCATGTATACCGAACGACCAAACTAAACTGTGGTGTGACCTAAATTTATTATTTAAGCTAGGAAGATATATTCCAGTGCTTTTTTGCTCAGTGAGTGCTGAAAATTTTATCGAACGATATTGAATAATTTATTTAAAGCCAATTAGTGTTTCGTGAGGTATAGTGTAACTGAGAAACATTGCATAATTTAGAAGAAATCATTCAGATTAACCAGAAAAATAGACAAATTTCCTGAAAGTAACTAGACCCCCAAGAGTTAGTTTTTCGTTTTCTTTTTACAACTAATTTAAAAGAAAGGTTGACATGGATACATTAAATGAATATACTGAAAACTTACTTTTCCATGGTTCTTTTAAATGTTATTCGGAAAATGTTTTCGAACATATAAAATGGAAATATTATATTTAGTCAAAATAAATATCTTCTAAAAATTTCAAATTACTTTTTAATCTTAAATTCATACTTAGCATGTATCTGGAAGAAAAAGTTTCAAAAAGTCAAATAATCATTGCAGATTTGTTGTAAGATGTGAAACTTGTAAATTTGTACGATTTGTGCCAAAGGTTTGTACGATTTGTATTATGCCTTCGATACAAATCACAACTCAGCTTATAACCACGAAACAGGTATGATAACTCTTTGAATATCAACTATAATCATAAACAAACGACGGTTCGGCAACCAACATCATGTTATTTGGTTAGGTTTGGGGTTCCTTATTTAATTCAAATCGTATATCAACGTTCTTGCTAAAACATCTAACTGATCTAGCTGCAGTAGGTCGAACCAACCAACTCCCATTAAACTTGCTTACCCATACTACCATCGCACATGTTGGCTCGTAAAAGGACCCATCAATAAATAAGTATTTCAGAAAAAAACCACAGGGATTTATAAATTCGTAATTTGCCCAAGCATTACTGTAAAATAATAGACTGCAAAAATATATAGGTCACTTGATCATAGCATGAATACACCTCGCGGAGCCATACAAATATTAAGCGGGCTGATAAAACATAATTCCTTCGAAGACAGCACAGCAACAGTTACCTTGAAGAAAACTATCAACGCATATTACTGAAAAGTGATCAAGGGAAGCCAATGAATATCGTTACATAAGGAACTGCAACTGCTACTATTCCAGCTCTGAAAGCTCGAGACACCGAGTCGGAAAGGAAAGAAATTTTAATTCAATAGCTGTTAAAAACCTATTAAACTAATTGTTTATGTGAATGAGCCATTAAGCTGGAGCTAACATTTAGTAGAATAAACTTTTTTACCACAAGGAAATAAACTGGCTGCCTATACCGTTTTACCTGCCGAAGAAGAAATATTAAACATAGTCTCTGTAAAATTTCAAAACACAAGAAAATTAAGCCGTGCGTTTGAATGACACCTTAATATACTAATCAATCCAAATGATGACGCTTTATAATTTCACATAGATAAACTACAAGTAACTAATCCGAGCTATGAAACGGTCATTATATCAGCGGATTCGTTCAGTTTTTCAACCTCGTTGTTGCAACATAAATTTTAAAGCAGTAGGTATACTCGCAGGGATGGGCAAGATAGTTTACACAATATAATCTGTCTAATTATTCTGGCGGCCAAAGAAGTTTATATTTTTTGAAATCACGAATTTCAAAATCTCAGTTAAAAATCCCGTAAATCCCGAATTTCAAAATCTCGGTTTTAGAATCCTATATTTCAAATCACATATTCCAAATATCTAACCGTGTTTCAAAACTCCGTTCCTCGGGCACCACAGGCTTATATTATTAGGAACTAGTTTTATTAATTCTTTGTGTAATTAATTTTGCTGATTAAACCAGAAAATGTTTAAATTCAAAGAAATCCAAAAATTTATAATTATTCCTGCTTCAAACAAAAAATCTCTTACCCAAAGAAATATAGAAACTACCTCCTGTTCATTGTATTTATAATGGTGCGGTGCCAAAGCTAGATCGTTACAATTTAGGCGCACCTTTGGATTGGCGGAAGAAAACTTAAATTTACCTTGGTAAAATCACAAAATCGCTTGCACAAAGAAATATAGAAACTATTTGTTATTCATGATATAAGACTGTGGCGATCCCTAAAATCGGCACAACCAAAACTTATTAGGGGCCCTAATTTGTATGGTGAACGCCATTACTTGGACTTAACTCTAGTATTGGGATTAGTGAATGTAAAGTATCCATGGTTAAATCACCTAATTGTTTACAGAAAGTATTTTAGAAAAATATTTCTTGTTCATTATATAAGCCTGCAATGCACAGGTCAGATCAGCACAACCAAAATTTATCGGATGATATACACCACGCCTTCAATTTTTATCTATCAGGTGCGCAACTAAGTTTCCCGGTTTCACACACACAGATGGTGCTAGGGACACATCTATAGTTGGCATTTATGTCAGAAGTTGTCTTTTTTTCATAGCGTGGACAGTTGTTAACGAAAAACAGTTGTCATACGAGCACATATAGAAAAGCAAAAATACTTTTTCTAAGAACGAAAATGTCAAGTTTTATTCCACATAAACGGCAGCTGCTTGAAGCTTTGCCTTTCTGATTCAACTTGAAAAAAATGCAGCTGAAGCACGTAATTTGATTGAGGAGGCCTACGGCGAACAAGCACCATCATAAACTACCTGTGAAGATTGGTTTAATCGCTTCAGGAATAGCGATTTTGACCTTGAGGAAAAGAAGCGTTCTGGAAGACCTAAAACATTTGAAGACACTGAGCTGCAAGCGTTATTGGATGAAGATGACACGAAAATTCAATTTGCGGAGGCATTAAACATGACTCGACAAGGTATGCCCAAACGTTTATATGATATGGGAAAAATTCAAAAGGAGGGAAAATGGGTGCCGCTTGAGTTTACTGAGAGACAAATGGAAAATCGAAGAGCCAAATCTTGCTTTCGCAGCATGAAAGAAAGAGCTTTCTGCATCGAATTATTGCGAGAGATGAGAAGTAGAACACATTTCTAAGAATACCAAACGCAAAAAGTCGTGCCTTTCACATGGCGGAGCATCAACATCGAAGACAATGCTTTGCGTTTGGTGGAACCAAAATGGAATCGTGTACTGTGAGCTACTGAAGGAGACTGTCAATGGGCAACGCTATCGACAATAACTCATCAATCTGAACCATGCATTGCACGAGAAACAGCAAGAATGGTACACGCTCCATGCCATCGCACTCCCATTGTCCAGGACACTGCATGTCCTCAACTAAATACACAAATAGTGGAAGTGAATTCAAAGGACTGGGACACCTGCTTAGTAGACGCAGAGTTGAACGAGATAACGATAAATCATTTATGTGGAGTGATCCATATGTAAGATAGAACGATTACCGATACCATTTCTAGAAGAAGCGAAAAGCGAAATTTGATTAAGTTGATAGAAAAGTTAGTTGTAACCAGGGATGGTCAAGGTAGATTACTCAATGACAATCTATCGAGTGATCTTGATTAGTTTAATTTCACTTCGCTAAAAGTTCGGGCTACATTTGCTAAAAAAATTCTAATTGATAAAGAATGTAATGTGTATCTGTGGAAATAGGGCAGCACATGCAGTGTCAATACAAAATGACCAAGAACCCAGTGCTTTAAACCTACACCGACCAAATTATCCCGCCTCAATGAAACCCATACTATAATTTATTACGCATTTATTACAGTTTATTACAACAAATCCCGATTTTATTACAGTTAGCGTTTTCGAGGAACGAGTGGTCGGTTTAGCTTACAAATAAACCTGCACCAACAAAATTGTAACTTTTGATGTAGCTGTGATATCTGGATGGTTCTTGGACTTCAATTTATTACAAAATAATTACATTGATTAATTAGTTCAAGGCCAACCCTACAACTTGACTAAGAGTAAATCTCACTCCAAACGATAATTTATAAGAAAAACGTCGATTTTACCACCTTGAAGAATTGTTTACACCAGACTGCCACCAGATTTTAGGCCAAATATTGCACTAAAAGTTTTGTCGAGGGTAGGTCAAACTTATCCAGGTGTGTAATAAATTATTTTTGTGTTATAATAGACAGAATTGGCATCAGAAAATTTATATTTCCGATTGCGATATAAAGGTTGGTTTTACCATATTTAATAATTTATTACACCAGACCGCCACCAGAAATTGGACCAATGTGTTGTTACTCAATCGACCTCGTGGTCGGCAGGTCAACCTTATCTAGGTGCGTAATAAATTATTTGTGTATCAGACAGATTACACGGAATTGTCTCAAAACGGTAAAGCCTTCAAATTTGTAATTTATAGGTCGATTTTACTAATTTTATTAATTTATTACACCAGACTGCCACCACATATTGAATCAAATGTTACTCCTTGGACATTGTCGAGAGTAGGTCAACCTTATCCAAGCGTGAAATAAATTATTTTTGAGTCAGGTTACACAGAATTGGCTATAAATGGTAAAGGCCCTCAAATGTGTAGTTTAAATGACGATTTTATTTACTTTAATAATTTATTACACCAGACCGCCATCAGATATTGGTTAAAATGGTACTCCATGGACCTTGTGGAGGGCTGGCCAACCTTATCCAGGAGTGTAATAAATTATTTCTGAGCCAGGTTACACGGAATTTATTCCAAACGGTAAAGTTGAAGTTTTAAACTACACATTTGAAGACTTTACGATGTTTGGAGATATTTGCGTGTAACCTGGCACAAAAAAAATTTATTACACACCTGGATAAGATTTACTTGGCCTGCATAAGGTTCATGGAGTAATATTTGACTCAATATCTGGTGGCGGTCTGGTGTAATAAATTATTAAAGGTGGTAAAATTGACCTTTAAACTACACATTTGAAGCCTTTACAATTTGGAGCCAATTCCGTGTAACATGGCTCAAAAATAATTTATTACACACTTAGATAAGGTTGACCTGCCCTGCAGAGATCTGGTGGCGGTCTAGTATCATGTATTATTAAAGGTGGTAAAATTTGGTCGATGCAGATTTAAAGCACTGGTACATAAGACGATTGAAACAAGTGAAACAAGCAACAACAATCAGGAACCAAAAAATTACATGTTAAAGGAAATTGAGATACCAAAGTTCAATGGGAACTATCAAAACTGGGTTGGGTTCCATGAACATTTGCAGCCAATTGGAGACAATTATAAAAGCGCGATGGAAATACTAGGCAACAAATTTTAAAACATAAGGTTGGTAGTAAACAACCATATTAACGCCATTTTTGCCCTACACAATATTTAACTAATAGCGGCATCTGCAATTAGAATATTGCATAACAGCATTGGGCAAATCTACATGCAATAAAGAATTAAGTAGTCGGCAATGCAAACTGGGGTACTTGAGTAGTGCCATTTCTAACGAAAAACAAGACAACGAGACTCTCAAATCATATGAGATGTCATTAGAAAATCCAAGGAAGCTTCAATCCACCAACGGACTTTTCAAGTTTCTGGAACAGCGATAGCAACTGCCAGAAACCTTACGACTACCAAAATTAACATCGGTAAACGATAGCCTTCGCCCTAAACAACAAGCATCCAGTGCAACAATAGTAAAAAATCAATTGTGTATCTTGTGTTCAGGCAGTCACAATTAAGAATGCTGCCATAAGTTTAACAAAATGAGTCATATAGAACGAATGCAGCTTGTCAACTTACATGATCTATGGAGAAGGTGCCTAACCACTGGACATAATTATCAACTATGTTATAGTCAATCAAGATGTAAAGAAAGCAATGGCAAGCATCACAATCTACTTCATACAAAGCAGGCTACAACTACAACTTCAAGAAGCATTTCAACCAACAGTGCGATGAAAACACATGAGACAACACTTTTTGCAGCCACCCTTGTTAAAACCACAAGGTTTGATGGAAGGGAAGAGCTTTTAAGATTGCTGATCGGCACTGGCTCACAAACATCATTCATAACAACAGAAGCCAAACAACGATTAAATCTAATAGGTCGTAAAATCAGTGCAGAGGTCCATGGTGTAGGGGACAAGTTGATGGCAGAGCCAATAATATTGTAAATATCAACCTACAACCATGATATCCGTCAACATTTTCAAGAGTAATTGAAGCTTTAGTATTAACCAAAACAAGCAAGAATCTGCCAGAAAAATCGTTTATGTTTGAAAAATGGAAACATTTGAACGAGCTGCTATTGGCCGATCCGAAATACAACATGCCCGCACCGATTGATATACTATTGGATGCAGATTATTACCCGCTGATCATAAAGCCACAGTGCATTAAAGGAAATAAAAATGACCAAGCAGCACAGCTCACGGAATTCGGATGGGTAATTTTAGGAGTAAAATACAACTCACACGTCTCATCGACTGAGATAGATGAACAACTAAACAAATTTTGGGAGTTAGGAGAAATGCATCCTCCACGCATTCTCACAAAGATAGAGAAGGAGTGTGAGAAATTCTTTCGTGACACGCACAGGCGACTGAAAGTTGGGAGCTACGAATTATGTATCCCATTCCAGAAGGATCCGACTATGCATTTGGGAGATTTGCAAGTCGAAAGAAGGTTGTCAAGAGAACCAAATCTCAGAAAAAGTTATACAGACTTTATGGGTGAATATGAACAACTTGGTCAAATGGAGAGGCTAAAAGATAAAGAAGACTCAACTGTAGCATATTATCTTCCACATCATGCAGTGATGAAATCAGACAGCACGACTATAAAACTTAGAGTCGTGTTCGATGGATCAGCAAAAAAAACATCCGGTGCATCATTGAATGACTTAATGCTAAATGGTCCTACGTTACGACAGAATCTAATATCAATTATTAGAAAACATAATTCGTTATCAAAGCTGACAAAGAGAAGATGTTCCGCCAGAACATAATCAATGAAGAAGATCAAAATTATCAACGGCTGCTGTGGAGAGAATCACCAAAAGAAGAAATCAAATCGTCTAAACTTAAAACAGTAGCATATGGAACCACGTCAGCAACATATTTAGCCACTAAAGTCTTATGTCAATTAGAACATGATGAAATAAAAAGCTACCCAATCGCGTCAACAATAACGTTAAGAGATTTCTATGTTGACGATCTGCTTTCTGGAACGGATACATTAGAAGAAGCACTGCTAAAGGCAGGAGGTTCTAAACTAAGAAAATGGGTAAGTAACAAACAAGAATTAACAACACACCTACCTACAAGCGCTCGCGAAGATGAGCTATGCTCCATAAACATCGATGAAACAATTAAGACGCTCGGAATAACCTTAAACCCATTTTTCGACAATTTTGGGTTTAAGATTTCATTGTCCGAAAATATAAAAGAACCAACAAAAAGGAGCATATGCGCGGAAGTAGAAAAACTATTCGATCCATTAGGATGGTTTGCACCCATCATCATCCAAAATTACTAATGCAGAAACTATAGGGATAGCTGGTGTCGGATGGGATGAAACTCTAAGTATTGAACTACAACAACAATGGAGTCAATGCAAAGAAGGTTTGAATGAAATTGAAAATATTACGAAGTGAACTACATGGATTCAGCGATGCATTTGCAGCAGTGGTATACTACAAGACAACAAACTCCCAAGGCACACCGGTCGTTTATCTAATAGCAGCAAAAACCAAAGTAACTCATAAAAAAAACAGAATATCGTTACCAAGGTTGGACTTATGCGGTGCTGTACTATTGGCAAAGTTATTAAAAACAGTTCAAGATGCTATGGATTTGAAACACGCAAATACCTATCCGTGGGCGGATTCGATGACAACGCTTGGATGGATAAAAGGTGATCCCAGTAAACACAGAACTTTTGTAAGTAACAGAATAGCTGAAATTAAGTCGCTTATGCAACCAAGTCAGTGGCATTATGTAAAATCCAATTATAACCTCGCGGATGTAGCTTCACGTGGAATGAACGCACGACATTTGCGAAACTGTAAACTTTGGTGGGAAGGGCCAAGTTGACTCATTAGCGCTTGCACCAACTGACGAAGCAGCCAATGAAGAACTACAAATAAATTGCTTATTTATCAACGCACCTCCTCAACCAAAACTCATACGCTTTTCACGATTTTCATCGGCTCTTAAAATCAAAAGAGCTATAGCGAACTGCTACAGATTTAACACTATAATTAAAAATCGAATACATCAAATTCCTGGAGAGATACCAAGTTTTCTAACAATACAAGATTCGGAATTTGCCGCAGACATTAAACTACCCAAAACAACAAATAACGCCAGAAAACCCACAAACTAGCATCACTTAATCCATTCATGGACGAAAATGGTTTGTTTAGGGTCGGCGGTAGATTACAAAAATCTCAACTTAAGTATGATCAAAAGAATCAACTGATTCTACCAAAAAAATATATTTGCTTGTCAAACCTTATCCCAATTGAAGCGCACCATCTTGTAATACACAGAGGCGTACAAGCAACTCCGTCACAATTACGTTCAAGATATTGGATTTTGGATGGTAAGCGTCTGGTACGCACAACAATCCACAACTGTGTAAAATATTTTCGATTCAGTAGAGCAGCATCAGAACAATTAATGGGTATGTTACCGGAAGCCAGAGTCACTCTATCTGCTTCATTCTCCAATACGGGCATTGATTACGCAGGTCCATTTGCAATTCGTGTAATTCACTTGAAACGTGACTGAGCCAACAACAGTAGCATTCCTGGCAGCATTTAGAAGATTTACTTCAAGAAGGGAAACGCCTTTAAACATATACATTGGCAACGGTACCAACTTCGTTGGTGCTCGGAACACGCCAAGTAAGGAGCTACAGGTAGCTATACAACAAGCAAACAACAATGCAGCTCGGGAAGCAGCTAACCATGGAACAAACTGGCATTTCATCACGCCCAGTAGTCCCCACTTTGGAGGCATTTGGGAATCTAGTAACCTAGGAGGAGTTCAGCACCACTGAGACCACTGATTCACCACTTGAGTCAAACAAAACCAACATAAGTCCAAAACAGAGGTGGACTCTGCTTTCAAAGATGACTCAAGGATTTTGGAAAATATGGTCTAAGGATTACTTAAACAGTCTACAACTAAGGTACAAATGGAAAGAACCAAAAGCAAACTACAGGATTGGTCAGCTAGTTCTTATATAGAATGAACAACTTCCACCAACAAAATGGGCATTGGGAAGGATAACAGATTCTCATCCAGGATCAGATGGTGTAACCAGTGTGGTATCAATAAAAGGTCCAAAAAATACCATCTTCAAGAGACCGATTACAAAGATAAGTCCCCTTCCAACTGAGGATAATTAAGATCCAACAAGCAAATCAGATGAAGATGTAACAACAGACGACAACAAAGTAGGACAATAGAAGGTTGACAGGTCTCGAGTTGCCACGCTTATCAAGAAAATCTATGCACCACTGCTCATATTACTAATTACGTTCAGTTTCTTTGCAATTTGAGCGCCAAACAATATCACAACAGACTAGCTAAATATTTTTCATATCCTGACGACAACTTCACAAACTCGAGTATCACTGAAAGATCAAGAGAAAATACATGTGGACTAATAGAACCATCGTTCGAGCAATCTTTACAAGAAATGGAGCACAGGGATGAATATATTCACCTCCATAAGGTGAGTTTTGGAAGAAGCAAACGTGGACTTTTTAACTTAGGAGGAAATATAGCCAACGAGTTCAGAAGAAGAATCAAATGCCAATCATACACGTGACTATAAACGTCTTAAAAAATATTCAAGAAGATGTCAACAAGCATTGGCTGGTATTCAAGAATCAGTTAGAGGAGGCGTTGGAGAGCAACGATGAAAAATGCAACTTTATAGCTCTATCAATACACACAATGTTACGCATGATTGCATTCAAGGAGATTCAAGATACACTGAAAGAAGCAGTATTGATACGCACAATAGAGGCATTACCACGAGGCTTTTGACGACCCAATAACTTAAAACGCTTTTATGACGTTACATCTGAACTTATGCTTTCCAATATCGATGACACTGATGACATATTGACTATACTAGCTCATGAAACCCATACCGCTGGCTACCCCCAACAGTCCATCTTTATTTATACGGCCACAAATGTAACTTCTTGTGTCAGATTTGCATCATCACACATATTCTTCAATGGCAACTTCTGAATGGCAAAACTGTATCAGCAACAACGACTTTAGCACATGTCAGTTAATCCAGGCTATGCATCAGAATCAAGAAGATGATGTTTTATGTGAACTGGTCTTGCTACGACAACAAACAGCGAATAACAAGTGCTTTATTCAGTATCAGCTGAACGTACAATCAGTATCGTTTGGCAACAAGAGCCATTTTCTGGAATAATAAGCTTAGGCTCTGGTTGTACACTGAAGGGAAGAACCATAAGCATCCCAGCGAAGCAATCGTACTATGACAAAGTATACTCCTCAATATTACCAACATTTAATCTCTCAATATAAATGACCAAGCAACCACAAGGTTCGAAGGAATCGAAAAACTACAGCAAATAATAAAGGAAGTAACGATGAATACAAGAGAAAGCTTATCTCATCACCACGTGCACCACTATGCACTCACGTATGGGCTACTTGCGCTCGTACTCATAGGCATAGTCTTTGTGGCAATCAAAAGGAGAATTGATGTAAACAAAAATAAACCAGCCAGAGTCACTTCTCTAGAGGCGCTGGTATAAAGCACGATAATCTTCACATCTTGGCTGGGCAGAATGTTATAACAACAACACGTATGCTATAAAATTATGACATTGAATATATCAATTTTTCCATATACATATGTACATCCGTTAAATACTGATGACATGGAATATGTATATCGGTTTTTAAATTGACTAGGGCATATAAAGGGTGGGCTAAATATTTTTGTTTTTGAATGCAATAAAACAAAAAGTTCTCAATATTTTTTCAAATTTATTTTTTCATTGTAAAGTCCGATTAATTATGGAACACTATTTCATTCATATGACTGCCTCGGCTGGCCTTGACGTAGCCCATACGATCGAGCCAATTTTTGACCACATTTTCGATGGTATGCGGCATTATGTTTTCAATGGCAATGCGAATGTTGTTCTTGAGAGCGTCAATTGTTGCTGGTTTATCAGCGTAACACTTATCTTTGACGGAACTCTAAAAATAATAGTCCAACGGCGTCAAATCACAGCTCCGAGGCAGCCAAATCACATCAGCGTTTCGGCTGATAATTCGATCTTCGAAGACAGTGCGACGGAGCGCCATCTTGTTGAAACCAAATATTGCCTATGTCCTCTTCTTCAAGTGCTGGGAACAAGAAATTGTTTATCATGGCGCGGTAGCGCTCACCATTGAAAATGGCGGCTCCTTGCACATTTTCAAAGAAAAATGGCCCAATGATGCCACCGGACCAAAATCTCTTCTTTACGATCACGTGCGGGTTCTCCGTGCCACAAATGCGAAAATTTTGCTTGTTTACATACCCGCCAAGATGGAAATGCGGCTGAGGAGATGATTTTTTTGCCAAAATTTTCGAATTAATGTTTCAATATTTCCCAGCGTTGTTCAAGCGAATACACAACCATTTTCGTTCAGCGGAAGGATAAAACTAACTTTTCTGTCAAATCAGAAGTGACATAACTCTTCCATACTAAAAAAAAAACGCTAGTTCAAAAAAAAATTATTTGGCCAACCCTGTCTGTACATAAATGATTTTTTTTGTATATAAACCAAATAAATCAACGTGTCTTTATCACATGTTGTATTGAAATCCTTATTTCTTTTAATTTTTTTATTCAAGGATATACAAGTGAAAATATGGTACATGGGATGCGCAAAATATTAACAAAATGATCGAATAATATTCTCTGCTCTCTCACGGTTGTATTTATATTTTTGTAATGGAATACACTAAGACTTCGTATTACGTCTAAATAGGCGAATTTCTTTGGATTCGCACTAAATATTTTTGAACGGGGATGTTTCAATTTGTGAATTGGGAAAGTCGATTTGTTGATTTGTTATATAATAATTTAGATTTTTGTTAACTTTGTGAGGTTTTTTTGCCGAAGTAGTGGGGAGGCGGGGTGTATTGCTTTTACTTAATTATGCTGACGGCTGACGCTGACCTCTCGTTGTCGACTTGGGTTGGTTTCATCGGCAAGGGGTGGATGTTGTCGCAGGCCGGTGCTATAGAAGGCACTGGATGATCGCGCAAAATGAATATACATATAAAGTAATGTATATTTTTGGCGATTGGGAGGGGGGTATACTTTTTCTCTGTGGTGCGAAAACTAGATTAGGTTTTGACGAGTGGTATATGCGTGTGATTGGTTTACACAGTGGCGGCGAGGACGTGCTGCAGCTGTATTGCAGCGAATCTTTTATGATATTTGGAGTGATTTGAATGGGTTTCGTTCATGGTGAGTAATGGATCGGTGTCTGCGGTTTGTGGTGGTTGTTCGTTGAACGTTGTGTTTCTCAACTTGCGGAGGGTTGAGTTCTGTCGTTACCTGTATTTATAAGGTATTTTTAGCTGTTTTGAGTTGTTTGGTTAGGACTTGATGTAGTTCTCAATTGTTAGTGTATGAAGGCGAATTTGCAGTTTTGTATTGAAACATTGCCTGAAAGTTGGATTTGTATGTCCAAATGGTTTTGTTGCTGAATGCTTCGGATGTTTTTGTTGGAATTTGCCGTCGATTTTTGAGCTGTAGGGTTGCCATGGTTCGTTTGTAATATGTCAAGGATTCGTCGCGGCTTTGTGAAGCGTGGATTTTGTTGAATGGTGGTGTTGGCCGGGAGTCGCTTGGTGGATGGTAGTGGTTTCATGGTGGGAGGCTTCATGTCGTCTGTTGGGATCGTTTCGGAGGTAATTTTAGGTGTTGCAGTTTGTTTGGTTTTTTGCTGTAGCGGAGCGAGTATCGAGTGCTCCTGGATGGGCATTGCACAATTCTCTTTGTACATTTTACTACGATTGTTTGTAGAGCTGGTTTCTTCCACGGTTTGATTTCAGAGATTTTCGGAGAGAGCTATTTTGGTGTTGTTCCTTCTCCAACTATTCAGCGCTTGTGTGGTAAATTGTTATATTTTTATTTTGATTTGATTAGCAATTTGGAGTTGTCAGTGTCTCACGAGTTTCTTGGTAATTGGGCTGATTTATTTGGTTCTGGTGATGATTTTTGATTGAAGGGCATCTTTGAAGCTATAATGCTTTCTAATTGAAGGTGGAATTTTGGTTTAAAGTAGGAATCGTAGTGGCTGTCGGGTTTGCTTGTGGGTTTGATGTTTCGGCGGAGGCTTTATCTTTTGAAGTTGTGGAAGGCTTGGAGGCTGCAGAGTGAATTTGAAGTGCAGTTGAATGTTGCTGTGTTTAGATGACTTTTCGGGGATTGGGACGTTTCTTTGATTAACTTATTTTGTAGGTTGTTTGGGAGGAGGACTGTGAGTTAGTGGGGGTTTTGGTTGGCTTGTTCTGGGTTGGATGGGTGATTGTGCTGGTTGTTCATTTTATAATTTATTATTTATTTAACACTGTTGTAAATTTGTTGATATATACAATAGTTAACTGTCAATGGTCTTATTGTGATGTTTACTTAATCATTTATTTTGTAATCCAGCCATTGAACAGTCGATTGGATAGATTTGTTTAATTGTTCAGTACAGTTCAGTTTGTTTGGGTGTTGGGATTCTGGAACTGTGTCAGGCGTCTATTATTCATGTATTTCAATTAGGTTGATTTCAGATTGTTGGAACTGGATTTCATTTGATTTTTTTTTCTTCATAAATAATTTATATTGGATTGGGAATGGCGAGGATAAGTGATCTTCACATTATATAGTTTTTCATTTAATTATTTTTTAAATGTATCCTTTAATTAGCGGGTTTACAGTGATTCTATCCGGCGATAATGGAGGACTCGTGCGTTCCTTTCCTACTTTGATATGAGTGCTACAGTATTTGGTTGTTTCAGGATTCGATTTCTTCTATTTTGGTTTGATTTGCTTTAGGAGAGGCAGGTTGGTCTAGTTAATACTGGACACAATATTGCATTTGTTTTGTTCAAGTATAATTTTACTCATAGTAATGACGTTTTGTTTCAGAAAATTTGCTGGAACTTAATTGGTAATCAATTTTTAATTATAATTTTAAATTTTGTTGGGGTGCTGATTGCCGAATATTTATATCCAAAAAGAAACAAAAATGGTTGTTCTGTCTTGTGCTAGCCTTCTTGCATTGTATTTTCCACTAACGACTATCCTATCCTTCCATCTTGTTGGATCTAATGGGGGTGTATGGCGGGCCTGTCGTCATCCGGGAGTCTCGCTAAATTCATTGTAATTAATCAATCATGTGTATATATGTATATATATGTGTGTGTGTGTATATATGTATATATATGTATGTTTGTATATGTGTATGTATTTATATATATATATGTATATATATATATATATATATATATATATATATATATATATATATATATGTATATATATATATATATGTATATATATATATATATATATATATATATATATATATATATATATATATATATATGAATGTATATATATTTATATATATATATATATATATATATATATATATATATATATATATATATATATATATACATATATTTATGAGTATATATATATATATATATATATATATATATATATATATATATATATATATATATATATATATATATATATATATATATATACGAGTATATGTATATATATATATATATATATATATATATATATATATATATATATATATATATATATATATAAATATGTATGTATGTATGTATGTATACCGGGTGGTTCTTTTAAACTGAGACGATCAAATATCTCGAAAAATAGCCACTCTACGGAAAAAATATCCATAATCAAAATTTTATCATACCGCGGGGGAAATACAGTAGTGCAAAAAAATAGTCCCACACCCCCCGCTTTGTAGGTGGGGCGGGGGTAACTTTTAAACTAAGATCGGAAGCCATATTTTTTATTGCAGATACGGATTCTACCACTGTATGATTTGAACGAAATATTTTATTCGGTTGAAAATACTCGAAAAAATTTTCATTGAAAATACTCGAAATTCGTCATCCAAATGACGAGCAAATGAATTTTAAAACGGCACAAGTATCATACATGTCATGTGTCTTTACACCAAGATCTTCATGGCGCTGATTTCCAAAATCGAGTAACTTTTTGTCAATGGGCACGCGAACAAATACAACAAAACCCCAATTTTTTTCGTTGCGTAATGTTCTCTGACGAATCATCTTTAACAAACCATGGAACGGTTAATCGACACAACATGCATTATTGGAGTGTTACGAATCCGCACTGGCTTCGTCAAGTTGAACATCAGCGTCCTTGGACTGTCAACGTGCGGTGTGGAATAATTGACAACAAACTCATAGGCCCCCACATTATTGACGGCAACTTGAATGGTCAAATGTACCGAAACATTTTGAAAAATGAACTGCCAATATTACTTAAAAATTTGAGCTTAGAAGTGAGACGGAACATGTGGTTTCAACATGATGGTTTTCCTGCACACTATTCGGTGGTGGCACGTGAAATACTTGATTATGATTTAAATGGTCGCTGGATTGGTAGAGCTGGTCCGGTAAATTGGCCTGCCAGATCACCAGATCTTACTTCGATAGATTTCTTTTTGTGGGGCTATCTCAAAGACAAAGTTTAAAAACAAGAACCAACAACACGTGAGAACATGATTGAGCGAATCAGAAAATGCGTGTGCTGAAATTCAACCAGACACACTTCTCAGTTGTGTACAATCATTTGAAATGCGTATTAATAAGTGCGGTGAAGTCAGAGGCCATCATTTTGAACACTTATTTTAAGCTAAAATTATTTTATTCACCTGCCATTTACATTAATAAATTGTTTTGATGACGAATTTCGAGTATTTCCAATAAAAACGTGTTGTTTTTTATTTCAAACGTATTGCAGAATCGAATGCGTGTGTTCTAAGAAGGAGAAATTGAAAAAATTGAATTTCGTCGATTACAACGCCATCTATCATGAACCGAACAAAATATTTCACTCAAATCATACGTACTTTTAGTCGTAGAATCCGTATCTGCAATAAAAAATATGGTTTCCTATCTTAGTTTAAAAGTTACTCCCGCCCCACCTACAAAGCGGGGGGTGGGGGACTATTTTTTTGCACTAATGTATTTCCCCGCGGTATGATTAAATTTTGATTATGGACATTTTTTCCGTAGAGTGGCGATTTTTCGAGATATTTGATCGTCTCTGTTTAAAAGAAACACCCGGTATATGCATATATATGTATGTATAGATATATGTAAATGTTTTTTTATATACTATTCAATTAACTATGGTTTCAGGAAATCATATTGTAAATTGTGGAGTTGCAGAAGTAGGGAATAAAACTAATAAATTTTTATAAGATTTAGATAGCCCTAACATATTAATTTAGTATTAGATTTCAGGAAACCTACAGATGCTTGTGAAATAATATTTCTTTGTATTTTTAATTGCTGATTGCGTAGATTAGAATTATATTACCATTGTGTTACTAACTGTTGACTTTATCCAGGTGTATGTAATCGTGCCGATTCAATCAATCAATTTTGTTTAGGAAGCCGGAAATTATTAAGGAAGAATTTATTTTCAGGAAATTTCCAGATGTATGTGAAATAATATTTTGTTCTCAGGTTGCTGATTTAGAGAAGCAATTGTTGAAGACCAATACCATCATTATCCATTAAACCTATTAAGCCTTTATCCTTCCTCTAGTAGAATAGAAGTAGGTTAGAATTGTATTGTGTCGTACGATCGCTAGGTGTCTGAAACCGGGCCGTTCTGTCCCCCCAAAAAATAAACCTTTCCTATCCTTCATATTGTTATGTGTAAACAGGCTGTAGGAATAGGCCCGGCGTTATCCGGGACACTTGTCCAGTACTTGGTCCTACAGTCCAATCAATCAATCAATCAATCAATAAACCAAATAAATCAACGTGTTTCTGTCCAGCGCCCTGACCAACAGCAAGCGCGAATCATTTTAAGTAAGTATCATTTATTGTCAACTATCAAATTTGTAATTTGACCAAAATACGGTCGAACCACCTTATATTTGATTTCTTTAGATTTTAGAAAACCAACAATGAATGTACTAACAATTTTTACATTAAATAAATTTCACCATTAAATATACCACTATTCTGTTTTCGGTTTTTCATTTTAATATTTCCAAGATTTTTCTTATTTTTACTTATTTTTCTAATTTCATGCTGCGATAAAAAAAAACTACAGACATTTCTAGTTTACCAAAAATATTTTTTGCTCATTCGAAATATCGGTTAGTAAGATAAATAATTGAATTTAGATGAAAATGTATAAAACACGAGTAGAAGAGTTTCTGTAGCCAGATTTTGTGTTTTTGATAAAAACCATACTTCCGTTCCGCACCACAGTGTTTAGGTAGATTATTATGATTAAGCTGAATGCAATGTGATGCGGGGAAATAACAAAACCTAGAAAATTGCATTCAAGGATTTGAAGAAAATTAGTTTTGTAATTACTGCAAACACAATTACAATTAGTGTTTTTAAGTACAGACATAAAGCGTAAATTTCACAGTCTTTGGAATTTTAATTACATTTAATGTAAAATGTGCATTATTTATTTGAGCTATTGTATGCTGCGTTGTGTTAATTGAAGATGTTTAATTGTAATAATTATATATAATAATTTCAATGAAAAGACAGTAAAAAGCTTTTTGTTCGGTTGCGGCTTTTGTATAACCTTCAGTATTAATACTTTAAATATTATGACGATTTTTTTCTTGGTAGTGTATTACCATTATTCTTATTTTTAATCTTTTTCCATCACGAGGTTACTTACTTATAATGGAAAATATTGTTAGTTTAGTTTTTTGTTGCATGAAAAAAAATTGTATGTGAAATTTAATATAATACTAATAGAATTTTAAAATTTAATATTATTTACTATAATTTTATAATCTACTTTATACTTTGAAGCAAAAAACCGGTGTATGTACTTTCATTACTCGTATAAAAATATTAAAAAATAGTTTATCAAAAAATCTGGAGTAGTGAAAAGCTTCATTTAACTATAAATGTTTATATTTAATTTTTATAATTACTTTTTCCGTGCAATTTAAAAATTTGTGCTCGTAAAATTTTACGTACTGACGTTTTTATCGAGGTCTGATGATTTTCTATTTAATTTTTAATTGATTCTATTTAAACTCTTGTTGTTTTCAGTCATTTAATTTATTGGACAACGACTGTCACAATTGAACTGAAAATGAATTAGGAGGAAGCAATATAGAAGCAAACACAATAAAAAATTTATTGTTTTTTTAGCATCTAAAAAACTAATTTTTTTATTAATTTACTTAAAATTTAACTAGTTAGGTGTGACTTTATCATTATAAATCTCCTAACATGCGATGTTTTATTATTTATTTGGAAACGATAAGGCAATTAAGCGAATACCTGCTAATTTGGAGAGTTATTCTGAAAACTATTAGTCGAAATAAAAATTTCATTTTATGGGCATAACACGGCATTGTAACGTCGAATCACTGAGATACAAAAATGGATTATACACGAAAAATGATTTTGAAAATAGTAACAATGAATGTGGCAAATTATTTTATAGTTTTGCTACTTATTTTATAACTGTGTTCAAAAAATAGAAAGACTTTGTTCATAATTTTAAAATTGTTTATTTATTTCTCCAAATCTATTTCGTCCCCCTCAAAGTAATCCGCCCGGGCTCAATACAATTGTGCCAACGTTTTTTCCAATCCTCGAAACAGTTGTTAAAATAAATTTCAGGAATTGCCTCCAATGCGCGTAGCGATCCACGTTTAATGTCTTCAATTGACTCAAAACGGCTTCCCTGGAGCGGTCGTTTGAGTTTGCTGAACAGCCAGAAGTCGCACGGAGCTAAATCAGGCGAATACGGTGGTTGGGGAACGATATGGAGGAATTTTTTATGAATACATCTGGAACCAATCGTGCGTTCACTTTTCTTAGGCCCAAATGATATTTCAAATTGGTTTTCACTGATCCTTCCGATATTTCAACGATGCCAGTAAGGTCTCTGATCGTTAATCGTCGATTTTCAAGCACCAATTCCTTGATTTTATTAACGTGTTGATCATCAGTTGGTGTTGATGGTCGTCCTAGACGTGGTTCGTCGTCAACACGTTCTCGACCCTCTTTGAACAATTTGTACCAATCAAAAACACTTGCTCGCGACATACAATTATCGCCGAAGGCCTTTTGCAACATTCTTAATGTTTCGGCAACACAAAATTTAATGGAACTTCTTTGTTGAATAATTTCACTCATTGTAAAAACCGCGGAATGCACTATTTGTAGTTCAGAAAGACAAGCGTATACTAAACACTAATGATTATTTTGATGTGACATTTGGCAATAGAAAAAAAAATATTTCGACGAATGGTTTTCCGCGCGAACTTTAAATTAAAAAGTCTTACTACTTTTTGCCCACAGTAGTACCTCTCGTTCTAAAATATTATTTCCGAAAAAGTACTGTACTTTTAAATAAATGTCATACTATTTATAATACTCCTCAATAATTCCTTAAATATATTAACAGTTAATGGTCTCTTTCGATTTGAAACATCAGTTCAAATAATATAGGTGTATACTCATATTCAAGTATATAATATATCATATTATAAAAAAGCCCCTCAGCCTAGGGTACTCAGAGGGCTTCGGCTGTCTCGTGTACAACTAGGTAACACCAAGGTAGCCGCGTCCTCGTCGCGAGGGGCGAGTACTGCTTCGACAGTAGCAAAGTGCTACCAGAGGCCAAATGCTAGTGGTATAATTTGGCTAAAAGAAACAAGGAGTACAACAAATACGGAATGTAATACCCCAGGTGGTACAGCAGCAGATGTGCTGCCAAATCCACACTCTTCGGAGGCAGGCCCAACAGATTCTGGGGTGGACCAATCATTGTTTAACCCATTTGCACAACGTTCCAAATTATCAAGATCACCAAGATCTTTAACTGGAAATATATTTCAGTACGAGAACAACTAAGAGAAATAAAAGAATTTACCACTAAATTGGAAGAGGAATTTATAATTTTAAAGAAAGAGAATGAAGAACTCTAAAAAGCAGTTGAAAGACGTGCACAACTTCGGATGACACCTAGCCCAACAGTCGATGATGACATTAATTCATTCCATACGGATGAAGAGAAAGAGAAACAAATTGGATGTTGAACCGGAATAAAAGACCAAGCAAGAAAAGGAAAGCGCAACACTAACCAGAAATGGCAGTAACTTTATCATCAACTTCAATAGAGGTTTCTGGAAAACAGTTAATCATGAAGAAACAACTAGCTCTAGAACAACAACCAGCTAAACCAAAAGAAAAATCACCTCTACCAATAAATGTCGTCGGAATATCAAATTTCTCCACTATCTAATCGATTTGAAATCGGTTACGGTAGCCGAGTATAAACAACGGCGTCTGGAAAATTAATGTTGTAGACTCTGAAACTTATAGAGCTTTGGCTACAAAGCTTAATTTCGAGGGGCGCATCAGTGGTTTACCTATGAGGATAAGAATGATCGCCCAATTAAAGTTATGGCTAGAGGTCTTCACCCAACCTGCGCAAAAGAGGAAATTATTGACGATCTCAAGCAAAAGGGTTATCAAATAGAAAATGCCGTAAACATCATTAAGATAGAAAAAATCGAAACTGCACATGGAGTTCAAATTAACAAAAGAGGGCTTCCACTATTAATAACAAATAAAAAGTGGAAAATGTGTAGAATATCAAGGCAATACTTAGTAGGAGAGTTAAAATAGAGCCATTGAAAAAGAATAACGGATTAATGCCGCAGTGCAAAAAATGTCAAGGTTTTAATCATACACAGAAGTATTCCCAAAGAGAGACTAGATGCGTGAAATGTGCCGGAAAGCATCATGCCCAAGTATGCCCGGTTAGTAAAAATATTGCTGCAAAATGTGTCAATTGCAACAAGTCACATCCCGCAAACTACCGGGGATGTGAAATGCTAAGGAGCTTCAATGAATAAGAAATAAAACGCGAAAACAACGTCCAGAAATATCGGTAAAACATTATCAAACTTCCACCAAAGAGGAACCTAAACCTCATGCTAGTAAAACGGGAGAACCAAAACCAAAACTGTACTCGCAAGTAGTCATGACAAAACCAGTTATTTCGGAGGGCACTACTGAAGGTACAGCAGTGCTCCAAAAGATACTAAGAATCATAGAAGCTCTTAACATTCGTCTAGCTAAACAAGATTTATTTTTTGTATTAATTGTAGACCAGATGTCATAAATGTGAGGGTTACAATAAATGACGGTACTATAATTCTTATTTGAATAGCTTAAAGCCTTAAAATATTCCCGCCATAAATTATTTTTCTAGACTCTCTTTGGTATGACTTAAAGCCCAAATGTTACAATCGTGAGGTTAAAAATTTCGTCGTTTTGACATGCCATTTGCCGGATTTTCTGAAAATATTCTTCTACTCGATTTGGGTTCCATCTATAAGTCAGTCCTTTTACTTCTAAAAAAACTAAAATTTTTTTAATAATACCTTTTGTAAAAAGTTAGGTTATGTGACAAGTTTCATCATGTCAAAATGAGAAAAATCGAGGGACCGTAAGTAATTGATTTTAGTTATAAAAAATTTGAATCAAATTCCAGTTTTAATGTACATTACATTCATAAAATGTTAACGCATAAACTTATGATACAAAAATTGTGTTTTATAATTGTTTATGTGACACTTAGACTTTACTTCATACAATTTTTTTTAGTTGTGTTTGTCAAAGGTAAATGGTTAATCGACGAAAATTAGGTGCAGAGAATGCTTGCTCCAATCAAGAGGATATAGACGATGAAATAAATTATCCTGATTTCGCTATACAATAAGCAATAGATTGATTTTAGTCACGAGCATGAAGATGATGATGGCGACGATGAGGAGGAGGTCGTTGGACTAGTTCCGGTTAGTTTTTGGTATTTAATTTGTTAGTATGATTATTTGTAAAATTTGTATACAAATTTTTAGCCAAATAACACAACTACAGGAACTTCCGGTACTCAGAGTACATCAGGTGGTTGGATTGTATCATATTTTGAAAGCGAATACTAAAAGTTGTTGAGCCTCGTCCTTTAAATATTGGGTTAAAATTACGTATAGAGTATTTTCGTAGATACTTCGACGACAGACATTTCGAAGATGCGGCTATGTACTCGTACGCTAACATGTACTACTTTAACAAAAAAGTAATATTGCTAAAATCTAGTTCAAGTGAAATTAAGTAGCTATATGATATGTTTCTTATAATGGAGTGTATTCCGTTCCCTCGGATAACTTAATATTGGAAAGTGGGATACAACCTTGAATACTGAATTGGTACGTTAATAAACATAATTGTCAACTTGAAGTGAAGATAATCCACAAGCCTTTGCTGAAACACCATTACATCCAGAGAAAATCACTGTTTGATGCGCTTTATGGGCCGGCGGAATTATTGGTCTATATGTCTTCAAAAACGATGATGGGCGGATCGTTAAAGCCAACGATGAACGGTATAGAGATATGAGTTCTAACTTTTTCTACTCCAATTGGCTGGCATATATTTTGCAGATATGTGGTTCCAACAGGGCGGTGTCACATGCAACTCAGCTTGGTATACAATTAAAGTACTCAAATACAATGTGATGAACGACTAATTTCACGTAATGGTCCTGTTAATTGGCCACCGAGATCGTGTGATCTAACTCCATTAGATTATTTTCTTTTGAGATATGTTAGGTCACTTGTCTGCCCCGGTCAGAGACGATTGAACACTTGGGACACAACATTCGGCGAGTTATTAGCGAGATACGGTCTCAATTGCTGCGAAGAGTGATCGAAAATTGGACCTACAGGTTACGCTATGTTCGCGCCAGCCATGGCGGCCACATGGTCAAAATCATTTTCAAGCATTAATAGCATAAAATTATCTATCCAATAAAGTTAGTTTTATTGATATTCAAAATGTTTTGCTTTGTTCTATTTTAATTTAAAATTTTGAACCTCTCGAAAACACCCTTTACGTTATTACAACCCCGTATTACTTTACTTTAATTTACTTTAATAAATATGTTTAGAAACTTAATTTTCAGAATATTACCAACACACTCAAAGCTACTGTATGCGATTTTTTTATTAATGTTTTATTCAGGGTTTGCTGGTTCCAACACCCAAGAGTGCATATTAGAAAATTTGATTCAATCCGAAAAGTTGTCAGAAGGCTACCGCAACATTCAAGGCTTAAAATAACCATAAAATTCACGATTTTTGCTTTCTTTTACGTAGCAGAAATTTAATTTTGGTCTCGAGATTTTTTGCAGATTTACCATTCACTATATCGCCGAGGTCACAGAAGTTGTTTTAAAAGAAATTCTGTTCGTGTGGTTCCGCACTGAATGTTTACTGGTTCTCTACAGAACAGGTAGACTGAATGATCGTGGAAAAACTTCATATTTAAGTCTTTTCCATGAATTGGAATATCCCAGTAGTTTTTGGCCGATTTCGGTCCACCGGCAGCGGGAGCTTCCATAGGAGCTCTGCATATATAGGTTTTTGCACATATTTTGGAAAGTTTTACATTTCCGGAAAACAATAACAAACCAAAATATTCTAAATTAAGTTTCATACAAAATTTGTTCAGCTTATTTTTGAAATTTGTACCGGAAATGATGAGTTTTGATTATACAAATCTTTATTTCATTAAGTTCGTAATCTCTCCAGTCGAGGCGGATTGACTATTCGGAATCAAACTCTATTCTTAAAATTTTTCTTTCCTACTAAATTTTTCAATTGAAGTTGAGAAGTTAAGCATTTACAAAATATTTTAAGAATAAATTTTCATCAAATGTTGATTTTCGGTAATTTAAACAGAAATAATAATTTTTGTTTATACAAAACAGTTTTACCAAAAGTCTGGTAAGTTAAATTTTTTGATTGATCTATGTATACATTCGTGGTAAGTGAAAGTCGGGTTTTGGCCACAACATATTCACTCTTCCATTTTTGACTAATAGTTTTCTCTGGTTTTGCCAGCTAACGTCGCACTATTGGAACATGTTTCAGTAAATTTTGTAGCGTGATCATATTCCGTGATTTTGCACAAACCTTCTGAACAGACTAATACGTCAGAAGTTAACTCTATAGATGCTTTAATAGCTCCTTTCCCCTTTCAGAGTGACACTGAACTTCTTTTAACTTCTTTTTTGTTTTAACTTCCTTTAAACTCTTCATTCGATTTATATCAATGCTTTTTCTTGGCCTATGAAAGGTAACGTTACCCTTAAGTCGTGTTTTCCATTGACAACTGGTACTACCTTCTTGCCTTGAATCATTTCAGACGTAAAGCTGCGAAATATATAGGATTAAGGCAGATGTATATCTTCTCGATATTCGTGGATCACAGGTGTTTGTGATGACCTTCATAATTTGATACGCAATTGCTTTGTAACATGAAGTAGAAGATTCTCATCAAAAAATTTGAATAATCGGCATTTCATATGTGGTTCAGTTACCTTCTATTAGGAGTCGGTGTTACTCGAAGATAGAAGAATATAACTTGGTGGTCACTATGTGGTACTCTCATTCATTTACCACCAAACTGCTGTATTAGACCTGCTGTACTAATTTTCGTCAGATTTATAATTGTTGTGGCATTACCTCTGTGGAAAGTTGGTGTGTTATCCGTACTTAACAAGACCAGACTCAAGAATTCGAGTATCTTTTACCAAACTTTTAAAATCATCGAGCGTTTGCCTAAATCGCTGCCTCGTGGGTTCTATATTGATCTTGAACAATTTCAACATATTTTCTTATTCTTGCACAGTGTAGTCGAGATGACCTTGTGCTCTTCACCCTGATTGAGATTTGTGGCAAAATCTATCTACTTACTTTTTTAACGGCTCCTGGTTTTCGGGCATCTAAAACCACCCGCGAAATAGTTGGTTCCCCATGACATATAATGCACGACATATCCGCACCGGCAGCATAGTTTTGGATGGTCTACGTTATTGGGACATTTATCTGCAACGTGTCGCTCGTAGTAATGTAACTTCGCGTGTAACTTTTCCTAATAGACCAGTGGAAAAGCTGATCATCGCTACTTTGGTTCCACGGTATCCGGCTGCGATTTTATTCACTTCGAACATGCCTTAGAGCCCTCGAACCTCTATTCTAGAGTGTCCCACACTTCTTCCGCTGTTGTAACGCCCCGCTGTCTGGGATTTATATAAGGGCGTTATGCGTTAAAGGCATTATATAAAGCTTTGCTTGATGTTCAAGGTAATTTTTTTATTTTACGGTATTTTGCAGTAGAGCTGCATAAAAGCTCTTTCTTTGACATTTTGTGGATGTGTTTTGCATTTTCCCCAAGACAAATATGATCAGGTCCAGATTAACCTTGCGCAATATGTCCGATTATGAGACACACTTTGTCGCTCTAATAAGCATCGCATTCGGCCGAGTGTATCTCTTACGTTTTTGTCCAGTAAGTTTATCAGATTCTACTACCTTTCATTGTTTAGGATGGTTTTTTTCCTGATTTCCTTCCTCTTTGTTTATAAGTCTCTCTGACAATCAAGGTGCCTGTAAGTCACTTTGGGAATGTAATTTGCAGAGCGACCTTAGTATTAATTGTCTTTCTTTGCCAATTTTCATCACTCTTAGATGGTATGAGCAACTATGTTGTGCTGGATTCCTCTAGTAGTGCATTTTCATCGGTATCTTTCTCCGATTATTCTTTCTGTTTTGCAATTTGTATACGATCAAAATTTTCCTGTTATTCGTGGTTGATAGCTGAATTAGACAGCCTACTAATGGTGGTTTTCACCTTCTTGATTTTGCTATGCAAATTATTTCCCGGTATGCATATTATTTGTTGTCGCTTAGAGAAGGCAATGAAAAACATCTCTCTACGCGGGTTTGTGAGTGTGCTTTCTTCATGCGTAGTTTTATTGCTTCCTTTCTCTACGCAAGTACTGAATTTCCTACGCACTGAACCCTAACTAAACTCTTCTTCACTGAAATCAACGTGGGTTCTTTTTGGAATATAGTACCTAGCATTTTCTACTTGCGGACAAATAGGTATACAGCCGCCTCTTCTGGGATACAATCGCTTACCATAGGAAGCTGCTTAATAGGAGACAGACGCTCTATAATTACTGCTTGTCTGTGTGTGATGCTGTGCATACTAATTGTCATTATTTTAATACAGCTCAGACGGATTTTTTCCATAAATTAGAATATCTCATGATATTTGGCCGAAATCGGTGCGCTGGAAGTAATGCCTTCCATACTAGCTTTTCAGATTTTTGTAAATATTTTAAGAAATATCTGATTTACGACTAAGAACTAAGATATTCTAAATTTATTTTGCAGCAATACCGGGCCATATCAGTTTTGGCTCCTGTAAAAATCGGCTTCTGTACAGCACACAACCCGAAAAGTTTTTCGGGGAGAAACATCATACTTAAAAACAATTCTGGTCTATCGTAAGCGGAAATACAGTAAAACCTAAATTACTAAATTAATTTTTAAATAATTTCATAATATTTCTTTTAGCTTGGCGAAACACAGATCCAAAATATTGTTGGTGATATTAATTTTACGTGTATTTTATTTTCAAATTTTTTTGAAGTGATCACAAACTCGGTTTTTTCGATGGTCAACCTAGACAACTTTTATTGAAGTTTGAAAAATATATCATTTACACAAAACAAACAAAAGATTCTAAATTATATTTGCAATATAACCGGATGGGATAAGTATCCTAAAATTTCAAAATTGTACAGCCCAGACGGATTGGCTGACGAGATAAGCTTTATTCATAAATTTGTTGGTATCATTGATATTTAGTCGAAATCGGTACATATGAAGCTTTCCTGTGAGCTTTTTAGTGTTTTAAAATATCTTGAGCACTATACAGTATTTAATAAAAAATTATTTCCAAATTTTACCAGGACCATTTTTTCAAATTTTACCAGAACTTCTAAATAGAAAGGTTTTTATGAAAAAATCAATATTTTACCAATATTCGGCATATCTACAGTTTAAGACTTCATAATGAAGATCTTCCTTAAATTGGGAGATCCTTGTGAAATGTGTTGGAAGTCCGTGTACCGAAAGCGCCAGCAAGTATGGCGGAAGCAATAATTTTTTTATTTATTCAAATAAATTTTAAGTTTAAATTTTCAAAGAGGGTTGAACTTGTTTGTTTTCTGAATTTTAAGACTTTTTACAAAAGAAGTGATAAAAGAAAGTCTGTTTTTTATTTATAAAGAATTATTATTATTTTAATATTTAATAATTTTAATATTATTATTTATCTAGGTCCCTGGTAATAAATGAATACCACGAAGATAAAGCGACGCGTCTTTGGACCGAAACCATTCATTGAACCAATTTTGCACTTCTTTGAAACTGGCCAAGTGTAGCCCTGCCAAGCCATGTGCCATCGACCGGAGCAAGTGATAATCCGAGAGGGCTAGGACTGCGTTTGCCTCAGCGTTTGCTTGGTGTTCCAAATGATGTTGTAATGCAATATCATTCGTTCAGATTGATGAGTTGTTGTCGATAGCTTTGCTCATTGACAGTTTTGCCCTGCTTCAACAGCTCACACATAGTACACGATTCCTTTCTTGTCCCACCAAACGCAGAGCATTATCTTCTTTCCGAAGCGACTTGGCCGTGTCGTCCATTTTGATGCTTCGCCAGGCGAAAGCTAAGACTTTTTGCGTTTGGGATTCTTAAGCAAAGCAAAATTTCGCAAGTACCTCTTCGATTTCCCCTCTATCCCTCAGTCAACTCAAGCAACAACCACATTCCCTAAACGTTTGAAAATACCTTATAAAGCGTGTTTAATGGCTCTGCAAGTTGAACTTGAGTTTGCATATCATCTTCATCCAATAACGCTTGCAGCTCCATGCCTTCAAATGTGTTTGGTCTTCCGGAGCGCTTCTTATCATCAATGTTGTAATCACCATTTCTGAAGCGTTTACACCAACCTCAACAGTTAGTTTACAATGGTGCATGTTTGCCGTAGGCCACCTCAAGCATATGCCGTGCTTCAGTTGCATTTTTTTTTTCAATTTGAAGCAGAAAAGCAAATGTTGTTTGTTTGGCACAAAACTCGACATTTTCAATCTTACAACTGGTTATCGTTAACAACTGTCCAACAATACATAACTTCTGACACAATTGACAACTAGATGTGTCGCTAGCACTATCTATGTGTCAAAGCCGGAAATTTAGTTGCGCATTTGACAACTCGAACCATCATTGTAGTTTCTTATGTGTTTTTCGAAAGAGAAGTGAGCTTTCATAAAAATTATGTCTCACATTCCATTATTATATTAAGAACGTAAACTTCAATCTAAGCGATACAATTAGTCCTTGCGGGATAAGCTGGAATAATTCGTATGTTAACAAAAATTCTTATTGTTAGAAATTAATAATTTAAAAAATTAATTTTAAATAAAAAAAATTATTATTTTTATTTTAATTGAAATATTTATTTGTTTCAGATTTATTAACAAATCACAAGCTGATAGAGAACAACATGCCATTTGTTGATGAGGCGGATAATTTACAGACAATTTCTCAACATTTGGAAGTACTACCGGCATTTCATTTCTATGCAAGTAGCAGCCACCAGCATCACTTAGGCTTAGATCTACCTAAACAACACGCGTGGGAAGTCGGCCAACATAATTTATTCTGGTGCAGTTTTGCACATAATATAAGCGAACAATAAGTATTCTGCCCATCAAATTGAAAAATTGGATGAAGTAGGAGTGCCGGTTAACAATACGGCAGAAGAAGAAAGTTCGTGAGAAAAAATCACACTAAAAATTCGGCAAATGTACAGTCCACAAAATAGAAACGCTTCTTCCACCAAATGGGAGATCCCACTCAATTTAACCCAAAATGGGACAACCGAAAGGTACAGCTTCCATAGAAACTTTTTGTTTTTCTACCGATTTTTCAAGCGGCAACTTTAACATGAGCTTTATCGTTTTTTGCATGTTTTTGATGAAGTTTGAAGTTTATCATTTACGAGAGAAACAATTATGAACTAAACACTTCTAAATTAATTTTGCAACAATACTGGTCCAGATCATTTGAAAATTTAAGCCAAAAAGGACGATTTTTGACCAAAAAAAATTTTTTTAAGTGAAACATTGGTCCTTTCTTAGTAAAAAATCAGCACATACGAGTTGTCGGATCATAAATTTTGAAATTTCTTTTATTTTAGGACGAATCCCATAGGAGCTTTATGTTTTTTGTGATTATAAACTAAAACATTTCAAATTAAATTAGCAATAGTATCGGTTAAGATCATTTTTTCAAAACCTAAGCGGATATGACTTTTTTGACAAAAAAACAGTTTTTCACCAAAGATTTGGCCCCTGTACAGTTCAAATGGACTAATTGATCGTAATAAAACTAAATATTTAAGCTTTTTTTTACAAATTTAGAGATCCTAGTGAATTTTGACAGAAATCTCCGCCGCTACCACCAGAGCTTTTCTGTTCTTTGCAAATGTTGCAAATCTAGAACAAAACCGTTCTAGATCAATTTTTAAAATCTAGACAAAAGATACGATTTTAAGATTAACTGATTTTCGGCCCAGGCAGCCTACCAGATAGACCAGAAGTGATAACTTCCAAATTATTTTCTTTTTGCATATATTTTGAAAAATATGTCATTTACGAGAAGAACTAACAGATTCTAAAATAGTTTTTCAACAATACCGTTTCAGATCAGTTTTCAAAAATTTAAGTAGAAATGTCGATTTTTGTTAGAAAAATGTTTTTAGAAAACATTTGGTCCCTGCACAGCTCATAAGAATTATTGGATCGGGATGAAACGTCATACTTAAAAATAAAAAAATTCTAAATTAAATTTCAAACAAAATTAGTTCAGATCATATTTTAAATTTTACCGGATTTACGAGTTTTGATAAATGAAACATTAATCTACCAAAATTCGGCAGCGCTAACTTCACACTAAAGCGTTTTCCATAAATTAGTAGATCCATGTTGTGGACATTTGAGTTCCAGAAGTGGCGGCTTCCACAGGAGATTTTTCACGTTTGCAACTAATATTAATTTTTTAACAAGGGTTTCTGAAATTTAAGCAGGAATAATGATTTTTTTTATCACAAACCAGATAGATTCAAATTTTCACTTTAGAAAATAAGTGTGGTGTATTCGAGATCTAGGTAAATCTAGATATATACTGATGATTTATAAAGTTCAAACGGGTATCTGTGAACATAATCTTGTGAAGCTTTTACTGAACTACTTTTTGTGAAAAGTTTTATGGTTAAGCTTTAATATATTTTTATTTCCCGCTAAGAAAAGTTTCATAGTTTTCATTTTACATTTCTATTTTATAAATTCAGATGAAAAAGGTATTACGATTTCTAATAACCTAAAATACAAATATAAACATAATCGGAAAGTACCAACAAGTCATTTATAGGCGAAAACAAAACAGAAAGGAATTCTTAAAAGTAGAAACCTATAAAAACTGTAAGGAAAACAAATAAAAATCGAAAAATATGGAACAATATCAGAACAACTGTAAGCAGTGCTTTCATTTTATTTTCGCAATTGATTAGTTTTATGTTTAGTTTTGTTATTTTTTATTTACTTTTGAGATTGCGAACAGTAGAAAAAATAATTTTCAATGTTTTTCCATTTTACAAAAAATAAATAGTAAAACGCTAAACTATTTAATTCCAATAAACTAAAATTTTATTAGTTTATCGAAAATTTCTCCAACTATAGAACTACATGTAACACACTCGTATATACACACATATTATCCGGGCTCTAATTAAGAAAAATGAATAACAACATAAAAAAAATATTTTCCTTTTGTCAGTGTGTTTTCACTAGTTACAACTCTTAGCTTTTAGTTTTTCGCTGGGTGTAGCGCTTTTATATACTTCGTAAACTTTTTTTAATTAAGTTTTCTTAACTGATTGACGTAAAATAATAATAAAACAAAAATGTGAATGATTAGAGGGAAACTGTTTTATGCTCTTCCTTCATACAAAAATATATAAAGGTCTGATTACACAGCAGTTTTATTTCCTACTTTTTCCGTTTTTACATTTATGTTTGATGATTGATAATACATTTTGATTACTGAATCCTTACAGTCTATTCAACTAACACAAGCCTTCCGACAGTTGGATGTGTTGTACATGTCTATAGAGCGCCATATCAATGAAAATAAATCGAGAAAATATTGTTTACCGATATATAAAATGGAAGAGTGAATATGTTTTGGCCAATAGTCGAATTTCTTTTAGTTCGTGTTAAATAAACATAAACCGAATACACCATACTGGGTTTCTAAAACAAAAAAATTGAACATATTGACTTTTTGTAAAACTGGCATGTACAATCAAAAATCATTATTAACAAAATCTTTAAATTTATTTTAAGATTTTAATTCTCTTAAAAATGATAAACTTTTCACTATCTCTCATGCAAGCTGCCACTACGGGAATACAGGTTTGTAACAAATTCCACAAGGACCTTTCAATTAACGAGAAAAGTTTCTTAAAAGAATTCAGTTTCATTCCAATGAATGTCATTGGAATGATTTTTTTATCATGCAATAGTGTTTTTCTCATTATAATCTTAATACTTAAAAGCTATAACCACTTAAGATGTCTTATGAAAATTTTTCATTAAAAACCTATTTAAAAAATTCGACTCTAGTCGCCGTACCAAAGTAACACCCTCACATTACGATTTCATAAAAATGGTTTTACTGAAAGTCCAACACCACCAAAACGGATTTTGAGATTCAAATTCGTCTAAACCGTTTTCATTGAAAAATTTGCAAAACGCAATACTTGAGTGGTTACAGCTTTATAATTATAATAAGAAAACACAATTACATGTAAACTATATTTCAAAAATTAACTGCACCTGACAAAAATGTATATGTACACGAGACATATACAATCTGTGACAATAAATTTTATCCGTTCAAAATCGGTAAGGCTAACCATCAGGGATTTTCACGAAAAATCTAATAAAAATTATTTTTGAGATTCTGGTTCCAAATGATTATAGGTAATGAGAACAATGTATTAAGTAAGAAACTAACGGTAGGTTGCCCTTGGTAAGCTCGGTTATTGGAAGTTTTGTATTTTGAAGCCAGGTCACCTTTTGTAATCGAACCAGTATTGTAGGCGAATGATACGACATATGGCAATAACTTAAACGCGGTTCTACTCAAAATAACCATAATAACCGAAAACAACCGGAACATATACAATCTGTGAAAATAAATTTTATCCGTTCAAAATCAGTAAGGCTAACCATCAGGGATTTTCACGAAAAATCTAATAAAAATTATTTTTGAGATTCTGGTTCCAAATGATTATAGGTAATGAGAACAATGTATTAAGTAAGAAACTAACGGTAGGTTGCCCTTGGAAAGCTCGGTTATTGGAAGTTTTGTATTTTGAAGCCAGGTCACCTTTTGTAATCGAACCAGTATTGTAGGCGAATGATACGACATATGGCAATAACTTAAACGCGGTTCTACTCAAAATTACCATAATAACCGAAAACAACCGAAACATATACAATCTGTGACAATAAATTTTATCCGTTCAAAATCAGTAATGCTAACCATCAGGGATTTTCACGAAAAATCTAATAAAAATTATTTTTGAGATTCTGGTTCCAAATGATTATAGGTAATGAGAACAATGTATTAAGTAAGAAACTAACGGTAGGTTGCCCTTGGAAAGCTCGGTTATTGGAAGTTTTGTATTTTGAAGCCAGGTCACCTTTTGTAATCGAACCAGTATTGTAGGCGAATGATACGACATATGGCAATAACTTAAACGCGGTTCTACTCAAAATAACCATAATAACCGAAAGCAACCGAAACATATACAATCTGTGAATATAAATTTTATCCGTTCAAAATCAGTAAGGCTAACAACCATCAGGGATTTTCACGAAAAATCTAATAAAAATTATTTTTGAGATTCTGGTTCCAAATGATTATAGGTAATGAGAACAATGTATTAAGTAAGAAACTAACGGTAGGTTGCCCTTGGAAAGCTCGGTTATTGGAAGTTTTGTATTTTGAAGCCAGGTCACCTTTTGTAATCGAACCAGTATTGTAGGCGAATGATACGACATATGGCAATAACTTAAACGCGGTTCTACTCAAAATTACCATAATAACCGAAAACAACCGAAACATATACAATCTGTGAAAATAAATTTTATCCGTTCAAAATCAGTAATGCTAACCATCAGGGATTTTCACGAAAAATCTAATAAAAATTATTTTTGAGATTCTGGTTCCAAATGATTATAGGTAATGAGAACAATGTATTAAGTAAGAAACTAACGGTAGGTTGCCCTTGGAAAGCTCGGTTATTGGAAGTTTTGTATTTTGAAGCCAGGTCACCTTTTGTAATCGAACCAGTATTGTAGGCGAATGATACGACATATGGCAATAACTTAAACGCGGTTCTACTCAAAATTACCATAATAACCGAAAATAACCGAAACATATATAATCTGTGACAATAAATTTTATCCGTTCAAAATCGGTAAGGCTAACCATCAGGGATTTTCACGAAAAATCTAATAAAAATTATTTTTGAGATTCTGGTAATGAGAATAATGTATTAAGTAAGAAACTAACGGTAGGTTGCCCTTGCAAAGCTCGGTTATTGGAAGTTTTGTATTTTGAAGCCAGTTCACCTTTTGTAATCGAACCAGTATTGTAGGCGAATGATACGACATATGGCAATAACTTAAACGCGGTTCTACTCAAAATTACCATAATAACCGAAAACAACCGAAACATATACAATCTGTGACAATAAATTTTATCCGTTCAAAATCAGTAATGCTAACCATCAGGGATTTTCACGAAAAATCTAATAAAAATTATTTTTGAGATTCTGGTTCCAAATGATTATAGGTAATGAGAACAATGTATTAAGTAAGAAACTAACGGTAGGTTGCCCTTGGAAAGCTCGGTTATTGGAAGTTTTGTATTTTGAAGCCAGGTCACCTTTTGTAATCGAACCAGTATTGTAGGCGAATGATAGAACATATGGCAATAACTTAAACGCGGTTCTACTCAAAATAACCATAATAACCGAAAACAACCGAAACATATACAATCTGTGAATATAAATTTTATCCGTTCAAAATCAGTAAGGCTAACAACCATCAGGGATTTTCACGAAAAATCTAATAAAAATTATTTTTGAGATTCTGGTTCCAAATGATTATAGGTAATGAGAACAATGTATTAAGTAAGAAACTAACGGTAGGTTGCCCTTGGAAAGCTCGGTTATTGGAAGTTTTGTATTTTGAAGCCAGGTCACCTTTTGTAATCGAACCAGTATTGTAGGCGAATGATACGACATATGGCAATAACTTAAACGCGGTTCTACTCAAAATTACCATAATAACCGAAAACAACCGAAACATATACAATCTGTGAAAATAAATTTTATCCGTTCAAAATCAGTAATGCTAACCATCAGGGATTTTCACGAAAAATCTAATAAAAATTATTTTTGAGATTCTGGTTCCAAATGATTATAGGTAATGAGAACAATGTATTAAGTAAGAAACTAACGGTAGGTTGCCCTTGGAAAGCTCGGTTATTGGAAGTTTTGTATTTTGAAGCCAGGTCACCTTTTGTAATCGAACCAGTATTGTAGGCGAATGATACGACATATGGCAATAACTTAAACGCGGTTCTACTCAAAATTACCATAATAACCGAAAATAACCGAAACATATATAATCTGTGACAATAAATTTTATCCGTTCAAAATCGGTAAGGCTAACCATCAGGGATTTTCACGAAAAATCTAATAAAAATTATTTTTGAGATTCTGGTTCCAAATGATTATAGGTAATGAGAACAATGTATTAAGTAAGAAACTAACGGTAGGTTGCCCTTGGAAAGCTCGGTTATTGGAAGTTTTGTATTTTGAAGCCAGGTCACCTTTTGTAATCGAACCAGTATTGTAGGCGAATGATACGACATATGGCAATAACTTAAACGCGGTTCTACTCAAAATAACCATAATAACCGAAAACAACCGGAACATATACAATCTGTGAAAATAAATTTTATCCGTTCAAAATCAGTAAGGCTAACCATCAGGGATTTTCACGAAAAATCTAATAAAAATTATTTTTGAGATTCTGGTTCCAAATGATTATAGGTAATGAGAACAATGTATTAAGTAAGAAACTAACGGTAGGTTGCCCTTGGAAAGCTCGGTTATTGGAAGTTTTGTATTTTGAAGCCAGGTCACCTTTTGTAATCGAACCAGTATTGTAGGCGAATGATACGACATATGGCAATAACTTAAACGCGGTTCTACTCAAAATTACCATAATAACCGAAAATAACCGAAACATATATAATCTGTGACAATAAATTTTATCCGTTCAAAATCGGTAAGGCTAACCATCAGGGATTTTCACGAAAAATCTAATAAAAATTATTTTTGAGATTCTGGTAATGAGAATAATGTATTAAGTAAGAAACTAACGGTAGGTTGCCCTTGCAAAGCTCGGTTATTGGAAGTTTTGTATTTTGAAGCCAGGTCACCTTTTGTAATCGAACCAGTATTGTAGGCGAATGATACGACATATGGCAATAACTTAAACGCGGTTCTACTCAAAATAACCATAATAACCGAAAACAACCGAAACATATACAATCTGTGAATATAAATTTTATCCGTTCAAAATCAGTAAGGCTAACAACCATCAGGGATTTTCACGAAAAATCTAATAAAAATTATTTTTGAGATTCTGGTTCCAAATGATTATAGGTAATGAGAACAATGTATTAAGTAAGAAACTAACGGTAGGTTGCCCTTGGAAAGCTCGGTTATTGGAAGTTTTGTATTTTGAAGCCAGGTCACCTTTTGTAATCGAACCAGTATTGTAGGCGAATGATACGACATATGGCAATAACTTAAACGCGGTTCTACTCAAAATTACCATAATAACCGAAAACAACCGAAACATATACAATCTGTGAAAATAAATTTTATCCGTTCAAAATCAGTAATGCTAACCATCAGGGATTTTCACGAAAAATCTAATAAAAATTATTTTTGAGATTCTGGTTCCAAATGATTATAGGTAATGAGAACAATGTATTAAGTAAGAAACTAACGGTAGGTTGCCCTTGGAAAGCTCGGTTATTGGAAGTTTTGTATTTTGAAGCCAGGTCACCTCTTGTAATCGAACCAGTATTGTAGGCGAATGATACGACATATGGCAATAACTTAAACGCGGTTCTACTCAAAATTACCATAATAACCGAAAATAACCGAAACATATATAATCTGTGACAATAAATTTTATCCGTTCAAAATCGGTAAGGCTAACCATCAGGGATTTTCACGAAAAATCTAATAAAAATTATTTTTGAGATTCTGGTAATGAGAATAATGTATTAAGTAAGAAACTAACGGTAGGTTGCCCTTGCAAAGCTCGGTTATTGGAAGTTTTGTATTTTGAAGCCAGTTCACCTTTTGTAATCGAACCAGTATTGTAGGCGAATGATACGACATATGGCAATAACTTAAACGCGGTTCTACTCAAAATTACCATAATAACCGAAAACAACCGAGACATATACAATCTGTGAAAATAAATTTTATCCGTTCAAAATCAGTAAGGCTAACCATCAGGGATTCTCACGAAAAATCTAATAAAATTTTTTTTGAGATTCTGGTTCCAAATGATTATAGGTAATGAGAACAATGTATTAAGTAAGAAACTAACGGTAGGTTGCCCTTGGAAAGCTCGGTTATTGGAAGTTTTGTATTTTGAAGCCAGGTCACCTTTTGTAATCGAACCAGTATTGTAGGCGAATGATACGACATATGGCAATAACTTAAACGCGGTTCTACTCAAAATTACCATAATAACCGAAAATAACCGAAACATATACAATCTGTGACAATAAATTTTATCCGTTCAAAATCGGTAAGGCTAACCATCAGGGATTTTCACGAAAAATCTAATAAAAATTATTTTTGAGATTCTGGTTCCAAATGATTATAGGTAATGAGAATAATGTATTAAGTAAGAAACTAACGGTAGGTTGCCCTTGGAAAGCTCGGTTATTGGAAGTTTTGTATTTTGAAGCCAGGTCACCTTTTGTAATCGAACCAGTATTGTAGGCGAATGATACGACATATGGCAATAACTTAAACGCGGTTCTACTCAAAATTACCATAATAACCGAAAATAACCGAGACATATACAATCTGTGAAAATAAATTTTATCCGTTCAAAATCGGTAAGGCTAACCATCAGGGATTTTCACGAAAAATCTAATAAAAATTATTTTTGAGATTCTGGCTCCAAATGATTATAGGTAATGAGAATAATGTATTAAGTAAGAAACTAACGGTAGGTTGCCCTTGGAAAGCTCGGTTATTGGAAGTTTTGTATTTTGAAGCCAGGTCACCTTTTGTAATCGAACCAGTATTGTAGGCGAATGATACGACATATGGCAATAACTTAAACGCGGTTCTACTCAAAATTACCATGATAACCGAAAATAACCGAGACATATACAATCTGTGAAAATAAATTTTATCCGTTCAAAATCGGTAAGGCTAACCATCAGGGATTTTCACGAAAAATCTAATAAAAATTATTTTTGAGATTCTGGTAATGAGAATAATGTATTAAGTAAGAAACTAACGGTAGGTTGCCCTTGGAAAGCTCGGTTATTGGAAGTTTTGTATTTTGAAGCCAGGTCACCTTTTGTAATCGAACCAGTATTGTATGCGAATGATACGACATATGGCAATAACTTAAACGCGGTTCTACTCCAAATTACCATAATAACCGAAAATAACCGAAACATATACAATCTGTGACAATAAATTTTATCCGTTCAAAATCGGTAAGGCTAACCATCAGGGATTTTCACGAAAAATCTAATAAAAATTATTTTTGAGATTCTGGTTCCAAATGATTATAGGTAATGAGAATAATGTATTAAGTAAGAAACTAACGGTAGGTTGCCCTTGGAAAGCTCGGTTATTGGAAGTTTTGTATTTTGAAGCCAGGTCACCTTTTGTAATCGAACCAGTATTGTAGGCGAATGATACGACATATGGCAATAACTTCAACGCGGTTCTACTCAAAATTACCATAATAACCGAAAATAACCGAAACATATACAATCTGTGACAATAAATTTTATCCGTTCAAAATCGGTAAGGCTAACCATCAGGGATTTTCACGAAAAATCTAATAAAAATTATTTTTGAGATTCTGGTTCCAAATGATTATAGGTAATGAGAACAATGTATAAAGTAAGAAACTAACGGTAGGTTGCCCTTGGAAAGCTCGGTTATTGGAAGTTTTGTATTTTGAAGCCAGGTCACCTTTTGTAATCGAACCAGTATTGTAGGCGAATGATACGACATATGGCAATAACTTAAACGCGGTTCTACTCAAAATTACCATAATAACCGAAAACAACCGAGACATATACAATCTGTGACAATAAATTTTATCCGTTCAAAATCGGTAAGGCTACCCATCAGGGATTTTCACGAAAAATCTAATAAAAATTATTTTTGAGATTCTGGTTCCAAATGATTATAGGTAATGAGAATAATGTATTAAGTAAGAAACTAACGGTAGGTTGCCCTTGGAAAGCTCGGTTATTGGAAGTTTTGTATTTTGAAGCCAGGTCACCTTTTGTAATCGAACCAGTATTGTAGGCGAATGATACGACATATGGCAATAACTTAAACGCGGTTCTACTCAAAATTACCATAATAACCGAAATTAACCGAGACATATACAATCTGTGAAAATAAATTTTATCCGTTCAAAATCGGTAAGGCTAACCATCAGGGATTTTCACGAAAAATCTAATAAAAATTATTTTTGAGATTCTGTTAATGAGAATAATGTATTAAGTAAGAAACTAACGGTAGGTTGCCCTTGGAAAGCTCGGTTATTGGAAGTTTTGTATTTTGAAGCCAGGTCACCTTTTGTAATCGAACCAGTATTGTAGGCGAATGATACGACATATGACAATAACTTAAACGCGGTTCTACTCAAAATTACCATAATATCCGAAAATAACCGAAACATATACAATCTGTGACAATAAATTTTATCCGTTCAAAATCGGTAAGGCTAACCATCAGGGATTTTCACGAAAAATCTAATAAAAATTATTTTTGAGATTCTGGTTCCAAATGATTATAGGTAATGAGAATAATGTATTAAGTAAGAAACTAACGGTAGGTTGTCCTTGGAAAGCACGGTTATTGGAAGTTTTGTATTTTGAAGCCAGGTCACCTTTTGTAATCGAACCAGTATTGTAGGCGAATGATACGACATATGGCAATAACTTAAACGCGGTTCTACTCAAAATTACCATAATATCCGAAAATAACCGAAACATATACAATCTGTGACAATAAATTTTATCCTTTCAAAATCGGTAAGGCTAACCATCAGGGATTTTCACGAAAAATCTAATAAAAATTATTTTTGAGATTCTGGTTCCAAATGATTATAGGTAATGAGAATAATGTATTAAGTAAGAAACTAACGGTAGGTTGCCCTTGCAAAGCTCGGTTATTGGAAGTTTTGTATTTTGAAGCCAGGTCACCTTTTGTAATCGAACCAGTATTGTAGGCGAATGATACGACATATGGCAATAACTTAAACGCGGTTCTACTCAAAGTAACCATAATAACCGAAAACAACCGAAACATATACAATCTGTGACAATAAATTTTATCCGTTCAAAATCGGTAAGGCTAACCATCAGGGATTTTCACGAAAAATCTAATAAAAATTATTTTTGAGATTCTGGTTCCAAATGATTATAGGTAATGAGAATAATGTATTAAGTAAGAAACTAACGGTAGGTTGTCCTTGGAAAGCTCGGTTATTGGAAGTTTTGTATTTTGAAGCCAGGTCACCTTTTGTAATCGAACCAGTATTGTAGGCGAATGATACGACATATGGCAATAACTTAAACGCGGTTCTACTCAAAATTACCATAATAACCGAAAACAACCGAGACATATACAATCTGTGACAATAAATTTTATCCGTTCAAAATCGGTAAGGCTACCCATCAGGGATTTTCACGAAAAATCTAATAAAAATTATTTTTGAGATTCTGGTTCCAAATGATTATAGGTAATGAGAATAATGTATTAAGTAAGAAACTAACGGTAGGTTGCCCTTGGAAAGCTCGGTTATTGGAAGTTTTGTATTTTGAAGCCAGGTCACCTTTTGTAATCGAACCAGTATTGTAGGCGAATGATACGACATATGGCAATAACTTAAACGCGGTTCTACTCAAAATTACCATAATAACCGAAATTAACCGAGACATATACAATCTGTGAAAATAAATTTTATCCGTTCAAAATCGGTAAGGCTAACCATCAGGGATTTTCACGAAAAATCTAATAAAAATTATTTTTGAGATTCTGGTAATGAGAATAATGTATTAAGTAAGAAACTAACGGTAGGTTGCCCTTGCAAAGCTCGGTTATTGGAAGTTTTGTATTTTGAAGCCAGGTCACCTTTTGTAATCGAACCAGTATTGTAGGCGAATGATACGACATATGGCAATAACTTAAACGCGGTTCTACTCAAAATTACCATAATATCCGAAAATAACCGAAACATATACAATCTGTGACAATAAATTTTATCCGTTCAAAATCGGTAAGGCTAACCATCAGGGATTTTCACGAAAAATCTAATAAAAATTATTTTTGAGATTCTGGTTCCAAATGATTATAGGTAATGAGAATAATGTATTAAGTAAGAAACTAACGGTAGGTTGCCCTTGCAAAGCTCGGTTATTGGAAGTTTTGTATTTTGAAGCCAGGTCACCTTTTGTAATCGAACCAGTATTGTAGGCGAATGATACGACATATGGCAATAACTTAAACGCGGTTCTACTCAAAGTAACCATAATAACCGAAAACAACCGAAACATATACAATCTGTGACAATAAATTTTATCCGTTCAAAATCGGTAAGGCTAACCATCAGGGATTTTCACGAAAAATCTAATAAAAATTATTTTTGAGATTCTGGTTCCAAATGATTATAGGTAATGAGAATAATGTATTAAGTAAGAAACTAACGGTAGGTTGCCCTTGCAAAGCTCGGTTATTGGAAGTTTTGTATTTTGAAGCCAGGTCACCTTTTGTAATCGAACCAGTATTGTAGGCGAATGATACGACATATGGCAATAACTTAAACGCGGTTCTACTCAAAATAACCATAATAACCGAAAACAACCGAAACATATACAATCTGTGACAATAAATTTTATCCGTTCAAAATCGGTAAGGCTAACCATCAGGGATTTTCACGAAAAATCTAATAAAAATTATTTTTGAGATTCTGGTTCCAAATGATTATAGGTAATGAGAATAATGTATTAAGTAAGAAACTAACGGTAGGTTGCCCTTGCAAAGCTCGGTTATTGGAAGTTTTGTATTTTGAAGCCAGGTCACCTTTTGTAATCGAACCAGTATTGTAGGCGAATGATACGACATATGGCAATAACTTAAACGCGGTTCTACTCAAAGTAACCATAATAACCGAAAACAACCGAAACATATACAATCTGTGACAATAAATTTTATCCGTTCAAAATCGGTAAGGCTAACCATCAGGGATTTTCACGAAAAATCTAATAAAAATTATTTTTGAGATTCTGGTTCCAAATGATTATAGGTAATGAGAATAATGTATTAAGTAAGAAACTAACGGTAGGTTGCCCTTGCAAAGCTCGGTTATTGGAAGTTTTGTATTTTGAAGCCAGGTCACCTTTTGTAATCGAACCAGTATTGTAGGCGAATGATACGACATATGGCAATAACTTAAACGCGGTTCTACTCAAAATAACCATAATAACCGAAAATAACCGAAACATATACAATCTGTGACAATAAATTTTATCCGTTCAAAATCGGTAAGGCTAACCATCAGGGATTTTCACGAAAAATCTAATAAAAATTATTTTTGAGATTCTGGTTCCAAATGATTATAGGTAATGAGAATAATGTATTAAGTAAGAAACTAACGGTAGGTTGCCCTTGCAAAGCTCGGTTATTGGAAGTTTTGTATTTTGAAGCCAGGTCACCTTTTGTAATCGAACCAGTATTGTAGGCGAATGATACGACATATGGCAATAACTTAAACGCGGTTCTACTCAAAGTAACCATAATAACCGAAAACAACCGAAACATATACAATCTGTGACAATAAATTTTATCCGTTCAAAATCGGTAAGGCTAACCATCAGGGATTTTCACGAAAAATCTAATAAAAATTATTTTTGAGATTCTGGTTCCAAATGATTATAGGTAATGAGAATAATGTATTAAGTAAGAAACTAACGGTAGGTTGCCCTTGCAAAGCTCGGTTATTGGAAGTTTTGTATTTTGAAGCCAGGTCACCTTTTGTAATCGAACCAGTATTGTAGGCGAATGATACGACATATGGCAATAACTTAAACGCGGTTCTACTCAAAGTAACCATAATAACCGAAAACAACCGAAACATATACAATCTGTGACAATAAATTTTATCCGTTCAAAATCGGTAAGGCTAACCATCAGGGATTTTCACGAAAAATCTAATAAAAATTATTTTTGAGATTCTGGTTCCAAATGATTATAGGTAATGAGAATAATGTATTAAGTAAGAAACTAACGGTAGGTTGCCCTTGCAAAGCTCGGTTATTGGAAGTTTTGTATTTTGAAGCCAGGTCACCTTTTGTAATCGAACCAGTATTGTAGGCGAATGATACGACATATGGCAATAACTTAAACGCGGTTCTACTCAAAGTAACCATAATAACCGAAAACAACCGAAACATATACAATCTGTGACAATAAATTTTATCCGTTCAAAATCGGTAAGGCTAACCATCAGGGATTTTCACGAAAAATCTAATAAAAATTATTTTTGAGATTCTGGTAATGAGAATAATGTATTAAGTAAGAAACTAACGGTAGGTTGCCCTTGCAAAGCTCGGTTATTGGAAGTTTTGTATTTTGAAGCCAGGTCACCTTTTGTAATCGAACCAGTATTGTAGGCGAATGATACGACATATGGCAATAACTTAAACGCGGTTCTACTCAAAATTACCATAATATCCGAAAATAACCGAAACATATACAATCTGTGACAATAAATTTTATCCGTTCAAAATCGGTAAGGCTAACCATCAGGGATTTTCACGAAAAATCTAATAAAAATTATTTTTGAGATTCTGGTTCCAAATGATTATAGGTAATGAGAATAATGTATTAAGTAAGAAACTAACGGTAGGTTGCCCTTGCAAAGCTCGGTTATTGGAAGTTTTGTATTTTGAAGCCAGGTCACCTTTTGTAATCGAACCAGTATTGTAGGCGAATGATACGACATATGGCAATAACTTAAACGCGGTTCTACTCAAAGTAACCATAATAACCGAAAACAACCGAAACATATACAATCTGTGACAATAAATTTTATCCGTTCAAAATCGGTAAGGCTAACCATCAGGGATTTTCACGAAAAATCTAATAAAAATTATTTTTGAGATTCTGGTTCCAAATGATTATAGGTAATGAGAATAATGTATTAAGTAAGAAACTAACGGTAGGTTGCCCTTGCAAAGCTCGGTTATTGGAAGTTTTGTATTTTGAAGCCAGGTCACCTTTTGTAATCGAACCAGTATTGTAGGCGAATGATACGACATATGGCAATAACTTAAACGCGGTTCTACTCAAAATAACCATAATAACCGAAAACAACCGAAACATATACAATCTGTGACAATAAATTTTATCCGTTCAAAATCGGTAAGGCTAACCATCAGGGATTTTCACGAAAAATCTAATAAAAATTATTTTTGAGATTCTGGTTCCAAATGATTATAGGTAATGAGAATAATGTATTAAGTAAGAAACTAACGGTAGGTTGCCCTTGCAAAGCTCGGTTATTGGAAGTTTTGTATTTTGAAGCCAGGTCACCTTTTGTAATCGAACCAGTATTGTAGGCGAATGATACGACATATGGCAATAACTTAAACGCGGTTCTACTCAAAGTAACCATAATAACCGAAAACAACCGAAACATATACAATCTGTGACAATAAATTTTATCCGTTCAAAATCGGTAAGGCTAACCATCAGGGATTTTCACGAAAAATCTAATAAAAATTATTTTTGAGATTCTGGTTCCAAATGATTATAGGTAATGAGAATAATGTATTAAGTAAGAAACTAACGGTAGGTTGCCCTTGCAAAGCTCGGTTATTGGAAGTTTTGTATTTTGAAGCCAGGTCACCTTTTGTAATCGAACCAGTATTGTAGGCGAATGATACGACATATGGCAATAACTTAAACGCGGTTCTACTCAAAATAACCATAATAACCGAAAATAACCGAAACATATACAATCTGTGACAATAAATTTTATCCGTTCAAAATCGGTAAGGCTAACCATCAGGGATTTTCACGAAAAATCTAATAAAAATTATTTTTGAGATTCTGGTTCCAAATGATTATAGGTAATGAGAATAATGTATTAAGTAAGAAACTAACGGTAGGTTGCCCTTGCAAAGCTCGGTTATTGGAAGTTTTGTATTTTGAAGCCAGGTCACCTTTTGTAATCGAACCAGTATTGTAGGCGAATGATACGACATATGGCAATAACTTAAACGCGGTTCTACTCAAAGTAACCATAATAACCGAAAACAACCGAAACATATACAATCTGTGACAATAAATTTTATCCGTTCAAAATCGGTAAGGCTAACCATCAGGGATTTTCACGAAAAATCTAATAAAAATTATTTTTGAGATTCTGGTTCCAAATGATTATAGGTAATGAGAATAATGTATTAAGTAAGAAACTAACGGTAGGTTGCCCTTGCAAAGCTCGGTTATTGGAAGTTTTGTATTTTGAAGCCAGGTCACCTTTTGTAATCGAACCAGTATTGTAGGCGAATGATACGACATATGGCAATAACTTAAACGCGGTTCTACTCAAAGTAACCATAATAACCGAAAACAACCGAAACATATACAATCTGTGACAATAAATTTTATCCGTTCAAAATCGGTAAGGCTAACCATCAGGGATTTTCACGAAAAATCTAATAAAAATTATTTTTGAGATTCTGGTTCCAAATGATTATAGGTAATGAGAATAATGTATTAAGTAAGAAACTAACGGTAGGTTGCCCTTGCAAAGCTCGGTTATTGGAAGTTTTGTATTTTGAAGCCAGGTCACCTTTTGTAATCGAACCAGTATTGTAGGCGAATGATACGACATATGGCAATAACTTAAACGCGGTTCTACTCAAAATAACCATAATAACCGAAAATAACCGAAACATATACAATCTGTGACAATAAATTTTATCCGTTCAAAATCGGTAAGGCTAACCATCAGGGATTTTCACGAAAAATCTAATAAAAATTATTTTTGAGATTCTGGTTCCAAATGATTATAGGTAATGAGAATAATGTATTAAGTAAGAAACTAACGGTAGGTTGCCCTTGCAAAGCTCGGTTATTGGAAGTTTTGTATTTTGAAGCCAGGTCACCTTTTGTAATCGAACCAGTATTGTAGGCGAATGATACGACATATGGCAATAACTTAAACGCGGTTCTACTCAAAGTAACCATAATAACCGAAAACAACCGAAACATATACAATCTGTGACAATAAATTTTATCCGTTCAAAATCGGTAAGGCTAACCATCAGGGATTTTCACGAAAAATCTAATAAAAATTATTTTTGAGATTCTGGTTCCAAATGATTATAGGTAATGAGAATAATGTATTAAGTAAGAAACTAACGGTAGGTTGCCCTTGCAAAGCTCGGTTATTGGAAGTTTTGTATTTTGAAGCCAGGTCACCTTTTGTAATCGAACCAGTATTGTAGGCGAATGATACGACATATGGCAATAACTTAAACGCGGTTCTACTCAAAGTAACCATAATAACCGAAAACAACCGAAACATATACAATCTGTGACAATAAATTTTATCCGTTCAAAATCGGTAAGGCTAACCATCAGGGATTTTCACGAAAAATCTAATAAAAATTATTTTTGAGATTCTGGTTCCAAATGATTATAGGTAATGAGAATAATGTATTAAGTAAGAAACTAACGGTAGGTTGCCCTTGCAAAGCTCGGTTATTGGAAGTTTTGTATTTTGAAGCCAGGTCACCTTTTGTAATCGAACCAGTATTGTAGGCGAATGATACGACATATGGCAATAACTTAAACGCGGTTCTACTCAAAGTAACCATAATAACCGAAAACAACCGAAACATATACAATCTGTGACAATAAATTTTATCCGTTCAAAATCGGTAAGGCTAACCATCAGGGATTTTCACGAAAAATCTAATAAAAATTATTTTTGAGATTCTGGTTCCAAATGATTATAGGTAATGAGAATAATGTATTAAGTAAGAAACTAACGGTAGGTTGCCCTTGGAAAGCTCGGTTATTGGAAGTTTTGTATTTTGAAGCCAGGTCACCTTTTGTAATCGAACCAGTATTGTAGGCGAATGATACGACATATGGCAATAACTTAAACGCGGTTCTACTCAAAATTACCATAATAACCGAAAATAACCGAAACATATACAATCTGTGACAATAAATTTTATCCGTTCAAAATCGGTAAGGCACCATCAGGGATTTTCACGAAAAATCTAATAAAAATTATTTTTGAGATTCTGGTTCCAAATGATTATAGGTAATGAGAATAATGTATTAAGTAAGAAACTAACGGTAGGTTGCCCTTGCAAAGCTCGGTTATTGGAAGTTTTGTATTTTGAAGCCAGGTCACCTTTTGTAATCGAACCAGTATTGTAGGCGAATGATACGACATATGGCAATAACTTAAACGCGGTTCTACTCAAAATAACCATAATAACCGAAAACAACCGAAACATATACAATCTGTGAAAATAAATTTTATCCGTTCAAAATCGGTAAGGCACCATCAGGGATTTTCACGAAAAATCTAATAAAAATTATTTTTGAGATTCTGGTTCCAAATGATTATAGGTAATGAGAATAATGTATTAAGTAAGAAACTAACGGTAGGTTGCCCTTGCAAAGCTCGGTTATTGGAAGTTTTGTATTTTGAAGCCAGGTCACCTTTTGTAATCGAACCAGTATTGTAGGCGAATGATACGACATATGGCAATAACTTAAACGCGGTTCTACTCCAAATTACCATAATAACCGAAAATAACCGAAACATATACAATCTGTGAAAATAAATTTTATCCGTTCAAAATCGGTAAGGCTAACCATCAGGGATTTTCACGAAAAATCTAATAAAAATTATTTTTGAGATTCTGGTTCCAAATGATTATAGGTAATGAGAATAATGTATTAAGTAAGAAACTAACGGTAGGTTGCCCTTGGAAAGCTCGGTTATTGGAAGTTTTGTATTTTGAAGCCAGGTCACCTTTTGTAATCGAACCAGTATTGTAGGCGAATGATACGACATATGGCAATAACTTAAACGCGGTTCTACTCAAAACTACCATAATAACCGAAAATAACCGAAACATATATAATCTGTGACAATAAATTTTATCCGTTCAAAATCGGTAAGGCTAACCATCAGGGATTTTCACGAAAAATCTAATAAAAATTATTTTTGAGATTCTGGTTCCAAATGATTATAGGAAATGAGAACAATGTATTAAGTAAGAAACTAACGGTAGGTTGCCCTTGGAAAGCTCGGTTATTGGAAGTTTTGTATTTTGAAGCCAGGTCACCTTTTGTAATCGAACCAGTATTGTAGGCGAATGATACGACATATGGCAATAACTTAAACGCGGTCCTACTCAAAATTGCCATAATAACCGAAAATAACCGAAACATATACAATCTGTCAAAATAAATTTTATCCGTTCAAAATCGGTAAGGCTAACCATCAGGGATTTTCACGAAAAATCTAATAAAAATTATTTTTGAGATTCTGGTAATGAGAATAATGTATTAAGTAAGAAACTAACAGTAGGTTGCCCTTGGAAAGCTCGGTTATTGGAAGTTTTGTATTTTGAAGCCAGGTCACCTTTTGTAATCGAACCAGTATTGTAGGCGAATGATACGACATATGACAATAACTTAAACGCGGTTCTACTCAAAATTACCATAATAACCGAAAATAACCGAAACATATACAATCTGTGACAATAAATTTTATCCGTTCAAAATCGGTAAGGTTAACCATCAGGGATTTTCACGAAAAATCTAATAAAAATTATTTTTGAGATTCTGGTTCCAAATGATTATAGGTAATGAGAATAATGTATTAAGTAAGAAACTAACGGTAGGTTGCCCTTGGAAAGCTCGGTTATTGGAAGTTTTGTATTTTGAAGCCAGGTCACCTTTTGTAATCGAACCAGTATTGTAGGCGAATGATACGACATATGGCAATAACTTAAACGCGGTTCTACTCAAAATTACCATAATAACCGAAAATAACCGAAACATATACAATCTGTGAAAATAAATTTTATCCGTTCAAAATCGGTAAGGCTAACCATCAGGGATTTTCACGAAAAATCTAATAAAAATTATTTTTGAGATTCTGGTTCCAAATGATTATAGATAATGAGAATAATGTATTAAGTAAGAAACTAACGGTAGGTTGCCCTTGGAAAGCTCGGTTATTGGAAGTTTTGTATTTTGAAGCCAGGTCACCTTTTGTAATCGAACCAGTATTGTAGGCGAATGATACGACATATGGCAATAACTTAAACGCGGTTCTACTCCAAATTACCATAATAACCGAAAATAACCGAAACATATATAATCTGTGACAATAAATTTTATCCGTTCAAAATCGGTAAGGCTAACCATCAGGGATTTTCACGAAAAATCTAATAAAAATTATTTTTGAGATTCTGGTTCCAAATGATTATAGGTAATGAGAACAATGTATAAAGTAAGAAACTAACGGTAGGTTGCCCTTGGAAAGCTCGGTTATTGGAAGTTTTGTATTTTGAAGCCAGGTCACCTTTTGTAATCGAACCAGTATTGTAGGCGAATGATACGACATATGGCAATAACTTAAACGCGGTTCTACTCAAAATTACCATAATAACCGAAAACAACCGAAACATATACAATCTGTGAAAATAAATTTTATCCGTTCAAAATCAGTAATGCTAACCATCAGGGATTTTCACGAAAAATCTAATAAAAATTATTTTTGAGATTCTGGTTCCAAATGATTATAGGTAATGAGAATAATGTATTAAGTAAGAAACTAACGGTAGGTTGCCCTTGGAAAGCTCGGTTATTGGAAGTTTTGTATTTTGAAGCCAGGTCACCTTTTGTAATCGAACCAGTATTGTAGGCGAATGATACGACATATGGCAATAACTTAAACGCGGTCCTACTCAAAATTGCCATAATAACCGAAAATAACCGAAACATATACAATCTGTCAAAATAAATTTTATCCGTTCAAAATCGGTAAGGCTAACCATCAGGGATTTTCACGAAAAATCTAATAAAAATTATTTTTGAGATTCTGGTTCCAAATGATTATAGGTAATGAGAACAATGTACTAAGTAAGAAACTAACGGTAGGTTGCCCTTGGAAAGCTCGGTTATTGGAAGTTTTGTATTTTGAAGCCAGGGCACCTTTTGTAATCGAACCAGTATTGTAGGCGAATGATACGACATATGGCAATAACTTAAACGCGGTTCTACTCAAAATTACCATAATAACCGAAAATAACCGAAACATATACAATCTGTGACAATAAATTTTATCCGTTCAAAATCGGTAAGACTAACCATCAGGGATTTTCACGAAAAATCTAATAAAAATTATTTTTGAGATTCTGGTAATGAGAATAATGTATTAAGTAAGAAACTAACAGTAGGTTGCCCTTGGAAAGCTCGGTTATTGGAAGTTTTGTATTTTGAAGCCAGGTCACCTTTTGTAATCGAACCAGTATTGTAGGCGAATGATACGACATATGGCAATAACTTAAACGCGGTTCTACTCAAAATTACCATAATAACCGAAAATAACCGAAACATATACAATCTGTGACAATAAATTTTATCCGTTCAAAATCGGTAAGGCTAACCATCAGGGATTTTCACGAAAAATCTAATAAAAATTATTTTTGAGATTCTGGTTCCAAATGATTATAGGTAATGAGAATAATGTATTAAGTAAGAAACTAACGGTAGGTTGCCCTTGGAAAGCTCGGTTATTGGAAGTTTTGTATTTTGAAGCCAGGTCACCTTTTGTAATCGAACCAGTATTGTAGGCGAATGATACGACATATGGCAATAACTTAAACGCGGTTCTACTCAAAATTACCATAATAACCGAAAATAACCGAAACATATACAATCTGTGACAATAAATTTTATCCGTTCAAAATCGGTAAGGCTAACCATCAGGGATTTTCACGAAAAATCTAATAAAAATTATTTTTGAGATTCTGGTTCCAAATGATTATAGGTAATGAGAATAATGTATTAAGTAAGAAACTAACGGTAGGTTGCCCTTGCAAAGCTCGGTTATTGGAAGTTTTGTATTTTGAAGCCAGGTCACCTTTTGTAATCGAACCAGTATTGTAGGCGAATGATACGACATATGGCAATAACTTAAACGCGGTTCTACTCAAAATAACCATAATAACCGAAAATAACCGAAACATATACAATCTGTGACAATAAATTTTATCCGTTCAAAATCGGTAAGGCTAACCATCAGGGATTTTCACGAAAAATCTAATAAAAATTATTTTTGAGATTCTGGTTCCAAATGATTATAGGTAATGAGAATAATGTATTAAGTAAGAAACTAACGGTAGGTTGCCCTTGCAAAGCTCGGTTATTGGAAGTTTTGTATTTTGAAGCCAGGTCACCTTTTGTAATCGAACCAGTATTGTAGGCGAATGATACGACATATGGCAATAACTTAAACGCGGTTCTACTCAAAATAACCATAATAACCGAAAATAACCGAAACATATACAATCTGTGAAAATAAATTTTATCCGTTCAAAATCGGTAAGGCTAACCATCAGGGATTCTCACGAAAAATCTAATAAAAATTATTTTTGAGATTCTGGTTCCAAATGATTATAGGTAATGAGAATAATGTATTAAGTAAGAAACTAACGGTAGGTTGCCCTTGCAAAGCTCGGTTATTGGAAGTTTTGTATTTTGAAGCCAGGTCACCTTTTGTAATCGAACCAGTATTGTAGGCGAATGATACGACATATGGCAATAACTTAAACGCGGTTCTACTCAAAATAACCATAATAACCGAAAATAACCGAAACATATACAATCTGTGACAATAAATTTTATCCGTTCAAAATCGGTAAGGCTAACCATCAGGGATTTTCACGAAAAATCTAATAAAAATTATTTTTGAGATTCTGGTTCCAAATGATTATAGGTAATGAGAATAATGTATTAAGTAAGAAACTAACGGTAGGTTGCCCTTGCAAAGCTCGGTTATTGGAAGTTTTGTATTTTGAAGCCAGGTCACCTTTTGTAATCGAACCAGTATTGTAGGCGAATGATACGACATATGGCAATAACTTAAACGCGGTTCTACTCAAAATAACCATAATAACCGAAAACAACCGAAACATATACAATCTGTGAAAATAAATTTTATCCGTTCAAAATCGGTAAGGCACCATCAGGGATTTTCACGAAAAATCTAATAAAAATTATTTTTGAGATTCTGGTTCCAAATGATTATAGGTAATGAGAATAATGTATTAAGTAAGAAACTAACGGTAGGTTGCCCTTGGAAAGCTCGGTTATTGGAAGTTTTGTATTTTGAAGCCAGGTCAACTTTTGTAATCGAACCAGTATTGTAGGCGAATGATACGACATATGGCAATAACTTAAACGCGGTTCTACTCAAAATTACCATAATATCCGAAAATAACCGAAACATATACAATCTGTGACAATAAATTTTATCCGTTCAAAATCGGTAAGGCTAACCATCAGGGATTTTCACGAAAAATCTAATAAAAATTATTTTTGAGATTCTGGTTCCAAATGATTATAGGTAATGAGAATAATGTATTAAGTAAGAAACTAACGGTAGGTTGCCCTTGGAAAGCTCGGTTATTGGAAGTTTTGTATTTTGAAGCCAGGTCACCTTTTGTAATCGAACCAGTATTGTAGGCGAATGATACGACATATGGCAATAACTTAAACGCGGTTCTACTCAAAATTACCATAATAACCGAAAATAACCGAAACATATACAATCTGTGACAATAAATTTTATCCGTTCAAAATCGGTAAGGCTAACCATCAGGGATTTTCACGAAAAATCTAATAAAAATTATTTTTGAGATTCTGGTTCCAAATGATTATAGGTAATGAGAATAATGTATTAAGTAAGAAACTAACGGTAGGTTGCCCTTGCAAAGCTCGGTTATTGGAAGTTTTGTATTTTGAAGCCAGGTCACCTTTTGTAATCGAACCAGTATTGTAGGCGAATGATACGACATATGGCAATAACTTAAACGCGGTTCTACTCAAAATAACCATAATAACCGAAAACAACCGAAACATATACAATCTGTGAAAATAAATTTTATCCGTTCAAAATCGGTAAGGCACCATCAGGGATTTTCACGAAAAATCTAATAAAAATTATTTTTGAGATTCTGGTTCCAAATGATTATAGGTAATGAGAATAATGTATTAAGTAAGAAACTAACGGTAGGTTGCCCTTGGAAAGCTCGGTTATTGGAAGTTTTGTATTTTGAAGCCAGGTCAACTTTTGTAATCGAACCAGTATTGTAGGCGAATGATACGACATATGGCAATAACTTAAACGCGGTTCTACTCAAAATTACCATAATATCCGAAAATAACCGAAACATATACAATCTGTGACAATAAATTTTATCCGTTCAAAATCGGTAAGGCTAACCATCAGGGATTTTCACGAAAAATCTAATAAAAATTATTTTTGAGATTCTGGTTCCAAATGATTATAGGTAATGAGAATAATGTATTAAGTAAGAAACTAACGGTAGGTTGCCCTTGGAAAGCTCGGTTATTGGAAGTTTTGTATTTTGAAGCCAGGTCACCTTTTGTAATCGAACCAGTATTGTAGGCGAATGATACGACATATGGCAATAACTTAAACGCGGTTCTACTCAAAATTACCATAATAACCGAAAATAACCGAAACATATACAATCTGTGACAATAAATTTTATCCGTTCAAAATCGGTAAGGCACCATCAGGGATTTTCACGAAAAATCTAATAAAAATTATTTTTGAGATTCTGGTTCCAAATGATTATAGGTAATGAGAATAATGTATTAAGTAAGAAACTAACGGTAGGTTGCCCTTGGAAAGCTCGGTTATTGGAAGTTTTGTATTTTGAAGCCAGGTCACCTTTTGTAATCGAACCAGTATTGTAGGCGAATGATACGACATATGGCAATAACTTAAACGCGGTTCTACTCCAAATTACCATAATAACCGAAAATAACCGAAACATATACAATCTGTGAAAATAAATTTTATCCGTTCAAAATCGGTAAGGCTAACCATCAGGGATTTTCACGAAAAATCTAATAAAAATTATTTTTGAGATTCTGGTTCCAAATGATTATAGATAATGAGAATAATGTATTAAGTAAGAAACTAACGGTAGGTTGCCCTTGGAAAGCTCGGTTATTGGAAGTTTTGTATTTTGAAGCCAGGTCACCTTTTGTAATCGAACCAGTATTGTAGGCGAATGATACGACATATGGCAATAACTTAAACGCGGTTCTACTCCAAATTACCATAATAACCGAAAATAACCGAAACATATATAATCTGTGACAATAAATTTTATCCGTTCAAAATCGGTAAGGCTAACCATCAGGGATTTTCACGAAAAATCTAATAAAAATTATTTTTGAGATTCTGGTTCCAAATGATTATAGGTAATGAGAACAATGTATAAAGTAAGAAACTAACGGTAGGTTGCCCTTGGAAAGCTCGGTTATTGGAAGTTTTGTATTTTGAAGCCAGGTCACCTTTTGTAATCGAACCAGTATTGTAGGCGAATGATACGACATATGGCAATAACTTAAACGCGGTTCTACTCAAAATTACCATAATAACCGAAAACAACCGAAACATATACAATCTGTGAAAATAAATTTTATCCGTTCAAAATCAGTAATGCTAACCATCAGGGATTTTCACGAAAAATCTAATAAAAATTATTTTTGAGATTCTGGTTCCAAATGATTATAGGTAATGAGAATAATGTATTAAGTAAGAAACTAACGGTAGGTTGCCCTTGGAAAGCTCGGTTATTGGAAGTTTTGTATTTTGAAGCCAGGTCACCTTTTGTAATCGAACCAGTATTGTAGGCGAATGATACGACATATGGCAATAACTTAAACGCGGTCCTACTCAAAATTGCCATAATAACCGAAAATAACCGAAACATATACAATCTGTCAAAATAAATTTTATCCGTTCAAAATCGGTAAGGCTAACCATCAGGGATTTTCACGAAAAATCTAATAAAAATTATTTTTGAGATTCTGGTTCCAAATGATTATAGGTAATGAGAACAATGTACTAAGTAAGAAACTAACGGTAGGTTGCCCTTGGAAAGCTCGGTTATTGGAAGTTTTGTATTTTGAAGCCAGGGCACCTTTTGTAATCGAACCAGTATTGTAGGCGAATGATACGACATATGGCAATAACTTAAACGCGGTTCTACTCAAAATTACCATAATAACCGAAAATAACCGAAACATATACAATCTGTGACAATAAATTTTATCCGTTCAAAATCGGTAAGACTAACCATCAGGGATTTTCACGAAAAATCTAATAAAAATTATTTTTGAGATTCTGGTAATGAGAATAATGTATTAAGTAAGAAACTAACAGTAGGTTGCCCTTGGAAAGCTCGGTTATTGGAAGTTTTGTATTTTGAAGCCAGGTCACCTTTTGTAATCGAACCAGTATTGTAGGCGAATGATACGACATATGGCAATAACTTAAACGCGGTTCTACTCAAAATTACCATAATAACCGAAAATAACCGAAACATATACAATCTGTGACAATAAATTTTATCCGTTCAAAATCGGTAAGGCTAACCATCAGGGATTTTCACGAAAAATCTAATAAAAATTATTTTTGAGATTCTGGTTCCAAATGATTATAGGTAATGAGAATAATGTATTAAGTAAGAAACTAACGGTAGGTTGCCCTTGGAAAGCTCGGTTATTGGAAGTTTTGTATTTTGAAGCCAGGTCACCTTTTGTAATCGAACCAGTATTGTAGGCGAATGATACGACATATGGCAATAACTTAAACGCGGTTCTACTCAAAATTACCATAATAACCGAAAATAACCGAAACATATACAATCTGTGACAATAAATTTTATCCGTTCAAAATCGGTAAGGCTAACCATCAGGGATTTTCACGAAAAATCTAATAAAAATTATTTTTGAGATTCTGGTTCCAAATGATTATAGGTAATGAGAATAATGTATTAAGTAAGAAACTAACGGTAGGTTGCCCTTGGAAAGCTCGGTTATTGGAAGTTTTGTATTTTGAAGCCAGGTCACCTTTTGTAATCGAACCAGTATTGTAGGCGAATGATACGACATATGGCAATAACTTAAACGCGGTTCTGCTCAAAATTACCATAATATCCGAAAATAACCGAAACATATACAATCTGTGACAATAAATTTTATCCGTTCAAAATCGGTAAGGCTAACCATCAGGGATTTTCACGAAAAATCTAATAAAAATTATTTTTGAGATTCTGGTTCCAAATGATTATAGGTAATGAGAATAATGTATTAAGTAAGAAACTAACGGTAGGTTGCCCTTGGAAAGCTCGGTTATTGGAAGTTTTGTATTTTGAAGCCAGGTCACCTCTTGTAATCGAACCAGTATTGTAGGCGAATGATACGACATATGGCAATAACTTAAACGCGGTTCTACTCAAAATTACCATAATAACCGAAAATAACCGAAACATATACAATCTGTGACAATAAATTTTATCCGTTCAAAATCGGTAAGGCTAACCATCAGGGATTTTCACGAAAAATCTAATAAAAATTATTTTTGAGATTCTGGTTCCAAATGATTATAGGTAATGAGAATAATGTATTAAGTAAGAAACTAACAGTAGGTTGCCCTTGGAAAGCTCGGTTATTGGAAGTTTTGTATTTTGAAGCCAGGTCACCTTTTGTAATCGAACCAGTATTGTAGGCGAATGATACGACATATGGCAATAACTTAAACGCGGTTCTACTCAAAATAGGTAATGAGAATAATGTATTAAGTAAGAAACTAACGGTAGGTTGCCCTTGGAAAGCTCGGTTATTGGAAGTTTTGTATTTTGAAGCCAGGTCACCTTTTGTAATCGAACCAGTATTGTAGGCGAATGATACGACATATGGCAATAACTTAAACGCGGTTCTACTCAAAATTACCATAATAACCGAAAATAACCGAAACATATACAATCTGTGACAATAAATTTTATCCGTTCAAAATCGGTAAGGCTAACCATCAGGGATTTTCACGAAAAATCTAATAAAAATTATTTTTGAGATTCTGGTTCCAAATGATTTTAGGTAATGAGAATAATGTATTAAGTAAGAAACTAACAGTAGGTTGCCCTTGGAAAGCTCGGTTATTGGAAGTTTTGTATTTTGAAGCCAGGTCACCTCTTGTAATCGAACCAGTATTGTAGGCGAATGATACGACATATGGCAATAACTTAAACGCGGTTCTACTCAAAATTACCATAATAACCGAAAATAACCGAAACATATACAATCTGTGACAATAAATTTTATCCGTTCAAAATCGGTAAGGCTAACCATCAGGGATTTTCACGAAAAATCTAATAAAAATTATTTTTGAGATTCTGGTTCCAAATGATTATAGGTAATGAGAATAATGTATTAAGTAAGAAACTAACAGTAGGTTGCCCTTGGAAAGCTCGGTTATTGGAAGTTTTGTATTTTGAAGCCAGGTCACCTTTTGTAATCGAACCAGTATTGTAGGCGAATGATACGACATATGGCAATAACTTAAACGCGGTTCTACTCAAAATTACCATAATAACCGAAAATAACCGAAACATATACAATCTGTGACAATAAATTTTATCCGTTCAAAATCGGTAAGGCTAACCATCAGGGATTTTCACGAAAAATCTAATAAAAATTATTTTTGAGATTCTGGTTCCAAATGATTATAGGTAATGAGAATAATGTATTAAGTAAGAAACTAACGGTAGGTTGCCCTTGGAAAGCTCGGTTATTGGAAGTTTTGTATTTTGAAGCCAGGTCACCTTTTGTAATCGAACCAGTATTGTAGGCGAATGATACGACATATGGCAATAACTTAAACGCGGTTCTACTCAAAATTACCATAATAACCGAAAATAACCGAAACATATACAATCTGTGACAATAAATTTTATCCGTTCAAAATCGGTAAGGCTAACCATCAGGGATTTTCACGAAAAATCTAATAAAAATTATTTTTGAGATTCTGGTTCCAAATGATTTTAGGTAATGAGAATAATGTATTAAGTAAGAAACTAACAGTAGGTTGCCCTTGGAAAGCTCGGTTATTGGAAGTTTTGTATTTTGAAGCCAGGTCACCTTTTGTAATCGAACCAGTATTGTAGGCGAATGATACGACATATGGCAATAACTTAAACGCGGTTCTACTCAAAATAGGTAATGAGAATAATGTATTAAGTAAGAAACTAACGGTAGGTTGCCCTTGGAAAGCTCGGTTATTGGAAGTTTTGTATTTTGAAGCCAGGTCACCTTTTGTAATCGAACCAGTATTGTAGGCGAATGATACGACATATGGCAATAACTTAAACGCGGTTCTACTCAAAATAGGTAATGAGAATAATGTATTAAGTAAGAAACTAACGGTAGGTTGCCCTTGGAAAGCTCGGTTATTGGAAGTTTTGTATTTTGAAGCCAGGTCACCTTTTGTAATCGAACCAGTATTGTAGGCGAATGATACGACATATGGCAATAACTTAAACGCGGTTCTACTCAAAATTACCATAATAACCGAAAATAACCGAAACATATACAATCTGTGACAATAAATTTTATCCGTTCAAAATCGGTAAGGCTAACCATCAGGGATTTTCACGAAAAATCTAATAAAAATTATTTTTGAGATTCTGGTTCCAAATGATTTTAGGTAATGAGAATAATGTATTAAGTAAGAAACTAACGGTAGGTTGCCCTTGGAAAGCTCGGTTATTGGAAGTTTTGTATTTTGAAGCCAGGTCACCTTTTGTAATCGAACCAGTATTGTAGGCGAATGATACGACATATGGCAATAACTTAAACGCGGTTCTACTCAAAATAGGTAATGAGAATAATGTATTAAGTAAGAAACTAACGGTAGGTTGCCCTTGGAAAGCTCGGTTATTGGAAGTTTTGTATTTTGAAGCCAGGTCACCTTTTGTAATCGAACCAGTATTGTAGGCGAATGATACGACATATGGCAATAACTTAAACGCGGTTCTACTCAAAATAGGTAATGAGAATAATGTATTAAGTAAGAAACTAACGGTAGGTTGCCCTTGGAAAGCTCGGTTATTGGAAGTTTTGTATTTTGAAGCCAGGTCACCTCTTGTAATCGAACCAGTATTGTAGGCGAATGATACGACATATGGCAATAACTTAAACGCGGTTCTACTCAAAATTACCATAATAACCGAAAATAACCGAAACATATACAATCTGTGACAATAAATTTTATCCGTTCAAAATCGGTAAGGCTAACCATCAGGGATTTTCACGAAAAATCTAATAAAAATTATTTTTGAGATTCTGGTTCCAAATGATTATAGGTAATGAGAATAATGTATTAAGTAAGAAACTAACGGTAGGTTGCCCTTGGAAAGCTCGGTTATTGGAAGTTTTGTATTTTGAAGCCAGGTCACCTTTTGTAATCGAACCAGTATTGTAGGCGAATGATACGACATATGGCAATAACTTAAACGCGGTTCTACTCAAAATTACCATAATAACCGAAAATAACCGAAACATATATAATCTGTGACAATAAATTTTATCCGTTCAAAATCGGTAAGGCTAACCATCAGGGATTTTCACGAAAAATCTAATAAAAATTATTTTTGAGATTCTGGTTCCAAATGATTATAGGTAATGAGAATAATGTATTAAGTAAGAAACTAACGGTAGGTTGCCCTTGGAAAGCTCGGTTATTGGAAGTTTTGTATTTTGAAGCCAGGTCACCTTTTGTAATCGAACCAGTATTGTAGGCGAATGATACGACATATGGCAATAACTTAAACGCGGTTCTACTCAAAATAGGTAATGAGAATAATGTATTAAGTAAGAAACTAACGGTAGGTTGCCCTTGGAAAGCTCGGTTATTGGAAGTTTTGTATTTTGAAGCCAGGTCACCTTTTGTAATCGAACCAGTATTGTAGGCGAATGATACGACATATGGCAATAACTTAAACGCGGTTCTACTCAAAATAGGTAATGAGAATAATGTATTAAGTAAGAAACTAACGGTAGGTTGCCCTTGGAAAGCTCGGTTATTGGAAGTTTTGTATTTTGAAGCCAGGTCACCTCTTGTAATCGAACCAGTATTGTAGGCGAATGATACGACATATGGCAATAACTTAAACGCGGTTCTACTCAAAATTACCATAATAACCGAAAATAACCGAAACATATACAATCTGTGACAATAAATTTTATCCGTTCAAAATCGGTAAGGCTAACCATCAGGGATTTTCACGAAAAATCTAATAAAAATTATTTTTGAGATTCTGGTTCCAAATGATTATAGGTAATGAGAATAATGTATTAAGTAAGAAACTAACGGTAGGTTGCCCTTGGAAAGCTCGGTTATTGGAAGTTTTGTATTTTGAAGCCAGGTCACCTTTTGTAATCGAACCAGTATTGTAGGCGAATGATACGACATATGGCAATAACTTAAACGCGGTTCTACTCAAAATAGGTAATGAGAATAATGTATTAAGTAAGAAACTAACGGTAGGTTGCCCTTGGAAAGCTCGGTTATTGGAAGTTTTGTATTTTGAAGCCAGGTCACCTCTTGTAATCGAACCAGTATTGTAGGCGAATGATACGACATATGGCAATAACTTAAACGCGGTTCTACTCAAAATTACCATAATAACCGAAAATAACCGAAACATATACAATCTGTGACAATAAATTTTATCCGTTCAAAATCGGTAAGGCTAACCATCAGGGATTTTCACGAAAAATCTAATAAAAATTATTTTTGAGATTCTGGTTCCAAATGATTATAGGTAATGAGAATAATGTATTAAGTAAGAAACTAACGGTAGGTTGCCCTTGGAAAGCTCGGTTATTGGAAGTTTTGTATTTTGAAGCCAGGTCACCTTTTGTAATCGAACCAGTATTGTAGGCGAATGATACGACATATGGCAATAACTTAAACGCGGTTCTACTCAAAATAGGTAATGAGAATAATGTATTAAGTAAGAAACTAACGGTAGGTTGCCCTTGGAAAGCTCGGTTATTGGAAGTTTTGTATTTTGAAGCCAGGTCACCTCTTGTAATCGAACCAGTATTGTAGGCGAATGATACGACATATGGCAATAACTTAAACGCGGTTCTACTCAAAATTACCATAATAACCGAAAATAACCGAAACATATACAATCTGTGACAATAAATTTTATCCGTTCAAAATCGGTAAGGCTAACCATCAGGGATTTTCACGAAAAATCTAATAAAAATTATTTTTGAGATTCTGGTTCCAAATGATTATAGGTAATGAGAATAATGTATTAAGTAAGAAACTAACGGTAGGTTGCCCTTGGAAAGCTCGGTTATTGGAAGTTTTGTATTTTGAAGCCAGGTCACCTTTTGTAATCGAACCAGTATTGTAGGCGAATGATACGACATATGGCAATAACTTAAACGCGGTTCTACTCAAAATAGGTAATGAGAATAATGTATTAAGTAAGAAACTAACGGTAGGTTGCCCTTGGAAAGCTCGGTTATTGGAAGTTTTGTATTTTGAAGCCAGGTCACCTCTTGTAATCGAACCAGTATTGTAGGCGAATGATACGACATATGGCAATAACTTAAACGCGGTTCTACTCAAAATTACCATAATAACCGAAAATAACCGAAACATATACAATCTGTGACAATAAATTTTATCCGTTCAAAATCGGTAAGGCTAACCATCAGGGATTTTCACGAAAAATCTAATCGAACCAGTATTGTAGGCGAATGATACGACATATGGCAATAACTTAAACGCGGTTCTACTCAAAATTACCATAATAACCGAAAATAACCGAAACATATACAATCTGTGACAATAAATTTTATCCGTTCAAAATCGGTAAGGCTAACCATCAGGGATTTTCACGAAAAATCTAATAAAAATTATTTTTGAGATTCTGGTTCCAAATGATTTTAGGTAATGAGAATAATGTATTAAGTAAGAAACTAACAGTAGGTTGCCCTTGGAAAGCTCGGTTATTGGAAGTTTTGTATTTTGAAGCCAGGTCACCTTTTGTAATCGAACCAGTATTGTAGCCGAATGATACGACATATGGCAATAACTTAAACGCGGTTCTACTCAAAATTACCATAATAACCGAAAATAACCGAAACATATACAATCTGTGACAATAAATTTTATCCGTTCAAAATCGGTAAGGCTAACCATCAGGGATTTTCACGAAAAATCTAATAAAAATTATTTTTGAGATTCTGGTTCCAAATGATTATAGGTAATGAGAATAATGTATTAAGTAAGAAACTAACGGTAGGTTGCCCTTGGAAAGCTCGGTTATTGGAAGTTTTGTATTTTGAAGCCAGGTCACCTTTTGTAATCGAACCAGTATTGTAGGCGAATGATACGACATATGGCAATAACTTAAACGCGGTTCTACTCAAAATAGGTAATGAGAATAATGTATTAAGTAAGAAACTAACGGTAGGTTGCCCTTGGAAAGCTCGGTTATTGGAAGTTTTGTATTTTGAAGCCAGGTCACCTTTTGTAATCGAACCAGTATTGTAGGCGAATGATACGACATATGGCAATAACTTAAACGCGGTTCTACTCAAAATTACCATAATAACCGAAAATAACCGAAACATATACAATCTGTGACAATAAATTTTATCCGTTCAAAATCGGTAAGGCTAACCATCAGGGATTTTCACGAAAAATCTAATAAAAATTATTTTTGAGATTCTGGTTCCAAATGATTATAGGTAATGAGAATAATGTATTAAGTAAGAAACTAACGGTAGGTTGCCCTTGGAAAGCTCGGTTATTGGAAGTTTTGTATTTTGAAGCCAGGTCACCTTTTGTAATCGAACCAGTATTGTAGGCGAATGATACGACATATGGCAATAACTTAAACGCGGTTCTACTCAAAATTACCATAATAACCGAAAATAACCGAAACATATACAATCTGTGACAATAAATTTTATCCGTTCAAAATCGGTAAGGCTAACCATCAGGGATTTTCACGAAAAATCTAATAAAAATTATTTTTGAGATTCTGGTTCCAAATGATTTTAGGTAATGAGAATAATGTATTAAGTAAGAAACTAACAGTAGGTTGCCCTTGGAAAGCTCGGTTATTGGAAGTTTTGTATTTTGAAGCCAGGTCACCTCTTGTAATCGAACCAGTATTGTAGGCGAATGATACGACATATGACAATAACTTAAACGCGGTTCTACTCAAAATTACCATAATAACCGAAAATAACCGAAACATATACAATCTGTGACAATAAATTTTATCCGTTCAAAATCGGTAAGGATAACCATCAGGGATTTTCACGAAAAATCTAATAAAAATTATTTTTGAGATTCTGGTTCCAAATGATTATAGGTAATGAGAATAATGTATTAAGTAAGAAACTAACGGTAGGTTGCCCTTGGAAAGCTCGGTTATTGGAAGTTTTGTATTTTGAAGCCAGGTCACCTTTTGTAATCGAACCAGTATTGTAGGCGAATGATACGACATATGGCAATAACTTAAACGCGGTTCTACTCAAAATTACCATAATAACCGAAAATAACCGAAACATATACAATCTGTGACAATAAATTTTATCCGTTCAAAATCGGTAAGGCTAACCATCAGGGATTTTCACGAAAAATCTAATCGAACCAGTATTGTAGGCGAATGATACGACATATGGCAATAACTTAAACGCGGTTCTACTCAAAATAGGTAATGAGAATAATGTATTAAGTAAGAAACTAACGGTAGGTTGCCCTTGGAAAGCTCGGTTATTGGAAGTTTTGTATTTTGAAGCCAGGTCACCTCTTGTAATCGAACCAGTATTGTAGGCGAATGATACGACATATGGCAATAACTTAAACGCGGTTCTACTCAAAATTACCATAATAACCGAAAATAACCGAAACATATATAATCTGTGACAATAAATTTTATCCGTTCAAAATCGGTAAGGCTAACCATCAGGGATTTTCACGAAAAATCTAATAAAAATTATTTTTGAGATTCTGGTTCCAAATGATTATAGGTAATGAGAATAATGTATTAAGTAAGAAACTAACGGTAGGTTGCCCTTGGAAAGCTCGGTTATTGGAAGTTTTGTATTTTGAAGCCAGGTCACCTTTTGTAATCGAACCAGTATTGTAGGCGAATGATACGACATATGGCAATAACTTAAACGCGGTTCTACTCAAAATTACCATAATAACCGAAAATAACCGAAACATATACAATCTGTGACAATAAATTTTATCCGTTCAAAATCGGTAAGGCTAACCATCAGGGATTTTCACGAAAAATCTAATAAAAATTATTTTTGAGATTCTGGTTCCAAATGATTATAGGTAATGAGAATAATGTATTAAGTAAGAAACTAACGGTAGGTTGCCCTTGGAAAGCTCGGTTATTGGAAGTTTTGTATTTTGAAGCCAGGTCACCTTTTGTAATCGAACCAGTATTGTAGGCGAATGATACGACATATGGCAATAACTTAAACGCGGTTCTACTCAAAATAGGTAATGAGAATAATGTATTAAGTAAGAAACTAACGGTAGGTTGCCCTTGGAAAGCTCGGTTATTGGAAGTTTTGTATTTTGAAGCCAGGTCACCTTTTGTAATCGAACCAGTATTGTAGGCGAATGATACGACATATGGCAATAACTTAAACGCGGTTCTACTCAAAATTACCATAATAACCGAAAATAACCGAAACATATACAATCTGTGACAATAAATTTTATCCGTTCAAAATCGGTAAGGCTAACCATCAGGGATTTTCACGAAAAATCTAATAAAAATTATTTTTGAGATTCTGGTTCCAAATGATTTTAGGTAATGAGAATAATGTATTAAGTAAGAAACTAACAGTAGGTTGCCCTTGGAAAGCTCGGTTATTGGAAGTTTTGTATTTTGAAGCCAGGTCACCTCTTGTAATCGAACCAGTATTGTAGGCGAATGATTCGACATATGGCAATAACTTAAACGCGGTTCTACTCAAAATAGGTAATGAGAATAATGTATTAAGTAAGAAACTAACGGTAGGTTGCCCTTGGAAAGCTCGGTTATTGGAAGTTTTGTATTTTGAAGCCAGGTCACCTTTTGTAATCGAACCAGTATTGTAGGCGAATGATACGACATATGGCAATAACTTAAACGCGGTTCTACTCAAAATTACCATAATAACCGAAAATAACCGAAACATATACAATCTGTGACAATAAATTTTATCCGTTCAAAATCGGTAAGGCTAACCATCAGGGATTTTCACGAAAAATCTAATAAAAATTATTTTTGAGATTCTGGTTCCAAATGATTTTAGGTAATGAGAATAATGTATTAAGTAAGAAACTAACAGTAGGTTGCCCTTGGAAAGCTCGGTTATTGGAAGTTTTGTATTTTGAAGCCAGGTCACCTTTTGTAATCGAACCAGTATTGTAGGCGAATGATACGACATATGGCAATAACTTAAACGCGGTTCTACTCAAAATTACCATAATAACCGAAAATAACCGAAACATATACAATCTGTGACAATAAATTTTATCCGTTCAAAATCGGTAAGGCTAACCATCAGGGATTTTCACGAAAAATCTAATAAAAATTATTTTTGAGATTCTGGTTCCAAATGATTATAGGTAATGAGAATAATGTATTAAGTAAGAAACTAACGGTAGGTTGCCCTTGGAAAGCTCGGTTATTGGAAGTTTTGTATTTTGAAGCCAGGTCACCTTTTGTAATCGAACCAGTATTGTAGGCGAATGATACGACATATGGCAATAACTTAAACGCGGTTCTACTCAAAATAGGTAATGAGAATAATGTATTAAGTAAGAAACTAACGGTAGGTTGCCCTTGGAAAGCTCGGTTATTGGAAGTTTTGTATTTTGAAGCCAGGTCACCTTTTGTAATCGAACCAGTATTGTAGGCGAATGATACGACATATGGCAATAACTTAAACGCGGTTCTACTCAAAATTACCATAATAACCGAAAATAACCGAAACATATACAATCTGTGACAATAAATTTTATCCGTTCAAAATCGGTAAGGCTAACCATCAGGGATTTTCACGAAAAATCTAATAAAAATTATTTTTGAGATTCTGGTTCCAAATGATTATAGGTAATGAGAATAATGTATTAAGTAAGAAACTAACGGTAGGTTGCCCTTGGAAAGCTCGGTTATTGGAAGTTTTGTATTTTGAAGCCAGGTCACCTTTTGTAATCGAACCAGTATTGTAGGCGAATGATACGACATATGGCAATAACTTAAACGCGGTTCTACTCAAAATTACCATAATAACCGAAAATAACCGAAACATATACAATCTGTGACAATAAATTTTATCCGTTCAAAATCGGTAAGGCTAACCATCAGGGATTTTCACGAAAAATCTAATAAAAATTATTTTTGAGATTCTGGTTCCAAATGATTTTAGGTAATGAGAATAATGTATTAAGTAAGAAACTAACAGTAGGTTGCCCTTGGAAAGCTCGGTTATTGGAAGTTTTGTATTTTGAAGCCAGGTCACCTCTTGTAATCGAACCAGTATTGTAGGCGAATGATACGACATATGGCAATAACTTAAACGCGGTTCTACTCAAAATAGGTAATGAGAATAATGTATTAAGTAAGAAACTAACGGTAGGTTGCCCTTGGAAAGCTCGGTTATTGGAAGTTTTGTATTTTGAAGCCAGGTCACCTCTTGTAATCGAACCAGTATTGTAGGCGAATGATACGACATATGGCAATAACTTAAACGCGGTTCTACTCAAAATTACCATAATAACCGAAAATAACCGAAACATATACAATCTGTGACAATAAATTTTATCCGTTCAAAATCGGTAAGGCTAACCATCAGGGATTTTCACGAAAAATCTAATAAAAATTATTTTTGAGATTCTGGTTCCAAATGATTATAGGTAATGAGAATAATGTATTAAGTAAGAAACTAACGGTAGGTTGCCCTTGGAAAGCTCGGTTATTGGAAGTTTTGTATTTTGAAGCCAGGTCACCTTTTGTAATCGAACCAGTATTGTAGGCGAATGATACGACATATGGCAATAACTTAAACGCGGTTCTACTCAAAATAGGTAATGAGAATAATGTATTAAGTAAGAAACTAACGGTAGGTTGCCCTTGGAAAGCTCGGTTATTGGAAGTTTTGTATTTTGAAGCCAGGTCACCTCTTGTAATCGAACCAGTATTGTAGGCGAATGATACGACATATGGCAATAACTTAAACGCGGTTCTACTCAAAATTACCATAATAACCGAAAATAACCGAAACATATACAATCTGTGACAATAAATTTTATCCGTTCAAAATCGGTAAGGCTAACCATCAGGGATTTTCACGAAAAATCTAATAAAAATTATTTTTGAGATTCTGGTTCCAAATGATTATAGGTAATGAGAATAATGTATTAAGTAAGAAACTAACGGTAGGTTGCCCTTGGAAAGCTCGGTTATTGGAAGTTTTGTATTTTGAAGCCAGGTCACCTTTTGTAATCGAACCAGTATTGTAGGCGAATGATACGACATATGGCAATAACTTAAACGCGGTTCTACTCAAAATAGGTAATGAGAATAATGTATTAAGTAAGAAACTAACGGTAGGTTGCCCTTGGAAAGCTCGGTTATTGGAAGTTTTGTATTTTGAAGCCAGGTCACCTCTTGTAATCGAACCAGTATTGTAGGCGAATGATACGACATATGGCAATAACTTAAACGCGGTTCTACTCAAAATTACCATAATAACCGAAAATAACCGAAACATATACAATCTGTGACAATAAATTTTATCCGTTCAAAATCGGTAAGGCTAACCATCAGGGATTTTCACGAAAAATCTAATCGAACCAGTATTGTAGGCGAATGATACGACATATGGCAATAACTTAAACGCGGTTCTACTCAAAATTACCATAATAACCGAAAATAACCGAAACATATACAATCTGTGACAATAAATTTTATCCGTTCAAAATCGGTAAGGCTATCAGGGATTTTCACGAAAAATCTAATAAAAATTATTTTTGAGATTCTGGTTCCAAATGATTTTAGGTAATGAGAATAATGTATTAAGTAAGAAACTAACAGTAGGTTGCCCTTGGAAAGCTCGGTTATTGGAAGTTTTGTATTTTGAAGCCAGGTCACCTCTTGTAATCGAACCAGTATTGTAGGCGAATGATACGACATATGACAATAACTTAAACGCGGTTCTACTCAAAATTACCATAATAACCGAAAATAACCGAAACATATACAATCTGTGACAATAAATTTTATCCGTTCAAAATCGGTAAGGATAACCATCAGGGATTTTCACGAAAAATCTAATAAAAATTATTTTTGAGATTCTGGTTCCAAATGATTATAGGTAATGAGAATAATGTATTAAGTAAGAAACTAACGGTAGGTTGCCCTTGGAAAGCTCGGTTATTGGAAGTTTTGTATTTTGAAGCCAGGTCACCTTTTGTAATCGAACCAGTATTGTAGGCGAATGATACGACATATGGCAATAACTTAAACGCGGTTCTACTCAAAATTACCATAATAACCGAAAATAACCGAAACATATACAATCTGTGACAATAAATTTTATCCGTTCAAAATCGGTAAGGCTAACCATCGGGGATTTTCACGAAAAATCTAATAAAAATTATTTTTGAGATTCTGGTTCCAAATGATTATAGGTAATGAGAATAATGTATTAAGTAAGAAACTAACGGTAGGTTGCCCTTGGAAAGCTCGGTTATTGGAAGTTTTGTATTTTGAAGCCAGGTCACCTTTTGTAATCGAACCAGTATTGTAGGCGAATGATACGACATATGGCAATAACTTAAACGCGGTTCTACTCAAAATTACCATAATATCCGAAAATAACCGAAACATATACAATCTGTGACAATAAATTTTATCCGTTCAAAATCGGTAAGGCTAACCATCAGGGATTTTCACGAAAAATCTAATAAAAATTATTTTTGAGATTCTGGTTCCAAATGATTATAGGTAATGAGAATAATGTATTAAGTAAGAAACTAACGGTAGGTTGCCCTTGGAAAGCTCGGTTATTGGAAGTTTTGTATTTTGAAGCCAGGTCAGCTTTTGTAATCGAACCAGTATTGTAGGCGAATGATACGACATATGGCAATAACTTAAACGCGGTTCTACTCAAAATAGGTAATGAGAATAATGTATTAAGTAAGAAACTAACGGTAGGTTGCCCTTGGAAAGCTCGGTTATTGGAAGTTTTGTATTTTGAAGCCAGGTCACCTCTTGTAATCGAACCAGTATTGTAGGCGAATGATACGACATATGGCAATAACTTAAACGCGGTTCTACTCAAAATTACCATAATAACCGAAAATAACCGAAACATATACAATCTGTGACAATAAATTTTATCCGTTCAAAATCGGTAAGGCTAACCATCAGGGATTTTCACGAAAAATCTAATAAAAATTATTTTTGAGATTCTGGTTCCAAATGATTTTAGGTAATGAGAATAATGTATTAAGTAAGAAACTAACAGTAGGTTGCCCTTGGAAAGCTCGGTTATTGGAAGTTTTGTATTTTGAAGCCAGGTCACCTTTTGTAATCGAACCAGTATTGTAGGCGAATGATACGACATATGGCAATAACTTAAACGCGGTTCTACTCAAAATTACCATAATAACCGAAAATAACCGAAACATATACAATCTGTGAAAATAAATTTTATCCGTTCAAAATCGGTAAGGCTAACCATCAGGGATTTTCACGAAAAATCTAATAAAAATTATTTTTGAGATTCTGGTTCCAAATGATTTTAGGTAATGAGAATAATGTATTAAGTAAGAAACTAACAGTAGGTTGCCCTTGGAAAGCTCGGTTATTGGAAGTTTTGTATTTTGAAGCCAGGTCACCTCTTGTAATCGAACCAGTATTGTAGGCGAATGATACGACATATGACAATAACTTAAACGCGGTTCTACTCAAAATTACCATAATAACCGAAAATAACCGAAACATATACAATCTGTGACAATAAATTTTATCCGTTCAAAATCGGTAAGGATAACCATCAGGGATTTTCACGAAAAATCTAATAAAAATTATTTTTGAGATTCTGGTTCCAAATGATTTTAGGTAATGAGAATAATGTATTAAGTAAGAAACTAACAGTAGGTTGCCCTTGGAAAGCTCGGTTATTGGAAGTTTTGTATTTTGAAGCCAGGTCACCTCTTGTAATCGAACCAGTATTGTAGGCGAATGATACGACATATGACAATAACTTAAACGCGGTTCTACTCAAAATTACCATAATAACCGAAAATAACCGAAACATATACAATCTGTGACAATAAATTTTATCCGTTCAAAATCGGTAAGGATAACCATCAGGGATTTTCACGAAAAATCTAATAAAAATTATTTTTGAGATTCTGGTTCCAAATGATTATAGGTAATGAGAATAATGTATTAAGTAAGAAACTAACGGTAGGTTGCCCTTGGAAAGCTCGGTTATTGGAAGTTTTGTATTTTGAAGCCAGGTCACCTTTTGTAATCGAACCAGTATTGTAGGCGAATGATACGACATATGGCAATAACTTAAACGCGGTTCTACTCAAAATTACCATAATAACCGAAAATAACCGAAACATATACAATCTGTGACAATAAATTTTATCCGTTCAAAATCGGTAAGGCTAACCATCGGGGATTTTCACGAAAAATCTAATAAAAATTATTTTTGAGATTCTGGTTCCAAATGATTATAGGTAATGAGAATAATGTATTAAGTAAGAAACTAACGGTAGGTTGCCCTTGGAAAGCTCGGTTATTGGAAGTTTTGTATTTTGAAGCCAGGTCACCTTTTGTAATCGAACCAGTATTGTAGGCGAATGATACGACATATGGCAATAACTTAAACGCGGTTCTACTCAAAATTACCATAATATCCGAAAATAACCGAAACATATACAATCTGTGACAATAAATTTTATCCGTTCAAAATCGGTAAGGCTAACCATCAGGGATTTTCACGAAAAATCTAATAAAAATTATTTTTGAGATTCTGGTTCCAAATGATTATAGGTAATGAGAATAATGTATTAAGTAAGAAACTAACGGTAGGTTGCCCTTGGAAAGCTCGGTTATTGGAAGTTTTGTATTTTGAAGCCAGGTCAGCTTTTGTAATCGAACCAGTATTGTAGGCGAATGATACGACATATGGCAATAACTTAAACGCGGTTCTACTCAAAATAGGTAATGAGAATAATGTATTAAGTAAGAAACTAACGGTAGGTTGCCCTTGGAAAGCTCGGTTATTGGAAGTTTTGTATTTTGAAGCCAGGTCACCTCTTGTAATCGAACCAGTATTGTAGGCGAATGATACGACATATGGCAATAACTTAAACGCGGTTCTACTCAAAATTACCATAATAACCGAAAATAACCGAAACATATACAATCTGTGACAATAAATTTTATCCGTTCAAAATCGGTAAGGCTAACCATCAGGGATTTTCACGAAAAATCTAATAAAAATTATTTTTGAGATTCTGGTTCCAAATGATTTTAGGTAATGAGAATAATGTATTAAGTAAGAAACTAACAGTAGGTTGCCCTTGGAAAGCTCGGTTATTGGAAGTTTTGTATTTTGAAGCCAGGTCACCTTTTGTAATCGAACCAGTATTGTAGGCGAATGATACGACATATGGCAATAACTTAAACGCGGTTCTACTCAAAATTACCATAATAACCGAAAATAACCGAAACATATACAATCTGTGAAAATAAATTTTATCCGTTCAAAATCGGTAAGGCTAACTAACCATCAGGGATTTTCACGAAAAATCTAATAAAAATTATTTTTGAGATTCTGGTTCCAAATGATTTTAGGTAATGAGAATAATGTATTAAGTAAGAAACTAACAGTAGGTTGCCCTTGGAAAGCTCGGTTATTGGAAGTTTTGTATTTTGAAGCCAGGTCACCTTTTGTAATCGAACCAGTATTGTAGGCGAATGATACGACATATGGCAATAACTTAAACGTGGTTCTACTCAAAATTACCATAATATCCGAAAATAACCGAAACATATACAATCTGTGACAATAAATTTTATCCGTTCAAAATCGGTAAGGCTAACCATCAGGGATTTTCACGAGAAATCTAATAAAAATTATGTTTGAGATTCTGGTTCCAAATGATTATAGGTAATGAGAATAATGTATTAAGTAAGAAACTAACGGTAGGTTGCCCTTGCAAAGCTCGGTTATTGGAAGTTTTGTATTTTGAAGCCAGGTCACCTTTTGTAATCGAACCAGTATTGTAGGCGAATGATACGACATATGGCAATAACTTAAACGCGGTTCTACTCAAAATTACCATAATAACCGATAACAACCGAAACATATACAATCTGTGACAATAAATTTTATCCGTTCAAAATCAGTAAGGCTAACCATCAGGGATTTTCACGAAAAATCTAATAAAAATTATTTTTGAGATTCTGGTTCCAAATGATTATAGGTAATGAGAACAATGTATTAAGTAAGAAACTAACGGTAGGTTGCCCTTGGAAAGCTCGGTTATTGGAAGTTTTGTATTTTGAAGCCAGGTCACCTTTTGTAATCGAACCAGTATTGTAGGCGAATGATACGACATATGGCAATAACTTAAACGCGGTTCTACTCAAAATTACCATAATAACCGAAAATAACCGAGACATATACAATCTGTGAAAATAAATTTTATCCGTTCAAAATCGGTAAGGCTAACCATCAGGGATTTTCACGAAAAATCTAATAAAAATTATTTTTGAGTTTCTGGTTCCAAATGATTATAGGTAATGAGAATAATGTATTAAGTAAGAAACTAACGGTAGGTTGCCCTTGGAAAGCTCGGTTATTGGAAGTTTTGTATTTTGAAGCCAGGTCACCTTTTGTAATCGAACCAGTATTGTAGGCGAATGATACGACATATGGCAATAACTTAAACGCGGTTCTACTCAAAATTACCATAATAACCGAAAATAACCGAAACATATACAATCTGTGACAATAAATTTTATCCGTTCAAAATCGGTAAGGCTAACCATCAGGGATTTTCACGAAAAATCTAATAAAAATTATTTTTGAGATTCAGGATGAAAAAGGAAAAAAGGGAAAGAGAATAATGTATTAAGTAAGAAACTAACGGTAGGTTGCCCTTGGAAAGCTCGGTTATTGGAAGTTTTGTATTTTGAAGTCAGGTCACCTTTTGTAATCGAACCAGTATTGTAGGCGAATGATACGACATATGGCAATAACTTAAACGCGGTTCTACTCAAAATAACCATAATATCCGAAAATAACCGAAACATATACAATCTGCGACAATAAGTTTTATCCGTTCAAAATCGGTAAGGCTAACCATCAGGGATTTTCACGAAAAATCTAATAAAAATTATTTTTGAGATTTTGGTAATGAGAATAATGTATTAAGTAAGAAACTAACGGTAGGTTGCCCTTGCAAAGCTCGGTTATTGGAAGTTTTGTATTTTGAAGCCAGGTCACCTTTTGTAATCGAACCAGTATTGTAGGCGAATGATACGACATATGGCAATAACTTAAACGCGGTTCTACTCAAAATTACCATAATAACCGAAAATAACCGGTTCTACTCAAAATTATCATAATAACCGGTAGGTTGCCCTTGGAAAGCTCGGTTATTGGAAGTTTTGTATTTTGAAGCCAGGTCACCTTTTGTAATTGAACCAGTATTGTAGGCGAATGATACGACATATGGCAATAACTTAAACGCGGTTCTACTCAAAATTACCATAATATCCGAAAATAACCGAAACATATACAATCTGCGACAATAAATTTTATCCGTTCAAAATCGGTAAGGCTAACCATCAGGGATTTTCACGAGAAATCTAATAAAAATTATTTTTGAGATTCTGGTTCCAAATGATTATAGGTAATGAGAACAATGTATTAAGTAAGAAACTAACGGTAGGTTGCCCTTGGAAAGCTCGGTTATTGGAAGTTTTGTATTTTGAAGCCAGGTCACCTTTTGTAATCGAACCAGTATTGTAGGCGAATGATACGACATATGGCAATAACTTAAACGCGGTTCTACTCAAAATTACCATAATAACCGAAAATAACCGAGACATATACAATCTGTGAAAATAAATTTTATCCGTTCAAAATCGGTAAGGCTAACCATCAGGGATTTTCACGAAAAATCTAATAAAAATTATTTTTGAGATTCTAGTTCCAAATGATTATAGGTAATGAGAACAATGTATTAAGTAAGAAACTAATGGTAGGTTGCCCTTGCAAAGCTCGGTTATTGGAAGTTTTGTATTTTGAAGCCAGGTCACCTTTTGTAATCGAACCAGTATTGTAGGCGAATGATACGACATATGGCAATAACTTAAACGCGGTTCTACTCAAAATTACCATAATATCCGAAAATAACCGAAACATATACAATCTGTGACAATAAATTTTATCCGTTCAAAATCGGTAAGGCTAACCATCAGGGATTTTCACGAAAAATCTAATAAAAATTATTTTTGAGATTCTGGTTCCAAATGATTATAGGTAATGAGAACAATGTATTAAGTAAGAAACTAACGGTAGGTTGCCCTTGGAAAGCTCGGTTATTGGAAGTTTTGTATTTTGAAGCCAGGTCACCTTTTGTAATCGAACCAGTATTGTAGGCGAATGATACGACATATGGCAATAACTTAAACGCGGTTCTACTCAAAATTACCATAATAACCGAAAATAACCGAAACATATACAATCTGTCAAAATAAATTGTATCCGTTCAAAATCGGTAAGGCTAACCATCAGGGATTTTCACGAAAAATCTAATAAAAATTATTTTTGAGATTCTGGTTCCAAATGATTATAGGTAATGAGAACAATGTATTAAGTAAGAAACTAACGGTAGGTTGCCCTTGGAAAGCTCGGTTATTGGAAGTTTTGTATTTTGAAGCCAGGTCACCTTTTGTAATCGAACCAGTATTGTAGGCGAATGATACGACTTATGGCAATAACTTAAACGCGGTTCTACTCAAAATTACCATAATAACCGAAAATAACCGAAACATATACAATCTGTGACAATAAATTTTATCCGTTCAAAATCGGTAAGGCTAACATCAGGGATTTTCACGAAAAATCTAATAAAAATTATTTTTGAGATTCTGGTTCCAAATGATTATAGGTAATGAGAACAATGTATTAAGTAAGAAACTAACGGTAGGTTGCCCTTGGAAAGCTCGGTTATTGGAAGTTTTGTATTTTGAAGCCAGGTCACCTTTTGTAATCGAACCAGTATTGTAGGCGAATAATACGACATATGGCAATAACTTAAACGCGGTTCTACTCAAAATTACCATAATAACCGAAAATAACCGAAACATATACAATCTGTCAAAATAAATTTTATCCGTTCAAAATCGGTAAGGCTAACCATCAGGGATTTTCACGAAAAATCTAATAAAAATTATTTTTGAGATTCTGGTTCCAAATGATTATAGGTAATGAGAACAATGTATTAAGTAAGAAACTAACGGTAGGTTGCCCTTGGAAAGCTCGGTTATTGGAAGTTTTGTATTTTGAAGCCAGGTCACCTTTTGTAATCGAACCAGTATTGTAGGCGAATGATACGACATATGGCAATAACTTAAACGCGGTTCTACTCAAAATTACCATAATAACCGAAAATAACCGAAACATATACAATCTGTCAAAATAAATTTTATCCGTTCAAAATCGGTAAGGCTAACCATCAGGGATTTTCACGAAAAATCTAATAAAAATTATTTTTGAGATTCTGGTTCCAAATGATTATAGGTAATGAGAACAATGTATTAAGTAAGAAACTAACGGTAGGTTGCCCTTGGAAAGCTCGGTTATTGGAAGTTTTGTATTTTGAAGCCAGGTCACCTTTTGTAATCGAACCAGTATTGTAGGCGAATGATACGACATATGGCAATAACTTAAACGCGGTTCTACTCAAAATTACCATAATAACCGAAAATAACCGAAACATATACAATCTGTCAAAATAAATTTTATCCGTTCAAAATCGGTAAGGCTAACCATCAGGGATTTTCACGAAAAATCTAATAAAAATTATTTTTGAGATTCTGGTTCCAAATGATTATAGGTAATGAGAACAATGTATTAAGTAAGAAACTAACGGTAGGTTGCCCTTGGAAAGCTCGGTTATTGGAAGTTTTGTATTTTGAAGCCAGGTCACCTTTTGTAATCGAACCAGTATTGTAGGCGAATGATACGACATATGGCAATAACTTAAACGCGGTTCTACTCAAAATTACCATAATATCCGAAAATAACCGAAACATATACAATCTGTGACAATAAATTTTATCCGTTCAAAATCGGTAAGGCTAACCATCAGGGATTTTCACGAAAAATCTAATAAAAATTATTTTTGAGATTCTGGTTCCAAATGATATTAAGTAAGAAACTAACGGTAGGTTGCCCTTGGAAAGCTCGGTTATTGGAAGTTTTGCATTTTGAAGCCAGGTCACCTTTTGTAATCGAACCAGTATTGTAGGCGAATGATACGACATATGGCAATAACTTAAACGCGGTTCTACTCAAAATTACCATAATAACCGAAAATAACCGAGACATATACAATCTGTGAAAATAAATTTTATCCGTTCAAAATCGGTAAGGCTAACCATCAGGGATTTTCACGAAAAATCTAATAAAAATTATTTTTGAGTTTCTGGTTCCAAATGATTATAGGTAATGAGAATAATGTATTAAGTAAGAAACTAACGGTAGGTTGCCCTTGGAAAGCTCGGTTATTGGAAGTTTTGTATTTTGAAGCCAGGTCACCTTTTGTAATCGAACCAGTATTGTAGGCGAATGATACGACATATGGCAATAACTTAAACGCGGTTCTACTCAAAATTACCATAATAACCGAAAATAACCGAAACATATACAATCTGTGACAATAAATTTTATCCGTTCAAAATCGGTAAGGCTAACCATCAGGGATTTTCACGAAAAATCTAATAAAAATTATTTTTGAGATTCAGGATGAAAAAGGAAAAAAGGGAAAGAGAATAATGTATTAAGTAAGAAACTAACGGTAGGTTGCCCTTGGAAAGCTCGGTTATTGGAAGTTTTGTATTTTGAAGTCAGGTCACCTTTTGTAATCGAACCAGTATTGTAGGCGAATGATACGACATATGGCAATAACTTAAACGCGGTTCTACTCAAAATTACCATAATAACCGAAAATAACCGAAACATATACAATCTGTGACAATAAATTTTATCCGTTCAAATTCGGTAAGGCTAACCATCAGGGATTTTCACGAAAAATCTAATAAAAATTATTTTTGAGATTCTAGTTCCAAATGATTATAGGTAATGAGAACAATGTATTAAGTAAGAAACTAACGGTAGGTTGCCCTTGCAAAGCTCGGTTATTGGAAGTTTTGTATTTTGAAGCCAGGTCACCTTTTGTAATCGAACCAGTATTGTAGGCGAATGATACGACATATGGCAATAACTTAAACGCGGTTCTACTCCAAATTACCATAATATCCGAAAATAACCGAAACATATACAATCTGTGACAATAAATTTTATCCGTTCAAAATCGGTAAGGCTAACCATCAGGGATTTTCACGAGAAATCTAATAAAAATTATTTTTGAGATTCTGGTTCCAAATGATTATAGGTAATGAGAACAATGTATTAAGTAAGAAACTAACGGTAGGTTGCCCTTGCAAAGCTCGGTTATTGGAAGTTTTGTATTTTGAAGCCAGGTCACCTTTTGTAATCGAACCAGTATTGTAGGCGAATGATACGACATATGGCAATAACTTAAACGCGGTTCTACTCCAAATTACCATAATATCCGAAAATAACCGAAACATATACAATCTGTGACAATAAATTTTATCCGTTCAAAATCGGTAAGGCTAACCATCAGGGATTTTCACGAAAAATCTAATAAAAATTATTTTTGAGATTCTGGTTCCAAATGATTATAGGTAATGAGAATAATGTATTAAGTAAGAAACTAACGGTAGGTTGCCCTTGGAAAGCTCGGTTATTGGAAGTTTTGTATTTTGAAGCCAGGTCACCTTTTGTAATCGAACCAGTATTGTAGGCGAATGATACGACATATGGCAATAACTTAAACGCGGTTCTACTCAAAATTACCATAATAACCGAAAATAACCGAAACATATACAATCTGTGACAATAAATTTTATCCGTTCAAATTCGGTAAGGCTAACCATCAGGGATTTTCACGAAAAATCTAATAAAAATTATTTTTGAGATTCTAGTTCCAAATGATTATAGGTAATGAGAACAATGTATTAAGTAAGAAACTAACGGTAGGTTGCCCTTGCAAAGCTCGGTTATTGGAAGTTTTGTATTTTGAAGCCAGGTCACCTTTTGTAATCGAACCAGTATTGTAGGCGAATGATACGACATATGGCAATAACTTAAACGCGGTTCTACTCCAAATTACCATAATATCCGAAAATAACCGAAACATATACAATCTGTGACAATAAATTTTATCCGTTCAAAATCGGTAAGGCTAACCATCAGGGATTTTCACGAGAAATCTAATAAAAATTATTTTTGAGATTCTGGTTCCAAATGATTATAGGTAATGAGAACAATGTATTAAGTAAGAAACTAACGGTAGGTTGCCCTTGCAAAGCTCGGTTATTGGAAGTTTTGTATTTTGAAGCCAGGTCACCTTTTGTAATCGAACCAGTATTGTAGGCGAATGATACGACATATGGCAATAACTTAAACGCGGTTCTACTCAAAATTACCATAATAACCGAAAATAACCGAGACATATACAATCTGTGAAAATAAATTTTATCCGTTCAAAATCGGTAAGGCTAACCATCAGGGATTTTCACGAAAAATCTAATAAAAATTATTTTTGAGATTCTGGTTCCAAATGATTATAGGTAATGAGAATAATGTATTAAGTAAGAAACTAACGGTAGGTTGCCCTTGGAAAGCTCGGTTATTGGAAGTTTTGTATTTTGAAGCCAGGTCACCTTTTGTAATCGAACCAGTATTGTAGGCGAATGATACGACATATGGCAATAACTTAAACGCGGTTCTACTCAAAATTACCATAATAACCGAAAATAACCGAAACATATACAATCTGTGACAATAAATTTTATCCGTTCAAATTCGGTAAGGCTAACCATCAGGGATTTTCACGAAAAATCTAATAAAAATTATTTTTGAGATTCTAGTTCCAAATGATTATAGGTAATGAGAACAATGTATTAAGTAAGAAACTAACGGTAGGTTGCCCTTGCAAAGCTCGGTTATTGGAAGTTTTGTATTTTGAAGCCAGGTCACCTTTTGTAATCGAACCAGTATTGTAGGCGAATGATACGACATATGGCAATAACTTAAACGCGGTTCTACTCCAAATTACCATAATATCCGAAAATAACCGAAACATATACAATCTGTGACAATAAATTTTATCCGTTCAAAATCGGTAAGGCTAACCATCAGGGATTTTCACGAGAAATCTAATAAAAATTATTTTTGAGATTCTGGTTCCAAATGATTATAGGTAATGAGAACAATGTATTAAGTAAGAAACTAACGGTAGGTTGCCCTTGCAAAGCTCGGTTATTGGAAGTTTTGTATTTTGAAGCCAGGTCACCTTTTGTAATCGAACCAGTATTGTAGGCGAATGATACGACATATGGCAATAACTTAAACGCGGTTCTACTCCAAATTACCATAATATCCGAAAATAACCGAAACATATACAATCTGTGACAATAAATTTTATCCGTTCAAAATCGGTAAGGCTAACCATCAGGGATTTTCACGAAAAATCTAATAAAAATTATTTTTGAGATTCTGGTTCCAAATGATTATAGGTAATGAGAACAATGTATTAAGTAAGAAACTAACGGTAGGTTGCCCTTGGAAAGCTCGGTTATTGGAAGTTTTGTATTTTGAAGCCAGGTCACCTTTTGTAATCGAACCAGTATTGTAGGCGAATGATACGACATATGGCAATAACTTAAACGCGGTTCTACTCAAAATTACCATAATAACCGAAAATAACCGAAACATATACAATCTGTCAAAATAAATTGTATCCGTTCAAAATCGGTAAGGCTAACCATCAGGGATTTTCACGAAAAATCTAATAAAAATTATTTTTGAGATTCTGGTTCCAAATGATTATAGGTAATGAGAACAATGTATTAAGTAAGAAACTAACGGTAGGTTGCCCTTGGAAAGCTCGGTTATTGGAAGTTTTGTATTTTGAAGCCAGGTCACCTTTTGTAATCGAACCAGTATTGTAGGCGAATGATACGACATATGGCAATAACTTAAACGCGGTTCTACTCAAAATTACCATAATAACCGAAAATAACCGAGACATATACAATCTGTGACAATAAATTTTATCCGTTCAAAATCGGTAAGGCTAACATCAGGGATTTTCACGAAAAATCTAATAAAAATTATTTTTGAGATTCTGGTTCCAAATGATTATAGGTAATGAGAACAATGTATTAAGTAAGAAACTAACGGTAGGTTGCCCTTGGAAAGCTCGGTTATTGGAAGTTTTGTATTTTGAAGCCAGGTCACCTTTTGTAATCGAACCAGTATTGTAGGCGAATAATACGACATATGGCAATAACTTAAACGCGGTTCTACTCAAAATTACCATAATAACCGAAAATAACCGAAACATATACAATCTGTCAAAATAAATTTTATCCGTTCAAAATCGGTAAGGCACCATCAGGGATTTTCACGAAAAATCTAATAAAAATTATTTTTGAGATTCTGGTTCCAAATGATTATAGGTAATGAGAACAATGTATTAAGTAAGAAACTAACGGTAGGTTGCCCTTGGAAAGCTCGGTTATTGGAAGTTTTGTATTTTGAAGCCAGGTCACCTTTTGTAATCGAACCAGTATTGTAGGCGAATGATACGACATATGGCAATAACTTAAACGCGGTTCTACTCAAAATTACCATAATAACCGAAAATAACCGAAACATATACAATCTGTCAAAATAAATTTTATCCGTTCAAAATCGGTAAGGCTAACCATCAGGGATTTTCACGAAAAATCTAATAAAAATTATTTTTGAGATTCTGGTTCCAAATGATTATAGGTAATGAGAACAATGTATTAAGTAAGAAACTAACGGTAGGTTGCCCTTGGAAAGCTCGGTTATTGGAAGTTTTGTATTTTGAAGCCAGGTCACCTTTTGTAATCGAACCAGTATTGTAGGCGAATGATACGACATATGGCAATAACTTAAACGCGGTTCTACTCAAAATTACCATAATAACCGAAAATAACCGAAACATATACAATCTGTCAAAATAAATTTTATCCGTTCAAAATCGGTAAGGCTAACCATCAGGGATTTTCACGAAAAATCTAATAAAAATTATTTTTGAGATTCTGGTTCCAAATGATTATAGGTAATGAGAACAATGTATTAAGTAAGAAACTAACGGTAGGTTGCCCTTGGAAAGCTCGGTTATTGGAAGTTTTGTATTTTGAAGCCAGGTCACCTTTTGTAATCGAACCAGTATTGTAGGCGAATGATACGACATATGGCAATAACTTAAACGCGGTTCTACTCAAAATTACCATAATATCCGAAAATAACCGAAACATATACAATCTGTGACAATAAATTTTATCCGTTCAAAATCGGTAAGGCTAACCATCAGGGATTTTCACGAAAAATCTAATAAAAATTATTTTTGAGATTCTGGTTCCAAATGATTATAGGTAATGAGAATAATGTATTAAGTAAGAAACTAATGGTAGGTTACCCTTGCAAAGCTCGGTTATTGGAAGTTTTGTATTTTGAAGCCAGGTCACCTTTTGTAATCGAACCAGTATTGTAGGCGAATGATACGACATATGGCAATAACTTAAACGCGGTTCTACTCAAAATTACCATAATAACCGAAAATAACCGAAACATATACAATCTGTGACAATAAATTTTATCCGTTCAAAATCGGTAAGGCTAACCATCAGGGATTTTCACGAAAAATCTAATAAAAATTATTTTTGAGATTCTGGTTCCAAATGATTATAGGTAATGAGAACAATGTATTAAGTAAGAAACTAACGGTAGGTTGCCCTTGCAAAGCTCGGTTATTGGAAGTTTTGTATTTTGAAGCCAGGTCACCTTTTGTAATCGAACCAGTATTGTAGGCGAATGATACGACATATGGCAATAACTTAAACGCGGTTCTACTCAAAATTACCATAATATCCGAAAATAACCGAAACATATACAATCTGTGACAATAAATTTTATCCGTTCAAAATCGGTAAGGCTAACCATCAGGGGTTTTCACGAAAAATCTAATAAAAATTATTTTTCAGATTCTGGTTCCAAATGATTATAGGTAGGTTGCCCTTGGAAAGCTCGGTTATTGGAAGTTTTGTATTTTGAAGCCAGGTCACCTTTTGTAATCGAACCAGTATTGTAGGCGAATGATACGACATATGGCAATAACTTAAACGCGGTTCTACTCAAAATTACCATAATAACCGAAAATAACCGAGACATATACAATCTGTGACAATAAATTTTATCCGTTCAAAATCGGTAAGGCTAACATCAGGGATTTTCACGAAAAATCTAATAAAAATTATTTTTGAGATTCTGGTTCCAAATGATTATAGGTAATGAGAACAATGTATTAAGTAAGAAACTAACGGTAGGTTGCCCTTGGAAAGCTCGGTTATTGGCAGTTTTGTATTTTGAAGCCAGGTCACCTTTTGTAATCGAACCAGTATTGTAGGCGAATAATACGACATATGGCAATAACTTAAACGCGGTTCTACTCAAAATTACCATAATAACCGAAAATAACCGAAACATATACAATCTGTCAAAATAAATTTTATCCGTTCAAAATCGGTAAGGCTAACCATCAGGGATTTTCACGAAAAATCTAATAAAAATTATTTTTGAGATTCTGGTTCCAAATGATTATAGGTAATGAGAACAATGTATTAAGTAAGAAACTAACGGTAGGTTGCCCTTGGAAAGCTCGGTTATTGGAAGTTTTGTATTTTGAAGCCAGGTCACCTTTTGTAATCGAACCAGTATTGTAGGCGAATAATACGACATATGGCAATAACTTAAACGCGGTTCTACTCAAAATTACCATAATATCCGAAAATAACCGAAACATATACAATCTGTGACAATAAATTTTATCCGTTCAAAATCGGTAAGGCTAACCATCAGGGATTTTCACGAAAAATCTAATAAAAATTATTTTTGAGATTCTGGTTCCAAATGATTATAGGTAATGAGAACAATGTATTAAGTAAGAAACTAACGGTATGTTGCCCTTGGAAAGCTCGGTTATTGGAAGTTTTGTATTTTGAAGCCAGGTCACCTTTTGTAATCGAACCAGTATTGTAGGCGAATGATACGACATATGGCAATAACTTAAACGCGGTTCTACTCAAAATTACCATAATAACCGAAAACAACCGAAACATATACAATCTGTGACAATAAATTGTATCCGTTCAAAATCGGTAAGGCTAACCATCAGGGGTTTTCACGAAAAATCTAATAAAAATTATTTTTCAGATTCTGGTTCCAAATGATTATAGGTAGGTTGCCCTTGGAAAGCTCGGTTATTGGAAGTTTTGTATTTTGAAGCCAGGTCACCTTTTGTAATCGAACCAGTATTGTAGGCGAATGATACGACATATGGCAATAACTTAAACGCGGTTCTACTCAAAATTACCATAATAACCGAAAATAACCGAGACATATACAATCTGTGACAATAAATTTTATCCGTTCAAAATCGGTAAGGCTAACATCAGGGATTTTCACGAAAAATCTAATAAAAATTATTTTTGAGATTCTGGTTCCAAATGATTATAGGTAATGAGAACAATGTATTAAGTAAGAAACTAACGGTATGTTGCCCTTGGAAAGCTCGGTTATTGGAAGTTTTGTATTTTGAAGCCAGGTCACCTTTTGTAATCGAACCAGTATTGTAGGCGAATGATACGACATATGGCAATAACTTAAACGCGGTTCTACTCAAAATTACCATAATAACCGAAAACAACCGAAACATATACAATCTGTGAAAATAAATTTTATCCGTTCAAAATCGGTAAGGCTAACCATCAGGGATTTTCACGAAAAATCTAATAAAAATTATTTTTGAGATTCTGGTTCCAAATGATTATAGGTAATGAGAACAATGTATTAAGTAAGAAACTAACGGTATGTTGCCCTTGGAAAGCTCGGTTATTGGAAGTTTTGTATTTTGAAGCCAGGTCACCTTTTGTAATCGAACCAGTATTGTAGGCGAATGATACGACATATGGCAATAACTTAAACGCGGTTCTACTCAAAATTACCATAATATCCGAAAATAACCGAAACATATACAATCTGTCAAAATAAATTTTATCCGTTCAAAATCAGTAAAGCTAACCATCAGGGATTTTCACGAAAAATCTAATAAAAATTATTTTTGAGATTCTGGTTCCAAATGATTATAGGTAATGAGAACAATGTATTAAGTAAGAAACTAACGGTATGTTGCCCTTGGAAAGCTCGGTTATTGGAAGTTTTGTATTTTGAAGCCAGGTCACCTTTTGTAATCGAACCAGTATTGTAGGCGAATGATACGACATATGGCAATAACTTAAACGCGGTCCTACTCAAAATTGCCATAATAACCGAAAATAACCGAAACATATACAATCTGTGACAATAAATTTTATCCGTTCAAAATCGGTAAGGCTAACCATCAGGGATTTTCACGAAAAATCTAATAAAAATTATTTTTGAGATTCTGGTTCCAAATGATTATAGGTAATGAGAACAATGTATTAAGTAAGAAACTAACGGTAGGTTGCCCTTGGAAAGCTCGGTTATTGGAAGTTTTGTATTTTGAAGCCAGGTCACCTTTTGTAATCGAACCAGTATTGTAGGCGAATGATACGACATATGGCAATAACTTAAACGCGGTTCTACTCAAAATTACCATAATATCCGAAAATAACCGAAACATATACAATCTGTGACAATAAATTTTATCCGTTCAAAATCGGTAAGGCTAACCATCAGGGATTTTCACGAAAAATCTAATAAAAATTATTTTTGAGATTCTGGTTCCAAATGATTATAGGTAATGAGAACAATGTATTAAGTAAGAAACTAACGGTAGGTTGCCCTTGGAAAGCTCGGTTATTGGAAGTTTTGTATTTTGAAGCCAGGTCACCTTTTGTAATCGAACCAGTATTGTAGGCGAATGATACGACATATGGCAATAACTTAAACGCGGTTCTACTCAAAATTACCATAATAACCGAAAATAACCGAAACATATACAATCTGTCAAAATAAATTTTATCCGTTCAAAATCGGTAAGGCTAACCATCAGGGATTTTCACGAAAAATCTAATAAAAATTATTTTTGAGATTCTGGTTCCAAATGATTATAGGTAATGAGAACAATGTATTAAGTAAGAAACTAACGGTAGGTTGCCCTTGGAAAGCTCGGTTATTGGAAGTTTTGTATTTTGAAGCCAGGTCACCTTTTGTAATCGAACCAGTATTGTAGGCGAATGATACGACATATGGCAATAACTTAAACGCGGTTCTACTCAAAATTACCATAATAACCGAAAACAACCGAAACATATACAATCTGTGACAATAAATTTTATCCGTTCAAAATCGGTAAGGCTAACCCATCAGGGATTTTCACGAAAAATTTAATAAAAATTATTTTTGAGATTCTGGTTCCAAATGATTATAGGTAATGAGAACAATGTATTAAGTAAGAAACTAACGGTAGGTTGCCCTTGGAAAGCTCAGTTATTGGAAGTTTTGTATTTTGAAGCCAGGTCACCTTTTGTAGTCGAACCAGTATTGTAGGCGAATGATACGACATATGGCAATAACTTAAACGCGGTTCTACTCAAAATTACCATAATAACCGAAAACAACCGAAACATATACAATCTGTGACAATAAATTTTATCCGTTCAAAATCGGTAAGGCTAACCCATCAGGGATTTTCACGAAAAATCTAATAAAAATTATTTTTGAGATTCTGGTTCCAAATGATTATAGGTAATGAGAACAATGTATTAAGTAAGAAACTAACGGTAGGTTGCCCTTGGAAAGCTCGGTTATTGGAAGTTTTGTATTTTGAAGCCAGGTCACTTTTTGTAATCGAACCAGTATTGTAGGCGAATGATACGACATATGGCAATAACTTAAACGCGGTTCTACTCAAAATTACCATAATAACCGAAAACAACCGAAACATATACAATCTGTGACAATAAATTTTATCCGTTCAAAATCGGTAAGGCTAACCCATCAGGGATTTTCACGAAAAATTTAATAAAAATTATTTTTGAGATTCTGGTTCCAAATGATTATAGGTAATGAGAACAATGTATTAAGTAAGAAACTAACGGTAGGTTGCCCTTGGAAAGCTCAGTTATTGGAAGTTTTGTATTTTGAAGCCAGGTCACCTTTTGTAATCGAACCAGTATTGTAGGCGAATGATACGACATATGGCAATAACTTAAACGCGGTTCTACTCAAAATTACCATAATAACCGAAAACAACCGAAACATATACAATCTGTGACAATAAATTTTATCCGTTCAAAATCGGTAAGGCTAACCATCAGGGATTTTCACGAAAAATCTAATAAAAATTATTTTTGAGATTCTGGTTCCAAATGATTATAGGTAATGAGAACAATGTATTAAGTAAGAAACTAACGGTAGGTTGCCCTTGGAAAGCTCGGTTATTGGAAGTTTTGTATTTTGAAGCCAGGTCACCTTTTGTAATCGAACCAGTATTGTAGGCGAATGATACGACATATGGCAATAACTTAAACGCGGTTCTACTCAAAATTACCATAATATCCGAAAATAACCGAAACATATACAATCTGTGAAAATAAATTTTATCCGTTCAAAATCAGTAAGGCTAACCAGGGATTTTCACGAAAAATCTAATAAAAATTATTTTTGAGATTCTGGTTCCAAATGATTATAGGTAATGAGAATAATGTATTAAGTAAGAAACTAACGGTAGGTTGCCCTTGGAAAGCTCGCTTATTGGAAGTTTTGTATTTTGAAGCCAGGGCACCTTTTGTAATCGAACCAGTATTGTAGGCGAATGATACGACATATGGCAATAACTTAAACGCGGTTCTACTCAAAATTACCATAATAACCGAAAATAACCGAAACATATACAATCTGTCAAAATAAATTTTATCCGTTCAAAATCGGTAAGGCTAACCATCAGGGATTTTCACGAAAAATCTAATAAAAATTATTTTTGAGATTCTGGTTCCAAATGATTATAGGTAATGAGAATAATGTATTAGGTAAGAAACTAACGGTAGGTTGCCCTTGCAAAGCTCGGTTATTGGAAGTTTTGTATTTTGAAGCCAGGTCACCTTTTGTAATCGAACCAGTATTGTAGGCGAATGATACGACATATGGCAATAACTTAAACGCGGTTCTACTCAAAATTACCATAATAACCGAAAATAACCGAAACATATACAATCTGTGAAAATAAATTTTATCCGTTCAAAATCGGTAAGGCTAACCATCAGGGATTTTCACGAGAAATCTAATAAAAACTATTTTTGAGATTCTGGTTCCAAATGATTATAGGTAATGAGAATAATGTATTAAGTAAGAAACTAACGGTAGGTTGTCCTTGGAAAGCTCGGTTATGGGAAGTTTTGTATTTTGAAGCCAGGGCACCTTTTGTAATCGAACCAGTATTGTAGGCGAATGATACGACATATGGCAATAACTTAAACGCGGTTCTACTCAAAATTACCATAATAACCGAAAACAACCGAAACATATACAATCTGTGAAAATAAATTTTATCCGTTCAAAATCAGTAAGGCTAACCATCAGGGATTTTCACGAAAAATCTAATAAAAATTATTTTTGAGATTCTGGTTCCAAATGATTATAGGTAATGAGAATAATGTATTAAGTAAGAAACTAACGGTAGGTTGCCCTTGGAAAGCTCGGTTATTGGAAGTTTTCGTCGTCCAGTTCATGCTCATAATTCGATGTTGCAGTGCATCTCGATGTAAAATGTCGTCATGACACGTCGCTATGATGATTGCGAACAATGCACGGATTTGATTTACCGCGCACAGAAACAGTAGCATCGGTGAGTGTTGAGTCCCACTGTGAGTCGTTTTTCAGCAAATTCAGACGTTGGCAAGCTTCTTGATAAGTGGCGCACAACACATCATCTATAGTACGGAGCGATTCGAACGAAGTAGGATCACGAACATGGAACAAAAGCAAACGAAGATAGAAGCATTCGTTTTGTAGTGGATGAACGGTGTATACACGGTCAAGCGCATCAGTCGAATACACATTTACGTATCCTGCAACAGGTTAATCTTTATTTCGTCCTTGAAACTTTTTCGTCGACTGGTTTCAAGTGTAATAGCGTGGCATTTCGCAGTAAAGCAATGTTCGTGCGAACGGATCGTTTTGGCAAAATTCGAAGAAATTCGTGAGTGTTGTAGCTGGTGGTCGTTCTGCTCGTTGTGCTGCATTAGCTTCCGTGAAATAGACACGTTACGTTGTCCATTCGTGTGATACAAATGAGAAAATACGCCAAATCGCCTCGTTGCACTGACATAACGGCCCAATTGGAATCTTGACACTTGTTCACATATTTGCAGATATATTTAATGGACTTAATGGAGTTACAGTACTCAACATTACAGTGTGTTGCGAATGTTTTCGATAGAAGCTTGCAATACGGAACGACCCAGAGATTATCGACCACGACATGTTTTCCTTTCACCGTCATCGTGACTGTTCTGCCACCATCTTCGGATGAATGACGCCGATATAGTAAATAACCGTCGTTTCCACTAATTGTATATGGCAGCAACGGACGCGGATATTGTTTTGGGCATTTCCCTTCGGCCATACACGGTGATTCTGGATTGTGGTATCCGCACGGACCGTGCATCATGTTTGTTGCGACTACCGCAAACAACTCCGGGTCAGCTTCGGAATCTGGTATTTCGGCGCTGATGATTGAAACGATTTGGTCTGGTCTGATTTTCTCAATTAACCACAGCAGAATGTGTGCATGTGGTAAACCACGCTTCTGCCACTCTACTGAGTACATCCAACAACATGGCTGTCCAAAAAGCATCTGCTTAACGATGAAGTCCATTGGCGTCCTGAGTTTTTGTTTAAACACACGTGCGGTGATGTCGTGGCGATCGCTGGAAGTTTGTCCTGGCAGTAGATTACCGTTAATTTCAGACCATTTAGGATTGCATGTGAACGTGATGAACAAATTTGGCCGTCCGTAATGCCGCATATACGTCATAGCGCATAATCATGCATATGCCATGGGCTGCTAACATATGTTGCTGTTAGAATGGTCAATTGATGGACGTTGGTTGCATCTCCGTCCGAAACGATGGTATCGCGCAGATGAATGTACTGCTCGAAACATAGTTTTGATTGATTGAAGCGGATGAAATTTAAACGTTCCGTTTCGATCTTCACGTATACGATCTTTACGTACAATACTGTTGAAACAATCGACGATATCTCAATAGATGATTGTCCGCGCCTTGTCGCATTATCAACCGATAAGTATACCAGCAATAAGTATACTAGACCGATAAGTATACCAGCCGATAAGTATAAAACTGCATGAAACAACCTTCTTATTCGCTTCTTCACCTGCAAAATGAATATGTTTTTTATATAGCCATGCAAGTACAATCGAAGGCTCAATAACTAAACAGTCAGCGGATTGACCATCTCTATCTGGAAGTGGTAGCCATCCTCTCCATGACAAAACATCAATGGATATTGAAGTGCATCATATGACCGATGAGTTTCATATACACGCTGCACTCGTCCGTCATCACGTCGCTTGATCACAATATCGCTCGACTCCACATTTTCAAAAACAATCACAACTGCGACTTCGTCGATAGTGAGAGCATTGCACTGACGTACATGACCTTTGGTTGGTCTTTTGTCTGATCACATTGCCTCCAAAGCAGTTTTAAACAAACGAACCAGCGCATTGTGTTCATGAACAAGACATTGGAGTTCTCCGATTATCTCTCGTTTTGACGCATTGAACAAGCGCAAGACGATAACTCAATTCTAGTTCGTTATTTCCAACGAAATAAATTTGAAGGAACTTGGGTTCTTCATTTGCTGGTGGCATCAAAACTATGTATCGATGATAAATTTGACCTTGAATCTATAAAATAGAGGCAAATTTGAATATGATGAGTACAATCGTTCCACATTATCGAAATGATGAACACGTGGTGACGTCATTACCTTATAGGTGGAATTGTAGTCGGGTTGACAAACAACAACATCGGTTCCAATTGACGTCATGTTAAAGCATTGATTGTAATGTTGCGTGTGTGCGGTAAAATATCTGGATAACATTAGATCTCCATAGAGATAAGTACGCAATGACTCCGGTGGCGAAGTCAAAACCGGCAATTTAACTTAGCCATAGGCACAAAATAGCCCTGGCGTGTCTGTTTGGAACTTCAATGTTTGAGAATGATTGCACACGGCAGACAATGCGCCAATGTCAACGCAGCGAAGATCTTTGTAGGCGATTGTACAGTTATAAATGAAAGGAGCGCGATTGAAGCCGACGTTCACCGCACATCTGCGTTGAGTTACGTTTTGTCGAACCTGAGCTGGTGCCCGTCCAGCGCAAACTTGTCCGATATGAGATCGTATATGTTCATTTAATTATTCGCGTTGCTCTTGTGTTTTATTCTCACGTGCAATGTGCATTCTTTGCGAATTGCGCGTTCTTCGTCCTAGGCTCGATCGTCTGATAGCCGGAATTTTAATCAAAAATCAATTACTTTTAACACTATGCGCCGTTGGTACTTGGCGAAACACATTAACGCTTAACAAACACATTAAAACACTTGTTTATTATTTCGCAAAAAGTCCACATTAAAACACTTGTTTATTATTTCGTAATTTCTGAAATGCAGTGGGAATACTGTTTGAATTCTTCCCATTATATTTTCGGTGGTTTTCAATCCATTGATCGTATTTGGATTTAGATACCTTTTGAAGAGATTTATGATATCGCTATTTGAGAAGTCGGGTTGTGTGATAATATGCCTAGAGTATTTCGGGCAGGGGTTTACTATTTGATATGAAGTTTCCTCACCTAATTTTAGAATTAATTAATTTCTGAACGCGTTAATAGGCGATTCGATAGTTGGTATCAGGTCGTGTGATGAACTATCGTCACTATGCCGTGTTGATGTCATTGCATTTATGTTGGATGTTACGGGTGCTCTAGATAAAGCATCCGCCACTACTACATTTATTCTTCCTGTTCTTCCTGGTTTGTATTGGATTTCATAGTTATATTCTTCTAAGATGGCTTTCCATCTTTTCATTTTTGTATTGTTATTCTTATTGCTCATAGCATATGTTAAGGGTTGGTGATCGGTATAGATCAGTGCCTTCCTTGATCCGTAAAGGAAATTTCGAAGTGAGGTTAGAGCCTAAATTATTGCGAGCATTTCCTTTTCATTTGCCGCATAACTTTCTTCGGTCTTGTCGAGCGTTCTCGAAAGAAAAGTTATTGGTTTTCCTTCTTGTGAGAGTACCGCTCCAAGTGCGAAATTAGAAGCGTCTGTCGTGAGCTCAAATGGTTTCTGAAAGTCTGGATATATTAAGAGAACCTCCTTTGAGATCAGCGAGTTTTTATTTTGTTAAATGCTGTTATTTCTTCCTCTTTGAGAATTACTCTTTTGGTTTTCGAGAGGTTTTTGGACTCGTGTCCATCTTCCTTCCATCTTGCTAATTTAGCATAATCCTTAACGAAACGTCTGTAAAATACGGCCATCCCAAGGAATGACCTGAGTTCTCTTACAGTGTTCGGAATAGGGAAGCTGGTTATTGCTTGTACCTTTTTTTATCTGCAATACTTAATGCCTTCTTTAGAAATTACAAAGCCTAGGAATTCGACTTCATTTTGTAAGAACTCGCACTTATCGAGTTGTATTTTCATATTGGCTTCTTCTAGAGTTTGGAATACTGTGTTCATATTATTGAACGTTCCTCTTGGGTTCTACCGAATATGATTATATCATCGATATACACATAGCACCTCTTTCCTATGTGATTCCGCAATATATCATCTAGAGTACGTTGAAAGATGGCTGGAGCGTTTCTTAATCTAAATGGGAGTCGTGTGAACTCGTATTTTCCGTAATTTACGGAGAACGCTGTGTCTTTTCTATGTCTGATTCCCTTAGTGGTATCTGGCGAAAACCACTTTTTAGATCGATTATGGTGAAAAACTTGTTTTTTCCCAGATTTGTAAGGATATCATTGATCTCAGGTATCGGATATCTGTCCGCTATTGTGACAGTGTTCAATTTTCGATAATCGATTACTAGTCTGTACTTTTTTCTCCAGAAGCATCTTCTTTCTTCGGCACAACCAAAACGGGGGAGTTGTAAGGTGATTTGGACGGTCTAATAATTCCGTCATCGAGGATTTTTTTGATCTGCTTCTCGACTTCCACCTTTAGACAAATAGGGTATGGATAAGGTCGAGAGTGGACTGAACCTGAGTTAAAAGTAAAATTCTCACCTCTAACGGTCGTTGTATAGGTTAGTTTCTCCTCGGGGTCAGAAAATAGGTTGGGATACTTGACACCTATTATCTCTAATTTGTTTTTTTGTTTTGGATTGAGATGGGATGTTCTGAGGGTTATATTATTCACTTGATTGGATATGTGCTGTTTGAGAGCTATTTTTATATTCGGATGAATCATCATGAAACCTTCATTTACGTGAATAGTGGCTTGGAGTTCTTTTAGGCTATCGTTACCGATTATTCCATCAAATGATGCTAATTGGGGTAGTATAAAGTATTTTAACATCCGTTCGGATCCGAAAATATCTATGAAGGCGTGGTGCGTAACTTTTACGCTCCCCGCGACTGAGTTGGCAAAAAAGGGGTTTTGGTTCTGAATGGGATTTCTTATATATCGCGATTGGATATAATTCTTATTCGATCCTGTGTCGATTAAAAATTTAAAACTTTTCCCGCTCTTCGTTCGATGTTCGAGATAAGGAAGTGAAGAGCTCCTTAATCTAAAAAATTTATATCATCTAACTGTTCTATGACCGGTGATGATTCTTCGTAGTCGGTACTGTCAATTTGGTTATTCTGACCGGGGTCTTCTTGAGCTTGAGTGTATTCCAAAAGTGTTTTGTTATATTCTGAATCCTGTTCAGTCATTTGTTCTTGATAACTTTCAAGACTGGGGTTATAACTATAATTGCTTGATTCGTAATTGTGTACTCTCTGATATTTAAGTAGTTGATGCATTTGATTCGAGTTGGGTCTTTTATTTTCCAACTGGTTCATTCGAGGTCTATTTTGATAACTAACTTGTCGAGATCGCATGGAATGGTCGATTTCCATGGGTTGTGGTGGTTTCGGGAATTAATTCCTATATTTATCCATGGTGGTTGTTGATTGTATTGTGGAGGGATTAGATATTTGGGTGTAGAAGGGTATTGGTAATTATTCTGGAATGGTTTTGAAAAGCTTTGGACTACTTGGGGGTTGTGCAACATTGAGAGATAAAAGTCCCGTACCTGTGTAGGAAAATGCTGTTGTTGAGGGAATATCTCCTGTTAGGAAGAGGAGGTGGATAAAGTGGACCTTTTTGGATGTTTGTACCTGCATGACTGTAATGTACTCGATATTGTACATTCTCCAGTTTTAAACAGAGAAAGGGCTTCCGGCAGATCCATTGGTCCTCTCATGCACAATAACCGAGGTAGGCCTCTCTTGAGGCCTCTCACAAAGGTATCAAGCGCTTTATCCCTATATGATTGGGTCATCACGTTCATGGCCTCTTGGCTCATGTCCGTCGATGCCAATTTATTTAATATCAGCGATAAATGGTAATATACTTGCTGGTAGAATTCGGGGATAGAGCTACCTTTTTGAAATAAAGTCGTCATCTGGTTCTCGAGTGTACCCAGATCTCTCTTATCAGCATAGTGAAGTGTCAAGCACTTCGAAATCCTATCCCAATTGAGAGGAGTGTTATAGGATTCAAGGGCTACGTCTGCATTACCGGTTATTTTATTTCGTATTACACTGAGTATTCCGTAATACTTCGGTGTTCCCTTTAAATCGTAGTATATCTGAAGAATCCAATCTACACTTTTTTCCAGGGTGAGAATTCTCCTGGTTGCCCAGAAAATTCTCGAACACTTTTCAATACCTCTGGGATTTTGTCTAGATCGTTTAGATTATTCAAATATCTTGGATCAATTTTCTGATCCGTTTCTGTCTTATTATTAACATTATTAATTGTGTTGTTGTTCATTCCTTCTCGAAGTATTTTATTTTGAGAAGTGATAATTTCCTGAATAATATTCCTTAATTGTGCGAGATCAAATATATTTGTGGCACCTGACGTGGATGCTGTGGAAGTTGTGTCATTTATATTCAACATCGCTGGTCTGATGATATTTGATTCGTGACCCATGTTGGTTAATATTGTATAAATACGATTTTATAAAGCTAATGATTGGCTGCTTACCGTATTACCAACGCCTTACACAATTAGGTTACAAACTATTTAAAAACTCAAAAATTTTAGGTCCAATTTCTGTTTTCTTTATAAAAATTATCTTCCTATATCAATTATTTAACTTTAGATTTTTTCTTAATTAGTTCTTAGTTTGACAAGTTTTTCAATTTTTTTATTAACTTTAATTCAATTTCTTTAATTTTAATATTTAAAATTTTTCGTTTATCCGTAATTTATTGGTTATCGATAAATTAATTTTTTTCTCTTTTCTGCTTAGTAATTAAGATTTAGTAAAATGATAACTTAGTGATGATTTAAAAAATGTAATAACGATTCTAATTCTAGTTTTGATTTTCCTTCAGAAATGTCGTGAAAATAATAAAACTTTATTTAGCTTACGTTAGGATCATCAGACGTATGATTAACATCTGGAGTTGTAATTCTTCTCTTGGTGAGACCTGTGTACCCAAAGTCGATTATTCCCTCCAAAATACTGTTGCTTCATGCTTGGTTGGGCCGCTGTTGAATAACTCCAACTCCGTTTTTCCTTTATGTCGGATACTTCGGGGCTTCTTTTCCAAACTCGTTCGTATTTTGGTTGCTCTTTTTTTCTTCACTATAATTTATCGTCACTCGCGTGAATGATGATTAATTCTACGTGAGGTTGTCGTTACACTATTAATGTCACTATTTCAGCACGATTTATCTATTCGAATAATGGTTAATTCGAAATGAGTCTCACACTATTGTCACACAGTGATTATAAGTGATGGGTTAGTTTTGGTTTGACGAATTAATTTTAATGGATTCTTATTAGTTGTAGTTCCACTAATTTTTTTTGAAATTCTTATTAGTTATGGTTACACTAATTTTTTCTTTTCGGGTATGACTTTTGATACAGGGTCCCTACTCGGGCGCCAGTTAAAAATATTTATAAATTTAATTTATAAGAAAAATATTTATTTTTGAACTTATTTGTTTTACACTTGAATTACAACTGAAAATTTATTTTAACAAAAATTCTTATTCTACATAATTTTACTCAGAACAATTGCTTTATCATAATGCTTTAATAATTTATTTAGTGCAGCGGAAGTTCGCACGTTTGGTATTGCCTCGTGCTTTGGGTGTTGTTTTATGCTGCAATATGGCCTAGATGATGAGATTTTATGCTGCAATATGTTGATTCGTGTGTTAACTTATATGCTATAATGTAGACAATTATGATTTTTATTTTGTACATAGATTGCCAAAATTATACACAACTTATATTTATAGTAGTCCGCCACCAACGCCATCTATTGAAATTAATCCGAAGTGGCTATATAAATGAATGATCATTGTCGAAATACAATTCTCATTGGCGGTGTTAAGTGTATTTTCATACAAAATTCTGTACGAATGTGAAGTTTTCGACAAAATTAAAAAATAACAAAACATGGCGGACTACAAAATTTGTCGAAATAACAAAAATGCACATGGATTAGTAAAACAGTTGACAAAAGCAATGTTAGGATTATTTAAAAATTTTGCTATGCAAATCAACTGCTCGTTAATATGCATTAGTAAACTAGCGAATTACGCAATCAAAATTAATACAAAATTCGAAATGTTCAAACAAATAAAAATTATCCCCATTTTAATACGATGGCGTAGACCTATTTGTTATTGACACCGAACTTGATCAATTTTTGCAAAACTATAATAAGTGGGATTTAGACGTTCACTGTATCGAGAATTGGCCAGCTCCCAGAGATGTCCCACGAACATGGTATGCATGCTTAGTTAGCTTATGACATTCTAAACAAACAATAGTTATCCCCATTTTATTACGATGACGTAGACCCATTTGTTATTGACACCGAACTTGATCAATTTTTGCAAAACTAAAATAAGTGAGATTTAGACGTTCACTGTATCGAGAATTGGTCAGCTCCCAGAGATGTCCCACGAACATGGTATGCATGCTTAGTTAGCTTATGACATTCTGAACAAATAAAAATTATCCCCATTTTAATACGATGACGTAGACCCATTTGTTATTGACACCGAACTTGATCAATTTTTGCAAAACTATAATAAGTGGGATTTAGACGTTCACTGTATCGAGAATTGGCCAGCTCCCAGAGATGTCCCACGAACATGGTATGCATGCTTAGTTAGCTTATGACATTCTAAACAAACAATAGTTATCCCCATTTTAATACGATGACGTAGACCCATTTGTTATTGACACCGAACTTGATCAATTTTTGCAAAACTATAATAAGTGGGATTTAGACGTTCACTGTATCGAGAATTGGCCAGCTCCCAGAGATGTCCCACGAACATGGTATGCATGCTTAGTTAGCTTATGACATTCTAAACAAACAATAGTTATCCCCATTTTAATACGATGACGTAGACCCATTTGTTATTGACACCGAACTTGATCAATTTTTGCAAAACTAAAATAAGTGGGATTTAGACGTTCACTGTATCGAGAATTGGCCAGCTCCCAGAGATGTCCCACGAACATGGTATGCATGCTTAGTTAGCTTATGACATTCTGAACAAATAAAAATTATCCCCATTTTAATACGATGACGTAGACCCATTTGTTATTGACACCGAACTTGATCAATTTTTGCAAAACTATAATAAGTGGGATTTAGACGTTCACTGTATCGAGAATTGGCCAGCTCCCAGAGATGTCCCACGAACATGGTATGCATGCTTAGTTAGCTTATGACATTCTGAACAAATAAAAATTATCCCCATTTTAATACGATGACGTAGACCCATTTGTTATTGACACCGAACTTGATCAATTTTTGCAAAACTATAATAAGTGGGATTTAGACGTTCACTGTATCGAGAATTGGCCAGCTCCCAGAGATGTCCCACGAACATGGTATGCATGCTTAGTTAGCTTATGACATTCTAAACAAACAATAGTTATCCCCATTTTAATACGATGACGTAGACCCATTTGTTATTGACACCGAACTTGATCAATTTTTGCAAAACTATAATAAGTGGGATTTAGACGTTCACTGTATCGAGAATTGGCCAGCTCCCAGAGATGTCCCACGAACATGGTATGCATGCTTAGTTAGCTTATGACATTCTAAACAAACAATAGTTATCCCCATTTTATTACGATGACGTAGACCCATTTGTTATTGACACCGAACTTGATCAATTTTTGCAAAACTAAAATAAGTGGGATTTAGACGTTCACTGTATCGAGAATTGGTCAGCTCCCAGAGATGTCCCACGAACATGGTATGCATGCTTAGTTAGCTTATGACATTCTGAACAAATAAAAATTATCCCCATTTTAATACGATGACGTAGACCCATTTGTTATTGACACCGAACTTGATCAATTTTTGCAAAACTATAATAAGTGGGATTTAGACGTTCACTGTATCGAGAATTGGCCAGCTCCCAGAGATGTCCGACGAACATGGTATGCATGCTTAGTTAGCTTATGACATTCTAAACAAACAATAGTTATCCCCATTTTATTACGATGACGTAGACCCATTTGTTATTGACACCGAACTTGATCAATTTTTGCAAAACTAAAATAAGTGGGATTTAGACGTTCACTGTATCGAGAATTGGTCAGCTCCCAGAGATGTCCCACGAACATGGTATGCATGCTTAGTTAGCTTATGACATTCTAAACAAACAATAGTTATCCCCATTTTATTACGATGACGTAGACCCATTTGTTATTGACACCGAACTTGATCAATTTTTGCAAAACTAAAATAAGTGGGATTTAGACGTTCACTGTATCGAGAATTGGTCAGCTCCCAGAGATGTCCCACGAACATGGTATGCATGCTTAGTTAGCTTATGACATTCTGAACAAATAAAAATTATCCCCATTTTAATACGATGACGTAGACCCATTTGTTATTGACACCGAACTTGATCAATTTTTGCAAAACTATAATAAGTGGGATTTAGACGTTCACTGTATCGAGAATTGGCCAGCTCCAAGAGATGTCCCACGAACATGGTATGCATGCTTAGTTAGCTTATGACATTCTAAACAAACAATAGTTATCCCCATTTTAATACGATGGCGTTGATTTATTTGTTATTGGCACCGAACTTGATCAATTTTTGCAAAACTAAAATAAAAGGGATTTAGACGTTCACTGTGAACATCTTAACAGAGTTACAGTGAACGTCTAAATCCCACTTATTTTAGTTTTGCAAAAATTGATCAAGTTCGGTGTCAATAACAAATGGGTCTACGCCATCGTATTAAAATGGGGATAATTTTTATTTGTTTGAACATTTCGAATTTTGTATTAATTTTGATTGCGTAATTCGCTAGTTTACTAATGCATATTAACGAGCAGTTGATTTGCAGAGCAAAATTTTTAAATAATCCTAACATTGCTTTTGTCAACTGTTTTACTAATCCATGTGCATTTTTGTTGTTTCGACAAATTTTGTAGTCCGCCATGTTTTGTTATTTTTTAATTTTGTCGAAAACTTCACATTCGTAATTCTGTAACACAACAGGTCTCCATATGAATACCCATTGTGTTCGCAGAAATTTATTTCATCCTATCTTCCTTCAACGCGGTTATTTTTGTTATGCCAGCTGCAAATTCGAAAAAACACTATTCCATAACTAAGTCACATACACCATTAACAAAAAACGAAAAAATGAAATGCAAAATTTACCATTTTAAATTTTATCAAACTTTGATGGTTTTATTATTAATAAAGAAAATTTAAGATTAGAGCAAGCAAACAAAAAGAACAAATAATAGAAAAATTTAATTAGACTACTAAATAAATGTTATTCATTTATCTAAACTACGCATGCGCATGGCCAAAAGAAATCATTAATACTACAAAATTAATAAATTAGGAGGTATATAAAAATTATAATTTGAAAATCACTAAATATATACAAAAACCATCGATTAATACATTAAATAAATAATAATAAGATAATCAAAAATTGGTACACAATAAAAAAGTTGTTGACTCACACTGCGTGTTGTTGAAACGTGGCAGCCACCATGTTGAAAAAGTTCTCCATGTAATGCAATATCATCCGAAGCGCGATGAAAGAATTTATTTCCATTTCGTTGGTTTTACAGAAGATGAGCAATCAGATGTTTTAGATTTTTATTTTGTTTATCACCAATTTTATTGTATTGATTGCGGATATTTTTATTTGGTCATACAAATAGTTTCCTTTGCTTATTATTGTATGATTTATTTGGTAACACAGGAATATTATAATGTTGGTCAACTTTTTAGTTATTTTTTTAAATTTAGGTATACACCAGAGAATTTTATAAATTAAGATTTAATTAATTCTTATTCTAGATCCACAGTTGTAGTTTCTTATAGATAATATAGTTTTTGTTTGCTGGCTCTAATTTCAAACAATTTTCGTATGACTTAACCAGTAACAAATTTTGCACTCATTATCACGATTCACAAAACAATTTCATATCACTTGACTAAATGTTACAGAGATGTCCAGAACTGCTAATAATAACATAGTCTTTATTTACACAGATAGTATATGACTTATATTATATGAATATTTTTTTTTTAAACGTTAATTTACTTTAAGCAATTTAATTGAACAAAATATTTGTTATAAACACTAAACATTAGCCATCTTTGGTTTTTTCGTTTACTTGGCCATTTCGTGTCACACAATATATATTTTGGTTAAATTTTAGCGACCAACCGATTATTTTGACTTTCTTTTTTTAACTCCCCACAAAACGATCAACATCGTTTATATATCTATCGGAATTTGATCACCCATACTAAAACATCATATCGAATGTTCATACATATCCAAGCAAATTAAGTAACGACGGGAAATTTCTCCTACACAGCTGATCTACTAAAAATTTTATTTTTAGTACACATAAATTTATAACAGTGTGGCTGCATGGGCATCTATTGTAGTCTTACAATTCCTATACAGGGTGGCTGAGACCAAGTGTTACCAAATGAAAACGCTGTAATTTTTTTAATTTTGATTATTTTTTATTGAAATTTCGTGGAATATGTTGAAATCATATTACATTTTATGAAAAACATGTAACTGCTCGATATGACCTCCTTTGGCTCTGATTATTTGACTCAGTCTTCCATAGAAAGCATTGCATGCTGACCGAACGTGAGCTTGCGGAATTTTATTCCATTCTCGAACAAGAGCTGACTTCAATGCATCAACACTTTCGTATTTTTTAGTGGACACCTTACTCTCCAAAATGGAGCATATGGAGAAATCCGTGGGATTCAAGTCAGGTAAATATGGTGGCCATTCTTTCGACGAAATCAGCCGCGGAACGCAATTTTGTAAAAATTGCTGTGTCGCTCGAGCTTTGTGTGACGGTGCCGAATCCTGTTGGAATGTCCAACGATTCGTACCAAAGTGTTTACGTGCCCAAGGTAGCAAAGCATCGTTTAGGATCTTTTGGCGGTACACTTCTTGGTTTACCTTGACTCCATGTTCGATGAAAACCAGAGGAGTGCATCCATATGCAGTCACTGCAGCCCAAACCATAACATAGGCTGGTGATTGCTTGCGCATGGCAACTCTTGTGTCCAAAATATCGTTGGACTTGTGCTCTAACCAAACACGATCATTTTGTTTATTCACATACTGTTGAATGGTGAAAATTTTCTCATCAGAAAAGACAATTTTTGGAATCTCTTCCACTACTCTTCTCAATATGGTTTGAATGCTGTATCGTGAATCATGTAGACGTGCGTCTAATTGATTGGCACTTTGACGAGGATTTCGTTGGATTCGTTTCTTCACATTTCGTATCATTTCTTTTGATGTTGCTGTCATTTTAGGACCGCCTCTGTTGCGTTTAGCGATGCTACCAGTTTCGTTGTATCGAGTTATGGTTCGATACACAAACATTTTATTCACATTCAAATGCTGGAGCTGACGAACTAATGCTGTTTGTGAAATGACAACTACACTAATGACAGCAGGGTGAAGTCAGTAACATTTGGTCTCAGCTACCCTGTACAAAACGCAATTTTCGATTTTCCAATTATTTTTTTTGATTTTTCGGTTTTCCTTTAGGTTTTCGGTTTTCCTTTGGGTTTTTCCGAATTTTCTTCTTTTCTAAGCCGCCACTGTATTGAGACGAACAAAGCAAAAAAAAAAATCATGAAGCCTTTGGTCGGATTCGAAACCAGTACCTCCCGCCGCAAGCACCGAAGCTTTAACCACTGCACCACCTATCACATACAAAATGTACAAACAAAATTCATATAAAAATGGTTTTTTATTCGATTTTTCAGGTGTGGATTTTTTCAAAATTTTCTTTCGTAAGAACCATCTCCTGGCAATTGCGAACACAACAAAAAAAGATTGAGCCAAATCGGTTCAGCCGTTCTCAACTGATGCGCGCACATACATTTTTTACACCATTTGTATATATTTAGAGTAAAATTGCTGTTGTCTTGCTTCGTACGATCGTCCCGTCTTAAAAAAGACCTTTCATTTCATATCCTTCCATCATCTATCTTGTTATGTGTCAACAGGCTGTAGGAATAGCAACGGCGTTATCCGGCATACTTGGAACTTATTCCTACAGCCGGTTAATCAATCAATTCACTCTAAAATAAATGTTGTTCATTTAGAGGTTATTGAAATTGGTTTGTGTACTAAGTTGTTTTTAGAAGCATGTGAAGTTATCCCAGTTTTTCATCCCAGGATTATTTTCTTATTTACACAAAACTATTCTCTTACATCCCAGTTTTTTTCGGTTATTTGTTGTTCATGTAAAATAAATACTTGGAAAACCTGTATTATGTTTTAACAATAGTAACTCTGTATGTTTTAAGTTCGATAATGAACACCCCAGTGCGAGCCGTATGTTAGGAATGGCACAATCTTCCAGCTTCGATATGGCCTCATATAAATGTATATGAAAATCGTCTATAACTTGCAAACCCTTACTGGGCCAGAAGTAGCGATTGATGTTTTGGTATGGTACGTACTTAAGTGATTGGTGACCAAGTGACCAGCACCAGCCGTATGTTCAAATTTGAGTAAATGGCAAGTTCCAAAATCTCACGTTAAGTTAAATAAAAATTTGTGTCTCTTAAGAACTTTCTAGGCTGGAAATGGCACTTTATGTTTTGAGTTGGTAATGATAAGGGCAAACTATGGTCAGCTCCCCAGTGCCAGCCGTATGTTAGGATTATCATATTCTCATGGCAGGATGGAAATAACATTTTTCATCATTTTATGACGATGGGAAATAAAATTGAACGCAACTATGACCCCCTGCCAAAATGCAGAATTCAGGGTTCTCTTTCATATAAGTCTATAGTACATTGCGCAGATAGTTCTATGTAAATCGGGCCTATAGCCGTACGTCCTCGGATGGCGAAAGACTTGGGAGTTTTTCAGGAAGATTTTGGAAGTTATGGACAATTTTCATATAAATTTATATGGGGCCATATCCAAGGTGGAAGATTGTGCCATGTCTAACATACGGCTGGCACTGGGGTGCTCATTATAAGTTACCTATTGCTAAAACTCAATACAGTATTTCCAAGTATTTATTTTACATGAACAACAATTAAACGAAAAAAAAACTGGGATGGGATATTTTGTTGTTGTGTTTAAATTTTAGATCGCCTTATAGAGGTATTAAATGAAAAAACTGGGATGGAAGAGAATAGTTTCGTGTGAATAAGAAGGAATATCCTGGGATGAAAATCTGGGATAATTTCACATGCTTGTTTATATTCTAGAAACAAACCGCTACATATCTATTTGAATTGTGCGAAATTAATTTTATTCTGCGGATTATTGAACTTAAAAGTGGAGATCGCTACGGGCAACATATTTCAAAATATCCCTTTCTGAGGTGAACCATGCATAATTTTTGTATGTAGTCTAAGAACTTTATGATCCAACATATTACAAAAATAACATAAAAGTATAAACCATATTGTTATATTTATTTAGTTTATGGAAATCTCAAGCTGTACCACAGGTAATTATAGTAAAATTAAATTTCCTAGTAAAACCTCATCACTGTAGGATACTTCATACCATATTAATTTATAATATAGTGAGTATTTGTAATATGAGTTCATAAAACATAATGGTTTTTAATATAAATTTTTAAAAATAACACAAAAAATGTATTTACAATATTTTAAGTTAATTAAAAAATTGAAATAAAATATAAAAATTTATTGGTAAGAATGTGGGAAAAATAGATGATTTTCGTTTAGTACGAGTACGAGTAGTGCAAAATGAGTACTCGTATATAATGGAGTATGATTTTCCATAATTTATATGAAAAGAATGTAGAGTAGCTGGTCGTATAATAGCTTTTATGTTGGTTTAACACATAGTAATTTACAAAATTTAATGATGGCCAAGGGGTAGGAGGCCGGTACGATATGAATATTACTGGTTTCAAGCTATATACAACGCTATATAGTATATTGGCGTGAAACGTTCAAAAGTCTGAAACGTGAAAGCTTCGGTTCACTGAATTTATAAAAATTTCTTTCTCTGAAGAAGTTTAATAAAGTTTTTATTTGTATCATCCAGTAATTCAATTTCTTGTTTTTTCGTAAACTTTTAAAATAATATTCAACAGAGAATTATAATAATCATCATTATTCATGTAAAAATAAAATACTTCTATCATTAGGAAAAAAGCTTCATGTTGTAATGCACAAGAGTAATAATCTTGTGCTTAAACATTTTTGCGCTGCAGTTGTTTTTGTTTGCAGTTGTTGTTATAGATACAAGATATACTTTTAAACTTTTCAATTTGGAAAAAAAAATATTTTTTTTTTATAAAAATAACATTATTGTAAGTTACATGACATAAAAGCCAATTTAAGTGAAAAAGTTATATGTTTATGCAAAACTTCAAGTACCTTGAACAAGGTATATGTACTGTAATATACAGTCAAGTGTCATGGATAGAAATATCTACTCTTTCGCATTGCTTGCGATGAAAAAAAGCTTAAGAATTTCATGTATATTTTACGTATATGGAAGCATGTGTACACGAGTACCTTCCTATCTGTGTGAGGACTTAAAAATAAAGTTTAATTTGTTATATTTTTTCCAGTATTAATTTTATCATTAAAACTACGCTGATGACTTTTTAGTTGTTTTACTCTTTTAAGGGAATCTCACAGCGTACGAGATAAACAATTATAAGCTGGAGGAATTCAAGGATGTTTTAAAATTTCAAATGAATAATGCATAATATTATATTCTTTATGACATTTTTCTATGCTACCGCAGTTAACAGAAAAATTCAGCAGGAAAAAACTGCACTATCGACCTCCTTTTTTACATCTTGATAGATTAATGGGTCTCTTCCACTACAACAGCGTTTTATTTTGCAGAAAACTAGAACGGGATAAAAATATAGGTTCTTTCTGTGTGTGACCGGTACATCAGTATTTTTTTCTGAAAATTATTGTTGTTGTTGAGTTGGTTGCCATAATTATAAGTAAAAAATATCAAAATTCCCCCACTCTCAGCAAACTTATTTTTTTTTTTGATATTTTTAGGATAGTTCCTTCGACTACAAAAAACACTCTACCTAGGTATCGCATTCGCTGTACACAAACTATTACAAACAGGATTTTTAGATGAGAAATATTTTATTAAAATTTATCATTAAAATTAAAGTTTATTTATTTGTTTATTTAATATAAAGTAGACCATTATATGCATTCCGATTGGATGGGTTATGTTAGAATAGTTTTGTCGCAGCTCTTCAACTCGCGTTATTCCTAAATCATCACAGACAACAGTAAAATATAAACCTAATTCCGATACATCGCCCTCGTATGCTTTGGGATAAAGTAAATGTCTGCGCAATACGAGATCCAGTAATGCCAGTTGATATCAATATCCGAATGCTTACTGGCAAATTTCGATAAGATGAACTCGACCAATGGAAGTTCAACGAGAAAATTTTGCTTTACCCAATATTCGTCCAAATATCGGAATCGATCGAATTTGTTTGATCGATAATGATGGCCCAACCTCAATATCTTCGCGAGTTAAATCTTGAATAGGTTGAAATTGTAGTGAACCTCGTGATGCTACCATCACAGTTAAACAAATGAGTCTCTGGAGATGCTAGTTCGACCAAACCCAAACAAATCTATTTCAGAGTTGTACACAACGGAATTAGCAGCATCGAGATTGGAGACGAAAAATCATTTTGGCCAAAATAAGTGAGATTAAACCACAATGTTTTGCTGAAAGTTTCCTTGAACGCCAACATTTCATAAACCGCCATTCGAACCATTTCTTAAATCGGCACCGTTAAAACTATCCGAGAATTTAACAATGGTTTCATAATCAATTTCACCATGTTTGGCGATAGGTTGGACATGAATTTTTAAAATTTCCAAACATACCTGCTCATTAGGAAGCACAATTTCGATTTTACGACCTAGACGTAATAATGCCGGATCTAGCGTATCCTGACGGTTTGCAGCAATAATCATTTTAACCTAACCAAACGAATTGAAACCATCCATTTCATTAAGCAACTTCATTAGAGTACGTTAAATTTCACGATCGGCTAATGTACCTTCGGAAAAACGACGACCTCCAATTGCATCAATTTCATCCATTAATATAATACATGGTTGATGATCACGAGCGTGGTTAAACATTTCACGAAAAGGATTTTTGAGCCGCTACATCACTCCCCTCCTGGATCGAAAACCGTAGTGGTTTAAATTAAATCTAACCGTTTTTCGACTGGGTTTACCACAAGTATTCCGTATGCTGGCTTAAGCCTATCGATGCCAATTGTTGTTGATTTTCGATCTATATCCACAACAAAGAATTTGCGCAATTTGCGGGTTACTGGATACGGCCCAGAATAGGGTGTACTCAAAGGACCTCTGACTCTATCCACACGCACGAATACGTGTGAACAGATTTCCAGATTTTTGGGAATGTACGTTGCCTTTCGTTTGGATGTCGTGTATCCGTAGGAACTAAGGCTCTCATGGTAGTACGAAGCTGCTTCACGAAATCCGAAGTACCTATGTTTGGGTTCGAATTTTGATCGTTGATGAAGAATTCACCGGGAACCGTGATACTTTGACCATATACTAACTCTGCTGGTGGGCAGTCTAGGTCTTCCTTGATAGAGGTTCGAATACCCAATAGGATAGTTGGAAGTTCTGAACTCCAATGGGATGTATTATATCGAGCTGTTAAGGCGGATTTTAATTACCCGTGGAACCGTTCGACAAGACCATTCGCTTTCGGGTTGTATGCAGTTGTCCGAATGCGATGGGAACCTAGGAGTTTCGTGAGCTCGGTGAACAACGTTAATTCGAATTGTATTCCTTGGTCTGTTGTGATGAAGAGTGGGACACCATATTTACAGATATAGTCATTGTAGAAGATCTTACTTACGGTGTTAGTGGTCATTTCTCGGATTAGATAAGCTTCTGGCCAACGGGTAAATCGGTCGACTATCGATAAAATATAATGATAGCCATTCGATTGGGGCAGTGGACCAAACAGGTCCATGTGGATGTGTTCGAACCTGGCACTTGGTAGCTCGAATTTATCAAGCGCTGATTTTGTGTGGCGTTGAACTTTGGACTTTTGGCATGGGTTACAAGATTTAGCCCAATTGCTTGTATCAGTATTCATCCTTGGCCAGAAGTATTTTGAAGCTATCAGTTTATCGCGAAGTACGGATGCCGCGATGTGATAAACCATGTAGACTATCGAAGATTGTCCGTCGCATGTTAAGAGGAACGTAGGGTCGATTTTTACCTGTAGAAGTCTCACACCAAATTTGCTGCTTGTCTGGTAAGTAGATCCGTTGCAGGTTTACGCTTTATGTCGATAGGCGTGCTGAAATCAATTTCTGCAATTCGTCGTCGCGTTGTTGCTGTACAAGTAATTCCTTCGTGTCGAAGGAGAAGACGCTGAGTTCTGTGAGAAATGTTTCACCAGAACGAGACAAACAGGCGCTCACCACATCGTGTTTACCTTTGATGTGATGGATGTCGGTAGTGAACTGGACAATGTAATCGAGATGTCGTAATTGCCGAGGACTACGTTCTGCCTTTGGCACAATAGCTGTTGTAAGTGGTTTATGGTCGGTAAATATAGAGAAATTTCGGCCTTCGACGAAATGGCGAAAGTGTTTGATTGCTAAATACATAGCAAGAAGTTCTCTATCGAAAGTAGAGTATTTAATTTCCGCAGGAGAGAGCTTCTTTGAAAGGAACGCTAATGGTTGCCAACATCCTTTGTTACGTTGTTTTAAGACAGCTCCAACTGCTACATTGGAAGTGTCAGTAGTTATGTTGAACTGCACATCGTTCAACGGATGTACCAAAAGAGTGACAGCGGCAAGAGAATGCTTGACAGAAGTTGCTTCTGTTTTGGTCTTTCTTCAGTAAGGTGGCCAAATGCCTGTGAATAGGCGATAACAGTTCGGCCAATCGTTGTATAAAGCGGTGGTAATAGTTCACCATACCGACGAACTGCTGTATTTGACAGATTGATGTTGGTTCTGGAAAGTTTGAAATGACATCAACTCTGTCTTTCTACGGGAAGCTTTAATATTAATTCCATATGCGGAGATACATTTAAATACTGACTCAAGATGTGCACTGTGTTCCATCTCGGACCTGCTCGCAACGAGGATATCGTCGATATAAGAGTAGACGAAGTGCAGCCCTTTTAACACTTCGTTAAGGAATCGCTGGAATGTCTGGGCTGAGTTACGAAGGCCATATGGCATTCGGGTGAACTCAAAAAGCCCAAAAGAAGTAGTAATCGCTGTTTTGTGAATATCCTCGAGAGTCATGGGAATTTGATGATATGCCCTAACCAAATCTATTTTCGAGAAAATAGTGGCGCCGGCGAGTTTCAACTGTATATGTGGGGGATAGAATATCTATCTGGGACGGTGACAGTGTTTGGCTGTCGATAGTCTCCACAAGGGCGCCAGTCCTTGTCTTTCATTTGGACCATATGTAATGGTGAGAAGACTGCCCCTGCTGATGAGGGGCGGCAGATTCCGATGTCTGTCATAAACTGAAATTCAGTTTTTGCAGCTTTTAGTTTCGTTGCGTCGAGTTGTCGCGGTTTACCACAAGAGATTGTAATTCGGAGCCTCAGTGAGCGAGGGGTAATTCTTTAAAAGAGCGCCGTAATCGTTGTTAACGCTGAAATGTTTTGGAGATGGCGTATCTACTTGGGCGATGATTGCGTTCACCGTGAGGGTAGTAAATTAATCGGAGAGTCTTTTGTTGACAGAAAGTCAGCACCTATAATAGGCCTGTCTACTGCCGCGACGATGAAGGGATGTGTGAACGTACGCCTCAGACCGAGATTAACCTTCAAAAGTTTTGTGTCGTAAGTGGAAATTGGGGACCCGTTTGCTGCGGTAAGAATGCAAACGGTGTCTTTAGCATGTCGGGAAAACTTGTTTACGGGTATCACAGATACTTCAGCCCCCGAATCGATCAGAAATTTCAAGTGATTTTAGAGCCAGCAGAATTTAGTGGTTTTCCGAAGACTTGTAATGTTCGGAAGTAGCTTCTCCATGAGCTACCGGTCAGAAACTGCACGGCTTATTACAGTTGCGTGCGCGTGAGCCGAAACGACGGTGGTAGTAGCAGAGTCCGGATCGAGATAACGATCTCAATCCCTGTCTCTTGCCCTGTGTCGGTAATTGAAATTCGGTCTGTTGTTTGGCGATCTTCCACGTGAACCAATGTTCATATTGGCCAGTGTTCGCTTTAGATCGGCCAGTTGTTTTTGCGTCTTGTCCAGTTGTTTTTGCATTGAAGCAAGGGCTGGTTCCCCGTCAATAGTTGTCTTGCTTGTGGATGGCTGGCTGACAGCAGCAATTGGTTTGGATGCTCTGGATTGAGCGTAAATCCAGATATTGTCGGCGACCGGTAAGATTTCCTCGATGTCATTTTTGATATCCGGCGCCATTATCGCTCGTAAGTCGTCTGGCAAACGTTTTATCCAGAGATTTTGAGTAAATCATTGTTTACTAATTTCGAATCAAGTGCTTTTTGTTCTGTTTTGTCTCCCATTTGTTGGAAACCGGAGAGCAACTCGTCAAGTCGTTGCTCCTCGCTAATAATGTAGCGGTTCGTCAACGCGGATTTTAGTCTTTTGTATTTCGAGCCTGGCTGCGGGTTCCTAAAAATGTCCGTTATGAATTGAACCGTCTCTTGTGGTATCGCGCCGAGAGTGTATGCGAATCGTTCATCGTCGTCAATAATTTGGTGAATTCCGAATTGATGTTCGACGAGGATGAACCATGTCACCGGTTTTTCATTCCAGAAGGGAGGTATTTTGGGTGGCATCTTGTATAGATTCGTAGTTGCCGCCGATGCTGGTGTGCCAGCATGGCTGTCGTTCTCATCTTCTGCTTTTTTTAGGTGGCATATTTTGATTTATTTATTTTTATTTATTTCACTTGGCTAAAATCCGGCGAAGCAGAAATATTTATTTTATAACGCGTATTGGCCAATTTCTTTAGGCAGATTGACCGAGAGGATCAACAAAAGAAATTCAATTACGTGAAAAGAAATTTTAACGAGCAAAATTGTAGAAACGAAAAGGAAATTGTTTTAATGATCGACGAAATTATATTATTAACAGTGTAAAGAAAATGTCGAATCGAACAATCGTACACTTACAATACGTTCATCTTTAATGATAATTTGGACTACGTGAAGTTAGACCAATTCGTAAATGGCTGTATCCCATGTTTATATAATGACTCGTATTGTCCAAATCTTAAAATATTTAAGTAAATATAACACCACCTAATGAGAGGATCTTTAACAGATTTTCGGAAATCATGACTCGCCTAACACTCGGGCCAATTTTCAGCAAATTTAGTTCCAAATTATCGTTATCATTCGAAAAATTAAACAATGGAAGAATTTTATTAATTCTATTGATAAAATTTCAATGTTCTTCTCGACATTTTTAGTATGTATTAATAGTCACTGGCAAATTATTTACAGCGCCATTCATTATGTACAAGGTACCAATATTGAATTCAACGGCAAGTACATTAAATGAATCGCCATTTAACATAACCAAAGCAGAGTTCAGGTTAAACCCATCTAAGCTTGGAGACTTCATAATATTGCTCATTACTATCCTCGTTATTTTACAAAAACTCGTATGCTCCAACGATAGTAGACATTTTTTTGTTTGGAGCGTCGAAAAGAATACCAACAGCTCCTTCTAATGTTTTATTTTGAAGGCTTTCCACTAACCTAGTTCCAAATCTCATATCATTTTTTAATAGAAAGGTAATTTCAAGCGATTGCTTTCATCACATGTTAGCAGGGGGTCAACTTACACTCTATGACATAACTTATCGTACGGTTGATAACACTACCAAAATTCGAATAGTATTGAAAATCAAAACTTTTCAGGTTTTGGTCGAAAATAACGAGTCAAAATAGATGTTCTATCGGATTTAAGTTCGAACTTTGCAGAGGTGAATGTAATTGATCATATTGGTAGATCCAGTTTGTATTAAATAACTCTAGCTTTTTCCACTGATTGAACTAAATTTGTTTTTAAAATATCTAGATATTTAAGCTTGTCCATCTAACCTACACATTACCCCTTCTTCATTAGGAAAGCTAGGAAGAAACCACTTACTAGTTATAAGAATTTGAAAAAAGAATTGAATTCGCCAAGTAACATAAAAACAAAGAAACTACCTTGTGGAAATAAGTTCTTTTTAGTGACGAGAGCAAATTTAACATTTTTAGACTGACCTCCAAAAGTATGCGTTCTGGCTTCTTAAAGACTGTATATCGGCAAATTCGTCATTGTTGTCTACTTGTTTTCCAGTTTTTAGACCACAAATACAGGGGTCGGCGCTCAAAGTGTTACCAACTTTACGCTGCTGTAGCAACCAAACGACTAATGACAGCGCGCTCATTTTTTGACAAACGTCAGTCTGTTATGTTGTCTACGGTCGCCTATCGTTTACATCGCAGTTGAAAAGTTATCAAAATGGAATTCAAACGAAACAGCGTTATTGATTTGAATGTGGTTGGAAAATCGCAGCCAGCCATTGTTAATGAGGTACAACATTTACATGTGAATAAAATGTTTGTGTATCGGATCATTACACGTTACAGTAATACTGGTAGCATCAAAAGCGCCATGGAGGTGGACATCCAAATACAACAACATCGCCAGAAATGATTCGAAAGGTAAGGATTCAACGTAATCCACGACAAAGTGCAGTTCAATTGACGAAAAATATCGATGTGTCCGTTCGTAGCATAGGGCGCATATTAAAAAATGAACTTCGACTGAACCCCTACAAAATACAAAAACTGCAAGATTTAACACCTGCTCAAAAGGCAGTTCGCCCTGCAAGAGCAAAGTTTCAAAATTCAAAAGTTCAAACATTTGCACGTTGGTGGCGAGCTTCAGAATTTGGTTTTTCTGATGAAAACAATTTTGCTTCCAAAAAAATTTCCAAAATATATTGCTTCTGACTAACTTCATCAAAAATAGAACGTATGTTGAAAGTGTTATTTACAGATTTATTTTATAAACAAATAATCTTTTTGTATCATTATTCTTACAGTACTATCAGTAACTGTACTGATAATTCAGATACAAATATTGAAAGTACCGATATAGAAAGTGTTTCCAATTTCGACGAAATGGATTTAGTGAGCCGTAAGAGAGCTGTGCTAGATTATGATGAAGGGGAATTAAATCGTAATAGCGATCCATAAAAAGACGGATTAGCAGCAATGAGGGCAGTGAGATTGAAGATTCAATCAAATCTGCTTTAAATTAACTCCCGAAACGAAAAACCCACACAATGAGGTTTTCAAGAGAATGAGGTGTTTGTTCGATGGATTGCAGCCAACTACATAAAAGCAGGCTGCGAGTGACATAATAAAATATTTATGTGAATTGCAAATTAAAGATATTGAAATGGCACTTGTTTGCCATTTGTGTTACTTATAGCTAATTACCCTTTTTAGGATGACTAGTTGCTTAAGAATGAAGTACTTATGTATATTATTATTATATTTACTAACATTGACTTATTTATGTATCTAATTAGATTTAATTATTATGTGATTAAAAAAACGAAACTTTGAATTAAGTGCAATTTTCAAATGAAATATATAAAAATATCCCTTATCTATCAGATTAAAATTTGGTTTGTTAAACGCTGTTGTCACAACTTCATTCATCCGTTGTCCTAGAATAACGTTTCCCGCAATGTATTCCGTATCACAAATAAAGGTGAACAAACAGAACAATATTTCAATAAAGTTGCAAATAAATATTTATAACCGAATTTTACCATTTCTGCATTTTCCGGCAAACAGTTTATGGTTGTCCTTAACACTCTCCATCGAGCTACCATAATACCAAAAGTATTCTCTATCGTTACTCTACCTGTGCAAAGTCGATAGTAAAAAAACAAAATTCGCGAGGCAGATTTTTTCCAGGATATGCTCGAAACAAATTTGATTTCAAAGGAAAGGCCGGGCCCCCAACAACATAATAAGGGAATTTAATTTTGGTGTTTGCCAAACCAATTTATCATCACCCGGCAATGATACTTGGCCCGAAAACAGTTTCTTACCAAACGAACTTTGTGAACGAACCGCCATCGCTTTAGCTTCCATACGCACCAACGTCCACCATTGTAAATGTATGTGTGTCACACGCTGCTAGTAGCACCACACTATAAAACTTTTTGTAATTATAGAATTCAGAGCCACTGCGTGGAGTGAATGTCCTCCTGTAGAAATATGTTTTCCATCAATAGCCCCCACACAGTTTGGTAAATTCCATTTTGTTTTAAAATTTCCCGCAATTTGGTAGTAATCATATATTTATGTTTGGTTACGCTACATAAAGTGGTGATAAAATCTGCCATATTATATCACAAGTCTCAATTATGATAACCCGAGCTGTTGCTTTACCTATCTTAAAACTCCAGCCAAGAAATGCATGGCTCACGCCTTGAAAATCATAATTAAACAATTGTGAGCAGAATTGTACCGAGAGTAATAACTAACCGCTCTTCAGCAGTTATAATTGTTCTTCGCTTAGCGAAAAGCTACTTCAAAACCACCATGGAATGAACGGTTTGCATTATCGGGCCTTCTAAAATACCGTCGATTTCGAGATTTTGCGCTTTTATTATTTTTTTTTACTAGTTGCGCTGGCAAACTAATAACCCGCTCTTCATAAGTTTTAATTGTCTTACTCTTTGTGCTTGATTCATTCTAAATATAAGAATATGATATAGAATAATTTCAGAATTATATAATAATTGGGAACACCACTCACCTTTAATATTTTAAATTTTTATTATCACAAAAAATAAAAAAAATAGTAAAAGTAAAAATAAAGTCAAAATTTAAAGAAATGTCAAAAACGTGAACTCATGTAGTCAGTTTATCTTGGGTATTCTCGTAAGCGAGTTTTTGACATTTTAAAGCTTCTGAGTAACGTCGAGTATATCTCCAGCATAAGACTTTTTCGGCTTTTCGGACAAAATATTATTTAATGTTTACGACTTTCCTAGTCATAGAAAAGCAAAGAGGCCATTAACTCACAACATATCTATCATAAAAAGTTTATTTTTTCCTTTACAACTGAGACTGTGATCATCTAGCAATTTATCTTTCAAATTTTACAAATTTTACATTTCTTAAACAATTCTGATTTGTTGGGGTTAAACCCAATGGTTAGTCCCAAAATTAAATAAACCTATTTAAAATACTAATTTTAATTTGGTATGTTTACTAGGTCAAGTGGCCTCGTTCTTTGAAGTCTTCTATCATATTTCGCCTTATTTCGAGTTTGGCGGCATGCTTTTTTATTTCATCTTTGATGTATCTGTAAGTCCGTCTTGTGTACCACGGAGCATTTACGATGATACGGAGAACCTTGCTTTGAAACCTCTGTATCATTTGGGCGTTTGTTTGCTTAGTACGTCCCCAGAGTTGAATACCGTAGGTTCAAATCGGCTTCAGTATTTGCCGATATAGCAGCAGCTTGTTGTGTATTGTAAGTACAGATCCTCTGCCTAAGAGCCAATACATTATTCTGAACTTAATATTAAGATCTTAGTGTCATGATTGGTCCTAAGACGCTCCCCTGTGGGACACCGGCAGAGATTTTCTTTAGTTCGGAGTATTCATCCTCATATTTTACACGAAAATGACTATTGGATAAATAAGATCTTATTATGGCATAGAACTGTCTCAGCAGATCTCTATGCAGCTGGAATTCCAGTCCACTGTGCCAGACGTTATCGAACTAACATTTTTTCAATAATGTTGATGATTATATGGACCTGTTTAATTGTGGAGTGCTTTTCCCTGAATCCAAATTGATGTGGATGAATTAGTTGTCGGTCCTCAATTATTGGTTTAAGTCTTTTTAGTAGTAATTTTTCAAAAAGTTTTGACATAATTGGCAGCAATGAAATTGGCCTGTATGATTTTTTATCGTTAGGTGGTTTAACGGGTTTTGTTATTATGATTACTTTTTCTACTTTTCTATTTTATCCGAAGCTTGCGAAATCCTTTACCTGGTAGAGCCTTGATTATTTGGCAAATAATCAAGTCATACCCTGGGGTCTTTTTAACATTCATGTTGGTTTTTACTTCTTCTTTTAATTCTTTAAGAGTCACTGGGCGTATATCAAATCATCTAGCTTGTGGATTGACATTATATTTTCATTGGCCGTTTGTCTTGGTAGTGGTTGGAAAATATCCTCGAGATACTCCGCAAACAGATCAGTCTTCTCTTTAGGACCTCTTGCTCAGGTTCCATCCTCCTTTTTAAGTGGAGGCACTTGCATTTTGGGTCTTTTGAGTCCCTTCGTCGCCTTGAATAATCAGCTTCCTAGAGAATAATCAGAATTTTTTTCATCGGTTAGGCTAGCTAGATATCCGTTGATTGATGCATTTTTAACTTTCTTAAGAAAAGAATTGAGACTGTTATCTAAATTGTTAAGAATTCTTTTGTTCACCAGTGTTCCAGTTATTTGCCATTTTACGTGCCCGTCGTTTTTCTCTTACCAACTCTCTAACTTCCGTTGGGTAGGATATGTTAAGCTTCTTCTTATTATGTATAACAGGAGTACTTACCACAGCTGCATAGTGAATTGTTTCATTAAGTTGTTCTAATTCATTTTCCAACTGATAAAAATTACGTATCAGTACCTGAAGATTGATTTTTTTCTCCATTACTTCACGAAAGAGATCCCAGTATGTTTTTGAATTTGTTAATCTTGGTGCACTCTCCCTTTGAATTACCATTTCTCTGACTGGCATGATAACCGGGGAATGATCCGATACTAGAAAATTACTGTCTTAAATGTGAATGTAGTTGTGGGACATACCTCTTGCTACATAAAAGTTTATTAGGTCAGATACCTTCGTTCCGTCACTGGTCCAGTATGTCCGGTAACCACCAAAGTAAAATTCACATTTTGATACCGGCCTTGCTTGAAGCAATTCATTACCTTTTGACGTCGTCTAGATCCCCAATAGGTGTTTTCCTCATTAAAGTCACCTCAAATAATAAAATCACGCCCAAGCGATTTAAATAGTTTTAGGTAGTCCTCCCTTTTCAATTTTGCCGGGGAGGAAAATATATTGCAGAGACAGTAAGCTGTCTGTGTTTAATTTGGATCCTTACAGTATAGGATGCAAGTGACTTGCATTGTTTCTTCTTCGATATTTGATTCTAAATGGTGTTTTACAATTTCTTTTATTAGTAATGCCGAACCACCTCTTGCTCTTTCCGCTGGATGAATCGCTGGATAAATTGTAACCCCGTATTGTTAAAAACCAAGATTTAACTAGATCGCTTTCAGAGTTTAAGAAAAATTCGATTTTTTCTGATTTTAAAAATATTTCTATTTCTGGAATATGTTGCATAATTCCATTCGCATTCCAGATTACTATTTTGAAAGTTGTGTTTTTACTTAGCATTTTTTGTTGGATTGCGTTGAGGGAGTTGCATTTTCTTCAGTTGATCAAGTATCATGTTGTTCAGATTACTTTGGTCATCTAGCCGCTTTGTAATAGCTGCAATGCTGTTCACAATGTTTTCTATAATTTGGTTACTTTCAGAGCACATATGTTTGGTTCAACCCAAACCTTTCACTACCTGCGCAATTGATCTTCTTTGCCCTGTATTGTTTGGTTGTGGGTTTTGATCCATCTGATTTGATATTTGAACCCTTCGATTTTCGTGATTTTGCGGTTGATTTCTTGTTTTATCTCTTAATTTTTGTATTTGTTTAACAACCTCACAGCCTCGATAATTAGCCGGATGTTGGCCCTTACAATTTGTACACTTGGCTGGCATATCTCTCCCTATTGTACATGCCTGGGTAATAAGATTACCAGAGCATTTTACACATCTTGGATCGTGTCCGCAATATCTGTGGGTGTGATTAAATACCTGGCATTTCTTGCACTGGGGTATGCGTGTTGTGGTTCTTCTCATTGGTTCGATTTTCACCTTCATGTGAACGATTCCTTTTATTCCATAAATGTTTTGAACATTCTCTTTGTTGTCAAATATCAGCATAAAAAGAGGGAGTCCCCTGATAATTTGGTTTCTTTCTTGGAGTACTGTTCTCTCTTTTGTAACAATATTCACAGCATCTATTATTTTAAGACCTTTAGTTTGTAAGTCTTCCATTATTTCTTTGCTTAAGCAAGTGTGATGCAAACCTCTTGCCATGACTTTTATACGTCGGGCCTGTTTGTTCTCGTAAGTGATACTTTTCAGTATTAATTTTCCAAACGTCATTGTTTAGCGCTGTTACCTTATAGTCTTTGTCAGTAACCGATTTCATCATGCAGTGACGAGATTTCCGGGTAACTGGTTACACCCACAATATTTATTGGTGGGGGTGATTTTTCTTTCTGTTGCACCAAATTTGGTGTAATGTTCTTGGTAGTACTTTTTGGTTAATTGGCTTTGGGTAGAACATTTTTTGAATCTGGACTAGATTGCCCCTACAATTTAATTGCTCAGCCTCAGGTGACGATTCAGCTTTTCTTTGCTTACTCTTCTTGGACTGTTTTTTCTTCTTTAGAATCCAGTCCGTCTCTATTTGTAATTCGTCTTCAGCAGTGGAGTAGATGAGTTAGTCTGGTTCAATGCTTCCTATATCGCAATCATCTTTTGAATCTCGATTCATTTTTAGGTTTTCATTTTCTCGCTTTCTCGCTTCAATTTCTTCGCTTAGCTTGGCAAATAATTGCTTCATATGCTCTAGCCTCGCCAAGAGATTCATATTCTTATTTTCTAGGTCAATAGTTGTTTTACTAGATTCGGCTATTTGCAACGTAAAATTTCCGGCGGCATCACTTATTTCGCGTAATGTTTGTCCAGTAATCTAGTTATAACGTTAGAAAAAGCATCGGCTTGGTGCTGATTTGTTTCTATTTTTCATTATTGGTGATCTTTGTAAATTTGATCTCCTCTGGAACGAATTGTTCCTTGATAATGCAATAGATGGCCATCTCGAGAATTCATGGGGCCAGTCTCCGCAGAGAGTGGATTTACCAATGTTTATATTGGTGTACCACCTGGGCATTTATTTTCTTTTGTTTTTCCCATTGCATAGTTTTGATTGATTAATTAGCTATTCTGGTTCACTACTACGAAGGGATTGGTACCACAACCGTTCGTTCTACAAAACATTGCCCAGAGTACGCAAGTATCCATTTATGAATACTTCGTGGAGGCTGTCAATCCAGTACCCCACCACAAAAAGTAGAAAATTTACTCCTCTCCATTTTTAACCCGAAGTGTAAAGAGTTGTGTAAAGGTTGTGGTATGCACGGGAACTTTGTACTAAATTTGTCCTAAAAATAAAAAATAAAAAATTAGGACAAACTTAAGATAAAGTTCACGCTTCATAATACCGATAAAAAGTTTGTTCTAAGCTTGTCCTAAACCAGCAAAACAATGTAACTTGTTTATATGTATTTGTGAAATGTAGACATTTAGGCGAATACCCAAATAATCGCTTGTTTAAATTAACTTTTAAATTGTATCACATAAACGTCTATCTCACTAAGTGAGCTGTAACCCTATTTAGTATTACCCTTAAACGGCACCCCTAAGCGATTTAAAACGTAAATTCACATAAACGTCTGTCTCACTAAGTGAGCTCCATGATAAATTTATGAAACTTATAGATTGAGTCGGTAGTACTATTATCTTGCCCCCTTACAAGTGAAACCGATGAGAATAACCTGTAACCCTATTTAGTATTACTCTTAAACGGCACCCCTAAGCGATTTAAGAGACGTAAATTCACATATACATCTGTCTCACTAAGTGAGCTCCATGATAAATTTATGAAACTTATGGATTGAGTCGGTAGTACTATTATCTTGCCCCCTTACAAGTGAAACCGATGAGAATAACCTGTAACCCTATTTAGTATTACCCTTAAACGGCACCCCTAAGCGATTTAAGAGACGTAAATTCACATAAACGTCTGTCTCACTAAGTGAGCTCCATGATAAATTTATGAAACTTATAGATTGAGTCGGTAGTACTATTATCTTGCCCCCTTACAAGTGAAACCGATGAGAATAACCTGTAACCTTATTTAGTATTACCCTTAAACGGCACCCCTAAGCGATTTAAGAGACGTAAATTCACATAAACATCTGTCTCACTAAGTGAGCTCCATGATAAATTTATGAAACTTATAGATTGAGTCGGTAGTACTATTATCTTGCCCCCTTACAAGTGAAACCGATGAGAATAACCTGTAACCCTATTTAGTATTACCCTTAAACAGCACCCCTAAGCGATTTAAGAGGCGTAAATTCACATAAACGTCTGTCTCACTAAGTGAGCTCCATGATAAATTTATGAAACTTATAGATTGAGTCGGTAGTACTATTATCTTGCCCCCTTACAAGTGAAACCGATGAGAATAACCTGTAACCCTATTTATTATTACCCTTAAACGGCACCCGTAAGCGATTTCAGAGACATAAATGCACATAAACGTCTGATGGCTTTGTGGCGAATTTATGAAACTTGTAGTTTAAATTAGTTGTTTTTGATGTATTTATTTTAATTACTGTATTTCATTATTATTTTATTCAAATAGAGCAAATTGTTAATTATAGTTTTGTTTAATGGTAAAGTTACCAACTTTAATTAAATATTCCTCATTTTTAAGATTCTATTAACAATTTGAATATATCGAGTGATCGCCTAAATGTTTACATTTCACAAATACAAACAAACATTTTATATTGTTTTTGTTGGTTTAGGACAAACTTAGTACAAACTTCACATCGGTGTGTGGTTTAAAGATACACAAACCCTTACAAAAATGAGAACTTGCATAGGTCTCTTCTTGGCAGTTTGGTTTCGTACTGATAAAAAGTTGGTCTACTCATCAGGTTGCAACGAACAAACTGCAAAAACTGAACTCTTGCTTTGTACAAACCAAGAACTTATCGATTTGACGAGTTATACCACCAAATTCTCACTATGTATTGTGTACTAAGCCAATACATATAATTAGCTGCCAAGAAGAGACCTAAAGAAGTTCTTATTTTTGTAATGGTTTGTGTTGTCTCATTTTTGTAAGAGTTGGTTAAAAATGGAGTGGAGTAAATTTTTTTTGTAGTAGTTTTTGTAGTAGTATATATGTCACTAACACTAATATTTCGCCCGAAAAGCCGAAAATTTTTTAAATAAATTAATATCGCGGACGCTTATAAAAACTTATTAGTTATATCTCATTTCAATAGTCACATTATTTAAAGAGGCACATACAAAATGTTCGGCCAACTTCAGCGGTAATCTGTTGCGTCTCACAACGAATAGTAAAAGAGGTTTGTGATTAAATGTAATTTTGTCAAGTTTGCAGAGTATCTAATTCCGTTCAGATATGCTAGAAGACCACTCCGACGAAAAAATATGTGCCATCAAAAAATGTATTTGAAGTTTCTGAGAACCAATTTTTAAAGAGGAAGTATATAGCAACACATTTACACGTCACTTCGTAGTCCGAGAAAGGTCGAATATGGCAATACCAGATAGCTTTAACAATCAGACAGAAATAAACATTTAGATATGCATATTTAAATATTAATGTAGTCTATACAGAAAACCTCAATTCTAATCTTCAAATCTGAAATTCCACACAAAAGTTACCATTTACTCGTATAATTTATTTATTATTTATTTACATTTTGTGTTTACTTCATAAGAAACGATGAATGTTTATTCGAATAAATTTTTGCATTTTAATTAAAAGTACAAAAATAACAAAAAATTAAATTTACAATAATAATTTCCAAGTCAGACTGCATGTCGTCGGTTTCTATTTGTGTTGTCGGAATACATTTTTCTTGGTAATTTTTATGATTACGATATTATTGTTATTGTTTTGTTCATTACCGTTCTTATTATAATGCCGAAGAAGAAGAAAAATTCCTGGGAAGACGTATAGATGTGCATATTTCAAAATCGTAAGGTGTATGGCGTATGTATATCAAACATCATTAAAAAGATTTTTGATTTGTTTGCCCGTATTATGCTTCGTACTTATAATTATTTATTTATATTTCAATTGAAATAATTTATAATTAGTTTTCAATACAATTAGGAATGTTCGTTTCAAGGTTTATTTAATCATATTTTGATGATTTCATGAAATTGCCTCGGTCGGTTCTAGAGATTATTATTTTTTTTTTAATTTACAATCTAGAGAAATAACAGAAAACAATTACTAATTTTTAATCAATTATAAAAGCTGTAAACATTTTTTATTATCGTATATCCGTATAGCATTATTATTCGTATGTACTCGTATGCAATCAGCTTCCGAATTAGGAATGCATTACACAACATTTTAAAATGCCATTAAAAACATCAACTTAAATTTGCAAGCAAAATGTATTACTAATTTATTTTGCCTAACAAGGTAATATAGAATCGTGTTGATTAACCCAAAGTTAATCAATTTCTTAAGCCAATAAATTAAACTTTCGTTCTGTAATGTTTCTTTGCAAACGAACTGGAAATGTTAAACTGGCCCTTCTCCAAATAGCTTTCATATTATGTGTCTCGAATCGTTGGCAATATACCACAGTCGGAGGTTTTATTGGGATCTTGATCTCGTGGTTCGATAATCGTTTTGCATAACTTTGAATCAGAAATGGAATGAGCTATCTTCCTCTAAAATGTAGCATTATACAGTCATTGCTGGTGACAGCACACAGGTCTATGAATTTTTTGTGAAATGCTAGTTTACTACTGCGAAAATTGACGCAAAAATATTCAGTCAAGCAACAGCCATGTTACACCTACAACATCAGTAGTTCCTGTTTTTCACAGTGGCCTCAAAGTAACTCCTAAATATAAGAACATATTCGTTTCCAGGCTCTCGACGATAAACCGCGTTAATTCCATTTTGAATTTGCCTGATATTAGAGTTGGCTCGTTAACATTAACTGTGAAACTTCACCTAATTTTAATTTACGTACGGCCGATTTTAAGAAGCTTAGTCAATTATCAGCTAACACCAATTTTAAAACCATTCTCGGCAATAATCACAATCTGGAAACCCAAGGTCTCAATGTTTATGCCGTAACGTTTGAATTTCCAACAGTCCACCATGGTACCAATAAATAAAAACTAGAAAACATTACTAAAGACGAGATTGGACTCGGTTTACTTAAATTATGTGAATGTTTACAATGAATTTTCGAACTTGTCTCATGAACACAATAATTACATCGGTAGTATGCAGTCGGAAATAATCGTTGACCCAAAGCATTTTTGGCAATTGATAAACTCTAAGTAGAAATCAGATGGACGTCCTTCTACGATGAAGTTCAGTGATCATTGTTGTGGTGACTCCAAAACCATTTCTGACTTGTTCGAAAATTGTTTTAATACGGCTTACTCCAACAACGATATTGAGCCCGATGCACCTCTGGTCTTAATTCAAATTAATCTTGACACTGTGGTAAGGAGCATTAAAAAGCTAAAACATGATAACTTAACTCAGCCACTTACAACGCTGTTCGAAAACTCGATCACGCATGGAATATTTCCATCAATACGGAAAGATTTTTTAATAATTCTCACCCATAAGAGGGGATGTAAACCAGATATCTCCAATTACAGGAGTATTGTATATGATTCCCTTTTATTTCAATATAAAACATTGTTTTCAGTGAATCAGCATCGTTTCCTTAGAGGACGATCTACGACAACCAATTTAACCAAACTTTCATCTCATACTTTGAACATTATGAAGAGTGGACACGAAACGTTATTACCACGAACTTCAGCAAGGAATTTGGTTTCCCACATAAGATAATTTTGTTTAAACTCTCTTGGCTCTTAGGGAGCTTAGGTATCAGGTGATCTTTAGGTCATTAATATCTGTTCGTTTTATAGCTACTTCCGGGGTACCGCAAGGCAGTCATCTTTTGCCTATTTTTTCGTCTTACCCATCAACGACGTCGATTTCATAATCATCAATTTTCATTTATGCATACGATATGGAAATTTACCGACTAATTTCAAGTTCCATCGATGTTAGCCTATTACAGAATGACCTTAATAACTTCATAGGTTAGGTTAAGTTTTAGTGGTTGCTATTGCACACTTAGGCCAGTTTTGGCCCATTGTGATACTACAGGATCCGACATCATTAAACTCCCTTTAAACCCATCAAGTGCTATTCAAATAACGTGAAATATCTCGCATAGTACAGCTTTCGATATCAGAGAGGCTGTCCATAGTGTATTTGCCCAAGTGATCATGTCTTCTGCCAGCTAGCGCAGGACATGAGCATAGGAAGTGAACAAGAGTTTCCTCCTTCTCCTCGTTCTTGTACCTTCTGCAGAAGTCATTTGCATCCAAACTCAGCCTTCTCGCATGATCTTCGAAAAGGTCCGGTAAGTACCCTTACAATTCTACCTACGCTTCCTTAGTATGATCAAGATCTTGGATCGCCTCAAGCTCAGCTCAGGCCATACTTGCTTCGCTACCATGCTGCTTTCAGCACAGACATAGGCCTTCCTACACAGAGTCGTGCCGTATCTTACCGTCTGCCCTGTAATTCCCCTCAACGTCAGATTAGCCCGGAACTCAGACCAACTGGATGTTGAAGTGTTCACTTAACTAGTTAAAATATGTATGACAATTCAACGCCAGACTTGGCGCCAGGTAAACTGCATTGAGTGAAAGAATGGTAGCCCGACTGTCCACACAGATAGTGATATCAGTCAACGATATTACACTGCTTCAACCAGCTCATGACCTCTTCAATCGCTATAACTTCAGCCGGGTGCACGCTACAGTAATCAGGTAGACGCAAAGATAGACTTACATTTAATATCCCACAGAACACACTAGCTCCCATATCATCGAGCTTGGAGCCGTCGGTGAAGAATTTAACTGGCTGCCCTTTGCACCCTCGCCATCATGTTCCTGTATGATAATTTCTCCAGTGCTGGCCCCCACACACTCACGCCATACAGTAGTATGGGCATTACAACTGCCGCGTAAAGCCAGTGCACCAGCTCCGGTTTCAAGCCGCATTTCCTTCTGATGGCATTTTTACAAGAGTAGTGTGCTACAGTGGCCTTTTGCACTTTTTCTATCGAGTTTGGTTTCCAACTGAGCTTACTGTCGAGAAGAATCATCAGGAATATCGCCCTATCAGTAAGGGCCAGCATAGTACCATTTAAACTTGGTGGAACCATTACCAAAATTTTAAATCTCCTAGTGAAAAGAACTAGCTGTGCTTTAGATGGTTTAATCTCCAATCCACATCTGCCGGCCCAACCCGCAGTGATTGACAACGCATTCTGCATCACATCTCTGATTGTACATAGGTGCTCCCCGAGACAGCTATTGCTACGTCATCGGCAGAAGCAACCACGCCTAATCCTCCCCTCCAGTTTCAATAGTAGTCGATTGATTACTACATTCCAACGAAGGGGAGAGCGGACAGCTCCCTGGGGTGTTCGCCGAACAACCCGCATTCTAACGGAGACTTCCACCATCTCCGCTATAATCTCGCATGTTTTGCTTTCAACCTACACAAATAATCGAGAATTTTATCTTATCAGTAATTCAACCAGTAATCCAAACAATCTTGATTGTCATCGCTTAATATATTTTTATAAGTGAGTTTGTAATAAGAAATGTTGTGTGCCGCAAAATCTATTTTTTATACATCATTTAATCGGTACTCTCATTAATTAATTAAATTCCTCATGTTTCACTACTATAGTTTTATAAATCTAAGACCTAACAGCACAACACAACTACTAAATCCGTCAGATGAAAAGAGCCGCCGCTTATCTATCACAAATTCCTAATCTAATCGCAAAGTTTAATCTTGGTTGGGAGCAACAAATAAAATTTACAATTTAAGTAGATACAGATTTTAATTAATTAGCTTTTTCATTATTATTACATAGATCCAACAACAATAAATAATTTAATTTATATTCCTTGAGGTAATAACCATCAACACCTTTTGATGCTTTTGAGATATCACAAATAAAATACTCGTACCTACACAATAAAATAATCACGTAAACATTGCTTTATTGTAAGAATGTAAACTTCTGTAAAGACGTTTTCTTTCAAATATTTTTTTTTTAATTTTTGAAAGGAAGGTGAAATCAATTTATTATTAAAATTTATTTTTTAAAAATTCTAAGAATTTCGTATATATTTTATAAATGTACTTATTTTGTACCTTTTAATTAATTTTTTCTTTTTCTCATTAAGCTGAATTGTTCTGCTGTAAATTACCTATACATACACTCATATAAGCAAAATATGTACATATATGTACTTCATAATAATTAATTTGTAAAAAGTTATATATTTTAAAGACGCTTCTTGAATTTCACAGTGGGTTTTTGTTGATTATTGACTAAATTTCCATATTGTAAACAAGAAAGTAGAAAATCACCGGTAGGTAGATCACGTCGCGTGTGGTCTGTTTTGTAGATATGCGTGTGGGTTAAATTAAAATTCAGTTAATTAATATTTCATTATAAAATGAAATGCGGCAAAATATTAGCAGAAATTCTGTGAAACTGATGCAAAATCAGTAATCCAAATAACAGACAATTTTCCGAGAATTTTTTCAAAAGCGTTATACTGCCAACACAATGAATAACTAAAGACCTAATTTGAAAATTCAGTAAAGTCATTGATTGATTCAAAATCAAATGAAAACTATCTGGTGGATTACCATAGATACTGTTAAAGTTAGCCGACTCGCTCCAGCCGAAAAATGTCGATAATGCAGATTAAAAACAATAAGGATTATCCGCTAGTAAAAGTCGGTAAGACAGATTCGTGTTAAACAGTAATTTCTTCTTTAATCCAAAATGTTTAGTACGTTGCATTAAATACATTAAAACTATAATACAAAACTATTTTACCATTGGGACAACTCAAAGAAATATATGACGCAAAACCTCAAAAATTTCAGGTCAATTTTCATGTTGGGAGTCCGGGAAAACTCGATTGAATATATCGCACACACAAAATTTGAAAATTTCTAAAAATTCCCCGTTTAAAGTGTCATGGCTGGAAATAGATTCAAATGATAGGTCTTAATGATGGTCACACCTGGAAAAAATGTCAGGTCAATTTTCATGTTGGGAGTTCGGGAAAACTCGATTGAATATATCGCACACACAAAATTTGAAAATTTCTAAAAATTCACCGTTTAAAGTGTCATAACTCAAAAAAAATTTAAATGATAGGTCTTAATGATGATCACACCTGGAAAAAATGTCAGGTCAATTTTCATGTTGGGAGTCCGGGAAAACTCGACAACATGAAAATTGGCCTGGAGTTTTTTCCAGGTGTGATCATCATTAAGACCTATCATTTGAATCTATTTCCAGCCATGACACTTTAAACGGTGAATTTTTAGAAATTTTCAAATTTTGTGTGTGCGATATATTCAATTGAGTATTCCCGAACTCCCAACATGAAAATTGACCTGACATTTTGTCCAGGTGTGAGCATCATTAAGACCTATCATTTAAATTTTTTTTGAGCCATGACACTTTAAACGGTCAATTTTAGAAATTTTCAAATTTTGTGTGTGCGATATATCCAATCGAGTTTTCCCGGTCTCCCAACATGAAAATTGACCTGACGTTTTTAAAATGATATTCAATGGAAGGCACTTCATTTGAAATATTTTCTGGACGTGTCGCAATAGATTAATTTCCCATTTTTCCTCCCCAAACATCTAATAAAGCAATGATAAACATTTCCTTGGGTAATTTATTTTAAATGTTTCGAATTACGAGTAAACATTCTTACTTTAATTTTTGTAGTTGTTTTTTTAGGATCAGCAAAATATAAATTTCTAATATAATTTATTTATTTCCGCCATAAAACTTGAATCTGCATTATCGGCAATTTTTCGGCTGGAGTTTTCGATGAACATGTTACCGACAATTATCGGCTGTCATTTTCGTTTGATTAGTTTGAATCTACATTATCGACATTTTTTCGGCTGAACATTTCCGGCTAACTTTAATAGGGTTTCCCATAGACCTCCTATATGGTTTCGAATTGATTTGACTGCTCTTGCGAAAGCCCAGATTACGTTTTTTTATTAAAATCACAGCCAAGAGTACCAATGCAGCAGTTGTGCGGATAAAACTAGACTTCTACCTTTAAGTGACTTTGTACCATGCAACAAAAACGAAACGGTCTCAAATAATGACAGATAACCAAACCGGTTTTGCACATTTTCTGATACCTGATATATGCAATGGAATATGGAATATTCTAGATAGATTTTTAAATCACATTGTCAAGTTCATTGGACTCTAGAACGGTTAATGTCAGAAATTCGTTCGTTTTCCAATATAGATATTAGGAGATAGAGGTGGATTGAAATATGTAATGAAAACTCCCAAGTCCTTTTGCAACAGTTGCAAAGTGAGTCAGATACATTCATTAACAAAATGTCCAATACAAATAAAGGGTGTTTTCCGAGGTTAACAATTTTAATTTAAAATAACACAAAATTTTGAATATCAGCAGTGAAACTAGCTTTATTGGATATATTATTTTATGCCATTAATGCTTGAATATGATTTTGGTCATGTGCCCGCCGCCAATTTTCGATCACCCTTTGCAGCAACTGCGGCCGTATCTCGCTAATAACTCGCCAAATATTGTGTTCCAAGTGTTCAATCGTCTCTGGTTTATCGGCATAGACAAGTGACTTAACATATCCCCAAAGAAAATATTATAATGGAGCTAGACCATACGATATCGGTGACCAATTAACAGGACCATTACGAGAAATTAGTCTAAAAATGTTTGTTTGAGTAAATTAGTTAAAACAAGATTTATACCAGCCAATTGGAGTACAAAAAAGTTAAAAATCATGTCTCTCTACCATTCACCGTTGCCTGTAACATTCCGTCCATAAAAAATATCTCACGTACAAAACGCAAATTTTAAGTTTAAAATCTATTAGAAGAGATTTACCATTCTTAAAAGAACTTAAATCAAGAAATTTAAAAAACAATACCCTCAAATAAATTTGATTGAAAATTTTTTATCGACCCTAATATTTCGATTCACAAAGGTGTCATATTGTACTAACCATCAGCATTAAGCACACAAAAGCTCCTTACCTTACAGTGGGGGCAAAGGGCTTCTCCAGCTGTTTTAATATTCGCTTCTGTCAGATTAGGTCTTGGAATTATGCTCGTATGTCACCATAAATTTCTACGTTCACAGAGTTTGGCAGATACAAAGGTATATGCCTAATTTATGCACTGACCGACAGCATTAAGTACACAAATGCATTACCTTATAATGGGAATAAGGGGCCTTAGTGCATTAATTAGGCATATACCGTGTTATCTACCCAACTCTGTGAACGGAGTTATTTATGGTGACCTTTGAGCATAGGCATGATACCAAATCTAACAGAAGCGAATATTAAATCAGCTGAGGAGGCCCCTTGTTCCTACTGTAAGGTAACGAGCATTTTGTGCTTAATGCTGATGGTTAGTACATTAATTGAGCATATACCGTTATATCTGCCAACCTCTGTAAATCGAAATATTGTTGAAAAAGATTGTTGAAAAAAATTTCAATCAAAATTATTTGACGGTATTGTTTTTTAAATTTCTTAATTTAAAGTATGGTAAATCTTTTAAATGACCTTTTAATGATATTAGCGAAGCCCCAAATTTTGAAAACGTTTCTCAGGATGGTTTTAGGGCCATGATGAAGTACGATGGGGTATGGGTAGGCAAACTCGTTTTTTAAACTTTGTTTTATTTGGTCAGCATATACTTTCTCACAAGACCATTTTAATTTGTAGCTAAGAACTAGCTATTTACAAAATTAAAACACAAAATTCCAAAAATGTTAGAACCAAATTTAGTTCTAACATTTTTGGAATTTTGTGTTTTAATTTTGTAAATACCGACTAAATGCAACAGTGGTTAAAGCTTTGGCGTTTGGATCGGGAGGTACCCGAATGGTTCGAATCCCGATAAAGGCAGGATGCAAAATCGATTTTCGTCAACAGATTGAGAGCCGTACGTCTTCCGTTTGTCAGGAATTGCATAAAGTAAGACGGGAAAATAAGCCGCGAAAGAGCAGGGAGTGCTTCGGCCGCAGAACAGATGGCATGGATTAAAAAAAAATTGTAAATACAATTGTTTCCAAAATTTGAAATGAAATACCAACCACTTGTATAGATATATCATAACCTTTACGTAGTAAAACAAAGTATAGCAATCATGAAACATTATGACCTAGAGATTTTTGCTGATTTACCATTCGTTATACCACCGAAGTCAAACAATGATATTTAAAAAATCTCTATGTGTGTGTGTATGTGTGTATATGGCACAGTGCCACTAAATGTCTGTTGGTTCTCTACAGCCTAGACGGATTGGCTGATTGAGATGAAACTTCATACTACACCGGAAGTGGCAGCCTCATAGGTGTTTGTTTGTTATTTGCAAATATTCTAAGAATATAAATAATTATGAAATACAGCTTCTAAATTAAATTTGCAACAATACCAGTCCAGATTAGTTTTCCTCAATTTAAGTGGAAATGACGTTTTCCAAATAACAATGTTTTGAAACAAAAATTTTACCCTATTCTGCCCAGACGGATTGATTGTTTCGAACAAAACTTCCTACTTAAGCTTTTCCACAAATACCCCAGTGAATTTTAGCCGAAATTAATTCACCGAAAGGGACAGCTCCCATAAAAGCTTTTTGAAAAATATATCAATTCTAAATTAATTGTGATGCAATATCATCCAAGATCAATTTAACAAAATATAAGCGGAAATGATGTTTTTTGTCAAAAAAAAAACTAGTTTTCAGTAAACATTCGGGGTCCCTGTATAGCCTAATCCATACGGATTGGTGATAGAATTGATTGACTTTTCGATTTTCGCAAATATTTTGAAAAGTATACAGCATTCGTGAAAAAACTCACGAATGCACGAATTATAAAAAAAACTTTGTTTCACCAAACTAAGGCATCTCTACAGTCCAAGGTACAAAATTTAATCCTTTTCGGATTCCAAATTCATAATTAACCGTTTAAATTAATTAGGAGATCCTTGGCCTGAGTACCGTAAGTGACAGCGAGGTCTAGATAAAAGATTTAAATAAATTTAAAGATTAAATTTTCAACCAACAATGGTTGAGCTTGTTGGTTTTCTGAAATTTAAACGGGGAAAATGTTTTTTGTTTTAATAAAAGTTCGGTTAATTTAATTTTTCCCGTTAGAGACCAAATGTGGTGTATTCGAGATCCACCATTTTTTCAAAAAGTATTAAATTTTTTCAAGTAGAATACACATATGGAATTGAAATACAATGACGTTCTTTCACGTATAAGATAAAGTTTTGTAATCACGAAAAATTTTGCCAATATCGCAGGAGCCAAAAAAGTAGTTTGAAATTGCGTGGTTCTGTGCACACTGAATGTCTGTTGGTGCTCTACAGCCCATTGACTGATCGGAATAAAATTTCATATTTAAGCTTAGCAAGTTTTACTCCCAAAGATAAATATACATTTGTATTGAGTGCATAACTTAGTTTTTTGGATTTTCTAAGGCGTAACTTTAGTACTAAACATTCTTTTACAATAACACCTACGGTGTTTTAAAGTGTTGACACTCCACATTAAAATTTAATTTCTCGTTATTTGTAAAAGCGTAAGCAACATATTTTTAATCCCATTTAAACATGTCAAATTCGTACCGTACAAAACAGCATTTGCGGGAAGCATTATTTTTTTGCTTTAATAAAAAAAAACAGCTTCTGAAAGTTTTCGATTGCTTCAAAAAACTTGTTGTGAACATGCACCAACTCAACAGACTTGCGAAAACTGGTTAAAACGATTCAAAAGTGGTGATTTTGATGTCTGTGACAAAGAACGTTCTGGTCAACCAAAAAATTCGAAGATGAAGAATTGGAAGCATTATTGAAGGAAAACTCAGCTCAAATAGAAACAGAACTTGCAGAATAGTTAAATGTCACGTGCCATGTGACAGAGTGAGTTTAAAAAAAAAATTCAGTTGTTTCCCATCCAGGATAAGGGACATTTCCATGGATGGGGAGCAACTGAATATATTTTTCAACTGACATGGTCTCCAACTAACACCCCATATACCTGAGGTTGTGTTAAGATCTCTAGGGATATCTCAGTTGGTTCAAGAATTTTTGTTATATTTGGTCATAATACAAAATCCTCTAACTGTTCCCACCCCTGGATGGGAGGTTCCTTTTAATTTTTTATAACTGATATAGTTCCCAACTAACACCTCATTTACCTGAGGTTGTGTTAAGATCTCTGGGGATATCTCAGTTGGAATATCAATTTTTATTATATTTGGTCATAATACTAAATTTTATGAATTGTTTCCACCCCTGGATGGGGAGCTCCTTAATATTTCTTCTAATAACTATGGCCCCCTGGATGATAAGCAACAGCATATATTTTTTAACTGACATGGTCTCCAACTAACACGCCATATACCTGAGGTTGTGTTAAGATCTCTAGGGTTATCTCAGTATACCATTTCTAAAATAGGATTTCCAAAAATAGGAGTTCCTTGGCTTTGGAGCTTGATATTATTTTTCTAATTGTTTTACACTTGGGTGCAAAAATTTCACACAGTTGCATTTTTTTCTTCATCCGGAACAAGAAAATGAGTGCCACACCAGAAGTAGCTGCTCAAGTGGTTCGCAAGAACAATGGAGAACAGTCATGTTGTCTGACGAGTGCAGGATGTGTTTACATGGCAACGATGGACGAAGAAGAGTGTACAGAAGATCAGGAGAACAATTTTCACAATGTTGTATTAAAGAACGTGCCTCGTATGGTGGTGGATCGTGCATATTCTGAGGAGGTATGTCACTGGAGGCGAAGACAGATCTTGTGTTCATCTCTGGAGCGAATACTGGCCGCCGATCAAGTAAAGTGACTTCTCAACGGTGCATTGAGGAAATACTCGAGGACTACATCGTACCTTTTGCCGGGTTTATTGGTGAAAACTTCCTGTTCATGCAGGATAATCTGAGACTGCATATGGCTGGTCTAGTGTACCAGTACCTTCAAGAAGTAGATGTTCCTATGATGGAGGGGCCAGCTCGAAGCCTGGACCTACATCCCGATTGAACATTTATGAAACGAACTGAAAAAATTAGTTCGAGCCAAAGTTATTGCTCCAACGAGTCTCCAGGACCTGCAACAGGCGATCGCAGACGAACGGGAGGCGATACTTCAAGATTTGGTTAAAACTTTGGTGAAATCATAGAAGCATTGAATGGAAGCTGTTATTCGGGCTGGGGGAGAGAATGCATCTTATTAATAAAAATATTGTTTTTGCTGATTTCCTTGTTTTAATTCGATTTTTACCAATAATATTCATGCTGACAAATTCACAAAAAACGTGTACTTCAGATGTTTACCTCAAAATTCACTTACTGTACTTGTAACTACAAAATATAAAATACAAAATACTTATACTATAAGTACAAAAAAGTACCACTGGATAGGTGCTGAAATAGACTTTGAATCTGCATTCTAGATAATTAAACAAACATTGGATTTTTGATATTTTTGAACTTTTGCTGAAAATTAATCAATGTGCGTATTTTTTGCATCCAAGTGTATTGGCCCCACCCAGTTTACCCGAGTATGAATTAAAATTTCTCCGGTTATCTCATTTGATTTCAATAATTCTTCCTTATGTAGTTCAGTGTGTCGTGTTTGTTACTAATCTGCCTCGGATACTGATTATAGATAGTTATTTTTGTAAAACTTTTATTCACCGCAATATTCGTGTTAGTGAATATTGATTAATGAAATGGTAAATATATTTTAATTTCGTTCGGTTTTTTTTAAAGATAACTGCAAAATAGTTAAAATAATGTTAATAAATTAAAAGTTACGTTAGTTTCCGCTTAGTACAGGTAGATTTTGATTTGCATCAACACGTATAAACGTTTAGCATAGACTTAGTAAAAACTTCACACTAATTTTTTTACTAGTAAAAGTTTAGCAGTAACTTCACATGCATGCTTAAATGATGATTGATTTTTACACCAATTTGTTCAACTCTCGATGGGGCTAAAGTTACTGGAGCATTACAGAATTGAGAATGTACTGCTATCAGTACGCCACCACCCGATTTATTTGAGCTAGTTTCGAGAGACCGATCTGTAGACAACGTAATCATGGCCAAAAAATTCACTGCTCATTATGCCGGGTTTTAATGAAGTTTCACAAATTACATAGATTAGGTAGTTTGATTTTAAAACGAAGTTATAAAACTTAGATGCTTTTGATGCCATTTTGTTGACGTTTTGGTAGTAAATTGCATTTTTCTCATAAACCAACCTTTACTTGAATTTTATGGGTTGATTTGCTTTTTGTGTAGGTTCGAGCTCTCATTAAAAGTGAGTGTAGTCTATGATTGGGTGTGTCTTGAAATTGCAACTATGGCATGGGGTACACTATCGAACAGCTCAAGCGGTTGAGAATTGATTCTTATACATATCACGTTCGGTGAGGTTAATCCTTGCAGTGTATATACATAAATGTATTTCTTCTTGTGATTGTAGATAACTAAAAGCTAAAATAATTATGATTGACCGTCTAACTGAACTGTTTGATTGATATGTATGATGCGCATAACCCTTATGAACAAACATTTGTTACATTTATACAATATTTTCAGTTATTTTTCAGATTTTCACATCTTTTACGTATTTACGTTATTTACATAAAAATCTAGATAACATTTTTTACATGTAAAATGTCCAACACTTATAGTCCCAGTGTTTACAATTTCATTAAACACACTATTGAAACACATTCAACGTGTTACACTCCAGCCTGATTTATGTGTGGTTATCGAAAATTGCAGATGCATTTTGAAATATTTACAAAATTTTAAAATCACGATAAGCGTTTTATCATTATATTACTGGTTGCCTAAGCTGAGATGAAATTTATTTGACAAATAAAATTTGCAAAAATTTGGTGATATACATCCTGTCCCGGTCAACGCGCTACTACCTCGCATACAAAACTATTTTATGAGATGACTTGCAATTAAATCCTAAAATCTTGTTTCGTTAATAAATCGTTTAAGCTATACCTGAATCTAAATCCATTGAAGTCATCAATTCACTGTCAAAATGGTTATAAATTACAAACGGTTAGTACGAGTTATCTCGTACCGTTAATACCAAATGACGATGAAAGTCATAATTATTACGAATTATTCGAAATATTGGCGCTTCTTCGTAAAATATTTCGAGGCGATTTTGATTTAATTACGCCAAGTGTGGTTCAAACCTTCAGCTATATGGATGTCATTGGGTGGATATTAAAAAATAATTAACATAATTAACACCACAATAGGTAATTATGTGTGTAATAAAAATAAAGGGAAAACACAAAAGCCTTTTAGACATATTTAAGATAAATGACTTTGAATATAACTTGAGTACATTTATATGAAAATAATTTAAGTCATTAGTGGCGGTCTCATTACTACTATTTTTTAATTTATTTATTGTTATTATTTTTATGCTTTAAATTTACCGCCAAACTATTTCATTATAGTTTATAAATATATATCCACACATATTTAAATTATATACTGTATTTAATAAAGTGACGTTTTTTCCATTTGTACAGTAAGTACGTTATAAAGAGATAGACAAACAAATGTACAGACTCGTAATATATCTAATTACAGAAAGCTTATTGACATGTTTTATGATCATGGTTTTCATGCAGTACGATTCATGTGAAAAAAATGGTTACGAATTTAAATGAAGGAGGTTTATTTTACAAATGAATGTGTATTATTAAGCGCGAACTTTAATGATGAGGAACAAAGATTGATTACATTGAATGGATAAAACAGAAACAGAAGCATTGTACTTGAATCTTGGCGTTATTAATTGATTGATATTCCTTTAATAGAAAAGGTTAAATTACGAATAAGCATATTATGACAAACATTTTATTAATAAACTAGCTGTTACTCATCAAAAATGCCGGAAGTTTTTTTAAGAACTCAGGTGTAATATGTTCGTAAGAAGCTTGATTTTGAACTTCAACCACATCAACGACTCACAGCTTGACGTAATTATTTAAATAACGAAGAGGGGAGATTTCCAAAAATTTGAAAGGCAATTGATTTCGAATTGAAGAAGATTTGAATTTTTCGATAGAAAATTAGTCTCCTCGTCTGACTACAGTAACCAACTACCAAAATAATGTTTAATACTTCATTCTTCTGAATTAAGCATTAACATCTAGCGAACCAAGGGTAAAAAACACGTTTAGTGGATTATATATATTAAGAACATTTTTTCATTGCAAAATTTAAATTCTCATCAGTTCGAAGCCACCCACTTTCGCAATTTTTTCTCTCGTCCTCTCGTAAAATATAATCAGGGTAGTTCAATCCGGGATAACCCTACATTTCATAAAAATTTAACCTATAACTCTTGTATATGCAAAATATGTAGACCATTTACCGTATATTGACAACCAAATCTTCCGTATGATTTGCTGTGTGAATTTCCAAATGGCTGCGATTCCGCAAGGTTGTGAGGTATAACGCACAGCCATTCCAATTTTTATACCAAGCGATTTATACTTTCAGGTTTTTAACTGTTTATATTTCTAGTTTATAAATATTTTTCAATAAATTAGTTTAGATCTGCTCATTAATTATTTTCATTCTGGCTCAATCGTTTTAACTAGTTGTGTATTTTGGACTATCCTTATTGATATTGCCACAATTTTTATTAACGACAAGAAAGTCCAACAAACACTACAATAAAAATAGACCATTATTGTATATTCAAAATTTGAAGGCATTATACACCAACAATCAAAAATAGTTTTTATTGCATAGTTCTTTATTGTCAATATTCATCTATTTGAAATGCGCCGATAGCAATACTAAGACGCTTGAGAAGTGTTAATATTGTTACCAACTTCGGGCGTTCGATATAGATTCGCACTTGGTTTTGCAAATAAAACACTCAGCGAGATTCAAGTTAAAAACTTTATTTTCCAGCACCTCTTTATATCCGCAGCAATACACAAATTCCACTCGTTTCACCAAATTCAGTTTTACAGTTAGTTCACTTTTTATTGTTCACTAACTATACTTTCGCACTGTTTACTTCTCGAATTTTAACTTGCACTCCATCATTGGTTAAATTATAACTGTGTCTGCGCCCCCAAAATGCTCGCGTTTATGTACTTGTCGATCGCTTTTCGAGATTATTATTTTTATTGCATCTGGCGATGTATGTGCTTTTTATTGTGATTTACTTTCACATAGTTGAGTTCGCGACTATTCCACGTCATCATTTCCCCTGTTTTTATAATTAATACCCGCTGTTAATTCCAGTATTTTCCATGATGATTATCGCCGCCGTTTACAGTTGCTTTCGTTATCTGCACATTTCTTTCCACTTGTAATGCCAATCAGTATTGGAGGAATACTTGATCTGACAACATCGTTGATGTTAAGAATAATAATCGCCTCAATAAAATTATGGGGATCTGACAAGATTCGAACTCGTGACCTTTTAGTTGATAGCAGTTGTAGTCCATGAATTAACCACTCAATCACCGAATGTTATACGTGTATAGAGTGGAATTCGTGACACTACCCCCACCTTAAATCTGTTCGTCTCGAACAGACATATCCAATGTCACATCGCTTTAGTCTATCGGTCTGTATACGACTTTCCGTCCACTTCCAAAGCGTTCTTGTATCTAATGCACATATAGTCATTGATCTTTTGACAATTTTGTATCGGCCTTTTCAATCTCGTTGTGCATCTCGAAATCTGCTTTTCCGAATTCTGAAATTCAGCCACACTAAGTCACCTCGTCGAAAATCGGCAAATCTCCCACTCTGGCCGTATTGCGGTTTTCTAGATTGCTTTCTCTTTAGCAATCAATTTCACTGAGGAATTCATCCTCAACAATTGTACTGGAAACTTCCGTTGGGCCTCTTCTCCCAAGGATCTTTGCTTCATTTGATAAGCCAATTTGACCCTGGTTTTCTCTAGTCGTAAACTCTATTTATGCTGACTTGCACTATCCGAGCTAAAATCAATCATTTGCTTCTGGACTTGTCTGTTTCTTGAACCCTCTGTGGTTTTCTTTATTCCCGGTGTCTGTCCCGCAAATCGATCATTTTATCATTGCGTACAGTCTCGTATATATAGTGACCTAACGACCCACATTTGAAGCATCTTCTTTAACTTTTGATTTCACCTGGCTGTTGTAATTTTATGTAGCTCCAATAGCTCTCAGTGTCAGTTACCTTAATTCCTCTTGTTTTATAGCCTTTATCACCGTCATATCCTCGTAATCAAGCTTACGCAACTTTACTGTGTCAGTCACTAAGCTTGCTCTAGCTGCCTCATATCCTAACGCCAATGTCAATACTTTATTCATGCTTTTATCTCTGGTAGTCCGTTCGACATTTCTGTACATTGTGGTACATTGTCATATGTTTGGCGCACCAATTTCGTTACTTCACTCTCTAGGCCTTGCAGACTATCCCCACGTAGTTGCCGCTTGCTTTAGAGTTGAATTTTGCATAATTATCTAACGTGTGACTGCCTCTATCTTAGTTCCAACTCAGTCATGACCCGCTCATAACTCCTTTCTGTTGCGGATATGGTTTGCAATGAATCTACAGCTTTCCCACGAAAAACACTGCCGCTTGAAACAGCACTTTAAAATTCACAAATGAGATCTCGCCATCAAATGTCGAAGGTTTTAAAATTTCCCTTGAACTTCCGGCAATTGATTGTGTTACGAATGTTTGTCTAGCTGGCCTACTGGAACGGGTGTGAAGTATGTCCTAACTTTGTCCTAACCTTAAGAAATGTGTATGTATGGGTTAAACTCTCGTTATAACGAATTTTAAAATTTTAAATTATTTTTTATGTAAATTGGGTAGAAACGAATAGTTGTAAAATCTTATATCACCTAATTAACTACCGAGAAATATTTAATGCACCAAGGGATTATATTGTACATAAAATTAAAATAGAATACAAATAATTTTCTCATTTTTAGTAATACTTTCATGCGATTTACGAGTATAGATTGAACGGCTTGCACTTGGTGCTGATATTAATGTTAAAAGCGATTAATGGTACCGTGACGTATATCGTTAGATTCGTTGGAGTGTCCTCTATCACCCGACCAACATACAGAAAAAACCTATGACCTTTTACGGAAATATCTCAAAATGAGATACTTCCGTAAAAGGTCATAGGACTTTTCTGTATGTTGGTCGGGTGATAGAAGACACTCCAACGAATCTAACGATATACGTCACGGTACCATTAATCGCTTTTAACATTAATATCAGCCCAAAGTGCAAGCCGTTCAATCTATACTCGTAAATCGCATGGAAGGTAATACGGAAAATGAGATATTTCCGTAAAAGGTCATAGGATTTTTCTGTATGTTGGTCAGGTGTTAGAAGACACTCCAACGAATCTAACGATATACGTCACGGTACCATTAATCGCTTTTAACATTAATATCAGCACAAAGTGCAAGCCGTTCAATCTATACTCGTAAATCGCATGGAAGGTAATACGGAAAATGAGATATTTCCGTAAAAGGTCATAGGATTTTTCTGTATGTTGGTCAGGTGTTAGAAGACACTCCAACAAATCTAACGATATACGTCACGGTACCATTAATCGCTTTTAACATTAATATCAGCACAAAGTGCAAGCCGTTCAATCTATACTCGTAAATCGCATGCGGGTAGTAATATTTTTACTTTGGAATTTATTTACAAATCTCAAACTTATGTTTAGCCTTCGTTAGTTTTTTCTTTGTTCCAGATGGCCATATTTCAGAGCTTCTTCTAAAACCTGTTTATGATTCTCAGTTCCATCCAGCATTCCCAATCCCATCATAATCGGTTATGAATTGATCGAGTTCGGTCCCTAGCGGCTATATTTCATAATTCCTTCCAAAAATCATTTAAGAAACCTATTTTCATCCAACATAGCCAATCCCATCATAATCTGTTAAGAATTGATCGAGTTCCGTCCAAAGTGGTCATATTTTAGAACTCCTTCCCAAAATAATTTAAGAATCCCATTTCCATCCAGATAATCCAATCCGATCATAATCGGTTAAGAAATGGCTGAGTTCCGTCCCAGGTGGCCATATTCCAGAAGTTCTTCTCAAAATCAATTAAGAATCCCATTTACATCCAACATACCCAATCCGATCATAATCGGTTAAGAAATTGCTGAGTTCCGTCCCAGGTGGCCATATTCCAGAACTTTTTCCCAAAACCAATTAAGAATCCAATTTCCATTCAGCATATACCCAATCCCATCATAATCGGTTAAGAATTGATCGAGTTCCGTCCCAGGTGGCCATATTCCAGAGTTCCTTCCAAAAATAATTTAAGAATCCCATTTTAACCAACATTCCCAATCCCATCATAATCGGCTAAGAAATGGCTGAGCTCCGTCCCAGATTAAATTCGATCGAATCGATTAAATTAAAAAACATTCGGATTTAACGGACATCCCCAATTAGTCCATTAAATCGAGCGTTTACTGTACGTATGTCAAATATTACAAATATTATAATTCATTATAACGAGAGATTAACTAATACATACTCATGATAAAATAGTAAGGACAATTTTAGGACAAACTTCACGCTCGTGGACACACGCGTCAAGTTTGTCCTAAATTTGTCCTAAATTTTGTTTTTGCAATTTTAGGACAAAGTTAGGATAAACTTCACGGGAATCTACTGGAATACCTTGCGAGGAATTTGTGTTGAGGCGGGCCTCCATTTGCTTAATTTTATTATCAAACTCCTGGAACTGGCCGTCGACTTTCATCTCCGGAGACTTTATTTCTCCTCCTACTTAATTTGTCGTACTTAATTTGGTTGAGTTTCTGGTCTAACTCGGCAAACCGCCCACTTTGGTCTGCTCGTAGTTCTGCCAATTGAGTTCTTTGTCCATTACATAGCCCAGCAAATTGTTCGCCTTGTTGGTCAATTTTTGCCCCTTGCTTGTCTAATTTGGCTGCTTGCTGATCTAATTCATCACCTTATTCTATTCGGGGTTGATCGAACATTCCCTTTAGTTGAAGCAAAAGTGCCTGAAACATGCGTCCTTTGTCAAAAAATGGCTTATCCTGTTCGGGAGTAGGCGGTTTGTGCAGTTATTGTTGTGTCTTTTTTCTCCATCGCTTCGGTTGCCTCATTTTTAACTCCTTCTTCGCAAGACCTTTCTGCTCATCGTTTGGAGTAACTGGCGGAATCGGTGATGATTTTCGCGATCATTGCCCTCCAGTTTCAGCATCCTCTTCCATGGCGCTCTGCAATCTCGAAAGCATGTCACTCTTATTGTCTTATTGCCAACTGCTGTGATGTATAGGAGTTTACTTTTTCATCCACTTGCAAAATCCCCCTTCTGACACCAAGTGTTACGAATTTCGGGCATTCGATATAGAGCCAGTACTTGATTTTGCAAATAAAACAGTCAGCGACTCAAGTTACAGACTTTATTTTCCAACACCTTTAATTCTGTAGCAATTCACAAATTCCAATCGTTCACTGCTCACTAAATTCACTTCTACTGTTTACTTTAATGGTTCACTTTTTATTGTTCACCATACTTTCCGCACTGTCTACTTCTCGACTTTTAACTTGACGATCACTGTTCGAGATTAATATTTTTATTGCATCTGGATATGCACGTGTGTTGCAATTGTGATTTACTTTCATTGTATTCGTCAATATTGCACGTCATCATTTCAGTTTTGGTAATAAACGCCCGTTGTTAGTTCCAGTATTTTCCATAATGACTATCGCTCTTTACAATTGCTTTCATTATCCGAATATTCTCCCTTTACTTGCAATGCCAATCTAAAATTCAATCCGCAATCAGTATTGGTGGAATACTTGATCTGACGACAACAACGCTGATTTTAAGAATAATAATCCCCTCAATAAAATTATGGGATCTGACAATATTCGAACTCGCGACGTCTTAGTTGATAACAGTTATTGTTTGTCTATGCCCCTGACCACTCAACTACCGAGTGTTATACGTATGTAGAGTATAATTTTTGTATTCTTTGCCCGCCATTTTGTTTTGGATATCATTTGTCAGTTCACATTTGGCGGTCGTAGAGAGTGGTCAATTACAAATTATTATGAACACGCGGAGAAAAATAGAAGACATTTTTGGTGATATAATCATGTGACAACCATTCAGTACTGAATAATTTTGAAAATTGGCATATACTTGGAGATAAAGTAAAAGTTGGTCGACCATCATGCCAACGTGCACCATGAAAGATGCAGTGTGGAAGAGAGTTGTTGAATGTTCAGGTGCACAAGAATTTGGAATGTATCAATCATATTTCAGCTGCAGGAAAATGACCATGAACGGCGGCGAGATATGGCGGCGAGATATAGTTTCACCACTCGGTATAGACGAACACTATTTTTTGCAACAAATCATTATGAGCGACGAAGCATATTTCGGTCTTTCTTTGTTAATAAACAGAATAGCCCCTACTGGGGCACTAGAAACCCTTAATTGATTCATCAAAGACCACTATGCTCTCATAGAGTAACTGCATTGAGGATGCTAGTGATGCTGTAGCAATTACTGGTGACCGCTATTTGGACAAAAACTTCCTTGTGTCCGAATTATATCAATTCGGCCTACAGAATATGTGGTTCAAACAATACGGTTCCTGTTAACACACATCACATTTTGCGAGAAATTTTTCTTTCCCCGAATAATGTCAAAAAGTGGTGATATTGACTGGCCCCACGATCTCCTGATTTGACCTCTCTCGATTCCTTCCTATGGGATTACTTGAAAGGAAACCTGTACACCAATAAACTACAACCACAACCTCAATCATTAAGTACAACACTAGACTCGAAATTGCTGAACTAGCGCCAGAAGTCTGCGAAAATGTTATGAAAAACATGCTTAAAAGAGATCACCTTTGCACCAAGGTCAGAGGTGACCACTAGACCAAAATTATATTCCATACATAATGTTAAAGACCATGTAATCACTCAATAAACTATAAATTGTATAATTGTATTTCATTTAAAAATTTTAAAAAAATATCGACCTGGAACAAAAAGAACACCCTGTATATTCCAGTTAAAATTGCATTTCTTTTGCGGGTAAACGTGATCAACACAGTAATCAACAAAGTTTGGGTGCTCAAAGGGGATAGCAATAGCTACTTGTTTCCAAATATAACAGGACGCAAGCAACTGGAATATTTTTGCCACTACTTTGTTATCTGTAACATAGCGGGCATCAAGGTCAAGTTAAAATAACATTTTTTTTCGCAAACATTTTCTTTTGGTGGCTTAAGACGTAGAATTCTTGACGGTCGAAAGTTAATCAAATGAAATGGGCTTTTAGTCTTGAATCAATTCAGAATAATAAAGAAGAATTAAGAAGAATTCAGAAAAGAGTTCCATATAAGTTTAGATAATATGAGAAGGATGATCAATACTGTGAAACAAGCTAATTGTAATGAAAATGCTACCGCGATGCATGACTGAGGAGCGAATATGTACAGTTACGTAGGCACTATAGTGGTGAATAGTATGATTTTAAAAGCAAAGTAATCTTTGCTTTTAAAATCGAATTCAACTAAATTAAAAGATTTACCATAATATATTTGACTAGTCAGATGGTATTCTTATCGAACACCGCTGCCTTATTTGAATTCATTCCTTTCCAAAAATTAGTTTTCGCAAAACAATCGCTTAGTGGTATCAAAGGATACAAACGAAAATTTACTATAGTGCGGATTTTCATCTACAATATGTGTTAAATGGTAGAACGATGTTGAATCTTATAAGCTGAATTTGTACAGTGTAAAAATGGTAGGTAAATTTAGAGAGAAGCTCCAGAAATGCAAAAGATATAAGTAACGGTCAGACCATCAGGGTTCGTCTAAACAAATCGAGAGTTACAACTCAAAACCAGATTTACAAAGGCTGCCGAAATAAATCCTGTCAATCAATTGTGCGGCATAAGGCATATATCGGCTAAATGTGGAAAGAGTAGTGGAGTCCAAAATGTTTCCGATGTCTGGCCACAAAGCGCAAAACTGTGCAGATCAACCATCTAATTTACAGCCGCAAACTAACAAAACGAGTCTATGGCACAATCATACGTTCGTTGAACTGAATAATAACATAATTGAAGCATTAGTTAACACGGGAAGTAACTTAACACCATTGCTGGGGGATGTTAACAAACTGAGTGGATCGCCAGATTTGCAGTATATTATAACCGAATTGAGAGGAATAGGGATAGTTCAGTCGCAACCATAGTATACATCATGGGAAAATATTTAGCGATGGTGAAGAATTTAGTGAGGAAATCCATATAGTCATTACAAGTAAATTTCATAATTGGCCTAGATATGCTGCATAGAAATAGAATCGTCATTAGCGATAATAAGATCATGGCGAAGAAGCTAACGAAGAACGACAGTTTTTTGACGAGGAACCAATTATCAAAGTGCAAGACAAGTATTATCGAAGACAAGTTGAAGAACTAATTGGGAATTATACAACCCAAAGAAATTTAAAGATTCGCCCTTAACCATGAAATTGATACTTAAAACTGAACACCAAATTTTTCAACCACCGCTAAAGTTGAAGGTATAATTAGACCTGTCCCTGAACATGATAGTCATGTCAATCTTGTCAATAAAAAAACGGAACAAAACGATTGTGTATCGATCATAGACAGCTGATTAGGGAAGTGGTGATGGATCAAGGTACACTATTCCCCTAATAGAGGACCAGATCGGCAAAGTCTTAATTCCTGTATGAGAAAATCGAGTTCTTAAGCTACATTACTAGTATTTCAAAGGGGAAAATCAAACCGGCACCAGCTAAAACACACGCCATAGAAAATTTCCCAGTTCCAACAAACATTAAATCAGTTCAAAGTTATCTCGGACTAGCTGGATATTTTCGTAAATTTGCACCGGAAACATGGAAAGCTCAACCAAATGCTTTTTTGTGTTTGGGTAAAAATTTTGAGTAATTATGTTAATCTAAATTTTTAATTACTAACCACGGCAGATGCATAAAATCGTGTGGCATGGATCCCACAAGATTGGGGTCCGATATGCCTCATCCTTTACCATTTTTTTTCCATTTTGTTGATGGCATATTCAATATATAACGGGTTATCCAATTCGAGGTTGATAAAGTAGAAATCTGTATACCGACATCTGTCAAAGATAAACGTCAAGTACGCTGTCATTTATTTAGTTGACATTCTGCCATTTAAGAATATGGAGCATTTAACAATCGACCAACGCGTTAAAATTATTAAATCTTATTATAAAAATAGTGATTCTGCCGTATCCACATTTCGCGCTTTACGTGCAGATTATGGTCGTCATAATCGTCCTACAAAGCAAACCATATTGAATACAGTGAATAAATTTGAACAAACTGGATCTGTTACTGATATTGTAAGGTCTGTGCATCATCGAAACATTCGCAATGCTGAAAATATCGCTTCTGTAGCTGAAAGTGTGGAAGAATATCCAAATTTGTCAATTCCTCGTCGAGCTCAACATTTAGGCCTATCTTATGGCTCATTATGGCGCATTTTGCATCTGGATTTGCATCTTCATCCGTATAAAGTCCATTTGACACAAGAGCTAAAGCCTGCTGACCATGGCCAACGAAGAACATACGCAAATTGGGTGTTGGAAAAACAGGCCGTCGATGCTGATTTTTCGAACAAAATTTTCTTCAGTGATGAAGCTCATTTTTCGCTTGGTGGATACGTTAATAAGCAAAACTGTAGAATTTGGGGCTCAGAAAATCCACAATTGATTGTAGAGAAGCCATTACACCCGGAAAAAGTCACTGTTTGGTGCGCATTGTGGTCTGGTGGTGTGATTGGGCCGTATTTTTTTGAGAACAACCATGGACGAACCGTTACCGTCAATTCTGAGCGCTATGGCCGCATGTTAACCGATTATTTTTTTACGAAAATCGAAGATTATGATCTTGACGATATGTGGTTCCAGCAGGATGGAGCAACCAGTCACGTAACACGAGCAAATCGAGATCTTTTGCAAGAGAAATTTCCTGGACGTTTTATTTCGCGATTGGCTGATGTCAATTGGCCTCCAAGATCCTGTGATTTAACGCCTTTGGATTTCTTTTTGTGGGGCTACGCGAAAGATCATGTTTACGCAAACAATCCTCAAACTCTTGACGAATTGAAAACTAATATTTGTAAGGTAATGGCCGAGATACCGCCCGAAATGTGCCGAAAAGTCATTGAAAATTACCGCAAAAGAATCAAGGCCTGTAAGAAGTCCCGTGGAGGACATTTGAATGATATCTTGTTTAACTAAAAATGGCAAGGATCAATCTGTAAAATGAAATAAAAATTACAATACATTCCGAATATTTTGTGTGTTTTTTTTAAGTTTACTTTATCAAGCTTGAATTGGATAACCTGTATGATGTACGAGTATTATATTTCATATTTCTTATTACTTCATCTTAATTTTTTTTTACCAATATGCGGTAATCTAGGATACCACTCATGTGCCCCGATCACCCACAACAAAATGTACCTCTGCCAGCTAGAGTTGCGGGTACCAATGCCGCATGGGGTGCAACAGCGAGTGGTGACAAATCTATGAAACGGATCTGCCTCTACGTAAGTAGAAGTTTTTTTGTTTCATTTCGTTTCGTTTTTTCGTTGCTGCCTTTTTACAGAACGAAGACCAAGGCGATGGGAAATTTCATCCTGTATACTATTTTAGCAAAAACCATATGGAGAAAGATATAGTACCTCTGATTTGGAGGCGTTAGCAATAGTCGCAGCATTAAAAAGCTACGAGTATATTTTTTAGGATTAAAGCTTACCATATTGACGGGATATAAAGGATATAAATTTCAATCAACCGAGGGTTATTGCTCAAAGATGATGAAAAGCAAAATCAACTCAACAATCAAGCACAAACTTTACAAGATGAATTTATTTATTTATTTATTTATTTATTTATTTACTTATTCATAAATACAGCTAACAAACAGATATCACATCCAATTACATGTTAGCAGATAGTTTAAAAGATTAAAAATAAAAAATAAAAAAATGAAGATAATTCATTATGAAAATTCTTAAAAATAGACAGTTTGGTATTAAACAGAATACCGAAATCATAGGAACTACTACATCCATATAAGTGTCCTTTGCAATTTTACCACCTCGACCACTTAGGTTCATTGACTATTACAGCCTAACACCACAAGTATACTTTTCTATTATAGATAGATTCTCACTATATGTATGGATATACCCTACCTAGACAACAAGTACAGAAGAAGTCATTTAAAAATTGGAGTTACAGAAGGTGTCATTCTTAAATATTAAATGTTTTGGGCCAATCGAGGAACAGTATTCACTATAAAGTTGGTATCAGCACGCTAACAGCGTTCAACGATTTTTGAATAGTGCCAGGCAAAGAAGAATGAAACGAACACTGTTCGAAATTTGGTTTGGTGTTAAAATGCGTATCCCAGAAGAAGTCACTATAGCAGAAATACTAAACGAGGAAATGTTACATTATGGACAACCGAGAGACAGACTGTAACCAATCACACTGCGAAATTTCCATAATAAAAGAAGAGAACCGGGAAACATTCAACATGAAGCTAGAAAAAGCAGTAGAATATTATTCGGTAATATGGTTGCCATCAAACAGACGTAATTTGGACTCTGCTAAAGCTAAATCTGACGTTTGTGGGACCATAAAAGATTGTCCTAACGAGCAATATAAAAATGAGAAGGTTGTAATCATAGGCAACGTAGAAGTATATTTTACTCATCCAGAAGCAAGTCTAAAGAGAACGACAAACGCGGGGAGAAAGATAAAACTCTCCAGAGTAACATTCAGGCAAATTTCGACGACCTGCTCGATACATTACCTAATACCTGTCTAATCAAAGATGCAGTATTTAAAAAACACGAAATACTTCTAGCTAGATAACGGATGAAATATTCACATGAAAGTTGAAATTCTTACCAAAGACGAATTAGTAATAAGAGACAAATTTGAAATAAGAAGTGTTTATTTAAAACGAAATACTTATCAAATGTGCTCACCAAGATTAAATACTTAACAAAGCTAAAATTCAAAAGTATAGAAGTTGTGGTAATCATTTTTTTGAGAATATAAAATTGTTTGAGAGTTGAGAATTTCCGAAAATCTGTACATTTCAGGCTTTTGAGAAACATATTCAGATATTTCTATCGATTCCACAAAACATCTTTAAGACATCTATTTATTTGAATTGGTGACCTCACCATGCCATTTTCATAAAATTTTACAAATTTGACACGATAAATGCTCGTAAGCATCGTAACATCGATTACGTCTGGTAAACTCGAATAAAAATAATTTGGCTCAACACCTATCAATTTGCAAAAAACTCACTGTACAAATTTCACGACAGTAATTTGTGTTAGTTTTAAAAATACGTATCTCTCGTTAATCTCGTTATATAGATTTACACAAAACGAAAAAAAAATACCTAATTGCCTTTTAAGCTCAGTCCTTAAATTTGATAAAACGAAAATTTGTATTTTCCGCCAAGCAACAACGTAGCAAAACACAAAAGCAAATATATTTGCCTCTTGAGATATAATTATTTTATTAAAGAAAATTAAGTATTTCTTGTTTTCCATTTTCATGTTAAATACGAATTTTTTGTTTTGTGTTCCTTATACATATTCCATTTTGGTTTGGGGAGTGTGTATACCATCCATGAGGGAGAATAATAAATTTTCGGGATACATAAAATAAATTTTGTTAAAATCAAAACTTAAAAAATAAACAAATTTTTTTTCAGAATTTTAATAAATTACGCTTAATTTATAAATAAAAATTGTAACATAAAACAACAGAATTTAGCATAGGGAAACAAATTAATTTGACCCAGTTCTATGCGCTTTTTATTAAAGACAAAATCCGTACAGAAGAAATTATTTATGTGTTCCTTTTTTAAGTGCGTACAACATAAGAACAACATTTTCATTTCATTTTTATATCTTTGCTAATATATAAACTACTATCGAGGGAATATGTCAAGAACGAAAACAAGAATAAGAACATTTAAAATAAATTTAAATTCTCTCAAAGGATATTAAAATAGGATTCGTTATCAAAAGAAAAGAAAATTCTTTGAAATAATTTTAAATGAAATATATATTTTTAAATGCGCCTGTGGATATTGAATGAATATAAATTACAATTTGTAAGTACACACATTCACATGTATGTCGGTTCTAATGAAATATTTTCCAATTTTCTTTTCGAAGATATATAAATTTTCCTTTTGATATTTTTTGAAATTACGTTTAAATGAAAATTGCATAATTTGATTTCATACAAATATTATTTTCACTACACAAGTCTATTAAAAGCTACTTTGCAATATTAAAACACAAAAGTATCGAGGGAACATAAAACAGTTACAACTTCATTACTTTTCCGAAGGTTTCCCAATTGGAAATTTGTCAACATGCATGTTGATACATTTTTACGAAAGACATACGTTTCTATTTCTAAGTTTTTCTCTAAATGTTATGAAAAAGAAAACAATAGATTTTTGTCGACTTTTATTAGTATGTTGACTAAGTGACTAATTTATGACAAGTCAAATTAGTTTCTCAAATGACTTGCCCAATAACTGTCAACGTTAGACGACAAGTGTGAGTCATGTCATATTGTTATGTGACCCCCCACTCGTAAGAAGGGGTTATAGCATCTTGACGAGGTTTACACTATTTTATTATTGTCTTAACAATCTAGTCCAGAATTAATTGCTATAATCCCTTACCCGACATCTTGTAATTTCTGTTTACAAAATTTGTCTTTCTTTTTGGGTGCGGATTCATACGAGTAAGGTCAGCAATTTTTAATTCTATTTAATTTAATTTTTTTTTATAACTATAAAGTAAAAAATCATAAAAGAGTATTATAAAAATTATTATAAAAATCATTTTGCTTTGTTATTGCTCAATAAGACAATAAACTAATAAAACCATTACTAGGTTAAAATAAATTAAATTCAATAATTTTGTTTGATTGTACGAATTCGAGAGACAGTGAAATAAATCTGTGACAGTGTTGTGCGTTTTATTTATTCCGAAAACTTGGTGCTACATTTTCATTCCGCACGTAACAAATTGGTGGCAGCGAAGGGATCCCGCGGTCGAAAAACTCCAAAGGGTCTCTACCAACTTAAAAAATTTGTGGGAGTGCTAAAAAAAAAAAATTTGAAATTAGAAAAGAATAATTTTGGAATGAAAATAAAATGTTAAGCACGTTTTCCTATGTTACACACCAGATAAACTTTTACAGATTTCATTGAGTGTAATCGAATTTTTAATTTTTTTTTCGCATCGAAATTATTGAAGGTCGAATATTTATTCTAATTTTAATTTCTATAAAAAAATTTTTTTTTTAATTTCTTTGTGACAATAAATTTTGAATTAAAATTTTCGAATTATTTACATTATGCTGACCTGCAAATACTCGATATTTTAAACGAATCCTACGTAAAAAATTTTTGAAACAATTCAACTAGTTACAATAAATCAACTAATTACACATGGCAGTTTATAATCACATGGCAATATCCAGTAGCAGTACATCAAGGACTCGCCATCCATAATATTATACGGAATTAGTTCTGGACACCATCAACTAGTACGGGACCACATAGTAATCATTTCACATAAAGGATACCAACACCACCACATAAAATAAATTTTTGTAAAGGATAGTGTAACTTCCATTTATAATTCATATGTTAGCTTTCGCGTGTAATTTTCTCAAGTTTTAATAAATTTCACATGACCGAAACGACGCGCGTACAGTTAAGATCGGATAATGATAAAGAACTTCCTCCTAATATAGAATTGACTAGCATTTTTCACGAAAATCCGAAATCTGAAAAGGTAGTCAAGGTTGGTTGTGGAATAGAATCCTTTGAAGAGTCCAATAATTCGACACACTCTGATACTGCAGGTGTTTCTTCCGATAGTGCTGCCGAAAGTTGTTCTTCAAACCCTAACGAACAATTCGACAACATGCCATTTAAACTAGAAATGGCACTAAAATTGATTCCTACTTTTGACGGTGACTCCTCCAAGCTGCAACATTTCCTTGCTTGTTGTAACTCTGTTTACCAAACCGTCACCGAAAAGGACGTTTGTGTATTCCTAGACTTGCTAAAATCGAAAATTGACATTGCCTTTGAGCAAACCTTTAAGTATAATGAATATACATCTTGGGATGATTTACAAAACGATTTAAAAAACGAATTCGCAGAACTATATTCAAGTGAACATTTACAATTAGAACTCGTAAATATTATACAAAAACATGATGAATGTGTCAAAGATTACGCTCGTAGAGTTCAAGAAATCCTTTCGAAATTAAATGAAGCTTGTATAAGAGTTGAAGGCATCAAAGCAGCCAACGTCATAAAAAGCATAAATTCTAAAATCGCCTTGCGCGCTTTTCAAGAAGGCCTCCACGATAATATACGCCTAACTGTTAAGGCATGTCGATTTCAAGACTCCAAAGAGTCATTAGCTAACGCTTGCGAGGAAGAATTAGCTTTAAAATTAAATAAACGAAGAAACAATTCTCAACTTCCTCCTAAACAGTTGGTTAAGTGTCAACTATGTTGTAAAATGGGTCATACTGCGTCTTCTTGTTATCTTAGAAATCCTCGACAACATAATAACTATCAAACTAGTTGCCCTAGTTTTCCTAATCAACCAGGTTCACAACAACCTGGCCCTTCGAACACTTTAACATTTAGAAACTTTAATACTTCATTTAAAGGTCAAACAGTTCCTCAAAATTCTCAAAACGAAAGAGTCAAATCTGTCGTCATTTGCGCCTATTGTAAGTGCCCAGGTCATCGCATTAATTATTGTTTTAAACGAAAAAGGGCTAATGCTAACAAATATAATGCCGACACCAACGACGAATCGGAAAACTCTCGAGAACTCAACAAGAACGACACGACTTGCCGAGTTCATCAAATTTAGATACGTGTCGCGATCAAAATGATTTCCCGATAGCATGTTCTGGCATTTTAGGTAAAGATTTCCTATCCAAATTTAAATGTCATTTAGATTTTGAGAACAATCTTATAAAAATTCCACATGAGGCAGGCTTCTGTTCTATAAATTTATGCCCGGCTCCGTCAAATTTTGTGGCACCTAGATCTGAAAAATTAATTCAATTTGCATCTTGTTGCACAGAAAACGTTGACTATTTGTGCTGTTCAAAAGAATTAGTGTCCGGCGTTTTTAACGAAAATTCTTTAATTAAAAACGAAAATAATTCGTTCTGTATAAATACTACGAACGAACCCTATGAATGTTCTAATTTTTCTCTAAGTCTATATCCGTTAGAAAACTATAACGTATACCAAATTGAATCGCAAAATCATTACTTAGAGAATCGACTAGAAATTCTAGAGAGTTTCATCAACCATGAGCATCTGAATTCAGAAGAAAAATCGTCCATTCTAAAATTATGTCGCGAATATAATGATATTTTTCTTCTGCCTGGTGATAAGTTAACGGTTACTGATACTACCACTCACTAAATTTCAACTCATCCAAATAGTAGTCCCATCAATGTTCGTCCATATTGGTTACCTCAATCCCAAAGAAATGAGATTGATTTGCAAATTTCTAAAATGCTCGAAAATGATGTAATTGAGCCTAGCAAATCTCCTTGGAATTTTCCCCTTCTAGTGGTTCCAAATTCTAGTGGTTCCGGCTATCATCAGGTACCCTTAGATGAAACGGACCGAAACAAACCCGCATTTAGTACACCTTTTGGACACTACCATTTTAGAAGAATGCCATTTGGTTTGAAAGGTGCCCCGGCGACCTTTCAACGCCGAATGAATTGTGTATTAAGTGGTCTCAATGAATTCAAATGTTTCGTTTACCTCGACCATGTAGTTGTCTACGGCTGTAATTTAACTGACCATAATAATAAAATAAAGGAAATCTTCGATTGCTTTCGTTTACATAATTTGAAAGTTAATCCCACTAAATGTCAGTTCCTCTGCAAAGAGATAACCTATCTAGGACACGTGATAACCCCTGAAGGAGTCAAACCGGATCCTAACAAAATAACCGCCGTAACAAACTATCCAATTCCCAAGACTACCCGTGAAGTAAAATCGTTTTTAGGTTTGGCTGGTTACTATCGCCGTTTTATATCACATTTTTCCCACATTGCGAAACCCTTAACTCAGCTTTTAAAAAAAGACGTTGTCTTCAAGTGGAATGCCTTTTGCGAAGAAAGCTTTAATAAATTAAAGAAAGCGCTATGCTCACCACCAATATTAATTCGACCGGATTATACTAAGAAATTCACAGTTACTTGCGATGCTAGCGATGTTGCCATAGGTTCCGTATTATCACAAGAGGTAGAGGGTATGGATATGCCAATTGCCTTTTCTAGCAGAGTTTTGAATAAAGCAGAAAAGAATTATTCCGCTATAGAGAAAGAACTGCTTTCTGTGGTTTGGGCCGATAATCACTTTCGACCATATCTTTATGGAAGAGAATTTATTGTGGTTACTGATCATAAACCATTGATCTGGCTATGTAGTTTAACGAATCCCTCTTCGAAACTCACTCGTTGGCGCATTAAACTAGACGAATATCAATTTAAAATCGTACATAAAGCCGGAAAACTTAATATCAATGCTGATTGCTTGAGTCGAATCCGATTAGAACCACCCGATGAAAATACTAACGTCAATGTACTAACTAGAGCGCAAAAATTACGTCAAACTTCTGTTGATGATGATAGTCACTTGTCAGAGAACGAAAAGTCTACCTCTAACGAAGATATCGTTGAATTGACAGATCAATCTGAAATAGAAACTGTAATTGACGAATTTCATAATAGTGGCGCAGGAGGTCATCAAGGAATTTATTGAACTTATAATCGGTTACGTAAATTCTATAGTTTTTCAAATATGCTAAGTCAAGTTACTAAAATGATAAAAAATTGCAAATCTTGTCAACTTAATAAATCTGGTCTACCTAATAAAATGCCTATGAAAATTACTGACACATCATCGCGCCCGTTTGAAAAGCTCTTCCTGGTTATCGTTGGTCCTTTGAATACATCCTATTCCGACAATAAATTTTTGTTGACCATGCAAGATGATTTAACTAAATTTTCACTAGCCGTACCTATTTCAAATCAAGATACTGAGACAGTTACTCGAGCGTTCGTCGAAAATTTTGTCTGTGTTTTCGGGATACCAACTTCCATTCTCACGGACCAAGGCTCTAATTTCATGAGTGAATTATTTAAAAGAATCGCCAAAATGTTCAAAATAAAGAAATTAAATACAACAGCCTATCATCCGCAGTCCAATGGATCTCTGGAAAGATCGCATAGAACTGTTGTGGACTATCTTCGAAATTTTAGCAATAAGCATCCACTAAATTGGGATTTATGGGTTCCTTTTGCTACGTTTAGTTATAATACTACTCCTCATTCGTCAACCAAATTTATGCCGTTTGAACTGGTTTTCGGTTGTAAACCACAAATTCCTAGTGCCCTTACTCATTCTCGAGATATTGTTTATAACTATGACGACGATCATAATAATGATCTTAGATTCAAATTGCAACAATCTTTCGAAACTGATAAACAAAATTTAATTGAATCTAAAGAGAAATCTAAAACCTACTACGACAAAAACTCTAAGACAGTTACATACAACATAGGAGACTTGGTTTGCTTAAAAAATGAAGCTAGACAAACTAAACTGTCACAGTATTGGCTAGGTCCCTACGAAGTTCGACAGATAATTTCCCCCGAAAATACATCAATTAAAATCGGAATCACTTAAGATTGTTCACAACAACCGATTGAAACCTTTTCGTGAATTCACGTAATTCGTATATAACCTTCTAATTGATAAAAACATAAAAACAAAAAAAAAATCTTATTGTATGAAATTTTGTAATTCTTATTATTAATAAATATTTTTAGTCTTAAAAAATAAATATTATTCTGAAATTAAAGCAACATTAATTGAATTATATTTCGAAATTTCATAGCCTAAATTATTTAGCACATAAGTTCTTTCTGAACCCGTTCAGACTTATGATTGGATCTTAAGACTACGGAGGGAGGTGTTATGTGACCCCACTCGTAAGAAGGGGTTATAGCATCTTAACGGGGTTTACACTATTTTATTATTGTCTTAACAATCTAGTCCAGAATTAATTGCTATAATCCCTTACCCGACATCTTGTAATTTCTGTTTACAAAATTTGTCTTTCTTTTTGGGTGCGGGTTCATACGAGTAAGGTCAGCAATTTTTAATTCTATTTAATTTAATTTTTTTTTTTTATATAAAGTAAAAAATCATAAAAGAGTATTATAAAAATTATTATAAAAATCATTTTGCTTTGTTAATGCTCAATAAGACAATAAACTAATAAAACCATTACTAGGTTAAAATAAATTAAATTCAATAATTTTGTTTGATTGTACGAATTCGAGAGACAGTGAAACAAATCTGTGAAAGTGTTGTGCGTTTTATTTATTCCGAAAACTTGGTGCTACATTTTCATTCCGCACGTGACAATATGCCGTTCTTCTTTCGTGACAATGTCTTAAGCGAAACATGTATGACATGTCTTCGGCGGTTCTAATTCTATCAAATACTTTTTTACAATGGTGTAGATACACAATCGAGCGAAATAAAAATTTACATTTCATTTGATGTTCACTCATCATAATTGTTTTAACAAATAGATTTTATTATATTTTTATATGGTTGTTACATTTAGTTTGTCAAATAGGTAAATAAACATTTTTGACACCAAGAAAATTATTTATTTAAATAAAACGTTTTCACTGTATTTATTTAGTCCTTCGAGCGAAGTAAAACAAATCAGCAACTATTGTACGTTTCTGAACTTCGAAAGTTAGTTATTATCGGAAATAAGTGTGAAATAATTAAAACTATAAGTTCAATAGAAAAGTTAGTTGAAACAATGAAATTCGAAGATTTAGCACAAAAACATAGCGAGATTTGTGTTCAAATCCAAAAGTCAAAAGAAAATGTTAAAAAATATCGTCCAGATCGTAAGACGAAACTAGAATATTTCGTCAATCAAAAAGAAACATTGGACGAACTTTACAACGAATTTAAACAAAATGACCAACTCATGAGTCAACAATTTGCATCTAATTATGACCATGAGTATTCCAATACAACACAAAAACTCGCAATGGGCATCTATAGCGATCTAATAAATAGTTTAAATGAGACTGTTAAACATTGACAGTAAATCAACTAATTACCCGGCAGCACATCTAAGGCCGGATAAACATTGTGCTGGACATGTACAACACATGATACAAGATGACTAGAGATGATTCGTATTTAGCCATCTAAGATATATCAAGTACAATTCGTCTTAGACATGTCACATTAAACTGATCTATGACTTGTCACATACGATTGATTCATCATCTTAGACATGCCGTAAACGCTTCATCTCAGACAAGTCAGAACCGAAAATTAGTCACATTTTCTGATAAATTTATATATGTGTGTCACGCTTGACTATCGTTGACGAGTCATTAGTGTGTCGTCAATAATTTTTCAGCTGGGTTCTTCTCATATTCAGCCCACTTGTTTGAAACATTATAATATTTCAACTGCATTTCCGTCACCGTATAGAGATTTCAACTACAGCCCGAAACTCGAAATCCCGAAACAAATAAAAACACGAATCCCCAAAATTAAATTCATGAAATATTGAAAAATATTAAACTTAAACACAAAATACCGAGATGGTAAAACCCCGAAACACCAAATACAAAATAATTAGTCATTAATAAATTTAATAAACTTAGATTGATTTTTTTTATTGATAATGAATATATTTTGTATCTATGTATATATACTTGTAAGAAGAAATGGCGTTGAAAGACCAAGAGATAGCCTTGTTGAAGAAACAAAACGCGTTCCTGGCGGCGCGTAATATAAATTTCGCAGCAAGCACAACTAACGAAATTGATACGCAACTATCGAGACGGATAATGGAGACGATAATTATCGGATCGACAAATGGGTCGAAAACTTTGAAGAGTTGTCAAGTTTTTCCATGTTGTCGTATTAAATACTCGGTCGTATATGGGAGACGGCTGTTGGCGTGCATTAAGGACAACCAAAGAGTTTACAGAGTTTAACACGTGGGAGAAACTCAAACAGTTTTTAATTAAAAAGTTCTCTAAGAAGTTCAACAGTGCCATCATTCATCGACAAATGGCAGAGCGAAAAAAAAAGCCAGATGAATCTTTTAATCGACATTTGTCGAGCTGGCAGTGTTGGGCAACGTTGAAGATTCTGCGATTATCCAGTACTGCATTGATGGGATACCGGATCAACCAGTTAACAAACAAATTCTATATGGTGCTAGAAGTATGGAACAATTTAAGTTAAAGCTTAATGACGACGAAGGGACACAAATGAGAACAAATGAAAAACCTGCTCCAATGTCCAAATCCGGTTTGAAATCAGCTGATAATTCTCAATCTGCTGGTAGAAGAAGTAATCGAAGGTGGGTATACCGCAAGTAGCTGCACAAACAAAGGAAAAGGGAGAAAGTGTTACACCTGCGGAGAATTTGGACATATTTCAACATTGTGCCCACAAAAGACGAGGAAAGATGTCGCTTCGGTTCAGAATAAAACATCTCGTAGTGGTAATGATTTAAAGAAGTTCTCGATTGACGGCAAAAGTTCGATGGCCTTGGTCGATAGTGAAAGTGATTTAAATCTAATGTCCGAGTCGAAATTTAAAGAATTAGATGTCAAAAATTTTGGAAACCATTACCGCGTTTAATGGGGCAGTTCGAAGGAGTTGGTGCCCAAAGAAATATTCTTAGAGGCAAATGTGAGTATAGATGGAGACCATTATAACACTGTTTTTCACGTTGTAGATGAAGGGTTGCTTCCCGTAGAGATACTACTTGGGAAAGAACTAATCAACCAAAAAGGCACGATACTGACACCGAGAGGCTGTTGTTATGCATTAAGAAGATGCGCTCGATTTAAGTCAAGTCAACGATGTACATATTGCCGATGAAATCAGGAAGCTGGTAATTAATTATTCACCAAGAAAAGCAGAACCATTGAGAGATGTAAAAATGACCATAGTTCGCAGTGACGACACACCAATTTAATCAAGGCCGAGACGGCTATCACCGCTAGAGTAAGTGGATAAAAGAGGGAATTATTCATCCGAGTGTGTCGAATTGTGCAATTCCTATTGTACTAGCGTGGATAGAAAGATAGGTACTACAAGGTCAGAAATATTTCACGACGTTAGATCTTCGTAAAGGATTCTTCCACGTTCCAATCTCCGAAAAATCGATAAAATATACCGCTTTTATGACACCGTTCGGCCATTACGAATTTATGTAGGTCTCATTTGGCCTGAGTAATTCGCCAGCGGTATTCCAACGTTTTATAAACAATGTTTTCCAAGAACTGTGTATAGGGCGAGAATTGTGTGCGTATACATGGACGACATAATTGTACCCCTGCAAAGAGTGCCGAAGAAGGTTTAGAACGGTTGAAAAAGGTGCTCGAGGTGGCAGCTGGCAATGCCTTGCAGATGAACTGATAAAAATGTGAGTGTGTTATCGCGAAGTTTCAAGCACAGACATTATCGAGAGGGGTGAGTTATTTTTTGATTACTTTGAGGTTTTTGATGTGACCTTTCCGTCAGAAACATTTTTTAAGATGATCCAGGGGTGGAGGGTACCGATGGAGCACTCATTCTCTGATCATCGATATGTAGTATATAACCTCAACATTAAACCTGTTATCCGGAAAGCATTCAGAAATCCCTGAAGGACAAACTGGAACATTTATGGGGGGATGTTGGAAGAATTATTGCCGCTGGTGGTCCCTGGACTTCCGGCGACAGTAGAAGAATTAATTTCATTTAATTCATTTAATTTCATTTAATACTGCGTGCCCGCTGATAAAGGCTAGGGGCAGGCAGAAACCGACATGGTGAACCACGGAGTTCGAACCCTATCGTAGTGCTTGTAGGACAGCCTTTAATAAAGCCAAAAACACAAGGGAGGTTAGAGATTGGGACTCCTGTAAAGATGAACTAAGAAAGTACAACTAAGAGTTGAGGAAGGCACAAAGGGGGTCTCGGAGACTCTTCTGTTGTAGAGTCGAGGAGGTCTCTGAGACTTCTCGCCTTAAGAAAATTATATCTACCAACCCAGTCAGTCCTACTTTTTTAATTAGACCGGACGGGTCATGGACAGCTTCAAGTGCGGAATCTCATGGAGACCCATTTTCTGGCTTTTATTTGGAACTCATGGAGGAACACCTTTAACAGATATGGAAGGCATCGTGCGCAAGGAATGAATCCTGTGGGCGCTAAACGGTTGTAAGCCTTATAAATCGGTGGGCGCGGATCGGATTATACCAGCAGAGATCCAAAGGAACTCGGCAGTCATCCTCCCTTGGCTGACGGTTATCTTCGGGGGATGTCTGAAACTGGTCTATATTCCTAAGAAATGGAAGGAGGTCAGAGTAGTCTTTATCCCGAAATCGGGAAAGAGCTCACATGCTTGTCCAAAGGACCTGAGGCCTTTAACTCTATCATCCTTTCTATTGAAATTTGTAAACCTTGGAAAGGCTGGTAGATGTAGTTATTCGAACAAAAATTGAGCCAAGAAATTGGGCAATGTCGCAGCATGATTGCTGCTAGGGAAAATCGATGGACACAGCTTTGCACGATCTAGTACGCACGGTTTAGAAGTCAATTTACTCGCAAGAGCTTTGTATGGAAGCATTTCTGGACATTGAGGGTGAATTTAATAATTTAAAAATGGAGGCGATCATGGAAGGATTGTGATTTTTGAAGGTGGACTACCCTATAAGTAGGTTGATAAATCAGATGCTAGTAAGCAGGATTATTACCTCGGAACTGGGGGAGTCCACCATTAGAAGACGAATGGTTAGAGGAACCCCGCAGGGAGGTGTAAAATCCCCATTTCTTTGGAGTGTAGTGATGAATGGATTGCTGTTGGAACTGGAGAGAGAGGGGACAGGTGTGGTAACGTATGCAGATAATGTAGCGATAGCTGTCTCAGGCAAATATCTGGATACGATTAGGAATGTTATGCAGAATGCACTCCTGGTTGTAACGAACTGGGCCAGCAAATGTGGATTAGGGGTCAACCCTTCCAAGACGGAGCTGGTACTATTTACTCTGAAATACAAAATTCCGGTAGTTAGCCCTCCTACCTTGAACGTCATTACACTGGCTTTTGCTAACAGAGCGAGATTTTTGGGCATAATCTTGGACTGAAAGCTCAGCTGGAAGTCTAATATTATGGAAAAGTTGCATAAGGCTAATGTAGCCATAGGTAACAGATGGGGTTTGAAACCAGAGCTGGTACACTGGCTGTATACCGCAGTGGTAAGACCTGTGCTGATTTATGGGTGGGCGTGTGGTGGCCAGCTCTGGGCAAGGTAACATATATAGGGATGATGGAGAAGGTACAAAGAACTGCCTGCATACTTATAAGCGGGGGCGCTTAGGACAACACCTACGCGTGCTTTAGAGGTTATGCTCCACCTTATTCCAATCGAATTTTTTGGTAAGCAGATGGCAGCCAATGTGGCTACGAGACTCTAGGCGGGCCACTCGACGATAGTTAGATCGCTAAGGGAAGAACTGGCGAATCTAGAGTATATTAAATCAACGTTGTGCTTCGATAAAGGTTTCCGAACCGTCTGTCCTTCGAAGGAATCCTGGAGGAACGGATCAATACTGGAAAACGAGGCAGTGCAATTTTTCACGGACGGCTCTAAGCTAGACGGCAAGATAGGAGCCGGAGTCTTCTGAGAGAAGATTAAAGTTAATATATATGTCCGCCTTCCTGACTTCTGCAGCATGTACCAGGCTGAAGTGGTGGCGATCGGGGAACTCGTGACATGGTTGAAGCATAACGTGGTATCCGTAAGGGATATCGCAATTTATTTGGACAGTCAGGCGGTGGCCAGGTCAGTAGAGGCGGTTTGTCTGAAGTCATGGGTGACGCTGGATTGCCAATCATCTCTTAATGAGATGATCGAGTATTTCAGAATCCAGATATGCCGGGTCCTGGTCATTCGGCCGTCACGGAAAACTGCAGGGCAGACGAACTAGCAGGGTACCGTACGACTCCCCAGATGCAGCCGGAAAGGGCAAGTGTGGGGATACCTATAGCAGCGCTCAAATTGGCGCTCATTGCCTTTTTTCAATCGCCTCGACAAAAGGAGAGGTGGACCAACACTCCCACGTGCAGGGTAACAAAACAGGTACTAGTATCCCTGGGAAAACGAGAGGTAGGATTGGTGGTTAGGATACTGACAGGACACTGTATTTTAGGGGAACATGCGAGAAGGCTGGGTCTACAAACGAATGACTTTTGTAGAAGTTGTATGGACGAAAAGGAGGAAAAGACATTAGATCACTTCATATGCTCATGTCCGGCACTATCAGACAAAAGACATAAGAACTTAGGTGTGTACGGTATGGACAGCCTTTTGAAAGTCGCGGACTGGGGAGTGCAAGATATTTTACGCTACATAAGCAGCTCTGGACGTGTCAACGGGAGTAAAGGGGAGATGGGATCCTGTGGTATCACAATGGGCCACTATTGACCTAGATGTGCGAGAGCCGCCACTCTAACCTACTTTGTAAAACTTATTTAAACAGCAAAATTTTAAATCTGCTGTAAATTTTAAGCACATATGTATATGTATACTTGGATTTGTTGAATACTAACCTAAATTATAATCACTGAAATAATTATTTGTACAATGCAGATGTTTCGTTATTTTCGAGTATTAAGTTCATTATCTGCTTGAATTGGAAAACATAACATGATTTAAAATCCTGTATAATACGTACTATGATACAAAATGTATCAACGAGTATATGTAGGTACGTTGTATGTTACGAAACAACCTTATTTTACATATTCAAATTAGAGACTCTTACATAAATACATAATTTATGTAATGAAAATTCAGTATTTTATATATTTAATTATTGTTTTAAGCATTTAAATACTAATTCCATTCCATATACTTAAACCCATATGATAAGCTTATTGTTCTTGGGAGGAGAGGGAGAAAGAATGAGCAACAACAATTTTTGAAACAACAACAATAATGATTTCATTTCATTATTTAATATTTTCCAAAGGATATTCTTTCTTGTTGTTTGGGATTATGTTTAAAATATTTAACAGAAAATTCAATATTTTTTTTTTTATTTTTCTAAATACATTTAAATATATACTCGTACAAACATAATTTGTTTTCGTTGATAACAATGTAAATTTGCAGACAATGATATAAAATATTTTTCATAAAATTATAATTAAAAAGAATAAAATTAAAATAAGCAAAAAAACTCTACAACCTGAAAACCCCGAAAAACATATAATCCACCTTCAAATTATTTACTTAAAAAAAATTTTTAATTTTCATCATAATTTTCCACTTTTCCACTCTACCGTTGTTATCATTATATTTATGATATCTCTCTACCTTGTTTTTGTTGTATACTATTTGTATATAAAATGTACTTGAGACATGATTATTATATTGTTGTTGTTAAACAGTAAAGAAAACAAAAAGATTTTTCCTTGGAGAGAATTTGTTGTAGCTTTTTTCTCGTTATATTTTTTACAGTATATACCAGGGGTACCACCCATATCCGTTTCGCGAAAATTGTCCTGGAGTCTTCGACATTCCTTAAAATACGATCAATTAATAACGGAATGAAAAATTGAGTGAAGAATATTTGAATAATTGCTTATTTAAAATTATAAACCTCCGGATTTCCGTGCTTAGGGTGCAGACGAGTTTCAGCGAATCAAATTATTACGGTAATAGTGCTATTTGACGATTGAGTATTATAAAATTTACCAATGTTGAAAAAAAAATTAATTTGTATCCTTTATTGAAAAATATCCTAACGAGCCATTTTGGAAAGGTGGTAGCCCTATTGTATAAAAAAAAATATTCTGAAATTTTTAGAATTTCTTTAAAAAATATATTAAATATTTGTTGTGTTTGAAATCAAAATAAAATTTTAATTAAGTTTATATTTAATGTTTTTATACACACAAACACCGAAGAAATTACAACAACTGTTTACGAAACGCAAAGGAAAAAATATTCCAACTTTTTTAATCGCTTTTACAACATTACCTTTTCAGTTAATTTTCGTGTTTTCAACTTAATTGATTTATTTTTTAATCCTAAGCTTTATTTTAAATTATTTAATGCGAGTAATTTTAGTCATATCGTGCCTAAATTATATTAACCAAACAGGTATCTAATAGATTACTGCATAATTATCATTAACTCAAAAGATGTTCCCTAACACAGTAAAAAATATGGGTTGAAAACCACCCATCGGCTAGAAACTATAAATTTTAAAGTTTGCAAACTGCACTAAGCGAATTTGTGTGACAATACGATACCAGAGTTGACTATTTGTAACATTTAGTAGCGGCTCGATTAATGCATCCAGCCCACAATCCACGCCAAACAGTAACTTTTTTTTGATGAATTGGTTGTTCATGAATAACATGGGGATCTTCATCCCCCAAATGCAACGGCTTTGTTTATTGACATTGGTCGCACCTGGTTTTAATTGTTGAGTTATTTGAATATTGTAAGGATGCATCTATAAACCAACTTGTAAAATTCGATGTAAAGTGGTTAACGACAAGTTTAATTGTTGTGAGCAACGCTACAAAGAGCGTCATCCACTATTAGACGACATATGTCCACACTTGGTAACATTTCTGAGATTTATGTAATTCTTGGAATCGGCTCTAGTGTAGCAGTACTTTGACAAAAAAATTAATTTTTCGAGAATCTGACGAATCGAAACTAGTGTGGAGCCACTCCACACTTGGTAACGTCTCTGAGATTCCGTTTATCGGCTTTATCGGCCATAGTATCGCTTATATCATTCCAAATATTCCAAGAATATTTTTTTTAATAAGATTTAGCCAATAGAGTAGAATTATAATGATCATATTTGATCCCAGTTTTTGTATCTAATATACAAATTTGATGATCTTTATTATTAAAAGTTTTCTATTTACACTTTTTCTGTGCTACACTTTTCAGTAGTTACACTTTTCGTTAATTTGTGTGGAGAAACCTTTCATTCATTTGTGTAGCTACACCTTTGGTTAAAAAGGTCACTTCGGTAGACGTCCACCACTTCTGTGATATTTCTTGCCGTTGCTGGTCGAAACCACGTACCCCTTTCAACAAAACCAATTATAGCAACCGGCAATTTATATGAGATGAGCCTCAACTAAGTTATGTACATGACTGGCTAGCAAAATTAGAAAAAAAATTACACACGCAACGCCCTATACGCGTTCGCCAGTAACCATAGATATATCTATGCATATATATATATATATATATATATATATATATATATATATATATATATATATATATATATATATATATATATATATATATATATATATATATATATATATATATATATATATATATATATATATATATATATATGTATATAATTTCAAGAAGCAAAAAATACCGTATTAAATAATTACAGCACCAAATTATTAAACGTTGATTTCGAACTAAGATATCATTCAAACACGCATTCATCATTGCCAACGTCAATCGCACAATAATCGACGTGAACTTCAATAGTTCGGTTTGCTAGTGGACCTTAAAAATCACAAATAGATTGAGCCATCCACTAAGCAGCAATCAACGCCAAATCAGCAGTTGTTGATACATCATGGTCAATATTCTACGCAATCAACAACTTTTACGGTAGACTGTTAAAGAAATTTCTATAATGTAGTACACCACAATGTAGTATAATATACCGGAAAAACTCACTTCATTTCTCTATTTTCCTCTTAAGTAAGGCCTTGAAATTTTATCAAAATCAACATAATTGCAGAGCTCTAAACTTGCACCGACCAAATTAGCCCGCCTCAATGAAACCTGTACTATAATTTGTTACACATTTATTACAATTTATTACAACAAATCCCAATTTCATTACAGTTACCGTTTTCGAGGCACGAATGGTCGGTCTAGCTTACAATTAAGCTGCACCGCCAAAATAGTAACTTTTGATGTAGCTATGATATCGGGATGATTCTTGAACCAGAATTTATTACAAATTAATTACATTGAATAAGTTAGTTCAAGACCACCCCTATAACTAGCTTAAGGGTAAATTTTACTCCAAAACGATCATATTTTTCAAAAACGTCAATTTAACCAAATTTAATAAATTTTTTTACACCAGACTCTCTCCAGATTTAAGGAAAAATGTTGCAAGAAGTCTTGTCGAGAGTAGTTTAGCCTTATCCAGAGGTGTGTAATAAATTATTTTTGTGTCACGATACGCGGAATTGGCTCCCAATGGTAGAGGCTTCAAATAGGTAATTTAAGGGTCGATTTTACCATCTTTAATAATTTATTACACCAGACCACCACCTGGTATTGAGTCAAATGTTACTCCTTGGACATGGCGGTGGGTAGGTCAACCTTATCCAGTTGTGTAATAAAATATTTTTGAGTCAGGATACTATGGTAGAGTCCTGGAATAGGTAGTTTAAGGGTCGATTTAACCACATTTATTACACCAGACCGCCACCAGATATGGGGTCTAATGTTACTTCCTGAACATTGTGGTAAGCAGGTCAACCTTATCCAGTTGCGTAATAAAATATTTTTGTGTCAGGATACGCGAAATTCGCCCCCAACGGTAGAGGCTTCAAATAGGTAATTTAAGGGTCGATTTTACCACCTTTAATAATTTATAACGCCAGACTGCCACCAGATATGGGGTCTAATGTTACTCTGTGGGCGTTGTAAGGGGTAGATCAACCTTATACAGGTGTGTAATAAATTATACACCTGAATAGGGCTAAACTACTCTCGACAAGACTTCTTGCAACATTTTTCCTAAAATCTGGTGGCAGTCTGGTGTAAAAAAATTTATTAAATTTGTTTAAATTGACGTTTTTGAAATATATAATCGTTTTGGGGTGAAATTTACCCTTAGGCTAGTTATAGGGGTGGTCATGAACTAACTTATTCAATGTAATTAATTTTTAATAAATTCTGGTTCAAGAATCATCCCGATATCATAGCTACATCAAAACTTACAATTTTGGCGGTGCAGGTTTAATTGTAAGCTAAACCGACCACCCGTTCCTCGAAACGGTAACTGTAATAAAATTGGGATTTGTTGTAATAAATAGTAATAAATGTGTAACAAATTATAGTACAGGTTTCATTGAGGCGGGCTAATTTGGTTTGGTTACTCATAATTGCGATGAAAATATGAAAATGAAAATCAACCTTGCAACCTCAGAAAATATTTTTTTATATTTTTTTTAGTATTTAATGTTTGTAATCTGTTCTCGGGCCGAAGCACTCCCAACTCTTTTATAATTCGCTTTTTTTCACGTCCTTACCTTAACCAGTCGTCTGCCAAATCGAGAACGTACGGCTATAATAAGTTCGATCGCCGTAGAACTTTCTGCACATTGCATAGCTCATTGCCAGCTTATAGTACTGGCATTGAAGATTCATCGATCCCATGAGTTGCGCACTCTAACAGGGGTTTGATAATTGTATTTATTTTCATCACAAATCGCAATCTATGATCGTTTGGTTAATGCTGAACTGAAAAGAAAATGTTCTTTTGTTTTTCGTAATGCTTGAATAACATTTTCATTTCCTTTAAATTTTAGTATTGTATATACGAAGAACATTTTACAGATTCACAATCGGCCATTATTAACAGTTACAATCATTATGTGTGATCATAATTAGTCATCTGAAATTATTTTGAGAGCTAAGTTTTGATAATCAATAATTTAGGTTTTGCGAATTAAAAATAAAGTGTAGAATAAGGAGGAGTATGAGAATTTAGTTTAAAATATCCAATCCCCAAACGGCTCCGCACAACAACATCACAAACCGCTTACTATAGTGAGTTCATTTAAAATGGAAAGCAATCCAATACAATCACGCCACTTAGATTTTGCATTTTAATTAACGAGAGACTATGATTATCCATACTCCTTGTCGGACCTAAGACCACGAAAATGCCACTCCTGAGTCTCACTTCGACCTTACATCAAACGCAAAGGTTCAAGAATGCGATTTAGTTGTCAAAGACTTACTGGCTTGTTCTACAAATATACATCCTTTTTAGTGGGAATTAGAAAAATTTAAATTGGCCGATTTAGCAATTTATTGTAAAATTTCTATAGGTAACAATCGCTTGTACACTCCAGAGTAATAACGTCGAGCTATCTTCAATAATCTCCATAGTATTTCACATCCAAGTATACAAACAACTCGAAAACTCATCACTTCAAGATTTTTGTCTATCTTACGGAAAATGCAAAAAACAACGCTAAACGAAATCACCTCATGGGAATTTTCAAACTATTTTTCTAAATTCGGTGTACCGGCCGGATGTCTATAATCCACAAGCTTCGATTATCAACTTAAAACAGCTCTCAAACACAAACAACTGACCACGGATGTCTAAATTATCTTTTTGGAAATCTGCGCAGTATTCAAAAGCGACATCAAATGTTCACCGGCTGACCTGGTATACGGTGAAACAATTTACTTAACTTCCCAGGAAATTTTTTGCGGCAAAACCACTTGAGAAACTCATCCCAACGGACACGCGTAAATTAAAACAAAACACATATACATACGTATCGAAGTCACTTGGAAGTTTTAACTACGCCTTCGTGCCAGTAATAGGTTAAAAGTACAAAATACTTCACCGAACGCAAATGCTAAGCTTAAAACTTCATCCACAATCGCCGGAGGAGGCCAAGCCCTTGAAGACTCCCCTCCCACTGCGGGAGAGTACTGTAATGACTAATTTTTAATCCACAATTGTACAAAACACTACGAAATAATAATAACTCACCGAAGAAATAATTATTCCGAACGAGTAACTCACCGTAAAAATGATTATTTCAGTATACTACAGAAAATGGTACAAGACAACTTAAAAATAACTTTTTTTGAACTCACAATAATTTCGCTCATTTGAGCTTTAAATAATATCATTTACAAACGCAAATATTTTGACGGGAAAACTATGATTTATTTGCTGCCTAAAAGATGGTACCATCGGTATTAAAGTCAATGAAAAATTGCATTCCAACCAATTTAAATATTACCAAAGATTGTCCACGGGTACTAACAAAATGGCAACCTGGTACTAAACAAAAATACCAAAAATAGAAAAATCTTTCTTCTAATTTGGGCGTGCTCGAGGAAGCACAAGCGCCGCAGCCACCATCACCAACCATCCACAAAATAAAAATAACAAGGTCAACCCTTGTTGGTTGAAAATTTTATCTTAAAATTTATTTAAATCTTGTTGTTAATTGGTTATGGTTTATGTTAATCGTAAACCATTTAACATCTTTGCAAAAATTGTTAAAGCTACCATTGAAGCCGCCACTTTTGGCCGCCACTTTTGCCCGCCACTGCTCTCCAATTAATCTAATAAGTGTAGGTGAGTTTGAGCTGGGCCTCTCGCCCCCTCCCCCGTTCACCTTAAAAAATTGGAAAACGAATTTTGGCAGAATTATGTCCTAATTATAAACTCTCCAAATCCGCCAACCAAAAGTTTTGAGTTCGATCAGGTTGGCAGGAATTTAAATAAATGTAGTCAACGTTGACTCAGCCTCCCACCACTGAAAACAGAAAATTTTGAATAATTTTTGATTGTAGAATTAGGAGCTATTTAAGAGCTGCTAGTTACCTTAACTTCGAATTTTGAGCTCACCCCTAAACCATTAAATAACCCCTTAATTAGATTTAATAATTTAATAATCTCAATTTATTTACTCGGAAATGAAAAATTATTTTAAATTTCAAAAATTAAATATTTCAATAACGGATATGATGTATCGATTTCTGAGCTCACGAAATACGTGCAGTTTGATTTTTGAGCTGTTACCCCTTAGCACGAGAATAGCATCTCCAATTTCTGAAGTACATAAGACAAATTCTTATAAGCCTGCAATTATTGAAAAGCACGAAACCCATCTAAAATTATTTAGTGTGCAAAGTACAGATTACGAAAACGAAAACATGTAAGTAATGCTTGAGGCATGTGTAGTTTGTACAAGAGCCATAACAAACAGTAAATTGCGTGGCATATCACAACAACTGTGCCAATATAACAGAAGTCTTATACATACAGAAGTTTTTATCAAATGGATCAGCGACCTGGTTCTGTCATACTTGTCATGTCGAAAAACATACTCCTATAAATAAGGCAAATGGGATTAATACCACTGCTATTCCAGCAAATCCCAGCCTGAACGATGTAATGAAAATCATAAAGTCAACCAAAGTTACAGTGCAACAAAAATTAGAGGTATTTGAGCAGTCCCACAAATTTGTGTGTTCTAGTTTAGACGAAATAAATTCCACCATAAAGTTATTGACTAATGAAAACAAGCAGCTAAATCTAAAAGTAAACCAACTTGAGGACAAATATCAGAAACATGAATTCTGACAAAATTTGTTAGAAGCACAAGCTGATGTCCAAAATCAATTGGAAGTGCAATCATAAGTGCCAACTTCATTGGTTTCTAGAACACTTTTTGTTAGAAAATTGTTGATTCAACGGACTTTGTTGTTCAATAAAATTTTACCAATTCTGGATTACCACAAATTCAGCCAATATATTCTTCTATTATAGAAGTGTCAACTTCATTGGTTTCTAGAGCAGTTTTTTTAGAAAAATTTTCTTTCAACGGGAGTTCTTGTTCAATGAAATTGGACCATTTTCGGAGTAGCACAAATTCAGCCACTATATTTTTCGGTTAGCAATGAACATACCTGCTAGGAATATGCAATCAGAAGTGCCAACTTCATTGGTTTCTAGGACACTTTTTGTCAGAAAATTGTTCATTCAACTTTCGTTGTTGTTCAATGGAATTGGACCAATTCTGGATTAGCGCAAATTCAGCCACAATATTGTTTGGATGGCAATGAACATACCTGATAGGAATATGCAATCAGAAGTGCCAACTTCATTGGTTTCTAGAACACTTTTTGCCAGAAAATTGTTCATTCAACGGTCGTTGTTGTTCAATGGAATTGGCCAAATATGGATTAGCACAAATTCAGCCACTATATTCTTCTATTATAGAAGTGTCAACTTCATTGGTTTCTAGAGCAGTTTTTTTAGAAAAATTTTCTTTCAACGGGAGTTCTTGTTCAATGAAATTCGACCAATTTTGGATTAGCACAAATTCAGCCACTATATTTCTCGGAATATGTAATCAGAAGTGCCAACTTCATTGGTTTCTAGAACACTTTGGCAGAAAATTATTCATTCAAAGATCGTTGTTGTTCAATGGAATTGGACTAATTCTGGACTAGCACAAATTCAGCCACTATATGTATTTTTAGGATGGCAATGAACATACTTGATAGCAATATGCAATCAGAAGTGGCAACTTCATTGGTTTCTAGAACACTTTTTGTTATTAAATGGTTGATTCAACGGTCGTTGTTGTTAAATGGAATTGGGCCAATGCTGGATTAGCACAAATTCAGCCACTATATTATATAATTGATCGGAATATGCAATCAGAAGTGCCCGCTTCATTGGTTTCTCAAGCACTTTTTGTCAGAAAATTGTTCATTCAACGATTGTTGTTGTTCAATGGAATTGGGTCAATTCAGGGTTAGCACAAATTCAGCCAGTATATTTTTCAGATGGCAATGAACATGAATTGCTTATGACCGGGATTTTAGAATATTTTATTTCTATTGTTTAATTTGTTGTTCAACACAAATATTATTGAACGTTATACTTCTGTATTTTGTTTGTTTAATACAGTATCTTTTAGGGGCAAGTTTGGTTTTCCCCGATTTATGAATGAAAATTTATGAAAACCATATTTCTATGATAAGCACAAATTTCATCAGCTTAAATTATTTCTGGGTTTTTCCAGAAATCGGATTTTATTTAATTCGTCTTTCAGGCGAAATTTGAAATTTTCTTTTCCAGCTTTTTCGGCTTCAGGACTAGCACTATTTTTTCCCGTGAGCACTAGTTAGCACAAATTGGGATTAATCGGTATGCAAAATTTCATTTTGAAATTCGAAAGTTTCTCTGCTGCTGTTACCCACACAAAATACGGTAATATTCTTCGTTAAATTCGGTAAATTAAATTACGCAGTAACTACACAGTAACTAAATCACTTTTTCCCAAAAATGTTGGGAATACATAATACACTTTCAACAAACGAGGAAAAGACAATAGCAAAAAATGGGCCTGGGGAATAAGTGCTTTAAAAACTATTATTCCCCATTCCCCGGGAATTATCAGAATAGTGCCACTGGAATATAAAAAGCAACATATACGTGGCGACGTATCCTACTTGAATTTTATCTGAAATTAGATTCTCTACAATTCCTATTTCGTACGCAGGCATTTGGGAAGTAGACGTAATTTTTCTCTGCATGTACCAGCTGTAACTTAGATTTTGTGATGGTTTTAATTTACCCGTGATTTGCTTAAAATGTTCACCAATAGAAAAACATAAACATTTAGTATATGAATTTGACATGCATCAGATTCATAATAATAAACAAATTTAGTTATAACCAGTTGTTTGTACAGCTAAATACCTAAAATAACATCATTTTTCTAGTTACATTCAACATTATTTTATAGAACCACATCACAATTATTCAATTAACGCTAATTGAAACTCGTGTGATATGTTACACTCAAATTACAAAAAGAGATTTATTATGTAAAACAAAATTTTCATATCTAAGTACATGCAAGCTATAACACTCATGGCATTGCAGTAATTATTCTGCTAAACGTATCACAACACTCCTACAAGATTTATGTTATTTTTAATATGATTTAATTGTTAAAAATTCACGTACTCGTATACACCAAACGAGAGTTATAACATTGTACGAGTATTATGCTTTTGAAACGAAAATTATTAATTTCTAAGAATTTTTAAATATTTTTCTACACAACAATTAAATTGATTCCAATTCCAATAAAAAATCCTATGTGAGCGCGCGGAAGATTTTAGCTGAAGATAAGCGCTATTTCTTAATAATTCTATTCGTTTTCATTTCGATTTCAATGGTACATTGTAAGATGTATTGCGAGCAGTAAAAAATTATAAAGTAGAAGAAACTAATAACGCCGATTTTAAAATTGTTTATATTTTTAAATTGGAAAAAATCGAAAGCGTGACCGGTATCAATCAATCATGAATTAATTGATTTTTATAATTTTTTTGTCTTAATTGTTCGTTTATGATTACGACCAATTATATTTAGTTAGTTTGTTTGTGTAATATTATGTTATTTTTCATTCATAGAGAAATTGGCTAGAATCTATACGCGCACGTAACTATTATTATATAAAATATTGTTGCTAAGTATGTGACGTTCCTTTGATAAAGGCAGACGTATACCAATCTGAAATCGAAATATTACCAATGTAACTTAGCTATGGGGTTAACAAAAAAATCCAACCTATTTGTAAATTTAATGTCCGAGAATTTCTAAGAGCAATGGGACCATAGTGTGTTGCTATAGAAATAGTTTCAAGTACAATTATGTACTCGTTTGAAAATATTGTGTTTTCATCTCAATTAAGAACAGTTGTTTAGTGAATGTTTGTAATAGCCTAAGTAATTATTGAGATTATAACGAACTCTGAAAAACATTGTTTATAACATAAACTTACTTCAGAGATTGACATATTAAATCCGAACTACACCGTTTCCATTTTCCCATAATAACTAGTTTGTTTGCTTTTATTATTACACTTTGACTTCGATCACAGTACAATTAAACCCTGGATTAGTGCTCTTAAAATCTTCTTTTCGCTTAACTCGTGTGATGTCATTTGTAAGGGTGCTTTGGGTAGAGGTTACACAAATTACCGTTAATGGGTTGAGTCAGTCTAGCTTGCACTGGAAAAACGGTTATCAGTCCTATGAACATTAGGATTCCAGGCTGGGTTAACTCTTATTAAATCTACCATAAACCCGATCTCTTACGTTAATTTGCTACCCTTGATTGTGCCCGTCGGCATATGTATTTCGCGTTTACCGAACATAAATTAAGCACAAACAAATAAAATTACCGTAAGAAAACACACACAAAAGATTCAGGCAAATGTCAGGAAAAAGATAGAATGTTTACATATAGGATTACTCACTCTGGTTTCTTCCCACCGCCTCCTGCTATAATTATTTCCAGGTAGTTCAAAGGTACTGCCCCCGACCGCGCTTTCCATTGCGCCTATTGCAGTTTGCATGCTCTCAAATTTGTGGGTGCTTACACGATAGAACAACCGGACTCTGAAACATCTGAAGCGTATTAAAACCGTCCTACTTCTACTTTCTTTCAATATAACCTTTTTATATTTCTGTAACGTATCACTCTATTCGAATTTGGTACTTGAGGTCCCTTCTCATTTGACACTTAAACAAAATTTTTAAAACTTTGAATTTTTGTTTTCGACTCTTCAGACCGACGAAACAATTCTCTAATGCAGCTGCCGGTTTTTTTTTATAAATTTATATATATATATCGTATATATATATATATATATATATATATATATATATATATATATATATATATATATATATATATATATATATATATATATATATATATAAAGGGTGATTTTTTTGTGGTTAGGATTTTCATGCATTAGTATTTGACAGATCACGCGGGATTTCAGACAAGGTGTCAAAGAGAAAGATGCTCAGTATGCTTTGACATTTCATAATGAATAGACTTACTAACGAGCAACGCTTGCAAATAATTGAATTATATTACAAAAATCAGTGTTCGGTTCGAAAAGTGTTTCGCGATTTACGTCCGATTTATGGTCTACATAATCGACCAAGTGAGCAAACAATTAATGCGATTGTGACCAAGTTTCGCACTCAGTTTACTTTATTGGACATTAAACCAACCACACGAATGCGTACAGTGCGTACAGAAGAGAATATTGCGTCTGTTTCTGAGAGTGTTGCTGAAGACCGTGAAATGTCGATTCGTCGCCGTTCGCAGCAATTGGGTTTGTGTTATTCGACGACATGGAAGATTTTACGCAAAGATCTTGGTGTAAAACCGTATAAAATACAGCTCCTGCAAGAACTGAAGCCGAACGATCTGCCACAACGTCGAATTTTCAGTGAATGGGCCCTAGAAAAGTTGGCAGAAAATCCGCTTTTTTATCGACAAATTTTGTTCAGCGATGAGGCTCATTTCTGGTTGAATGGCTACGTAAATAAGCAAAATTGCCGCATTTGGAGTGAAGAGCAACCAGAAGCCGTTCAAGAACTGCCCATGCATCCCGAAAAATGCACTGTTTGGTGTGGTTTGTACGCTGGTGGAATCATTGGACCGTATTTTTTCAAAGATGCTGTTGGACGCAACGTTACGGTGAATGGCGATCGCTATCGTTCGATGCTAACAAACTTTTTGTTGCCAAAAATGGAAGAACTGAACTTAGTTGACATGTGGTTTCAACAAGATGGCGCTACATGCCACACAGCTCGCGATTCTATGGCCATTTTGAGGGAAAACTTCGGAGAACAATTCATCTCAAGAAATGGCCCGGTAAGTTGGGCACCAAGATCATGCGATTTGACGCCTTTAGACTATTTTTTGTGGGGCTACGTCAAGTCTAAAGTCTACAGAAATAAGCCAGCAACTATTCCAGTTTTGGAAGACAACATTTCCGAAGAAATTCGGGCTATTCCGGCCGAAATGCTCGAGAAAGTTGCCCAAAATTGGACTTTCCGAATGGACCACCTAAGACGCAGCCGCGGTCAACATTTAAATGAAATTATCTTCAAAAAGTAAATGTCATGGACCAATCTAACGTTTCAAATAAAGAACCGATGAGATTTTGCAAATTTTATGCGTTTTTTTTTAAAAAAAAGTTCTCAAGCTCTTAAAAAGCACCCGTTATATATATATATATAGTGAAACCTCCTAATATGACCATCCCTTCATTCTGACCACCTCCTTAAATATGCCACTTTTATACAGTCCCAACACATTAACCATACAAATTTATTCTAAAAATTCTCTTTGACCTGACCACCTTCCTATTCTGTCTAGCTACCAGTGTATTTGGGGTTATGCGAATTAAATCAACTCCTTTAATACGACCAAAAATGTTTTTTTAAGTGTAAACAGAGAAATACATACATATTCTTCTTTTTTTCCTCTTTAGTTTCTTCTCTCCACATGTCGTCAAATCGTCATTGAACACCCTCGTCCTGACGTATATATTTGTTCTCTACACGGATTCTAATACATACTCACATATCCACCTACCTAATGTAGCTTGGTTTCTTTCTCACATTACATATTACGTTTCGGTACATACGTCGGATGAAAATCCGGGATTTTTTACATCTCCAAACGAGAAGTTAGTAACAGATAGGTTTATTGCTCTATATTTGGTCTATTTTTTGTGACGTAGTTGTCAAATTTTTTTATTTTTATTTTACTTGCGCTTGGCCTCGTGTCCCCATTTCTGAAAAAATAAAATGTTTGTAAAAAATTACAGGTTTGGTTTTTTAAGTTGGATGTCTGTTTGTCTTTTTATGTACCGGGCTTCATTCTATTCATTAATTAGTATTAGTATACTTCTATTCATTAATTAGTATTAGTATACGATTGTTGTGGAAATTTCCCCAACATTCTTAGTAAATAAACGATTTACATTCTCACGCAATGTAAAGTACACGTGCGCGTAGAAAATTGTAAAATCGTAAGAAATTAAAAAATATAAAAAACAAACTCAAAGTTAAGAAATGTGCCATACGGAAATAAATAATAATTGTAAGCAACTTAACTTAAAAATCTAATTAAAATATTTTTACGATGACCCAAAAACCAATTACAAACGAAATATTGATGACACAAAAAACGTACGAATGGAAAATTACCACCTATATCAGAAATATACCTACATAACGAAAACAAAATATAAAAAATATAATATTGGCGCTGTACAGTTCGCATCTGTGGCGACGTAACCTTAGATTTCAAATCCAAATTCCAAAGTCGAAAACCCATCATCTCAAAATACCAATCCCTCAAATCAAACAACCATTCGCTTACATTTTGGTCGAAAACCCCTCCACATAAATAAAGAAAAATACCTCCTAAGGTCGCAACGCCCCTCAACCCAAATTTTCACCAGTACGAAATTTCTCTTGTTTTCCCAAAAACATAAAATAAAATAAAATCGATGAACAAAGCATCCCCTTTTGAAAGAAAATCGCGAAAAACTCAAAGATCACCAATAAAAACCAGCAGTCATTCAGACTCAAGAGAAACAAACGTAACAAATAAAATTCAAAATGATATAGTAGTAGCAGAAACCGACATTCAACACAAAAATCCAAGGGAAGTTAAAACGACAACAGTTACGAAAACCCCAGTACCAATCCACGCAGCAGAAAAAATCGTCGAAACAAAAAAATTAACCAAACGACAATCCAACAAAGCATCGCAAACTTCGTGCCTGAATTTAACGGCGAAGGAAACAAAAATAGAACCAACAGCCTAACTAGATTCCTGGGAACATCGGACAGCATCTACGAAACATTAAAGACAGAAGCAGAGAAAGCCACATTCAACAAACTAGTCAAACTGAGACTAACAGATGACGCGTATATCATAATTTCGCACAGAAACCTTAACAGTTACACAGAACTCCAAGAAATACTAAACAACATGTACGCAGAATTATATTCATTGGGTGAACTCGAAAGAAGATTTACAAACACGCAACAATCATGCGGAGAATCCATAAAGAACTATGGCTACCGACTACTAGAGGCATTACCTAGAACAATATAAAACAGGCTACAAAACTAAATATAACCTAGATAAAATAGATGAAGCCCATACACAACACCTCAACACTACATCAGTACAATCATTCAAATATGGATTAAACAAAATGATCTTACGAGAAAAAGTAGCAACAATAAACGCCAGAAACGTCGATGAGATGGTAATCGGAACGGAAACAATGGAAAAATTGTTAACCGGATAATAAGAAACTCAACAACACAAAATATATAAACAGACAAATTTCACAAATACCAGCTCAAACCTTCTTACCGCAAAACAACATCTAAACAAAAATTCCAGTCACATGCAACTACTCACAACGACAAAATCATACATGGGATGAAAATGCCGTACACGAATAAACCAGGAAAAAATGTGTAGAATGACACAAACTCAACCGTACAATCAACCGCAAGAAAGAAGTTTCACCAAATTCCAACAAGCACCAAACCCATACTACAACTCATTTAACCAGGACCAATTCCGCAGGCAACAATCACAAATGATACCACAAAACATCCCAGGCAACTCTCGACAGAATATTAGCACACAACAACACAATAACTAATACCCATCGCAGCAAATGTATTACAAACCAAACCAGCAAACAAACAGATACACTCCAAAATTCTGCTCGCATTGTAGAACCACTACAGGGCACACATTCGATGAATACCGTAGCAAGTTCTATACAAAAAAACCCAGCTCAACACAATAACCACGGAAATCCAGCCGCACCTCCCGACACAAACGGATTAACAGAAAAATTCAACGGAATGCGAATTAACACACTATACCCGCAGCAAATACAAACAGATGTAACCTTACCACAACAGTCTCAGCAGGGAAACTCCAGCCGATCGAACCAGCTATAGGAGAGCCACTGCCACCGGATCACAATCAAATAAACCAAACATTTAACGAGCAAAACGATAATCAAAACTACTCTCTCCAAATGGGTACATTTCCAGACATGATAATAAAGTAAAGAAAGAGTAAAAGTAATAAGAGTAAAATAGCAAGCAATTCTATGGATATTAATTATTATTAACGTTGCCATTTGTCAAAATTTCTATAAAAAGACCAAACTCCCGAAATATAATGTTGGCCACTATTCAGAGAAGTTGCTTCATACCAACCACCTCCGTAAAATGACCAAAAATGGACAGTCCCGTAAGTAGACGCTTTCGGGAGGTTTCACTATATATATATATATATATATATATATATATATATATATATTTAAAGTATATGCCCCTATCTAATATCGGTAAATCAAGAAATTAAAGAAACCGTAAAAACTGTCGAGGAAATGAAATATACTTTGAATTTACTCCGGCAACATATTGAAGATGTTCTTCCTGTGATTGAGTATAGCGAGTTTTTTACAAAGGCGAATGAATTTTTTAATTATCATTTTAATAAAATCACGGTAAGGCAAAAAATCAAATTTGAAAAAATTTTATTAGATAATTTAAATGAATTGTCTGGAAATTTAATGAACACGTTTGAGTGAACATCTCCAATATAGATCTTCCTTTTCATGTCAAAATTATTTTAAGTTTAGGAAATAAATGTTGTCCTCCTTCAATTGGGGATTCAGTGCCGTACTTCAAAATTATTTCTGATGTTGAAAGTGCAATTTTTCATTTGAACCACAATGATCGTTATACTATTCGGAACCGTTTTTTAAATATTTTGACAAATTTTAAATATAAATCAAATTCAAATACATTAACTCTCTGATTTTCAAAAATCGTATTTTAAGTTATGTTAAACAATCAAAATCTTTTTTAAATGCTAATACAAATATTGTGGTAACTCGAGCGGACAAAGGCAACGTAACTGTTAGAACATCGCGAAGTGATTATGTTACAAAAATGGAAAGTTTACTTAACGATAACACAACATACGTAGAATTACCAAAACATAATTCAGTTCTGATTCAGAAATCAATAAACACTATGGTTAAAGATTGCAAAAATTCCGGTAATGTGGATGAAAAAACTAGGAAAATGTTAACCAAATATAATTCGGTGATTTCAAAATTAGATGGTTTACCAAAAATTCACAAACCTAGTATTCCATATAGACCAATTATTAGTTCAATTAATGGTCCAACTGGTTCTAATATTATAAATCCGGAAGATTTTAAACAAAAAATTTAGAATGTGACGCTTCCACAAAATTACCTCCTAGTTTCTTTGGATGTTACGTCTTTAATCACTAATCTTGATAATAAACGTATGAAATTGGTTGGCCTCTACATGCGGTAGGGCAAACCCAGTTTCATAGAATTTGCCACTATCTGTATGGCATCCCTCGCGGCATTTGTTCCCGCAGCTCAGTCGGTGTACAGGGAACGGCGTGGTGATGAGGATGCCCAGATAGCGGCCTTGTTAACCGTGATCAGTTGATTCCTTTTGGGGAAACAGAAATAATTTTAACGGAGGGATTTGGGCAGATTTCGGACCCAGAAGTGGGGAAGAAACAACAAAAAAAAATATGTCAACCCATCCTGCTGATGAGTTGACTATGAGCGTGTATATTTTATGACTCCTAGTGAGTCATCTCCTACTTAGGCTTCCTTACTGAAAATAATTCAGCCACTTTGTTGATGTTAATGCGTTGTGTAACAGATCGGCTCTAACAGAACGGAAAGAGGCACCGTTAGAGGAACGATCTGTTACTAGTTTTACTATTTTTTTTTAATTATTAGTGACACTTAACAGTAACACTTACCTAGAAATACTTACCGAAACAAAAGAAAAAGGTCTTCCGGCCGCCTCCTTGCTTCCACACTGAACACACTCGGTATATTCACAAAATACAACAACAAAATTTAAAATAAAACTGGTCTGAACACTGTCTAACTACCTCTAAACAATAATTTGTACCCGATTTATACATATCGCTGGCCGATTTTTGTGCTTTCATCACAAAAAAAATGTATAAAGCATGTACAACAACATGACATCGATTGTGCTAAATCGATGCACGCGAAAAAATTTTTTTTCAATTTTCTTGAAACATAAATTAATTGCACGATACTAGCAATTTTTGATTACTTTCAATAGCAGCGTTCATTACTCATGCCATTTACCTCAAAAGCATTTGCCTTTGTTGAATCAAAACAAGTGATCGTGTTACATTAATTTCAAGTACACATTAATTCAACCACTGCACGGTTATATACAGTAATTGGAGTAATGTACACAAACAAACAAAATGTGAATATTCGGCATGGTAATTATTTTTGATATAATTTAGAGGTGTTACCTCAAATATTATGCCGATAGGTAATTTTAAAATATTTAGATTTGGGGTGGTAACGGAATTGGATAGAATTCCGTTACACGTATTACCAACATTGCGAAAGAAAACTGGAGGAGTATAAAACAAAATTCAAAAACTAAGTTGACTTAAGTCCAATTTATTTCGGCATTACAAATTGTTTTGACTAATTCTGACGAAAGAAAACGGCAATAAAATTTATAAACAAACTTTTGGTTCTCCTATGGGTTCTCCAATTAGTCCCATAATCGCAAATTTAATGATGGAATATTTTTGGAAAAAATGGGTTTAAATTCTTTGAATTTTCAACCTTTATTTTATTTTCGTTATGTAGACGATATTATTACAGCAATCCCTGAAGACAAAATTGAAATTTTTCTGGAGGTTTTTAACTCTTTCAAATTTATTGTTGAAAAACAAAATGATCACAAAATTCTGTTTTTAGATTTACTTTTAATTCATGAACCGGATGGAAAAATTTCTTTGACTGGTACCATAAAAATATTTGGTCTGGTCGTTATCTATATTTTACTGCTTGGCTTCCTATCTCTTACAAAATTAATTCAATAAAAATTTTGACTCAAAAAGTTCTAAAATTGTCCGATACTAAATTTCTTTACAATAACCTTAAGCTTTTGGAAAACACATTGATAATAATCATTATCCTAAAAAATTAATAAATCAAATGATTTGGAAACAGAGAAATTATTACCAAAATTATAGAATAAATACTGAAATTATTTATCATTACCTTACATAAAAAATCTTTTCGAAAAATTAAAACATTTATTTAAAAATTATAATTTCAAAACTATTGGTCGTTCAGCTACCAATTTAAATGATATTTTGCTTTCAAAATTAAAAGATCTGTATATCGATTTTGTCCCGTGAGTTACTCATTTAAAATGAGTGAAGCAAAAAATATCGAATACGTATACACTGTATAATACACGATTATGGCTTTGTATTTGTATTTTTCTTTTGTTCGTATTTTTATGATGGACAGTACCAAAATAACGCGATCCGGGTGAATCGGTTTAATTTTTATGGTGCTTATTTCCTTTTCTCAACACATTACGTCTGCTCACGAGCTGTGGAGTGTCATTATTTAACATGCTAATGTATTTTATATTTAATATTTTTTTATAATAAATTAATTATATATGTTTAAATTTTATAAATAAATTTAATTTATGAAATATTTTAAAATAAAATATTAATTATAAAAAAAAAATCGAAAATACATAAATATTTAAAAAGTAATACTATCTTGTAGAGGCGAATTCAATGTTGCGTTAGTTTGTCTTTTCATTCGTTTAAAGAATTTTTTTGACCAATCATATTGTTCCAAAATGACGAATTTTTCTTCATTTTTTTAAACAACACAAAAATATGGCGTTTACAATGGTTAACCCTTTGAGAGCCAAGGAGCACAATCGCGCTCCTCAATATAGGAATCAAAAATCTCATCAAGGGTTAATAGAATAAACAAAAACAATGGCACGTGATTTGCATGTGTATAGTAAAGCAAGCCAATTATACGCGCATCACTAACTAACATAAACATAAATACTACTACTATATCTTTCCGGTTACACTCATTTCGTTTCACACATTTTGGGACAAAATCGATACCCTGATCCCATTAAAGAAAGAGTCCAATCTTGTCTATCAAATAAAATGTAATGATTAATTTACACGAGACAAACAAAACAGTTTTTACGAGAACGTTTTTTTCAACATACACGTGGTGCCATGTCAAGTTCAAATCAAATAAGTGCAATTTCGGAACATATTAGAGATACCAACCATAACATTTTTTTGGAAGATGTAAACCTTTTAGAAAAACAACCAAATTTCATTCTATTAACAAAAGTAACGATTACGCTTATATTGGCAATTCAATACGATCTATTTTGATAATTTGATTTTTTGCTTTTACACATTTCCAATATTATTTAACATGGGCTGCGTACCAATAGTCGGGTAAAAGTGATTTTTAAGTAAATTTTTCGATAAATTCAATTATTTTTCCAAAACTCTATGGCAAACTGATCGAAAAATCTGTAATAAAACCAATTTTTACCTTAGCAATCGATTTACCCGACTAATTGGTACGCAGCCATGGAAACAATTATTTTCAATTTACGTTTTTTTAAGTCAAATTTTATTTTGTAAAGTGTTTTTTCTGTAGATACGATGTCACAATTTGTTGCCTAGCTAAAATAACAAAATATATTTTATCTGGTAGCTAACGATATCTACAGACAAATAGCTACATTTTAGATAGCCTTGCTATCGTTTTTATTTTGTATAGAAAATATTTTTTGGAGAATGGAACCGAAAAGGTTCCGAAAGCTTTAGAATTAGTAAAGAGAGTTATAAAAATTTGAGCTAAATACTGTTAACTATAATTTGTATTTCATATAAAAGTTATTAAAAAAAACATCGACCAGGAATATAAAAAGCACCCTGTATGAAAATATTGTGTAACGTTTATCATGAATCCAATTTAATTTAATAATGAAATAATAATTCCAAAAAAAATAATAAAATAAACTTAATTTTCTATTGTTAATTTGTATAAAGGTATTAAATTGGGCCAAATAATTGTAGCAATTAAAAGGTATTTTCAACCATTTAAATCTAATTTTTATTTGCGAAGAATAAAAGCGCCACAAAAAATTCCAACAAAAGGAAACTAATTAAAATTATTTTTAAGGAATTTCAATTTCTTTTCAACAAAAGAATTAAAAAATTTTATTTTACATTTCAGAATAAATAAATCATACATATTTTGTTAATATTATAATATTTTTATGAATACAACTTCTCGTAAATAACGCAGAAAACTTAAACATCCAAAATAGGATTATTAATTGCTTTCAATTTTATATTTCTTCGTAAAATCTCAGTTAAATTACTTGATTTTTGATTGTTTTATTGTTAATTTATTTAAAAAATAATTTATTTTGTAAGCATTTAAATAAAAATAAATAAAATTTCGTAGTAAAATATTTTTTTTTTTGTATATAGTTTCTGTTTTACATACGAGTACGATGTACGTACAATTTAAATTATTGTTTTTATATTTTTGTGATTTTTGAAGATTTTTAATTTTAAATGTCCGGAAATGTTTTACAAAATGCAACGCGATTTTTGTTGTTTGGTTATTGTTTACTGCTTGCTTGCTTATTTTTTGTTGAGTTATTTTGATTTAAGCTTTTATTTTAATGATAACAATAATAATAATTTATTTTCTTCTTTTGAATATTTTATTTCGTGTGTCGGATTTAATTTTTTGGAAAAGAGTATACAGTTTTACGGCATGTTTAACATTGATGGTTAATAAATAACTAAGCGCTGGTTGAGTTGCGGATGAAATATTATTTGGGACGTAATGCGATTGATATCGTGATGCTAAAATTAAAATGTTTTACTTCAGTTACATGTAATTTGACTTTCCTCGATTACTAAACTAATGTAGAAATGACTGACTAAGATGAAGTTGAGCTTTTTTATGTATTGCAATGTTGGTTATCAACTTTTGATGATCAACAACAACAACATCAAAGACAATTTGGACAGGTAACTCGATCTAGTGTTTTCTTCTCATGTTAGTAATTGCGTTGTTATGCAGAAAACATTTTTTCCTCTTATTCTCAAACATCGATTTTAACACAATTTAATTAATATTAATAATAATAATTTTGAAACTCAGACTTTCAACTTTTATTCTGTAATGTTTGCATTCATCATTTACAATAATTTTTCAAATTTGTCTCATTAACTTTATCATAACTACATCAACCGTATGCAATCCAACATAATCACCGACCCTAAGCGATTTTGGCATGTTCATCAATTGCAAGAAAAAATCTGACGGAGTTCGTACTACCAAAGTAGAATTTGTAACCTTCCAATGATCCCACAATCATTACTATGAATTTGCCATTTTTTCGGACAAGTTTTCATTAATACCGGTTTTGAAGCAGGCACGGACTACTTCAAGTATTTGAATAATTTTGCTGAAACAACCCAGCACCCCCCTCCCCCCACTGTGTTCATCAAAATTATCAAACTAAAAGTTAAATTTTCGCCACTCACTGGAAAATTATTTTATAGTTTCGATCCACAAAAAGGGCTCAAAGCAGATGTTTCATTGTGTATGATTCACTCTATTTTTGTTGAAAACAATCGTTTTCTGATAAACCATACAGTTAGCTTTGACCTTCGTATCGAGCAGTCGCATGTTTTTCACTTGTTAAACTATTTAAATTTTTTATTTTTATTTTACTATATGTTTGTAAAATGTAAGTAATTTTCAACTGGCCTTATTTTAAAAGTTATATGAAACCCTAACGATCCGTGGAGCAAATGCAGTGAAAATTTTGTTGAGAAAAGTAATTCACGTGGATTATTTGCTAAAATTCGAAATAAAAAATTCCTAGGATAGAGTCGTGAAGATTTGTCTATTCCTAGAGAATTATACGAGTATATGTGTTAGTGTAAATATTATAGGAACTGCGTATTAAACAATTTTATTTTAATTGTTCAATATTACGTTACGTAGTAATTTATAATAAAAAATAATAAAGCAAACCTAAATAAATAACTTTTCACGATAAATATTATTCATGTTGAGAACAAAATAAATCTTGAAGTCTCTGCTTTTACAATTTTCCGTAACGTGAAAAATTATTTTTTATGGCGTTATTTTTTATCGATGGAACATGTGGTTAATTTTTATCGACGCATTTGTAAAAAAAATCGGTAAATAAAGTATGCATAAGAAAAAATTACAAACATTCCCTTTAATACAGAAACTAATTCTAACGGAAAACAATAGACGTTTTCTAGGGTAGGTTTAGTAAAATTTAATAAAATATCTCATGGAAAAACTCGATTTTCATAACTGATTTTTGAATTTTGCGTGATCTGTCGAACTGAATTGAATTTTACTTTCTAGTGTATTTGATTGAATTTTGTTAAGCGAGTTTAACTTATCCGTCGTCTGTCCTGCGCTGTGATGTTGTACCATCACTATTTTCAACTTTCGACATACCATAGTTTATGTTTAATTTTTATGACGTGTAGAATTACAGTTGCCCAGAGAAACATCATTCTATATCTATTTTACTATTTCTAAGGTTACAAGATTTATTGATTTTAATTATCACTAAATAGTTTTATGATGATACGTTTATCGATATCCTGAACGAGTAGAAACCACAATTATATCAACAACTGGAAATTACGATGTAATACGCGTAACTGTTTACGCGAAATGGAATATTCATTTATTCCTGCAAAATGAGACTTATACTAAGATAAAAACGAAAACAGTTATTGCACAAAAACCCAATCCAGGCTATTTCAATGGCCTCTTTCTGACAATCGCACATTTCAAGTAATTGCGATCAATTCCAAGTACCAGCAGATGTCCTTGCCTTTTCAAAAATAAGTTTCTTATGCATGATGGTTTAGATTTCTCGTTCTCATCTTACAACTGCTTGCAAATACAAGAAACGTGCGTAAACGACATTTTCAACTTTTGAATCATTACTAAATAATCGACGAAACGTTTTTCCGATATTTCTAATTGGCGCTTGTCCGTATGGAAAATTATTTTGAATAGAATTTACTCAGGACTGGTTCTAAGGATTGAGCTTCTCCAAACTCGTTACCGTATACATAGACGTAATGTACCAATTTGTCCGAGTTTTCTTATATTTCTAAACGGCGCTAATTCGTACTGGAAACTGTTTAATAGAGCTAGATCTGCTTAAAAAAATAAAGATTTGCAGTTCCGGAATCTAGGGCACTAGTACTAAGGATTGAGGTTTTCCAAAATCGTCTAAAAACTCGGAAAAATTGGAGCATTACGATATGTATATTGTAACGATTTTAGAAAACCTCGATCCTAAGTACCAGTGCCCCTAGATTTTCGAAATAGCGAATCTTTATTTTGTTGAGCAGATCTAGCTATATTTAAAACAGTTTTCCGTAAGGATTAGCGCCGTTTAGATATAAAGGGTGATTTTTTTGTGGTTAGGATTTTCAGGCATTAGTATTTGACAGATCACGCGGGATTTCAGACAAGGTGTCAAAGAGAAAGATGCTCAGTATGCTTTGACATTTCATAATGAATAGACTTACTAACGAGCAACGCTTGCAAATAATTGAATTATATTACAAAAATCAGTGTTCGGTTCGAAAAGTGTTTCGCGATTTACGTCCGATTTATGGTCTACATAATCGACCAAGTGAGCAAACAATTAATGCGATTGTGACCAAGTTTCGCACTCAGTTTACTTTATTGGACATTAAACCAACCACACGAATGCGTACAGTGCGTACAGAAGAGAATATTGCGTCTGTTTCTGAGAGTGTTGCTGAAGACCGTGAAATGTCGATTCGTCGCCGTTCGCAGCAATTGGGTTTGTGTTATTCGACGACATGGAAGATTTTACGCAAAGATCTTGGTGTAAAACCGTATAAAATACAGCTCCTGCAAGAACTGAAGCCGAACGATCTGCCACAACGTCGAATTTTCAGTGAATGGGCCCTAGAAAAGTTGGCAGAAAATCCGCTTTTTTATCGACAAATTTTGTTCAGCGATGAGGCTCATTTCTGGTTGAATGGCTACGTAAATAAGCAAAATTGCCGCATTTGGAGTGAAGAGCAACCAGAAGCCGTTCAAGAACTGCCCATGCATCCCGAAAAATGCACTGTTTGGTGTGGTTTGTACGCTGGTGGAATCATTGGACCGTATTTTTTCAAAGATGCTGTTGGACGCAACGTTACGGTGAATGGCGATCGCTATCGTTCGATGCTAACAAACTTTTTGTTGCCAAAAATGGAAGAACTGAACTTAGTTGACATGTGGTTTCAACAAGATGGCGCTACATGCCACACAGCTCGCGATTCTATGGCCATTTTGAGGGAAAACTTCGGAGAACAATTCATCTCAAGAAATGGCCCGGTAAGTTGGGCACCAAGATCATGCGATTTGACGCCTTTAGACTATTTTTTGTGGGGCTACGTCAAGTCTAAAGTCTACAGAAATAAGCCAGCAACTATTCCAGTTTTGGAAGACAACATTTCCGAAGAAATTCGGGCTATTCCGGCCGAAATGCTCGAAAAAGTTGCCCAAAATTGGACTTTCCGAATGGACCACCTAAGACGCAGCCGCGGTCAACATTTAAATGAAATTATCTTCAAAAAGTAAATGTCATGGACCAATCTAACGTTTCAAATAAAGAACCGATGAGATTTTGCAAATTTTATGCGTTTTTTTTTAAAAAAAAGTTCTCAAGCTCTTAAAAAATCACCCGTTATAAGAAAACTCGGAAAAATTGGTGCATTACGTCTATGTACACTCATACCTCAATTTACACGGTAGATACGTTCCACGGATAATCGTGTCAATCGAAATCGTGTAAAATGAGACAAAGGATTCATATTAAAAAGGTAGATAGGTTCCACTACAATTAGAACCATGTAAATTGAGTTAAAAAATCTAAGGTAAATACTTATGCATAAATGTGTTCTCTCGAACTATGTAAAACAAAGCAATCTTATCTTATCTTTATCTTATTGCGATTCAACTGCAACTGTTAAATTCATTGTGCTTAATATTGACCAAAATCGAGGACTCCAGGTGATTTGTGTTGCCCGTTTAACGACTGTAGTGGAATTATCGGTTTCAAAACTGACCATTAATTTTTTTTATTAGAAGCCGTTAAAAAATACCTAATCAACATTTGTTTGCCTTTGCGCATTTTTTATAAATTTTTTCAAATTGTATATGCGCGCAGTTTTAATTGTTCTTTGATATTTTAGTGCTCGGTCTGTATGCAGGATCAATGTTCATAAAGATCGTTTGCAAACTTCTGCTTAACTTCAGACCCTCTTCAATTAGTTTGGGTGTAAATTGGTCTACGGTTTGTAGGAGCTCGGTATTAGACGTTTCCTTATCTTGAACCAATTCCTACATCGGGAATACCAAAATCTTCACATCCGTCCCCTACGTGAGAATGTGCCAGACCAATGATGTTTGAATAGAGCTTTTCGGTTGACGGCACAGTATTTCTCTGAATTACTACATTTGAATTGAAAACAGCAAAATTTTTCCATGCCTCATGAACAGTAAGTAGTGCATTATGATTTACTTTTCCTAAAATATCGGTAAAATTTCTTCTAATATAATATGACGTAAAAGTAGAAAATATGCCATGATCTTGAGGTTGGATCATCTATGTTGTGTTGGGCGGTAAAAACTCAATTTTAATATTTGGATACTGTAAATTTATTGAATGACTTGGTGAACTATGTAAAAGTGAATGCATTTTAAACTCAAGATTTGTTTTCCAAATAGCTTTTCACTTCGGGAATGAAACACTGGCGAAACCAACCTTCAAATAAAGTGCAAGCCATCCCACCTGTTATATTTGCCCGCCAATGAACTGGTAAATTATTTGCTTTAACAAAATAGCAACGTGACTCTATCTTTTGCTGCCTTAAATCCACTGCCACATCTTTCATTTTAGATAGATAAGTTCTTTTCTGTATTTTATACCAAAACAGTGCAGTTTCATCTGCATTAAATACTTGGTCAGACTCGTAAGAATTATCTTGAATAATTTAAGCCAAGGCCAAATTATATGATTTTCTAATGGGTCTGACAGTGTGAGATTTAAAAATGTGATTTTAATGAGCCTTAGGTAAATCCAAAATCTTTCTAAGTATTTTCTAAGCATTTAGCAAGAAACTCAATGATGTTGGTGGACCAGTTTAAAACAAAAATCGAATTCAATCAAAAAATAATAATAATTTAAACAAAATCAAATTAGAATAGAATTCAAAATAGAAATCAAATTTTGATTTAACATTTAAACATTTAACAATTTTAAAAATAATTCTTCAGAATTTTTTGAAGTTATCCTTTAATAAATTAAAGTCAAATAGATCATCGATGATGTTAATTGATTTAGACATAGGTTTGTTATGGGGTTGTTTTCTTCATAATTTGTAGAATGATGTTTCAGTGCTAAAAACTTATTGTTTAGTTCAGCCTCAGCTTGAACTAATATTACACTTTTACTCTAAATTCCGAGCTTTCCACTGGTGGGGGCTAATACCGGAATATTTAAATAAAAACGTGAGTCGTAGTTTTAATTAGAACTAAGTTGTTCATTTATTTTTTGTCATTTATATACAAATTTGATGTTTACTTGTTGTTGTATTTTACATTATATTTGGTCATATATCGATTTCAATACTTTATAACATCCAAAAGTGCAGAATTGCATTTAAATTTATAGCTAAATTAACATTTAACTACAACGTGATATGCAAAACTGCATATGAGGTTGTTGTTAAATGACCCTGTTCATATTGAACACTTATGGTTTTGAAATGTTCTACATGACACATGAATTGTTACGTTTTCCAAAATGTTAGCTGAATCAATGTGGCGAAGCAAAACGTTAGCAATAAGAGCTGCGCCCAAGAGAAGACGTCTATTTTCAAGCGTGCCTATTTTGTAATCCGCACATCTTTTTCAGTAAGGGGGTAACCGAGCTACATTTTCGTAGAATAGGACACTTGTATATCATCAAACTACAGGATTATAGCACATATTTACATAAAATTTGAAGGCTTGCAGCATAATGTCATTAAATTTGTCAACATTTTCGTTTATATATCATTGATAGATTCTATCTTACTTTGTAGCCCAACACGGTTTGTATTTTTTGTGTTAAATACAATATCTAAAGATTTGTGGTTGATATCATTTAAGACAAAATGTAACACGGATTCAGAAATGTTAAAAGAGTCAATGTCATTGCCGAAGACATGATCCAATAATATATCAAGATTATTAGCATTGGTGTTTATTTCAATCAAATTTTAACCAAGCATGGCATCCCCAAATAAAGATTACGCATCTGTTCAAAATTCCAAATTATAATTGGAAGATTATAAAATCAGCAAGCACAAGAACTAAACCTGACGAGTTAGCGATCTGATGATCACTATATGGGGCTAAAGTTACTGGTGCATTCCAGAGATTTTAATGTACTGCTATCAGTACGTCACCACCCGATTTCTTTGAGTTAGTTTCAAGAGGGCGATCGTATCGCTAATCAACGTAATCATGACCAAAAAATGTACTGCTCCGTATGCTCCGGTTTTAATGAAGTTTCACAAAATACATATAGAAGGTAATTTTATTATAAGACGAAGTGCATCCCAAAACCAATTTAAATATTTTCTAAGCATTTAGCATGAAATTCAGTGTTATTGGTGGACGGCTTAAATCAAAAGGAGTGTCCAAAATAAGTTATAAGATGGTCTGAAAAGGTGTTCCATGAGATTTAACCTTGAAATATTTAAAAATTTCATTGAATACCCTGCCAGACATTACATTAACTCATATAACTTACTAGGGACACTTCTTTGGCTCTAAGCAGTTCACCAATATAACTGAAGGGCATGCTAAATGCTTAAAAATCTAAAATCTATAATGGCTTTATAATGTTCCTAAGACCCCAATTTCAGGGAATATTGTAATCTCGAGAAACTTAAATAGCTGATATTCCTAGAAATTGCACAATATACTCTCCACATTGTTTGAGCAAAATATACTGTTAAAGTTAGCCGGAATGCAAGCCTACTTGATACTGAAAGCAATTCTGTGTTCAAACCTGTGTCATCTGACTATAACCACATGTTTAAAACCACAACGATGACACATTATGGTCAGATTTATGGTTATTAACATCACCGATCGCAAGATCTAGTTGGCGAATTAATGTTCTCTTTCCGTGAAATTATTTAATTACCAAAGCACTCGACCTTAAGGTCCTTTGTTTATGTTGCTGTATGACATGTGACACCAGCAAATACCACCCGTATATCTCTCGTTTTTTAATAACCTGAATGTTTCTACTTGTCAACAGTCAAATAACATATGGCACTCTAGTACTAGTACAAAAAATAAACCTTAATTTCAGGTTTCGTGCCGGTTAAAAATAGCTAAGATTCTGTAATAATTTCATCATTTACTTGCTCTTTATATATTCTTTCTGGATTTAAGTATTAAAAATTCCGCGGAAAATGGTGGAAATTTGCATACATATCGTTAATCTTGGCTCTAATTTTACCTTCGAAGCTAAACTTTACCACCAAACTTCTGGAAAGACCGGCCACCACCGCTTGAGTTCTTACGAACTTCTTCCGCCATTATTTCTTCATCAATGCTTTTGATCTGTATTGGGACCTCATCAATAAGAGTCCACATATGATAGATCTGTTTTCGGTTCATTCGGTAGCGTAACTGGCCGGACATATCTCCGGCGTTTCTGAATATTCTGGATTCAAATTTCTTACATTCATGAGTTAGGTGGTTTACCTCGATTTTGTCTTTTAGTTTTCGATCTGTCTCTGACGTTCGAGGTGTCTGAAAATCATTTTCAGAAATATTTTTCGAATTAAACTTGATATTCCTCTCTTTCCTTCGTTAACTTTCCTTCTCAGTGTTAAACTGAGTCGTCTTACTCAAAAGCTGATAAACACATAGTGTGAACTTGATGTTAACCATCTTTTTCATTTGAAAAACTTATCAATTTCGTTAATTTAATTTCCAACTCGAGCCAAAGTAATTTTTTTAGTTTTTGTTATGTTACGTTCAAGAGAAGGCGCAGAAAAGGCAATCTTCCTAATGTATTCAACACTCTATTAGATATCTTTAAATCTTATACCACTCTTTTTAAACGAACTATTTGGGTGGACTAGAAGACATACGTCTAATGCAATTAACAAGTTCGCCGAAGTTGTAAGGTTCCAGTTTCTGGATGTGAGTTTCGCCTATTCGCTAAGTTCCATCAGCCCGTACTAGGTATCCTACTCCATGCAAGGTTGTTTTAATTCGACATTCAATATTTTTCATCCCAGTCAACAACAACTATTCAAATATTATGCATTAATATCAGGTGCACAACTACATTTTCGGGTTTCACACATAGATGGTGCTAGCGACACATCCAGTTATCATTTATGTCAAAAATTGTGTGCTGTTCATAGCGTGGACAGTTGATAAAAATAACCAGTTGTAATACCGGCACATATCGGAACGCAAACATATTTTCTCTAAGAACGAAAATATCGAGTTTTTTTGCCAAACATACAGCTTTTGCTAGAAGCTTTGCTTTTCTGCTTCAACTTGAAAAAAGTGCAGCTGAATCACGCCATTTGCTTGAGAAGGCCTACGGCGAACATGCACTATCGAAAATGTGAAATTTGGTTTAAAAGCTTCAGAAGTGGTGATTTCAACATTGAGGACAAGAAGCGCTCTGGAATACCAAAAACATTTGAAGGCACCGAGCTGCAAGCGTTATTGGATGAAGATAATACGCAAACTCAAGATCAACTTGCGGAGGCATTAAACACGACCCGCCAAGATATTTCTAAAGATTTACATGCGATAGTAAAAAATTTAAAAGAAAGGAAAATGGGTGCCATAAGTTGACTAAGAGACAAATGGAAAATCGAAGAGGCACTTGCGAAATTTTGCTTTCACGGCATGAAAGAAAGAGCTTCCTGTATCGAATTGTTACGGGAGATGAGAAGTGTTTAAGAATCCCAAACACAAAAGGTCGTGGCTTTCACCTGGCGAACCATCAACATCGACGGCATGGCCAAATCGCTTCGGAAAGAAGACAATGTTCCGCGTTTGGTGGGACCAGAAAGGAATTATATACTACGAGCTCCTAGCAAAGAATTGTAGAGCGCGCGCAGAAACCTGCTCTCACTGTGCACATCATGGTCATGGCTACAAGGTCTGGCCCAACAAAGACAAACCAGCCAGTTGCGCAAGCTGCAAGGAATTGCAAAAACCTCATGACCACCAGTAGGTCGCGTTTCGTGTAACGCATACAAAAGTGCTGTGCAACGTTTGAAATTAAGAAATAAACATGATGATTAGTCAAAGACATTGTAACAGCAACCTACGTATCGCCCACCTCAACATGCAGGGCGCTAAAATAGTCGGATCAGAGATATGTGAACGCATCTCCACTCACGACATAGATATACTATGTATGCAAGAACCACACTCGGTCAATGGTCAAATCAGTGGCAAGCCTTCTACAGCCAGAGTAGTTACAGGCTGCTCTAAGAATCCCAAAACTGCAATTAGTATTCACAATGCTGGCATGAGCATGATGAAACTAAGTCAGTTCTGCGATAGCCACTGCACATATGTTGAAATATCATCGGAAGCTGGTTCACTATACCTATTTTCAATATACGCCCAATGCAGTGAACCGATCGAGTACCATCTGTGCAAGATCGAAACGATCTTAGGCTCTCTATAGGGTCAACAGAAAAAGTAATGACCCTCGAAGACTTCAATGCAATAAGTAAAATGTGGCATGGCCGTTTAACCGATGAAAATGGAAGAAAAGTAGAGGACTTCGAGTCTAGGAGCGACCTCTTCATAATGAACTTGAAGGGGCACCCAACGACGTTCTCGTCTAATGGGAACTCCAATATCGACTTAACCATAGTCAATAGAGCCTTGTTGGGCTCGATAGTTGGGTGGTGTGTCAAAGAAAGTTGGACATCTAGTGACCATAGAGTCATTACGTTTAATTTATCAAACTCGCCTCAGAGCAGTCCGCTTGCAAGTAGCAAAACTCCGAGATTCGCCATTAAGATAGCCGACTGGGGTCTATTTACTAGACACTTGGTTGGCTCTTGGTACAGTGTAGAAGCACTTCCGGAAATAGATTCTATAGATGAAATTGATGCTCGTGTGGAGCTGATCTCAGCACAGTTAGGCAGTGTCTGCAACAACTAAATTCCTAAGAAGAAAGTTGCGAAGAAACAGAACAGTTGGTGGAACTCTAATCTAAGGAAACTAAGATGTTCTATGCACACGCTTAGAAGAGCCTACCAAGCGGAAAGGAACCAAATAGAAAAAGAGTTATGATTGTCTCGCTTTAGAGTAGCAATAAATAAATGCTTCCATGAAGTATTTATTGCAAAACAAAATAGTTTCCAACGGTACGTTACAGAACATGGTAATAAAGACCCATGGGGACTTGTATATAAATTTGCCGTTGGCAAAGCAAGACCGCCAGAAGTCTTAAACACCATCAGGAAGGCAAATGAAGTCGTCACTGATACGTGGCATGATACACGCTTGGAGTTACTCAACTTATTCCTTCCGGACGAAACGCCAGACGAAACTGGGCCTCAAGCAGAAATGCGCGAGATCGCTACCGACAGTAGTTGGAACGATGCGGAAGACCCCCATTTACCTGGGAGGAGGTCACCAGTACCTTAACTTGCTTCAAGCATAACAAGTCCACTGGACTGGATAACTTGAACGCTGAAATAATCCAGCTGGCATGGCCCATCATAGGGTCTATCATAGTTAAATTATTAAGCAGCTGCCTAAAATTTGGTTACTTCCCCAAGGTGTGGAAAAAGGGTGAAATGATCATAATCAGGAAACCTGGCGATAGAGATCCACTATGTTCGAAATCGTATAGACCCATAATGTTACTACCAGTTATGGGGAAGCTCCTAGAAAGGTTGCTTGCCACTCGCACTATACCGCGAGCTGAACAGAGCGGACTGTTCTCGGACATTCGGATTTCGACGTAGCATGTCTACTGAGGATACGGTAGTCCGCCTAATCAACACTGTCAAAAAACAAAGTTCTAAATATGTTATGGGTAAATTCTTGGACATTGCCGGAGCATTTGATAATCTTTCGTGGCCTTGTGTCATTCCAAGTTTATCGGTCTACAATCTCCCTAGAAACACGATGAATGTTTTTAGGAGCTACTTCAGCAATCGATACGCAGTAATCAGAGACATGTATGGTTCTGTTTCAAAGCAAATTACAAAAGCCCTCAGGGTTCTATTTTGGGTCCTCTAGTCTGGAATATCGTGTTTAACACAAGCATGATCAACAACTTTCAGGAAATTGCTTTCGCGGATGACAAAGTCATTCTGGTGCATGCCAACTCGAGACTGAACTTCACCGCCAGGGTCAAATCGCAATAAATAAAATGATCCAATGGTATGAAGTAAATAAGATGTCACTATCAGCAGAAAAAACAGTGATGCTGCAGCTAAAGGGCAAATTTGACTCTAGTCGACCACCAATAATATCACTAAACGGTAAAAACATGAAAATGGTCAAGTGCGTTAGATATCTAGATGTTGACCTTGATGAACGAATGGGGTAGCATCCCACGTTCTTAGAGTCCGTGAAAACGCTAGTAGCTATACCACTCTTTGGCGAGAGTGTCAAGAGAAGGATGGGCACTTGATCACAAAACACTGAAGTTAATATACAAATGTGTGGCGGAGGCGCTTTTCGCGTATGCGGCGGCTGGTTGGTATGATAGGTTAAACTGTCACCATATCAGATCACTAGAAAGTGCTCAGAGGAATATCCTGCTAGAAGTAACAAAAGTTTACCGAACGGTAACTAAAGATGCTGTAGTGGTTCTGGCTGGCGTACTCGCGGTTGATATTCTAATTAAAAAACGAGCGAACTTGTACCACCTAAGAAGGCGTGGCCAAAATAATATAGGTGAATATGTACATGCTGCTGATAGTAGGCAGGATCAATATAATAATAAAAATGGTATAGAAGCGATGGCGATTGACCTCAGGCAACGAAGGTGGAATGAATCAGCCAATGGAAGGCATACCTTTGGCTTCACTCCTGATATAAAAGAGAGACTAAAAATGAAATTACCACTGACGAGCTCGATGTTCCAAGTTATCTCTGGACATGGTAAGTTTAAAGCATACCTGCAGAGATTTAAGATAACGAACCAGTGTCAATGTTTATGCGGATCGGAAGTAGAAGACGTTAAGCACCTACTTTTCGACTGTAACGAGGTGATGGTTATGTCACTAAAACATTAGTGGCTTGGTAACATGAACATACATGAATTACCACTGCCTATATTACTAAGCAACGATTTACTCCCGAAGTTTCAGCCATACTGTGCTGAACTGATCAACGTCTTAACAGAACGGAACAGTGTACAATAGTAGACCGGTAAAACGGAATGTACATGTCTCCACGTGACTCGGGACGGTAACGTTATAATTTTTGAATTATAACGGCTGAAATGTACAAACACTGGTATCGGTTAACTGCGCTAATTGATTTACATGAAAATTGGCTAAGTAAACCGATACAAATTTTAATAATTCTTAGTTTAAGGTTATACCTAGGTATAAGAATTGACGAAATTTTTTCCGGAAATGTTGACTACGTCGATTGAATGAATGAAAAAACTACGAGCTACCGAAACAGGGCGAAACTGTCAATGGGCAACGCTACCGATAACAACTCATCAAACTGAACCATGCATTGCTCAAAAAACAGCTAGCATGGGACACGATATTGCATTACGACAACGCTCCATGCCATCACACTCCCATCGTCCAGAAACTATCAAAACGCTGAGATGGGATCTGTTACCGCACTCGCCTTGTTCCCGACTATCACTTGTTCCGGTCGATGGTGCATGCCTTGGCAGGACTACACTTGGCCAGTTTCGAAGAAGTGTAAAATTTGCTGGACGAATGGTTTCGGTCCAAAGACGCGTCGTTTTATCGTCGTGGTATTCACGTATTATTCATTTTTCAAAAAAAACGGAAATTTAGTTGCACATCTAGCTTGGATGTTCAACGGTGCAGCCAGTCTAGAGAGGATCAAACAATTTGGCAATTTCGTCTAGTATCATCCTTTTAATTTTTAATGCACGTTTTGGAACGCACCTTAAATAAAAAATTTTGCTATAAAAATCGGAATGAAAAAATACTCCCTTCAGCTGGTACTTGGGATCCAACTCCTTGCTCCGTAACAAAATTCTTCTTTACTTCACTCATTATGGACTTATAACTGCCTTTAGCATTTTATGCTTTCAGCCAAATAGTTACACAGCTACCCTCTTGAAGTACAGTCGCTTATGAGGGAGCTGCACTTAAGAAAGCGAAGCTGGGTCTTATAGATCTAATTACGTGGTGTAAACTATCGTAGGGGATCACATAATTTGGCGACTTAGTCCAATATTTTTCGTTTTCTTGGTTAAAGGTTTTTTTTAATGTTCTAATCTTAAATTCAAAATTGATCAAATCGGGGTTCCAATCCGCTTTTTTCTGACTGCCAGGTATATGCAGAGTAATTCATTATTGTTACTCGCCCGTTTTCTTAGAACAACGCTTGCTGCCTTCCAGAGTGTTATGTCAGCCTTGCAAACAAATTCATTCAAAGCTAACCGTTTTAATGGGTCAGAAACCTCCTCATAATTTTGTAGTACTGCTTTTTAGTAATTCCATCTAACCGAGATGTTCGTATTCCCGCCAAAAATGGTTATACATATTTTTCCCATCGAATAGTGGTTCTCTGTACAAATCTTTTTACAACTTAAAAGTGCCTTGCTAATGTCATTCGTTTTGAATGACATCAAAACCCTCTCGAAAGGGAAACAAACTTCGTAGCGCCAAATAATCAGACTACAGCAAAAATCTGTTAGGAGCTATATAATTTTACCAGATTGGTCCATATCCTATGACATGTAAATTACAGTAAATTTAGAAATTTTCGAAAGTAAATTAATAAAATGGCCTGCATTTTTTAAGTTAGCCACTACCCTTCGATCCTATTATGGCCATTAGATAGGCCATATTCTTAGGTAAGCCCAGGCGGAATTTGGGGTGTCGAGAAGAAAAGTAATTTATAAAAAAATGTGATGATAAAATAAATAGAACAAAAAAATTTTAATTAAGTTTTGTAAATTAATAAATAAAAATTCAACATTGTTCGTGGTCACTCGCCCCATCCCAATTATCAGCTCGAGTTCATTAATACCTTTTTAATCCACCTTACAAATCTACTTATTGTTTTATTACTATCAAAAAATTGTTTGTGTTTTCATTTTGTTCTTTCGAACTTCTTTAAGATATTTAGTCTCGCGTTATATATTTTTTTTTGTATTTGTTGTCCAATAACAAAACTGTATCAGATTGTTTCAAAAATTTTGTGGTGCTGTTGTACTCGTATATACAGATTTTGCACGCAAAATAAAAATAAAAAAAAAAGATTCATCCACCATGGCAAAAAGATTGCTTTTATAAATAAATTTTTTGTTGGCGAAATAAAAAATGTGAACCGGGTCGTTGACTTTGCAGTCACTGTGAAGTATACACAAATTTTTTTATCATAAAAATTGCTTATAATAATTTGTGCTGGATCGATGATTTATTAAGGAAAACACAAAAAACATTGTTCGTGAAATATGATGATGAATTTATTGAAAAATTAATTTGATGAAAGTAATTTTGGACGTATGTACTTACATCCAGTGTACGTACCTACTCGTATAATTTGGGATGGTACGAGTATCTGGCTGATATTAATTTGCATTTTCTTTTATTTCTGTTTTTTATCATCAGATGAAATTTAAAACTATTACAGTTTTTTATTGTTGTATTGTTCAAGAGACGATATAGTTTTTTTGTGCCGTGCTTTAGACAATAGGTAGACAATATCGTATTATATGATAAAATAAAAAATTATATCGTGTGAAGGATTATTGGGATGCACGATAATGAACTTGAGCGATGATATTGATTGTGAATTTAGCGAGAAGTTTTTCTTTTTACGTTTATCTAAGTACATACTCATTGAAATATAAGACCCGACCCCATAGCAGCTGCGGTGTTTATATATAATTTATTGGAAAAAATATTATTATTTTGAGCGGTATAAGACGAGAGACGAAAATAATTTTGTTACCGAGCACAAAACTTGTAGATAGCACAGACTAAACACTAACAATGACATGCAAATTCTGGTTATATGATATTGGCAGTGTTGTTCGTCTACGCGTAATTCGAAATTGTTGCCATATTGGTGTCGAAAATAGCGTAAAAAATCCATTTTAACGTAAAAGTGTCGACAATGCGTAGAATATTTGTAAACAAAGTAGATTATTAATTTTTTGTTGTTCTAACTTCGGTCAGTCAAGGTCAAGACAACAAGCATGAGCTAATATTAACTAGAAAATTACCCAGATATATGGGTAAGGGGTTAAGACGTGATCCCGGTCAGTCTTCAGAAGAAGCTGGCGGTCAAAGGGAACCTAAAAAGGTGAAATATGACAAAAATCTCAATGATCCAAACTTTGATGCTGAGCTTGCCGGCCATGATGAGGACACGGCTGAAGTTATAATCACTTCGCCAAGCAGTACTGATCAAGTACCACAAAAGTGCGAAAGACCTCATGAAAACCTATTGATAGAAATCATTCCTCTTGAATCGGTGGTAGAGCATACACGAAACATGAAACTTACTGAGCCTAAGTTTCGGGAATTGATAAATGACTTTAAAAAGGTGATAGGTGCACTTGCAGCTAGAACCCAAAGTCATTGGTTACTGTGGAAAAGAAACCAGAGATGGCTGTACAGGATTCGATTCCTAGTGCCAATTCAGACAAAACAGGAAAAATTGCAACTAATTCAAATGAAAATGAAGGGAAATGGCAAACGGTCGGTAAAAAACGCAAGAAACGTAGAAACAGAAAGCGTTGGCAAAATAAAACAAAAACAAAACGGATAATTATCTCAATGTAGAGATAATGATTTCAGCCTCTAGACTAGTGGTGTTTCGATTATAGTTGACTCTTCCTCGGATTTGAAGGTGCACTCGGAAAACATAGAGTTGGAAGGCGTGGGTCTAGTAGCCTCCGAACCAGTACCTTTTAAGAGATTGCCTAAGGTATTTAGGATTATACTAGGATTATCTTTGATGTCAGCTCTGAGCTTGTCACTATAACTGCCTCAAAATCCTGCCTAAATCAAAACTACCTGGATTGAAAGGATTTTAAGATTCTTTGTGTTTGTGGTGGTTGGCAGGTGTGAAAAATAAAGAGACCGCTCACTGGGTGGTAGAAGTAGAACCGCCAACCAAAAACATGTTGCTAAAGTATGAAAGACTGCACGTGGACTGGGTACGATGCCATGTGAGAGAGTTTGTGACTCCGACTAGGTGCTTTAGGTGCCAGCGATTAGGTCATACTGCAAAAAATTGTATGGCGCGCGCAGAAAGTTGTTCTCACTGTGCACAGCACGGCCATGGATATAAGGGATGTCCAAATAAAGACTAACCTGTCTGCGCAAGCTGCAATCAAATGCAAAAAGCACATTAAAGAGATTAAACACTAAGCATGATGATTAGTCATAATACCAGATATTGTAACAGCAACTTATCCACCTATGACCCACCTATCACCCACCTCAACATGCAGGGCGCTAAAATAGTTCAATCAGAGATAAGTGAACGTAACTCCACCCACGACATAGATATATTGTGTATGCAAGAACCACACTCGGACAATGGATAAGTTAAGGCATGCCGCTGCCTGCTATAATCAGAGTAGCAACTGGATGCTCTGAGAATCCCAAGACTGCAAGTCAGTTCTCTGATAGCCACTGCACATGTGTTGAAATATCATCGGAAGTTGGTCCATTCTACGTATTTTCAATACGGTGAACCGACCATATGCGCAAAATCGAAACGATCCTGGCTCTTAAGTAAAATGTGACATGACCGTTCAACTTGTGAAAACGGAAGAAAAGTAGAGGACTTCTTGTCCAGGACTGACCTTTTCATAATGAACGAGCAGGGAAACCCAACGACGTCCTCGTCTAATGGGAAGGTAGGTATGTGTTTAGAGTGTTTTGAGAAAGCAGGACATCTAGTGACCATAGAGTCATTACGTTTGAATTATCAAACGCGCCACAGAATAGTCCGCTTGCAAGTAGGAAAACTCCGAGACTTGTCATTAAGATAGCTGACTGGGGTCTATTTTCTAGACACTTGGTTGGCTCTTGGGACAGTGTAGAAGCACTTCCAGTTAACCAGTGTTTGCAACAAATCAATTCCTAAGAAGAGATTAGCTCAGAAACGAAATAGTTGGTGGAATTCTAATCTATGGAAACTAAGATGTTTTATGCATAAGCGTAGAAGAGCATACCAATCGAAAAGGGCCACAGAGCAAATGAGTTGAAATTTAATTTCTTCAGAGTGGCAAGAAATAAATACTTCCATGAAGTATTTAAAGCAAGGCAAGGTAGTTTCAGACGGTACATCTCGGAACATGATGCTAGAGACCCCTGAGGTCTCTTGAAGTTTTGAATACCATTAGGATGACCAATGGAGTCGTCACTGATATGTGGCATGACACTCGCTTCGAGTTACTCAACTCACTTCAGCCAGACGAAACTGGGCCTCAAGCAGAACTACTTAACTACTTAAACGCTGAAATAATTCAGCTGGCATGGCAAATGATAGGGCCTAGTATAGTGAAATTATTAAACAGCTAATTAAAATTTGGTTACTTCCCTAAAGTTTGGAAAGCGAGTGAAATGGTTGTAATTAGAAAACCCGGCTATAAAGATCCACTACCATCGAATTATTATAGACCCATAATGTTATAGGGAAACTCTAAGAAAGCTTACTAGCCATTCGCATTACACCGCGAATTGAAGAGAGCGGACTGTTCTCGGACAAACAATTCGGTCTACTGAAGATGCGATAGTCCGCCTAATCAACATTGTCAAAACCCAAAGTTCTAAATATGTTATGGGTATATTCTTGGATATCAGCGGAGCATTTTGTAATACTACGTGGCCTAGTGTCATCGCTAGCTTAACGGTCTACAATCTCCCTAGAAACACTATGAATGTTTTTACTTCACTAAGCGATCCGCAGTAATTCTCTGACTATGTATCTGTTTCTAAACAAATTACAAAAGGATGTCCTCAGGGCTCTATTCTAGGTCCTCTAGTCTGGAATACCGTGTTTAACATAAGCATGATTGATGACTTGGACGAAATTGCATTAGCAGATGACAAAGTCATTATGGTGCATGGCGTTAAGACGCGAACTTCAGCGTCAGTGTCAAATCGCAATTAAAAATTGAATCAATGGTGTGAAAAAAATAAAATGTCACTATCTGCAGAGAAAACAGTGATGATGCGGCTAAAAGGCAAATTTAACTCTTGTCGACCTCCAGCAATATCTTTAAACGGTTGAAACATAAAAATGGCCATGGTTGAAATATGAATGGGCGTAACCTCTCAAGTTCTAAGAGTTTGTGAAAACGCTAAGAAGCTATTCCACTCCTTGGCGAGAGTGTCAATAGAGGGATCGGGACTGAATCACAAAACACTTGTAGTATGCTACTTCTGGTGGGTATGACAGGTTAAATTGTCACCACGCCAGATCATTGGAAAGTGCTCAGAGGAATATCTTGCTAGGAGTAACAAAGGCCTACCGAACAGTGTCTAAAGAGGCTGTTGCGGTTCTGACCGGCGTACTCCCGGTAGACATTCTAATCCAAAAGCGAGCGCACTTGTACTACCTCAGAAGATGTGCCCAAAATGAAATAGGCATCCATGTGCATGCTACAGATAGCAGACATAATCAACGAAATAGAAGAGATGGCGATTGACTTATGTCAAAGAAGCTGCAATGAATCAGCCAATGGTAGAAATACTTTTGGCTTCATTCCTGATATAAAAGCACGACGCAAATTGAAATTGTGTGTGTGTGGAGCGGTACTGACGAGCTCGTTTAAGTTTAAAATCTACCTGCACTGATTTAAAATAATAGACCAATGTCAATGTTTATGCCAATCGGAAGTAAAAGACGTTAACACCTACTTTTCGAATGTACCGAGATGACTGTTATGTCACTAAAACATAAGTGGCTGGGTAATACAAACATACAAGAATTACCACTGCCAGCGTTACTTTGCGACGAAGTTCTTTCCAAGTTCCGGCCATATTGTGCTGAACTGATCAAAGTCTTAAAAGAACGGAATAGTGCGATATAGTAGACCGGAATCCCGGACTGTAGATGTCTCCACGCGACTAGGGATGGAAACGTTTACAATTGTTCAATTGCAACGGCTAAATGTACGAGCACTGATATCGGTTTACAATGCTTATTACTGTAATATAACAATGCAGTCGGCTATATAAACTGATATTACTTTAAAGATTATTCTTAGTTTAAGGCTATACCTAGGTATAAGACTTAATGTTAAATTTTCCTGGAATGATGACTACGGTTAATAACTGACTGTCAAGGTCAAGTTATTTAAATCTTGATAACAAGATAAAAAATTACCCTGGTCCAAAACCACTTTTCTCGTCGTTCGAAAGTCCCTGATCAAAACATTCCGAAAAAAAAGTCTGTCCTTTGTCTGGATGGATGGATGGATGGATGAATGGATGGATGGATGGACGCATGTCCATACCGATGATATCTCAAAAACGGCTTTTACGATTCGAATTTTTTTTCGCCATTCTTCTGTAAATTGAAAAATTTTGGGATTTTTACCTAAAGAGGTTCGGGTATCTGCCATAGGAAATCACCCAATACGACGACAATACTTTACATTTTCCTATATACTCGTGTAGTATATCGTTTGAAAAATCTTAGATCAGACACTAATTTCAATTAAACTTTAGTTCATAAATCCACCGTTTTGGCGCTGGTAGCTAATTTTTCGTGTATTATAAAATATATATTGGTGAAATAAATAAGAACGCCGAAGATTGGTGAAATATATATTGGTGAAATATATATTTAAGAACGCCTTAAATTTTCCAGAAAACAACACAAGCGGAAATTCCTCACTCCAATGTTCTGGTGTTGCCGCGGATTATTAAAATTTATTTTAAATTGCGGTGAAATTGTTCTATTCGCCCATTCGATAGCGGATGGTAAGAAGTCGCTCTTATTTGGTGAATTGAGGAGGGACCTTGATTGCTAGTAAGTTCCAATGGGATACCGAATCTGGCGATGAAATTGGATAGCAACGCTTTCGCAACAGTTTGAGCGGTGGATTCCTGAATTAAAATAGCTTCGGTCCATCGCGTGAAACGGTCAATTATGGTGAGTACATAAATGTTTCCATACGATGGTGCCAATGGACCTACCAGGACTATATGGATTTTTTCGAATCGTCCCGATGGTAATTTTAATCTCTGGAATTCAGATCGAGTCTGTCTTGTTATCTTCGATTTTTGGCAGTCAATGGAAGTCTTAGCCCAATTGGAACTGTCATTGTTCATTGAAGGCCAAAAATATTTCGCGGCGACCTTTTTCCTTAATGCTCTGACTCCGGGATGTGATAGTTTGTGGATGTTATCAAAGATTTGACGTCTCATCGGTTCCGGGATATAAGGTCAGGGAGTCTTGGTTGACGTTTCACACCATATTAACCTCGAGTCATTATCCTGTGAGACTTGTTCGAATTTTAATCTTTTATTTAGTGGAATTGTGCCATCAAAATAAACTTTAAGTTCTACATCCCGTTCTTGCGATTGAACCATTCACGTGCCGAATGTCCGTGGTAAATTTCGCTATAAATTCCAATTGACGAGTCTGTCTCGGACTTCTTTCAGTCTTGGAATTCATTGCTGTCACTAACGGTTTGTCATCGGTATACACTCGAAACTCACGACCTTCTAGGAAATAACGAAATTTGTTCACGGTCGAAAGTTTAATATTTTTGTTCTGTGGTCGAGAACTTTTTGGAAAAGAATGCTAAAGGTTCCCAATTATTACTTTTTAGCTGTTCTAAGACACCTCCACACGCTATGCTTGAAGCATCGGTTTTTCGGCCGAGAATTTTATTGTTTCCAGAGCTACTTGGCAATCTACCGGCGAGAAGAATACAGTATTTTTACCTTGCTTAATCAACAAATTCATTTGACTGTAAATTGGAGATAGTCGAACTGCCAAATTTGGTAAAAACCTATGATAATAATTTACCATCCCAACAATACGCTGTCGTATTAGTGGGATGTGGGAATTCTTTGATCGCGGTGACTCTATCAATTGATGGTTGAATTCCATTTTGAAATCTACTTTTTGAACACCAATCGCTTGAAAAGTATGCGTAACTGTTTGATATGTTCTTCAGGTGTTTTGCTTGTGACTAAGATATAAAGATAAATCTTTGGTCACCTCATCAATAAATCGTTGAAATGTTAGACCTGCGTTTCTTAGACCAAAAGTCATGCGACGGAAATCAAACATTCCAAATGGAGCTGTTATTGCAGTTTTGAATTGATCTTCTGCTGCTACTGGAATTTTGTGGTAAGCACGGCAAATATCAATTTGCCTCCAACCATTGTGTTCCTTTATATCAACCATATACAGGGGAGAGAATGTTGAGGTTGAAGATTGTTTGCATAGGCCTAAGTTTTGCATGTGCTGAAAAACGTCTTTAGCTAATGCAAATTTTTCTGGGTCAAGACGACGTAGTTTGCAAAATGGAAGTTGGCCTTCTGTCACAATTATGTGAACTACATTATGCTTCACGGGTAAGTCATACCTTGGTTCTTGGGTGAGTTCTGGAAATTATTCTAACAATGAACTGTATAACCCTTTTACATTAAAAATTCGTGGCGATGGTGAGTTAACTGAATAAACTGTTCCTATGGTGGATATGGTTGTTGTAGGATCGAGTAAGATCTTAGTCTGTAAATCGACCGTTAAACCAAATTTCACCAAGAAATCAGCACCAACGATTGGCTTGTTGATTAAAGCTACAATGAATTCGTGTCGAAATTCTCGACGAAGTTCCAAGTTTAATGTTAGCAATCTACTGCAATTCGGTTTATTGCACTTTTTAGCTGAATGAAAACCTGTAGTGGTACCAGCACATTGAATAATCTACCGAACGAGAGCTAGAAATTGATATTGCGTAACTATTGTTGCGATATCTTGATCTTCTAGGGTTATCTCGCTGATTCGCGCGATTTTCGAACCTTTCAAAACGTATTTTTATTTCATTTAGGGGCGATTGATGCGGAATTTGTTCCCGAACTGTGGAATGGGTTGGTGAATGGATTATTCATTCCACAATTCTGTCAGCCGTTTCGCTATATCGTCTCCTTCTAAACCGCCTAGTATAGCACTGATAGTGAGAGGCAACCCCGATATCCCTAGGTTTCTTATCAGCGCACCTAAATTACCCGCCATACGACATAATTGTCTGTTAAAACAGGATGGAGATTGATTTCCTAGTTCCACTGCGTGTTATAGGATAGACTGAATTCACCTCATTTCAGACTGTCCTGAGCGTTGAATTAGATTGTTCTTGAGTGTTTTATATTTGTGGGTCTGTGGTGGATTTAATATTTTGTCCAAAACTAGATTGGATTGCGTTTCGGTCACATGTTTCACGATGTGGTTGAACTGTCGGTCGTCTGATAATATACGTCTAGAGGACATGATCAGTTCAGCGTGTTTGAACCATAAGCTAGGATTGATATGTCAAAAAGATGATAAATTGTTCGATTCCATTTGTACTTGATATGGAGCGATCTCGTCTGTTGTGTCATCAAACATTTCACCTTTGGATTCATTGTTAGAAGTCCTTGATTTAGATTCGGCAGTTCCACCTTTAATTGGTGTTGGTGGTATTGTGTTTATATAATCGAACAAGAAACAAGAAACAAGAGCGAGAAACCAGAAATAAATTTAATTTGAGCGAAATTTGTTATTGCGTGCATTGGTAATAATATTTGTTTGTGTCTCGAAACGACAATGAAAATGAAATATAATACTGTGGGCAAAAAGTAGTAAGGCTTTGTTCATAATTTTAAAATTCTTTATTTATTTCTCCAAATCTATTTCGTCCCCCTCAAAGTAATCCCCCCGGCCTCATTACACTTGTGCCAACGCTTTTTCAATCCTCGAAACAATTGTTAAAGTCAATTTCCGGAATAGCCTCCAATGCGCATAGCGATTCACGTTTAATGTCTTCAGTTGACTCAAAACGGCTTACCCGGAGCAGTCGTTTGAGTTTGCTGAACAGCCAGAAGTCACACGGATCTAAAACAGGCGAATACGGTGGTTGCGGAACGCTATGGGTGGAATTTTTGGCGAAAAAACCACGTAAAACCAATGCAGGATGAGAAGGTGCATTATCGTGGTGCAAAAACCAAGAGTGGTCGACCCATAATTCCGGCCCCTTTTTACTAATAGCTTCGCACAAACGACACATAACACTCAAATAGTATTCCTTGTTGACAGTTTGGCCGGTCAGAAGGAATTCGGAGTACACCACATCTCGATAATCGAAGAAAACTGTCAACATCACCTTGATTTTTGACTTGCTTTGACGTGATTCTTTCGGCTTCGGCTCACCTTTGGCACGATATTCGACCGATTGATGGTCTGTTTCCGGGTCGTAAGCATAGATACAAGACTCATCGCCAGTTATAATACGTTTCATGACATCCTGGTAGTCGGAAAGCATTGTTTCACAGACGTAAACGCGACGCCGTTTTTCCAAAAAATTTAGTGATTTTGGAACCAATCGTGCTTTCACTTTTCTTAGGCCCAAATGATCTTTCAAAATGGTTTTCACTGATCCTTTCGATATTTCAACGATGCCAGTAAGGTCTCTGACTGTTAATCGTCGATTTTCGAGCACCAATTCCTTGATTTTATTAACGTGTTGACCATCAGTTGGCGTTGATGGCCGTCCTAGACGTGGTTCGTCGTCAACACGTTCTCGACCCTCTTTGAACAATTTGTACCAATCAAAAACACTTGCTCGCGACATACAATTATCACCGAAGGCCTTTTGCAACATTCTGAACGTTTCGGCACCACACAATTGATTCCGCACACAAAATTTAATGGAACTTCTTTGTTGAATAATTTCACTCATTGTGAAAATCGCCGAATGCACTTTTTGTAGTTCAGAAAGACAAGCGTATACTAAACACTAATGATTATTTTGATGTGATATTTGGCACAGATGTCACTGACAGTCCTACCAACATACAAAACAAATATATTTTTTTTCTACGACGAATGGTTTTCCGTGCGAAATTTAAATTAAAAAGTCTTACTACTTTTCGCCCACAGTAGAAATTTTAAAAATTGGATTATTTCTTGTCTTAAACTGTACCTGGTAATAAGGGATTTATAAACTTGATTTTTGCTATACCTAAGCGTACGCTGCGCTACCCATCTTTTGTTCATAAAATGTATTAAACGGTAATAATTAAACATTAACATTATTAAACATTAATTTAATGCGTCACTGGACTTGTTCGACATCGCATGTGTTTATTCCGTTTTTCTGGCTTGTATGAAAATACAAGGTTTACAAATTCAAGCTTGATAAAGTAAACTTAAAAAAAACACACAAAATATTCGGAATGTATTGTAATTTTTATTTCATTTTACAGATTGATCCTTGCCATTTTTAGTTAAACAAGATATCATTCAAATGTCCTCCACGGGACTTCTTACAGGCCTTGATTCTTTTGCGGTAATTTTTAATGACTTTTCGGCACATTTCGGGCGATATCTCGGCCATTACCTTACGAATATTAGTTTTCAATTCGTCAAGAGTTTGAGGATTGTTTGCGTAAACACGATTTTCGCGTAGCCCCACAAAAAGAAATCCAAAGGCGTTAAATCACAGGATCTTGGAGGCCAATTGACATCAGCCAATCGCGAAATCAAACGTCCAGGAAATTTCTCTTGCAAAAGATCTCGATTTGCTCGTGTTACGTGACTGGTTGCTCCATCCTGCTGGAACCACATATCGTCAAGATCATAATCTTCGATTTTCGTAACGGTTCGTCCATGGTTGTTCTCAAAAAATACGGCCCAATCACACCACCAGACCACAATGCGCACCAAACAGTGACTTTTTCCGGGTGTAATGGCTTCTCTACAATCAATTGTGGATTTTCTGAGCCCCAAATTCTACAGTTTTGCTTATTAACGTATCCACCAAGCGGAAAATGAGCTTCATCAATGAAGAAAATTTTGTTCGAAAAATCAGCATCGACGGCCTGTTTTTCCAACACCCAATTTGCGTATGTTCTTCGTTGTCCATGGTCAGCAGGCTTTAGCTCTTGTGTCAAATGGACTTTATACGGATGAAGATGCAAATCCAGATGCAAAATGCGCCATAATGAGCCATAAGATAGGCCTAAATGTTGAGCTCGACGAGGAATTGACAAATTTGGATCTTCTTCCACACTTTCAGCTACAGAAGCGATATTTTCAGCATTGCGAATGTTTCGATGATGCACAGACCTTACAATATCAGCAACAGATCCAGTTTGTTCAAATTTATTCACTGTATTCAATATGGTTTGCTTTGTAGGACGATTATGACGACCATAATCTGCTCGTAAAGCGCGAAATGTGGATACGGCAGAATCACTATTTAATTATAAGATTTAATAATTTTAACGCGTTGGTCGATTGTTAAATGCTCCATATTCTTAAATGGCAGAATGTCAACTAAATAAATGACAGCGTACTTGACGTTTATCTTTGACAGATGTCGGTATACAGATTTCTACTTTATCAACCTCGAATTGGATAACCCGTTACAAGTAAAATGCCACCTAATCAGTATACGTCACAAGAGTACGCAAACATGCATTATATTTATGGTGAATGCAGAAGTAACGCAAATGCAGCTGCAGCTCTTTATAGGGAAAGATACCCAAACGCGCGTCACCCGGATTATCGCGTATTTAGAGTCCACGGTTGTTGCTCGGAAGGAAGATTACCTGGCAGCGTTGTTGGTGGTACTACCACTGGAAGAGTCGCTAATATTGTTTATTTATTTATTTGCTTGTATAATTTTGGAAAAGCTACACGTCCTATTTTGAGATTTAAACTCATTTACAACAGAACGAGCAGCCCTTATTAAATTGCAAATGTAAGATAAATTTCTTCTAATTTCTTTGTAAACCGCAAATTCAATTTATACCATTGTATGTTTTGTATCATGTTGACTGTAGTTATCGAAGCTTCACGAAAACTGTACATCGAACAAAAGAGTAATACAAGAACTTGTAACAAAATTGAACCTCCTCTTCGTCTTCTAATTAACATCTTCGGAATTCATATTATACTAAGGACGACTAAGTCGCATGATTGCCAATATTGAATCATTTATTCTTATTAATGAATTAGACACAATTAAAAATTAAAAAAATTAAAATTTAAATCTTACAATATAAAAAAATAACAGGTCGACACGAAAGTCAAAGCCAACTCCCCAATATTGACACTGAAGAAACGATGCTTGAGGAAATTGAGCGAGATCCGTCTACCTCTACAAGAGCATAGCACGACCCACTGGAATCGCAAAATCAAACGTGCACAGTGTATTGAAAAAAAAAAAATAAGTTCCACCCCTACCATATTAGATGCGTGCAAACTCTGGAATCAAGAGATTACTACGCAAGATTGTGTTTTTGCCGACAGATGCTTGAGAAAATAGAACAAGATCCGCAATTTTTTAATAATATTCTATGGAGCGATGAATCAACACTGAATAGAGATGGATGCTTTACCATGCACAATCTTCACAGCTGGTAACTTTCGGACCCTCATCTAATGCGAGAAAACAGATCCCAGTACAAATTCAAAATAAATTATTGGACCGGCATATTGAACGGAAAGATAATTGGTTCATTTGAACTGCCTGGGAACTTATCTGGCCAAAGTTATTTGAACTTTCTTCAAAATTATCTGCCAAATTTATTGGAAGAGGTGTCCGAGGAGGTGAGAGAATCCCATCGGCTCCAGAATGATGGGTGTCCTGCGCACTATCCATTAAACTTTCACGAGTTTAGAAGAGTTACGTAGCCGTGTCCAGGAAGCCGCTTCAAAAATTACTCAACGGCATTATGCGGGACTTCTCAACAGGGCTTTTATTCGGAGATGTCGGGCGTGTATCAGAGTCGGTGGCAGACAGTTTAAGCATTTGTACCGTACTGTAAATGTACATTGGTTAGATAAAGTATTATCAATGTGTAACGTTGTTTTTTATGAATCGCTTATCATCAGATACACTTTAAGACAAGAAATAATCCAATTTTTAAAATTTTGTTATTTTAACGGATTTATTCATCTGCATACTAATTTTAAAACTTTCTAAAGGCGGCTAAACTGATGAAATTTGTACTTATCATAGAAATATGATTTTCATAAATTTTCATTCATAAACCGAGGAAAAACAAACTTGCCCCTAAAAGATACTATATGAAACAAACAAAATACAGAGGTATAGCGTTCAGTAATATTTGTGTTGAACAACAGATTAAACAATAGAACCAAAATGTTCTAAAATCCAAGTCATAAGCAATTGAAATAACATATTCCGGTCAGGTATGTTCATTGCCATCCAAAAAATATAGTGGCTGAATTTGTGCTAATCCAGAATTGGCCCAATTCCATTGAACAACAATGGCCGTTAAATGAACAATTTTCTTACAAAAAGTGTTCTAGAAACCAATGAAGTTGGCACTTCTGATTGCATCTTTCTATCAGGTATGTTCATTACTGTACAACAGGAATATGCCTGACAGGAATATGCATCTGAATTGCTTATGACTTGGATTTTAGAACATTTTATTTCTATTGTTTAATTTGTTGTTCAACACAAATATTATTGAACGCTATACCTCTGTATTTTGTTTGTTTCATATAGTATCTTTTAGGGGCAAGTTTGTTTTTCCTCGGTTTTTGAATGAAAATTTATGAAAATCATATTTCTATGATAAGCACAAATTTCATCAATTTAGCCGGTTTTAGAAAGTTTTAAAATTAGGCTTAAATTGTTTCTGGTTTTTTCTAGAAATCGGGTTTTATTTATTTCGTCTTTCAGGCGAAATTTGAAATTTTCTTTTTCGGCTCCTGTACTAGCACTAACTTTTTCCCGTGAGCACTAATTAGCACAAATTGGGCTTAATCGGTATGCAAAATTTCATTGCCATATACAAAAACTTGAGTTGAAATTTTTCAAATGTGAGTTAGAAATGAAGCACCATGAAGCCGAAATGGTTCAATTAACAATGAAAGCTTAGAATTATGCTGATTTTTTACAATAACTTTCGACATTGTCTACATTCTTCTACAGAATATTAATTATCTACGTGTTGTAGACAATATGGCACAACACTGGATATTGGTTAAAATTATTTCATCTTTAAGTGTATGCCAAATGGCACTCAACCAATTTTGATTCGCTTTAAGAATTTATTGATTTGATATACAAAATTAAATTAAGTTTCAATTCCACATCATCTGCTACAGATTTATAATACAATCGCCAATATTTCGCATGTGCATTGGCCTAGAAACATCACAAAATAATAATGTGACAGATAAATTTGAAACGAAAAGTAAAAATGACAAATTTATAAACAGTTATTAGTAGTAATGGATCCGCCACGAAACCCATGCACCGCACGAAGATTCGATTTAATAGCAAATTATGTGTTTTAAATGGTGGGAAATAGACCGGAAAATAATTAGAATTTAGTCGTATTTATTGAATAATTTAGTTATTCAAATTGTAAAATTCGACGTAAAAAATATTTTTTGAATCAATAAATAATTGGCGTTCAATAAATCATACAGCTATAAACACAATTATTTAACCTGTCGTTTAATTAGGTTCGGTCAATATGATGGATATGTATCTGAAAATTTATTTATTTAATATTACAACTGATTCAGAGACCATCTAGTAATTTACATATCTTAGATTAGCATCTCGGTTGATGATGAATCACTTATGAGTAACCATCATTACGCAATAAACTTTTATTCTAACTAGAACTGGCCAGCTTCAGCGGTTACTGACTTTAGACTCTTTGCACTTGAGAAATCATCAGGCAGCATACTCTATTATGAGTATCTCATAATAGATCACTCGGAACTGATCCCACCAGCATTAGCTTCTTGCCATGAATATTCGGTTTGACGGTTGAAGTTGTTGCATGGTCGGGCTTATCTCACGTCAAGTGATGCCGATACGCCATCATTCACAAAGTCCAGGGGGGGACCCAGAATCGAAAGCATAAAATGGACCGATACATACGAGTCAAAACAAACATCAAGTTCAGGGGACCGTCAAACTAATTCATCGGGATCTGGCCTGAATTTCTCGCAAAAGCTGTTCAAACAACAAAATGTCAGCATGCGGTTATTATACCGAAAAATAAATGGTATAAAGGTGAAACTGGCGTCAAAGGAATACTCGGAAGAGTATATAAAGATAAAATCGATCAGATCAACTGTGATATCAAAGAAGTTGATCAAATATACAAAAACCTCCTCATGGAAGTCGACGATGAAAATAACCATAAATAACTCAATGAAAATTACTATGGAATCGTAACAGATGAGGTAGAGGCATTAGTAATAAAATTACACCAGCGGATCTATCAGGATAAGGTAGAGCCGGCAACCACATCACCATTACAATCATTAAAGCTACCAAAGGTGGAAATATCAACGTTTTACGGTGAATTCGAAAACTAAACATATCTAAAATCCCATCTGCAGAAGGGAGCCGCGCAGCTAATTAGTCACTTATCAACCATTGGCGATAACTATGAGACTGCATGGGAAATAATACAGGCCAGATATAACAACGAACAGCCTCATACTACTTCAATGCTATATTATCATTGCATACTACACAAAATGCAACAGCAGCCAGTATCAGAACGCTATACGATACGGTGGTGGAGATGTTGCACAACATCAAAAACTTGAAGCTAGATAATCCCCTTGAAGCCCTAATCATACACCTCGTGATGGAAAAGTTGAGCGCAGATACATTGGAGAAATGTGAAGGCAGCCTGGTCCGCCCACGCGAGATTTCTAAACTGGACTATTGCTTGGAATTTTTGACGATAAGATTCCAATCGCTGGAGGCAGTCGGAGAAAAAAAACTGAACATCGCACGGTTGACCAAACCAAAAAAGTTTTGTAAACTCTAAGAGCCTCAGCAAATCGGCGGAGAAATAAATGCGACTGCTTGCAGGTATTGTGGAGGACGGCTTCATCTCTCAAGAAGTGCATCCATTTTCAAAACCTATCCATCAAACGAAGAATTTTTGTGAATCTTGCCGAAATTTACCGAAAACTGTCTCGCACATAGTCCAAAAATACCGAGCGAAAAACCCGGATTCACCAGCTGCAGTAACCGACCGACAAAACCACTTACTGCATGAGCCAGCGCCAATGCCTACAAAAACAGTATCTGGCAGCACGTTAGATGGTAGCAACGGCTGTTGTAAAAATCAACTCTGTCTGCGGCAAGCCGTTCAATGTACGAACGTTAATAATAGGGTGGTTAAATTTTAAAGGCCGACGTTGAATGTGAACCACACCTAAACGTCAAGTTTTTTTCTACATTTAATTTGACATTTCTCAATTTCAGACTATCTCAATTTGAACCATGGAAAGATACACAATCGAGCAACGCGTTAAAGTTATTCAGGCATATTATGAAAATGGGCGTTCAAATAAAAATGCATATCGTGCACTTCGTGATCTTTTCGGTCAATTTAATCGTCCAAATGTGCGTACAATCGGAAAAATCGTGCAAAAATTTGAGCAAACCGGGTCTGTAGGAGGTTTTAAAACACCAGTACATGCTCGTACAGCTCGTACAGCAGAAAATATTACTGCTGTTCGCGATAGTGTGGCTGAAAAGCCGTCCACCTCAACTCGTCGTCGTGCCCAACAATTGCACCTCTCACGCTCGTCGTTGATGAACATTATGCATAAAGACTTGCATTTACACGCTTATAAGGTGCAATTGACTCAAGAACTAAAGCCTCTTGACCATTCCAAACGTCGTCAATGGTCTGAATGGTGGCAAGAAATGGCAACAGTGGATGATCAATTTTAGAAGAAAATCATCTTCAGTGATGAGGCACATTTTCACCTCAGTGGATTCGTCAATAAGCAGAATTGCCGCATTTGGGCGAATCATAATCCAAGAGTGATTTTCGAAAAACCAATGCACCCACAAAGAGTGATTGTTTGGTGCGGTTTATGGCCTGGCGGCATCATCGGGCCGTAATTTTCCAAAATGGTCAGGCAGTTACTTTGAATGGTGTTCGCTATCGTGAGATGATAACGAACTTTTTATGGCCCGAATTGGAAGATATGGATGTGGACGATATGTGGTTTCAACAGGACGGTGCCACTTGCCACACAGCTAACGAAACAATGGCTCTTTTGCGCGACAAATTCAATGGCCGTGTTGTCTCACGTGGTGGCGATGTCAATTGGCCGCCAAGATCATGTGATTTGACACCGTTGGACTTCTTTCTTTGGGATTATTTGAAAGAAAAGGTGTACGTCGATAAGCCAGCAACAATTCAAGAGCTAAAGGATGAGATAATTCGGCACATTAACGGAATAGAACCTCAATTATGGCTAAGCGTCATCGAAAATTTGGACCATCGGGTGGAGGTGTGCCGCCGAGGTCGCGGCGGCCATTTGGCCGATATTTTGTTCCATACATAATTGAACCATACCATATTATCATAATAAAAAGAATTGACAATAATTTCCTAAATAATTTGTGTTTTATTCAAAATCAACATCGGCCCTTAAAATTTATCCACCCTTTAGATCATGAATCCCAGATTTCTCTAATTACAGAGGACGCAGTTCAACAGCTAGGCCTACCAATACAGCAAACAACCGTTAGGATCTCAGGAGTTGGAGCTAATACAACTAATACGGCAAATGCTGGTGACCAGATTTGCTTTCAACCTCATTTTGATTCCTCATACAGATTGAAGGTCGGAGCATACGTGTTACCAACGATCACCACAAATATCCCGAAACAACCGATCGCCAGAAGGTCGGGCGATAAATGGAGTACGTTACTTTTAGCGGATCCAAATTTTGATCACCCGGCACCAATTAGCCTACTATTAGAGGCGGACGTTTACAGCGGCTTCATCGGGAACCGAATAATTAGAGGCAGACCAAGCGCAATAAGCACAAGCTTGAGATGGATAATCTCTAGCCTTTCACAAAGCACAATCCAACAGCAGATCGTAGCAGCTCATACGATTAATAAGACAGAAGGAAACATGGAGAAATTTTTGGAATTAGAAGAGGTTCCGAAAGACAGTCAAAGCTGGTCGGTAGAGGAATCTTTATGCGAAACACTGTTCAAACACACCTCAAAGCGAGGTAAAGATGGCCGATATAGGATACAATTACCCTTCAAAGAGAGCCAATTGGATCTAGCAATACAACGATTTCTACACCTGGAAACAAAATTCAGTACAGATTCAGAATTGAGATCACTATACATAAACTTCATGCGAGAGTACATTCAGATGGGTCACACGAAACAGGTTGACCAAGGCAGAGCGAAATTTTATCTACCATGCAGTGGCTCAGAAAACAGCAGACGCTACCAAAGTTCGCGTAGTGTTTGATGCTTCGATGAGAATATCCACAGGCATCAACCAGAATGAGGCCTTATGTGTCGGCCCTTCACTACAGAATGATCTATGGGAGGTCCTTCTTAGATGGAGAAAACACCAGATAGTGTTCTCTACAGACATCAAAAAGATGTACCGGCAAATACTGGTTTAAGAGGAGCATCAGAAATATCAACGAATTTTATGGAGAGAAAGCAATCGTCATCCAATAGGTGAATATCAATTAACCACAGTAACATATGGAACATCCGCCGCACCATATCTTTCGATTCGTACATTATCGCGCTACTTCATCAAGGGGGAAAGGAATTGAGTAAGTGGTCAAGCAATTATCCTAACATATTAAAGGGATTACACAAGGATGAGATCCTGAGCGGCAATCTTACCCCCGCGGAAGAACAATCAATCAAAACCTTAGGGATAGGCTATAGTCCGTCGGCCGACTGCTTCATATTCCAAGTACAGTTACCACCAAATGACAAAAAAATATCGAAACGCCAATTCTTGTCGGAAATCGGGATGGCTGGCATGGCTGGCACCAGTAATCATCGGTTGTGCATCCGAGCATGCTTACGTGGCTGTACTGTACAGCAAAAGCACCCTCAATGGGCAAACTACAATCCATTTTGTGACAGCGAAAACCAGAGTAGTACCGGTAAAATCGAAATTAACGATTCCTGGAGGTTAACATAAGTGCAACAAGCGTATGGCCCGATTCCATGATTACGCTGGCATGGATTCAAAAACCATCACCAACTTGGAAATCATTTGTCGCACATCGAGTGGCAGAGATTCAACAAAATACCAGCATCCAGTTATGGCATTATATCCGCTCAGAAGATAATCCCGCCGATTGTGCTTCCCGTGGAGTAAACTCAAAGAAATTAGCGACACTCCAGAGCTGGTGGAAACGCTCGAAGTTCTTGCAGCACGCATTCACAACAAGGGAAGATGCCGAATACGAAACAGCCGAATAAAAAAAAACATAGTCACCACACATCTGCAAGTGAAAAAATAGGGTCTCCAATTCAAACCTTAATTCAAAGACAATCATCCCTCAGGTCGTTCATACGGATAACAATTCAGATATTAAGATGGCGAACTAAACGAAGGGGACTAATCGACCAGGAAGAGTGGGACTTAGGCTTGTCACGGCTAGTACTAGCAGTTCAACAGGAGAAATTTGCAGAAGAACATTCGCCACTGAAACAAGGTAAACTAATCAATAAACATAGCAGAATTATTTCGCTCAACCCATTCCTCGACCAGGGCAACATAATTCGGGTCAGTGGAAGGTTGGAAAACTCGCCCTTATCCTACGAGGAACAACATCCTGTCATCCTACCGTACAAAGGGCCATTCACCAAGTTAGTATTGGCGTGGAGACATAAACAAACATTACACGGAGGCAACGCGTTAACTTTGGCGTTCCCTCGGAAAAAATTCTGGATCATCAGAGGCGCCCAAGCCGTCAAACATAATAACCATCAATGTATCCGCTGCCATCGATTCAAAGTCGCAACTGCAGAACAACTAATGGGAAATTTGCTAATTCCTCGCGTTACTGTATCACGTCCGTTCACACACAGTGGAGTGGAACTACGCCGGCCCGATTCATAAAACGGCGCGGAAATAAATCGTATAAGGGATATATGTGCATATTTATCTGTTTAGCTACCAAACCAATCCACATTGAAGTGTCCTCAGGTCTTTCAACAGAGGGATTTATAATCACATTCCGACGATTCACCTCTCGTCGACGTAATGTGGCACACATGTACAACAACAACGGAACAAATTTTGTAGGAGCGCAGAAGGTACTGCAACCGCTTATGTGGAATTTCGTTCCACCAGCATCACCACATTTTGGTGGACAATGGGAAGCAGGGGTGAAATCTATAAAAACCCATTTGAAGAAGTGCATAGGCAACACGAAGCTCACCTTTGAAGAGATAACAACTTTGCTGAAGATCCCGAATCATTATCCGTACTAACGCCAGGACATTTCCTGACTGAAGATGCCTTAGCGCCAGCAGAAAAAGAACAGCGAAACCAACACAGAAATGTCCCGATAGAAGCTCCTTCAGAATATGCGTACCCAATTTTGGCAAAAGTGGGTATCCGATTATTTACATTGTCTGCAACAACGGCCCAAGTGGCAATAAACACGGAATAACCTGAAAGTAAGAGATATCGTCCTATTGCGAGACGAACTACAACCACCAACGAGATGGAAACTCGGCCGAATTGTAGATATGCACCCCGGCGGCGATTGGCAGACCAGCGTAGTAACGCTCAAAACAGCGGGCAATTCAAACGTCAAGAGATCAATAACCAAGGTAGCACCTTTGGCCAACCAAGAGCCACTGATAGAAGAGGAAACTCAAAAACAAGAACATCAAGTCGAAGATCATGTAGGCAGAACCCCATTAAAAGGCGAAGCAAGCCTCACTAATCAAGTAGTTCAACATACCTGCCTCTTACTGAGTATAATAAGCTTGGTATCCGGCAACCGGTGGTCTGAAGAATCAAATTAGTCAAAACAAATCCATCCGTCACCGTCACTACATGGAACAACTAGGACATGCACTTTGACAATATTGCCAAAGTAGAACTGCTTTCGACTAAATGGAAGCTGGTAGTTCGGTACAAATTGTCGAGTTATTGGCAAGAATTAAATAACGTGGAGAAGGGCTTGACCTTATTGACAGAACCTGCAAAGATGTACAACCAATTAAATGTGATATCATCCTACAAATGGGGGCTATTGTCGCAAAGAGAGGCAGAACAGTACGAACATCAGTTCGATCAAACATAAGAAAACGAAACATATACTTTAAAATTTCTGAAAAATCAAACCTCGATTATTGACAACACGTTAAAACTGTTCAAATACAGCAACAACATCACTGCCCAACAATTGGAACACCTAATGGAGACACAACAACAGTTCGACGCCGAGTTAGCACTCCTCAATGAGCACCGAACCCACCAAGATAAAGCATTAGCGGTCATTCTTTTGTCCCTGTATTAAGAGCTGGTGATCAAACATCTTTAAGATACACAACGAGGATTAGTGGACGAACTTATAGGTGCGAAACACCAGATAATTCAGCCAACGTTATAATCGTGATACAAATCCCCTTGTTACAATCATGGGACTACCAGCTCTACGAGACCATCTCTGTCCCAATTTTTCGCCACGATTCACAAACAAAAATAAAGCCCACCACACAGTATATACTCGTCGATCCGTACCGAGAGCGCTTTGCACCCATCACGGTTCAGGAACTATCCAAGTGCTAGGAACTATACCTGACGGTTTGTTGATATGTGACATAGCGACGTTATATACTCAACAAAGCGAGCAAAATCAATGTGAGATATCCATGTTTCTCAAGCCAACTGTCCCCCATCCAAGCTGCAGTACCGAGTTAATGGACGCTGAAAGCTACTTCATCAAACTACAAGCTGCAAATCAATGGATTTTCGGAGTCAAACAAAGGATCACAGTGGACATAATTTGCAAATCCAGAATACAAACCATCGCATTAGAGCATTATGGCTTCATAAAACTACAGCCAGGCTGTATTCTTAGGAGCAATGCCGTGCACCTTGAGCGAGTCCTAAATTCCTGCCTTTAATATACGCCTATAACTCACGCCACTTGTTGATAGTAAACATCGTTTGAGGCTTGGTCATCCACTAAACTTCACCGTCACGACACCTGACACTACTCAACTGGAGCACAGGACATAAGAGCGCAACCATTCGATGAGGCAATATCCATAGATAACTACCACGTCTACCACTACGTGATGACCCTTCTTGTCTTCTGGGCGCTCCTCGCTCTTGGGTTCGTTCTATTTATACGGTTCGTACGAGCCAGGCAACAGAATTCACAACCAGCAGCAAGCTGTGGCCGGCCCCCAACATGTTCAACACGGCACGTGGATGTGACAACCCATATGTGTGCACATTACATTCGTTTTACATACATATTTTATGTATACTCAACACAAATGCTTAATTAGTATAATGTGGAAACGGATGTAAAGTGCGCACATCATGATTAGGTGCAAATTGAATTTGTTTTATATATTTTTTGTAGTCTGGTCAACACATTGGTAGTATACAGGCGGGCTGACACGAAGTGTTACCAATACAAAACGCCACAGAATTTTTATTTTTTGATTAATTTTATTGAATCAAAGTAAGAAATGTTCACAAATATTTAAATTTTCGAATTGTATTAGCAGTTTTCGATTTGGCCACCCTTAGCCGCGATTATGGCCTTCAAACGGCCGACAAAGCTATTGCATGCAGCACGAAGGTGGCTCTGCGGTATTTTGACTCATTCCCGGCGAAGCGACACTTTGGTATTTTTTTTGTCCCAACCTTGCTCTTCAAAATATACCTCAAACCGAGAAATCTATCGGATTTGCATCCGATGAATTTGGTGGCCATTGAGCAGTGGAAATGAACCGCGGAACGTTGTTTCTCAGCCAATCTTGATTGACGCACGCTTTATGACTCGGCGCCGAGTCCTGTTGAAATGACCAGGCTCTGCGGCCGAAATGTTTTTGTGCCCAAGGCTTCAACGCTCCAACACATGATCCCGATAAATTTGAGCATTTTTCTTGATGCCACGGTCCAAAAGAACGAGCGGTGAACTGCTTTCGGCCGTTACGGCGGCCCAAACCATCACCATGGGGTTGGTCCAAATTTTCAGTAGAACAATCAATCAAAAAAATTTTGTTTTGCTTATTCACATATTGCTCAATAACGAACGGTGACTCATCGGAGAAAACCAAATTTAGCAAATCTCCACTTTCGTGCAACCGTAGCAATTCCTTTGATCTTTCCACTCTAACTTTTTTTGAGCATCGGTGGGACCATGCGTTTTATGGAATTTCAAGGCCTTTAGTCCAAGATGAAGTTCAATATGTGCTGCATCCGTTCGAGCGAAATGTTCGCCTCACGAGCCATTTTTCTGCCGCTACGGCGCAGATTCCAAGCCAATTTGGCCTTCATCTTGCGAATGATATCCGGCGATGTTGCAGTGCTTTTCGGTCCACCACCATGGCGTTTTGCAATGCTGCCAGTATCGTTATAACGATTTATTGTGTGATACATAAACATTTTATTCGCATGCAGATGTTTTGACTGGTTAACAATCTGCGGCTGTGGTTTTCCAGCCAAATATAGAACAATCACACTATTACGCTTGAATTCCATTGCGGATAATTTTTTTCTGAATATTTCTCACTAAAATGCTTTTGTACGCTTGTAAACAATGGAATGAACTGTCATTAGTATAAAGTTAAGCGCTCTGTCATCACTGGTTTGATAGCAATGACAGTCTGAATTTGCTAACACTTCCTGTTTGTCACCCCGTATATAACATAAATATTTCTTAAATAAAATCAGAATTGATAAGAACATAAAGTCGTTCTCATTTATATGAAACGTAATATTCCCGCACCAGTCGTAAGTTTATTAAGTTTCCACCAAAAACCAAAAGAATCTAGGTCTATCAGATTCACACATTCTATGGGTCCAATTTTTGAGCACTCTTTTGACCATTTCGGCCGATATTTCATTAATTACGCATGTTGTGTTCGCTTCTAATGCAGGAATCGACTGCGGTTTTCGATATAAACAAGTGATTTCTAACGGCGTTAGATCACAAGATCTTGGAGGCCAATTCACGGGTCCGTTTCTGCTCCAACGCCCATAAACCAAATCGTTGACGCAAAGGAAGTTCAACCGGCTTTAATTCTTGAATAAGCTGTATTTTGTATGCCTTCAAACCAAGATCTTTCTTCAAAATACGCCACAATGTGCCATACCCAGAGCTTGAGAACGGTGGCGAATTGATTGATTGCGGCCTTCACGTACACTTTCAGCTACAGCAGCAATATTCACAAAAGATCGACTTGTACGCACTCTAGTGGTTCGAAATTTATTGATTGTTTCGCGAATAGTGCGTTCAGTTGGACGATTATGAACACCATAAAATGGTCGAAGAGCACGAAAACAATTTTTCACTGAACACTGATTTTTGAAATAAATTTCCACCATTTGTACATTGTTCCACATATGAACATGATAGTTGTGACGCACGAATCCTAATGAGAATCCCAATTGAAAAAAGTATCTCCTATTGGATCACCCTTTATTTTGTAAATCTTCAGTCCATTTGTGTCGTTCCCTAAAAATATTGAAATTAAAGTTTTAAATTTGCAACACGTTATGCACTATGTTAGAATTTTAATTGCATTCTCACTTCTTCATACGTAACAGTATTAGTATAATATATCCCCACCAGTTTATTGTTCGAAAAATCTAATTAAAACTCAATTTTTATTAAATCTTCTGTTAATTTTATAATGAAATTTACAAACGTCCAAAAAACACAAAGCGATCGCAGCAAACCTATAGAGAAACACAAAAACTATCGCTTATCAAAGACACACACTACTAATTCTCTGCACTGCTTTATATGACATCTACTGTTGAGTTGTGATAGTTGAATTTTATTTGAATAACGTTTAATTGGAATTAATTAATTAATTATAAAAATAAGGCTCTCCAATATAAATTTAAGCAACGTATCAGTGAATAAGAAAAAATAAAAATAAAATAGTTAATTTACTTTAATGTAAATGTTTAAAATAACACTGTTACCAGCTGATGTTAGTTTTGTTTATTTGCATAACAAAGAAAGTTGAGCTTTACGGTTCGTGATACATACAATGCCGACTGACTAGCGAACTAGCAATTTATGCCAAAACTCTTTCAAAATTTTAAAGACTCGCTGTATGCTAGAGCTCTGAATTCAAACTCATCCGAATTTGATTACCTAATAAAAGCATTTACTTAGACCACCAGCAGCGGTTCTGTAAAATTAACAGCATGTGGGTTCGGTTTTATTAAATATGCCGTCTGTGGGTATTTAGCGTGCAACGATTTAAAAGAATTTAATTATTAATTTAGATTTGATAAACTTTTATTATTTTTTCCATTTTCTAACACGGTTAATCTTATAAAATACACTCTCGCCGATCCACTCCGTTTTTAGAAAACAAGGCAAGTTAAATTATCCCTCTGCCTGTTCTAGTAACCTTCGTCGTTGCTGCTTGTGACACGAGGATTGAATTAGTTGCTCCTGTTGCAGAAGACTGGCATTGTCTAGTGCTGTTCGATAGTGTTTCTAGCAGTCCTTCAGATCGATAGGCAAAAAAGTTGAATTGATGAGTCCATTACTTTGAATTTGGAACTTTGCAATGGTGCGTTGAACGCTGTCGACTCTGATGTACACATGAGCACATTCTTCCAACTCTCTTTGAACAAACACGTTACCTGTATATTAATTTGATGTAAACGTTGCACGAATTTGCCTCATTTGCTGAATTTCTTGATGAATTCAGTTTTGGTTAACTTCTTACCACACTCTGAATCCTAATAAAATTGTTGGCAAGAATTTCAGCCAATCGTTGATCTGCTGATGCTTTATTGCAGCCTTAAGCGTTCTATACCATCTCGGTATTATTCCATTAGCCTGAATCGGAATGGTGTCGTTCTTAAATGTTTAATTCCTTAAATAACTGAGACTCAATCTAAATACAGAGATCAATTGAAACTTTTCGTGGTATTCCAAAGTTTTGTATCCGCCCTGATATTAAATTGGCAACAAACGTATCTGCCGTCATGTCAACAATTGGAATCGCATTAGAACATCGAGTGAATTTGTCTATTACTAAAATGCTCGACTGGCATGACATATTAGAAAAGCTGCGTTTTATTGTGCCGGTAAATTTTTGTTCGTTAACATTGTTTACATGTCGGCCACAGGGATCGTTCTGAAACCTACTTTATGGTTCCACGAATCTGTCAAATTGTGTAATGTTCTTGTAATCTGATGTCTATGCTGATAGTGATGAATTTTCGGATCCGGTTATTCGAAGTATCACAATAGATTTGTGAAGCTGAACACGATATTGCGAATAAACTGAGTGAGATGGCGATTCGCGAAGCTGTACCATCGATAATAAAGGATATTCAAGTTTGAGGTATCTTTTTAAATTTTTAATAAAAGACATAAATTTTGTGAAATCTTTATTTATTTTTATTGGAAAATAAAGTACTTTGGTTCCGGTTAATAATGAAAATTTTGAACAACTTATCTTTTATCGGGTCTGCCTTTAATAGAGCGAAAAGATCTAGAGACAGTCAAGACTGGGACTTCTATAAGGAAAGCCTCAGAGTGTACAAAAGGGAAATAAGGAAGGCGCAAAGAAATTCGTGGAGGCGCTTCTGTGAGAGAATGGAAGGGGTCTCGGAAACTTCGCGCTTAAGAAAAATTCTGTCTACCAATCCAACTGTTCTAGGCTATCTGTTAAAAACGGATGGCGAATGGACGGTTTCTAGTGAAGAGACACTAGATCTCTTGATGGAAACACATTTCCCGGGAAGTGAGGACGTGACGACTGCGAATCCTCTGGATGACCGTGGGTCAGGGGATCACGGCGGGGTCCAACCGTTGTGTACAGAGGCTATTCTGAACACGCGAAAGCTAAAATGGGCCATTAATGGGTTCAAGCCGTTTAAGTCAGCTGGTCCGGATGGGATTGTACCAGCAGAAATTCAGAAGAACTCGGAGATCTTGCTTCCCTGGCTGGAAGTCATCTTCAAAGGGTGTCTGAAGCTGGGGTACACTCCCAAGAAATGGAGGGAGGCTAGGGTGATCTTTATCCCGAAGGCGGAAAGAAGCTCGCACAGCAACCCTAAGGACCTTAGACCTATATATTTGTCATCTTTTCTGGTGAAAATCATGGAAAGGATGCTGGATGTATATATTCGTTCGAAAATTGGACCCAGTAACTGGGCTCAGTCACAATATGCATATCATAAGGGTAAGTCCGTGGATACGGCATTACATACCCTGGTTCGGGGAATTGAGAAGTCACTGGATTTTCAGGAATTCTCGCTGGTTGCGTTTCTCGATATCGAGGGCGCATTCAATAACGTAAAGATGGAAGCAATTTTGGAACGATTGCTGCCACTTGAGATTGTAGACCCTATAACCAGGCTAATTACTCATCTGCTGGGTAGCAGAAGAGTCATAGCAGGGATGGGGGAAGTTTCCGTCAGAAGACGAGTCGTTCGGGGAACCCCTCAGGGAGAGGTGCTCTCCCCCCTTCTCTGGAACTTAGTAATCAATGGACTACTATTGGTACTGGAGAGAGAAGGGATAGGTGTGGTTGCTTATGCCGATGATGTGGCGATAGCTGTCTCGGGAAAGCACCTGGGAACAGTCAGGGATATGATGCAAAATGCGTTGTCAATCACTGCGGGTTGGGCCAGCAGATGTGGATTGGGGATTAACCCATCAAAAACAGAGCTGGTCCTTTTCACTAGGAGATACAAAATTCCGGCAATGGTTCCACCGAGCCTGAATGGTACTACGCTGGTCCTTACTGATAAGGCGAGATTCCTAGGGATTCTCCTGGACAGTAAGCTCAGTTGGAAGCCAAACACGATGGAAAGAGTAAAGAAGGCCACTGTGGCACTCTACTCTTGTAAAAACGCCATTGGAAGGAAATGGGGCCTGAAACCGGAGCTGGTGCACTGGCTTTACACGGCAGTTGTAAGGCCCATACTGCTGTATGGTGTGAGTGTGTGGTGGCCAGCTCTGGAGAAATCATCATATACTAACATGATGGCGAAGGTGCAGAGGGCAGCCTGTTTGCTCATTAGTGGGGCTCTGAAAACCACCCCCACTAGTGCCTTAGAGGTCATACTGCATCTTCTCCCGTTGGATATTATCGGTAAGCAAATGGCGGTTAATACGGCCGCCCGGCTATCAGCGACCTCTGGTTGGAAGTGCCTACAAAAGGGGCACTCAACTATAGTCAATTCGGTGAGGCATGACTTGGAGAATTTAGATTATAAAATACCCATGTTGTGCTTCGACAAGTGTTTTAAGGTGATTCTCCCCTCTCGGGAGGATTGGAACAGAGGTCTCCTTATCGAGACCGGGACAGTTAATTTCTTCACCGACGGCTCCAAGCTCGATGGTAGAGTGGGAGCAGGTGTGTTCTGTGGGGAATTAAATGTCAATTTATCTTTTCGTCTACCTGATTACTGCAGCGTGTACCAGGCTGAAGTTATAGCGATCGAAGAGGCCATGAACTGGTTGAAGCATAACGATATCGTCCATTGATATCACTATTTATGTGGACAGTCGGGCGGCCATTCTTTCGCTGGATTCAGTTTCCCTGGCGTCACGGGTGGCATTGAATTGTCACACATCTCTTAACGAGATGAGTGAGCATTTCAATATCCAGTTGGTCTGGGTTCCGGGTCACTCTGACGTTGAGGGGATTTGCAGGGCAGACGAGTTAGCAAGGTACGGTACAACTCTCCAACTGGAATCAGGGAGAGAATGTTTAGGGAGACCTATGTCTATGCTGAAAACGGCAAGCCATAGGAAAGCAGTTGCCTTGGCGAATCCTAGGTGGATTGAGAGTCCAACCGGTAGGATAGCGAAGCAAGTATGGCCTGAGCTGAGCTTGAGGCGATCCAAGGACTTGACCATACTAAGGAAGCGTAGCTAGAATTGTAAGGGTACTTACCGGACACTGCCTTTCGGAGATCATGCGAGAAGGCTGGGACTAGATTCAAATGATTTCTGCAGAAGCTGCAGGGACGAGGAGGAGGAGGAGACTCTTGTTCACTTTCTATGCTCATGCCCTGCGCTAGCTGGCAGAAGACATGATCACTTGGATAAATACACCATGGACAGCCTCTCTGATCTCGAAAGCTGTAATGTGCGAGATCTTTTACGCTATATTAATATCACTAAATGGGTTTAAGGAGTTTGATGATGTCGGATCCTGTGATATCACAATGGGCCATAACTGGCCTAAGTGTGCGATGGCAGCCACTGAAAAATAACCTAACCTAACCTAACCTATCTTTGATGTATTGAATAGTTTGAGGATTACCCTCATAAACTTTACTCTTTAATAAACCCCACAAGAAGAAGTCCAGTTTCGTTAAATCACATGATCTTGGTGGCCAGTTCTTCGAGAAATTATTCGATTATTAAACTTCTCTTTCAAAAGATCGATTGATTCCATTGCTGTGTGGTATGTTGCTCCGTCCTGTCGAAACCATATATAATATCCACATCAATAGCTTTCAATTGACTCCGCAAAAAGTTTCTAATCATCTCTCGATATCGAGCTCCAATCACAATAATTGCATTGCTATTTTGATTTTCGAAAAAATATGGACCAATTACGATCAGTATTTTTTTTGGTTTCGTTGTCTTTTCAAAATAATTCTCTAGGATTTTCTTCATGAAAATCTTTGTGTAAAATATAGATCAAAGCTGTTGATTTGAGCTTTAATTGTTGTGATCGAAGACGAATTGATGACCTTGGCTCTTCAGCAACACTTGTGTTAACAGCATTGCAATATTTGCACTTGAACGACCAATGCGATGATAAAATCTGCTTCTCTGATCTTGAACTGAACCAGTTTCTGATAAAGTTGAATCAATGATAAGTATAATAGCACGGTTTGTCGGAGCATCTTCTCTACCGTACTTTGAACGAAATTTTCTTCCAACTTCTAAATAACTTTCACAATATTTAAAATAAATTTTAATAATGAAAGCACGTTGTTCAATCGTATCTCTCTCCAATTTACCTAACCGGGTGTACTTGTCATCTGTCAAATAATTTATGATTCTCTAGTACAAACATATAAATGGCGGAATATTTAAAAAGATACCTCAAACTTGAACACTCTTTAAATATAATTTCGTTATCGATACTTTGCGACTTTCAAAACCGATCTCTCACATTCATGAATCACATTGATTCTGGACAAAAAAATCCGCGACACTTTTCTCTACCAGCTTTTCTCGAAAATGCACTACCGCTTCATAAATAGCTTCCAGCTCTCTATCGTATATGCTGTAACGTTGTTTTGTTGATGAAAGAGTTTTCGGAATAAAACCGAGCAGCTCTGACTCACTGACTACTAGTTGAAGTTCACCATTTCTTGCTGGATATGCTAGATGGTAGCGTTAACTAAATCATTTTTACACGTTGAAATGCCAAATTGTATTCATCAGACCATTTAATTGCTGTTTGGTCACGTTTTATGTTTCCTTTCAGATTTAGTGAGGAACATTCAATTTTCTACTAAGTACAGGTACTATCGATGTCATTGAAATATGATTTGTTCATGGTGTTTGTGCTCCTAGTATACGGAAAGATGAAATTTAAACCTTCAAAAACTTTGCTAATCAATCGCTGTTGTATTTGGGCCACGTTCCGTAATCCAACGTAATCCAGACGTTATGATACCCGTCTCAACCGGAACCTAATGAAATGCTCCTTGCAAATCAATTGTCGGCTATTGTCGTCTGTGCTGAAAATCCATTTCTAGCATTTCTGATCACTTTATAAAATTTAATTAAATTGGTTTAATGAAAACACTTGTAAATTTCCTGTCGAGAAAACTGTTTTGCATATGCACGGCAAAACATACAAAATCCTGAATAAATGGTAAAGGATACCTGCCAGGTATGATGATTGCACCGCAATCGTGTTCGAGTTTCCGAACTATACGAAGTGGTCTACATATGCCTTCGATAGACCAGAGGTGATCACGCAGGCACTCTGGGCGAATCACTCTGAGGCTGCGTAGATTAAATGCTTAAATGCAGGGTAGAGACGGCCAGCCTGGGTGTAAGTAACCTCAAATAGCAGATTTGTAGACACACACAGTTGGAAGGGGGCAATTCGGCTAACAGTTGCGGTTTAAATGTGAATCCACACGAGCCTGGTCTTTTTCTCCAGGAAATACAAGCTTCTCAGATCAACTCTCCTAGCTTAAATGGTATTGGATTGATTTTCACTGATAAATCGAAATATCAGAGTCGCATGATGGACAGCAAACTAAGGTAGAAACATAATATATTAGAAATAGTAAAAATGCTACTACTCTAAATTCTATTGAAAAAATGGGGTTTGGAGCCTACATTGTACATTGGCTCTATATTTCAACTATTTGGGCTATTTTATTATATCGGATTACTATTTGGTGGCCAGCTTTAAATATTTTCACCAACCTAAAATCCTTGGTGTAACTACAGGATAGATAAGCAAAGAGCTGCGAGCTCAGCTATAAGTCTCAACTCCATTTACATGAAGAACTACGTCACCATCTTTCGAGCAGAGGTTTAGAACGGGTATTCCCACCAGAGAGTGGGTTAATTTCAAGAAGGTTGGGAGTGAGATTTTCTGTAAAGAATTAAATGTAAAGCTCTCTTTTCGTGTATCGAAAAGCTGCAGCGTTTTTAGCTGAACTAATCGCGATAAGGGAAGCTGTTGACTAATTGAGGTATAATGTAATATCTGCAAGGGATATTGGCATTTGTACAGACAATCAGAATTCAATTAAGACGCTCAAATCATACTTCCTTACGATGAAAGTGGCCCAGAATTGTCGCTCATCTCTTACGAGATGGCAGATCAGTTAACAACATTCACCTGATGTGGGTTCCAGACTGCCAGGGCATTTCAATATTACAGGGAACGAAAAGGCAGATGCATCGCTTGACAAGGCACAACCGACCTTAGTTTTCATTATTTTGTTGTGTAATTTTATCACGAGATTTAAATTTAAATTTAACTATAATAAATTGGGAATATCGTTTTTTTATTTATCGTTTAATTATTTTTTAATCGTATTTTTTATTTGTTTTTATTTTTTATTTTGGACTAGTTTTGAGACAACCTACCTTATTTCACCATGCAGGGCGGGTGCCGATATACCGCTTGCTACGTGCAAAAATAATAAGGCAAAGCCATAACTACTATGGCTGAAAATCTGAAAAAGACCGAACATATATAAATAACATATGACACGTATGTTATTTATATATGTCCCCCCGTGGTGGGGGCTATTACGACTTCTCTTAGGTAACATGCGAGCAGAATGGGAGTCCCCTCACATGATTACTGTCGTAGTTGCGAATATGAAGAGGAGGAAGAAACTGTTCTCAATTTGCTTTACGGCTGTATCGGTCTAGCGCTTAGAAGAGTGAAATTCCTAGGAGCTCCTCTCCTAAACGGACCTCAGTAGAGGCCTTCGAGGTCAAAATTGTTCATGATTGCTGTATTTCATTTTACTACGTAAACTAAATTTTCTAGACAATGAAACATCAAGGCTGTTTGAGATGTCAATTGCAGATCCTAGGGCAACGCCAACATTAGACGAATTACTTAGTTTACTTAAAGGCCGATTCTAGGCCTTAAAGCTATCAAAGCCTTAAACGCACGATGCCCAATCACCGATAACCAAGCGGTACACTATTAGCCACAGCGATGGTCGAAATACAGAATGGAAAACAGCAATCAAACCATGCTATGAATGGTTCCGAGGAAGTTCCAAGAAAATCAAACACCCAACGAAGGAAGCATATATGGAGAATAGTGGCATAAACGATAGCGAGATCACAACCGCCATAAAGTTAGTCTCTTTCCGTGTTGGAAGCGATTTAAATTGACCTTGTATTGGGTGATGATTATTACTCAAATATCCTGATGAACCAAGTTGTAAAAGGAAATCGAGGTGAACCTATCGCCCAATAAACGAAGTTAGGATGGATAATATTTAAGAATATTTTAAACGATAACCACCTTGCATCCAACCAATAGTTACCTTGATAGTCCCTGAAAACCAGTTAAAGCGATTGTGGGAAGTGAAAAACTTAACGTATGTAAAGGTGGCCGGAAAAATATCTCGTCATTTGCTATCCAATGATAATGACTGTCTGATCAATTAAAACGGCCATGTTTGACCATGTGTATCTCTGTTGACAGAGATTTAAGATGTACAGGAATACGTTATTTGCTTGATTAGGCCACCAAAAAAACACATCCGCAAGGATATTACCATACGATGGGAATAAGCGTCATATACTACTGTGGGCGAAAAGTAGTAAGACATTTTAATTTAAATTTCGCGCGGAAAACCATTCGTCGAAATATTTTTGTTTTTCTATGTTGGTATGACTGTCAGTGAAATCTGTGCCAAATGTCACAGCAAAATAATCATTAGTGTTTAGTATACGCTTGTCTTTCTGAAGTACAAAAAGTGCATTCAGCGATTTTTGCTATGAGTGAAATTATTCAACAAAGAAGTTCCATTAAATTTTGTGTGCAGAATCAATTTTGTGGTGCCGAAACGTTCAGAATGTTGCAAAAGGCCATCGGTGATAATTGTATGTCGCGAGCAAGTGTTTTTGATTGGTACAAATTGTTCAAAGAGGGTCGAGAACATATTGACGACGAACCACGTCTAGGACGGCCAACAACATCAACTGATGATCAACACGTTAATAAAATCAAGGAATTGGTACTCGAGAATCGACGATTAACAGTCAGAGACCTTACTGGCATCGTCGAAGTCTCTGAAGGATATTAGATAGGCCTAAGAAAAGTGAAAGCACGATTGGTTCCAAAATCACTAAATTTTTTGGAAAAACAGCGTCGCGTTGACGTCTGTGAAACAATGCTTTCCGACTACCAGGATGTCATGAAACGTATTATAACTGGCGAAGAGTCTTGGATCTATACTTACGACTCGGAAACAGACGATCAATCGGCCGAATATCGTGCCAAAGGTGAGCCGAAGCCGAAAAAACCACGTCAAAGCAAGTCAAAAATCAAGGTGATGTTGACAGTTTTCTTCGATTATCGAGGTGGGGGGCACTCCGAATTCCTTCTGACCGACCAAACTGTCAACAAGGAATACTAGTTGAGTGTTATGCGTCGTTTGCACGAAGGTATTCGTAAAAAGAGGCCAGAATTATGGGTCGACAACTCTTGGTTTTAGCACCACGATAATGCACCTTCTCATACTGCATTGGTTTTACGTGATTTTTTCGCCAAAAATTCCACCCATATCGTTCCGCAACCACCATATTCGCCTGATTTAGCTCCGTGTGACTCTGGCTGTTCAGCAAACTGAAATTGACTTTAACAACTGTTTCGAGAATTGGAAAAATCGTTGGCACAAGTGTATTGAGGCCGGGGGTGATTACTTTGAGGGGGACGAAATAAATAAAGAACTTTAAAATTATGAAAGTCTTACTATTTTTTACTCTATTCACAGAGGCTTAAAGATATAACGGAATATTTTATTTGCTTGATAAGGCCATCAACAAAACACATCCGCAAGGATATTACCATACGATGAGGATAAGGGTCATATACAAGCCATTTGCCACCATCCCGAAAAACACCTTTAAAATTTAGGTGTGTTTCTCCGCTAAATCCATTAAAAGGCCGTTTAGCCAGAAAAATAAAAAAAATATGGAGAAAATCAAATTCCATCCCGATAAAATAAAAACAATATTACATACACAAAACATATTTTACGTTTAAAATCTATTACAAGAAGAGATCCACCACACTTTAAATTTAGAAATTCTAAAAACAATTCCCTCAAATAAAATTAATTGATTGAAAGAAAATCATTGGATTGCAAATGGCTTGTATATGACCCTTATCCCCATCGTATGGTGATGGCCTTGCGGATACGTTTTACTGCTAGTCTTATTAAGCATGTGCCATATTTGTGATATTTGTAGGCCTATTTGGGCTGAGATACATTTGTCGAAACATGAAGTTTTTATTTTATTTTGGAGTTTATTGATTTACCACATACTTTGTTTGAAAATTACAAGATCAAACTTTTAAGATCCGGAGCAAAACTTTATATATATTTTGTCGGGATAGATTCGAATTTTCTGTTATTTTGATTATTTTTCGGGCAGAAAGGCTCTTTTAATTAAGCGAGGCCGCAAACATTTCTATTAAAAGGTTTTTTCGGGATGATTTTCGGGCCAACTTCACACACGTAAAGAATTATAACCCGTGAAGTATATGACAGAAGAATAAAAGAAAAGCTAACGGCCGTTATTTGATACGAATTCATTTACAACAAACATACCATCGAATCATCCAAGCAGCGAGGCCTGGCTAGATTTATCATCCCAAGGGACCAACCAATCGTAAAATTATTGGTACTGGGTAATACACGGTATGACCCAGGTACTGGATCTCGTCTGAAGAGGTCACAAGGCACACCAAGGTTATTTTACTATCTTTCCCTGTATAACAGCTACGAAAATGTACATTGAGTCAATGATGCATTCATTGTAGCCTCTAAAAGATTCACTACACGTTAGAGGATTGTGCTGTGATTTATTTGTTTAGCGACAGTGGTACCAAGTGGTTTTCTGGTTGCCAAAAACCAACATGAGCGCGATTGACTGCACTGATTCGTAAATCAAGTAAGAAAATTTCTCTATATTGCCAAATGATGAAATAACATGGCATCCGAAGGCTTCTCCTTTTTTTGGAGAAGTTTGGGAAACAGTAGTGAAGTGACTTTTGAAGAACTATCGACGGTCACTTCAGTGGTATAGAGGCTTGCTAAAATTCAACACAACTCGCACTACTAACCACAGTTGTCACTCGTTTAACTCCAGGGCACTTTTTAATCGCTACACCGTTACTATCATTATTCCATGAGATAAAATGGCAGAAACAAACATTCATGGCATAACACGATGAAAGCTGGTATAAAAACTTAAACGTAATTTCTGGAGAAGATAGCATAGCAAGTACTTAATTCAAATTCAACATAGAAGAAAATCGTTAGATGAACAAACAAACACGAAGATAACGGATTCGAGTGGCTTCACGTCGTGGCGCGGAAGGCGTTCTAATAAAAAGGCCAATTCATATACAACATGCATAGTGGATGCAATGAATGATTTATGGACTTTTCTCCTCTTCCACATCTAAAACTACGATAAATCCACTACCAACAGATGCCATTATTTAAATAATACTTGCGAAACTGGGTGGAAGGCGGTGAAGAAACTGAAGCTTTGTGATGTAATGATACTCCAGATAAATGAACAAATGCAGAAAATTACATCGCAAAATACACTTCTCATGTCAACTCAAGGAACACGTACTAATGACATGGGACATAGAGAATACAATAGGATAGATCCTTGGAAACGCTTTCGGTATCATGAATCAAAGGGATGCCTTACATTCAGAAAATCAACTGGAAAAGGCAGATCTATTGTGAAATATTTACTGGCATTAATCCAAAATCAAACATCAATCATAAACGCAACAATAAACATTTTCAAACATGACAGGTCGGCGAATAATAATCATTTTAGGATTATCTCACAGCAGTTCGATCAAATAATGTTGATCGTGAGGCGCGTAGCAGAAAAACAGCGAGTTACGATTGATGTTATTATAAATGTTCATAGTTGGGCACAAACCTATAGATATTCTCGTTAAAAGCACCAAAAATAGTGGATTTAATGTGTGATCATCAGGTACCCTCAATGAAACTGCATAATTCTGGAATACTCAAATCCGAAGTAATCTAGTATCTAATTAAATTGGTTAAATTTACGATTTGGCTACGCATAAGACAAAATAAAAGCAAACAATATAAACAAAATTGGCGTCGCGCCAATCGGTTTGAATTTAAAAAAATATTTTATGTTAGCTACTACTGCGACATCTTAGGTAAAATGTAAAATGCACGTCAATTTATTTTTATGCACGCCTGGTTGTCTCGAGTATTTTATGAAATTATTAATACAGAAAAATTAAACAATAAATAAATTCAATTGCGGTCAAAACGTTGTATTTGATGGGTTTTCGCCAAATTGCGCCTAATTCTTAATAAATTATACATCTTAAGTACAGGGACGCAAATATATAATAAATTTAAAATGCTCGTCTATTTATTTTTATTGATTTTAATTTATACAAATTTTAAAAAATAATATCGATGACGAGATTCGAACCACCCATAATAGTAACAAGATTATTTTTATGTTCTCTTGTTACTCGAAAAAGTAAAATTAACATAAAATGTTTTAAATTAAAATCTTTTACTGCATAGCAAAACAACAACAAAAAATATTTTATATTGAAGTTACTACTGCGACATCTTAAGTCCACGAACGTAAATATATTATAATAAATTCAAAATGCACGTGGATTTATTTTTATGTGCGCCTATTAAACGAAACAGTAAATGACATTTTCATTGCGTCTCGCTATGATTCAAATTAAATGAAAATAATGCGATGCATCGGATTTTCCCATTAGAGTTTCCACTATCAGTGTTATTCCGTATTTTCTACGCTGTGTCGATAGTTAATATTCTACACATTCGTGTAGACAATGTATGTAGAAAACTAGAATATTGACGTCGACAATGTAGAGAATGTAGACAATGTCGAAAATTATTATTTCTCATCAAACCTCTATGATTTCTTTGTTAATGGAACCATTTCAAGATAAAATTCATTCTTTCTTCAATAAATACATTTATGGTATGTATGTTACGGCCAGCTAGTGACATATGTACTGATCTCTTCACCTACCTCCCTTGGTAGAAAGGAGGTGTAGAAACTTGCCGATTATCTTTATGGTTATGCTGAGGCTCTTGTCACCTTTCTTGGGAATCATTATAATCAAGCCTTCTTTCTGTTTCGCGGCATTCAACCAGTATTCCACACGTCTGTTATTACTAGTGTTAGAGCTCTTATATTGTTCGTATATTCTTCGTTCATTATCTTGTTAATCTTGATTTTAGCAATAACACCCCATACTTATCGCTTAGCTGAACTTCCCGCCCCATTGATGGATTGGTGTTATAAATTTAGTTATTAGCGCCAGTTGTTAAATTGAAGATTTGTGTATCGTTGGTGATGTTGTTACCAAAATATTCCTTGCATCACTTGACCAGATGCATTTCGTAATTTTTTCCAAGATTTATCACTGATCCAGGGTTTGCGTCTAAATTCTTGGTACCCGAGTGTGTTGGTGTCGCTCTAAATTGATGGCTGCATCTGCTTTGGTTTGCAGGCTGAGCTTGAGTGTTTCACATAATGTATTTCTTGTGTTGGCATCTTTTAATAATCTGTCAGTGTTAACTTTTTCCGATTTGTCTTGATTCGTTTTACAACAACGCTTAATTTTGGATTGTGGACGTTACCAGTTTGGTGATCTCTGTGACTTTCCGACTCATTGCCAGCTGACATCTTGTAATGACGTGAAACATTTTTTGTTGATCATTACGTGATTTATTTGAGTCGTTGGTAGGCCATCAGGTGATATTTTTTGGGTGGACCCATTGATGGTGTCTATAATGCTTGTTTACTCCTTGATGGTTATCAGATCGGTGTTATATCTATTCCAATTTTAGAATTGAAATCTCCTTGTATTATATTGATCACATGTGTTTGTCCCTTGTCTGAATGTTCTGGTTGTGTTTCGTATTTTTAAATGGAATCTTATTACGATTCTACGATTCTTCTGCTATTAACTGGTTTCTATTCAACTAGTGTCTTCTTTGCCTTAGCGGTTGTTAATATGTTGTCGCCTTATTCGTCGCGTCTAGTTTTATCTTTTTCTCCATTGTGCCAGCTTTGATGCTTTTATTAGAGATCTGCTGTTTCAGCGTCCGATTCGTTTTCGTGTAAGATAGCATCCGAAGAACCCTGGCCAGCTTCCTGGCTTCTGAGTGAGGTATACTATGGATATCGCTTGCATTAAAAAATCCCCATCTGTATTCTTGTTCAAGACGAGACAAGAATTTTACTCTGGAAAAACCACATAGAACAATCGGTTGTGCATGAACTCGTCGCGATCGCCATATCTGTACGCTACATTTTTGCTTAATTTGGGTCGAAACACATTCGAAAACAGTAAACTCAATCCTAAAACTCATTTATCCTAAAAGTTTTGTAGTTACCCTAACTACGTTGCTCAGAAAAGGAACGTTAAAAGAGAAATGAGTATTCGTTTCCAAAATGTTCATAACATACGGCACATTTGAATACAGAACAAAATCTTAGAAGATTCTCCCATTTTTCGGATTTCTACAAATCTGATATAAAAGTTACTGTAACTATCGGTGAACGCTAAAGAATGCTAACTATTTGTAATATAAATTATTTTATTAAACGAATGAAAATGAAATCGCTTATGGTTGTACCAATATCGAAGACATCAATTGACCAAGATATTTCAATCTCACTTGCTTGTTTTATAATAACTAATTGAATTGTAACTTCTAAAATATAGGACAATTTAAACTGGAAAACTATATACGACTTCCTACTTACTTCCTTCCTCCAACGCTGCTCACTATCGACTGGTTTAGAAAATTGCCAACAGTAAAAAACAATTCTCAAATTAATTTCATTCAAATAAAGGTCGCTGTTAGACTGGCTTTAGAGGGTTTTCATTTGCACATTCACACCGCCAAATTTTGAAATTCAATTTTACTGTATTATTTTACTTAACATAAATTATTATTAAACTCATCGCCAAAATAAATAAAAGCATATTATAATTTATTTACTTGTATTGATTTCTTTTCATTTTATTGATTATCAATAAAGTACAATGTAAAATATAATTAAAATTCTTATCAACTAAATTTTCTTTATACTTATGTTTTGTTTATTAATATTTTTTTTGCTGTAGGAATATACGATTTTTTTAAATTAATTTTATTTATTTTTAAATTACATTAAATTAAATTAATAATATAAATTAAATTAAATTAAGTTAAATTAATATAAACTTTGGTCTGGCAATTATATTTTAACAAAAAATTATTTTGTGTCGGTTTTTTGTGTGTCTTTCATTCATATTACAATAATTATAATTATAAATTTTACGTTTCATTTAATTTTTAATGTATTTTTATATGAATTGAGGTAGTTTCACATGTTTTAACATTTTTAAGACTACCAAAATTATATAAGTTCGCGCGAAGACATAAAATACTTAGCCTTTTAGTAATTTACGAACAAAAAAATTTCAATATTAAAAAAATGGAATTTCGATTTTCCGGCAGAATTTTTTTAGTATTTGGCATAACGACTAAGCAGCTGGACACAGACAAATTATGTTTCTCATATTAATTATAATTATGAAACGTAACATTACAATATAATTTAAATTAATTTAATTTTTTTTTTTTTGTTATTGATATAAATAAGTTCTTTATTTTATTAATATTAAATTATTATATAAAAACTACAAATATTACGACTTAGTTAATATTAATTACTATTTATGTTTGTTGTTCTTTCTTTATTAATAATTTAATTTTAATGTATTTACCTTTATTTAAATATTTCTTTGTTGCAAAATTGATAAGGTAAACCGTTTACAATTTTTTATTATACATTATAATATTAATTTTATTTTATTTTTTATATTTATTTTTATACACAGTTTTTGTTGTTGGTATTATTCTATTATTAAATTTGTTTTTGTTTACAAATCTTTTAAACAAAAAGGAATATTTTCATTATTTATAGATGGTAGGTAGATATAAATTTAAATTATTCCATTGTTGAAGCTGTGACTGGTGATTTAAATGAAATATTTTAAAAATTGAAATATGCAGATCGGTGAGATTCATAACAATGGGCAAAATCAGATAAAAATTCGAATTAGTAGGGAATACTTGGTTACACAAACAGTCCATTTTTTAACGCCTACATAATTGACAATTCTAACCTAATCTAAAATCAATTTTTCAATAGCATAATCTAATTAAGTATTTTACCCAAGACATGATTGAAACCGTTTCATTTATACCAAAAACATGTAATTTTGATTAATTCTACACCTTTGACTAGCACCGTCGAGCCCTTTTACGATATCACAGCATACGTAATTTGTTTTGCTTACCAATTTTCGAAACGGATCGATACCAAAGATGGCCAACTGAACTTATATCTAAAGTTACGAAATTTCACTCCTTATATTCATTTGTTCAAACGTTAGGTAGCCAAAAAATAATGTAGACTAGGAGAGTGGATTAAAATAGAACGACAAAGTACACCAGAATGCCATAGAGGATGTCATAGAGGATTTTCGAAAGCTTTTGCTTTTGAAGCTAAACGTAACGCGTATGTATTTAAGAAAAATAATACCTTCGGTGTGTTGTAGTGAAAAGAGCTATTACCCTCAGTGATAGTTTTAAAAAGAAATTTTAGAATAAGAAATTTTTTTATACTCAGCAAAAAATCGGAATTATTTATATAATTATTACTACGCTATTATCGCAAACCCAAATAGATCAGCTCAACTTAATATTAGAATCATTAATTGTTGGAAAATAAACTGGCATGTTAATTGGGGCATCTTCCTGTTAAGCCCAACACTATTTCAAAATGTTTAAGATCCTTGTGTGTTATTGTTGCAGTAAATTTATCGCTAATTTATGAATAGACTTGCTCAGCCATTAATGCGTGTGACGACTGTTTAGATCTAATATTTATTTATACATCAAAAACTCCCTAATGAATATATTTTTATAAATTTGTGTATGTGAACTATTTTGCTAAGTGAAGAAGGTGTATCTAGTATACTATAATTAGTCACAAAAATAAACCGAAAGCATTCGAAAGAATCGAACCTAGCACTATGGAAATTCGCAAGTTGGAATGGGTTGATTATGGTACGGCAAGCCATTTCCGATTATGGTGGTGAAATTGCGTACCAATGTATTGAACATTATATTCGGGAAAATAAATTTCTAACACTTATTTCAACTTTATGAATATATTTGGTTTAAAAAACATATTTCAATAAATTACAAACATTTAAAATTTACGAGATTTGATAAGATTTGAAATATACCAGCGGTACTCAAATTCTTAATTATTCCCACTCAATTAGAATTAATCAAATTACCGACACAGAAAACACAAAAACAATAGTTTAGTAAATCAATAGACGACTCAACAATTTTTTAACTTTTGTTTTATTTTTAAATAAAAATGATTGAAAACTGTGTTTTGGATATATATTGTCCACGTCATTTCTGCTATTCGTTTTCAATCTTAGGTGATCGTCTTGTAAAAATTTGTAATGTTTGTTCGCTTCACGGAATTTATTGAAATGATATTACTTTACTATTTAAATAATTGCGTTATTATTTAGAGAACATAGCTAATTAATTGAATAGGATATTCGAAAAAGATTTTTTTTTAAATAATCCAACTAATTTTAGTACTGTAACCAGTTCTACGTTGATGCCGTGCAAATTAATGCAAATATACCAAATATGACCTTTGTAGAGTGGGAAAACTATTTGAAACGCCTTGATCAAATTTTCTTTCAACAAAAACAAGTGTCCACCATATTTGGAAGTTTCAGGATTAAAGTTCATTTGAATGTTTACCTTCAAATACAACTACGTTTAATCGACCCGCACCAAGGCATTCTTCAGAACTTTGAGATACACATTTGAAGGCACGTACTGGAATAATGGAATTATGACCGAATATGACACAATCAACAACTTGGATAAAATAATAATCGATATAACACGATCAATATTGGGTTATTCCAAATAACAAAATTTAACGCGCCCAGTACCAATATTTAATTAAGTAACAATCAGTTTTAGATTCATTACAAGTCGCACAATTCCAATTATAGGACCAACAAAGATGCCAATAAAATGAAATCTTGATGTTATATTTTATAACAAACAAAATAGTTGGTCCGTTGCGGTTCGTTATTAACAATTAACAAATTCGACTAAATAAGTGTTTCCGTACAATATTTATACTGTTAGGTACATCAAAATTAATTGTGTGCCTCTAGTTTGAAAAACAGCGGTGAAATTTCCAACTCCCGGAGTCAAGTCCCGACTTTCGAATAAAATCCGTTTTAATATAATTTTATGAATTTTATATTAGGACCGGAGAATTTAATTTCCGTTGTAGCTATTTTTTGTTGGTTTTGTAAGAAATTCACTATCATCGGACAAAACTTCGTTTTACGCATCGCTCAGAAGGACAAATGACCGTCCAATAATGAATAGAAGTTGATTCTGATTGGGAGAGAGTAGTGTCTCAAAATAACCTAGACAAAAAAGGTTAAGTTATACGGAAAAATCATGACTAAATGATATTTTTAATTTTTCGGAAAATTATTCGATTACAAGGGGAATCTAAATTTCGGGAACCAAAATCCCTAATTTCAAAATGATGTCGAATTAAAAAGAGTGACAATTCAAAAATCAATTTCTTGGTAAGTCGAAGTGCAGTTTTTGAAAACCCTATTTTCTTTCGTTCCTGGTTTTGCAGTTTAAATCCATTACAAATTATAGTCAAACTAGGCTGTAAGGTGTAAGGAAGTAGGATCTAATTGGTGTTCTATTAAAATTATTTTAGATATGATTGTCGATTAAACTCGACTATTTCTTAACCCACTGTGGGCAAAATTCAGTTCTAAAATATGGTTATGCAGAATGTATCTTGGCTAGAAATAGCCATCGATTAAGTAGTCTAACCATAATTATTCAATGTGATAGAGATGTGGAACTAATTTATGGATGTGGAATATGGCAATATTGAGAGGCAATTCAACCATTTAAGGCCAAGCTCCATCGAGCCCTCAAAGCTTCATGGAAAGTTTCAATGATAACCTCCCAAGAGTTCTGAAGTCCTTGATGTATCCGGTATAATCAACTAACTGGAAGTTGTTGGATTTGAACAGGAAATCTACCTAAGGCGAGAAATCTCGAAGCACCATTTATTTCATCAGTCAAGAGTCGTCACCGATTTCCTTCCTATCTGCTTCGATAACTAGCAGTCCCAGGCTATCCGATCGAACCTTCTTAACCCTGTATTTAATTTGTGTTTTAATTTTAAGTTATAAAATTTTGATTCTAGCACCACAGCTTATATTGTTGTTTATACATGGTTCTTAAATAAGAACTACATCTTCTCTCAGAAGGAGATCTGCCGAGGAAGCTTTGGTGTGATGTAGGTTAATTTGAATTATTTGAAATATGTGTACCGTTTAATTCACGCACCTCCGCGCAATGTTGGACCTACTGAAACCATTATTTTCCTAAATCACATTCAATACAAGTTTGAAATCCCATTTTCATAATGCAAACCAATTTTATCCCAGAGAAAAGTATAAAAGTTTCGTTCAAATTGGCCGATCTCGAGAACCTCATTCGTAATTTATATTAGAATTCGATTTTGTTTCCAGTATATTCAGTTCCGTTCCAGTTCTATTTCAATTGGTCAAATTCTAGAACTAAGCATGGCTAAGAGTAGTTTAAGAACGGTTCAGAAACAGTTTGGCCAAACGAATCATTTAACTGAACCGGGTTCGAAATGGTTTATTTAAATTTAAATCGGTAATTTTCAAATCCGCATTCGAAACTCATATTGGAAACGGGATATAAATAAATTCACGTTCCGTGAAAATATGAAAATAAATAGTTTTTTCATTGGCAATCGAATAAGTTTGAATTTTCCATAAGAAATTTTGATTTTCCGTAGCGGTTTTTAAAATTACGTTCGAGCAATCTAAGCTACTAGATGGCAAATGAAAAAACTTTCAGTTTTCCATATTTCATGAAACGCGAGTTTACTTCTTGGACTTGGGAAGTTGGGGAACGGTCTTTCAAATTTGCATTTTCTAGAACACACCTGGAACTGATATGGGAATTCGATCTTCATTGTACTCATATTGAGTTTCATCCCATTCTACTATAAATTTAGCGAAATCAATTAACTTGAAATATAGGATTTATGGTTGCAATATTTTGATTTCCAGGATTTCAAGCGTTTCCTAAAATCATGTTAGACGTTCTTAGGAATTATACTGTATATATGTAAAAATATACAGCCTAATTCCCATGGTCGTGTCACTTCATGTGAACAGATTCGACTATGGGAATAAGAATCAAATAAAAAGACGTGATACGACTATTGGAATTGTGGTTATAAATAATTTTAATATTTTGAGAGCTGAATGAGTTCAATTAATGACATCTTTGCTGTCGGAACCAAATAAGATTATGTTTCGAGAAATTAAAAATAACTTTTAATTGATTTTTTAGTAAGTTTGAATGCCCTGAAGATAATTGTGAATAACAATTGAAACGTTGGCACCGTAACAGTGTATTTTATTGTAGGCTTGAGTTTCAGATAAAATATTGGAATATAAAAATTTAAAAAGCCTAATAACCATAATTATAGAAATTAATACTCTTTTGTTTGAATGTAATGCATACCTTCACTCACGGGCTACAAAATAAGACTGGGAATATTTTCTCCGCGAATTTTGCTATGAAAAATTATTCCTAATTAACAAATATTTACATCAAAATTTTTTCCTCGTAATAAATTCTTCCTCGTATTCCCTATTTCCAGGGAATTATTACCAAAATAGGGCCTACTAAGAAATATTTCGAATTCGATGTTTCTCGATATCAGAAACATCTGCTCTATTATGAAGCCATCGAAAAAAATCACACTTTTATAAAAGTAAAGAAAACGAAGCGAATTTTTTCGAAAACACATGTAAAAATTTCCCTGCTTTTTAATGTCGAAGTGCATAAACAATTGTAAAAAATATATTTTAAATTAGGTATGCTTAATCTTATAATATCTTCAAATTATGATTAAATATAATTAATTGATGTTTATAATTCAAAAAAACGTTTCCAAAGTTTGCGTCATCAAAAACGTTTACGTTATAAGTTTTATCGTAATTATTTGAAACTTTTACGGAATAGAAAAAATTCGAAAACCATCAAATCGAGAAAAATTGAAATTCAACTTTAGCCTTTTCCTTAAATTTAGGGTTTCAACTATGAAACTAAAATACAAAACGAAATCAAATTTTACGAAAATGCTATATTAAAATCAGCTAGGAAATTTTAAATTTTCCCTGGTAATAGGAAATTGGAAAAATATTTTCGTAGCATTTCTGTCTAAATAGTATTTTTCTGGCCTACTGATGAAATTAGCTTGATACATACATTCTAAACAAAAATAAGTGGGAAACATTTGATCCTCAAAATTTTTATAGGGTAAAATAATTCCAAATTTATTTTTGTAACAAAAATATTTACACCAAACTAATTCTATCAGTAGGACAGAAAAATACGATTAAACTAAAATGTTATATGAATAATTTTCTCAATTTCCTATTCCCAAGTAAAGTCTGAATAACGCCACGTACAAAAATTGAATACACTTTTCTAAAAACCAAGCCTTATTCTACTTCAACGAAGGCACGCATATTGTATGTTTTCGGTAGACACGGTTCTTAACAGACACTGTTTGGAAGTTACCAAATGTTAATTACATTTAAATTAAAATAACTTCGTAGTTAATTTAAAAAAAAAACCAAAGACATCACCTAAAAAGTCCAATATATAAAATAATTCCCGTCTAATAGTAATTCTCTCTCTCTGACAATGAAGTACAGGTTCGAGATCTTCAAAATGAATAATTTGAATTTTAAATCTGACACCATTTTGTATTTTAAGATTTAAAAATTTCTCCTGGGCTTTGACAAGGCCGAACATTTTCGATTTATTAATGCCCTAATCAAACATAAATGAAAAAAAAAGATAGTTAGTCTTACGAAATAATTTTAAATAATTGGAGTGAGTTATTTGTAGATGTTTACAAAGTTGGTAATTATCGAATTTTACAATGGACAAGATGGCAAAATCGACTCTATCTACTGGAAACTCTTAGTTATATTACCGTCAAATTAACTTATTTACAAACTGATTAGAGAATAAGTTTCTTTCATCTACTTTAACCTTGGGAACATTTCTACTAAAAGACACCAACATAAAATATTGCATTCAGACCCCTGAACCCGGGGATCTACTATATAACCCTTAAAACTAGGACTAGCCCTATGCTAATTTATTTTTATCATGAAAGTTGTGTTTTACAAGGAAGTAGTTAATGTTAGATAAATGTTTATTGAATCCAACTTCTACGTACAAAATAAGCTTAATTAAGACTTGTTTTCTCTGATCCTAGAACAAAAATATCTTAATATACTCTAGTGCTCGGAAGTTTGGCATCATCCAGCGCAATTGACTGAATAGCTAGAAAAAACACGTATTGCAGTGGCACAATAATTATCGGCGACATGATGACGCATAGTAGATGCTGCTTAATTAATAATAAAAGTGGCTTCGTGTGGGGAACATTATTATCACATAAAGGACGCAAAATATTTCTAAGGAATAAAGGTATTTTATCGGGTGATAAATGAATAGCCAAAGGATTCATTTAATACATTTATAACTCACAAGCACAGATCATTTATTTTCAAAACTTCTCGAAAATCGAAGAAGATATTATAAATGTGTCTTGACCGCCACCGTTTCCTATATTTTACATTGTGTCAAGGTTCGTTTGCAATTAGAATTCTGAAAATCTGATTTCTGGGCGCTTGAAAATTTAGAACACCTTGTGTTTTGTCTTTTTTCTTTTACAATGAAAATCGCGTTTCCTCACGTTAGTTTTCAAAGCTCTCGTAAAATACGGCTCTTGAATCACAGTTTTAACTATATTTGAATAACGATCTATTTAAATGTTTTAGATACAAATAATAGCTTACATGACATAGTAAGTATGCAAGTACGTTTTGTTTCTCAACTTGACGAAACTTTTAAATCAATTACTAAGAGTTTGAGCTAAGCTTCAGTGGATACGATATAATTACAAAACTGACAACTGAAGAAATCGTGATTTAATGATAGTTTTATTGCACTTTTTAACCCTCAGAGGGTAACAATTTATGACAAATATGTATATTTTAAAACTGTAAGTACGTTGGTTTTCAAGCCAAACGGACAATCCTCAAAACCTTTAAAATGACACCACAGTTCACTTTGTCGTTTTATTTTAGAGAACTCTACATTCCCCACCCTATACTAATATAAAAAAAACGTACTCACAACATTAGTATTAAATGGAAACAATTATTATATTATATCGAAATTTATAATTTTCTTTCCTAGAACATAAAAAATATTTAGATTACTAAAATATGTTTATCCATTTATATAGAAGACCTATTAAAAGATAAAAATACATATTTTATTCTCATATCATTAAGATTAGAAATGCATTTGCATTTGACATTGATTTCTGTCTAGTATGAATACTCAGTTTTGGTTAGATTTAAAATAAATAAAATTCAATAAAAATGATTTAGAAAAAGTTCTGCCTTAGTTATTTATCTTTTGTGTATACACATATTACATAGAGAGAAAAAAAGATTAATGTCTAGTAGAACGTTTTTTTATCACAGAATATTTTGCTTTTTAATTATTTTTTATTTTTTATATCAATTATATTTTATTTATCTTTGCAAATACCAAAAATATTTAAAGAAGTAAATAGAACAATATAATTTTATTGTGACATTTATTTTACGTTTTTTTTACAATGAAACCATTTTTCCTAATATTTTCTTATCATTTTTATTTTATGTGAAATTAAAATAATTCTAAAAAATAAATAAAATTTATCCAACAGAATTATTAAAATTCCATTCTAAATTTTCAATATGAAATTTAATTTGTGATTAAATAATATTTATTCATTGATCTCAATCAAATGCAAAAACATTTCATCAACATTTCCGTTTTTCCCAGTTTAATTCAATTTATTTATTTTTTATATAATTTGAAAAACGAACTAAATCAAAATTAAATATTTAAAGGAATGTAATTAAATCAATTAAAAATGTTACAAATTGCTCTCCTATTGTGCTTAATGCTGATTTTTTTATTTTGATTGTTTAATATTGATTGTTGAATACTTTGTCACGTTATTAAGTACAATGTTTATTATTTTATATGCATTGGTTATTTTGTTTATAATAATTATTATTTTCAGGAACTAATATTTTTTTAAATTAATTTATTTATTTAAATATGTATATATTTACTTTTTTTTAAACAAAAAACACAAACTTTTTAATAAAAAAAATCATTTAAAAAATATAAATTGGTTGAAAACATTAATAAATAAATTAAATGAAACCGTAATTCTTTAAATTCTAATCTTGCACTTCTCGATAAGGTACTTCAGAAGTAACTGTAAAACTTTCAAAATAATGATTTAAAAACTCAAATGTTGGACGTTTCTCGGGTATCGCGTCCCAGCATTGCAACATTATGTGATATATGTCATCGGGTAAATGATGATTTGTTGATTTTGGCATTCGGTAACCATGTTCTAATTGTTCGATAACTTCTCGCCCGTGCATACCCGGATATGGCACTTGGCCGTACGTGAATAGTTCCATCAGTAAAATACCATATGACCAGACATCAGATTTTATTGAAAATTTACCATAGACAATAGCTTCAGGTGCCGTCCATTTCACAGGGAACCGGGACCCTTGTTTCGGACAATATTCGTCGTCGGCTATTACACGTGCTAAACCAAAATCACATATTTTTGCTATGTTATTTTCTCCTATTAATACATTTCGTGCCGCTAAATCTCTATGTATTAATTGTTTTGATTCTAAATATTCCATTCCACTGGCCACCTGGGCCGCTATATATATTAGATCTTCGAATTGCAAAAATTTACCGTCACCCTCCCGTAAATAATCCAGCAAACTACCTTTTGACATATATTCCTGTATTATATAAATAGGTTCCTCTTGTGAACAAACTGCGTACAACGCAACCAAACGATTGTGTCGAAATTTTTTCATAATTCCGGCTTCTTGTAAGAATGCAGCCGTTGACATTGTACCCTCGCGCAATGTTTTTACTGCTACATCGATACTATTACGCCATTTACCATAGTAAACTTCACCAAAATTACCTCGTCCTAATTTTCGTATTAGTTGTATTTCAGATCTTGGTATTTCCCATTTATCACGTAATTCGGGGCCTAAATCCCACATTTGTGGTTGGGGCTTAGGACATGGCCGTGATAATACATGACATAATCCTAGAGCGTTTTCTGAAATAATAAAATTAAAAAATTATAATAAAGTTTAATTAAATTTATTTAAGGTATTTTTTTTCTTAATGTTTATTAACTCTGAGTCCACTTTCCCTGTTGTGACATGCCCAGTTACAATTGATGACATTGAGGCAAACGTGCAATATAATAATACATTTCTAAGCCGCATCATAAGTTGCAGATTGTAGTTCTAAAATATTTATTATAGGAATGACGGTTTGGTGTTAAAACTGGGACCACACGGAAATTTTAAACGGAAAAACAGCAACAATTATACCCTTTTTATTCTGATGTTTTAAAAAACATTACAAATTCGTCGATTTATAATAATCGACGAATGAATTTGAATGTTTTAGCTTGCTATTTGTATTTTTTGTAAAACAAAACAAAATCACTAAAATTGTTGTTGTTTCTTATATAAAACTTTACTGCCGTCAAAAATATCCCTTCGGTGTGCATCATTCCGCCCCTAATGGAGTAACGATTTGATATATTTCGTATTTTAATTCGGAGTGAATATAATATATCTTCATTTCCGATCCTATTAAAAGTCATCTAGTCAGGAAAATGGAAAGAAATCATTGCTCGTTCACATTTGTCATGGAATATGTCTAATTTATGGAATTTAAAATATTCGATTAGTCGATTTACAATATCGACTCATTCCAATATTGAATGGACATTACGAATTTAGAAACTATTATGATATATTTTGATCGGCTCCAAGAGTACTAGTCAAAAACATTTCAGTCAAATACTGTAAGGTATTTTCGGTTAAAAGTTAGAAGTTAGGACTGCAAATTAGTTTTATATCGAAGAAAAATATTGTATACGTATTCGGAAATTTCAACATTTAGATAAAATTTTGCATGCCGGACAAATTAGTTTTAGATTGGAACACTACTTGGAAAGTACTTCATTCCAAAAAACAACCCACGCATATTTTATGAGAATTTTCCTTTGTTTCGTTACTCTTTACAACATTAATCACTCTATGGGTGGATATGCATCCACTTAGTTAAACCTCATATACCGGATCTGATTTTTATAATCTGGTTGTTAGACCTTCTTGCTCGGTACGATTTAGTTCTTAGCTTAATGATCTTATAATTGCATGGTATAACATAGATGTTCTTTCTGCTACGTTTTATTCATTTTAGGGATAAACGCGCCACATGTGGTATGCGCAGAGAAACCGTGAACTAGAGAGACTTGTTTATTTTCTGTCATTAAGGCTGTTTTCCAAACACCGACTTATTTGAGGACACCGACTTATTCAAATAAGTCCCCTTCCGAGGGGAATCTTTCTGTGTAGACGTACTTATTTGAATAAGTACGTCTACATAGAAATGTCTCCAAAAATGTGTTTTGACTAAATGTAATACATATAGTTTGTATGTTCAAATCTAGTGGCAACGACCAACATGTCAAGATTTTTTTTTCTTCCATGTAATAGAAATTGCGATTTGTTTTTTGTTATTACGACTTATTCAAGATGGCGTTAAATAAGTCAATAAGTCTGTAATAAGTCGGTGTTTGGGAAACATCCTAAGTAGTTCGTTAAGCATCATTTTTCGTCAAAAATATTAATCACCTACATTTCCTTGTCAAGAGCTTGCATTTTTCCTAAATTTACCGTTATCTAATATTAGCATCTCGTAATGCTGGCTATAAGAAGGTCGAAGACTGAATTGATATGATTTAGTAACTAAGGTTACAGTTTATGGAATAAGGTGTCATTTGTTTAGGTGTCGGAATTTCGAAACCGCTCACTATGACACATTTCAAAACAGGGTGTAACAAAATAGGACATCACAAACAGTACATAGTACACTAAGTACATGGTACGAAACAGAATCGATTAAAACAGAACAGATTGTTAGTATATTGTCAAGTAGATTTGCCGTCAGTTAAAATAATAATAAAATAATTTTGATTGAAGATTGATTTTAAGTTAAAATAGAATTTTCCTTTACTTAAACGGTTGCAGAAACTATTTCAGTATAAATCTAGTCCTTTAGTGTGATTTTCTGTTCTAGTATATCTGGTTGTGAAATGTGCGGTTATGTTTGGAACCCTCGGAGTTTGTAGGCCTTATTAAAGTGCAACATAATGAATCCAGTGAGAGTACCGTATTATTGAAACACAATAGCTGTATTATTTCTAGCCACTTGATCTGATCCAGTTCAAATTTATCGCGCGATCTTTTGGTTACAATAACGTGAACTGAACCAAATAAATACAAAACCCTCATAGTCACTTAGTAAAATTTATCTACAATAGATACAAAACAAATTCTGGATCAATTTTTCCAAATAAAATTCAAACTTGTCTTTCTTTATCTTCTCAGCCCACTTACAGTCGTTTAAGTATGACACACCCGTGACACAGGTTCCAAAAACGTCGCAGGTGAGAAAAATAATAAAAAAATGTCACTCAGAGTCATTTGAAATTTTAGTGTGATTCGAAATTCGTAAATGCTGTACTTTGTTGGACGCTAAATCCTATTGAAAACCAATTATGGATATGATTTGATGAGTTTGAACGCCTGAATTCTGTTTTGTCTTTACACGGAAATTCATGGCAAAGACTTATACCATGCTCTAAGTTTGCTCTATCCAGTTTGAAGTAAGCCCACCCACTTTAACAATATTTTATTCGTATTCCTAATCTAGTAATATTTAAAAAAATTGAATTATAAATTGTAAAAGGCAATCAACTGCAATTTTTTACCTAACAAGCTTCTTGTTGGGTTGTAGTTCTTATCAAAAAGAGCTTTATTTAATCATACAATTTATATAGACAATTTTATGACTAAAACTCCTTTCGTTTTTTAACTTGAATGCTTTTGCCTGGTATTGCTCAAGCCATTTGTTCAAAGATTTTTCAATAATAAAAAGGTTCCGGGAGTACAACTCGAAAACATTTGAGTCAAAAATCGAAAAGAATTTCGACCAGAAAGAAGAAGATATTCCAATTAAATTTGTTTTAGAGTAAAACGACTTTCTAAATGGCTCTTCAATAAAACAAGGCAACTAACTAAGTCATAACTTTCTTGACTAGGATTCGTTTTGGATTTTTGACATAAATAGGGACATTTCAGACAAAACTGACATAAAAGAGTTTACCACAGGAATAAAATACCAAATTTATAGAAATTTGTTCTAATTAAAAATTTACGTCGAACCGCTTCGCAACGGTGAATCGCAACCTTATTGAATCTAGATTAGCCATCATTCAAAATCATTATTTGACTAACTTAATTCTGATTTTTCACAATTTGGTTATTTTTTTAAATTATTCAATCTTAGTAAAGCTATGGAAAAAATCATCATGATGATAATTACGTGTGATTTTTTACTAATTAAAACGCAAGCAAAACATGAAATTGTTTTAAAATTACAACAGCTTTGTGAAAACTGTAAAAACGAAAACGAATTGGAAGAAATCCTGTGGTTCACATTAAAAAACTAAATGTCAATCTGAACGTGAGACCTTCATCAGTGTATCGCATACTCATCAAGGAGGCTCAGAAGCAAGAAAAAATCGCAAAATTTAAGATGTTACTTTCTTGGCACGATCAAGATGAAATTTTATTATCAAAAGATGTTTTTACTACAAAACCCTCACAAACAGAATGATTGTGTATGATCAGTATCATTGAGAAGCATTCCACGGAACACATTAACCATACAAAGGTTTCAAAATGTTTCAGCTGTGATGGTTTTGAGGAGCACTTTCAGAACAATGAAAGTTCTCGCCGCGCTTTATCGAGAGGTGTCAAAATCAGCACCGATTATTACACTGAAAATTTTCTTAAAAATCATTTTATTCCCCATGTCCTAAATTAACCTACTCTTTATACTATCGATAAAATGGTATGTACCTCCTTTGCTAAACCCTTTGCATTCTTCTATTACCATGTTTCCATGTACCGAGTTAAAATAGGTTTAGGTTTCGTTGAGTTGACAATTTGTTGGTGTTAACTCGTACCGTTTCCATGAAACCGAGCTATGTTAATATTTATTTCGATAGTTTACACATTTTCAAGGTTAGTTTACAATGCGCGTCATTTTAAAATACACGTAAGAAACGTTGACGGATAGAACCTAACCCAACCTTAATAGTTTCGTTCAGTTAAAACAGATTTAATGAAACTCAACCTCAATCTGTGTTTCCATGTACGTAAACCTGAGTTAACCTAGGTTAACTCTGTCATGAAAACATGGTATATGAGAATATATGTTGGTGTAAAATTAGCGATACAAAAAATTTGAATTTGTGTTTAGTAAACAAAATATGGGATGAATTACCACAAAATGTCGTGTACGCCGCGTTTAAATTTTTTTTTAGGAAGAAAGTTATCAAGTATAGTGGAGAAAGATTTGAATTGATGAATTAAATTTAAAAAATTTGAAGTATTTTGAATAATATAATAAATTGTTTATGAAATATTTAGGATTTTGTTGTTTTATTCAACTTTTTCGATCGGACAGTTAAGGTTGAATTACATATGCGACGTGTGACCTGTGACAAGTGGAAACGTAACACTTTCTTGACAACAACTACATTTGAGACTAGTCTCGCCACGTACACATTATAAAATGTAAACCCAACAAAAAAAATTTATCGTGAAGGCATTGCTCACTTTGGATTTTTCAAGATCGATATATTCTTTGAAGGTTTCGAAACACAATCGTATTATGTTCAATAACGTGCAAATGGAAAATCAAACACATCTTGAAAATTGTTACTGTGAACGTGTTTGCTAGAAACAGAAGCTCAATGAAAGTGCCTGGTTGTTGATCGAGAAAACCTTCTAAAAGTATTCAACCTCTCCTTAAAACATCACATTTCATCAGTCTTATCTAAAATTGACAACAGGAAGACTCCTAGTTTTACTTGCCTTATATTTTACGAGTGAGGTATCTTTTACAATGAAAGCATATTCGTCTGCTCATGCCATTCCTTAATTTCTTAGCTGATCATTGCAGTATTTAGATAGCTATGTTCTACAGATTTTTTTATAAAGTAAATATGGATATTTCACTTTGACATACCTCTTAACAAACTTTTACATCGCTAAGGGCTCATACCTCTTTCAAACAGTATATAATATCATTTTGCGTCGCTTAATACTCGTACTTAGGCATGACAATAAACCAAATAAAATTTGTTTATTGAACATTTGAGGTGGCTATTGATGACCGAACCCTCTAAATGAAAAGTTTTACATATAACAAATTTGAAAACTTTTCGTTCTTGAATCCGTCAAAACTTGTTCAAAGGTTCCTTTAAGAAGGAAAAATGTACAAATTTATTATACAACACACTTGTTGAATGGGCACAAAAAATTAAAATTAATGGTTTTACATGTAAATTGCACCACAACTGAAATTGTTACTGCAACTGTGAATTGTTATTTTTTTCGGTTAACCTTGTAAATTGTAACTTGACACTCACTGAAGAGAGGAACGTAAAATAAATTTATAATTCCATCTGGCCAATGACAAACTAGAAAATGTTTGGGCCCACAAAGTCTTACGAGTCTGATCAATCAAACCACCATGAGTTTGATTTGAATTTACGCGAAACGTACTCGGATCTAAACAAAAAGTTTTGAAAGTGAAGGTTTGGTGGCGTTTGGTTTTGAATGCGTATGACTTAAATTTGGTCAAATTGTATACAAAGAGTATGACGATTATGATAAAAATTGCGTAAAGTGCCAGTCGGCGGAAAAAAACCCTAAATTCATCCCAATGTTAGAAAAGTTAAAATATTTTCACCCAAAACGCGTTTCTTCAACCTAACATAAATATGAAGATATAAAACGAAAATTATAATTTTTTCTTTGAAATTCCTTGAGAAGATTATAAATCCCTAAAGGTATAAACAGAACCAGAGATACAGCGACAACTGAAATGACCTTTTAAAATGGTTCGTTCTGACCGACACCAATAAACTAAACATATGCATACGATTAAAATTAACATTTGGTACATTTAAAAAAAATGCACATTTTTTTATTTGAATTTAGGTAAATTATTTTATAGATACACCTCCATTAAATGTTTAACTATGACCAAAAAAATGTGTTGCATTATATAATTTGGTGCTTCCGGTTTAATTTAATAAAACATTGCGATAGTAAATTGTATGATCCATGACGGTAAATGGGGGAGAAAATTAATGGGATATTCACTGTATTTAATGGGACTCGATCATTACAAATTTTACATTGAAAAATAAATTTAATTTTGGTAATTTTTATTTGAATAGTGTTTAGAGCTTAGATATTTTTGTTGTTTCATGAAACAAGATAAATTGGGTCAGATAAAGCGCCGAGAAAGCCATACTGTAAAAAATTTAATTTAAGATAAAATTTAAGTACCTATGTACCTAATTTATGAATATGAAATCAATTAATAGGAATTGTGTTTATTTCTAACACTCTTCCAATATCAAAACATGCCAGAAAAAATCTGGAATTTCTAATTTTAAATTTAAATAAAATTGCTCAGAACTATTATCGCTATCGACATGCACAAACTAGCCATTCATTGGATATTCCAATGAAATTGCATACAAATTAGCAAATTTCCAGGTACGATTGGAAATAAAAATAGTCTGTAGTGTCTGTCATTTTTAGTATTTTAAAACAAAACATTACTGAAAAAGGAAATTGAACACAGAATTATTCGATGATTATGATATAAACAATAATCTTAAGTAAATAAATATATTTTAAATTTTGTTTAAATACTTACTACTATAAGCCATAACAAGAGCTTGTAAGGACGGGAAGGTTTGATTTGTTGCAATATAATATCCACCGTTATCCATTGGTTTTATTTTATAGTGTTTCACATGATACCCTCGAGATTCTTCCCAATCTTTAAGCGATAACGAAAAACCTTTTGGATTATGTTCAGATGGCCTTACTAAAAATGTTCCTCGAGGATTTTCTTCCGCTAAAAGTAATTTGTCTGCTTCTTTTCGAGATACATTTTCAAAGAACCAGCTATATAGAAAATATTGTATTTAGTAAATCGGTATTATTTCATAAAGCATATTATCTTACTCTTCACTTTTATTACTACGTTCTTCAGCTACAAAATTCCAAGGTATTAATCCTTCTACTCGGGTCGTTAAATGCACTACTCGCCACCAGTCTGATTCTGTATCGTCTAAAACCTCCATACGATCCCCTTTAACAAAACTAACATCTGTATTTTCACGTGCTGTATAATTGTACAATGCAATCACCACCCGTCGCTTTAAATCGGGATGACCTAGAAAAATAACAACAATTTAAATTTATAAATTAATTTTTTAATAAACTTAATAAAAATTAATAATTTCTTTAAATATAATATTTCGTGATGGTTCTTTTTAAGTAATTTCACTAATCTACCATTACCATATTTGTAGAAAGACATAGGAAAAACTAAACAACAAAAATGTAGTAACATTTCGAAACTGTCTCTAATTAATATATCAACATTGTAGAGGAAACTGGGCATAACCATAACTCTTAGTAAATGTGTGAGGAAAGCAGACGCATGAAAATAGGTTACTCTAATTTTATTTTTTATTTCGGTAAACATTTAATAAAATCATTTTCAATTTATTTAAAAAAAATTGGAAATAAGCAAAAACATTTTATCTTATTAGATTTTCCTTTCAGAAACTTACCATGCAATGATATGAGCCGTTTATTTTGAAAGTGGGACTTAAACCACACAACATGTTATGTTAGATTAGATTACATAGTGTAATACATTTTATAAAATATAAAAAGAATAATTATAAGAATTGTGATTATTGTTACCATTAACCATTTTTTTTTGTAAAATGGATTTAAACCACTTTCAAGATAAACTGCTCATATGTAACAATTTACAATACATGTAAATTTAGGGACAACGGATATGTTCTTTAAATATCGTACATTTAATTTTCTCGACTCGATATTTCAATACGTTTATGTATGTCAAAAAAATTACTATTTAAAGTGCTATGATAAAGAAGTACGTAATGTGTTTTCATTAATAAAGTACCAGGCTGTTTGGAACGTCCCTTAGCCATAGTCCAAATCGATCAATTAGGTCATCGTTTTTTATTGATCGGTAAGCCGGTGCATTAGTCTTGATGAAACAGAATTTTTTTCTTCGTTAAATGTGGTTTCTTGGCCTTGATTGCAGCATCGAATCGATCCAATAATCCACAGTAATATTGCGCAATGTTTGTTTCTCCATGTTCCAGATAGTCGATTTGAATTATATCACGCACATCCAAAAAACCGTCACCATAATCTTGCCAGCCGATTGTTGTGTTTTCGGGCGCTACGATGCAATTACACCAGCTTCCACCCATTTTGTTTATTGTTCCTTAGTCTCTGATGCTGGGTGTTTCCACCAGCGGTTTCGAAACGGCGCAAAAACTCGTTCCGATTTTGCTTGAACATGTCCAAATATAGTGTTGAGAAACATCAATGCGCACATAGTTTTCGTATGTTCAAACACCAAATATCGTGCACACGTTCAGTTAAGATGTTTACCATCTCAGGAGGATGTTCGTCATTTGTGATCGTTTGTGATCCACCGTTTGACTTTAGTATTTGATGGAGCAGATATGCCTTATCAAGATTTTCTTTCATATGTTTGGTCGTTTTGCTTTTTAAATACTAATGTTTAATGAGAACACGAAATTCATTTTATTACATTGTTTACAAAATTACTAAGATGATGTTGCGCAAATAATTCTCAAACATTTTACAAGGTTGTTATGAAGCTTCAAATTTTTTTTCAAGGTTGGCATTTTTGGAAAAATGGAAACGATTTTGCATTAGTGACGACATCTATTAATCAAGCCAGAGCTTTTCAAACCCGGTAGTTTTATTTACCAGAATAAAAATGTACGGTTAGAAATAGTAAATTCTAGTGAATCGAAACTTTTCTACCACCAAATCCTAATTTTACGTATGCTCACTGATCAATTGTTAGTTCAGTTTTTATTTATGCAAGACAAACATATATAAACTACAACGATATTTTTTAGAGGACAATGGTGATAACCTTAGAGCGCCCGTAGCGGCCAAAAGTAACGCGTATTTACTAACCTATTCACTCAATATCTAAACCGACGATACTTCCATCTATGGAAATTACAGCGATGCAGCTCAGTTATTCATAATCAACTGTCTAGGACCAATTATAGCTCAAAACTAAATAACAATATGTTGTGCTACTCAAACACTGACCGAAGAGGAACTGTGACCAAACCAACAAATTCTCATATCATAATCTCATTACCGATTGTTACCGATTGTATCTTATTGTATATCTTTGGAACGCCTCACGTATTTGTCGGAACTGTCGCTGATCACAATCTAATTAAAGCAGAATATAAAATATTTCACCATTTGTGGTCTGCTTAATTCAAATGTGAATTTTATTGGCGTAGGGCCGGGATTTCGAATCGGATTGGCCACTGGGACTTAATCTTTTGTTTCTGAAATTTGCGTTTTTTTAGATGGACTCGGCTATGTATTTCTTAACCGATTGACAAACTTTTGAATTCAACTCAAATTTTAAACGATATTTTATAATTTAAACATAATGAGTAGGTTAGGTTAGGTTAGGTTTCAGTGGCTGCCATCACACACTTAGGCCAGTTATGGCCCATTGTTATACCACAGGATCCGACATCATCAAACTCCTTAAACCCAATTAGTGCTATTAATATAGCATAAAAGATCTCGCACGTTGCAGCTTTCGAGATCAGAGAGGCTGTCCATGGTGTATTTGCCCAAGTGATCATGTCTTCTGCCAGCTAGCGCAGGGCATGAGCATAGAAAGTGAACAAGAGTCTCCTCCTCCTCCTCGTCCCTGCAGCTTCTGCAGAAATCATTTGAAACTAGACCCAGCCTTCTCGCATGATCTCCGAAAAGGCAGTGTCCGGTAAGTACCCTTACAATTCTACCTAAATCACGCTTCCCTAGTGTGATTAAGATCTTAGAGCGCTTCAAGTTCAGCACAGGCCATACTTGTTCGCTATCCTACCGGTTGGACTCTCAAGCCACCTAGCATTCGCCAAGGCAACTGCTTTCCTATGGCTTGCCGTTTTCAGCATAGACATAGGTCTCCCTAAACATTCTCTCCCTGATTCCAGTTGGAGAGTTGTACCGTACCTTGCTAACTCGTCTGCCCTGTAATTCCCCTCAACGTCAGAGTGACCCGGAACCCAGACCAACTGGATATTGAAATGCTCACTCATTTCGTTAAGAGATGTGTGACAATTCAATGCCACCCGTGACGCCAGGGAAACTGAATCCAGCGAAAGAATGGCCGCCCGACTGTCCACATAAATAGTGATATCAATGCACGATGATATCACATTATGCTTCAACCAGTTCATGACCTCTTCGATCGCTACAACTTCAGCCTGGTACACGCTGCAGTAATCAGGTAGACGAAAAGATAAATTGACATTTAATTCCCCACAGAACACACCCGCTCCCACTCTACCATCGAGCTTGGAGCCGTCGGTGAAGAAATTAACTGTCCCGATCTCGATAAGGAGACCTCTGTTCCAATCCTCCCGAGAGGGGAGAATCACCTTAAAACACTTGTCGAAGCACAACATGGGTATTTTATAATCTAAATTCTCCAAGTCATGCCTCACCGAATTGACTATAGTTGAGTGCCCCTTTTGCAGGCACTTCCAACCAGAGGTCGCTGATAGCCGGGCGGCCGTATTAACCGCCATTTGCTTACCGATAATATCCAACGGGAGAAGATGCAGTATGACCTCTAAGGCACTAGTGGGGGTGGTTTTCAGAGCCCCACTAATGAGCAAACAGGCTGCCCTCTGCACCTTCGCCATCATGTTAGTATATGATGATTTCTCCAGAGCTGGCCACCACACACTCACACCATACAGCAGTATGGGCCTTACAACTGCCGTGCAAAGCCAGTGCACCAGCTCCGGTTTCAGGCTCCATTTCCTTCCAATGGCGTTTTTACAAGAGTAGAGTGCCACAGTGGCCTTCTTTACTCTTTCCATCGTGTTTGGCTTCCAACTGAGTTTACTGTCCAGAAGAATCCCTAGAAATCTCGCCTTATCTGTAAGGACCAGCGTAGTACTATTCAGGCTCGGTGGAACCATTGCCGGAATTTTGTATCTCCTAGTGAAAAGGACCAGCTCTGTTTTTGATGGGTTAATCCCCAATCCACATCTGCTGGCCCAACCCGCAGTGATTGACAACGGATTTTGCATCATATCCCTGACTGTTCCCAGGTGCTTTCCCGAGACAGCTATCGCCACATCATCGGCATAAGCAACCACACCTATCCCTTCTCTCTCCAGTACCAATAGTAGTCCATTGATTACTAAGTTCCAGAGAAGGGGGAAGAGGACCCCTCCCTGAGGGGTTCCCCGAACGACCCGTCTTCTGACGGAAACTTCCCCCATCCCTGCTATGACTCTTCTGCTACCCAGCAGATGAGTAATTAGCCTGGTTATAGGGTCTACAATCTCAAGTGGCAGCAATCGTTCCAAAATTGCTTCCATCTTTACGTTATTGAATGCGCCCTCGATATCGAGAAACGCAACCAGCGAGAATTCCTGAAAATCCAGTGACTTCTCAATTCCCCGAACCAGGGTATGTAATGCCGTATCCACGGACTTACCCTTATGATATGCATGTTGCGACTGAGCCCAGTTACTGGGTCCAATTTTCGAACGAATATATACATCCAGCATCCTTTCCATGATTTTCAGCAGAAAAGATGACAAAGATATAGGTTTAAGGTCCTTAGGATTGCTGTGCGAGCTTCTTCCCGCCTTCGGGATGAAGATCACCCTAGCCTCCCTCCATTTCTTGGGAGTGTACCCCAGCTTCAGACACCCTTTGAAGATAACTTCCAGCCAGGGAAGCAAGATCTCCGAGTTTTTCTGAATTTCTGCTGGTACAATCCCATCCGGACCAGCTGACTTAAACGGCTTGAACCCATTAATGGCCCATTTTAGCTTTCGCGTGTTCAGAATAGCCTCTGTACACACCGGTTGGAGCCCGCCGTGATCCCCTGACCCACGGTCATCCAGAGGATTCGCAGTCGTCACGTCCTCACTTCCCGGGAAGTGTGTTTCCATCAAGAGATCAAGTGTCTCTTCACTAGAAACCATCCATTCGCCATCCGTTTTAACAGATAGCCTGGAACAGTTGGATTGGTAGACAGAATTTTTCTTAAGCGCGAAGTTTCCGAGACCCCTTCCATTCTCTCACAGAAGCGCCTCCACGAATTTCTTTGCGCCTTCCTTATTTCCCTTTTGTACACTCTGAGGCTTTCCTTATAGAAGTCCCAGTCTTGACTGTCTCTAGATCTTTTCGCTCTATTAAAGGCAGACCCACAGACCTTCCGGCACTCCGTAAGTGCCGGGTTCCACCAAACAGGTTTTCGCTTACCCCTAAGCTTTGTTAAAGAGCAGGCTACCCTCATAGAGGTATTGCAAGCCCTAGTTAGAGTGTCCACCATTGAATCCAGTTCACTTCCTGTGTCGGGAAGTCCTGGAACTCTGGATGGAATGATGCCCTCCAATACCTCCCTATATACATGCCATACTGTCCTCCGGGGGTTTCTGAACACGTATTGGTTTGTAATGTTGAGATTAAGTTTAAACGTTAAGTATCGATGGTCGGAGAAGGAATGCTCCTTCGCCACCCTCCATTCTCTGATCATCGGTGAAATAAATTCGGAGACCAGAGTAATATCCAGAACCTCCTGTCTATTACTAATAATAAAGGTGGGTTCCTGGCCTATATTGCTAATAGTGCTAACATAATGAGTAGAGTAAGGCTAAATTCAGCATTTTGGGCTAGATTGGAATTATAACATGATCTTTCAGACATAGTGGGTGCAACTTGGCAATTTCTTACGCGATTTTAGACATATTTTGATTGCAATATGTGACTGGAATACTAATAGACCATGGTTATTTCTAAACCGATTTCGGTCAAATTTGGATTACCATGCAATGATATGGTTTTATTTACGTATTTTGAACCAAATTCTTAAAGTACGGCTTACTGAGTCTCTTTCGATTATTTTTAGGATAAGATTGGTATTTTAACATAAATTTCAATGATGTTCTGGAACTAGGTCATCCTGTTAACATTTTCTGGAGGCGAATTTTGAACTTGGCAAATTTTGGGTCGTGGCTTGGGTCTTCACTCGTATAAAATCCAACTGACCAAGGAACTTAGGGCAAACGACTATAGACAACGCCGTGCGTTCATTAATTTGTCTCTGGAGTAGTTGGCCGTTGACGAAATTTCACCAAAAAGTTATCTGTTGCGCCGAAGCCCATTTTTGGATGAAAGGATATGTGAACAAGCAAAGTTGTCGTATGTGAGGCATTACCAATTCTCACGAGATACACCAGCATCAAATGCAGCCCGAGAATGTCACCATTTGGTGCGGATTTTGCTCTGGAGGAATCATCGATCCATACTTCTTACAAAATGAAACTGGCATTGCCATAACCATCATCGGCGAGTGCTATAGATCTATGATAAGCAACTTCTTGTGGTCTAAACTGGATAATATGGATACCGCTGACATATGCTTCCAACAGGACGGCACTACGTACCACACAATTCATGCCACGATGGACGTTATGCACGAGCGATTTAACGGCATGTATACCTCGCGCGGCTGCCACGTGAACTGGCCACCGAGATCGTGCGATTTCGCGCCTTTAGGCGTCTTTCTTTGGGGCTATTGTGAGGCAATTGATGTCCTCAAAGTCAACATAACGAACGACATCCACAAATTAAACCCGATTTGTGCGACTAAGTCATTGACAGTTGAACCTCCCGAATATACCTGCCACCAAGAAAAGCCACGGCGGACATTTGAACGACGTTATAGTCCATACTTAATAGCATAAAATGTTTCAAATAAAAAAATGAGTGGATATAACACACACTTAATTTATTTACAATTAAAAATCGAGCGTCCTTATTGAAATACCCTTTATAATCTTTGATTCCGTTTTCAATCGCAACTTCGCAGATACGGTTGGGCTCGCGTGTGCCTACAAATTTCAGTTGCGAAGAAATTTTTTGTTTTAGTGTATTTTACCCATATTGTGCGATACTAAAAATAGAGATGTCTGTAATGCCCACAATAATATGTGTACTCAAGAAGATTGTAAATTGCTGAATACAAATTTTGTTAGGTCGCATCCTGTCTTCATCGAACCATCTACTTTTCTAGTATAGCAAGACAAAGTAGTTTACATATTATACTCGTAAAAAATGTAATTATACTTTAACCTATGAAATGGTTCGTACAGAATTATACATACTTTTACGTTTGTTGTTATGTTTTATTTATTAAAATTTCATTTCATAAACTTGAACTCAAAAAATTACGAGCTTATTAATATTTTATGTCAAAAATGAATGAGTAATTATGAAAATGTATTCGAAACATATTTTTTTTCCTTATGGTCAAGATCAAGTTTTAGACATTTATTATTATTTTCTTGTTCAGCGACATTTATGTTATATAAACATATACAGCTAGTTAATATAAGAAATTTCTTTTATGCATGGAAAAAAACGTATATAGTGTAATTAAAATTGAATGGTTGATTAAATACTTTGAAGTTTATTGCTACTAAATGTAAAAATTCATTCTTGCGTACCAAATTTATTTACCATTTAACTAACGAACCCAACAAAAATGAGATTTTCCTGTGCTTGGTCTATTTGAATGAATTATATATAATTTGGTTGGGGTTGACATTTTTATAGTTAAATGTGCCTTGAAGTATGTTTTGAACACATTTCTTAAAAATATATTATACGACCTTCTATGCGAAGGATTCAAAACAACTTATGGTAGAACACCTCCTCCACACAACACGATTTGATTGTTTAACAAAGAAACATTTTTGTTGCAATTCATAAAAAATAGTTAGTCTAAAATCCTTCAAATAATTAAACTAGCCCATTAAATAAAATGATTACGTTAGCCTGCAATGATCATAATAAAATGGATTGATAATTTGTACATTTTATAGAGTAATTTGTTACTGGACATATTTTGGTTTCATTTAATACCAATTAACCTTTACAAATAATAATTATACTTAGCTCTAAATAAAAAGGAAACGAATATTTTTCATTTCAACCATTAATTTTCTCGCCATTAGTTTTCTTATTTAATTTTTGTTTTCTATGATAATAAAATATTTTAAGCGAATAAATCAACCTAAATGTCACCTTCGCTTTGATGGATTATTCGTAACAGATTAATATCAACACTGGTTATTTTAGGTTATTAAAGTATTTAGGTCAAAAAAAGGTTTTTATTTTATTATATGCTAATAATTTACATAACGTGTCACGACCCAATAATAAAATAGGCCGTATAATTAAAAATAAACGAATTTTCAACCAGTTAGGAAACAAATATGATAAGCGATATTATTTACAAAATATAAACAACTAAAGGGTGTTTTTTTAAGAGGTTGCCGATTTTTTTTTTGAATAAAACACATATAAAATTATGAAATGACCAAAATTTTTTTTTATTTGGTAGATAATTTTTTGGCATTTAACATTTAAACACAATTTCTGGCATATGGCTACCACGACTATTTTTCACAAATGTCATTCTGGAGGTCCAATTTTCCAGCACTTTTTCAAGCATTTGAGGGCGTATGTCAGCAATGACACGTTGAATATTGGTTTCCAAAGCGTCAATCGATTGAGGTTTATCCACATAAACCAATGACTTCACGTATCCCCACAAAAAGTAATCGAGTGGCGTCAAATCGCACGAACGCGGAGGCCAATTCACCGGACCATTTCTCGAAATAATGTTGTCGTTGAAATTTTCTTTCAATAAGTCGATTGTTTCACGTGCTGTATGGCAAGTGGCACCATCTTGTTGAAACCACATTTCATTCATATCCATATCTTCAAGATTTGACAACAAAAACTCATTTAACATGGTTCTGTATCGATTTCCATTCACGGTAACGCGTCGTCCTTCCTCATTTTTAAAGAAATATGGACCGATGATCCCACCAGCCCATAGACCGCACCAAACAGTACATTTATCAGGATGCATTGGTAATTCTAGAACGGCGTGTGGATTATCTTTGCTCCAAATGCGACAATTTTGTTTGTTGACGTATCCATTTAACCAAAAATGCGCCTCATCACTGAAGAGAATTTTACGGTAAAAAAATGGATCTTCGTTCAATTGATTTAACGACCAATCACTGAATTCACGGCGCAAACGATGGTCGTGTGGCTTTAATTCTTGCACCAATTGAATTTTGTATGGCACCAAACCCAAATCTTTACGTAAAATTTTCCATAAAGTCGATGGACAAAGTCCAATTTGCTGAGCACGACGACGAATCGATAAATTGTCGTTTTCTTCGACACTGGCCTCAACGACAGCAATATTTTCTTCTGTACGAACTCTTCTCATTCTTGTCGGTGGCTTGGCATCCAAAAGAGTGAATGTAGACCGAAATTTGGTAATTACGTTCTTTATGGTGGTCTCTGACGGACGATTATGTGCACCATAAAATTCACGAAGTGCTCTATAAACATTTTTAATTGAACACTGATTTTGAAAATAAATTTCCACGATTTGAAAACGTTGTTCTGGAGTTAACCTATTCATAATGATTTGCCAAACAATACTGAGTAGAAATGCCACTTTGAGCTGTCAAAACAACTGTCATAAAATAAAACGACATCTATCGGAAAAACAAACCTCCTAAAAAAACACCCGTTATATATTTTTAGTCACGTGAAGATTCAATTGGTCAAAGAAGGCCACGTATACTAATTACGGGAATTCACCAAATGCGTGCCCCTCAAATTATATGTACATACATATAAACATACAGCTTAGAAATTTTTTATCATTCCTTGTACTCCTTTTACTCAATCAAACAAAAAAATATTCAAAAGTTTGATGTGTTGGCCGTTTTATTAGTTATTGGTAGAAAAGCAAAAAAAACTAAAAAAACTATAGCAATCTGAAAATATCTTTGGTGAACTTAAAACAAAACACGTGCGGCCACCTACATGACATTTTCGATACAAATGGCGGGGTAGCAAGATCAGCTCGGTGTGCATTAATATCGACAAAAATAAAACAAAATAATAACCAAACAAAAGTTTACATATCAGAAGTTCAAATGTCACAGAATAATAAAATAAAACCAAAATAGATAGAATTAAATTACGAGTTTCGAGACAAGTTACCTGTCTTAAACTTTAACTTCATTTGTCGTAAGTCGAAACCCATAATGCGTGCAAAATCGGTCACCAGTTCGAGAAACGAAACGTTATATATTTAACACTGCATTAAATAAAAGAACTTCAAGGTTGCTTGTTGAAGCTCGTCCCAAGCTTTAAAATTGGTTTTGTCGTGGCTTGCCCTAAACCATTCACACACTTTTATCAGAGATAACCTAGCCAATATTCACCTATAACATGAATTGCAAACGTGATGAGCTTTATTCGCGAAATTAAAAATTAGCCTGAAATTAAAAAGTTTGCGGCAATTTCTGAACTTCACTCGTGCTCATATTCCCGTACCATGTGTATAATACGTATTTTCAGATCTAACAGATGATTTAATTAGCATAGTGAGACTAACTTCACTTATGCTCTTTTTAGATGGAGATTAAGCATTTATCTTTGAGCGCGCTGCTTTGAAAACATTTGGGTTATATATTGTGGTCTCAAATGCCGATTTCCCAAACGTATGGTAATGGAAGCATGGATGAAGTATAGCCCACTAAACTAAATAAATATCCCATTAGATCTAAAAAAAAATTGTGATCAGAGATTTCTGTTTTAAAAGAAAATATTCGAGTTGTATGATTCAGCCCCAGACAACTGCCCAATCCCCATTGTATGGTGGGGACCACAAATTTATTTTCATAAATTAGTCGAGGAAGGAAATTAGTCGTCCGTTACATTTGTAATTTTTCTAAAATATCCGAGTTATATAAATCTGGTGCGAGATAAATTTTAAATGTGTAATCCCCATCGTAATATCTTTTCTGTAACCGTTATATAGTTAATCAAGGTTCCATGTAAAATTAGTCACTTTGAATTTCACTCATAAATTAAAAACTATCAAGGCTGCTGCAAAACTGTGAGATTTTACCTGCACTCACAGACTGAAGTTAGTAACTAATGTTTTGGTAAATAAAATTCGTCCACATTATTTGACGTCATTATATGTTTTTATTATCATCGAAAGACTTTTTCTCTATTTTTATTTATATTTAACAATTATTCTAAAAATATTAAATTCTAATCCGAAAAGCGATAAGTTATATTTTTCAAATATTTTAAACGCCAAAAATTTATTTATTCATTTTACATATCAAATTATTTTCGTTTCCTACGATTCAGATCTCTGTATTACTCCAACTGCATTAACATGAAGATGTCAACTCCTTAGATATGTAGGTATGTGAATCTCGAACGCTTCCATCAAGAATTTCGGGACTCCATTATGGTAATAGCGATCGAGCGAAAAATCGATTCTAATGCTGGCATATGCTTGAAATACGGTTTACAAGCGATGCACAACAGGATATTGGTAAATCGTAAGTAGTAATACATCGAGAAACCTAGAAATTAATCTGTGATTAAAAATCTGAAAATGCTGATATGATTAGAAAACAACGATCCGTTGTATTTTCTTAATAAACCCGGAGATAGTGGGTATATGTCGTCGACATGAAAGCGAGATTTGAACAATTAACATCGGCGTGTATTGAGAATATAATTTGTAAAAAATTTCACACAAAAGCTGCTCGTATATTTTGAGTTGTTAAACAACAGAAATACAAAGAAGTAGTGCGAATAAAGTACCGAGTGTTGAAGGAAAACATTTGCAGATACACACAATTATGAGTACACATCGCAATATTACAAATTCTGACACAAATAAGGAGGCCAAATCCATCCAAGGGAAGTAGTAGCGCCAGTAAAATAAAATAAATAAATAAAATTATTTGAAATTGTATCAAACGCTATAAGTAATAGAATGCTGAATAGCAATTAAGACAAAATAAAAATTTGACTGAAACTCTAGAGAAATTAGATAAATAGATAACAAACAATTATGATAAATCTGCATTTATAACACTTCCATTCATCCAATATTTTCACAATATTGAAAATTATGCCATATGCCATAAAATTATGCCATACAATTTTTGTGGTGCCACCTTTTGCCGGGAAGAGAGCTTTAATTCTTGACTGTACTGTCTGCTACATTTGTGGATGATGATATCACACATCAAAAATCTTTTCTGTGAGCTGCTTTGTGATCAAATTTTTAACCATTTCTCTCTTCATGTCTTCTCTGGTTCATGTCGAGGCTATTATCCAATCCAAAAGAGGGATATTTTGTTCCCGCAAATAATTTTTACAGAGAGGGATGTGTGGCAGGGAGCTCCATCTTGCATAAAAATAAAAGGTTCCGCATTTGGGAACCTTTCCCTGACCTGCGGCAGCAACCGATGTTGCAATACTTCTTTATACTGGTCTTATCTCATTATGCTACTTAACACATACATGCGCCCTTTGCCACTGACGACTTACCAGAAGCCCTATTACTGAATACGATACGAAAACGAAAGTATTCAGAAATAGGGCCCCAGAACATCACCTTTGTAGGGTGATTAACAGTCTGGAGTATGCATTCGGGATGAAATTTTTCATTTCATATAGACCTATCAAAAACACAAAAAAGAGATAAACGTTTTACGAATCAATGCTGAATTTTCATTATTTCATCGTAAATGATAAATTTATCATCAAATTACCGATCTTCAGAAATCGGCACGTTGTGAAACCTAAATCTTTTAATTTTCTGCGTATTGTGCATTCACATTGGCATCTGCCAGTTATGATTTTATCTTTTTTGTTGTAGCAAATCTGTCTCCTAGACAAATTTTCGTTCCTTGGAGTAAATTGGGCTTTGTTCCGCGTCTTTCCTTTCTTGTTGGGGTCAATTCGTGGCCCGATTCAACTTGTGGCTTTATTCGGCGCACGCCAGCTTCAGACACCTTCAATCTCCGAGATATTTTGTGGTTAGAAAATATTTTGGCGTAAGTGAAGGCCTCACTTCATCTTTTATGCGTGGTGAAAGGTCTCTTTTTTTACCCATGATCGATCGATAATTTTTGGTTGTCAAAAGTGTTGTACACAAAATAAACACAGATTTGTAGTTCAATACTTCGAAATTAAAAATCCCAAAAATACAAAAACCATATAAATCATTAAATCGCGTTTGCACCTGCATCAAGCAAGAATACGACTGAAACAAATTACAAAACAACATATCAAAGGGGAATGGGGTATGGGCTAGCCGAAACCCTGAATACCCAATTAATTTTAGCAAAGAAATTTGAATTTCTAATTATATTCTTCATAAAATTTTTGTGTATTTTTGCGATTGTGTTGTTTTATTGTTCGTTGAACGTTGTGTTTCTCAACTTGCGGAGAGTTGTGTTCATGTGTATTCTGTCGTTACCTGTATTTATAAGGTATTTTTGACTGTTTTGAGTTGTTTTGTTTAGGACCTGAGGTAGTTCTCATTTGTTAGTGTATGAGGGCGGATTTGCAGTTTTGTATTGAATCATTGCCTGAATGTTGGATTTGTATGTCCAAATTGGTTTGAGTTTGCCGTCGATTTGGCGGGGGCTGAATCATTTTGGGAGTTTTGGTATGATCGGTCGTACGCTGAAGTTTTTGGGCTGTAGGGTTGCCAGGGTTCGTTTGTGATCTGTCATGGATTCGTCACGGCTTTGTGAAGCGTGGTTTTTGTTGAATGGTGGTGTTGGCAGGAGGTTGCTTGGTGGATGGTAGTGGTTTCATGGTGGGAAGATTCATGCCGTCTGTTGGGATCGTTTCGAGGTAATTTTAGCTCCTGGATGGACATTGCATAATTCTCTTGGTACATTATACTACGATTGTTTGTAGAGATGGTTTCTTCCACGCTTTGATTTCGGAGATTTTCGGAGAGAGCTATTTTGGTGATGTTCCTTCATTCTATTATTCAGCGTTTGTGTAATAAATTATTATATTTTTATTTTGGTTTGATTAGCGATAGAATTTTCCGTTTCCGTATTTCTTCTGTGCTGTTTTCTATATTGTATTTCCTTCATAATCCATCATTTTTGCAAGATTAATTGCAACTATGTTGGAGTTGGTAACGAATCCTATTATTTACCGCAAAATTGCCTTTTTGTGACACTCAATGGGTTACTAGTATTTTCTCACAGCTTATTAGCGATATTTTTGCTTTATAAAAAGAAATATTATTTGCATTGGATTTGGGATTTTAACAATCTTAACATAAAGAATTGTTTATCGGCAACTTCGTTATATCTATGTAACTGAAAAGCTAGAAATATTTGATATAATTAATATAATTATTCAAAAGAAAGAGAAGGTTTGTATACTTCAATACACCAACGACTGGATGTTTGTCATAAAATGCAACGTTGCCAATTTTAACTGTTTTAGTACAAGAATTATAATTATTAATTCCCAATTTCAAATCAACCCTAAATATTAATCTACATGTACAGTGCCGAGCTATTATATTAAAATTATTCGGTTCTCAGGAAATCTCATTCAAATATATTTAATATATGAGTACATATTATCCCTCTTTTAAGATACTGGTACGATTTATATTTAATTATAAAAATTATAAAATAAACTTATTTATCATTCATTTTAGAATAATTTTTTCAAATTTTATCTAGTTGCTTTTACTTAAATATTACCTTCCAGCAGGAAAGCCATTGATGACACACTAATTACTAATTTACGTTTGTTACCAGTCTGAGATGAATCGTTTATGACAAGTCTAATACGAGGTGACAAGTCATAGACGAGTCGCATGTCTGAGATTAATTGTATGTGATATATCCCCAACAAACGTAGAAGAAGTTCCAGAACTAGTGCAAAAGTAGTGATAAAAGTATTTGTTTCCTTGTGAAAAAGGATGGGCGTCGGGAAAAATTCATCAGTTTTATAAAAAATTTTATTTTAGTAAACATACGAAATTTTTGCGAATTCTAAATTATTTAGGATATTTTAATGGATGGATATTTTAAGGGATATTTGAATGCAATCCGGTAGTTAATCTGTTTTTTTTTCTTTTTTTTTTTGCTATTTCGTGTTCGCCCAATTCAACGGTTAAATACTAATGAATTTTAGAGTTATTTTGAATATAGTTCAAATAACTTTGGTTTCAGGAAATTCTACTGTGTAAGTTGCGGAGTTGCAGAATGATTAAATTAATAAATGTTTCAATTATTTAGGAAGCCGGAAAATATGAATTTTAGAATTAAATTTCAGGAAATTTACAGATGCTTGTGAATTAATGCTTCATTGTAATTGCTGATTGTGTACTTTAGAATTGTGTTGTCATTTTATTACTAACCACTTTACATAGGTGTCTGTAACGGGTCGAGTCAACCAATTTTGGTTAGGAAGCCGAAAAGTATTAATAGAATTAAATTTCAGGAAAATTCCAGATGCATGTGAAATAATAATATTTTTTCTTAGGTTGCCGTTTTAAAGAAACAATTGTTGAAGACCAATACCATCGTTATCCATTAACCTATTAAGCCTTTATCCTTCATCTAGTAGATTAGAATTGTGTTGTCTTTGTGTTACTAACTATCGGCTATACCTAGGTGTCTGTAACCGGGCCGATTCTGTCCCACTTAACTAACCTATCCAATCCTTCGGTTTTGTTATGTGTAAAAAAGGGTGTACGGTGGACCCGGCGTCATCCGGGAACTCAAGCCTAAGAACTTGGTCGTACATTCAAAATCAATCAATCAATCAATCAATTTTTGCGATTGTGTTGTTTTACTGTGCAATCACAAACATGAACAAAATTTTTATAAGAAATATAATTTCAAATTCAAATTTTATTGGTAAGAATTTAAGGGTAAAAATCAAAAATAGTGCGTCTACAGAAAAAATCAACAATGCGCCTAGTAATTTGGCGAGGGACTGTAATACCAAACATTTGTTTTAGAACGACTGTCAGTTTATAACAAAATATATCGTTCATTTGCTGCAACAGTGACACAACTCAAAATCCACTCATTTCTAAGATATTCGAATCAAACGATTACCAAACGATTACCACATACTCTCTTATTTAATTATTTCTAGCAAATTAGGTAAAATTTCATATAAAAATTACTCAATTTGCGAAAGAAATTAATTTTAAGATATTTCAAACTAGCCTAAGAAAATTTGCAAAATATTAAAGGATTATAAAAATTAAGATCCTCCGATTGAGGATGTAGAAATACAAAAAAAAATTACTAATCAGAATGTATTTTTATTTACTTTTGAAAAACGCCGTTTTTACAAACAATTTTGAGTAATTTTTTCAAATCGCTAAACTAAAACTTAAAAGTTTCGAATTGTGTCACTATTGCAGCAAATGAGCGATATGATATGAAGGAAATAAACAGTCATAAACATTTTTGTGTAAGATCGGCTAATCAAAAATCATTATTGTGCTCCAATAATATTGTTTAATGCTCTGGAAGTAGAGTTGTTCAACAGATTACGAAAAAATGAAAGCTATGTATTGCTCGAACGCTTGCGATAAAAAAATATTGGTTTTAAAATTGTAGTGAAGCGTCGGCCAATACAACTGAATTTAGGAGTTCGATCTAAATTTACAAATTTTAAAAGAGAGAAAACAAAATTAACCCGTTGAAGTCGATCGGAAGACCCGAGGGATCAATTGTTATAGGCGGGAAACAATTATTAGATCGCCTGTTGTATATAAAGCATTTATAATAGCAGATATAATAATCCGGATGCAATTGTAAAAAGTAATGTTGTGAAAACGAAGAATAAATGGCATCTTGCTACGATGGATATAGTGAAATTAATACTCCTATTATGAATCTCACTTACTCGTCACCGGGTGAAGAGACGTCACCATAATTTTGGTATGATGATTCTCACTGTGAGTGAGAATCTCATGTGGCCTCATCTACAATTACTGGGCGACACCAAGTGGAAATTTGAAAATATTTGGCAAAATAAGTTAAAATATGCAAAAAAAATTATCTCATTTGGAGTCGCCAAGAAATTGTAGATGAGGATATGTGCAATTCTCACTCACAGTGAGAATCATAACAACAAAATTTAATTATGGTGGCACCCTCTTTATAAAAGGTGTATAAAATAAATTGGCCTCCGCAAATTAAAAATAACAACCAAAGTAAATATGATAATTGCCGAGATACGGAAATTAATATTTCTAACTTCGCTAATGGAAGTTTAAACTCTTCATACAGGTTTAGGTCAATTCTCTAATAAAGTATTCTCCTCCTACCGGATTTTGTAATTTCGCGCGATGTAATAGCCAGATTCGAACGATTTTTTCATTATTGAGTTGGTATTTATCTCTGAAAACTATCTGAACATTCTTAGCCATATTGGATATTTAGTGTTATCAGCTGTCGAAAAGATTACATATTTTTGGTAGGATCGGCGATTATTTATTTGTTTAAAAAGTAGATCAGAGAATTAATTTAATAATAATTCTCTGATTTATTTTTTAAACAAATTTTGATTAATTTTTGTTTTTTATTAATTTTTGCTATAAGAGTGCGACAAAGTTTTAAAAACGTTTAGACTGCAAATATGACAACGGAAGCGAGTGCGGCACAAATTCCACAGTATCGCACAGAATGTATTAAATCAACAACAAAGTTAAAAATATTTCAACTCGAGTGCGGAATTAGTAGGTGGCGCAAAAAGTATTTCACGAAATTTGTTGGTTTTTAGTGCGAGAACGCAGCATAAATATTGCTTTTGGATGGTCCCACTAACGTTTACGAGTGGTATAAGCGTTTCCAAGAAAGGCAAAAAACGTGGTGAAACAATTAATGGCTTTTGTGGCACGATAATTAATACATTTGCTTACACTTCATTACTTGTTCGTAAATTTTTGGCCAAAAAAGAAGTGTAATAAAGCCCCAGCCTCCGTATTCACCAGACATAACACCGCGTGACTATATTATGCTTACAAAAATAAAGAATCTTAAAGGATCGTCGTTTTACAAGCTTAGATGACATTAAAAATGCATCGCTGAGAGAGATAAAAGCTATTTTAGAGATAGAGTTCCAAAAGTGTTTCGGGGATTGGAAAACTGTGTAATATCTGATGAAGATGATTAATGTAGAAGAATGAATCATTTTTTTCACAAAAAACGAAAATTAATTTTACTTTTTGAGCACATCTCGTATTTAACACAGTAATGTATTTGTATATAACAAATTAATCTTTAAAATCAAAGTAGCTTTGCGTTTTTTATTTATTTTGTTTGTGCTTTCAAAAAACTAGTTCTGCAAATCCTATGGTTCGTTGCACACTTGAGCTATGTTTTTTGACTGATGTGAGCTATTTTTTATTTTACAGCTTCCCGTTTTGGTCTCCAAAACTCAAATAAAAGAAACCTTGTAGATAAATCTTAGGTTCAACCCAATCTGTAAAGCTGTTGGGAATAATTAATTAGCACACCACATCGCCCAGAAAATGAGCGATGTGAGCTATGTTTCTATCCCACAGGTTTAACTAAACAAACAAAATAAATCGGGGCGTACGAGTGGCTTGAGCTAAGCTTCCCGAATTCCATTTCACTTATTTAGACTATGCAACGGAAACCGAGAAGCTGTGACCTCAACATATGGCTAAACTGTGCTAAAAAAACATAGCTCAAATGTGCAACGGGCCTAAACGTGCTTGTGTTCATGGGGTACATTGCAATTTTACAAATTAAAGTGGTTTAAGTATATAAGAATTATGGAGGAAAATGTTGTTAATAAAAACATTACTGATGAGTTTATTTTGTAGAGATCAAGTTTGGCGGGTTGTGGTAGCCCTGAAATTATGTATAGAAAATTATAAATGCAATTAATTTAGGACGATTAAAGATAAGTGGGAGCCCGGTCTTTAAGGACCGCGAAAACGCACATTATCTAGCCCGTTCCACATCTGCAACGTCAGAATGACCTTAAAAATGAAGGCATGAAGTTTACGATGAGCTGCTTCGGGAGTGGATGAAATATTGCTATCCAAAATCAATTTTATGATCCCATGATTCGTTCTGACCAAGGTCGAATACAGATAAATTAATTACTGTGAATTGTACAGTTTCGCATCTAATTTACTCATACTACTGCGCAGATAGGTAACCAATTTAATGGTAGTTTAACTTCAATCGTGAAGCTTAAACAAATTATAAAGCACGTAAGTTAACCTACTAGCAAAGATTTTTGACTCTTGATAAAGAAGGAAGGTGATACAGTGAGTATATCTAACTAAAATATTTTTCTCAGATTGCTTTAAACCAAGCTAAGGGCACTTGATATGTTTGCACCGGCGACATCTCGAACTACCATAGCCCGAACGTGTACCGAAGTTGGCTTGATCGTCGAATCTTATTGAATATAGTATAATATAGTCCAAGAACATGATTTTATAGCAGAAACCTAAGACATCTACTTTGGAAGCATTGAGAATGCAACTTGTACACCCTTCCCCCACATCACAACTATAGTATACGCTAAAAATTTACCGTACGTAGTATTAGTATTAGTTAATATTAATAAATTTTACGTGCCGAGCTGAAAATTGAGTTAAAAATTATCAATAGCGGACCGCTTTTACTCTAGGCTCAATTTTTTCTGATTTTGTCTACTGATAATTTAGTGTACTGATTACTGATGAATTACGTGGGTTTGCGCGGATTAGTAGGATTTATGGTTAACGGTTTTTGACTCTAACTATATACACAAATTATGGAAATATATAGTTTCATTAAAACTAAACGTTATGTTGAGCAACAAAATGTGCTGTGTATGAAAGAAAAAACCCGTTAAGAATTTTTGTCGTCTAAATTTCTTACCTAAATTCTCGAAAATTGCAAATTTTTATTACTTCCAGTTAGTTTAATATTTCATTTTTTGAGCGGGACTGGCAAAATGAGCCCTCCCTTTAGGAAAATATTTTAAATAAACGATTACTGCCGATCGTCTGTATGATTACTTTAAGGACTAAAGAAAATTAATGCATTGGATTTAAAAACACTAGAGCAGCACACAATGTATGAGAATGGTAAGATTAGTTTGTTTTTTCATTATTTAGGAAACTCGGATAGCTTTAAAGGCAATAAGGACCTTTGGAAAAAATCAATATTTTTTCTTCAATCAAAACTTACCAAGCTATGGAATTTTAATTTTCAATTACGAGTTAGATTCCAATTTGCATTCGTGTGGGTTGTAGAGTTGGGCCGATATTTTGATCACATTTTACAGTAGAACAGTAGTAGTATAGTTTCTATTGACTTCAGATTAGTAAAATCAGTTTAAATTGCCTGTATAATGCAGTAGTTCTTCAAATCATAACCCGAAAATTATGGAACTGCTTAAGTAATCCGCGATGTCAAATGTGAATTACACGTTCGCCAGTAATACAGCAAGCAAAACCAAAACAGCAACACGTGATGTAACGCTTAGTAAAAATAGATTGCCTAAAGTCAAATTCAAAATCTATTTTCAATCGTACCATTATCGTAAATCCTAAGTTTGTTCACATTTTAGGCACCCGGATATTGGGTTGTGGACTCTTATGTGACAAACAAAGGCTTTCAATACTGGCTAATCAAGCTGATGGATCAAATTCGGAACCGATTTTCCTATAAATAACATTATGAAATAAATTTTAATCTTTCTGACCAAATGCTAATTTTTGATTAATTTTACCTAAATCAAACACTTAATGCCGAGTTGACGAAATTAATCGTACTGCTATAGGGAAATATTCAGACTACACTCTATGACTGCAAATCTAAACATGAATTATGTCATTCTGGATTAGAATTAAAATCGTTAAAATAAAATAGAAAATTAGAACTAACTGTTACAAAAGTTATCTAGTTTTCGACCTTGGACAAAAAAAATCGATTTCCCTTATCATAAACTACTCTAATGCTTTTTAATTATAAATACACAATTTCAAATTTAAATTTATCTGGAACTCTACATTTCAATGTATAACGCATATGTTGTAAATTTATTAAAAAAGTTGTACGTCGTTCTGGTAAAGTAATATGTTTAGAAAATATAAATATAACGGGTGTTTTTTTAGGAGGTTTGTTTTTCCGATAGATGTCGTTTTATTTTATGACAGTTGTTTTGACAGCTCAAAGTGGCATTTCTACTCAGTATTGTTTGGCAAATCATTATGAATAGGTTAACTCCAGAACAACGTTTTCAAATCGTGGAAATTTATTTTCAAAATCAGTGTTCAATTAAAAATGTTTATAGAGCACTTCGTGAATTTTATGGTGCACATAATCGTCCGTCAGAGACCACCATAAAGAACGTAATTACCAAATTTCGGTCTACATTCACTCTTTTGGATGCCAAGCCACCGACAAGAATGAGAAGAGTTCGTACAGAAGAAACTATTGCTGTCGTTGAGGCCAGTGTCGAAGAAAACGACAATTTATCGATTCGTCGTCGTGCTCAGCAAATTGGACTTTGTCCATCGACTTTATGGAAAATTTTACGTAAAGATTTGGGTTTGGTGCCATACAAAATTCAATTGGTGCAAGAATTAAAGCCACACGACCATCGTTTGCGCCGTGAATTCAGTGATTGGTCGTTAAATCAATTGAACGAAGATCCATTTTTTTACCGTAAAATTCTCTTCAGTGATGAGGCGCATTTTTGGTTAAATGGATACGTCAACAAACAAAATTGTCGCATTTGGAGCAAAGATAATCCACACGCCGTTCTAGAATTACCAATGCATCCTGATAAATGTACTGTTTGGTGCGGTCTATGGGCTGGTGGGATCATCGGTCCATATTTCTTTAAAAATGAGGAAGGACGACGCGTTACCGTGAATGGAAATCGATACAGAACCATGTTAAATGAGTTTTTGTTGTCAAATCTTGAAGATATGGATATGAATGAAATGTGGTTTCAACAAGATGGTGCCACTTGCCATACAGCACGTGAAACAATCGACTTATTGAAAGAAACTTTCAACGACAACATTATTTCGAGAAATGGTCCGGTGAATTGGCCTCCGCGTTCGTGCGATTTGACGCCACTCGATTACTTTTTGTGGGGATACGTGAAGTCATTGGTTTATGTGGATAAACCTCAATCGATTGACGCTTTGGAAACCAATATTCAACGTGTCATTGCTGACATACGCCCTCAAATGCTTGAAAAAGTGCTGGAAAATTGGACCTCCAGAATGACATTTGTGAAAAATAGTCGTGGTAGCCATATGCCAGAAATTGTGTTTAAATGTTAAATGCCAAAAAATTATCTACCAAATAAAAAAAAAATTTTGGTCATTTCATAATTTTATATGTGTTTTATTCAAAAAAAAAATCGGCAACCTCTTAAAAAAACACCCTTTAGATAGCATTTTTGTTGTACTGTAAATTGTGCACTAAATTGAGGAAGTATTTAATACCACGGGAGTTGAATACTTTTCGTTGTTATCAAACCTCGAGGGAATTGTATATGTAATTTATTTATTGAGTTTTTAATTTTATACACGAAATATAAATAATTTGGAGTAAACTAAATGACGATATCGATCTAGTTATATTGTTAACATAATTTAATGATAATTGGTTCAGTGTTGTTCTAGTTTGGCAAATGATTTATTGTTATCAACATATCATATTACGATAACGTTTTTAAAATTGGGGTTGAAACGAATACTAATACATAATAATTAATTACCTAATTTAAGATGTTAAGCAAATCGTTCAACAATGGTAAAATTCTTAATCAATCATTATTTAAGTTATCTCATTCACCAAAAACCAAAAGTGTAAATTTAGTGTCATTCAATTTTGTTAAAAATAACTTTTACTTCATTTTTAACACTTTTAATATTTTTAGCTGAAAATAGACGCACAAATATAATATGCTTGTTGTTTTTATTGATTAGATTAAAACATTTTAGTAAGATTTTTATAAAAGAGCATGTTAGATATCCATATATTGTATATACGGTTTACAAAGACTAAATTTAGATATTTTATTTTCTGTATTATCCCATGTAGAAAATATATTATTTCATATACAAAATGCGTTTAAGTGTAAGGTTGACATTGAGCTACTAGTTTACATCATGTTAAAATTGATTTTTGAAATAGGTTCACTTTGTCTAAAAAACAATTATCTTACGCGCGCACATGTAAAATCTCTGAATAATAATTTTAATATTATGAAGATGTAACAAAGACGTGCATCACTTATCTGTCTTGCATACATATCAAATAGAGGTATACATTTTCCAAACGCTATTTATCATCTTAATGTGACTTGCAGTCTTACACCAAACATGGTATGTAGTTAAAATAAATATTTAACAAACAGATTTAATTTTAGAAAATGTATTTTTATATATTTGTTATCACGAAAGGAATTTTGTCAGTAAATGTCGAAAGAGTTACTTTCGCAAGTTGGTTGACCATAATGTAATATTAACACTGGGGACCATGAACATTACCGTAGGTCTAAAAGAAAATTTAAAATATGTAATCTAAAGGGTGTCTCAGCAATAGCGCTGGATTTAAATTTGCCGCCATTTTGTTAATACGAGTTGTACGGTCATTTTTTTTGACAGTTGTCATGTACAGACCACGCGATTTAAGAATATCTAGAAGAGAAGTATTAAAACCAACAACGTTTAATTATTGTAAGAACACATTACAAAAATGGTGAAAGTTTTGCGAAAATAGTTCGCCAATTACGTCGGTTTTGGTCGCAATAATGCACCAAATGAATCGCCAGTGAGGCGTTTAATTACAACATTTGAGACCAAATTTACGCTGATGGATTAGAAGATCATTGTTCGTCGTCGTCCTTGTCGGTCACTCGAAAATATAGCCACAATAAGGGAATCTGTAGCCGAGATCCATTCGGCATCGTGGTCAAGAATTAAACATTTCATGATTGGGTGTTGGAACATCATCAAATTAATGCGGATTTTTCGGAGAAAATCATTTTTTCAGATGAGGCACATTTATAACTCGACGGATACGTAAATAAGCAAAACTGTCGGATTTGGGGTGCTAAAAATCCTCGTGTGATTATCAAACAACTAATGCATCCACCGCGAGTAACTGTTTGGTGTGCATTTTGGGCTGGCGGAGTAATTGGGCAGTATTTCTTAGAAAATGTGGCTGGAAATGCGCTAACTGTTAATGGAGTGCGGTATCGCGAAATGTTAACGGAGTTGTTGTGGCCCGAATTGGATGTAATTGATGTGGAGGACATGTTTTTCAAGACGGTGCAACCTAACAGGCCGTGTCATTTCTCGATTTGGCGATTAACATTGGCCACCAAGATCGTGCGATCTTACACCGATGGACTTTTTTTGTTTGGGGCTATGTGAAGGAAAAGATGTATGCGAATAAGCCTAAAACGTTGAACATCTTAAAGAGGAAATACGGCGCGTTATTGGTAAATACAGCCACATTTATGCGAAAACGTTATTCAAAATTTCAACAAAAGGTTAACCCTGTGCCAGAGGTTTCGTGGTGGCCGTTTGCCTGCTATTGTATTTCACGTTTAATCGGAACTATTTTTCTTTATGTTGAAATAAAAATGTTTGCTTAATTCAAAAATAAACGTTTTTTTCTTTAAAATTAAATCCGGCGCTATTGCTGAGACACCCTTTATTAATATGCGATTACAACACAAAAGCGATGCCACTTAAATATATCTACGGACGACTTCTAAACAAATTTGGCATTTATGAAGAATTTACAACATATTTTTGACTTAAATTAATGAGATAATATGTAAAATACCTCAAAATAGTAGCCAAAATAATAAATTTGCTATAATTTTATGATTTTAATTGTAAAACAATCATTTTTATATTTAGCCGTTTCTAGAAACGATTTTTACTCTGAATGGTATAATTTTACACGTGAACGAACGCCAAAAATCTAAACCGTATTCCGAACTCATCCAAATATTGTAAACGATTTTTTTCTCTGTTGTGTTTTTAACCTCACTTCGTTGACTTTTGATACTTCAAAACAAATTTTAATATATGCTGTTCGCTTTGGCACATTGAATTGAAACTTTGAATAGAATTTTTTGCTCCGACACTTTGGATAGAAACCGCGGTATAAACCACATCAGTCCACTCGAAACATTTTGTTCTAAGAATCGCCTGCATTTTTTTCTTGTAAATAGTGGTTCGTTTAGTGGTTCACGTCTTTAAATTTGCAACACTATTTTGTTTGACAACCGATTTGACAGCTGGCATTTGCTTTGTCATTATTTTGATTTGCCATTTCATAATGAATAGACTCACGCAAGAGTCAACGCTTGCAAATTGTTGACATTTTTGATCAAAAAATGATTGTGTTCGCCAAACTCATCGTGCATTACGTCCATTTTACGGTCGTCATAATCGTTCATCAGAGCGGATAACTCGGTTAACTATGGATCGTTTTCACACCACGTATACTCTAAATGATAATACGCATCCAGTAAGACGTGAAACAGTGCGTAGCAAACAAGCGATAGACGCTGTACAGCGTAACATTGAGGAAGACTCAAATCAATCAATTCGACGTCGTTCTCAGTAACTGGAGATGTGTTCATCCACTTTATGGAAGATTTTATCTATGGATCTTGATTTACGTGCTTACAAAACTCAATTTGTGTAAAAATTAATCCCACCCGACCATCGCACACGCCGCCAATTTGGCCAATGGGTTGAAGCACAAATTGATATTGATGTTGATTTTCCAAACAAAATTTTGTTCAGCGATGACGCTCACTCTTGGTTGAATGGGTACGTACGTTAATAAACAGAATTGTCGGATTTGGAGTGAATATAATCCACAAGCCTTTGCCGAAACAACATTACATCCATAGGAAATCACTGTTTGGTGCGCTTTATGGGCCGGCGGAATCATTGGTCCATATGTCTTCAAAAACGATGATGGGCGGAATTTTACAGTCAACGGTGAACGGTATAGATACATGATTTCTGACTTATTTGTACCCTAATTTCCTGGCCCAAATCTTGTTGGTATGTGGTTGCAACAGGACGGTACCACATGCCACACAGCGCGGGATACAATTAATCTACTAATGGAAACATTTGATGAAAGACTAATTTCACGTAATGGTCCTGTTAATGGGCCACTGAGATCGTCTGATCTAATTCCATTAAATTATTTTCTTTGGGGATATGTTAAGTCACTTGTCTACGTCGATAAACCAGAGACGATTGAACACTTGGCACTTAACATTCGGCGAGTTATTAGTGAGATATGGCCGCAATTGCCGTGAAGTGATCGAAAATTGAACCTCCAGATTACGCCATGAACGAGCCAGCCGCGCCGGCCACATGGCCGAAAACATATTCAAGCTTTAATGGCATAAAATTATCTATCCAATAAAGCTAGTTTCACTGATATTCAAAATGTTTTGCTTCGCACAAAAAATTTAAAACGAGATTTTCATAGCCATTTCAAGAGTAAAGCTAGACTAACACAGCTATGCTGGCGTACTTGAACAATAGTTTCAGAAAAGGTTTTATTTTGTATTGGAAAGTCATTTACGTTTATTATAAATAAGAAAGCAATAGAATGAGCGCTAACAGATCCCAAACAGTAGGCCACATTAATTGTCCACTTGCATAGGAATGTGCACATTACACCCGCAACTGTTGGCATCATGATCAGTGCGGTCAGGGCCAATTTGGTTTACAAATTTATTAGTTTCATGAAGTTTGGTTGCGATTTTACAGGGTGGATCATCTATTGGTTTGATTTTAAATTATGGCAACACTTTTTTGAAAAATATGCTTGAAATGTTGACAGTTCGACAGTCTGATATTCCGCGTCACGAAACCATCATGTTTTCTTTGCTCTTAAGGAGCGTTTCGAAATATTGAAAAGATGCTTTCAAAGTTGGTGTTGTGTATCCGAAACCGTGCGAATTTTGAAAATAAATATGGGTCGTGAAAGAGCGCTAAGCGAAACCATTGTAGTGAAATTGAAAAAGAAAGTTCGTGAACAGGCTTGCTATTGGAGGTCAGAAGTGGTCCCTGAGATCGGACAATGCACACACCAGTCAATATTGCGGCTATAGCCCATAGCGTAGGACAACTCGACGCCGACCGAAGCAACTGGCCAATAGTCGTACTAGCCTGAGTAGAATACTGCACACAGACCTCGGAGTATTCGCCTATAAGGTCCAGATGACTCAGCAGTTGAAAGAAAATGACCATCCGTTTCGGTATTAGTTCTCTGAGTGGGCCATAAACCATCATTATGGCCAGTGGACCATAATGACGTTGATTTTGATCGAAAAATCATCTTTTCAGATGAAGTGCATTCCCTTCTCGGGGCCTATGTAAACAAGTAGCATTGCCGGATTTGGAGTTCGGAACAGCCACACGTAATCATAGAGAAGCCAATGAGCAGTCACTAAGAGCGACTGTTTGTTGTGGATTTTGGAGTGTTGGCATAATTGGCCCATTTTTTTCGAAAACGCCATTACCTTCAATGGCGACCGTTACAGAGCCATGCTGACCAACTTTTGATGGTTTCAAATCGCCACTATATGAATGTGAACAACCTTTAATTTCAAAAGGATGGCGCCACGTGCAATGCAAATGAACCAATAATCAATCTCGAGCGTCAATTTATAGCGTTTTTAAAAAACAAACTTTTCAATGGCTCACTCAATGCTTAACACATTTCCAACGGACTAGCAGATTTGTCAAGCAGCAACCTGACCTTGATTTTCACGTTTGTTAAATTACCCAAATCTTAAATTAATACGATATGCAACTAAATAACGTTTGCTTTTCCAAATAAGCTAAATTTAAAGAGATGGTTCAACTGCATAGGTGGATAAATTTTTTCGAAAAAAATACTCAGATTTGAACGCTTGTATCTTGAAAAAATGTTTAAAAGAAAAAAAATAGATGCTGCTGTTTGAGACTGTAAACGAACTTACTCGATATTTCATTCCGAAATCCAATTTAGTCGTTTTATAGAGAATTTAGAAACCTTGAAGACGATGCTGTGAAAATTTTTGTACGACGATTCTTTGTCGATTTATTGAGGTTATTTTCGTAGCTTAGTATCGTTTTATAATTTAGGCGTATACCACTGAAACAGAAGTCCATTATGCATGCAACGCAGACTAGGATTTATGTTCAACATTTGTTGATTTTAATCGTATCGAACACGCTAGATTGCGTTTAGTTTTTTCAAGGTTTCTAGGGTTTTCTAGATTATATACTGATTTTGTTTACCAAACAGTGACCTTATATTGAACAGTGTTAAAATATTTGTATTACTCGTACCTCTCATATTTGCCAATTTAAGAGGTGACCAAAAGTCTACTACTATAGAACTACAAATCTTTGATCAGCGATTGTATCGATAACTGCTTTGTTTGAAAAGTTCCGGTCGTGATTACTAGATGTCGCCACTAATGTTAAATCATATCATTTTTGGGAGGTGCACCCTTAAAAAACAAAATATGAATTTTCAAAATAATCGATTAGTTGGTATTTGAGTTATTGGTGCATTATCGTATCAGAGTTTTTGTAAACAATGGAAACAAACGAATATCGTGTTCCCATTAAACATTATTATTTGAGAGGCAAAATGGCGAAAGAAGTGAAAGAAAAGGTTGATAAATGCACATCTGCTCCATCGAATACAACTGAAGATGGATGCAAAAGTTTAAGTTTGGTTGTACGAGCAGAAATGATGCACATCGTTCAGGAAAGCCTTCTGACGTAACTATGCCATAAATGACCAAACAAGTTCTACGTTTGATGACTGATGACCGACCGTAAACTGAAGGTATGTACTATACAACATTTTACATAATTGTTTCAATATGTGAAAGCTAAGTGGCCGATAGGTGGTGCGCGCGCTCATCGACCAGCAATAGTTTGAAAAAGTTGATGTTTCTCAACAACCATTGATGAAATATGGAAACATTATTACACACCAGAGACCAAAAAACAATTAAGACAATGGGCGGAACCTGGTGGAAGTGCACCGAAATGCTCGAAAACGCAACAATCGGCTGGCAAGGTTATAGCTATTGTTTTTTTAATATGTACATGGTAATTCATATTAACTCTATCTGGAACATGAAAAAACAATCACTGTGCAATATTACAGGGAACTAGATCAAGTTAATGGAATGCATCGGTTCACAAAGCAATTAAAACGAAGCTCGAATTGATTTTGAGAAATTGAATACCGACTAATGTAAAAAAGGCATTGAGGTATTAGAAGCTCGTTGGAATAATTGCATCAAGTTGGAAGGATAATATGCTGAAAACTAAAAGTGGATTTTTCCAAAAAGATTCTAGTTTATTACTCAGGCCTGGGACTTTTCAAACAGCCTGGAACATCAAAAATAATATCTGACCGGTAATGGATTCTTGTTGTATACTATTCTTCATAATTCGTTTATCCGAAATAAATTTCCCTTTAGGATAAAAGTGGTTGAAAACTGCTCCCACTTAAACGCTTCATTCTATTTTTATTTCTATTCAATTTTCCGTAATAATTCAGCGGAGAAAGGTCTCGCCACGCTGTGTATAATATTTTACTAAATAAAAAGAGAACCACCAAAAAACTGATTTTTGTGTTTCTTTATGCCGATAAGTCGAAGAAAGCATTCAACAGTCACCCACTTTCTTATAAAGTCGATGTAATTAATTTAAAAATATATTTGAAGAAATGATATTGCAAGAAGCACTCCCTAAGAGTTTAATGAATTAACTTCATTCATTACTCAGTAAAACGATTTTGTACCTGGCAGATAGGAGTTCTTTTAGGAATATCTTCAAGTGCGTCACAATTAAAGACGGCACGATATAGTATAGATATGGGTTTACTGTGACATAAGGGTTAATGTTTGTTTTCACATTTTTCGGATTAAATCTATATTTGTTTTAAATATCTTTAAATAAAAGAAACATTTCAACATACTTAAATCTTTTCCATGTATGTAAATATGTCTAAGGAAGAAAGTATGTTAGTTTCTATTTTTGCAAGAATAAACATAAGTAAATTTGGATTAAATAAAAATAAAACTTGGAATTTCAGAAAAATGAAGAAATGGCTCCTTTTTATGAGAGTTATAAGGTATGTGTACCATTTCTAATGTACGCATACATGGGTGAATTATCGTCTTACGTAACCGGTTCACGTCTAGAAAACTACCAGGGGAAAATTTTATTAATTTTAGATGGGAACTTCTATCATGCAGTAATGCTGAAATTATGCGGCTTGCTTCTGAAAATAAATTTGCTTTACTGAGCCTCCCTTCTCAAACTCCTCAATTTCAACAACCGATGAGCTTTCTTAGACATTTTTGAAGCTTATTGTTAGCTTGTCGCCCATTCAATCCATTGTTAACAGATGGAAATACAAAATTAGCGCTACACGATTAATCCCATAGGCCAGAGGATTTTTGGGAAAACAAATGCGTGTGATGCATTAAGAACTATAGTATATACTATCACCAAAATAAATGTTTTAGTGTTAGTGGATATTTGAAAAGCTATTGTGAGTACATACATCCGGTATTTTCGAGAATATATCGGTTGTTATGTGATGTAAACCGTCAAATTTAAAGCGATATTCAGAATTCAGTGATACGAATCGGATTTGGCAGCGCAAATTCGGATCGTACATCCCACAACCTCAAAAATCACCAATGGAAAAGCGATCACATTAATAATTCAGGAAAATACAATAATTGGATTGTAAGATTTACTCCTAATCTCAATCTTGCAGAAAAAATTCTATGAATATTTTTTCCCTTGACCGCTGCATTTAAGATACATTCAAATTTACGAGTCTTGCAGATGTTCCAACCATATTTAGATTTTAAGTAGATATTGTAAAATACTTTTCTACGAATTTATTAATTGAAATGAACGAACGATGCGAAACACAAAGTTTGAAAAAAACCAATTACATAGAATTTTTAGTTTTTCTTGTTCAAAGTATATTATTTCAAACGAACAAAATATCAATAGAGAAATTAAAATTACTACACAGTCTAGCGATTCTTGTGAATTCGAGAGGATACTTTATTCGCAAAGAATATTTTTTACACTACACCGCATATTTCTTTATTTATTAAAAACGAATTAACATAATTATAATTTTATTGAATTTTGAAAAACGTTTATAAGCGACTGCCACCTGAATCAAATACGAATGCAAAATTAAGATAATATAAGGTTGGTTATAATATAAAAACAACGCAAAAACGTAAAACAAAATGGCATTGTAACTAATATTGAAATAGTATGCATCTTAATGTAGAGATCAAGATCAATGAGAACGTAAGATCTACAATTTTGATTATTTCATTCATTCTGTTTTATAACAATAACGCAAATCATTGAATATAATTGATTCAAAACGTTTTACGGGTTTATGTTTATATTTAAAACCAAGAATTCTATCACTATATCTAATTGCAAAATAAGCTGCTGATGATGAAGACATTATCTTATTTTGTAAGAGATATTATATAACAATTGCTTAGCCAGGTGGTCTTTACTTAATACAAACATAAATAACAATAAAATGCTCCGACAAAGTTAAATATTTACTTTGAATGAAATCAAGTTGTCACACAATCACAATACTCGTATAATGCTTTAAGCAGATAAAAGAGAAACCCAAAAGAAACACTTTTCTATGAAACATATCAACGTTCTGACAAAAAATATGGTTTTGATTTTGATCTATAGATTCTGAGAATTAGCAGAAAATGTTAAAATTTTTAAAAATTAAAGCAATCCCAAATTACCAAATAATGTACATGCGTGTATTGTATACAATTCACCACACTCAGGAAAACTATTATCAAGATAACAACATAAATCACACGTGTTATATATAATGAAAAATATATAATGTACATAACATTAAAATACAATTTGGGATTAAACGACAAAACAACAAAAACGATTTTACTGTACTGTAATTTTGATAAGATGCATCATTAATAATGGTTAATTTTATTTTGTGCGATAAATAAAAACAATATCATTTTGTGAATCAACATAAAAAAATATTTCATAATGTTTTATGTGACAATGTTATCAATCATTTGTCCAATTACGGCGTGACAACGATGAGTGGTTTTTGACAATGTCCCGATTATTAAACAATATATTATTAATTCAGGTGATTTATTATTTAAAAACGATGTCGTGCTATATATAGTTAATTATATTGAATGACCCATTTTGAAAAAGGGTGTGTTGGCGCCTATTACATTATCAGCCACCACCACTAACTATAACAACCGGATATTTTTTTAATTTGCCATATCTCTTACAAAAATTCCAAAATAATAGGTAGGTTAAAAAGTTCGTGGCATCTTTACCGGTAGATGGCTTTACATTCATATATCTCAGAAACCATTGATCGTATCGGGCAGTTCTTATGTGTGTTTGAAAGGCGTAAAATGTCGCCTTGTACTTTGACATAGAAAACATTAAAATCGGTGAAGTTGCGAAAAAAATTGTGCTGAAAAATACACCTCGCTCTAGTCGATCAACCACTGGAAAAATCGATGAAATCATGCAGAAAATTGAAGAAGATTGCATATAAGCAGCCATGCAATTGGTAAAGAACTAAATATTGATCACAAAACAGTTTTAAACCATTCGAAAATGGTCGGATACAAAAAAAAACCTTGACGTTTGGATAGCACATGAATTAATTAACAGTTAAAAATTTAATGGACCGGATTTCTATCTGCGAAACCCTGCCGGAACGGAACGAAATTACGGACGTAACGAGGTGAAGCTTCCCAAGCGATATCAAAGCCACATTGAAGTCACTGCTGTGTGTTTGGTGGGATTGGAAAGGAATCGAGTATTATGAGGTGCTGCCACCGGGCCAAACGATTGATCCTAATCTTTACTGTCAGCAACTAACGCGTTTAAGGCAAGCAATTCAGTTAAAACATTCAGCATTGATGCATTGAACAGAAAGGACGTTGTGTTCCATCATGATAACGCTAGATCACACACATCATTGATGACCCGGCAGAAATTGAGAGAGCTAGGCTGAGAAGTTTTGATGCACCCACCATATAGTCCTGACCTTGCACCATCGGACTACCATTTGTTCCGGTCCATGCAGAACCATCTTAATGGTTTTACATTAAATTCGAAAGAGGCCTGCGAAAATGAGTTGTCTCGATTTTTTGCATCTAAACTACAGAAGTTCTAAAGTGACGGGACCATGGCACATATTTGGTTTAATAAAGTTCATTTGAAATAAGAAAAATTCTTTGTTTCAATGTCACCCAAAAAAGGGCTACGAACTTTTTCCCTAACCCTTTATATAATTTTCATTGCTCCAGAATTACAAATTTAAATATCTGCTTAGTTAGATAGTCTATGTGAACCCCATCTTACAATAGTCATCAGGTCGGTTTTCTGAGCAAGCTACTAAAATTAAAGATACCGGAATTGACACTTAGCTTACCTGATAATTTGATTCTGAGGTTACATAAAAATGTTGAATGAATTTCCTCTAATAATGGTTTGATAAATTCAAATGTGCTCTAGTGAAATATTGTGTACCTTCTTGAAGTGAAAGATACGAACAATTATTGGAATATTGGAAAAATATTATCAATTAATGCTGGTATCTGAGACGTTCTTAGCTTATAAACCATTTCGGTTAAAAGCAAACACTTGGGCATCAATACTTACGAAGAAGAAATCATCCATTATATTAAATGTTCGGGTGTGAACTTTACATATAAGCATAGATTAGTAATGAAACAAAGGAATGATGAATCAGAACTTCGATTCGAAAATTGATAATCTGAACACAGCGAATTTTCACTCCCACAATTTATCGAATTAAAAGAAATTTTTAGAAAAATATTCTTGTAATATTTCAGATTTGTGTCAGAAAATAAGCTGACTACATGGTATTGTAAAAAATTTGTTTCTCGCCATTCGCGATGTTACGCATTTACACACGGTTATCCAAGTTGGTGACAATATGAAACATTCTCAGAATATTTTTCTTCGTCTATATTAACTAATTTCAAGACAAGGCTAGTTTTAATTGTTGTTATTGGATGAAGGAAGTACAAGGAATGATTGTGCAGTATTTCTCAATACGTTTACAATAGTAAGCAACACGTACAACAGAATAATTTGCCACCAACACCAAAGCGATGGATGCAAGGGCTAATAAAGAAATTGTTGCTTGGTTTACAATACCTAGGTCATATGATTATAGATAGGTCATATGATTATGATATGATTATGCAGTTTTAAATGCTAAGCCGATTCAGCTAAGTTTGTGACATTATTTATTTGTCTTGTTTTAATTAACTGTTCTTAATTTTTACTACACCTATACACATAATAATTTTAATAAGCTATCTTTTTTGTATCATGTGGAAAAGCACAATATTAAATTATTTGTTGGCCCATGCCTGGAATACTAATGGTTTCACTGTTTTAACAATTTTATTAAATGACGTCATTTTACGTCCATGACTGGAACCTTTGACTATAGATTGCCATCTATAAATAAATTATTTTTTATAGATTCTTTTTTGTGAAACGTCAGTAAATTCTTCAATAATATCAATTACAAATTAGATTACGGCCCATTGATATAAGAATTAATTTATTATATTATTATTATTAAATTATGTTTTAAACATTTCGCTAAACCTCCAAATGTCAAAAACTTTTTACGAACATTACTGCCATCTACGGTTAAAAAAAACTGTCGATATAAATTTAATGACGTATCAAGCAGTACTGTCTGGTACACTAGGTGAACTGTTTCATGCTACAGCGTGTACACATGCGTGTACATTTTATTTTATTTTGTGTTAATTTTATCGTTTACCATTTTAAATCGTTTTGTTCTAGTATGTATTCTCCTTTTTGTTCTAGTATTTTAAAGGCACCACCTTTCATATACTAATGGTGATATATAACTTTAAATCCCGATAGTTCTATTCCAGTGTAGCGTTTTACTAAATCTAATTTACATCTAATTGGCAAATATCAAAGATTTTTTCTCGTTTTTACACTTAAATTACAATACATAATATATTAACTATGAATGCCGTTAAACGTTGCTTGTGTAGTGTTTCTTTCGATAATCTGCCAGAACGTATTTTACAATTGTTGAGTGATTCTAATAAATGAATGCAAGAACTATAACGTGTTCTTACAACTCGATGTAATGAATACGTGGAAGGATCCTTACGTGACTTCAATGAAATATACAACAAAATTGATTAAAACTGCGAGAGATGCCATAACATTGAAATAAAAGTATCGCTTTTAACTAACTAATTTCAGCATCGAGAAATATTTCACAAAAACCACCAAACCGTGGAATCAAATTTCAACGAAATATTTGGCAACAAGTTGAAGAATTAGACAAGATTTGTGAACCAGTTTGGAAATTGGATAGGATATTTCTAAAATCGGATATTTCCGAATCGGCATCACATCTATTGTAGTTTGGTTTCCTTTATTCTATAGTAAATCGAATTTTGGGAAATGGAAAACCACGATCATATCTAATCGCCGTGCTAACAGCGAACCAACGATATAACAACTTTATGAACCTGGTTGTTCATCTTCTACATCAGGCATTATAAATGTATGAGACCCAAATTGGGGTGGCGAGAGTTAAAATTTCAGTCGTCTAATTTATAATTATAACATTTTCAGCAAATTATTTATCCTATTAATGACTGGTAACGGCGAAAATGCTGAATTAATTTGAACCAATAAGAGGGTTTAACACGAAACACTTTATGTAAATAAAAAGCTTACATTTTTTTCCACCAGTACTATCCTTGCTTTCCTACGAACGCTGGTCCACTGATGCAATCGGTGTGATTAAACTTCCGAAACAAAGCCAAATTGAGAATTATTTTTCGATTTTAACATTTTCAGGGATATTGTACCGTCACTATATGCAGCTTTCGGCTTACTTAATATGCACTCCTTTTCAAAACTATAGACGCACTCTAGTGATAGTCGATTCTCAGAGAATTTGAGAGCAAATTATAAAACGAATGTTACCATGACTTACACTCTTGTTTGTTGTTTTAATTTCTGAAATAAATTTTGCTTTGATAACGGTAGTTTTGTTGTTGTTGGGCGAAAATTGTAAAAAGTGATCTTGGTTTGTGTTTCATTTCTATATACGCACTGACGAAGATAAGTAACTTTGCTGATAATTTAATATTTTTTTAATTATTGCACTAATTGGAGAAAGAGCCACGCGGTAAGATCCTGACAGAAAAGGAAAAAGGACAAATAGACGCGTTATGGGATCAGGATTGAAGAAGAGAAATATTGGGAAATCGGATCATGTTGTCCGTAATTATCTAAAAGATTGCGATAATTATGGACAAAGACAACAGCATGGATGCAGAAATGTTCTAAATAACCGAGAAATACGGAAAAAATTTCGACTAGCGTCGAATTCAACGATTTCTGTGAGGAGAATCGAGATGCCAATATTTTAGAATCCGGATCAACCGTGTGGCGGACAATTAAGGAAAATTCCAATATTGTCCGATTCTGGATGAAGCCTCCACCTCACCTGGAAGCTCACCACAAAGAAGTAAGGCTCTCCTTCGCGCATGCTAAAATGAATCGCAACTGGAATTGTGGTAAAAAGAAGTCACTACTTTAAAACTTTATCTTTCTAGCGACATTTGGCATTTTAGGTGATTTTCTCTAATGAAAAAAAATTTATTGTTCCTAAATTTATTGTGTCCATGCAAAACAGAACTTTTTACGTCATAAAATGCCATGGAGGACAAGTAACTTATTAATTATTTTAAATTGTTTGTATTCTAGTCCAAAAAATTCGGTGCGTCTATAGAAATAAAACACTTACCAAAATGACTTTTTGCATTTTCGCCCAACAACAACAAAACTACCGTTATCAAAACAAAATTTATTTCAAAAATTAAAACAACAAACAAGAGGGTCAGTCATTCAAAAATGATTCCTAAATATGATATATTGAAAGTCCTAAATTGGGAGGTACCGGGTTCGAATCCCGATAGGGGCAGGAAGTAAAGGGAATTTTCATCAATAGATTACGATCTGTGATGAGAATGGCACACATCTATGACTCCCTGTCGGAGTGCAAAACTCATGGGCCGACCCATCTTCCATGCCAGTAAAGGCTGGCATGGAGCTATGCAATGTGCAGATGATTATAAATATCGGACCTATAATCGTACGTCCTCGAATTGGCCGACACTGACATAAAAGTAAGGATGGAAAAAGCAAACCGCGAAAGAGTTGGGAGAGCCTTGGCCCCAGAACAGATTGCAGTGATAATAAAAAAAAATCCAAAATAGTGATGGTAAAACAGCTCTGCCCATGAAACAAAAATTTCACATTCTTCATAATATAGAGGTAGCCAGCATATACTTTCAGCATAAACACATCCATAAAGGCACGTGGATATCATACGATATAGTTACGATCAATCAAAAGGACCATATCTTCGTGCCCATCAATGCTGATCAATTTCTGGAATCTGGTAGGTGCGATTACTTGTTGCACATATTATTTGTTCCGACGAATCTTGCATCAGTAATCAATTTACAGCGAACGTATTTTGGACAATATCGGTGCGGTTTTCATTCAGGCAAGTGAACAATCCATTAAATTGTATCTAAGAGTGTGTTAGAAATGCGTTACGAAAAGGCATTATTATACTATTCGTAGTACAACATTCGTATGAGCTTTGTTACATTTGGGCAAACATATACGTTCAAAATTAATAACTATGTGTTAAATATTAATGGATGACTCTAAGAGGAGTTAATTGGGACAATGAACAGGCAAAACTGAATTGTCAGAGACTTTCGAAATAACATCAGGAGGACAGCAAGAAGACCGAATAGCAAAAATTACTTGAACATATGAATGTGAATGAGTTTATTTAAATACTTGGATCGATGATGAGCAAAATTGAATTTGTGTAAACATAGAATCGCGAGCGTTCTATACGACAACATTAAAAATTTTAAGTCTCGCAATATATAGCGAAAACAAAATTAAACATTTACTAAGCGCCGATAAAACCAGAGTGTCGATTTTGTACCAAAAACGACCGCGCGAGGTGAACAAACCGGAAAGTGTAGTGGTTTTTTTATTTATATTGGTTTGCTTGAACGCATGTGCGTCATCTTGTTTATATATATTTTTTATTTGATGTGAGAAATACGGTTTCGTATTGTTCAAATATTTGAAACGAAAAATCGTGATCACGGTGTTAAAAGCAATATGAAAAAATCAAGGAGTTCAAATATTAAGGGTTACCTAGTAACTGAACAAAAATCAGTTTTCGAAGACATAGTACCGAGCATTCTACGTCAATAAGTAATCTTCAAGTCTTGCCAAATAACGCCAATAATTAAACTGGAAATGCATAAGGCACTGAAATGGCCCAGATTTATTGACTCACTACTACCAGCAATGTAATGTTCTCATGTCATCAACTCGTGCACATAGTGCTCATCGTCTTTCTCTGCAAAATTAAGTACACGAAGGTTCTCCGAGCGCAACTTTTAGCTTACTAAACAGGGTTTAGATCTGATGAGTAAACCAAGCAGTGCAAACGGTAATTCGTGGATTTTTTCCATGGCAATCGCTGAGGTGTAAGACGGTCCATTGCCTTGGTGGAGCAAACTTTTTTTCTGCAAATGTGACCGTTTTTCCGCAATTTATACCTTCAACTTGTCAATGATGCGTTGTATGCTCCTGTAATGGTTTTTTGTTTCTGAAGTTAATCGATTAAGATAACTCCATAACTATCCCAGAAAATAATCGCCATTACTTTCGCAGACGAAGGAACCGCTTTTGCCTTTTTTGGAGCCGATTCCCAATTGAGAGTTCACTGTTTTAACTGTATTTTTGATTCTGTAGTATAATGGTGCATCCAAGTGGTTTATTCGAACACGTTTCTGGGCCAAAGTGGTAAACGGGGCACCCAACGCGGGGACAGTTTTCTCATGAAAAAACCTTGATTCTATACGTGACAAACACGTTCTTTATATATATTCATAGCCTCTTCTATCTCTCTAACTTTAATTCGACGATTGACGCATCTACACACCGTACAACTCGTCTTTGATTTGCCTTGGCGCATTGCCTTTTAAAAATAAATATTTAATGACAGATCGATACTGGATTTTTTCCATTTTCACAAAAACAGATCGACTCACTCAAACGATTGTGAAACAACAACTGCTTATCCAAAAGGACTGATATTTCGGGAAGTACCTTTCAACGCATGCATAAACACACTCTCTCAATTTTGTTGACGAGTGTTGCCAACTTCATACTGAGGACGGAAACTTTTCAGGCACCCCTCGTAACTCCGACTAGCTAAAATAACCGCCTCAATACGGGTATTTTTAAGAAAAAAGAATTTTCACGGAATCGATACCATCTAGAATTAAATTATTCTACATCTATAAATATTATTTCCTAGTGTAATTCTATTTGGAGACATTATAAAAGATCAAATTAATTTAAGTGCTAACCAAAATGAATTAGCCACAAATATTCAATATTTTCAGTTAGGAACAATAAAGGAATTTATGCAGGCAATAAAATTAAAATTCTAAGAATTCACATCTCAGATGTCACACAATTATTCTAACAACGTAAAATTTCTATTAAAAATTTCAATAAAACTATAAAATTTCGTAATAAAAGTATAGTTCTTTAATTAAACAAATTAACGATCTAACAAAAACATTTAATTTATTTTAAATTTGTAAAATCTGTATGAAAATATGAATAGGTTGATACTATTTCCGTAATCAATAAAAGTTGATATACAAATTAAATCTAAAAATACTGGAAATACACTTAAAAACTCATTTTATAATGTTGTTAAATTTTAATTAATAAAATCAAACAATATACAAAGGGAAAATTTTTAATTGCTTTCAAAATGCATTTTTTTAATGATACGAGTACAAAAGCAACAATAAATATAATTAATGTGCCAAAAAAACATATATAAAATAGATTAGAAAAATATTTTTATATAAATATTATTTCACATTTATACACAAAAATTCTAAGCGGTTATTAACCTAATTACAGTAAGTGGATTCTTGTCTTAATTTAATTTAGTTTTACATTGCACGTTAAAATATCTTGCTGGTATATATACTCGTCGGAAACATGTATTTCTTGTATATGTACATTACACTACACACGATTTGTAATAATTCTGTAAACGCGCTGATAAAAGCTTCTATAACGATATATAATGTGATGACCCGAAATCATGATCGCACAAAGAAACAATAAATTATAATTAACATCATTTGCAGGGCATATGTTTTCTTTACACTCGTACGTATGTACACACATCTACCAAACGAAAGCCCCATTTATTATGTTGTTTATCTAATTTTTCTTCTCTTATCACATTTTTCCTTAAGTAAAGAATTTTGACTTTTAATCATCGTTAGAGATTATACTCGTATAGACAGAGAAAACTGTAACATAAACATTTCTGTAGTTTGTAAGTCATGCGATTCAATTTTATCAATCATCCATTACGCAATTTAAATTTTGTGTTTTAAATTAAAATTTAATGAAGTTTATTGCAGTTCACAAGATCAAATAAACATGTTATGGTACAAAGAGTTACATAATGTGATATGCTTTAATAAAAAGATTTAAAAATTTGTCAATTATGTTTCAAACGTTTAACATAATCATATAGGGTGGAAGGTACTTGTTTGATTAAAACGTGCTTAAATGGTAATTTACGCAGAGTACAAGAAAAATCGATGTTAAATGTCTACGACATTAGAGATAGAATAAAAAAAACATCTAGACAAGTGACAGTGGAAAGTATTAATGTGATGCTGGTGTTTTATCTTAGCACCCTCCTATTTATATATTCCAAGACGACACTTTATATTTGTAAAATTTTTTAGTAAAAAGGAAAGTGTCTATTAAAAGGAGACTTATTTTTTTGTGTATTTGAGAACTTGATTCCCATGAAAATAATGGTACTACATTACTTACACTCATAATATTATAGAATTGGCATTTTTAGTGGAACAATCTGTTAATTACAATAAAAATAAAAAATGTATATACTTACACGGTGTCGTTCTTGATCGTATAATATCCACACCAGCGCCCTTTGGTTTAATTAATTGAGTACGATTTGGATCGGGAGTGTACCGTGAATCTAACGAACCTCCATTGTTGTGTTTAATATGTCCGGAGTTAGAACCCACGCTACAATTAATTTTATCTGAATACGTTAATGGTAAGTCTTGATTTTTCGGTTTACTACAACATTTATTCCCCATATTTAACTATAAATGTTGTTTTTATGTAATTGTAGTTCTAGTATAATATACAAAATTAATTTCTAATTACGAAGTCATGTAGAGTAGATGTTTTAAATTAAATATAAATATTTGTTAAATATTTTTGTTTCAGTAAATAAATAAATCGAAAATACTCATTTATAAGAAAGTAAATAAAAAAATATAAGTTTCTTGTAAACTATATAAATCTAAATAAAAATCAGTCACGTTGAAGACAAAATGATGTTTGTTATGTTGATAAATTAAACAAGAAATAATAATTTAAATTAAATAATAATAATAGTAAAAAAATCTTTACTCTTATGTCTATAATAGTTCTAATTTTGCCTATACAGCCCTAAATATTATTATTTGGGATATAATTTTATTCCATTTATATCAGAGGCTCCGCCGATCCACCGTTTCTCACTATCATATTGATTTCGATAAACTAAAAAGACAAAAAAACAATAACAAATTAAAATATATTTGAATTTAATATGACATAAACAATACGTTTAAATTATAGAAGATATACACATTTTGTTAAATATACAATTTTTATATACATTATACAGAAGACGCAACTGCGCCTTTGTCAGTAGTTATACCATATACTGTACATTTCATGTAAAGAAGCAATTAAAACAGCAATATTTGAAAAGTTCATGCTAAATTTAATATACAACAATTCTTTTCAGAAACGGATTATTAAAAAAATAACCGCGCTAAAAGGAACCAACATTTTTCTGTGTTAACGTTTAATTAATTACATAATACATAGAACCCCGTTGGCTTTATGCTTACAAATTATGTATGTACACAGAAATGTTTCAATTAAGTTTAAAATATATTAGCAGAAATTTGGCTTTTGAAAGTAGCGAATCTATCAAAAAATCAGATATAAAAATAAACAAACCTTGGCCGCCCATTTAATAGTTCAGAAAATTTGGAAATAAACAATTTGATAAAGTGCCGAATTCAACTTGTGCATATGTAAGCTGATCCAAATCATTCATCGCACAAAGTAGAAATTAGTAAATCAAGTACGTACAAACAATAGAATCTCGCTATTTCGACAATAAGTTAAATGCTTAATCACCTGTTCTTGCAAATTAATTTTTATAGCATACAAATTAATTAATTAATACTAATTAATGTCTAATTAATATTAACCTTAATATTTAAATTATAAAAAATTGTAAAACATTACCAACTAAATCAACTAATTTCAAACTCCTAAAAATATACTACAAGTAATACATAATTTTAGCTAACTTTACATGTCGACGTAATCTTGTAAAAATTAATTGCTTCGATGAAATAAATAATCTAGATCATAATCCCTATAGTCTGCCCACGATATTATGCCCTCTTCGAAAAAATGCAGTGACACTATGCTTGCAAAATACAAACTGTACCATCAATCCCACGAAATACCATTATCAGAAAATACAACATCGGTAATCGTGTTATCTTAACAACAAAGCAACTATTATTTTTATAATTGTATAAGTTAACGTTCTAACATTTATCACGCGCATAAAAAATGCCTACTCATATTTCATCATTCCAGACAGACATTCCTGTAAGATAATTGTACTCTTTTAGCACAATGCAACTCGCAAGTGGAAAATTTCCAGTATAACGTATTTTTTCCTAATAAGCATAATAAACAATTTCGTTATCACAAAACATAATTTACCTTAAGTAAAAATCTAGAATAAGAAGTTAATTGTAAATTTGTTATAGAAAAATAAAGTTGAGGTTTGACTTCTAATAAAAAAAAAAATTTTTTTTGATTTCAACAATTTAAAACTCACTGGCGCCCGAGCAAGGACCGTTGATCGTGATCGTGAGTAACAGTGTATGTGTGAAGTGACCGGAACAGTTTATAATAATAATTAAAATTAGTAATAACCGAAGTTAATAATATTAAGTGAATAAAAATAAACGAAAAGTAAATAATAACTAAAGTTAATAATAATTAAAGTGAATAATAATAATCGAAAGCAAAAAAAGTACGTTTACAGCAATACGCGAGATTGATTTACGGGATTACATATTTCTCTAAGTCTACATCAAACGAAAATATTCACGTTATGAACCAGTCGCAAGTAGCGACCTAAAAATTTGCAAAACCTTCCGGAGGAAGTTACGAGAAACGAGGCCGAAGTAGCGGAAACCAGCAAAATAGATCCTTAATTGCGTCCAACAAAGCATTAAGACAGCCGCCCGTGCAGTCCGTAAGAAGGAAGACGACGACTCGGCCCCCACACTTTAGGACTATCCACTATCCACGTGTGTCATCTATAACTGATTTCAACTCAAGGGAATGGACGTCATTCCTATGTCATACTGCTGTAAGTGGTACATTTTTATTTTATTATCATTATAAATTTTTTGTCTCTAAAAGAAAAATTAATTCAAAAATTGGTAAACTGATTAAAACATTGATGTAAATGTAATTAAAACTGATGTAGAACTTAATAATAAGATAATATTAGATTTAGAATATAAGCAAAAATATTAAAAAAAAGATTTACAAAATATAAATTACGCAAAACACGCAGGTATTATAAATTCACTAATCCAGACAAGATATAAAATTAGCTTTAGATACATTTAAAAAAGAAAATTTACCATTTGCTACCGCCGAAGAGGCATTTCTAATTGCAAGATTATTCTTTCTATTGTAAACAACCCGATAACGAATCACAAAACCTATCAAAAAATTATGGTAAAGCCAGTAAAAAGAAACAAGATTGTCACCGAAGTATTGCCTGAAAATATTATAAGAAATGATAACGAAATGTTTGCCTTAAAACAAGACTGTAAAACGTTTAATTTTGTTTCCATATGTAATTGAAAAAATAAAGTTAATCTGTCAGGCACGTATTGTGTTCCTTTAAGTCTTTGCGCGAAATGCAACGTCAAAAATAATAAACATATCCCAACTGTAGAAGAACTTTCTCAAGGAATAATCCTCCTAAACAACTTCAATGGTTCGATTCTCATAGGGACTTTACCCCAAAAACTAAACGGTACATTCCTCATTAAGTTCAATAACTTCACAGTCAATATCGACGGCAAGTCATTCATTTCCAGAGAAGAGTCCAAACTTCAAGTCCTCCCAGCAATATTACATTCACTCTCGAGTGAGGCGGAAATAAAAAAAAAATCTATCGTTATAAATGTTGGGCGAACTCCACATTAATAACACCGATGCAATCGAAATGTTGCAGACAGATTCCAACATCAACAAATCTTCAAGCTATATGCACTAATTTTTATCGCAGATTTGATATTTCTAGCAATGATCCAACTATGCCTTAAGCAAAGAAGTACCAAAATAAACATCGGAAAGGCTGAATTATAGCAACAGCATCGATTGGAAGAAGCTACACAACCTGAAATGAATCCAGATGCCCCTAATACTTCTAAGATGAAACTTAACGATATCCCATACTTCCAAGCGATCGTGGACAATCGCATTTAAGCCCGGAGGAGTTAACATTTTAACATTAATCACGCGCATAAAACGTGCCTACTCATATTTCATCATTCCAGACAAATATTCCTGTAAGGTAATTATACTGTTTTAGCACATTGCAACTCGCAAGTGGAAAATTTTCAGTATAATGTATTTTTTTCCTAATAGGCCTAATAAGCAAGTTCGTTATCACAAAACATAATTTACCTCATGTAAAAATTTAGAATAAGAAGTTAGTTGTTAATTTGTTATAGAAGAATAAAGTTGAGGTTTGACCTCTAATAAAAACTATTTTTTCGGATTTCAACAATTTAAAAAGAGTACGGATTACGATCTAGATTAGTCTGATCGTTCTTAGTTGTTAATTTAAATGAATAAATTTATCGCCCAGACTAGGGTTTAGTTTATTTTGTCATTAGTGCGGCGATTGTTTGTACGAACAAAACAAAATACAAAAAATTGGATATGGTTAGTTCAACAAATGTGTTTATGGACGTGAACATTCTCTGTGTTTATTGTTTATTCGTTTATTATTACTACAAGAAGTACAAATACCTGCTTATTACCTAGATTACTTGGTACTTAGATTTACATTGATGTGGATTAGCACCGAAAAGAAGAGAGATTAATAAACGTTATGTGCGCACTACTAAACAAAGTAGGATTTGCGCACTGGCACCGATGAGGCTGTTAGAATATGTCACTCTCCAGCCTAAAATTGTGGTCAACTTTTTAAGTAACCATTTACTCCAGGCCATATTCCCCGGGTAAAGACTAATATACCTAGATCAATATTTTACCGACTGTTAGTAAATTAATTGATTAATCGATTGGACTGTAGGACCAAATACTGAACAATTGTGCTCGATGCCGATCCTATTCCTACCGCCTTTTTGCACATAACAAGAGAGAAGGATAGAAAAGGTATTTCGCAGGACGGAAGGACTCGGTTGCATACACCTAGCGATCGTACGGCACAAGACAACACAATTCTAATCTACTATAAGGAAATATAAAGGTTTAATGGTTAATAATGGTTTTGGTGTTCAACAATTGCTTGTTTAAATCAGCACCCTAGAAAAAATATTATTATTTCACATGCCTCTGGAGATTTCCTGATATTAAAATCTAAATTAATACTTTTCGTCTTCCTAAGCATTTCCCCCCTCCCCCCTGCTATCTCTGTTATGGGGCAAAGGCTCTCCCAACTCTTTCGCGGTTTGCTTATTTACGTCCTTACCTTTACGCCTGTATTGGCCAATTCGAGGACGTACGGATATAGGTCCGATTTTATTACCATCTACACATTGCATAGCCCATGCCAGTATAGGCTGGGTCGGCCCATGAGGTTTGCACTCCGACAAACCCACTCCGGTACCTCCCGATCCAAACGCCAAAGCTTTAACCACGCTTTAAGCCATTTGGTCGATCTTTCTAAGCATATAAAACTTTATTAATATGACCCGCAAAGTAATATAATAGCCCGCAAATCCCGCATTCATGATCTGGGTGAATAACCTCATCAAATTTTGCGAAGAAGCAGAAGTACAATATTCTCGTATTCTTGAAAGCTGCAGAACACGTTGGCTAGTAACTCTTATCAGTAATAGAACGTATATTACACATATTCGAACCTCTGAAATCCTCTTTTCTGTCACTCGATAACTGCCCAAAAATATTAAGAACTAAAATATAATATTAAGAACGTTTTTCAATGACGAAACATCTGAAATGTATCTTAAATTTATGGATAACCTGGCCGCAATATTCCATTTTACGGTGAAATTTATCGAAGGTGATAAACACGTTTATGCAAGCAAGTTCGGACAAGCACTGGTTGATCTCAGGCTTAAATTTCATTAACGTTATATGTTGAACTATATACCAATTTTAGTTCCAATTTTAGTAGATCCCATTTAAACATATTAATTGAAAATGGAAGCTGTAATGAAAGTAATTTTGAATCTGAAATGCAGCAATTGTATATGTGCTGTAAATACGTGGATCGTTACACATCACAGCTCGTTAGCATCAATTGTTTTTTATGTATAGCGTTTAGCGTTAAAAGAGATTGTTACATCGGGACGTGTGGAGAAATCATTTGAATATGTCACCAAAAAGGTTCCAAAAATTAAAATCGAAAATAATGAATTATTCGATGAAACGGTTTTATGTAACAAGTACGCAACTGCTGAAAAAATTGAAAATTGGAATGACAATGGAGTTACAATTAATTGATAAGCGATGGATCGAAATGTTTTAACATTTTAAAATTAAAAATGTGCCGTTTTCTACTTTTAAAAAATAATAGAATTTGGTTTGTGTCTACCAGGAACAAATGCTTCTACAGAACGAATATTTTCCGTGGTTAACAATTTATGGACAGCACAATTTATGGACAATACAAATGCAAATAGAAACCATCAAAGCCATGCTATTGATTAAAGGAAACCACGAAAGTTGCGAAAACTCTTACGAAGATATTTCGAAAAATGATAAAATGTTGAAAAGTATTCATAACTCCGAGAAATACAACTAGAAGAACTAGTAAAATTGCTGTTAATTCAATTATACTGATTATTTAGTACTGAAGCACTCCCAACTCTTTCGCAGTTCGCTTTTCACGTCCTTACCTTACGCAGTCGCCTGCCAAATCGAGGACGTACGGCTATAGGACCGATGTGTTATCACCATCTGCACATTGCATAGCTCCATGAGATGGGTCGGCCCATAAGTCTGCACTCCGACATGGAGTCATAGTTATGTTCCATTTCATCACAGATTGTAATCTCTTGATGAAAATTCACTTTTACATCCTGCCCCTATCGGGATTCGAACCCGATACCTCCCGATCCAAACGCCAAAGCTGTAACCACTGTGCCGTTTGGTCGGTAAAATAATAATTTTATGCATTAGCAAACAAACGAAGGCATGAAAGAGGTATATTTAGTTTTGAAAAATACAAAAATAAGCAGAAAAGCTTTTGTTTTCTTTTATATTTTTTACCTGTCTGTATTGGCGGCGGACATTTCTGGTCACCGTAATCTTCTCAGAACTAATTAAATCAAATTAAAGAAATGCTTATGGTACTGAAAGTTATAAAATTTTAAATTATTTGTATTTGAATATAAAACACAAACAAATAAATGAGCCGTTTATTTTGAAAGTGGCATAAGTCACTGTTTTTAAAAAATCGAGATATTTAAGGGTTTGCGTTTTAGCATGTTTAAAAATATTCATGCCAACTTTCGAGAAGATTTATTTGTATGTTATTTCAAGGATACTTATATTATTGATTGGATTTTTTTTTTAAATAAAGAGATACCGTTAAATTGCAAATAATGTTATCATTAACTTGATTTTTTGAAAAAGTGACTTATGCCACTTTCAAAATAAATGGCTCAAATAAAGCAAATTATTATACACTGCTTGTTAAAAAATTCCGCACACTACATTTTTTCAGTAAATATTTGTGTTTACGGTAACTATTCGCATTATTCGAATTATGGTGATACGAAATAATATATGTAATATGCGCCAAAAGGCATTAACGTAACAAATTTGTTTAATAAAAGTAACCACAGAATCAAAACAAATGAACTAAAATTATCAAAAAGCGGATATTCATCTTTATTTAAATACAAATCAACAATCAATGTAACCGGTCGATACTCTAATATCGTGAATTTCCTCCATGAGCTCTAATCACATCTAGCATTATTTTTGGCATACTGCGCACCAGATTTGCAATGCACTCCTGAGGTATAATTTCCCATTATTCCTGCAGGGCTGATTGAAGATGATATAAGGATTCTGGAACGACTTCCCTTTGTCTTAAACGATGTCCTAGCATATCCCACACGTGTTCAATGGGATTAAGGTCAGGGCTGCGAGCGGGCTAAACAATTCGATCAAGTCCCACCTGATTCAAATATTTATTGAGACCGTTTACAAAGTGGGATCTGGCGTTGTCATGCATTAATAATTCAAGCGCCCGGAATTTTTTGACGAGCAATGTAGTTATCGAATACAATTTTGCCATTAAACTTTCGTTTATTTGTATTTTCATACCATATATCTAGGCCAACTTTGCTGATTTTTCCATTTTTTTGTGTTTGACCATTGAAATATTTTGAAACAACTGAAAATTATAAGTTTTTTTATTAGTATATAATCTAGTAGAACTATTCGCACGTAATTTTAAATTACACGATGTGAAATCATAGTTTGTTATGGGTAATTCAAACCTACTCGAATGCCAATGAAAAAAGTTTTTCATTTCCAAATTTTCACAGAATGCAAAAAGATGTTCCACATCGCAGTTTGACATTGAAATTGAAAATTTGCAAAATTTATTTACTATTCTTGTAGCCTATCAAAATAATCATTTAGCAGAAATCATCATCTTCCATTGTCAAAGCATTTGTTCGTATTTTATTTGGTAGATTTTTTTGATTTTTTCAAAAACATATTTATATCATACCACGCCTTACTCAAATATTTTTTATATGTAGAATTGTAAATAACTTAATTTTTGCTAGAAATACTAGAAATTCTGGAACACACAATATTCGTTTAAATATATTCGTTTAAACGTCTTACGATTGTTAACGCTAGAATCGGAGTGTACATGTATCGCTCTAGATCATAAAAAACCGTTGCTTGAATTTAGTATAAATTTGTATATGAAAAATGTTTCAGAAAACACAAATGACCCGAAACAAAGACATTGGTGTACTGTGTACATATTCGATACGTACATTCACTGTGACTAGGAAAAATATTCCTTATTAATTTTGCTTTCAAATTTGTAATTTTATTTTACTTTAGTATGCCAGAAAATAATTAAGTATAAAAATATTACTCCCAATTCCATATTCCCTGTTAAAACCAAAATGGTGCTACAGAAATGTGTAATTTTAAACGAACTGTATGGTTTTTTTCCTTTTTTTATTTGTTCATTTTTCCTCTTTAAAATTAATTTGTTCCCCCCTTTTATTTCTAATAATATGGAATGGGTTAATTGTATTATTGCAACGGCGACCTAATAGGTATTCAGTAATGGCAATGATAAATTGCTAAAGTTTCTTCCATATGTTAGGAAATATTTCATCTATTCAGTTCTGAGATCATACGTGATTTTCCTGCAACTATAAGCAACCATGAATTCTATTTCAATCTTAAGGAAGATATAACATTTAAACATATAAAGAAAATTTCTAATAAATAAAAACTTTGATTTACTGTTATTTATACCATACTTAGTTCTTAGGTGATAAGATAAGAGCAACCAACGCAACTGAATATGATAATTTTTCTCTATAATTCGTTAATCTCTAATGGTTTAATCTCGAGAACGGTGATAGTGCTAGGTGGAAAAGATACTTATAATAAAAGTTCTTGAATATCGAGCTTTAATGTTGATCCAATTTGAGAACGATTTGCCGATATGCATTAGCTTCTTTCAGAGATATCGGCAAAAGTATTTTCAAATTGGAACCCTATATACTATTCAATGAACTTTTTGATGAAACAAATAAAAATAAATCCATTTTGCTCACAACAAATTGTTGTAAGTGTTAATTGTTGTGTTTCTTCAGAGGAGAAAGAAGAAATTGTTGTAGATGTCTTACCGCTGCAGTATTACCCGCGATGTCAACCCATACAAACTTTTGGCGGCCGCACAAGAACACAAAGATGATAGTGAAAAATAGAGAATTCTAACCCTTATCATGCCAGTATGTCTTATCCAGCCAAATCCCTTGATGGGGTCACTTCGATTTGTGAATATTTGCTTCGTTTTTCCTCTAGGTGGGCTATTATACATAAAAGAGACAATGATTTAAAATTAATTAAATAACTTCTAAGCGTTCTAAGCTCGAGATATTTCTAGAATGTTTTGTATTCCTAAATTAGAGTCGTTCCTTACTTTAAACAATTCTATAAATTGAATTTTTGTCGAAAATCCTGACTAAAAACAATAAAGTTGTCGGCAAATATAATTAAATTTATTTTTATTATTATTAAAAAAAAAATTGAACATACCGGAAAGTCAGGGAAGATTGCGATTGCACATACTTCATCAGGGGGTCTATTTAATTACTTACGCTTTGAGGATAAACGCAATACAATCAAATATGTTAACGATGCAAATACATTTTTCTATGGAATGTTGTTTTTCGACGAAATTTCTGGTTGAATTCAGGTTGTTTCAGTGAAGTTGTGTGAATGTTAGATAAAAAGCAAGAATGCTTTTAGTTGAATGAATTTAAATATAGGTAGCTGAATGAAAATACCGATTTTTTTTTCAATATCAACGGAATATTTAGATCATCATATGTATGATAATGCTGTCGAGTCATTACGAACGTGAAGTCACTCGGTTAGATGGTGGTGGAAGGGAAGATAGGGCAAATAAAGTTACAAGCAGCATATGATGAGATGACTCGTAGATGTGAATTAAATAATCTAAAAAGTTAGTATGACTGATGCCAATACATATGATGAATGTTAGAATCCTTTACCTCAACCACAACTAACCAAATCTAATCTAGAGTGTGAATTTAATTTAGACTAATATTTTAATATATTTAAGTAGTTAAGGATGCAGGCAGGACCCGCATGATGCTGAAATATTATTCGCATTCAGATATAATTTGTTAATTGTTGATATTTCAGAATTATGGTGACGTACCTAAGATCGCCGTTATGGTTGGCCTGTACGCCTCTATCATATCATATCATTTTATTATTGACGCACATACAAAGTTATTTATATTTTTTAAATACAATGTAGTCTTATATCTGCATCAATATCGCCAAAGTTGAACCGTGTTACAGTTGAAATATGCTTGCGAGGAATACTAATCGATCTAACCTAAGATATGTTGAACTAAGTTCTCTAGATGCAAAATGTTCCACGGACCCACACTCGAATACGTCGAAACCGTGTTTTTTCTTTCATTACTGCAACAGTTAACTGTAACTTATTTTAGATTGCGAATTGAAGAAAATCAAAGTTCGTATCGTTATCTTCGGACTAGTTTACTTTATTAGATTGACGGGAAGCCACATTAGATGCATTCCGTTGATCATCAACGTCGTTAGTGATAACAAAACTATCTAATATCTTAAATAAGAATAGACCCATTCTAAATGAGCTATTTTATAGACCACTGACATAAAAAATTCTGAATTTTTTGTTAGAAAATGTTTGTATTTTACTGGAAGATATTTTGTTGCTAGAAAGAGAAGTAATGCGGCTTCAGCTGGATGGTGTACCTCTTTAATTAGATATTTTTAGATATAATATTTCATAAACTGATTTAAAATGGGCAATGAGAAATTTGGAATCAATGGAATCTTTTTACTTCTTCTCTGCGCCAATTCTCTAACTTTTTATTTAATCCTGCAAAATTCTTTGGTTTTACGTTTAAGGAATATAAATGTTTGCTTGAAACTACATACTGTTTAGAAAAATTTTGTTCAGCAAAAAGTATTTATTTTTAATTGCTTTATCATAATCAAAAAGTTAACTCCAAAATATAGGTTCTAATTTATTCAACTTTTGTCTATATCTCCGAAACCATAATGTGTTTCAAGATCATCACTAGAAATCCCCCTCGCCACACAATAATTTTCATTACAAGTATTTATAACAAAATCCTGGCGTTTATTAAAAAACCCATGCTGTATTATCTTTATCTTTTTCTAAAGACTTGATGATTTACCTAATAATAATAATTGTCTAATACTGTTCAGATATTTACAGTATAATAACCACATTGCCAAGCGTAACATAATCTTTTATCAAAGCATCTTACAGTCCTTGTTAAAAACTGCAAAGGACACTCCAAAACGTTGGGCTCGATACACTTTCTGGTACTATAATCTAATCAGACAAACTTATGAGCGATTGACATTTTGCATGTGCCTTCATCGGTGTTCAAATTAATTGATGTGGCTAGACCAATAGTTAAATGATTCTAAAGGCAAATACCAGAAAACACTTAGATTAAGTTGAAGCAAAGTCGGGAATTCTAAATTTATTTTATGTCACGGAGATTTGTGCTTACTGTCTTTCGATGGAAGGTAAACTTTAGAGGCAAAATTTGGTACTGCTATTTTATCCATAAATTTTAAATGTGTATATGTGTGTTTCGCAACCCATTATGCAATTGGTGAAATACGATCCAGCACAATAAAACAAAAGTAAATTTTAAACTAAGCACTAATTTGCTACCTTAAACGCTTGCATCTCTTAAAACCCTAAATTGATTGGTGGCGTAATGCATACAAAAAGCCATTAGGGTACGAAGTACAAACTATACAAATCGTTACGGGGATCAATATTATTTTAGTATACCTAATCAATCGTGTATACACATTTCGAAATGCTCATAAAAATAAATCAAGGTTACGTAGTTCAAATACAATACGTACTTAACTACAGCACCCTAACAGTAACGCCATCTGTATATCTTATGTTTACTTATTCATAAACTAACAGTTAAAACAATAGTTTTTTATGTGCCTGTTGCGTTTTATTTACTTTCATAATATCATGTAAAGTATAGTTTTTTATGGTTATAAAATAGTTTAGTATATTTGCTTTATACCGCCGATACTGCACGTCAGACGTGTAACAACTGAAAGTGTGAGACCTAAAATGATTTATCATTTGTCATTCAGATGACTTAAGTAGAATGTACAATTTTAAAACAAAAGTTTAGATGAATATTTTAAAAAACAAAATTATCTAAAAATAAATTTGGAAATTTATTTTATTGTTTTGTTGAGATTAGTGTTTTGTTAGTTGGTTATAATAAAACTGATTGTGTTTGCTATAATATGGTAGATAGTTAAATTTAAAGATGAATGTGTTTTACCACCCAGGCGGATATTAGTATACATACTTATTAGTATTCTGGAAGTAGGTACTTAAATTTATCAAAAAAATGTCAAAATATTGAAAAACGATATGGTCCATGTGTTGTTTTTATTTAAGATAACAAACTACAACATGACTATGTAGTTGCGCGGGGCTTGTATTTTATAGTTTTATGTGTAGCAATATCCTGAGCAAAATATTTATACAGATTTTACGAATTTATTTACAACATACTTGAGATTTAGCCAAGTTGGTCGGAAAGAAAATTTCTCCATATGAAAGATTCGTAACGTAACTAAATAATTTATTAAAAATAGTTTTCATAAAGTAGTAAAATGTTATTTTAGTTGGTTGTGTTATTTGCTCTGAATTGTAGTTTTCTGAAGAGTTCTTGCATTATGATTCATTTATAGACCACTTCCGGGCTTTCACAGAACTGTTCTACATTTACGACTATATATATATTAGTGTTACAGTCTCTACATATTTATTTTTCAGTTAAATTATATGCAATAAAAAATATTATTTGTATTAGTTTCATTCGAATTATATAAAGAAAATGTGAAGTCTCAAGTTGTATTGTACGAGTATCGAAAAAAGTGAACAACAAAAATCGTTTATAGAGATTTATTGTTTCCTATTATTTAAATCGCATAGCTTAGCTAAACAAATCTATAATTCCCACACTGAACAAGTTTTTTAAGGTTAAATTGTTTTTAATAGTTAAACAAACAATGCAGTAACATACGAGTATTAACCAAGCTATTCGAACAATCACACAACATACGTAACATAGTTAAATAGAAAATCAATGTTTACTGCATATAATTTTTCGTAATTCTTGACGTTGAGACCTGTGATGTTATCTAGTCTAATTTTTAGCTATAAGTATAAGTTCGTAATTATTTTAATAATTGAAGGAAATTTTGTCTTCTTGCCGATACTAGAATTCGATTTAATTTATTTTATTTAATTATTCGATTTGATTATAACTAGGTAAAGGAACGCCCGCGGGCTAAAATTGATAGAGGAAGGAACCCTGCTGAGGCAAAATTATTACAAGTAGTTAGAAATCTTTAAAAAATAGTTAGAAAATACTAAAAATGTTCCAGACGAATCTATTCTTAAAACCTATTAGCAGATCGTTGGCAGATTTCAAACCGCACACATCCACACTAGTTTTCTGAGTCCATCAAATAATTTAACGCCCACGAAGTATGAGTGTTTATAAACTAATTTCTAAATCATTTCGGGAGGAAAACGTAACTCGAGTTCCTAAGACTTACATCATGGCTTACTTCTTGGCTAGAATAAACTGAAGGCTAAAATACACCCATTTTGCCTGTCCTATTGGTAAAAATATTAGTATCCGCAGTCGTAGTAGCAAATTTTGATGATGGTAAAATTCATATAATCAGATTAAATAGACATTGGACGAGTGATTTGCCGAATTCGAGAAAAAACAAACCCACTTCGACGATCCAAACATGGACAAGGTTGTAGGTTGCATGTATGTCATGGCATCGCCGACCGATTTTATATTTGTTCTAAATACGGGTGGGTATACTGGGTTACGCATTCAACAGGTAAAACAGTGATTTGATCATCGGCCGTTCAAGAGGGCCTAAAATCTCATGAAGCTGGGTTTATTAGCCAGTTATAGTCAAAGGGCCATATATTCAAAGATATCAAGATCAGAGAAAATTGATTAGTGCTGGTGATTTTAATATATGCACTACCAACAGCCGAGGATGCGCTCTTCTTGAGGCTCTGTCTTTTATGCCTGATGTCTGCATGATGTTTCTGATGTCTTATGCAATAATGGTAAGTTATAGACCAAATTTAATGCAATAATGGTAAGTTATGCATCACTTCATTTCATGATTTTAAGGTTTCAATACTCTACCAGACACGTATCCTGAAAATATAGAATCAAAGATTCTTAAGGCACAAATAAACAAATTAAGCAATAGCCCATATAGTTAGTTTATATTGCATAGGCAGCTGTCTTTAGGATTGCAACAATTTCTGCTTCTCTGAAAGAAAATCTCGAATGTGGGGGTCGGTGTGGTATACATGCCCCACAATTCCCAATCAAAACTTTCTCTGTAACTGCCCAAATGGTTTCCTGCCAGTTTCAGTCTAAACTCTAGGCCACTATACTAAGCTCGATAAGTTATTTATGAGGTATTTATTCGGAAAATGTTGTTTTGCAGGTAAACTTTGGATCTAACTGAACCTCCAAACTATCTAGCTGCGAAAAGTATGGTTGGCAAGATTCCCTATTTTTGCAAATTTGAAATTTTCAAAATTCTTAGTGGCGTGCCTTATAGGACCATCTCACTTTTCACAGGATTCATTCACGACACCAGGTTATCCTTGGAAATGTAAAACACAAACAAACAAAAATTGGTAAAATGTTACTCGATTATTGTTTCATACAACTAAATCAAATATGCAAATGACAAATTAATTATAAGTACCTCGAATTCTTAAAATGAATTTTTATGATCAAAATTGCATTTCATGTGGTTAGTTGGTATATTTCTAAAAATAAAAATTTTAATAGAACTGAATTATTTTTCAATCGGCTAGGATGGAATTCGGTTTGTAAGATGCCATAATAAAAATCAAATATGGAATATGGATTTCGAGAATTGTCAATTTAAATGGACCTGAGCCATTTAGCATTTGAGCTGGATTAAACTTGATTCATAAATACTATGCAAAAAAAACTCCAAATTAATGCGGTTTTTTTGTTTTGGAAATGGTCAATTTGAACAGAACTAACTAAGCTCAATATCTTTTAAATTAGGATGAAACTAAGTTTGCAAGATGAAGATGGATTTAAAATACGAGTTCCGCGTATTATTTTGGTTAATTATTAATAAGAATGAACGAGTATCTATTGAATTTCAGTTTGTATGGCGAAATTGGAATTACCATATTGTGGATGTAGAAGATTCCGATTTAAATGGCACTAAGCCTCTTCTCATCCGGTTGGGATACAATTTAATATTAACTAAAACAATGTTGGGAGGATGGATTTGTTCTTTTCGTTCCATTTAACAATTTTTTCGGCTCTATTTCCATGTGACCACTTAAATTTACTTATAGTCACACGACATTAAATTTTATTAATCCGTAACGAGCCTTTTCAATATTGATTCGAATTTGCTCTATTTAAGCGCATATATGCGAATCTAATATAAATTAAATATAATCAATTGTTCAATATTTTATAACTTATTATCTGTATATTGTTTCGTTTACTGAAGAATTTTTAAACCCATAGTGGGTGGTTAATTAAGGTAGTAAACTTTTTCACTGGCTCTACATATTCGTATATTTTCTATTTCTTTATCAAAATTGTACCGACATTTTTTATTAACATTTATGTACCATCTAATTCAAATATTTGTTTTTGTTAATCAAAATGATAGAATTATAAATTTGTTTCTCACTCAATACTTTCTATCTCTTTGTGTCAACAAAACTCAACTTCCCTATATAATTTCAGCATTATAATTGTTGCCTCGTTTGTCCTTTGCTATCTCCAAAAGGATCGTTACTTATACTGATTAGTTAAACAATTCAAAGAGTAAAAACATTTATTTGTAGCCTTAAGTAAACAAACCATGGTCAGTAAGTATAATTAAATGGTTATGGTTTTTAGAAAATGTAGGTAGAAGTGAATTTAATCGCATATTGGATTAGGAAATCATAGTTTTCTTCGCGTTATATAAATTAAAACTATTAATGGTTGAGTTTGTTTTTGTAGTCTAGAAAATGTACGTATACATTCCAACAATTCTAAACAAATATCAGATGCAATAGTGTCTATCTGCGAAATACGTCAAATACGTTGTATTACATTGTAAATGTGTAAAATCGAAAAGTTTTTATCGCTTCCTGTAAAAAACTAAAAATTTAGATACCCGATAATGCATCGTTGACATATTCGGTTAAGAACATCTTTAATAATTTAACGAATGCCTAAAATTGGGCCGACAAACCTAATTACATAACTGTTTAACTTTGCAGATAATAATAAAACATATTTTATGCATGTTTAATGAACGTCTTTTTTATTAAAATTGCTGGAACCAGGTGTTCCGCACTTAGTGCCCATGGTGCAAAGCACGGAGATTCCATAAAAGTACGCACGTGTGCATACACTTGATGTACTGAACTCTTGTGTAAAAGATGAAACTTTACCTATAAAACCCATATTTGGGCAGAGTAATTGAAATAAGGCTAATGATTGTCTGGTGATTACAAGTGACCGCAAAGTTTCGCACGTTTTCAGATGCTGCAGCGTATGCACGAGCCTAATGAAATATACGGCAATCATTAGACCGGAGAAAGCGGGATATTTGATTTCATGTTCTCGCGATAAGAAAAAACCAAACAAGTACTCGCGAATAAGATTAGGTAAAGAACGACTCTGAAAAATACAGCATTACGAATGCTGGACTCTGTGATTATACTTGTCTACCGTTTGTAGTTTTGTACCAACAATTTTAAGGCAATTAAGACTCTTGGCGCTCGATAGAAATGGAGAATAAGCAGCAATGAAGAGTTGAATAAGAAAACAAGAAAATACGATATCACGAATCTCACTTGCCGAAGTAACATCATATTTATGTTAACTCCGGAGTAATAAATTTTATATATTTAATAAAATCGAACTCCAGGCAGAAAATACAACTCACCGTATTCTCCGAATCTAGCACCGTGTGATTTCTGGTTGTTGATGTCAATTGAGGAGATTATAAAAGCAGTGAATGATGAAAATGAAATTCATCGACCAAACGGCACAGTGGTTAAAGCTTTGGCGTTTGGATCGGGATGTGCTGAGTTCGAATCCCAATAGGAGCTGGATGCAAAAGGGAATTTTCATCATCAGATTACGATCTATGGTACTATCGACTTTACGTAGGTGTCTGTAACCGGGCCGATTCAATCAATCCATTTTGTTTAGGAAAAACGAAAAGTATTAATGCAGAATAATATTTCAGGAAATTTCCAGATGTACGTGAAATAATTTTATTTCTTTCCCAGGTTGCTGATTTAGAGAAACAATTGTTGAAGACCAATATCATCGTTATCCATTAAACCTACCTAGTAGATTAGAAGTAGATTAGAATTGTGTTGTGCCGTACGATCGCTAGGTGTCTGAAACCGGATCGTTCCGTTCCAAAAAAAATACCTTTCCTATCCGTCCTATTGTTATGTGTAACCTGGCTGTAGGAATGGGCCCGGCGTTATCCGGGACACTTGTCTAGTACTTGGTTCTACAGTCCAATCAATCAACCAATCAATTAGATTACGATCTATGATGAAAAGAAACACTACTATGACTCCCTGCCGGAGTGTAGAATTCATGGGTCGACCTATGTTCCATGTCAGTACTATAGGCTGCCATCGAGCTATGCAATGTGCAGATGGTTCCATGAAAATCGGACCTATTATCGTACGTCCTCGAATTGGCTGGCAACGGCGTAAAGTAAGGACGGGAAAAGTGAACCACGAAAGAGTTGGGAGAGCCTCGGCTCTAGAACAGATCGCAAAGATAATAAAAAGGTGAAACTCTCCAAAGCTTCTGGTTTGATTTGAGTGAAAAAATATAAATAACACCCCGATGCTGAAGCACAGTCACTGACTAAAAGATGGGCTTAGATAAGATTTTTTGTTTTTGTTATGAGTTAAGTCTTAATTATGACACTTTTCGCATTCTGCACGTAGTCTTAGATGTCATTGATTTTGATTTAAAAAAGTCTTAGCGAGTATGAATCAAAATGACTTGCAATATCATATGAAAAGAGTGAGTGAGACAAGTGAGTTTGTTTTCCTCAATTTAATAACACAGTTTTGAAATATTCTAAACTAAATGAAATTGAATATCGCGCGAGTTATTAAATTTTTCTGCAAAAATGGACGAAATGCAATTTATATATTCAAATCAAATATCAAAAGTTTACAGCGAACCTGCACCATCATATTCCACAGTAACAAGATGGCTAAAATTGTTCAAAAATGATCGGGAGTCAGTAGAAGACGACAAACGCCCGGGTCATTCCGCAGATGCTATTAACCATGAAAACGTCATTTTAGCAGAACCATTTGTATTGGAGAAGAGCAGTATTTCTGTTTCGTGATTAGCGTGACTTTCCCTTTCAGATACCACTTAAACCGTAATAAACACATTTTGTAAGCATTTGTTTTTCTATTTAAAAAAACCAGTGCTTAAAAAAATGTGTTTATTAAGTGTAAGTGTGTTTCGCCAGTACCCACGGCAAACAGTGTTAGCAATATATTATATTACATGACCACCTTCACATGTCAAAAGTAAGTGTGCGATGGGTTCCCGTTTGTTGACTGCAGAACAAAAGATAATTCATGTTCAAACTTCAAAGGCGATTTTAGATATTTCGAAATATATTATTAATTATTTAGAAAATTTCTTGGGTAACATAATCACAGGCGTTTAAACATGGAATCATAATTGGGTCCGGAAACCAAACAACAACACCACCAAAAAAAATCAAAACTCAACCGTCTAATGGGTAAGGTTTAGGCAATAAAATTTTAGGATGCTGAAGGAACATTGATGAATGATTATATGCCAGCGAACACCACAATCACAGGCAGCTATTACGCAGAGGTTTTGCGAATTGAAAGAGTGATCTGGGAAAAACGGCCAAAGAAAGTTAGAAAAAAAACTTACTTCCTCACGACAATGCACCGGGTGCATAATGTTAATGCTGATCAAGCTGCATTAAAGGATTGCGGCTTCGTAGAACTTCGGCATCCACCGTACAATGAAGGATTGGCATCTAGTGGCTAATTTCTGTTTCCCAATTTAAAAAAAAAACTAAGGAGTTGGAAATTTTCCAGCGATTATGAAGTCTGTTGATAAATGAATATTTTATGGAGCAAAAGAAAACTTTTTTAATAGGGCTTAGGCCCCATCGATTTGATCGATGTAACAAATGAATAAACATTAAAGGGGATTCTGTCGAAAAATAAAAATATTGCTGTCTCACACTTTTTGCATTTGATATTGCAAGTCATTTTGATTTACTTCGTACGTAAGACATACAAATTTGGTGTTCGTATTGGTTAGTTAGATATTTCTGATATTTCTCTATAAATTGCATAATGCTCGAACATAGAAATTGAATTGAATGGAAAAATTAAAATACATTTTTTGATTATTTTAGCATTTTTATCAAAATATTAATTTGCAGTAATGTTCTACATTTTTCACTGAAAATCCATTTTTGTGATTTGTACTTTTGTGTTGTATCTATAAAAACAAATATTAATGCTTTACATTACTTTACATGTTGTTATTTATACGTAGCCAATTGGTATTAAACTAATTACTTTGGTATTAAAACAAAAAGTTTTAACAAAATTATCTCCAGTAAGACAGTATTACCGAGTCTTATTGCAAGAATCTTGGGATAAATATAAACATTGGTTCTTCTGGATGATATTCAGATATGTTTATTAATGAACTTAGCGAACTATTATGTGGAAGGTGAGAAATACTGCATATATAGTATGCGAGTATTTCTGACCTTCCACACAAAAAACATACAAAGTATGTTTTGTAATAAGCAAGACCTTTCAAAAACTAGAACAAACTATGAACTTAGTCCAATTTTGCTAAAAAAAATTATCATCAAAAATTGTCATTTCCGCTTAAATTTTAGAATAATAACAAAAATTTTTGATACAAATTTAATTTAGAATTTGTTCTTAGTTTTCTCAGAAATATTTTATTTGCAAAAATATGTATCAAGTTTCATTCCGATTTATTTGTGTTCATTTCAATTAATCTATGGAAAGGGTAGGCTAATTAGAGTTTCACCATGCGAATAGTAAAAAATATTAGTATTAATTAAAAATTAATTAATGCGCTGTCACTCCGTGTATCTCTACCTAAATAAAATTGTTAACGAACCGAGGGACAACGAATGATAATATGGAACAATTTTTTTATATTTAGATTTTATTCACCACTGATAGTGAAACTCGTACTAAACCACTATTTACACAGTTTTACTAACATACCTTTTCCAAAAACTGTGTGCAAATGTTTTATCCTCTACATACAAAAAATATAATTAGTAAAAATAAATATTAATTTCAGTCTAATAGGTACATCTACATAACCTCATCGGGTTCGAAACATCTAATCAATTACGGAACAATAGCAAAAAATTTGTTACATTTAAAATTCATTTGGATGTGAATGATTTGATTTGCCAAAGAGAGTGAAAATATGTAGGTATGTATTTAGTACAAACACAAACAATTCTATTAAATTTTATCATATACTCTTCTATATATGAGAACGTATTTTAGAATTTAAAAATTAATTAGATCCTAATGATAACTTTATTAAAACTACATTAATATTATGTAATCAAGAAACAAAATTAAGAATTGATAAAATGGGGCATATAAATTTTCTAAGGGTGAAAAACCTAACAAAATATTATTCTTGTGTATTTAATCACGAACGGCAGACGGTAAAGTACGTACGTGTAGATGGGTGGTAAATTAAAATAATTTATTTTTATAAGTAAGTAGAACGATCAAGTTGATTATTCCAGGATGGTAATTTAAATTCGTTTATAGAAAAAATGTATATATTTAGAATGTGGTTGTTCTATATATGTATAATACCTACGTATGTAAAAAGTATACAGGGTTACTACTAAAACGAAAGCCTAAATAAAGTATTCTTCGCCCATATTAGTCATATTAAAAATCGATACTTGTTGAATGTACCGTCGTCGTCATGCAGTAAAATAATTATATTCACTGATTTATTATTAAAGATTATTTGTATCGTGACAAAATTAAAAATATAAAAAATTTATTTTGGTTATTATTTACAACAAATGTATAGTGTTTTTATAATTAATCTAAACTACAAGTATTATTAAAAAGTTATCACGAGCAGTCACAGTCATTTTACACACCGCCACTAACAACATATTTTCTATTTTTGGTCATACCAAATTTTTCAAGAATTTTTAGGAATTGCTTTCCGACTTGAAATCGACAACGTCAAATCGTCACCATTCATTACTATCAAAATGAATCTTGATGAGGCTCGCAAGAAGCCACGCCAAGAATACTGAGCCTTTCTAAATATTACCAACGACGAACTGGTTACTAAAGAACCACATATTTTGGTTCCTGGAATCAAATTAAGCTAAAGCCTAAGTATTGTGATTTATCCATAGCTTATAGCACCTACACGGCATTCATTCTTGTGGAATCTGCATAAGCTCAGTATTGCATCTACTTCCAGACTAAATCAGCACAGCATTAATTGACAGGTCTTATGACAAAAAGAACTCGTAAATATATTGAAAAAACGTTACAAAATAAAAAATGGAAAAATAGCCACGAAACGTACGAAAATTATCCCTATCGCGCAATCCGTTTTCGACTATGAGCAGTCCACTCTGGATGGAATATTTGTTCGTTTAAAATTTTATTGACGAATCCAAAAAAGATTGCATTGCTCAATAATAAATTATTACATAATGCTATTTAATTGCTGTACAAATTAATTTAGTAGCTTAGTATCAGTTTTCTTATTATTTTAGCATCACATTTAACATTTTACGTAAAAATTTTATTTTATTGTCCTTACACAAAATAAAAATTAAAATAAAAACAAAAGCATTCGGTTGCTATAATCAATTATTGTTAACAATCCGAAATAATTTCCATGTGATTAGTTTGTAATATTTTTTAATTAGTTAATTTATATTGATTAAATTATAATGGGTTCCTATTATGTTTACATGGACATACAAAACAACAAAAACTAAACGTTTAAATTCAACCAAGACTGTTTTTTATAAGTTAGATATAACCATTAAACAAAATTTCTCTTTTCCTAACTTTAAAGTGTAAACGTTTTTTTTTCGACAAAATTCATAAATACCAAAAACGTTTTCAAACGATCGGTAAAATTGTAAGAATTGCACATTGAATTGCTTCCGCATGTACCGTATTAGACAGATTTGGCCCCCAGCGATTATTACTTGATTGTAGACCTAAAAAAAGCTCCAGGGAACGAGATTTGGCTCCAATGAAGAAGTGATTGCCGAAACTGAAGCTTATTTTGAAGACAAAGATAAATCGTTCTACAAAAAAGGCATCGAAATGTTAGAGAGGCGTTGGGTTGATTGTATCGCTCTAAAAGAAAATTATGTTGATGAATAAAATGTATTTTCCCCAAAAAATAGTGTTTTCTTTGTCAGACCGGGAACTTTTCAGGTGATGTGTTAATTATATATGTAAATTTTATCGAAAGGTTAGTGAAATTAAAGAATTTTTTTAGAGACCACGAATATGATATAATTGTTTTTTTAAATGACTCGTAAGAAGAGTGCTCTTAACCTGCACCGACCAAATTAGCCCGCCCCAATGAAACCTGTACTATAATTTGTTACACATTTATTACAATTTATTACAACAAATCCCGATTTTATTACAGCTACCGTTTTCGAGGAACGAGTGGTCGGTTTAGCTTACAATTAAACCTGCACCGCCAAAATTGTAACTTTTGATGTAGCTATGATATCGGGATGATTCTTCAACCAGAATTTATTACAAATTAATTACATTGAATAAGTTAGTTCAAGACCACCCCTATAACTATCCTAAGGGTAAATTTCACCCCAAAACGATTATATATTTTAAAAACGTCAATTTAACCAAATCTAATAAATTTTTTTACACCGGACTGCCACAATATTTTAGGAAAAATAATGCAAGAAGTCTTGTCGAGAGTAGTTAGGCCCTATCCAGATGTGTAATAAATTATTTTTGTGTCAGGATACGCGGAATTCGCTCCCAATGGTAGAGGCTTCAAATAGGTAATTTAAGGGTCGATTTTACAACCATTAATAATTTATTACACCAGACCGCCACCAGATATTGAGTGAAATGTTACTCCTTGGACATTGTGGTGGGTAGGTTAACCTTATCTAGTTGTATAATAAAATATTTTTGTGTCAGGATACGCGGAATTCGCTCCCAATGGTAGAGGCTTCAAATAGGTACTTTAAAGGTCGATTTTACCACATTTAATAATTTATTACACCAGACCGCCACCAGATATTGAGTCAAATGTTACTCCTTGGACATTGTGGTGGGTAAATCAACCTTATCCAGTTGTGTAATAAATTATTTTTGTGCCACGATACGCGGAATTCGCTCCCAACGGTAGAGGCTTCAAAAAGGTAGTTTAAGGGTCGATTCTACCACCATTAATAATTTATTACACCAGACCGCCACCAGATATTGAGTCAAATGTTACTCCTTGGACATTGTGGTGTGTAGATCAACCTTATCCAGTTGTGTAATAAAATATTTTTGTGTCAGGATACGCGGAATTCGCTCCCAACGGTAGAGGCCTCGAATAGGTAATTTAAGGGTCGATTTTACCACCTTTAATAATTTATTACACCAGACCGCCACCAGATATTGAGTAAAATGTTACTCCTTAAACATTGTGGTGGGTAGGTCAACGTTATCTAGTTTTGTAATAAAATATTTTTGAGTCAGGATACTCGGAATTCGCTCCCAATGGTAGAGGCTTCAAATAGGTAATTTAAGGGTCGATTTTACCACCTATAATAATTTATTACACCAGACCGCCACCAGATATTGAGTCAAATGTTACTCCTTGGACATCGTGGTGGGCAAGTCAACCTTATCCAGATGTGTAATAAATTATTTTTGTGCCACGATACGCGGAATTCGCTCCCAACGGTAGAGGCTTCAAATAGGTAATTTAAGGGTCGATTTTACCACCTTTAATAATTTATTACACCAGACCGCCACCAGAAATTGAGTAAAATGTTACTCCTTGGGCATTGTGGTAGGTAGGTAAACCTTATCCAGTTGTGTAATAAAATATTTTTGTGTCAGGATACGCGGAATTCGCTCCCAACGGTAGAGGCTTCAAATAAGTAATTTAAGGGTCGATTTTACCACCTTTAATAATTTATTACACCAGACCGCCACCAGATATTGAGTCAAATGTTACTCCTTAAACATTGTGGTGGGTAGGTCAACGTTATCCAGTTGTGTAATAAAATATTTTTGTGTCAGGATACTCGGAATTCGCTCCCAACGGTAGAGGCTTCAAATAGGCTGACACAAAAATATTTTATTACACAACTGGATAAGGTTTACCTACCTACCACAATGCCCAAGGAGTAACATTTGACTCAATTTCTGGTGCCGGTCTGGTGTAATAAATTATTAAAGGTGGTAAACTCGACCCTTAAATTACCTATTCGAGGCCTCTACCGTTGGGAGCCTATTCCGCGTATCGTGACACAAAAATAATTTATTACACAACTGGATAAGGTTGACTTGCCCACCACGATGTCCAAGGAGTAACATTTGACTAAATATCTGGTGGCGGTCTGGTGTAATAAATTATTAATGGTAGTAAAATCGACCTTTAGATTAAAAATTTCAAACCTTTACCGTTCGGAGCGAATTCCGTGTAACCTGACACAAAAATAATTTATTACACACCTGTATAAGGTTGACCTACTCTTAACAACGACCACAGAGTAACATTAGACCCCATATCTGGTGGCGGTCTGGTGTAATAAATTATTAAAAGTCGTAAAATCGACCCTTAAATTACCTATTCGAGGCCTCTACGGTTGGGAGCCAATTCCGCGTATTGTGACACAAAAATAATTTATTACACAACTGGATAAGCTTGACTTGCCCACCACGATGTCCAAGGAGCAACATTTGACTCAATATCTGGTGGCGGTCTGGTGTAATAAATTATTAATGGTAGTAAAATCGACCTTTAAATTAAACATTTCAAACCTTTACCGTTCGGAGCAAATTACGTGTAACCTGACTCTAAAATAACTTATTACATACCTGTATAAGGTTGACCTACCCTTTACAACGACTACAGAGTAACGTTAGACCCCATATCTGGTGGCGGTCTGGTGTAATAAATTATTAAAGGTGGTAAAATCGACTCTTAAATTACCTATTCGAGGCCTCTACCGTTGGGAGCGAATTCCGCGTATCCTGACACAAAAATATTTTATTACACAACTGGATAAGGTTGATCTGCCCACCACAATGTCCAAGGAGTAACATTTGATTCAATATCTGGTGGCGGTCTGGTGCAATAAATTATTAAAGGTGGTAAAATCGACCTTTAAATTAAAAATTTCAAACCTTTACCGTTCGGAACAAATTCCATGTAACCTGACTCAAAAATATTTTATTACACAACTGATAAGGTTGATCTACACACCACAATGTCCAAGGAGTAACATTTGACTCAATATCTGGTGGCGGTCTGGTGTAATAAATTATTAATGGTGGTAGAATCGACCCTTAAACTACCTTTTTGAAGCCTCTACCGTTGGGAGCGAATTCCGCGTATCGTGGCACAAAAATAATTTATTACACAACTGGATAAGGTTGATTTACCCACCACAATGTCCAAGGAGTAACATTTGACTCAATATCTGGTGGCGGTCTGGTGTAATAAATTATTAAATGTGGTAAAATCGACCTTTAAAGTACCTATTTGAAGCCTCTACCGTTGGGAGCGAATTCCGCGTATCCTGACACAAAAATATTTTATTATACAACTAGATAAGGTTATCCTACCCACCACAATGTCCAAGGAGTAACATTTGCCTCAATATCTGGTGGCGGTCTGGTGTAATAAATTATTAATGGTTGTAAAATCGACCCTTAAATTACCTATTTGAAGCCTCTACCATTGGGAGCGAATTCCGCGTATCCTGACACAAAAATAATTTATTACACATCTGGATAGGGCTTAACTACTCTCGACAAGACTTCTTGCATTATTTTTCCTAAAATATTGTGGCAGTCCGGTGTAAAAAAATTTATTAGATTTGGGGTGAAATTTACCCTTAGGATAGTTATAGGGGTGGTCTTGAACTAACTTATTCAATGTAATTAATTTGTAATAAATTCTGGTTGAAGAATCATCCCGATATCATAGCTACATCAAAAGTTACAATTTTGGCGGTGCAGGTTTAATTGTAAGCTAAACCGACCACTCGTTCCTCGAAAACGGTAGCTGTAATAAAATCGGGATTTGTTGTAATAAATTGTAATAAATGTGTAACAAATTATAGTACAGGTTTCATTGGGGCGGGCTAATTTGGTCGGTGCAGGTTAAGAGCACTCGTAAGAAGTCAGTTTTATTTGTAAAAGTATACCTCACCCGAAAATTAGGGTTCATATATTCAAGAAGTTTAAAAAACACTTTTGCAAACCGCCATTTGAAGTTTGTTGAAACAAGGTTCATGTGTGAAACATTAGGCAAATAAGGATTTAGGCAGGATCCTGGATCTTGGTAATTATTCATTTCTTAGGCGATGAATACACAACAATAGTTCAAAGAATACAAAGTAAAATAGATGTTACGGCCATCTATAATAGCGAAAATGTACAATTTCTACAATATCCCTCAATACGAAAAGTATTTTCATTGAATTTCGTTTTTTGATTGGAGTTTCATAAGAATGAAAAATAAAATATGCCACCATCTTATCATAGGAAAAAACTTCTTCATTAATGATTATGAAATTGAAAAGAAAATAAATTTTTAAAATGATTTTTCTAAATATTAAATTATACAATTATTCGCTTAAAGGGATGCAAACACTACTTCGAAGTTGACACCCGTATCCCATTATTGTACGCAGTAAGCAATCGCGGCACCCATTGTATACGCCTACGGTCTTTGCAATTTACCGCACTTTCGTATTGCGATCAACAAGAATTATCTAATGGATCATTTCGACTATTTCCTCAGTATATGCCGGGCGGCAAACGAAGAAAATAACAGAAGCTTTCCATAAAAAACTTCTACCTTCACTTTCATTTCTTAGCATGTTTATCAATCCAAAATGAAAAACCAAATTACGAACACCAACACGTGTAATCCAAATTACTGTTAAATCAAAACTAACCTATGAATCAATCTGAAATTGTGTATGGCGTCGTTTGACAGATGACGGTATACAATAGTATACCAATATCACTTAGCCACCTGTGTGTAAACACGGATACTGAATGAACCACCTTAGTATGTTAACAATCTGTGGTTTGTCAGGCAAATGTTATTTTTATAATTAACGGACAATGAAAAGGAGTTCGAAGATAGTGCTTCAATCTTATTTTCTTCACGGGAGTATTTTAAAAACTACAATTATCTAAATCACTTTCTAACACACTATTGATTGTTTAATGTACACTATTGAGTGTTAATTTTAAATTCCAAAATTTTAATATAAGAAAATGTTGGCTGATTATAGCGTGTATTTTGGTGTGCACCGTTTCTTTGTTGCGACCTGTTAATATTAGCGGTATAAAATCTCCCAAAACAGCGAATATTATCCGATATTAATACAATTTTCCTTTACCAAAATTAGAAATGAAAGATCGAAATGCGGCATATGTATTGAAAATTTAAATGCAAATCAAATATACGACACTTCAGAAACAAGAACGAATATGCACATTTTAAGATGGTTTGTACTAAATATTGAGACGAAAAACGGTAAAATCGAGAATGACAAATAATGATTTGTTAAATGTTGATTTAATATAAAGGGCGCCCACGACTGACGGCATTATATTCAACGGAGTGAAGAGAATTCAAATCTAAAAAATACTACGGTGTATATTCGAAATTTGTTACTCAGTTAATCATTTAAACCGTTAAACTTTTTTTTTATCCCTGCAATCTGTTCTGGGAGCAAGCTCTCCCAACTTTTAACCGTTAAAGTTAAAAACCTCGTTTCACTTTTTTAACGATATCTTAAAAACAAACAGAGCTATTAATCTAATTGTGGTCAGTTTCGATTAAGAACTAATTGAACTTTTAACAAAATGTTTAGTTGATGTTCGATTGACCGACAAATTTTTGCAATCAAACTAATGTAGAATTCTTTTCAACACAAACAATTATTTTCAATCAAAAAAAATTGCTCAATAAATCTTGCTCTAAATTGTTTTCAAAAACATCATTTATTGATTTTTTGATCGAAATCACTTTTAAAAAAAATTCTTTTATTTTTCGCAGATTTTCCAGTTTATCCTACGCATATAAAATTTTATGTCGAAGTAAACAGAAACATTAACAACAATTGGCTTTTTTATTAGCTAAAATTATAAGCCTACTGGCCTGCCTTTCGAGAACAAATACAACGACAAACAAATACATGCCACTTTACTACATAATAAAATTGATTTTTTCTGGAAACCGAAAAGAATTTAATAAAAACGTAACAAATCGAACATCGATCGACTGTTCTCATCTACATTTAATAGGTTGCGAGAAACTGAATCATTTAATCGAATTGCTAGGCACTATCGTGTACCTGACCTATAACGAAACGTACTTGACGATGAGCTGATTTTAGATGTAACAGTACAAATTGCTACAACACAAGGGTTGATGCACATTTGATATCATTTGGTGCCAAATCTATTGCCTAGAGATCTGCCCATACGCAATTATTTTGTATGGCTAGTTCAAATGGACTCAGGAATTCAAATTTTGTGAACGGATGAAGCCACATTTACCAGGGAAGATGTTTTTAACAGTCACAATTGACACGACAGGACTCACGAAAAATTATCGAAATTAAATGTTATCAACATAATTTTTCCGGTAACTTTTGGGAAGATATATTAGGGAATACGTTAATTGTTAAGTATTTCAATTTTTTTCCGGAAATTTTACCGGATTTATTAGAGGATGTTAGTTTAAATATTCGAAGAGATTTATGGGTTTCACAAGATGGAGGACCATCAATATTTTCGAAATAAATGAATTTGTAGAGATGATTCTTTTGATTGGCCACTTGGTTCACCAGATTTTACTCCATTAGACTTTTACGATTGGGGTTATTTAAAATATATTACTTATTTGGAAGAAAAGTCGAATAAAAAGGAATTGTAGCTAAAAAACAGGAAACTTGTGACACGGTAATTCAAGATCTGAAGCAAGCCAACATACCTCAGGCGATTAAACATATAGATAACGATTATTTGTCAATACCATTCATTTGTGCATATTTTGGAGCATATGTGGTATAGAACGTTAGTCGTTTACGTTATTTTTAGTTTGTTGGCAAAACCCGTTACTTTTTCGGCTAAATCAATTAAGTAGAAATATTTTTTACTCAGATTTGAATGCCCTTTCACCCCCATCAATATAATAACGTCAGTCGAGGACCCCCTGTAGAAGTCGATTGCAGCATACCAAAAAAATTACTTCATTTAATTTAATTCTGATAGCTTTTTCGTTTGGTTCATCCATTTTTTATTTTATTTTGAAAAGGAAATGTTTATAAATCAATGGATTATTTATCCTTGTTTACGTTAAACGGACAAAACAATCATTGGTTAATAAAAACTTTATATTCCAAACAACAAAAAACTTCTCCTTAAAACTCCGTTTTTCATTGACACACAGCACCCATTATACAATTTACAGTATACAAAGTGCAATTTGTAGGTACATTAACATGGAAGATGAGACGAGGCTGAGTTTTGCACTCCAACAGAGTGTTTACTAACATCAACGATGATCAATGATAAAAATTCGATTTTGTATCATGCCCCTAGTGGGAATCTAAACCAGAATCTCCCGGTCCAAGGACCGAAGCTTTAACAACGTGTGCGATAAAATGTCAGAAAATTGTATACAAATTGCAAACCGCAAATTATAAGAACGACAATTTTTCTTTTTAATAAAATGACTTGTGCATAAGATATTGAGCTGACTACGGACATGATTGCATGAGTGAATATTTAACAGATTAACCTTTTTTAAATCAAATATAAAAAGTTTTTGTTCAAAGAAAAGTTTATGTTCAAAGATTATAAAACAATAAAGAGCCAACTGGGACTGCATTCTCATGAATAATATGTAATCTTGTAAACAGCCTGCTGCACAAAATTTTGCTGAGGATGAGAGAAATTCACTGATTTAGATAGGGTTATATGGAATACAACTGATAATTAGCATGTATAAAAAAATACTACTCGAATAGAATAACTGCATAATTGCCGAATAAAACCAAGTCAATTGATAAATCCAAATCTCAAAAAAATGTCATCCCCTATCGACTGATGATAGTTTTGATAAATCGAACTATACTTTAAGTATTAAGGCACAATTTATATTAAAATAAACAACTTTATAAAACCATTGCAATTAACAAAAAATAAAATAGACGATATTTAATCATTTTCCTTTTGTTTAAACAAAAACTGAAAGCTTTTCCTGTGAATACAACTATACATAAATTCATAAAATCCTGACATATGACCTCTTTGCACGAAATATTCAGCTTTACGGTACGTTAGTGCTGTATAATAAAAATAAAATATTTTATAATCAACTGACCATCCACTATATCAAAATTAACAATTAAATGCACATCCGGAGTTAAGTATATTCCACAACCAAAGATTATACAGGGTGGGCCATAAGTCGCTGAACATTGTATTTTTGATATAATTTGTTTATTTTTGTATTTTTTATTTTTTTATTTTTCAGTATTAGAAACAACGTTTGGTAGATTCAGTAGCCGTGTTTACGATTGAGGAACGTGCAAAAATTGTTGAGTTTTATTTTGCTAGTCAAAATTCAATAATTCAAACCTAAAGAAAGTTTCGAAATTTTTTTAACACTAGAAAAACACGAGACCGGGAGTGGAAGACCGCTTGAAGCACGAAGCCAAGATATTATCGAACGGGTTCGAGAGAGCGTAAATGAGAACCCTGAAATTTCGACTCGTAAACGTGCCACTCATCTTCAAATATAATGACCGATGAAGCGCATTTTCACTTAAGTGGTTATGTTAATGAGCAAAACTTTAGAATCGTAAGCACTGAAAACCCAAGAATTCAACAGCGTCCGTTGCATCCACTTAGTCACAGTTTGGTGCGGAATACCAGCAGACAAGATCTACGCCTCGTACTTCTTCCAAGACGAAGATGGCAATGTATTGACTGTAAATGATGAGCGTTACAGGGATATGTTAAAAAATGTTTTGTTTCCTGAACTTGATAATACTCAAGTAATGTGGTTACTGCAAGGGAAACAATGAATTTGCTACGAACGATTTTTGGTAACAGTTTCACGATTTGGAGATGTTAATTGGCCATCACGATCACCCAACTTAACACCACCAGATTTCTTTTTGTGGGGATATTTGAAAGATCGTGTATACGCAAATAAACCGCAAGGACTGCAACAACTAAAACGCAACATAATAAATGAAATTATTGCGATTGATCAACCAGTTTTGGCTTCAGTTATGGACCAGGTACAGCAAAGAGCAGCAGCGTGCGAAAAGGCTGATAGCAGGCATCTAACAGATATTATTTTAAAAATTTAATTTGTTTTAAAACTCTTCATGATTAAAACTATCTTTTGTAATCAAAATTATTCATTTTCAATAAAAAATAATATCATAAATACAATGTTCAGTGACTTATGGCCCATCCTGTATAATATTCTTTAAAATTGTATTAAGCATTCTGTTTTCCATTGATAGATATTTTCTGTTCAGAAATGAGCCGAGTAAAATTTAATTAGGCATTTTTCTATTCTATATGTGAGCTCATATTGGAAGATAAACGTTATGGACGATATATTATGGTATTTTCAAGCAATATAAAATAATTTGGTCATGCATGCGGTTTACGAGTTTTATCATACATAAATTCATTGATCTCCGTAAAATCAGTTTTTTGTTCGTTAGAAAATGGTAATATAACAAAGAATGTGCGGTTTGATAAAGCGAATTTTTCCTACATAAACAACGTTAAACCATATAAGTCAAAAATATGTATAAAACAAATATTATATAAGGGTCGTGTGTTAATATCTGGAATATTTTTGTATGTGCAAGCAATTCATAAAAACTATTTGAATAATGTCTTCTCTTAGCTATTATCACCATTTTTAATGGGAATATACCTAATAAAAAGTTATCTTAGGGAGTATGAAAGCTTGTAGGTGTTTAATGTTCAAGTATAATACACATGCAATTTTATCTTGGGCTAATAAATTGCAGGAATCGAATCAGTAAAACAGATATTATGGTTTCTTCACAATTTGATGCAATTACATATAGGGGAGAATAAATTCATATACCAAAGAGGCTGTTAAACGAGATAAGTGAATTCATTTTTATTACGATCAAATTTTAGAATAGTTGATTATTTATTATTTGCACGTAGACTATGTAAGTATATTCTGATTAAAATAATTTTACTTTGGTACTTTTAGTCGGCATCACCTATTCATTGGCCAATTATAAAACGTGAAATATAATCGATTCGAAGAAGCACACAGCAAATATTTAATTTTAAACAAGGTTAATATCAAAATTTCCATTTTTAAGAAGATAACGATTTTAACGATTCTCTTTAAAAATTCTACTTTTAAATGAAGATGGAGCGTTTTAATTGGGACGCGTTCACTGTGTAAATAAATCATTGCGGTAGATAAGACAGAGTTATATTTCCTAATATACTGGTTATTGAGGATCTATAAACGAAAGGAAATTGTTTGTATGTCGATCAGAACTTACCAATCTTTAGCTTGGATTAACTTCTTTAAACATAAATTATTCAAAAAGTATTCCCTCATAATACTAAACAGCATTTCTTTCCATCCATTATTTGATAAATCTTCTTTATTCTTTGACATCTCCTCCATCTACAACTTAACCAAACATCAATTTCCTTATTAAGGTGAAACAACACCCTAGTTCAATAATATCAACACATCATCCTTTAGGTACATGTAAAAAAGTGAAACTAGAAAACAGGCTCCCATTCCAACCGTATCATCAAAAAATCTAAATTCGTTTTATACACACAAAATTACTTTGAAATAAAAGTAAGTTTTCTTAAAGATACTTTTATTCAAATTTTCAACAATTTTCATTTTCCTCTGTTTCCGAGTATGTTGTTATTGTTACATCACAAATCACTTTAAGAATTATTATGTTTTGTTATCGGTATTGTTGTTTATAATAATATGAAATGCATTATAAAAATATAACATAAAATAGTTTTTTGTTTCTTTAAGTAGAATTTAAGTTTTTCTTTTTAACAATGTAATAAAAAGCATAATGCAAATAATATATGATATTGCTTTTAATTTTTGTTTTGTTGTAATTAAATAGAAGGAAATTCTAATATATTTTGGCATTGAATATCATTTGTTATCACTTTATATGCAAAATTATTAATAATTTGGTATATAGTATGAGGAGAAATAACAAAATGGAAAATCTCAAGTGAAAAGATATTTTTTTTAATCAAAACTTTTGTAAATTTTCTTCTCACCCTCAATATTATATTTTGACATTTTTAACTGGGAATAATGTTTAAAAATAAAATTTACTTTTAAAATGAAAGGGATAACAGAATTGTACATAAATATTAATGTACAATTCTGTTTATCCCTTTCATTTTAAAAGTAACTTTTATTTTGTTAGTACATTTTCGGTAAAATTTCCAAATTTTTTTAAATTTCTGGTGAATATGGAAATGTTTCATGATTGACAAACATTAATAAAATTGGTTAGTATAATATTTAATTCCCTCGATAATCTCGGCGATTATGTTAGCATTACAATTTAGTGTTCTAAATAAGAGCATTTTGTCTAAATTTGTGTCACAAAAATATAAAACCTCTACATTAATTTTAGTAAGATTTTCTAAACAACGATAGTAAAATATATTCTTGGTCCAATGAACAAATTTAGCATTATTAAAAAAAAAATATCTCGCACGTGCCTTGTCGGCAGAAAAATTGGTTTTAAATTACAGTTTCCGTTAATAAATTATTATTGCAATTATGTAAAAACACATTACGCATTTATACTGGTTGGAATTACTTTGGTTCGAAATGAATTTCTCACTGCTGGATATTTAATAATAAAGTAAATTTTATCACTTAAACAGTTCTCTTTCTATTTTGTGATCATAAACAAAGGAAATTTATGAATGTGAAAATGCATTACGCGTGTTGCTTGTGTCGTTGATAACATGATAACTAACCCTCCATTTAATTTAACTTTTATTTATTCTATTTTGTACCATAATATCGATAGAAATGTGTACACAATATTTTCCAGAAATTGGATTTTATTATGTGAACAAACTGTTTCCAAAATATTTATGCAAATGTTACTTTTGCCAACCATTTTATGTTATTTGTAGTTACATGATTTCTCAAAATTTGTCGATACTCACGAAATTAAATTCTAGTGTGTAAGGACTAGAGATTAAATGTTTACATATAAAACAATTTTTCGGGTGTGTAAGTGCCTAATAACAAATGTACAACTAACTTTAAGTAACTTAAATTATTATTACATTAGAAAAACATAAAAAGTATAAATAACTCAAAGATTACCACTTTGGAAAGGATATACTAAATAAGCGTCGTTGTTTCGATGGGTGAGGACTGCACAATTAATTTATCTGTTTGATAAGTAAATAAAATAGCAAATTTTTCTCGATATAAGAGAATAAATGAAGGTCCTTGTGATTAAATAGAATTTTCAAGCGGATAGCATAATTATCCTTGGAAATGGTTCAAAAAGTTTTCTACATTTTATTAAAATGTTAAAATAATGGGATATAGACACTTAACTGTGCGTATATGACATCGGAAATAAAAAACATCACACTCGCTCCCACACTCAAAACCAATTAAATTTCGTGAAATGCTCTTTGCCCCGTCTACTAGTTCTGCAATCGAGTTGAAATATTTTTAACTTTGTTGTTGTTTTAATATTGGTATTTTTTCCTAACTAACTCCCGATGTCATGTACGCAGTGTATAACTTAAATAACTATAACTTACACTACCAGCACAGCCCATGTGTTGCAAAATAGAGCAACGAAACAGGCAAAAAAGTCTATCGGAAAAAATTCGTCAATTTAAGTTGGTTCTACATTACAATACAGATCATATCTTCACCAATGCAGTAAACGCGTCTAATGTTATTGAATCACTTAATTCATTTGTCATAAATTATAATAACCACAAATCTTTGAATATTGTGTTTAACACTATCCAATATATGCCTAAAAGATCAGACCACCCTTAACAAATCAAATATAGTTTTAGAAACAAAACTCCAAGATAATTTTGAAATTGTAAGGGCTGCACTAAAATGGTGAAATCAAGATTGGAAACAGATGACACATCGAAGAATTCCATACGTATTTCAAGTTAAAGTACAAGTCTTATTTGACTGGCATTCATTACTTTTGGTGATCATTATTCAATAAAACACTCCATTTTCGTATTTTTTATTTCAAATTCCTTTTACGACTGACGATTCTCTTATATCGTGCGCAGATCAGGAATTATGAACTAGATTAGTGAACTAATCCTATCTTATCTGTGGTGTGCATGCGTGACGTTTATTGATCTCGTTTCTTTTCCTTGCTAATATAAAATCAAAATGTGGGATTACCTCAAAATATGTATTACTAAATAATATAATTGCAGAAATGTATGATTATTTATCATATAAAGGTATAACTATTTTTTTTTAATGTACCATAAAAATAAATTTTCACGGGCACGCGCGTGAACAAAGAAATATTCGGCAATAAAAAAAATTTGCCGAAATAACCAATATTTAATTTTTTGTATTTTTATGTTCTTATATATAACAATCGCTACACTAATCTACAAAATAAAACTAATCCCCAGTTTGCGCAATGAATTCACTGATTTTGATTAACGACTAAGAACGATTCATAGTGGCTATGTGTTGTTTCAGCCTTGACCCAATTCCATTAAAAACATACGGTTGAATGAGTGACCGTCTATGTTATTCAGTGATCGATACATTTTTCGGGGAGAAATTAACATACACAAATTCGTCCCATTTAAGGACCGTTAAAAAATTGGCAAAATTGGGCACAAATTAACCCAATTTTAGATTACCCCGTGACACAATCGCTTTGGACTTTGTACACCCTACACCAACGAGACACGCGCCTGTGAGCATCAACTTGGTAAAGCATATTTCCCGCAAAAACAAGAGAAATCAGTTAAATGTGCACAGTCACAGAAATAGCTTTACTAACCACAGCCTACAATTTTTTGGTGGCCAACCTAGTTTCAAAGCGAACGTTTGGGAGGGTTGCAATGTGGTTTTTGCCTAAATCGATGCACAACCAACCTTCTTTTACTATAATACCACCACGAGTTTTGTAGTCTTCAGGCAGATGTCGATAGTATTTAAAGGCACACATTAGTGTTTATTTGTTTGGAGAAATTAAAAGTTTAAATATCTAGATTCAATGATAACTGAACAAAGTTTAGTCTTCGTGTACATAACATCGTGGATCGCAAGTGTTCGAAAAATTTGCACCAATATTAAAATTTGCAAGTTTCGCGAAATAAATTTAATAGGCGGACTAAATACGGAACAACGTACACTTATGTACTGAATTATTTCAAGGCTCGCTGAGTCCAGTAAACGAAAAACATTTGAACAGATTGATCACTAGATGAGAAATGATGTTGGAACCACTGAAGTAGTACCTCGTGGAAGATCACCTATTTGATGGATTATGCGTGACATTTATAAATATGAAAAATTTGAAATCGTTCCTGGTTCCTCACTAATTTAGATTAAAATGAGATCCTTAAAAAATATAATTTCATCATTAAAAACACAAAAATTATTAAACCTAAATTTAAAATTTAGGCCTAGTAATACGAATGGTTGAAGAAGTTGATGAAAACTGAGTTGAAACATCTTTTTTGGACAATTTTTTTTGGTATTGTATGTGCAATCTAAAAAACATACGTTCCAAGCTTGGTGAATCAGCAAACCAACATCGAAATTCCCTGTCAGCTTGGTGGTACCACAAAAGTATTGTGTATTTTAAGCGGCTTACAAGGAACAAACGATTTATTCAAATATTTAGTGCCAACAACAGATCACCCAGTGGGTTACACCATGAAAATGCAAAGCCTCCAGTAATGCCAAAGCCATGGTAAACAGTATTAAAACTTTCACCAATGGTGATGACCTGAAATCAGACTGGGTTCAGTTTTTTACTGAAAAGAATCAAACATTTAATGACAACGAAATTATAAAGTTGCCAGAAATATGGGAAAAGACGATCGAATAAAACGGAAAATACATTGTTGATTAAAATGTATTCTTTGTATAGGGTGGCGCATAAGTAACCTTATGATTTAATTAGTGAATAAATTTTGTTTACGAATTTTTTTTTTCAGAATTAACTTTGAAAAACTTGAGAAATTTATGATGGAAAGACTTAGCACATAACAAAGAACCAAAGTTGTTAAATTGTATATTGAAAGTCAGCATTCGTTTATACAGATAGAAAGATCATATCGAATGTTCTTTCATGTTCGAAATGCACCTAGCGCTCAATTTACCGATTGATTCAGCGTTTTCAGTAACAAGGAGCTGTCTGTGGTTTTCCGCGTGCTGGAAGACGTCGTGCAGTTCGAAATAATGTGAACATTGCTCGCATGCAAGCAAGTATTTTTCCCATATAATATTCAACTGGTACACGAGATAGTGCCAAATGATGCACAAATACGCATTCAATATAGTCGCCGTTTTCAAGAATTGTGCCTAGAAAAAAACTAGAGTTTATTCACAAACTCATAATGAGCGTTGAGGCTCATTTTCACCTCAACGGTAACGTGAATAAACAAAATTGCAAATATGGGGCACCCAAAATCCAAGAATAATTGTTGAAGATCAAATGCATCCACTTAAATGCACAGTATGGTGTGGAATAACTTCAGGAAGGATCATTGGACCATATTTTTTCGAAAACGACGAACAACTTGCGGTTAATGTGAATGGCATTCAATACTGGGCAATGATTAAAAAAATTTTAGACCAGAGGTAGAGAACTACCCAGAAAAGTGGTTCAACAAGATGGAGCCCCAGCTCACACAGCTCGTCCAACTAAGGGTCTTCTGCGCGAAATTTTTGGCGATCGAATAATATAGCGTTTTTCTGATTTTAACTGGCCACCGCGTTCGCCCGATTTAACAGCTCCCGATTTTTTCTTTGGCGATACCAGAGTAAGGTGTATGTCAATAAGCCAAGAACCATCCAACAGGCCAATATACGATAAGTGGGGCCTGAAATTATAAGAAAAGTTATGTTAAATGCTCTGGAAAAAGCACGTCAGGTCGAAGCAAACAATGGGCACCATTTGGAGGATATTACTTCAAAACATAATGTGAACATATTTCCAAACTATAATCTAAATTTTAATAAATGCCAACGTTAAATAAAATCAGAAACAAAAGTTATTCATTAAATAAATCATACGTTACCTATGCGTCACCCTATATAAAAATATGAGTTTTGTTTCACATTATACCAAACCGAAATTACTTTCTTGCCACTCTATACAGACCCAGCCCTTTACCGAGTATCCACGGTATGACGGTATATCGTGTACGCGTAGCGGAGTCATACAACCGGAATAATACAAAAATGTAATTTCTGTCTGATCGGGTTACATTTTTTAAAAAAAATCGCTTTAGTGGCTAGCTATTAAACAAATGGAATTAACCGATTTCTTGATATGCAATTAAAAATTTAGCTTCCTGGTTAGAACTATACATTCTAATCTCAACCATTCATTTTTTCACGAGATCATTGATAATCAGTTACTTGGACCCTAAACCAGCTCCAAGATCTGCTGAATAAGACATACTAACATGCCTGAAGGGAGAGCTACGTTCCTATTCGTTCGAGGTATTCCCTTGCGATCACCCAAATTTATATTAAGTACAGCAATGGTTGACGTGATGTGATCAAGGGTTATTTTTTTTTTCTAAAATCTATAAAATTAGACTTAAATTACGTGTTTTAGCTATGTAACTCTTTAATTTATTTCGACACGCCTCGTCCTATCACGTATTTTTCCTGCCGCATTTTTCAGTTACGTTTTGTAAAGTTTGTTTTTATCATAGTGAATACAAATCTACATAACACATCTGTAGTTATTTTTTTTTAATTTTTGTCGAATTACAGCTTATGATTTTATAAAAATTGTCAATGACTAGAATAATACTTAATGTCCCCTATAAACGCCAATTACAGTAATCTATTATTCATAATTAAAAACAACGAGGGAGTTATACTTCTGAAAATACAAAAGAATAAAATGCTACCAAAAATTCAGATCAACTTCATTACGCTTTATGTAAAACTAAATAAGAAGGAGTAAAATTAAATTATATTTATTATTCAAGAAAAAAATTATTTTATATGTCAATTTTATATGCACCATGTCTCGCACTTATTTTCTAACACTATACAGGGTGTCCCAGAATTGGACGATCAAACGAAACAGCGTGATAGGGGAGCTCATTTCCAACAAAACCAGCCAAGAAGTTTTTCAAATTGTTGATGATGCAAAAGATATTCCACTTTTAGTGTTTTTACAGAAATCGCATACACACCCCCGCCAAAAAATTAATTAAACAAAAACAAGAGTTCCTTTGTTTAACCTTCTTTTTTAATACTATCTAAAAGAGTGTGCCTCTTCTAAACATCTTTTTTTGTAAGCTATATTATCTTATGAAGTTTCTTTGTTTCTCAAAAAAAAATTTGTTGATGTTTAAGTGACGCCAGCGGGAAAATAATTTACTACAGAAACTTGATCCACTATCTGAAAAATATGCGACACTAGTCACAACAGAATGTTTTTTATCAATTTTTTCACAAAGTAAGTCGTGTTTATTAAAAAATGCACATACTCGTAGCAAAATTTCGATTTCTAAAATCGATGCTTTGCCGGAAATAAAACAAAATGAATAAAATATTTTTTTTTATTATTAATTTTAAATATTATAAAGTGTTCCAAGTGTCCACCAATTTGGCATCGCCGTATAAAATTTTACTTAGTCAGTCGAAACGCACGTTCGTTATACTTTTAATAATATTCGATGCTTCGATTATACGATGCCGCATCTCCTGGTCAGTCTGGTTTACTCTTTCATAAACCAGGCCTTTATAATAACCCCACAGAAAAAAGTGTAAAGAATTTAGATCAGGTCACCGCGGTGGCCATGCAATGGACCCTCCCCTTCCAATCCAGCGGTTTGGATAATTTACGTTCAGGTGTTGTCTCCCTAATTGTGTATAGTGAGTGGGAGCTACATCATGCTGCAGCCACATATTTCTACGTGTTTGTAGAGAAACATCATCAAGTACTTCAACCAAGTCATTTTGTAGAAAACTTAGACTTCTCCGTTGATCCGACGTGGGAGTTCAAATGGGCCAATCTATTCCCGCCCACATGTTCACTCCATTTTGGAGTTGAAACCGATTACGCTGCATTTTTTTGGATTTACGCGGGTTTCAATAGTACAAATTATGGATATTGAATATCCCCTCCCTTTTAAAACATGTTTCGTCACTCCATAAAATATTGTTAAAAAGCTGCGACTTTTCTTGGCATCGACGCAGCATTTCTTGAGAAAATTGCACTTTTTTCATAGTCAGCAGGTAAAAGGTGTTATACACATGGTAAGGGGGCAACTGATTCCTTTTTAAAATACGATGCAACGTAGACCGTGGCACCCCCGAACGTCTTGATAAACAACGAACACTTATAGATAGCTCATCTGGCACCATTCCAATTCCGGCTGTTTCCTATCTTCTCGGGCGACCAGGGCATCGCCTTCACTGTACATTTGATGTACGTTTTGAAATACTTTATAATCGGAAAAGCGTTCCCCATGTGGATATCGACTCTGGTATTATCTTGCTGCTCGGCCGTTGCCATTACATAAGCCATAAACGAAATGTATTTCTGCAAATTCGCGGTGGGAATAAGCTTATTGACATTTTAATTATAAACGTTCCAAGTTTGTATATGGAACTACTAACATGTATTACAAAATGATTTTTTGTATACCACAAATTTTGTTTAGTTAGGGCTACTAGAATTGCTTAAAAAAATTGTTATACTTTAGTTTACCATTGTGTTCATCATTTTGTTTTATTCCTGACAAAGCATCGATTTTAGAAATCGAAATTTTGTTAAGTGAATTTTTAATAAACACGACTTACTTTGTGAAAAAATTTGATAAAAAACATTCTGTTGTGAATAGCCCGGTGTGTGACACCATTTCAAAATCTGCATTAGTGTCGCATATTTTTCTGATAAAGAGTCAACTTTCTCTAGTACATTGTTTTCCCGTTGGCGTCACTTAAACATCAACAAAAAAATTTGAGAAACAAACAGACTTTACATAACCATTGTTTTTATTTGACAGAAGTTAATACAGGTTATAAAAATGATTTTAATGGGAAGACACACACTTTGTTTTTTTAAGTTAATTTTTAAATGGGTGCCATTTCACTAAAAACACTATAAATGGAATAACTTTTGCACCATCAACAATTCGAAACAATTTTACTTGGCTGTTTTTGTTGGAAATGAGTTTCCTTGTCAGGTTGCTTCCTATGATCGTTCAATTCTGGGACACTCTGTATATGTTCAATTTTAAAAATGTATAATAGATTAATTTTTATAATCAGAAACACTAACAACAATTTAAAGAAAGTTGAACTAATTTGAATATGTATTTTACATGAGTAAGTTTAATGTCAAATCTATATAACATGGGAGACATATTAAATTGTAACAAAATCAGTCAAAGAATAAAAATTTGAATTAAATGTCTTAGATCTAGCTAAATTCATTGTATTTTAAGGTTGAATGACTATGCAATTTCATATTGATTGTGTCCATTTATTATTAATATGTAGATTATAGAAATACTTATATTGAAATACCTATTGAATCGAGATAATATTTTGTTCTACTAAACTACATTATAACATAATTTAAAAGTAAAATTCAATAAAAATAAATTTTTCTTATTTTCAATTTATATTATGTATGATAAACCAATATTACTGGAACTTATAAGTTTAACAAGCTAATAACAGCATAAACAGTATTTATAGAAAACTAGAAAAAGGGGTATATAATATTATATATTTTGCAACGGCTAGCTTATACCTGATATAGATATAGGACAATAAGGTTATCCATAATTTTCAAATTGCAAAAAAATGAATTAATATAAATTTGCCAGACCTACAACATAAATTATCGGTAATTTTTTGGAAATCCGTTTGAAAAATAAAATAAATTGTTCACGAAGAAAATAACCTATAAATGTATAATAAATTACATAACACTGCAAATTCTGGCAATTGAATGTTTTATTACCATCCCTCTCGAGTAAGTGATACATAGAAATAATAACACTTGCCCAATTATACCACGAAAGTATAAGTTCATTTTACCTTGATTCACTATACGTGTTCATCAATTGATCATTCATCGCTATTATCGTATTCACGATAGTTATGCATATTTTACACTTTAAGAAACATGAAATATTAAAGAAAATATTCAATAATTTGAAAATACATAAATTATTTTGTATTCAATAATCATCCAACAATCATACATCTCATGTTTTATTAATAAGACCGACATAATGCACGGTAATTCGCATCTTAGCATATATGTACATAAAAAAATATTGATTATTTATTTTGAGGTCATGTACTCGAGTGATTACAGAAAATACAACATCAAATTAAAATTGATTACTGCTTTGCTTACCTTCTGAGCCACTATAAAGTTGGTGCAATTATTTGTTGCATTGAATCTGAAAGAAAACAGGAAAATATACAGTTAAAAATCACACTATGTAAAAGAGCTAGGTATTAGCAAAATTAATTAACTATATATTTGTATCGCACACATTAGCAGATTCCAATTTTCATAATTACATATTATATTCGATTTGGCTTCACGTCCTGTAAACTTTAGTAACCGAATTGTGTAATTTCTTAATTATAGACATTTTCACGGTATTTTAAGTAAAATACATATTCCTTTTTGTTTATGTTTAACATATGTAATTTAGCGACATCATTTATCGCGAAAGTGGCGTTCTACATTTTTTTAAGACTATGTAAATTATCAGGTATTATCGTCAATCGTTAAATTTTACGTTCGTTTAATTTTAAAATCATAAGTGTCGTAATAATTTATGAGCATGTTCAAATAATCCCTTGCAAAGTACTTACAACCTATGAACAGGCGACCCATAACGGCCTTCAATCTTACTATATTTGAATTGAAATACCTTGACGTTTTAAAAATTGTGCGTTTAGTTTTCTTGCAGAAAACTAAACGATAGATTTAAATTTGGCAGCGTTAGTTAACATCCAAAAAGTTGTTTTTTCGTTAAAACATTCCAACCAATAACGTAAGTATGCTGAGATAACAAACACACATAAATCTTCTAGAAAATTGACCTCAATATTTTTAAGCACGTTAAAACGCAAATCCTTAAATATCCCGATTAAAAAAAAAGTGATTTATGCCACTTTCAAAATAAACGGCTAATTAGTGCATAGTTCTTATTAGATAGGAAATAATAGATTAACTATTTCGGTACTGCGTTAACACCAACATGGTTGGAGGGGTGGGGGAGGGGGTCTAGTAGCATACAGAGAAAATACGTAACCAACGCCTAGTTCTGCGTGAAGTAAACATTTCTAAAAATACCTACTCCACGACATGCCAGTATGCCTGATCTAGCAGATGTTGTAGCTGCCTAAGATTCTATAGACAGGAGACGATCAAATCCTTAATGGGATGTAGTCTCAGTGAACAAAAAGTGCACGGCATCAATAGCATACATAATTCCGCTTCCAAAGTTTATATGAAAAAAAGCGTATACATTTGAATTTCAAGAAAACGTTTTGGCTCTCAGATGCCTGCTTCTAAGCATATCAGTCCGATAACAAAGAAATTTCTTATATTCACATGTCCAACAAATTTAAACATTTTATGTTGTATCAGTGAGACAATATATAATTGGGAACCAAGACACTTCTACCAAATACCCACGTAGGTACTTCCACCTTATTGATCACATTAACGAATAGTCATAGGGCTAACCTATGTTTGCTTGTCTACGGTTCTATTGTTCACGTAATAATAATGACATATGCAATCGCAAAACAAATTGGGGACAATTTTTCTGTAACCACTGGTAGAAAAAAAGTACGTCGGGAAAGTTTGACATCTAAAATAATCAAAGCAAGATTGAATGAAATTTTCTAGCTAAAGTCGCAAAATTCAAAATCTAAACTGTTCACTAAAACTGCGGGCGAATACTAAAGCATATTTCAAAAATCAAAAGAGTTGCCATTTATAAGTAGAGAACAAATACAGAGGATCGGAACGGGAAGACATTATTACGGCATTTCGAATGACGTAAATAAAGAATTGACGGGAGTCATAGATGATCACTATCCGATGGCGAGGAGTAAAGAAATTCTCAACAATCTACTATACAAAACTTACCACCATATCAAGTGAATGAAGAAAGCAAAATTTTCACAGATTACAACTTACGAAGAAAATTTTAAATTTTAGTGAAATTAGAAGTATAATAACTCTAAGATGTGTTTCCAACAAATGTTGCCAACGTTATTTTTTGGTTCTGAGCGTTAAAAAAACTCCATATGTGAATGAAAAGAAATGCAAATTTAGTCAGATAAAAACAATATTAGGCATAAAAATTAATAAATCAATTTATTTCATAAAACTTCCAAAAGTTCCGCCATTTTTAGAATTGATTACTTATTATTCTGGATTTATCCTAAACGCATCAACTCAAATACTTTTACTGCGTTTGCTACGAAGAATGCAATTGCCTAAGATTAAGTTGTGATACCGTTTGATCCATAATTAATCAATAACATTCTCCTGAGATACTACTAGTCCAGTTGATGCCGAAGGTACGGTTAATATAATGCGGGTGTGTTTAAACTTCACCCTCAAATGCTTCATATTTATAAAATTGATGGCGATAGACAAACCGAATTTACATACCGCTGAAAATTATTAGACAAATTAAGAAGGTGGGTGGTTTGTAATTTGTTAATCGTCCTGCATCATTTTAGGTTCCAAAGAAATACTTCTTAGTGGATCAAATTTTACCACGATTTAGATAACGGCGAAGTTCAGACCCTTATTTATGGATACGGAATTGGTCATAGAATTTGAAAAACAACTGAATAATTTGTGGTTATCCCGCGTGGTTAGACACATGGATCGCTCTATGCTTTAAAATTATCGTGATGAAGACTTTTTAATTAAAAAGTCTCGGTTATAGATCATTGCAACGCAGATACACCACTTGTTCTTAATTTTCTGGTGCGCAACTTGGGATTTTTAAAAACTTTGCAATATTTATGTCGGAATCAGAAGTTACGTATTTTATAAAAAAAAACCTTCTGCAAAATTGTTTTGAGGCTATGGTATTTTCTCATTAGGCATCGGCTACATACTATACAAGAACAATTCAGCAAAATACTAGGGTAATGGGTAGTCTAATTTCGCGAAAAAACCTGTACTTGGTAAAAACTGTCTTGTATAATCAAAAGTCTTTAGTACTGCTTAAATTTCAGAAAAGAAGATAAACCCTATTTTATATTTTTAACGTTTTTTGTCGTTTTTGTAATTGCTACAATTATCAACGTAAACACAAAAATTCAACAAGCTTCCACCAAAGTTCGTAAGGATCTCCCAATTTATGCAAAAATCCACAAGTATGCAGTTTTATCCGAATAGTCAATCCGCCTGAATTGTAGAGATCTAAAATTTTGGTGAAATACATTTTTTATCAAAACTCGGCATAAACGGTAAAAGTTTAAAACGAATTTGTACAAATTTTGTTTTAAACTTTTGATTATAATCTTTTTGTTTTACTAGAAGTAAATTATTTGGATCTTTTTCAAATAGTTTAATTGATGCATATAATCTTAAATCTGGTAAGATCGTATAATGAAAATTTAAGGTTTACATAAATAACATTGAAAATTTAAACGATAATAAACCTACACGTATAAACAACCTTGTGACAATACAAAAAAAAATAACCAAAATTGAAAAAAATCGTTACTTTGTTAAAAATTTGTTGTGACCCCCAATCGTTTTGAATAACTTCAAAATTCGATTAGGCATTGATTTCGTTAAGTTTTTAAGAGTTTCCGGACCATTTTTGACCCAACATTAACGGATGGCCCTTTTTAATTAAACTACTGAATCATATTGTCGTCAATTTCCATACATTTTTCCGGCCAGAGCTGTTGGGCATTCAAGAAGACTAATGTTTTGCTCGAGCAAACCATTAGTCTGATTCAGGTAATTTAATAAAGCGTCTTCCAAAAGTTCATAATACATACTGGAGTTTATTCGAGTCGTAATGAAGCGGATGGAAAGCTTCGCTTGATAGGAAAATGCACCTCATACCGCAACACATCCGAGATGTAATTATTAATTACGAGCAAATTTAAGACGATTACTCTTATGCACGGCGGTTAGACGTGGCTTGCTTTGTAGTTTAGTCCAGTTAATGTTTGGTCGCCATTTCGGCCAATGGGCTGAAGCACAAATTGATAATGATGTTGATTTTCCAAACAAAATTTTGTTCAGCGATGAAGCTCATTTTTGGTTGAATGCATACGTTAATAAATAGAATTGTCACAAGCCTTTGCCGAAACACCATTACATCCAGAGAAAGTCACTGCTTGGTGCGCTTTATGGACCGGCAGAATCATTGGTCCATATGTCTTCAAAAACGATGATGGACAGAATGTTACAGCCAACGGTGATCGGTATAGACACATGATTTCCAACTTTTTTGTACCCCAATTGGCTGGCATAAATCTTGCTGACATGTGGTTCCAACAGGACGGTGCCACATGCCACACAGCGCTTGATACAATTAATTTACTCAAAGAAACATTTGATGAAAGACTAATTTCACGTAATGGTCCTGTTAATTGGCCATCGATATCGTGTGCTCTAACTTCATTAGATTATTTTCTTTGGGGATATGTTGCCACTGTCTACGCCGCATGATTAGACGATTTAACACTTGGAACATAACATTCGTCGAGTTATTAGCGAGATACGGCCGCAATGGGCCGCTGCGAAGAGTGATCGAAAATTGAACCTGCAGGTTACGCCTTGTATGCGCCAGCCGCGGCGGCCACATAGCCGAAATCATACTCAAGCATTAATGGCATAAAATTATCTATCCAATAAAGCTAGTTTCACTGATATTCAAAATGTTTTTCTTTGTCCTATTTTAATTTAAAATTGTGATCTCCAACTAAACTAAGCAGAGCTCGATTCTCTCAGAATTCGCAACACCGATATGGTTTTCTTATCAACAAAATATTGGGGATATACAAATAAGTTTTGAGGTTTTTTTATAACTTCGAATATTTTTTCAGGGAAATTGGTACAACGTAATTTATTCAAATATTGTCCATCGTTATCTATGATTTTTCCCATCTTTCAGGCAGCATACGAATTCAGCATCGAAAAAATTCCTCGGCCAAGCCATAGGTCATCGACCGGAACAAGTGGTAGTCGGAGGGAACAATGTTTAATGAATACGGCGGGTGAGGTATGACATCCCATTGATCCCATTGCCTCCAAAGTTTTCCTGACGAATTGTACAACATGAGGCCGAGCGTTGTCCTGCTGTAAGATCACTCTATGTCTTTTGGCATAATGTGGGCGTTTAAATTTAAGCTTCAATACTCGGCTTAATTTAATTTTCGGTTTCGTTACGTTGGAGTAGCTCATAGTAGAGCATTCCGAACTGATCTCACCAGAGGCACAGCAGTAGTTTCTTACCATGAATATTCGGTTTCGCAGATGAAGTTGATGCATGACCAGGCTTACCCCACCATTTTCTGCGCTTTGGGTTGTCGTAGTGAATCCACTTTTCGTCTCCCGTCACGATTCGATACACAAAAAAAACCTTCCGATGTTGTCGTTGGAGCCGTTGATTGCACGTGAGCGTCTCTTGGCTTGAGTTCAAACAGAACTCAATTTCCTTGTTTTTGCACCATACCGTAGTCTTGGTCCAATAACGCCTCCAACTCAGCGTCTTCAAACTTTACTGGTCTCCCTTTGCGTTCTTTGTCACTGGTACGCGCTAAATCGCCAGTTTTAAAATGGCGGAACCAGTACTCACATGTTTTTATTTATGTTCCCCATATGCTTCACACAGCAATCGATATCCATCACCCACAATTTTCTTCAAATTAAAACAAAAAGCAGCGCTTCCGCGAATTGTGTTTTGTTGAAATAGAGAAGAACAAAAAATATATTGTGTACACTTCAGCGAAATGACTACGAAATGATACTGATTTTTAGAGGGAAATGATGACGCTTTAACATGAATATAGTTACCAAGCTGTCCCGATGCGATTCTTTTGCGATACTTTCTTTGCACCATATTCTGTAAATCCCACAAACTTGTCCGTTGTTGGGTTCTTGAGTAGAACATCGACCGTAATCAGATGATTAACCCCGTCATAGTTTTAATCAATGTACCATTTGGTCAGCGTAAAATCAAGTTCCGTAAGGACTACAGAGCTCAGAAAAGAAGAAACTCTTTCACTTTTTAATAGTTGTGAATGCAAACTTAAAATGGCCTGAAATCGCAATTACCGTTCGTCATCGCAAATCACAATCGAAAAAACAAGAAATAAAATTTTCATCAATTCTTTATCATGATTCTGCAAATATGAGTTTACCTCTAAAAAAAACTACGTATATACGCTTATCAATTTATGAACTTAATTTTTATTAAGTTCTAGATCAAATAACTTTTCATAAAATTTTATTAATTAACACAACTCCATTTATAAACATTAGATAAGTTATAATCCTACATCAACTTCTAATCTAAATATTATTTTTAATTAAATAATCTGTGTAAATCTCTCTTTCATTATATAATATAATACTACCACAGATATTTAAAGTAACACAATCATAGGTATCGTATGCTCCATATGGATATACACGATACACACACCAGATAGTCAGAGTTGGTTTGTTTCCTTTCATGATTTTTATCTATACAGGAATGTCATTTTTATTATAAATAACATCAAGAGAAAATGAGGACAAATATTTGTTTAACATACGACTATTTTTCAGTGAAAGAAAATGTTTTGCAAAATATGTTTATATTTATAATATTATAATGAGATTTGAATAGTATAGCAATACTTAACGGGAAACGTTTAATAATGTTTTATAAATAAATAAATAAAAATCTAACAACTGTTTTTGTGAAGAATTTATATTTTTTTCAATAAAAAGCATTTTATTCAACTTTTCATTTTTGGGTTTTCCATCGTACAGTACAGCAAAGCATAATATAATATACAATTTTTTAACTTTATATCCTAAAGGTACAACATTTCTTTCTAAATATATTTTTCCAAGATTTATTTTCGTACTGGTTGGAAGAAGGTAAACAAACCTACATCATTTGCGAGGATATAAATAAATGTAAAACAGTATAAAAGTAATATTTAAAAGGATTTAAATAAAATATACTAACCTACTAACAGAAATACTTAGAAAATAGAATTATGTGGTTTTATATTTCTTGGAGGATATAAAAAAATTACAAAATGCGACATGACCAAGTTTTGGATGAAGGAAAGACGCAACCAAAGAGAATTTTCCTAATTTTACTAAGCAAATACAAAAGCTCTCCAGAAACAAAGAAAAATTGTGTCAAATGAAACACCACGCAACTGTGTGTATCGTACTATAAAGAAAAATAGATATACAAATGAATAATATTAGCATTTTTATAACCATATGCTTTTTTTATTTTCTCGTTTGTTTATGATTGTGTATTATATGAAAATAAGATACATCTGCCGTTTATTTTATTCCTTAATAAAATCTCCCCTAAGTTAGACCGTTACTCCGCTGTGCTTATATTTATAAATAAAAACAAATATTCGTATATTTAAATTACTATCTCGCTGAAAATGTCAGCAAAAGTTATATTAATCACAGCAAAGTATTATTATTAAATATGCACGTGTACATAGAAAAAAGCTTTAAACTTGAATTAAAGAGCTACCATTGTAAAACGCGACAAACGACACCCGGTTTCAATATTGCATAATACAAATTCGTTAAAGCTTAATATTGAACTATAAACTGAAGTGTTGAATAATATTTGCAATTGCATATTAATAAAACAAATTGTAAATTTTATGTACGTATGGTGAATGAAAAAAAGCTCTCGAATAATAATGAATAATGGGGTGGCGCCGTCGTGGCTTAATTTTTTGACGCCGATTCATGTTATATATATATTACTACTTACTCGTATATACCAAAAACACAAGCAAAGCAAAATAGAAATAAAATTGTTGAAAATAATTTTCTATATATAGCTTTTGGAGGGAAAACTAGGAAAACTATTTTTCATTTAGAATGAAATATAGAAAAAAAAAATCATTGATTTTTTTCAAAATTACACAAATTTCTGTTAAAGCAAACCTCTGTTTAACAGGATTATGTAATTCTTTTTTAGTTTTAGTATTTTCCTAGCCTTATGGATTTCCTTAATATACTATATTTATACGCATGACAAATACTAGACACATAAACAAAATGAAATTAATATAAAACACTACAAACAAATTAATTATAAGCCATGCAATTAATAAAAGAATCATAAATTACTTAATTAAAATTAACTTCATTGAAAGGTATAACGGATTTCATTTCATTTTGGTTGTTTGATTTGGCTGAAGTGTAATATATTAAATTAATAGGAATATTCCTCTATATTGATGTCTGGAGCAGGGATATTATTTATATTATAATGAATTTTATGTAGATTTAAATAATTATTTATTGAAAATCAAAAAATTTTATTTAGAAAATAAATTCCAAAATTTTAGCACTTTTTTTCTTGTATACCCTACATATTCAAGAATTGTACCATGCCAAAAAGTACAGGTATTGGTCATATAAAAAGCCGACACAACTGGATTGTATCTTGTCGTGAAGTTTGAGTGCGATCTGTAATTTAGTTTCATTACAGTGCTCTATTTTTTCAGTTCATCTCAAATGTGTTATACAACTTTTATAATGAATAAAAATATCGAGCAAACATTCGTCTCAAAGTTTGTATTGCAAATGAAATTTCGTGTGTCGAATTCCTGAAAATGTTACAGAAGGCTTAAGGTGAATCGACTTTATCAAAAATACGTGCTTATGAGTGGTACAGTGCATTCAAAAACAATCGAGATGTGGTGGAAGATTTACCTCGCTCTGGTCGGCCTCAACTGAAGTTACCACCAATAAAGTGAAGCAAATGATGACGGAAAATCGTCATTTAGGTTTGAAAGAGACAGCTGCTGAACTTTTTTGTCTCACGAATCAATTCGCACCACTCCAACTCGCCATCCCACAAGGTTATCATTGTGAACGAATTTCTGGCCAAAAACTCAACAAATATCATCGAACAACTACCGTATTCATCTGATATGGCTCCGGCTGACATTTCCCATTTTTTCTCGTTATCTTTTTTTTGATATTTTTATTCATTATAAAAATCGGACACACTTCGGATGAACTGACAAAATAGAGCACTGTAAACAAACTAAATGGCAGATAGCGCTCAAACTTCACGTCAACATAAGAGGACAGTTGTGCCAACCTAGCGACAAAAAAAATACAATCCTTTTAAATGATCAATTCCCGTTACTTTGTTTACAGTGTACATTTTTTAAAATTAGGTCAAGACTAGAAACATAATCTTGTGTTTTGAAGACATAACTACAACATGGTATACATATTTTATGTAGACTTGTACATTATTCATGATCTATATGTCGAGTGTAGAATGAGGCATAAAGAAATAACAGAAGGAATAAAATCCATATAAGAGGAGGCAATGTTAAACACATTAATCTATGAAAACCCTGCTTGCCCGTATCACGAGTTCCGGTTGATTTCGTTTACGATTTAAATTAGAATAAATTTTAAAATAAATTAAAAATTTTTCGTTTTACTATTTACTCCGATAATCCTCGTTAATAAATTAGTAAAAATTTAGAAAGATGTGTACCATGATTTTAATTAATATTTTAGTTAATTTATTGTGCTTGAGATAAGTGTTCGGTGTTACAGCACCTCCTCAAATTCCTTGATGTGAGATGTGAAAGATATATAGGGTGGGCCAAATAATTTTTTTTTTTTCAAATGCTATAAAACTAAAAGTTCTCAATATTTTTTCAAATTTATTTTAATTGTAAAGAACAATCCTTCCGATTAATTATGGAATACTATTTCATTCATATGACTACTTCGGCTGGCCTTGACGTACCCCTTACGGTCGGTTCAATTTTTAACCACATTTTCGATGGTATGCGGCATTATGTCTTCAATAGCAATGCGAATATTGTTCTTGAAAGTGTCAATCGTTGCTGGTTTATCGGCGTAACACTTATCTTTGACGGCACCCCAAAGATAACAGTCCAACGGCGTCAAATCACAGCTTCGAAGCGGCCAAATCACATCAGCATTTCGGCTGATAATTCGATCTTCGAAGACAGTGCGCAAAAGATCAATTGAAACGTGTGCTGTGTGGCACAGAGCGCCGCCTTGTTGAAACCAAATGTTGCCTATGTCCTCCTCTTCAAATGCCAGGAACAAAAAATCGTTTATCATGGCGCAGTAGCGCTCACCATTGACAGTAACGGTGGCTCCTTGCTAATTTTCAAAGAAAAATGACACAATGATGCCATCGGCTTCTCTGCGATCACGTGCGGATTCCCGTGCCCCAAATGCGAAAATTTTACTTATTTACATAGCCGCCAAGATGGAAATGCGCCTCATCCGAAAAGATGATTTTTGTGCCAAAATCGGCATCTTCTTCAAGTCAATATTTCCCAGCGTTGTTCAAGCGAATACACAACCATTTTCGTTCAGCGGAAGGATAAAACTAACTTTCTGTCAAATCAGAAGTGACATAACCCTTACCATACTCAAAATAACCGCTAGTTCAAAAAAAAATTAGATGGCCCACCCTGTATATAATACATATTATACGAGTAATATAGCGATTTCTGCCCTAAGATGAATAAGGTAGCTAACATAATAATATTTTGATCATGTTTAATAATATTGTAAATCTGTTCCGAACTATATATAAGGATATTACGGGTCCGGGGCAGATGGTGCTGGATTTGATGTTAAGGCAATAATTTTTTTATAGTATAAAATGTAATAATTATTTTGTACAAAGTAATAAAGTGCATTTTGTATTGGTTTCTTAAATAATTGTGTAAAGTGGTTTTTCCTGATTAAATACAGATTATATTAACATACATACGTGAAATGTTCTTACATTTTGACCCCATATTGCTAACTCTATATTTAAGTTTAACTCTTTAACGCATTGTTTTCGAAAAATGGCAGTTAGAAAGGTCTCCAAAAACGGTAACGTGTCAGAGTCAATTGTATCATTTTTTAGCATGATCAATTTTTCGTGGTTTGTTAAATTGGCTTGATTGTTGAGTCATGTTCACTTAACAAATTGATTAACTAGTAAAACTATTGAATGGCTATAATCAATGACCCATTCACTATTTTGTATGGTAACAGCACTGATATGAAAAATTAATGAAATGCCGCACCTGTGCCCTTATCGAAGTATGAACGTATCAACGAACAACTTACACCCAAATATTGCTCTTACAGGAGATCTTACGTTAGATAAAACAAATTCACAACTTATATGACATCAGGCCTATCAATTTAAGTTGTGAATTTATTTTATCTAACTTAAGAGCTCCTGATTCAATCGTGCTGGCATATGAGTAGGTTATTTATGAATATTTGGGTATGGGATATTCGTTGGCATACCTCGATAAGGGCGCAGGTGCGACACCTCATTCATTTCTCATACCTTGATATAATATAGGTTTTGTTGCGAAATTTTCAATTTTTTAAAGATCTGTGAAGATTTTATAAATGTATATAACTATGATCCCCTGTCGGAGTGCAAAACTCATGGCCCGACCCAAGGTCAATACTATTATAGAGTAGCATAGAACCACGCCCTATAGTCGTACTTGAGATTAATAGTTAAACATCTATCTAGATTAAAAACAAAAGAAAAATGTATGGTGGTGTCGACAAGTGTTTTGTGTAAATTATCACAAAAAATAATGCGTTCCCGTTATCCTAAAGAAAAGTGTAATTTTTGTGTTCGAAATTGGCATATACTCTAGTTTTTGTGCCAAATTGCTCTATTTCGTTGTTCATTGTTTTATGATTTCATGAAATAGTTTGAATATCAGATGCGTGATCTAAATTATGCCCTCTTAAGTTTGGAGACTAGGGATATTGAACAAAATAAGATTTTGTAAAATAAATTGGAAAGCTACTACTCACTGCAAACTCACTGTCTGGTAAACTAGAAAAATTCATATTGAAATTCTTTAGGGTAATTAAAAATAAACCAAGCAACTTTTAATTGAATAATCGTTAATTTTTTTTTCGTGACTCGTTCGCACCTTAACAGGTGAGTTCCCGAGTAATCCGACCCCATCTTCGCTTGCAATATGCTTATTAAGATTTTGGAAGATTAATAAATCGATCGAATTTCTAATGTGTGAACAAACGGTCTCTCCAAATTAACATGAAACCCTAAATATAAACGTTCTGTTAAACAATTAATTCAATTGCAAAAATCGAGATCTTCCTAATCAATTTAGTCCGCCATTTACAGTGGGATTTGTGGAACTTCTGGCTGCATCTCATAAGAACGGCATATTCACAACAGGGATGTGTTAAAACAGTGTCGCAAAACAGTATGTCACTAAAACAGTACACTAAAGGACTAGATTTATAATGAAATATAATCTGCAACTGTTAAATGAAGGAAAATTATACTTTAACTTAGTCAATCTTCAACCAAAATTATTTTATAATTACATATTTTAACCGAAGGCAAATCTCTACTTGGTAATATACTTTATTTATTTTTATTTTGCTGGCGCTACATCCCATCGATGGATTTGGCCGAATTATTTCTAAGGTTACAAAACCAATTTTTAATGTCGAATTAATACATGATTGGTACATTCAATCCTAACCAGGCATACTGCTGCTGATTGGACATACAGGCGAGCCAGGGGCTATACTCATTTTCTTTCATTTTTATAATGGAAGTGCCAACATTAGCACACCGATATCACATCCTAATACATCTTTTCATATCATGGTTGGCTTCGATTGCTCTGAGTTAAAAGTTTTTACCAATGGTCCATTTTATATCTAGTCATTCTGCCCAGTTTTCATCTGCGTAACCAACGAGATAATTATACTTTACTCCCAAATATATATATACAGTGTCGTTAACTTGTTAATATTAACTTCAACGACCATTTATTTTGAAGATAATTTGCAGCCACAACTGGTTCTCTCTAAATCACATTAGATATTTATTTTCGCAGCTAAATCACTAATTTCATCTCTCATGAACATGATCGTAAACAAAATATTTTTTTCATAAAGAAAGCAAAGTAACTGGCTTTCTCGCGTAAAATTGATTGTAATAAATGCCAAATAAAACCATTTATTGAATAATTTCTAGAATGAGGATTGAAATTTAATAACCTTTTTGTTCGAATTCCCGTTGATGTTATTTAGTTCGCAATGGACTGTTTGTGAACAGATATTCACCAAAGTTGCAGGAAGTGTAAGGGGAAAAAAGTAAACGTGAACATGTATTAGTTGCGAACGTAAATGTTTTCTTATGCAAAATGCTTCTTTATTTTCGAATGCAAAACGGTATTATAGCGTGAATAAACTCAGTTACCACAAAGTTGTTTGGCATTCGGTATTGTGCCTCGAAACAAAATTGGATGTCATGTTTTTCATTTTCAAAATTGGAAGAAATTGAACTGTGAGTGTGAACGCGAAGAGCCTGTTTTGATATCTACCACTTTATATTTGTATTACAATAGATAAATATAGTTGACATCTGAGTGTGTTAAATTTACATTTCTTTGGCCTTTGCTTTATTACTGATAACCTAATTTAAATTAACTGAATAAGGTATTTTGATTTTGGGTACAGGTTTATATATTTTGTAAAAATTTCTTTATTATATTTTAGATCCACAATTTGTTTTACTAAGAAAGATAATTTAAGTTGAAAGCTTTGCTATTTTAGCTTAAACCCATTTAGTATGGGTAAACGCTAAATTTAATTTAAGCTGGTTTTGTGTATTTATATATTTATAAATTTATATATTATTGGGCTCCTGTACTTTCTATTAACACAATTAGTTTAAATCTTTATATTTAGCTTAGGATAGTAAATATAATATTTTATATTAAATTCATATTTTATATTTTCACCTTGACCCATTGAGTACGACTGTTATTATTGAGTGACATTGGGCACAACTTTTTAATGTTTGGTTATTCAGAAAATACCAAATTGAATTGTTTAAATGACCAACTAGGACTTTTATAACTTATATTAATTGCCATTAATTGTTGTATTTCCTAAAGGATTGGATTGATTTAGTTTGGAGATATTCGTACAAACATCAAGAAATTATTTTTTTTTAATTTTAAGTAACTGAATAGAGGAAGTTAGTAAAAATTAAATGCAATGTAATAAATCTAATGTTTAAATTTGATTCTAAAGGTAGGGTTCCAGTCACGGGAGGAGATTATTAATCGCTGATTACGTATATTAGAATTGTGTTATCATAGTGCTATTAACTATCGGCTGTACCTAGGTGTCTGTAACTGGACTGATTCTGTCCCATCTAATTCTTCGGTTTTGTTATGGGTAAAAAGAGTGTACCCGGTGAGCCGGCGAGCCCAGTGTTATCCGGGAGATCCTGTGTAAAAATTTGGCCGTGCATTCAAAATCAATCAATCAATAACAAGTAATGAATTGATATTCCAGGATTAAGTTATAAACAAGAATTGCGACTGATATTTAATTAAATTTATTACACTACACATCAAAAAATGTTGAATGACAGAAATTCCCACCAAATGGTTGGTCGTGGTAATATTTTAATATATGATGAGATCATTTTTTATCATAAACGAAAATTGGATAGATTTAGGTTGTATTAAAATAAAAGTAATTTTATATTAAATATAAGTTCATAAGATAACAAGCATAAAATATTTATCTATAAACAGTGGATGACTATATTAAGTAAACATTTAGAAAATGTGGCTATTGGTTTATTGTATTATACATATTATCACGCGTCAAATTGAGATTAGTGCAATAAAAAATAGCGACAGTTGTAAATTTGTTTTGTTGTAATAGTAAAACAAAGATAATAAATCAGTTGAAGGCAACACTAAAAATTCCGCATTATTTGGCATTAGGTAGAAGAAGACGGAAAGAGCTAATATGAGATTAATATAAAAACTATACAATATTATATTATGATTTTGTTTGGTAGTTTAAAAAAATTGTTTTGTTTTCTTTGTCCGGTTTCTTTATTCGACTTGGCTTACTTCAAAATGTATGCTCGTTCGTATTCAAAATAACAAACAAATTTCTGGAATTTTGCATCAATTAAATGAAACATGGCCTTCCCATATAATTGCGCCATTTTTAAATATTTTTGAAACAGAATTTGTAGGGTGAAATTGGTATTCTAATAGAATTATAATGCTTATGGGATACTGAATGAAACATATACTTTAAGAATCAACACAAAGAAATTTGATTCATTGCCTTAAAACAACCATAGTAGGCGCAATAAATTTATTTTATTGTTATCTGCCAACTTAAACAGTCTGAAGATTGTGGCCTCGGATTGTAGCTCTTCGTTGAACTAATAGGGTTTCTGCCTAACCAAATATCGACCTAAACGGTAAGCGTATAGGAATAGGTCTACCAAAGCGCTTCGGAAAGGAACGAATGCACTTTACACGTAAGATATTCACATGTTTAGTTGCTGTACTGTTAGTTAAGGCCAATATCAAGGTCAGAGCATTAAAAGTTTTGCCAATTTCAGGGATCCATAGATCGTTTACTTTAAGGGGTTCCACTAACGATGATAAAATGATTTAATGGCATACATCGTGACCTTCTAAAAATGGAGGGATGAATATGTTGTGGCCAACACTCGACTTTCTTTTACCACGAATGTATCCATAGATCTGAAATACACCACACTTGATTTCTAAAACGAAAAATTTATCTTATCAGACTTTTCGCAAAAAAATTTTAAATTTTTAAGAAAGCCAACTAATCTCCTTGTTGAAAATTTAATCTTTAAATTTATTTGAATCTTTTAATTCTTTGTCGTCTTTTCCAAATGCAAACCTTCTCAACATCATTGCAAAAATTTAAGAAGCTCCAATGAACGCTGCTAAATCTGTCACACAAATTTCCACCAAATTTAGCAAGGATCTCTTAATTAATGGAAAAAGGTTAAGTATGTATAGGGTGGGCCAAATAATTATTTTTTTAAATGCAATAAAGCAAAAAGTTCTCAATATTTTTTCAAATTTATTTTTTCATTGTAAAGAACGATCCTTCCGATTAATTATGGAATACTATTTCACCTATTTGGCATTATGTCTTCAATGGCAATGCGAATATTATTCTTGAGAGCGTCAATCGTTGCTGGTTTATTGGTGTAACACTTATCTTTGACGGCACTCCAAAGAAAATAGTCCAACCGCGTCAAATCACAGCTGCGAGGCGGCCAAATCACATCAGCATTTCGGCTGATAATACGATTTTCAAAGACAGTGCGCAAAAGATAAATTGAAACGTATGTTGTGTGGCACGGAGCGCCGTCTTGTTGAAACCAAACAACCTATGTCCTCCTCTTCAAGTGCCGGGAACAAAAAATCGTTTATCATGGCGCGGTAGCGCTCACCATTGACAGTAACGGCGGCTCCTTGCTCTTTTTCAAAGAAAAATGGCCCGATGATGCCACCGGACCAAAATCCGCACCAAACATTCACTCGTTGAGGATGTATCGGCTTCTCACTTCTGCAATTCTTAGCAACAATTCTGCTTGTTTACATAGCCACCAAGATGGAAATGCGCCTCATCCGAAAAGATGATTTTTTTGCCAAAATCGGCATCTTCTTCAATTCGATCGCAAACCCACTCAGCGAACCGAATACACAACCATTTTCGTTCAGCGGAAGGATAAAACTAACTTTCTGTCAAATCAGAAGTGACATAACCCTTACCATACTAAAAAAAACCGCTAGTTCAAAAAAAAATTATTTGGCCCACCCTGTACCCGACTGTAGAAATATCGAATTTTGGTGAAATGAAGTCTTTTTTATCAATACTCGTCATCTCTAGTAAACCAAACATCGCAGAGACTCCCAATTTGTGGAAGAAGCTTAAGTATGAAGGTTCATCCCTATCAATCAATCCATCTGGGCTGAATAGGGACCGAATTTTTCTTGAAAAAGTTTTTTGTCAAAAAACGTTATTGCTTCTTAAATGTTGGAAAACTGATCTGGGCCTGTTTTGTTGCAAATTTAATTTAAAATATAATCTTCTTCTAAATATTTTCCAAAAACAAAAAAGCTCCTATGGAATCTATGACTTCCGGTGGAGCAATTTCGGCCAACAATCACTAGGAATTTGTAAAAAAAGCTCAAGTATAACCGAATAAATCATAGTTATGGTTTTCGGAAAATTAAATTTAAAGTTTCTTTGAATAAATAAAGCATTCTCCGATTAAAACGCGTTCTGAATTTTGATAATTGAGTATTTCTTTAAATAATAATTTCTGTGTAAAAAATATAGTTGAGTCGAATCTTAATAAGATTAAAAAATTCTAGTCTACTTTCCAACTTTTCATAAGTTGGCATTATTATTTATTGTCTTAATTTTTCTCACTTGCACTAAATTTATACAACTTATACTACCACTGTAAAGAAAAACATTTACTTTCAAACCCATAAAAAGGGTTCCAAATGACAAAATCCCATACCAGAACTTCGATCAAAATTATTGTTAGAATCCTAGTTTTATCTCACTTACCAAATTTAATGATCGGTTAAGAAATGGTCTGGTTCTACTCAGCATAGCCAAGTTTTGTGTTAGAATACCAATTCCATCCTAAAAATTATTCGATCGAAATTGCAATTTAAAAATAGTAAAGTTCCAATCAGCAAGGGCATTTTAACAATTTCATATATATGGTTAATTTTAAAGTCCCGAATCCACCCTTAAACAAGAAATTATTGACCATAATTTGTTATTAATTTTAACAACAGAACCAGAGTTTAAAACTAAAAGATTTAAAAGCAGGGCTTTGACTAGCCAACAAATTGAAAACCAAATTTCCTTCTCTTTTAAAATGAATATCGTGAAATTCGAGATTCCAGATTTTGATTTTTGAGATTTTGAAATCTGTGATTTTGAAATCCAGGATTTCGTGGGTAACCCAAATTTCCTCCTCTCAAGGCTTTCTTTATATTTAAAACAATACTTAAACCTACGTTGCTCAATGAACTTTGGAAGGCAATATTTTAGTTCAACCATTTAATATACTCGTCATCAGAATTTCACAACAACTTAAAATATTATTTCAAAACTAATAAAATATTTGTTCTTTCTGAAAATTCCGAAATTAAGCTACAGTGATATTGGGATTTTGATAGATTTTAATAGATTTATTAAAAAAATTAAAATATTGATAAAACCGAACAAAAATAAGCTGAAGGATAAATAACATTTCACGATAAATTGGAATCCCCCTGAGGGTTAATTTAAACCTTTATGTTGCGATTACGAAGCCCGTTTTAATGCTCCAAATACTCTTAATTTAGGATTGTGTAAGTGATCAGCAGCTTTGAAAATTATAAATTAATGACTGTTTATTTAATCGGACTGTCTTCAACAAAAATTTAGATGGGACAATTAAGCCAAGGTGATGAGATAGTTTGGTTGTTATTTTACTCTCGTTGATGCACTTATAAGTTTCCAATGGCATTCTTCTTGATAATTTGTAACATATCCAGAAATTGAATAAGGAAACAATTGCTATTAACCATTAATAATAATTTTTGACGTTAATAAAATAAAAGAAAGAAATATCAATGAAATCACCAACAAATTTTACATGGCCGTTTCTGAGGCACACGTGGCACCTCTTAACAACAATACCACAAACATTTTAGCACTACCATTACCTTCCCGAAACACGAGTACTAATATGTCGCATTGCCACAAACAAGAGCTTGTCAAAATAAGGCAATATTTATTAGGATGATCACTTATATTTTAAACTACGTCAGGGAGATTTTACCGTAACAGCATTATTAAATTGTAAACTAATCTTACAGATCATACAGATCACAAATAACTAACTACTCTACTAGTAAATGTTCTTACGATTAAATGTTCGCACGACATTGAAATTTACAAACAAACGATTACGTCCTTCAATGAATTGGTTTAAATTCGACCGTCTATAAGATTTAATGTACATAAGACTAAATATCTAACGATTAAATATTCATACGGTGACGTGGCCACGCTTAAATGTGCTTACGATTAGCAGTTCGAATGTTTAAATGCGACGATATGACGTTACGTATAAAACATATAATGACGATGTGGTCGCATACCATTAGGCTTACAAAAATAATTTAGCAGTTTGGGTAAACACCTTGTATTGAATAATAGCGTCAAACTGTTATCATCGAACGATTTGTATGACTAATAAAAAAAATTCAGAAACAGCTGTCTAAAAGGCGTACCCGGTAAAAAATTGTTGTTTCTCTTTTGAACTCAGAAATGTGGCAACAGTTTTATTGGAGAATATAAACTTATAACCTAAAGTCGTAAATATTGATTCGTATGGTCACAATTGTTGTCGTCTCTGCTCTCGAATAAAATACGTAAATGCATGAGTGTGTCGAAATATATAAATTTCATCTCGACGAAAGTCTTTCAACCAATATATTATATTGTTTAAAAAACGTATTTTTTACAATTATTTTTTATTAACCCAATTTAAGAACAAGTTGTTTGTATGTGTTATAAACCCGTTTATAAAAGTTATATATTTTTAGTTTAGTTTTGTAAACATACACAATAATCTTGTACGAGTATGTGAAATTTTTAGTTTTATTTTTGGAGTCACTTTGGCTTTTACTTTTTCTTCTATCTTCTTATAAGATTCTTTATGTTTAGACAAAATACTTATATTTTCTTGTTATATAGTGGTAATATTTGAGCATAATCAACTCGGGATAGAATTTGTTTGTTGAACTAAAATGTATAAGTAGATGGTATGTGTGGATTACGAGGTAATTGTGTACCATAACATAATTCTGTTCATATTTGATCGATACGTTATATGTATTTTAAAATATCACTACATTTCTTTTCTAAAGAGCGTAATATAATTTGAGGCTTAACGCATAAAAGCATTCATGTAGTGTTTTATGAGTGCTCATAAAGAATAATGAAAAAATATAAAATGCATGAGGAAAAGCAAGTTACGTGTGATGATGAACTGACATTATGACTGGTTAGTAGGAGTATAATACAATTTTCATGAGCAAGAAAATGAGAATTTTTTTGTTGTTGTTTTATGTTTTTAATGTTAAAGGCAAGAACCTCAATATAAGAAAACTAAATATAACAAGAGCAAAAAATGTGTGACCAACGCACATTCAAATTGATTTTAATCTAGTAATTTTCATTTTTTTCTACAGAATAGGAATAATAATCGATGGTTTCTGACATTTACATATAAAGCGAAAATATTTTTTAATTTTCATTCGCATGAATAATTACTGTGTACTTTATTATCATTATCTCAATGCGATTTATTTGGGAAAACACAATAATGCTTTTAATTTTACACTTTATTAATTGCACTCTCAATTCTCATATGTGATACTGTATAAATTGTAATATTGTATTGAACAATCATAATTAAGCAAAGTAATCTCCACATTCCAGATAAAATAACTATTTTTATGTCAACATGTTAATTTTTATTGGAAATTAATCAAATATAAATTAAATTATATTTTCTTAGAATTATGAAAAACAATTCCTATACTCCAAAATTATCCGTGCAGGGAATATATTTCTTCCCTCGCGCTAAAAACAATTTATAGAAAAAATACGAAAAAAAGAGAAAACAACAACGAGACATGCATGACTAAAAATGTTCGGAAATAGTAAATTTGAAGTTGATTTTACTAGTAATTAGGATTATCAAATCAAACCTTTGTATTTTTTGCTAGGTCGTGTTAAGGTAAATTTTAGAACCTATTCAAAATTTCGAGAAAAACGAAAGTCTAAAATAATAAATATTTTGTTCTTTCAAAGTTTACTAAACCTAACAATTTAATCAAAATTAGTTTTCCCTTAATGCCTAGTGCGTAGCGTGAAATGAATTTTTACATATAAAAATGACACAAGCGAAAACAAAAATGAAAATTTCGCTGACGAATTTTATTTTGTGGTACGCAGTTTAGGTAATGAACCCATATTAAAATATAGGTTTTTGTATTTGAATTAATATATTTGTATCTCCCGATACGATAAAAGTAAGCTACATTTTATTTATTTGTTGTGGTGCTGTGTTTCAAAAATTATATTCAAGTGTATTAAAATATGGTGAAAAATGTTGAGGATATCTAGTATTTAAACGAAGCTGTGTTAAAATTTTATGAAAATCGACAAACTAGTTTTTCATAGAGATCAGCGAGAATTTCATTTCAGCTGCGTACTAGCCTTAACTGTAGAAAAGAAACACTAAATAAGTCAAACATAAACCAATTTTTACCTAATGTGGATTCGTCGCGTGGCGCTGGTGAGTCTTTTGAAAATTTATATCGAACATTTGACAATTTTATTATACTTACGAGTATTAGTACTGTTCAGTGCAAATATTTTAATTAGTAATATTTATAGAAATTTTTATTTTTCAGTTATTGGAATTATCTCTAAAATTATTTAGTAATTAAAATAATATTTAGAGACAAATAGACATAAAAATTACTTTTATCGCGTTGCGGTGAAAGTTAAAAAATAAAATTATTTAATATAATTGATTGCATTCAATAACAGTCAATTTATCGATTTGGGAACAAATTTTTATTTTAAAAGAATTCGACACATATAGCTGTAAAAAATTTCATAGTTAATCACTCAAAAGTTGGAACGTTAGATTTACAAGTGGTAAGGTTTGAAGCAGTCGATTATAAAGGGTGTCCCAATAAGAAGTTCAGATTTAAAAAATTAATGAAACAAAAACGGCTTAATATATTTCCAAATTTATTTTTTGTTTGAATATACAATCCTCCTGGTTATTTATGGAAAATGATTTCATTCAAATGGGAGCCACGGCTGGCCTTGGCATACTCCATTCGATCAGTCCAATTTCTGAACACATTTTGGATTGTGTGTGGATCTATTTCGGCAATGATTACTTCAATATTGGCTTTCAAATGCTCAATTGTTTGAGGATTGTTCGTATAACATTTATCCATCACGACACCCCACAAATCAAAATCCAAAGGCATCAAATCGCAACACCTTGTCGGCCAATTCACGCCACCATTTCGATTGATAATGCAGCCATCGAATTTTTGACGCAGTTTCGCTGTTGTAACGCCCGATGTGTGGCATGGCACACCATCTTACTGGAACCAAAGGACGTCCAAACCAATATCTTCAAGATATGGTCACAAAAAAGATGTTAACTTGTGGCGGTAGCTGATTCCGTTGACCGTAACGGTCGCGCCGGCTTCATCTTCGAAGAAATACGGCCCAATAATGCCGCCACGCCACAAACCGCACCAAACAGTAACACGCAATGGATGCATTGGCTTCTCCACATATCCTTGTAGATTTTCCGATCCCCAAGTGCGACAATTTTGTTTGTTTACGAAACTACCGAGATGGAAATGCGCCTTGTCCGAAAAGATGATTTTCGCAAAATCCTCATCAATTTCGAGTTTGTCGCAGACCCACACAGCGAATCGATATCGAAGCGGATGGTATCGGGGCTTCAATTATCGAATCAATTGAACTTTATAGGGCCACAAACAAGACCTTCCCATCGATTAATGTTGTTTATGCTGAATACCATAGTTATATATTTTCAATTTGTTGGTCTTTATTTTGATGACCAAAGTGAACAACAAAAAATAATAGAACTTCCAATTCCATTTTATCGTAAAATCTTTAAACATCCTTTAAATTTTAAAATCACAATTCCAAATATTATACAATTTTAGAGCAACTATGATAAACTCAGCTCTCAAAGTCTCAAGGATGATTTTGGTTAGTTATATTTCTCTGAACCATTAAAAATAGTTTAAAAACTCCATAAACTTAGGCTTTTCTCGATAAACCTGAGGAATTATTCAGAGTGAGTCAGCTTAAACTGTCTGTTTTTAAAAATCTGTGAGTTTTACGTATTTAATTTGTTCACAATTTTTGTTTGTTTTTTTTTTGTTTATCAAATTCAGAATTTTTAATAGTTTTATTGTTTAATTGATTATTGGTAGTGCACGACCAAGCTTATTACACAAGGTCTCCCGAAAGGTAGGGCATCCTACATTAGGAAAGAAGAATTAGTTAGAATTATTTAGTTATGACTTGGTCCGGTTACTGTCCCCTAATAAAGTCAATAGGTAGACTTTATTTTCACAAAATTATATTAATCAAAATTAGAAATAAAACAATTGGTATTATTCTAAATAAATATAAAGATTAATGAGTAAATCGGCTAATCAGGAATCTGTAAAATATCTATAATATTCAGCTAACCTGGAATCTGCAAGAGTAATAATATTATGACATTCGGAAATCTCAAGTGTTGCTCAACAAGCCAACTCTGAAATGCTTAATACCAATACCTAAATAAGTTATAATTAATATGTAACAATTTGATCCTCCTTAAAAGTTTATTAAAATTAAGTAAATTACAACTTTCTAAAATATCATAAATATTTGTTAATTTAAATTCTTCCAAACGATTGAAAAATAAATTTTAAGAAATTATGTGCCTTGAAGATATAAAAAATTACTAAATTGATTGCTAGATATTGAGTGAGTGTGATTTGAGATAAGAATTTTTAATATTTTTCACATACCCAGTGGAAGATAAGGTCAGAATTGTTAAATACAGAAAATACTATAATCATTGTAGTGTTGCAACAGCTTCCAGTGCAAACATGATTATTAACTTAACTCGTCGACGTACCACACACAAAGGGGTCAACGTACCACACACATCTCGAAATATCGCTAAAGGAGCCACATCTCAAGAGCGACATATAGACTTGGAGAATTTATCGATAAACGAATTATTTCGAAAAACTCACATTTCGCTGGGTATTTATTTTTGTGGCATTACTTAAAGCGACTGAATTACCTTAGTAAACCACAAATGATCCCCAAACTTGAACAAAATGTTCGTAAAGAAATAAAACATTTGGACTAGAAACGAGCATCTTAATCGACAATAAAAATCAGTTTAAAAATAAGAACAGCAATCTTGAAAACTTTTTTAACCATAAAATGTGTGTGTTACTGTGAGTATGTGGTATGAATGATACAATTTTGAGCGAGTGTATAGGACTATTAGAACTACGGCTAAGTCTTTAGGCATCATAAAATCAAGGCAATTAAAATAAGTTGAACAAATTGCAACTGTTAAAGTAATTGGTTAGCGAAAAATGTAATTAATAATATTTTTTATAGAAACTAATAAACCAACAAGAACAAAAAAACAATTTTATATTTACTGAATGATCAGTCTCTTGCATCCTCGCCCGACTCCCATATTTACTGTGTGTATATAGCATAATGACATACTGGATGATGGGCGAGTGAAGGTACTCCATTTTTATACATATTTATTATCTTGCGGTACGGTCAAGTTTGGTTTAGGACTAAACACCGCTAGTTTATGTATAAAATGCATTTCAACTCATCGACCGGAAGGGTGTTTTGTGATTATTTAATACTGTCCAACAGCAATAGATGATAGGATAGTGACAGATAAGCCCAAAACTAGTTTTGATATTAAAATTCAAACACCTGCGCACCTGAAGCTTGGAGAACCATTGAACAATTAAATAATGAAAGCTTACATCTCAAAATGGTGTTTTAAATGTCGTGGGATGGTCAATTTTTACATGATTGTGAGACAATAAACCTAAAAGGATAAAAGCACGAAAGCATTGCGTTTGGCATTTTTAAAGATTATACACATTATTAATGACCTTGAAAACTAAAATGACGTGTACAATGCATTGCAAAAAAATTGCAATGTTTTCAGAAGAAAGGTCTGTTGGCACCCGCGGCTTATTATGAATCCGGAAGGCCAATGGACCGTAAACGATATGCGGATAGAGTCGAAATCTATAAAGTAACAACTTTATGAGGGGTTCTTTGCCAAAGCAATTTTTTTATAAAACGAAAATTATAGATGACAATACAGCTGCTTATCAAAATGTTACACAGGTTACACAATACACAAATAGATACACTCTGTATATATAAGATACGTATTATAAATAAAAATAGAATTGAATTACTTCTACTAATTACTAAATTTCGAAAAAGAAAATTATTCTTATATTAGCTAATGAACTATGTGCAAAATAAATGCCAAATAGATCAACTTTCATTTTGTGTAATTCAATAATTTAAATTAAAAATTTATAATGGAACTAAAACGATATGACTTATGGATGGCCCGCCCACAGCAATTAAATTTTAAACAATCAACTTTTAATTAATTTCTCACAACACAGAGGAAACAATACAATTTATGCATGATTAATATATTTTCATTAATGCGAATTATTCTGAACAAAAAAATTGAAAGAGGAGATAGAGAAAATTGGAAAATTAAAATTTATAATTCATATCCAAGCATCGTGTTACAGAGATAAATTAATAATAATTCATAAATAAAAAGATCTAAAGATTTTGCGAAGCATGAAAAACAAATTATTGTTTATCTTAAAAAAATTTGTTTGACATTTTATCGCTTATAAGGGTGAAGTAACAGCTATTAATACGATGAACTACTAAATATTATGTAACATAAAGATTGCTTAATTTAAAAATAAAGATTTATAAACTAACTTTTCTATAATAGCTCAGTTTTATTCCAGCTTCATTTATTCAAATTCATAAATTAAAATAGAGCCGCGGCATTTACTCAAACAAAAAATATGCTTTATTAATTTATTTAGAACGGGCATGAATATGTATAATGTCTATTATTCACCTTTATTTTAGGAGAATAAAAATTACACAATAAACTCTATTCAAAAACTACTTATAATCAAATTAAGTTTACAGGTTTGAAATTATAATTTGTGAATCTTCTTTTGTATAATTTGATTCTTTAATTTCCGTTAACAAAAATGTAAAGTGTGAATTAGCTTGAAAAAATACTTATGGATGGGAACTTTCTAAAAAACTAAAAACAACAATTTTACATGAAAATTAAATAAGAACAAAGAATAGTTTTTTCAAAGCAAAAATTTTATTAATTTTAGCATAGTCTGTTAGATATTTTAAAATGTATAAATAATTTAGCAAGGTCGCTGAAGGTCATATAGAGACGTATTTTTGCAACAAGAAATTTAAATTGTTTGTTGCTCATTCAAAGAAAACGGAATTTAATTCATCAAATTTAGATAATATCAATTACAAAATACACAACAAAATTTAATGTTTCCACTACTGATAAAAATAATTGGGTTAATATACCTTTCAAATATATTTCTAAATTGGAAAACAAATATAAACAGACACATCTCACAGATATGTAATACATATTTTAAATTGCTAATAGATAACCCAGAAAATGTAAAATGCCAAATTAAAATAAAAGAAAGGAAAACTGTGGCAGGATATTTATTTTCAGTTTTCAATTTTCACCATACCTACAATGTTAAACAAACTAGAAATAGAAGCTTAAAAATAATTGAGAACAAGAATAATGGTTTACCTGTAATTAAAAATACGTATAGAAGATGACCATGTCAATCAATATAAAAACAGAAATTTATTGATTAAGCCACAAATCCAAAATTGCATATATTTACAGTCAAGGCTATAGATCTAACATGATTTCCTATTTTTACAGAAAATGTCCACAACAAACACGAAAGTAAATAAACAGCGTGACACCAACCATTTGATTGAATAGAGAAAACGATCAATTGGCGATAACACTGAAAAAGTAATTAATTTTAATTGCACAAAAAATCTATTGTTAGATAAATTTATGTTTCAATCGACGATAAAAATAAGGTTTAAATTATTTTTAGTATTTCCAATAACAATAAAAGCAGCTATCCCACACAAATCTCTTTTTGTTTTATGTTGTCTATGCTTTTGTATTTTAATGGTAATACAACAAAAATGACACAGAATTTTAAAAATGCATCTTTATATAATGAAAGCATTAGATTTAACGTAATCTTAATTAAATAAAATTCGATATAACTTATATACAACTAAATTATTTAGATATTCACATATAATCTAAACAGTCCAATTTGTTCAATTAATTTATGGTTATTGTGTCGTAGATTTTCTTAATGCGCAAATTTAATTATGTTTTGTGAATTTGTAGATGTAAATCGTACATGTATGTCCATTCGGATTAAAACTACTTACAATTACTAACAATATAGTTGTATTATATTGTTAGTAATTGTTATATGTAGATATCAGGTATACCTACCAACATTATCGATTATTATATATTTTTATACTGATGAAACTGTAAACGATCATTTAAGTTGTTTATACTCAGAATAAATACGACAATTTTTATTAAATTATATTTAATACGCATCTGTGACCGAAAATTCAAAATTCAAACGAGCGGAAAACATTAATATGATATTTAGGGGAAACATTATATGCTAATAGTCGTGAAAGTGTCCCATAATACATAAGTGAAAAATAAAACTTACGTTGAAAATTCTCTAACAAATCATTTCGCTTAATGTGTAGTAGGCTAACCAAACAGATGTAACAAATAAAATATGAAATTTCAAAAATAACTGAAATTTTAGTTGCGATAAATAATTCAATTTTTCATCTGCAAACCTTATGGAACAGTAAGTACTCAATTTAGACGATAATTATGTTTCTTTTAAAAATAGCAATTTAATTAGTTGTAGTCGTTAGAATCGTCGCCCTAAAAAATTCAAAGGAAAATTACAGAAAAATATGATTGGACAATTGTTGAGCATGTACACGCATGCAAAAAAGTATCCCAATTTGAATACATCTGTCTCATTTTCAACTATTTACTATTTGAGTTTATTATAAAAAAAATATATAATACTTTTTCCTCAGTTAATTTGTGACAATAGTCTGAAAAGCAAGAAAATTCTTTCATTCTTGATTCAATTCAAAACCAAAACGTAAAGTAATTTTAATTTGACTAAAAATCAAACTGCATAAACTTTAGAGTGGAAATTGTCCCAGTATGATAGATTAATTCCAGGCTCGTCGAGCAGTTGCGATGTGCAAACATATTTATTTATTTATTTATTCACTAATGAAAAATTTTGTGGATCTGCCAGCTTATTTTGACCATAGAAGGTCATTCGTTTAAAGTGCGAAACTCGTTTCTACATACAAACAAATTATGTATATCCAAAACTTTTATTTGCGTGTATATAATAGATAGGCGCACATATTTCATATTTTCATGCAGCTGCTTTATTGGAAGTAAAGAAGAATAAAAGAAAGGAACATTAATTTCACACTAATAGTTAGGTATACCTAACACAGGCTTCATCTACAAATAAAACAATGGTGCTGCTTTTTAGCCTCAAGCTCTATGTACATCAACAAATTATCTAGGCATTAAATTGAGTAGGTTTCACGGTATTCGATTTAAAAATGTTTTAACAGTGCCCAAATAATCAATGAAATTCCAAATAGAGCAAAATCTTCTCTATGACATCGCATGTTTAGTAATTTTGAAAAGCTTACTTCTACTCTTCTAAATTTCTAAACCTGTTCAACTCTTTACTATAAATTTTATTTAATTCAAGGTGAGAATCTGTATAAAATATGAATTGTTTATAACGGGTCTTCGGATAAAAACTTTTTTCAATAGACTATAAAGTGGTTATTTTAAACGTGCCATTATTCAGTTTTGTAGAAAATTGACCATTTAATAAAATAAATTCAATTTCGCTTCAAAATCGTATTAAAATAAATAAAATCCATTATGGAAATGGTGGATCTGTAAAAACAACATTCCGTAAAATTCGCGTTATTTTTGATAGACAAAATCGCCCATCAGATCGTGCTGTTAAAAATTTAGTGTAAACATTTGAGTCCCTGGTTCAGTAGCAAACATACCGAGATTAACTCGTTCTCGTTCATGTCGTTCTACCGATAATATTGCTTCAGTGAGAGTAAGTGTTGCCGTGAACCAACGTTTATCGATTTTAAGACGTTCTCAACAAGTAAACTTGTCCACAACGACGACCACATGGCGAATTTTATGCCCACTATTTGATGATATGAATATCATCATACATATACAATTTGTGGATTTAACAGGCTGGCGCAAAGTCATTTTTTGTGGGACTATGTGAAAGATAAGGTTTATGAGAAGATTAACCCATCTTTATGAGATTAAACCATCAATCAATCACAGGTTTCAAAACCAATATCGAACGCGTCGTTCATTAGATAGCCCCGATTATGTAGAAATGTGATCGAAAATTTCGACCGGTAAACATTCGCCAGATATTATTTTTCATTCATAAATGGTTAAGTGCCTACACTACATTTGAATAAATAATAAGATATATTGTACTTGTAGATTTTTTGTGCAATTTAGTAAAATGTTTCAATATAGAATTGATCAAGTTAGCATTTCTGGGCAAGTTATCGAATATTGAAGAAATATTAAAAAGGCTCGAAATCCAAGTTTCAGCTTTGAAATGAACGGGATCTTGTAAACCAGTTAAAAGTTAAACCTGGTGATACTAAAAAAATGTTTATTGCAGGTCCAGTTGCGATTAGAAAAGCTCTGTATTTGTAAATGCAAACTGTTGCTATATTAAAAATTGGTTTTAGTTCACAAAAGGACTTCAAATTCGGGTACCAAAATATAGAACCAGAAATGTTATCAAAATCTAATTTATTGAAATAAATAAAAATAATGAAATGATGTGAATCCACCATTCTTAGAAAAAAATTATCTTCGCAAATTAAATTATAATTACAAAACTAATAAATAAATAGTAAGGGGTGTACTGCTTTAACTTAAACTTATTGTTTAAAAGAGGCCCGTAATAGGCACAGTATGTTAATGTCAGACAAGTGGAATAAAGCGTTTTCATTTCGAGGTATAGAACTTTAAGTTGACAACCCTTTTTTCAGACAGCCGATTTGACAGCTGAGAGTTGATGTTTGGTTAGTTTGGTTTGCCATTTCATAATGAATAGGCTCACGCCAAGCAAAATTTATAAATTGTTCAAATTTATTTTGAAAATAATGGTTCTGTTCGTGAAACTCGTCGCGCGCTACGTCCATTTCATCCATTTCGATTAACCCTAATGTGAGTGACGAGGTACCCGAGTACCTTTTGCAGTTTTAGATGTCTATTTTTGTATGTTTCAGTCACAATAAAAACTTTAAATTTAATGAGAACTTCTAGTTCAATTACTAGATTACGATCATACCTACAATTGAGAAATTTTACAACTTGGACGAACGTGGAAAAAATAAGTTTCCATACAGAATGCATGTAGGAACTAAACACTCAAATTAAGATATTTTTTCTTAACTCACATGAGGATTAACTATGGATCGCGTTCGCACCATGTTTACGATAAATGATAATGTGTCCAGTAAAACGAATGAACCAAAGCCAATACGAGGGCGGATTGAAAATGAAGCTACCTAAGTAGGAAAACAAAATTTTTTTTTGCCAAAAACCATTTATTTCTCAACATAGTCTCCATTTAGTTCGACACACTTAGTAAGACGATATTTCAACTTTTTTATACCATCTGAATAATACGATTTCGGGAACCCCTCAAAATACGCGTTAGTTTCGATAATCACTTCTTCGTCTGAGATGAATCTTTGTCCTGCGAGCCATTTTTTCAAGTTTGGAAACAGGAAAAAGTCACTAGGAGCTAAATCTGGACTATAAGGATGATCAACCAATTCGAAGTGTATTTCACGTAATTTTAGCATCGTATCTAATGCTGTGTGAAGTGGTCTGTCGAACTCGTTTTTGTTCGACACTGAGCAAACGCGGCACCCATCTTGCCGATAGCTTTTTCATATGCAAATATTCATGCAAAATGTTGAACACACGTTCATATGATATGTTTACCATTTCAACAATCTCACGCAACTTGACTCGGCGATCATTCATAACGATATCGAGGATTTTATTGATATTTTCTTCAGTAACCACCTCTTTTGCCCTTCCTGTTGATGGTATTGTTGCAGTGCTTCTTCGGCCGCGTTTAAATTCAGCAATCCAACATTTTACCATGTAATCTGACGGAGCAGACTCACCGTAATGTTTATCGAGCTTTTCTTTTGTCTCTTTCGCCGTTTTCCCTTTCAAATAATAGTGTTTAATCACTGCACGAAATTCGTTTTTTTCCATTTTTCAAGAAACACTAATCGAAATAAACTAATCGATGAATTTGGGTGAAATTTTAACACCTGACGTTTGACAGATCGCAATTTCTAAAAAACAATTTTGTGTTTGTGCTGCCATCTAGCGCTATGTAGTTTCATTTTCAATCCGCCCTCGTATTAACACTGAAGCAAACTTTAAATTTTCAAAATTCAGTGATGAATCTCATTTTTGGTTAAATGGCTATGTTATCAAGCAGAATTGTTGCATTTGGAGTAAATATAATCCACGAGTCATTGTTCAAAAACCATTACATCCACCAAAAGTTACGAGAGAATCATCGAACCATCGACCACATGCCATACAGCGCGCGATACAATTACTTTACTGAAAGAAACATTTGATGAACGATTAATATCGAGAAATGAACCTGCCAACTGCCCACCGCATTCGTGTGATTTAACACCGCTGGACTATTTCATTTGGGAGTATATGAAATCACTTGTCTACGTTGATAAGCCAGAGACTATTGAACACTTGGAAGACAACATTAGTCACGTTATTGCCGAAATACGACCAGAAACGCTGCGAAGAGTGATGAAAATTGGACCTCCAGATTACGTCATGTACGCGCCAGCCGCGACCGCCACATGTCCGAAATCATATTCAAACATTAATGGCATTCAATTATCTTTTACATAATCATATTCGTGGCCATTCAAATTATTTTTCTGTTTTATTTAAACTCAAAGTCTATACTTCGAAACGAAACATCCATTATTATTTTCGTACAAATCTGTCACGCTGACTACAATGCTCGTTCAGTTGAACTTTCGGAACTGAAAGTAAACTTTTCCAAATCGGCCCACGAACACTATTATCTTCAGATACAGCCATCTCAGAGCATAACGGTGTTTGTTACATTACTATATTTAATCAATACTTTCAAACTGGATGTGAAGGATATCACAGAGATAGCTTTCATAGATATGTAGTTTCGGACCAAATAGATACAAATCGTAGCGAAATAACCCCAAATTTAAATAACTTCAGCGATTGGATGGATTTATCGGGCGGGTGGAAAATAGGGATGAATCTTTCGATTCCGATCGTTTTGCTCCTTGATTAGAAATGCGATACAATTTCCTGAAAATGACGGTTTTTAGTATTACCACACTCCTTAATTTCCCAGTTTCTACAATTTAGATCCAAAAATACATGTGGATTCTTAATGGTTAGCATCAATAGAAATTCTGGTTTGTTTTTCGAAAAATAACCGTCCTTTTAACCAGGACCCAGCAATATAAAGAAATTCCTGTTTAGTCCCTGGAAAACTTTCAAAGATAATTTATTTATTTTAATTTTTGATTCAATTTTATAGTTAAAAATTGATATAAAATATGTTTCTCTACATTGGGTGCCGCTATCCATTTCAATGGAAAATTTGAAAAAGCCTTTGTTTTGTACAACCCTTAAACCATAACAAACTTAATCTTACAATCAAAATTGTAGACGAAGCAATATGAATTCTTGTTTATAACATCATGCCAAAATAAATGTCATAATTGGTATATTTCAGGTCGTTAAATGTTTCTTTTATATATGAATTTATTTTTAACTTTTATAGTACAGCGACAATAAGGGTAGTAGCGGAATTTCGAATAGATAATTTCCCTTTCAGCACTCAATAGCCCGCCCCGGATAGGGAATAAAAAAACACAGCAAGTATTTTCTATCACTCGCGCCTTAACCATAATAATCTTAACTATAATAAATCTTAATTTAGTCACAATGCTCTCTGGTTTATACCACATCACGCGAGGGCTTAAGATATACACTGACTACGTACGGAAAATTAACGAAATCTAATGACCATAAACCCCTCCCTCTCTTTTCATAAAAACAACCCTTAGATAAAAGTAACATTTTATCGTTATTTACATATGTGTAAGACTCAGCGAACCAGTAAATTCGCATCAGGCCGAAGAAACGTTGTTTTTGTCCGAGATTTAGAAAACATCACAATTAAGGGTGTAATTTTTACCATTTCTTCCAAATTTTGTAATCGGAAACAGAACCTTGCCAAAATGCTTATATTTAGCTTGATATAGAAGAAAACACACATGCATATTGTCACAAATAACACTTAAAAAACATCCAGTGATAGCTTTTCCTGGTTAGCACCGAGAACGTAACGGGAGCAGTTGAAAATAGGTGAAAATCGAGTTTCAGTCTATAGAAAAGTTGTTGAGTTAGGTTCTCGTTAACTTTAACTCAATGACTAATGGAGTCGCCATAGTTCAATTTAAAATTAAAATTGCGGCGACGGAGCTGATTAAATATTTTCAAATTTAAATTTAAATTATAATTATAATTTATTATTAAATTATATATTACTGTGTGCAAAAAATTGAAAAACTTTGTTCATAATTTTAAAATTCTTTATTTATTTCTCCAAATCTATTTCGTCCCCCTCAAAGTAATCCCCCCGGCCTCAATACACTTGTGCCAACGTTTTTTACAATCCTCGAAACATTGACTTTAACACAATTTCCGGAATAGCCTCCAATGCGCCTAGCGATTCACGTTTAATGTGTTCAATTGACTCAAAACGTTTTCCCCGGAGCAGTCGTTTGAGTTTGCTGAACAGCCAGAAGCCACACGGAGCTAAATCAGGCGAATACGGTGGTTGTGGAACGATATGGGTGGAATTTTTGGCGAAAAAATCGGGAAGCAATCGTTCTTTCACTTTTCTTAGGCCCAACTGATCTTTCAAAACGGTTTTCACCTATCCTTCCCATATTTCAACGATGTCCAGTAAGGTCTCTGACTGTTAATCGTCGATTATCGAGCACCGCTTCCTTGATTTTATTAACGTTTTGATCATCAATTGATGTTAATGGCCGTCCTAGACGTGATTCGTCGTCAACACGTTCTCGACCCTCTTTGAACAATTTGTACCAATCAAAAACACTTGCTCGCGACATACAATTATCACCGAAGGCCTTTTGCAACATTCTGAACGTTTCAGCACCACAAAATTGATTCCGCACACAAAATTTAATGGAACTTCTTTGTTGAATAATTTCACTCATTGTAAAAATCGCTGAATGCACTTTTTGTAGTTCAGAAAGACAAGCGTATACTAAACACTAATGAATATTTTGATGTGACAGTTGGCACAGATGTCACTGACAGTCATACCAACATAGAAAAAAAATATATTTGTAAAAAAAATATTTCGACGAACGGTTTTCCGCACGAAATTTAAATTAAAAAGTCTTACTTCTTTTTGCCCACAGTAGTATATCTCCCATTGAAAGCTTCTTAATTCATAGTCCATCTCACTAGCCCTAAATCTTACCATATTTTGAAAGCCTATTAGTTAGGCGATTTAACGTATATAATGAAGCCGCGTGGAAATCACTAGGATCGGCACCGTATATCGAAACACATAACGGTGTCAACACAAACAATTGAATGCGTTAATATTTCCCATTGAAAGCTTGTTAATTCATAGTGCATCTCACTGCCCTAAATCTTACCATGATATTTTGAAAGCCTATTAGTTAGGATTAGCTCCTTATAACAAACAGCAAACCGGTGCTAATACAAAAAATTAAATGAGTCGCCCTTACTCTTAACATTGTATTTTGAAAGCCTATTAGGTAAACTATTTAATGTATGTAATTTAAATGCGTGGGACGATCTATAATCGGGCTCGTAAAATATAATGAACAACACAAAAATTGAATGAGTTTACTTTTAACTATTTTAATGCGATTTTCAATCAATTCTGTTCAAGTTTTTGTTGAATTACACTGTTAAAATATTGAATGCACACTCGCGTAAATTTTAAAATAACAAATTTTGTTAAGTTCTTCACACCGGTTTATGTACAAATGTGTATGTTGTTCCAAAATTCATACAAAAATGTTGTACAAAAGTTTGGCATAATTCTCTTTCGTACACGAATTTTACATACACAATTGTGTATCGGGCCGGAAAAGGGATAAGCGCAAGCAAATTCCAATGCAGACAATGTTGGCAGTTTAAAGTAGTACAGTATAAGTTGAACAGTGATTTTGTAAATTTATGCAGGAAGTGTAAACGGTGTACGAATCCTATTGAACTTCTGTGCTTCCTTTAATACTCTATATATAACTTGACTAATAATTTTCTTGATTGTAAGAAATAATATTCTCAATATCGTACACTTAGGAGGTAAACAATTTGTTTACCTCCTAAGTCACTTACCTTAGGAGGTAAACAATTTGTAAGTGCAATTGTAAGTGTACTTCATCGCAGTTTAAGAAGAATATAATTTAACGTTTCGATAACTTTAGTAGGTACTATTTTCAATAGTTCTTGCCATCCACTTGCACATAGATCCACTTGCAAATATTCGTAGTTCTTGGCTAGGAATATTTGCAAGTGGATCACTGACTGATATTGCTATTTTCATGGTTGCCAACAAACACAAACTTGTCCGTTAGCAATAAAAAAAATCTTAGATAAATCTTTTCGAAATTTGACAGGTGTCGTCCGAAATATGGTGTTAAACACGAGTACTTATCATACAGCGCTTACAAGTTCAGTTGTAGTTCTCTATGTTACAATTAAAGTAAAGAAAACGATTTGAATTAAAATTAAAACGTTTTCATAAAAATGTTTAATTAAAAAACTTGATTTGGAAAAAACGATTTAATTTATTTATTTAATTTTAATTTACAAAATACGATTTACAATTTATCAAGTACTTAACTGATTTTACATTATCTATAGCAAGGCAATTGTAGTTTATTGTATAACTCCAATTACGTGAAATTACTACGATTATGATGAAAAATTGCGTATTTTACGGTGTCACGTTATCAGCTACACTATTAATATCGCAAATATTTTTCTTCATACTACGTGACTTCAAAGCAATAGTTTTGTAATAAAATTGCAACGTATTTTAAGATAAACCTGGGCACATGCAGTTTCGAGGGTTAAATGACGAATAATTAAACTTAAAATCAGAAATTTTAAGCGGGAAGTACTCTTCTATTCAATGAAGCTCTACTCATTTAAGTCAGATAAGAATCTTTAAGAGTGCAAACAATATGAAATTGCGCTCGAGTCTACTTGTAATACGAGTCTACTTGTAATAGTTAGCTTAATATTTGTCAAAATTCTTTAATGATATTAAATAAGGCATTAAGTTAAATTTTATTTATTAATTATGATAAAAGCTACAATAAATTACTCAAGATCCATGTGCATGGTATAATATGAATTGAGTACGAACCTTCAGATACAAGCTTTTCTGATTCTGTTCAACCCGGATCTTCACCACAAAACAAACAACAAACCTAATAAGTGGCGTCGAAAGGCCAAAATAATACAGCAAAACGGTATACAAGTAAAGTAGAAGGTAAAATCGAAAGAGTCGAAAAATGGGTGTTCATAAAATGTGTGAAGAACAATCATCTCCTCATATAAGGCGTTTTCTCCCATTCCTACAAATTTTCTAATAAAGAACTTTAGTGGGATTGTGGAAGAAAATTTTCTCATCATCATATGTGCAAAAACTGATTGTTCTAAAATTGCAGTTATTGCAGGTTATAAATTTAGTATAACAGTTGATGAGTGGACCGACGTAAATTTGAAGCGGTATTTGCACGTTACATTGCACAAACAAAACTGCTCATTTAAAATAGGTTTGCTACAAGTGGTTAGTTCATGTTATGCAACTACCACAAAAGTTTGGTAGCCGAAAAGCTTTGAGTAGACATGCATCATGATATAGTTGGCTCAACAAATGACGGTGTCGCGGTCATGAAAAAGTATGTGCCGATTATTTCAGCTAAAAGTCAACTATGTTACAACTATGCCATCCACCTTGCAGTTCCGGATGTTTTTTACAAGTCAACAACCGAAAATAATGATGATGAAAATATAGACTCAGATGAGAACAGGTTTTGCGATTACCCTAAAAATAATTTGAGGAACAGATTTGCGACATGATTTGGTAACTCTAATGTTATTGGCAACGTTATTGATTTTATTTTTGAGCAAGACTTGTACAGTAATATAATTTTTCGACCGAATATAAAAAAATCTGAACGGTATTCGAGAGATTTTAAATTTATTTAAAAGATCTTTAGTAAGAAACAATGTTCTACAGAAATATGTTTTAGAACACAAAGGGAAAAAGAGGAAAAATTTAAGCTGGTTTCAGATTGTAAAACTACATGGAACATTAGCTTAGCCAATGCATTCATTCTGGAACGAAAGACAAATAGAGATGTTTATTAATCTGTTTATTAATTATTTGATTAAAATTGTCATTATAGTACATGTACTAAATACCCACTTGAAGTATAAGATAAAATTTTGATGTGTTTGACTTAAATACCATTAGCCGAAACCCAAATCGAAACCATCGTTTATTTGGGAAAAAAGAAACTCAAATTCGGTTAGTAAAAAATGCGTTAATTGTATTATCTACGGGAAACTCACCAATGCACCAAGAATTATAGACACCCGACACCCCCCAGTTTGTGTTATTGATCACTTTGTCATGTCTTTTGGCATATTGTGGGCGTTGGAGATTCCATACTCGGCTTAATTGTATCAATTGATGTTGATAACGTTCTCTAGTGATCGTTTCGTTAGGCTTGAGTAGCTCATAGTAGATCACTCCGAACTGATCTCACCAGATGCACAGCATTAGCTTCTTGAAATGAATATTCGTTTTGACGGTTGAAGTTGATGCATGGGCTGGCTTACCCGATGATTTTCTGCGCTTTGGGTTGTCGTAGTGGATCCACTTTTCATACGAAATCCAATTTCCTTTTTTTACATACCCACGGTCTTGAGACGGTTTTGAATCTCTTGTTGAACTCCCAAAGTTTCAACGAGCTCCTCTTGAGTTTGGCATGAATCTTAGTCCAATGACGCCTTCAGTGGAGGCTTAGCACGCCACATCCAATATACTTAAAACCAACTGTGGTCCTAGCTTTTCCGGGGAATATGGAGTTGTAAATTTATGAAGTTGTTCTAGCAGTTTGAAATTTTTTGTTCGCTAAAATGTATATTTTCTGGTGTTAAAGAATTTTATTTATTGAGAAAAAATAATTGAGAATTAGCTGAAATTCTAGTAAAATATTTGCCAATTCTCAATTCCACGGAAAACAAAGGTCGTACTTTTTGGGAAATCATTATTTTGAGGTCCTTCTAAAAATTTATTTCGTTCTATTTATTGAGGTTTTATTTTGTCCCATGGATAGGTAATTCTAACAGCATTACATTTGTTTTCTGTAATACTTGCCTATTCAGCGGAGGAGCGAGAAAAATGAAAAGTGATTATACAGGGTGTTTTTAATAAGCTTCAGCCCTTTATATCGAAAACGGTGCAACATCGCAGAAAACTACGTATAATAAAAATCAATCAAATCAATTCTAGAGCGACGGGATCATTTACTGGTGATCTTGAATGACCTAGAAACTCTTTAGTTTGGTAATTGATCTGCATTACAGCATAACAATTTTCTCTAAGTTTTAGCACTGTTTTGTTGTAACGACAAATAAAAACCGACTTGGATCATCCGTTTGGATCAGGTAAGTTCGATATCAAAGATGCACTACGCGCTGGAAGACCTATCGTCGAAAATATCGAAAAAATTCTGGAAATTATCTCTACTTCGATACGAGCTATCGTAGCATCGCCCAGGAGCTGAAGATCGACCACAAAACAGTTAGTTTTGAACCATTTGCATAAGGCTGGCTTCAAAAAACATCGAGTTTTATTAATCGGTGTATTTATCTGCGAATCATTGGTCAAACGGAAAGAAATCGAGCAATTTCTGAAGCGGATGTTGGCTGGACTGGCAACGAGAAATGGGTCAGATACGACAATGTCAAGCGGAAACGATCATGGTCCCAAACGGTGACCAAACCATGAGTAACGGACAGGAAGGTTTTGCTGTGTATTTGATGGAATTGGAAAGGAATCATCTACTATGAACTACTACCTAATGACCAAACACTCGGAAGGAATTCGGACCTCTACTGCCTGCAATTGGACCGACTGAAGGCATCGACCAGCAGCGGCCAGAATTTTTGTCTTTTTGTCCATGGCAAACGCTCTTGATGGTGCAGAAATGGCCTCAAAAGAGGTTTGTGTTTTGCTAATAGGGACAAGGTGTTTTGGGAAAGCGGCATAATGTAATTTCTTTCTAAATGGCAACAAGTTAACGAAAAACGCCGCATGTTTGAGCCAAAACGAATGATTGTAGCCATGTTAAATAAAGTCCCAAAATAAACGTAAAAATAATGGATTTCTTTTTCCCCAACCTTATATTTTCCTTAAACAAATTGTTTCTTTTAAAGTTGTAGTTATAACAAAATAAATTAACAACGAACGCATTTAGATATTTAAAACATTTCTTTCTAATTTAAAATGGTTTCTTAAATTTTCCAAACTATTTGCAAAATATCGAACAAAATGACACGTTTACGATAAACAATGCGTGCACGCTGTTAGTGCTCCCTCAATTTTGCAATTGTAACACACAATTAATTTAATGAAAATTTATTCCCCAGGATCATCAATTTCAGCCTGAAGTATGCACATCGATATCATTATTAGTTGATGCCAAAGCGACAGCGCTCTTGCGTTAAGGGATAGTAACTAGTGTTTTTGTTTAAGTAGTTTTTTTTTTTGAAAAATCAGTAATATGAAAAACATTTGTTTTATTTTTCCAAAAACACAGGTAAAAGTAAAATGAGATCCGTATAGCAATTCAGTGAATGTTTAGTGCAAGAAAATGTCTGCTAAAATAAGAACTATAATGCTGGAAACACATGTGCAGAATTCCGCATACATCAAAGTTAGAATACACTAGTGTATATGGATTAAAATACATATATGACGCATGTCATGTAGAATTGAGCACGCCGACTCTATTTCTAATTTGACTGTGCATCCATCGTTGTTGAAACATGAAAAAAATTAAAAATACAAATCTTCGCTAACTTCATGCCACATTGTTTGTTGTTTTTCACTTTTGACAATAAATTTTGAAATTTTCAGTTTTGTTTGACAGATTTGTTAAGTAACAGAAAAAAATCACAACATCTGATTAATAGCTTGCTCTAACTTAAAAACGAAAAATGACGCACACAAGTGTCAAAAAATTATGCTCATGTATTTTACGTGCAGATTTGTATGCGGCGCTGCAAGAGGAAAATCTGCACATTTGTTTTCAGCATAAAGTAGTTATATTAAAACTATACGCTCGACAATCGACAAATTTTATTTGAGTAGTCGGAATATTTTTTTAAAGTAATTCAGCGAATAATAGGTGAAACAATATACACAAATTTAGTTTATTTTATTTCTATTAAATTTCACTGAACCAATATGCAGATTCATCATAAAGGAAAGACAAAGCTACTCTGTAAGTGTCACTACTTTAATATTTAAATAATAATACTTTATGCACCGTGCACAGAATCACAATTTTATCAAATATGTTCATTCCCACCATTCAAATTCCTAATTATTCTCTTAATCTCATTAATCGTATTAATCTCTCTCGCTTTACAGAAATAAAATAATCTTCAGATCGGGGGAATTTACGTTGTTGTCAAGTAAACAGTTTTAAATAACTTTGCAGAAGAGGGTAAACAATGCCAATTTCACAAATTAATTATTTTCCTGAACAACATTCAGTGGTACATAATTTATTAGAAAAATTATTAACATTTTAGATTTTCTTGCACGCTATTTAAACAATCAAAATGGCAATGCGGTAAAGCCTGATATGGTAACATTACAATTCTTATATTATAAGAATATGTAGTTCGAATTCATTTGAAATTACAAATGCTTCCATACTCGTATAGAGACCATAAATTTTATTTTCTCACAACAAGACACTTGATATATTTTCTACGAGTATGCAGCGATTATTTTTTATAAATAATAATAATTATGAATTAATGAATAAATTTCAATGAAATTAAAACATCTTAAATACTCATATCTGAAGTGTAACACAATAAATCTATTTTTTTATTTACGATTAGCTGTAGAAATATATATATTTTTCATTCATTATCATTAAAATTATCCAAAGAAAATTTATGAATTTACAAAAACAATATATTATTTTTCTCTATTGAATAACAAAATAGTATATTGCAGAAATTAATCATTGTTTATAGAAAATTTTAATCAAAAAAATTGTTTTCAATTTTTAACGCCCCAACTTAGAATTTAAGTATGTACATTAACTATGTACATATTTCACATTGTTATTATATTTAAGCATGACAACAAAAATGGCAGAAAAGATATTTTTTTTGTTAATTTTACTATTTTTAGTTTAAATAGTATTCAACAAAAAAAGCATGACATGTTTCTTAATTTGGAGCTATGTGTACAATTTAGTAAAACATTTTTACAAAATAATAATAACTCCAACCACCAGTTGGCAGAGGAAATATACACAAGCAAAAGCGAAAACTTCAAGGATTGTATTTAGGTTGTCGCAGTGTGATAAGAATCATTCATTTAGTTTCGTTGAAATAAATTTATATTGTACAACATAAGTTTTTATTTAAGCGGTGGGAGAAGACTATTGTAGTTTCGTTTTATACGCTTTTAAATTTTGCTAAAGATTAAAATCTTAATATGTTTTTAATAAAATTATGAAACGAAAATAATAATTTAGGAAAACCATATTTGATATTGATATGTATTATGAAATTTGCCTAACCAAACTTTATTTGAACTATTTTATTATTTTTATTGCTGTGTTGTGCTTTCTATTGAAGTAGCTATTTGTTGTGGAAACTTGAACTATTTATACGACTGTGTCGACATTTCTACATACATGCACATACGAAAATTATTATTAGACACATATAATACAGGGTAGTTACATCACAACAAATATTCTAAATTTAGTTTAAAAATCCGCGATAAATGTATAGTTACTGTTGGTTAATTTTCCAAATAATAATACAAGAATGAAATTAAATATGTATTCTATGTTTTTACTTTCATTTATAAAGTACTCGTATTTATAATAATCATGAAACGTCTCTGGCTCAAACTTTTTATAATTCAGCGTTCGCTATATCGCCGAAGCACATCTATTCCACATATCGTATGCAAATGTTGCTACTGTAGTACCTTGAATATTATGTAAGTCTCTCGTATAAAGAATAAACAGAATACGTTCAAGTACGCTACCTTGTGATATACCTGCTGATATTATTTTTGGTTTAGATTACTCATTTTCAAATTCGACTCTAAAGTGTCGATCTGCTATGTATGATTTAAGAATTTGATAAAATTGCTTAGGCAGGTGTCGATGCAGTTTAAATTCAAGCTCTTGGTGCCAAACTTTGTCGAAAGCTTGAGCAACATCTAAGAAAATACTGGAGCATATCTTCTTATTCTCAAGTGCATATTCAATGACATCCGTTATTCTGTGAACTTGTTCAACTGTAGAGTGACTTTTTAAAAACCCAAATTGGTGCGGTGGGATTAAGCATCGCTCTTCTGTTATAGGTTTGAGTCTCTTCAGCAACAGTTTTTCAAATATTTTTGATATGACCGGAAGTAGTGATATCGGTCTTTATCATTTTTTATCGTTTGCTGGTTTACCTGGTTTAGGAAACATACAATAATTACTTCGGCCACCTTCATTGTCGTGGAACATAATCCAATCTCCAGTAATTAAGTCATAATCTTTCCTGATACTTAAGTTATTATTGATCTCAGTTTTAAGTTCCAATAAGGTCACATGCCTTATGTTAAGATCATCTACTTTGTTTACGACCGTTGTATTTTCATTGTATTTTCGTTGGCCTCGGCAACGGTTGAAAAGACTCTTCTAAATAAGCAACAAATAGAAACTTTCTGTTTGTCACTTCTAGTCCCTTCGTACTTTCCAAAGCGAGTAATCGTCATCCTTTAGTTCAGGGAGACCTCGAAGTCGCTTATTTATGCTTTCGTTCTATATTTCTATTTTTAGTTGTTTAATTTTTTGCACAGAAATTTGAGAATTCTGCCGCCAGAAGTACAAAAGTGAATTCCGAAATGGTATCATCGCTCTGTGCCTTCTCTATAGCTCAGACGGATTGATTGGTTGGGATAAATTTTCCAAAAATTGGTAGGTCTCAATCAAATTTTGCGGAAAAGTTCCGATAGAAGATTTTCAAATGTTTGTATTTTAAAAATATTTACGAAAAACTATTAAGAGCAAAAAAATTGTATTCTTTAATTTGGACCAAAATTAGTGTCGGCAAATATTTTGAAAAGCATACCATTTAGGACAAAAATACACAGAACAAAAATATTGAATGAATTAAATTACTGTATAAATTAAATGGCGATTTTTTGATAAAAACTTTTTTATGGACACGTTTTGCTTTGTAAATGTTTTGTATAGCATTTGCGAAAAACACGGCTAAAACCAAAAAGAGCCTAATTTAAATGTTGCACAAAAATTCGGGTACTCTAAAACCCAGGCGGATATTCATGAAAACAAAGTCGGGTTTCCACAATATATACACAATAACAAATACCTCATTCTTTTTAGAAAAAATGCTCCAAAAACAAACAGTTGTAGTGGCATTTTTTACGGCACACATGGACTTATTGGCCTTGCTGATACCACTACTTTCATCTATGAAGTCGAAATTCACTTTAATCTATACACACCTTTAATATACCATCCGCGTACTGCGAGCTACATGGCAGTTTGTAACCTAACACGGACGAACCGTTGACGCTGAGATCTGCATCCGATACATTCTGCCTCTGGTGAGCCTCAAACCTCGTACGTCTCGGGAAAGTGCTTTTAATTGCATGACTTTATCGGGTTATATATCGTTGCTTGAAGAAGAAGAATTTAATACATATTCATATGAGTAATATAAAAATAAATACATGTCATATTTTTACGGATTACTCTCGAAATCTCATTTTCAAAATCTCGAAAATCAAAACCACTAAGTTACAAATCACCGAAAACGTTACCAAAATACTGTTTTTCAACAGTTGCTGGTTTTGTGTGCCCTTTTGAAACTTCTTAACCGAAATGGGTGAAATTCGATGGAGGATTCGAACTTGAACTTTGAATGAACTTCTGAAGTTTTATGATGGTCAGTGGAACTTAACTATAGACCAATTCGGGTTTGGTATTATAACATGAACTCAGGATGAAGCTCTGAAATATCACTATGCAAAAGAGAATTTGACCATAACTAAATTGATTTTGAAGAAGTTTTATTGTAGGATGTAACTAGGTGGACTAACACTAATTTTGCTATTCAAGTATTTCTTAGATTAAGGACAAAACTGGTATTTAAAACAGAATTGGTATGGGACTATGATCAAATTAGGTGTATAGGATAGTATTGAGATTATACCATGAATTGAGCGCTAGTTCTGAAATATGACCATGAATTTGGTCATACAAAATACAAATGTAAACAGGCTCATCATACGAACTGAGCTTCATCCCAAACCATTGATAAAATGCTTCAATTCAAATTGGACATTGTCTAGAACAACATTCGAAACTTTCAATTTTCATCATACAAATCCATTCTTATTAGCTATTTCTATCACAATCCAAGTCGGACCTAATGGCTTGGGTCTTCAAATTTCTCATTTTCCAGAACCACATTCTGAACTGATTTGAAATTAAATTTTCATAATACAAACTGAGTAGCATTTCAATCTACTAAGAAATCGATCTATTAAATCAATATTCCAAAATTTGGGATTTTGTCAGTAACCAGGATTTCAATTTTCGTAATTTTCAAACCTGGAATTTTAGTAACCGAGATTTTGATATTCATTTTTCGTGTTCAATATTTTTAAATTCCAGGGTTTTGATAGTCTAGCACTTCTTATTTTATTTCTGTTAGTTTACATTTCCTTCATTTCCTCCTCTTTTATGTGTAGAAGAAGATTGGGATTATATTATGAATTTTTGATGAAGTACCGGAATAAGACCTAGAAGAATACAAATGTAAACATGCCCATTTTCCATATAAATACAGTTTCATCTCAATTGGCTGAGAAAATGACTAATTCTATTCAAATTGGACATTTTTGAGAACCACGTTTGGAACTCAAAATAAAATTCCAGTTTCATACAAACAAAATCGGTTAAAAAATCGATAAAACTTAATATGAAAGAAACGAACTGAGTTTAATCCCATTTAGAAATTTTTAAACTTATTTCAGATCAATTTTTGAACCACATTCGGAACTCATATTAGAATCCTAATTGTATCATACGATTTTCTTCAACTGATTTGGAAATGGATTTAGCTTATTCACATGCGACCCGTGTTTCCTCTGAATTGGTTGCGAAATGGCAGATATTTAAATAGGCAATTTTTCATACCTATATTCGGAATTCATACTCGAATCCTATTTTCATTATTCAAACTGAGAGCGATCGTGATGGGCAAAGAGATGGATTAGTTCCATTTAAATTTCTCAATGCATTTCATCCCACTCGGCTAAGAAATCAATCTATGATTTTGGCAGTAACTGAAATATCAATTTTTGTAATTTTTAAATCCAAGGATTTTAGTAACCGAGATTTTGATATTCGGTCTTTTAGGTTTCCGATATTTTTATTTTAATAATCCAACCATTTCTCTCCACTTCTTATTTTGAGTACAAAGTGCACCCCTTAATTACCTCCGCTTTTACAAAAGTTATCGATATACAGTTTTGCAGTTACGCCAATCAAGGAACTCTACAAAGCCTAAACCTGCCTCAAATCTAAACCCAGGCAAACACTCTTAATTACTCAAAGCCTGGTAAATTTGTATTTAGAATGATAGAATAGTTTAAGTTACTTTATCACTCCATCAATCAATATTCGCTTATTTGCTAATATTGCATTGAAAAAGTAAATAATTGATAAGCGGTTGGTTTTCAAAATATCCGGTTAAATTTCAGAATCATATTACATTAACTCGGAAATAACTAATACTGCTGTTCTAAGACTGAGGGCAGGTAATGAAGCCTGCCAACAAAGAATTCGAACGCATCATGGTAATTAACAAACCAAACTCAACATTCCAGACATTTTTTGAAAATTGGTACAATTAAGTAGCCGAAAATTAGTATTTTGTGTAGAATTAGGTTTGAAGCATATTTTTTATATAACTCAGTTTAGATAATTTTATTGGCATATTTCTGGTAATAACTCGGTCACACATACGTCGATTGGTTTAATTTGGTATTTAATTTATTTATGGTTATTAAGTTAAGAGTTTAATCTCATCACACGGCAGTAATAAAATATATATAACGTGTAATGTATATCTGAGCTATGTTCGATGACAACATAAGCCGAAGACAACTCAGGCCGATCTACCGAAATAAATCGCATAGTTTAGCTTAGTCGACCTTACGTGAGGTATTTAAATGGTTTTGTGTTGTTAAGACAAAACAAAATCCTTTTTGACAATTGCTTTCATCTGATAAAGGCCGGTGATGTAAATGAACAAAACTGTGAATCCTTTTCGGAGTGTAAACCTCATGGACCGATCCATCGTCAATGTTAGTACGGCCGCGTTCTGGCTTCGGCTTAAGGTAATGAAGTGAAAAATGAACAGCGAACGAAAGAGTTGGTAGTTACACAGCACAAAAACAGATGCAAGGATTGAAAATAAAACAATTTTGCAATTTAAGAAATGAATGCATACTATTTATAGTCATGGGAGCTTTATTGTTTTAATTAATGGTTGTATCCATCTCAAGTAGAATCTACAAAAATTTTATTGCTACATTCTTTATTATCACGAATGTAGACTTTCAATATTGGATGTAATTTTTATATATTTGTTTGAAAACCATGACACATTTTTCATTCATTGTATGACATTGATAAACAATCAGCATATCCAAATTATTAAATTTGAAGTGGCTTTAATTTATTTTAATAATACAGTTGAATTGTCTATTAGATAAAGGTTTGTATTCTAAAATGATCACCGCCAAGTTGGCAAGCAAATTAAATTATTTCGATTTTGATTGATAGTAAATCGATTGTTGGATAATTGGTAAAATTTGTGGGTAATCAGTTTGTAAATAATTGATAAAATAAAAGTGGGTTTTTAAATTATGTTAATCGAATTTGCTAGATTTGTTTTGTTAATGATAGTGATGGTAAAAATAATGATTGTTGGTATTTATCAAAAAAAATGCTCCGACAAACAGCCACCGAAAAACAGCTTACCTTCCCTATTTGAGCCTTTATAAACTAAAATTAGGTTTTCCATTATTACCGTTCCAAATGATATTCCTATTTACATATTTTATTATTCATAATCAATAATAAAAAATATAAAAGTATTTGTCAAAAAGGAACACTACAAAAGAAACACACACTACAAACACTACACTGATTGAAATTACTGGAGTAAGGACGAGTGAAAAATAATTACATTTTTTCAAAACAATCACACTGGGCTCATGGTGCAAACCGAGGATTCACAATTCGCAATTGTGCTCTGTTTCTCTGGCACACTGCAAACGCTTCAATCAAGACAGGGAAGAGTTACTTCAAAAGATGGACACCAGCAAACAAGGTGAATGCAGTCATTGTCTTTTCACGGTAGTCGTCACACAAGGAATCTCGAACATGCTCCATTCGTTGTAAATGTAGTATAAAACGGTCATGACCCGTAAGAATAGCAACCAAGACTCGTAACTGGTCTTTCTTCAGAGACAAAGTGTATTTTATTGACCTCAGGTTAGGATTACAAATACACTACGTACTTCGTCTTTCGGCAAATCTATTCTTTGGTAATAGATTTAGCTTTTAATAGCTTTCTGACCATTATTAACATAAAGTCAAAGGCGCTGCAGGGTCGGCCCAATGAATGTTAGTTGTACACCCATCACAATGAGCCGGAACCCACATGACCTCAACACTATCGTTTAGATAGGAAGGCCAATAAAGTGTTTTCATCCTTGATCAGTTTTGAAATGGTCATAGAATTCCGAAACGAGCTGAGAACAGCTTTACTCCATGTACACAGAATAATATTTACGTCTGAAACATCAATAGAAGAAGGATAGAAGCATCAATTACACAAAGTGTGAGTGTGATAACGGCTTGATTATAACCGTAAATCAAGTGAAAGGCAGTAAATTCCAAATCCCACACTTAATTCAAAGTGGGAACCTTCACAGCGAAGAAAACTAGACTGAGACACCCGGTTTTTGAAATCTTGAATCATCTATGAGTCTCTCGATGGATAAATAAACCACTGAGAAAGAATTATCAAAGTTGAATTCGGGTAGCATTTTGTCATTAACCATGGTTTCTGGTATAGATTAGATAAATAAATTGTCGATTACTCTAAGCCCCGCAACCAAACTGAATGTTCTACGCACCAAGTCACCTCACCGAAAAGCAGAGAAAGACGGAACCAGAGGCAGGTATAAAATGGTCTGCGTTGGAAGACCCACAACAACGCGGCGTTACACATAACAGAAATTAACTTAACTACGGGCGACCAAACAACAGAAGCATAAGATAACATAGGTAAAACCAACAATTTATAAATGGACTGCATTGGTATTTGGGAGTCGAACCTCAGGATTTTCCAAATACTCTTCTACAATGCCAAAATATGATAGTGGTTTTTAGAAGCTTACTTTCAAGATGAAATTATTATAAAAAAAATCACGCTGATCAAATTATTTTACCACTTAATCTAGACTGCAATTTTTCATTGCGTAGAGGATTATTCCACAACAGCTGAAAGACCTCGAAAATTACACCGATTTTTAAATAAAGGCAAAGAAGCGATATTTAAAACTATAGATATGTGTAAAAGCTTCAAAAACACCATTCAATGGCATCTTCCAAATTGCTAACATGGATTTAGATCCGGTAAGTTGGCAAAGACAAATTGAAGTTGAATATACCAGTAGTGTTCTTGAACACCAATAACAAGTAAATTATTCGGACTTTATAAAGCGGCCCGATGAATAAGAAAGAGTTGACCAGCCTGAACTCCCACGGGTTTTCTGCTGATTTTGCCATTTTATTTTTCTTGTACCTGTTAGTATATTACTTTATATTTTGAAATTGGAGGACAAAGATGAAATACAATAAAAACCATACAATGGTACTCCAAAAGGATCGCCTGTCACTGGATGTTTATAATATTCATCAATGAAATATCTAATGTCATTTTTAACTAATCTGTACTTCTATTTGTGGATGACTTAATGATCTTCATTAGAATTGCAAACGCATAAAATTTTCAATTACTAAAAGACGACATATAAACTGAGTACTGTGAAGTCAACCAATTACCATTAGGCAACACTATTAGGCGATTTGGAATGCCTTCGTTTTGATCTCAATAACGCAAACTGTAAAATTACGTTCTTCTGCTGAACAAAACAACACCAATTAACGACTATAATATCAAAGGCATAAAAATTAAGAGAGTTAGAGAAGGATTCAAGTGAAACTTTTAATGGAAATTAACAAAATAATTTATTATATTATTTGTTAACAAACCAATAGATCTCATTTTTTCCTAGGCTTATTTAGTATTATCATGAGATGAACCAAAGACCTAATGTATTAATGCACATCAGAACTCTGACTAAAACGCGAAAATTACTTGGGTTAACGCTTACTATTTATGCGGAGGAATCTAAGACAACACGTATTTTTAAAACCAGATGTGCATAGAAGTAACTGTAGTGAACATGAACCAATCAAAGAAACAACACAAATACTTAATGAAGTGCAAATCTTATTTGTCTCCAGATAGAAAATTGAACAAATATTTGTAAAAATTGTGAATTTTTAAGTATTATTTTTTGTCTTTAACTTTTTTCTTAAATTAAGACGAATCTTCGTCATTTGAGTTGTGCAAAAAACTTAACACAAACTGTAATTTTTGTGAACCCTTCAACTTAATAACAATATGCCTTGAATTGAAACCATCACTTAGAAAATAATAACCTTAATTTCTATATCTTTCGTTTGCAGTATCCAAGTACCAATAATTGATAAGAGCACTAAGTTTTAACAATTTAAAATTAATTAAATCTTGAAACCAACCCATAGACCCACGATCTATTTAACAGTTCTTTCATTTTAAAATTCTACATTCAAAAAACTTGAATTAAAAAATCTATGTTTTCCCTTTCAAACAATTTAATACAAAATATTTCAAGCGATAATTTACAATAGAATTTCGAGAATGTAATTTGTCTTACTTTAGGGTATAGAAACAATGAACAATAATGATTATTTATTATACAAGCAAAGTAACTCAAAATAGAGCTCACTTGTAACACTCTCCCATAAACAAAAGCAAAAATAATAACAAAACATACTTACGATTCAAAGCTTTGAAAAGTTAATAAATCCAGAAAGGACTGTACTTTTTCAATGCTTTCTAATATTCATATATTAAGTTAAGTAGAATATCCAACGAATAAATTAATCCACATGTTTTAGTTCTGGAGCAGGTGACTTACCTAGGATAAAAGAAAAGAAAATAGAAATTTTAATAGTGTATTATGTTTAACTACTTGGAATAATTAATATTTAATAAGGGGAATGAATGGCACGCCCTTATGTATACTAAACAGACGAAAATCTTGTAAATTCACAAGAACCGCAATTTCTTAAATAATTACAAATTATTAAAACTAACAACTTTGAATTGTTCAAAACATAAATTCAATAGATACTAAAGATAAAAAAAATATATTCTAGATCTAGATACATAAATAAACAGAGCTAAATATTCAATCTGTATAATCGTCTGGTATATCGGGAGTGTATATGGCAACAAAATTATTTTTATCGATCGATTAAAAACCGAAAATGAATATTTCAAATGAAAGTGAATTGAAACTTTATTTTCTTATTGTCTTTATTTTATAATAATTTTCAAAACCAATTTAAAATGTATACATTTTTATTTCAATTCTATTGGAAATTTATGCAAATTACGTTTTATATATTTGTATTGAAATAAAAACATAATTGCATTGCATTAAAATTCTCAAAATATTGTGTTTTTGTTCGTTAAATTTATTTGTAATACAGGATTTTAAAAATAAACCTATTTGTTTTTAAAATTACTTTATTTGATATAGTTTTGTAAAGCAAGTTATATACGTGTACACGTGTAATAGTAATAGTATATTAGTAACTATTAATAGTATATTAGTTCTATTTTTAAGAATTGACCTATTTGATTACAGGCCCCCGTGAACTATTCTGAAATTAATTGAATTTTTTTTATGAAAATAATAACACTGCATATTAGTAACAACCACACTATTTGTTATCCTTCTACGGGATTAAAAATAGTTTGTTGTAGAGCAAATACATAAAAATGTATGAAATGAAATTTTAAAAATGTTTTTCCAATTGACTGATGTTTGTTGTGCCTCAGACTATTGAACCTAAACATTTTAAATTTTGAATGCTATTGACGATGCTAAATGAAAAATCGATTTGTTACTTCTTGATTATTCTTAATTTTGTTGTATATAATAATACTACATCGGATAGCAAGGCTTGAAATAAAATGTATACTTCGACTTGTATTCGAGTGACAACTTTAAGACGCACGGATTACATAATTTGTACACTTTAATATAGACGACTTCTCTTAGGCGCGGCTTTTATTGGTAATGTTATGCTTGGTCACATTGATCCAGCTTACATTTTGGAAAACATATCAATTCATGTACCTCGCAGAACATTTCGAAACTATGAGTTTTTAGCACTAGAACCATTCCACAAACTACCATTCCACAGTCTAAATCATTCAACATAATCGACGACCTATTTGACTTTAATTTATCACACAACTTCAAAAATATCCTGAAGAATTATTTTTAAAATGTTTAAATGTTAAATCAAAATTTGATTTATATTCCTTTTAAGTTTTTTGTTTGAATTGTTACCATACAATAATTTTTTCTTTTGCTTTAAACTAAATAATCTGAAATCATACATGTAAATCACAGATAGATTTCTTTAAATAAATAAAACAACACGCTACAAACAGCTTAACTAAACTAAATAATGCAACCAACCATTGTGTTTCTATTCCGCAAATCGCTCCAACCTTGTTGGTCTTTCGAGCCGGATTAGCTATCCGTGTTCGTGTTGTCAATCAGCTCCAAGAATTCATTTCAGGGTATAATGTGCGTACTACAAGTTAAAAAAGGTAAATGAACATATTCATAGATTTTGCGTACTTTCCCTGATTCGCAGACTGTTCATAATTCGATGCAATGACCTGTCGAGCCAAGAAGTCGTCCCTATGAGCTCTCAAACGAAGGATCAAACGCAGTAAAGATGTAACAAGTGACAATTCTGTGTGACCGACGAATTTTCACAGGCCGTTCACGAGAGTGCTGCGATGTCCAAATCCAGGTCGAAGCCGGTGGTCCCGAGGTATATGTCTCCAACTTGAAAATTGTGAATCAACAAATACGACCTAATAAGATCCGATCAGACGAGATTAAATAGCCACTTGCACAGCAATCGGCAATAAAGGTTCTCAGATTGATAACTAGTTAAAACATCTGCATGTGAATAAAATGTTTGTGTATCGCACCAAAAATCGTTATAACGATACTGGCAGCATTGCAAAACGCCATGGTGGTAGACCGAAACGCACTGCAACATCGCCGGATATCATTCGGAAGGTGAAGGCCAAATTGGCTCGGATTCCGCGCCGTAGCGGCTGAAAAATGGCTCGTGAGGCGAACATTTCGCTCGAACGGATGCAGCACATATTGATAGATGATCTTGGACTAAAGGCCTTGAAATTTCATAAAACGCATGGTCTCACCGATGCTCAAAAAAAAAGTTAGAGTGGAAAGAGCAAAGGAGTTGTTACGCTTGCACGAAAGTGGCGATTTGCCGAATTTGTTTTTCTCCGATAATTCACCGTTCGTTATTGAGCAATATGTGAACAAGCAAAACGACCGGATTTACTTGCCCGGCCGTTCTACTGAAAATTTGAACCAACGGATTGCCACTCGAAACCAATCGTCGCCGATGGTGATAGTTCGGGCCGCCGTATAACGGCCGAAAACCGTTCACCGCTCGTTTTTTTGGACTTTAGCATACGCCACGGTCAAATTTATCGGGATCATGTGTTGGAGGGAGAGTTGAAGCCTTGGGCACAAACACATTTCGGCCGCAGAGCCTGGACATTTCAACAGGGCTCGGCGCAGAGTCATAAAGCGCACGTCAATCAAGATTGGCTGAGAAACAACGTTCCGCGGTTCATTTCCTCTGCCCAATGGCCACTAAATTTACCGGATGCAAATCCGCTAGATTTCTCGGTTTGGGGTATTTTTAAGAGCAAGATTGGGACAAAAAAACTTGCGACGTTGTCAGCCGTTTGAAGGTCATAATCGCGGCTAAGAGTGGCCAAATCGAAAACTGCTACTGCAATTCGAAAATTTAAATATTTGTGAACATTTTTTACTTTGATTCAATAAAATTCATCAAAAAATAAAAATTCTGTGGTGTTTTGTTCTGGTAACACTTCGTCTCAGCCACCCTGTAATTATACGAATCGGACAGAATTTACAAACTTATTCGTCCACGTCATCCACAACAAATAAGTAATTTATCATTTGCGAAAATTGCATTGCCCCAAGGCGAACCTAACTGGAAACGCTGTTGCTCAAGTCTTTAAACATCACCAACGCCAATTACGATGAAGAATGGAGCATTCAAAACCGACACCGTTCGATGCTTGGACAACTTACAAGTACAAGTATCGCTCACCATATCGGATATCATTATAATGAACAACATCGCCGACAAACTTGATCCAGAAACACATCAACAGCAGATGATAATCAATTCCAAATCGTCACAACCATAAGAAATTTCGTGTAGTTTTTGTTGTATCGCTTAAAACTACTACCGATGCAACGCTAAATCGCGGAGCTCCTGATTGGCTTCAAGCTTCAGCACAACATATCCGAAATGTTAACCGAAATACAACAACGACGAATACAACTTCGTTTTCGTTACAGATATCAAATAAATATGTCTACAGATTCTGATGGAATCCGACCACAGAGGACTGTCATCGGATCATATGAAGAAATTACTCAGAAGCCGCGAATTTTCCGTATCTTGCAATTCGTATCATTCATTAATTAGAACGAAGTCACGGTTAGACTTCATTGTCGAAGACTTGATGACCGAATCGAACGAAATCAGTAACTTAATAATAATCCATATGCAAATGGTGGATTTGGTTGGCTTCCAAACAAATCCTCAATAAGGTAGCGAAAGAGTTAAACGAGCGTCAAAGCCAACTCGAGGTAAATTAAAACGAGTCAGTGGAAACAGTTGGACTGCAATGGTCTTATTCGATCGCTCAATAAATCATTCGACACGCACATCATCGCTCAATCACTCAATGAGATCCAATTTCAAACACGGAGGGGGCATGTAAGATGTCCTTGGTTGCATTATATTCAACCTACTATAATTGGAGCAATATTGGCCAATCATAACCGCTCTTATCGTGGAATTCAATAATCCCAATGGCCAAGACAAACGACTCGTGAGCTTTAAACAACATTGATGAGTGCAATCCAGAAATAGAGAAAAAGGAGAAAAATATTACTAGATGAAAATCCACATTGCACGAATCCTTTCATCGACAGTAACGATCAACTACGTATTGCAAAGCGGCCCAGCAATTCGAAATCAAACCCTGTCGCAGTCTTTCGAGACCGTTCCTTCACGGTGGAGTGGATTATGTTGCCCTAAAACTGGAAGCATCCACGTTTATCAGCCGTAATATCTATAGGTGGGCAAAGGACATTCTACCCAACACAAAATCGATGTAACGTCGGCAACCCAATGACATCGGATAACGCCACTACTCAGTTGTCAAAAATCGCATTTCCGGGCATACAAGTTGTTCTTATTGCAACTTCCATTCAAGGAACAACACGCTACAGATAGATAAACTACACTAAATAAAGCATTATCATTCGAAATTAACCAATATCCTTTATATTTCGCGTATCGCTCGAAAAATAATTTCATTAACATAAAATCAGGAAACGAAATTTCTACCTATTCTTGCCAAATCGATGGTCTGATGCTAGATTTCAAAATCAGAACAGCATATTTTATTACATTTAGTAAGCATAATTCTTTGACGAGGTTTAATTATTTTACCAGAGAAAGGCGGTTTTTTTAGTAACTATATGCAATAAAAATTCGCACAAAATTAAGAGTTTATTCACTTTAAACAAAAAGCAACAAAATCGTAATGGTCGTCATTTGAAATTCATTTTTAACTATTGTGGTACATTTGTTCGATTCATGACGTTTTTTCTATGAGGTAAACCAAACTAAATAAATAAATTTTATTCTACCCAAACTTGAAAGAAATTTTATTAAATTTGGCAAATTTTTTTAGAAGAATATACAATTTTATATTTTGGCGGCCGAACTACGAGTACATACAGTCTGCTGCTAAACGGCAAAATATATAAGTTTACCAAATTTAATAAAATATCTTTCTAAGATAGTAAATTTTGCATATTTTTTTACCATTTTTTGTGAAAATATATATAGGTTTGAAATGAAGGGTTTCATTTTTTGATGTGGTAATACCATAGAATGAAGAATGCCATAAAATATAAAAAATTATCTGAAATTATCTACTCGATTCTTGCCACATACAAGACAGTGGCTTCTTTTATAAATAAATGATATTTAGATATGTAATGCCTGTTCACAAAAATAGTTTTTAAACTAAACCCCAATAATACGTTCTGGCCGTTCTGAGTAGTGCAAAATGTCGGGTAAGTTGGAAGTATTATAGTTGGCCCGAGCTAATTTGAAGCTATCCTAGGCCGGGGGATATATATATATATATAGTGTATGAAACTCCCGTTACATTTTATTTTTGTAAATAAAGTTACTCGGGTTCGAAATTCGCGAATGCCGCGCCGTAGTTTTACCAGTAGTTTTATAAAATAATTTTTAAACTTTAAACCACGCTTTATAAAATATAATGATTTTATTGAATAACAAAGAAATTATATATTCTTCATGGTCGAATTATTTTATGTGTAAAGATGTGTCTAAGAAATGCTAATGCTACAGAGACGTATACAATAGCTAAGCTAACATATAATTTATTCATAAATATACATTTGTTTAAAGCGTACTATGAACTCGTTTAGAATTACTTGAAGAAATAATTACTATTTCCTAAACTACATTTTCATTTTGCTATATTTAAAAATTTTGGGTATTAATAATTAAGACGCTTCTGTACCTTATAATAGATAGAGAAGTGAGATGTCGAACATTTCCAAAAAAAAATTTACATGAAATACCTTTATTATAGTTTGATACCGCAAAACAACTTATGAAATATGATTATAGAACCCACGTATAATTAAATCGGAATTGATCAATAGCTAATTGAAGATGGAGAATAAAATAAAGGTGATAAATACTCCAAGGCCGCCAAAAATTATTTTTATCAAGGTTACCTAAAGTGAAAACGTTTGAATTTGATCGAGGTAACTTCTAAACTGACAACCGGTCTCAAAACTTATATTTCAACCAAAGCTACTAAATCAAGATTAATGGACGGAACTATTTAACATTAGCTCCGCCAACTACTACAACAAGCCTGGGGAAGATATACATTCGATTAAGACAAAATAAAAATCGAATATCAAACTCATAAAGTGAATTGAATTGTTACTTAATATCTTTGACTTTTGTGGTCACAATCATAATCTTCTGCCCACAGTCAAATCACAAATTATTAAAGTTTCCACGGCAATAAAAAAAAATTATCACTAATAATTTGTACATGGCAATAAAATTAATCATATTTAACACAAGAAGTATAACATATTGTATATCAATGTTCGGTTAAATGTTTAAGATAGACACCTTGGATTCAATAGGAACTGACAATGATTGATTAGTTATACTACCGATCAATCAGTATTATTGTTTTAAATAACAAATCAGGTTTCAACAAGTACATCTATTTATTTGCGAATTTGAGAAAAAAATAGCGTTTTACATGGAAAATCCAAAATTCTAACAACAGGTCCGCTTCATAGTTTACGCTAAAAAAACAATACAAAGAGATATGTGATGGATCTCAAGCCACAGACAGACATTCTACTCTTTATTGGTTAAAAACACTCACAAGAAGATATTTACCAGGTGTGTAAATATGAAACCGGAATTTACCAATAAATAAGTTTTTCGCATAAATGTAGCTGTATTTTACCGGCAAGTTAAGGCGACAGCAAACTTTCCAGTAAAATATTACTCTTAGTTTAAATAATTTTAATAAATTTTCCTTTTGTAAAGAAAACTAGAAACCTACTGAATAATAAATCTGAGAAATTCCAATAATATCTTTAATAATTAATTAAAATTATTTATGTTTATTATTAAAGGTTATGTTCCTATTATCGACACTGAAAAATATTTGTGATCCAATTATCGGCAGATGACGTTCCTATTATCGCCAAACTTAAAAGTACATAAAAAACATTTTAAGAATTTTTAACGAAAAAAGAAACATTTATTATAAACTTATTTTATTTCAATCATACTTAATAATTATAATTCACAGCATTTAATTAACTTAAAATATTATTAAAAATAAAAACAATTTAATCCAACAAAATAAAATAAGGCCAATAAGGGTAAACTTCTCACGCTCAGGTACTCAATTAACAAATTCAGCATAAACTTTAACTAAAATTTAAGCCTTTCGAAGGCTTTCAATTTCGGGTACAGCATAAATTCCCCGAATATTTAATAAAGACGGAGGATTAATGAAAGTACAAATTTCTTCATCTTTATACCAAATTATGTCCTCTTTTTCAGGCCATTTCCAATTTTGGCCGCTCATTTGCATAGTTTTTATGTACGCCTCACCCACTCTTATTTGTATCACCGTCCCAGGAAAATATTCTTCTTCGTAATTAACAATTACAAAATCTCCAGGAACACATTTCCTTTTAATTTTTTCAACATCATTGTCATCATTAATCTTAAGAGTTGAAGGTTGCGGTAGTTCCTTATCTCTGGTCTGGTTGTGCACTTCGCCTGTTTCTTTCAAGTTCCTCTTCTCCTCTCTTTTTTTGGCTCGTGCTAATTTTTCCGTTAACGCTTTTTCCTTCTCAGCTTCTAATTTCCGAAGATGCTCAAAATATTTGTTCGAAGTAAACGCATCAGGCGTTAATTTTTTTCTTATGAATTTTATTTTATTTTCCGGAGGTTCAGGATAATAAAACGAATTCTTAAAAGGAGTTGGAAATTCTTCCTTAAATGATGAATACGAGCAGCTAGGCTGTTGATCAGTTTTCGCGATTGTTGTTTCATTTCATAGAGGTAAATTTTTTTTTGGTGAATTCTGCTCAATTGCATGTGATGAAATATGCACAATTTCCTCCAGAATAACTGGTGTTCTATCTGGGGTTTTAGCTGGTGCCAATAGATCGTTAGGCAATATGACAATACCGTCAGGTCCAATAGTGCAATCCAATAAGTTGTCGTTACCAGACCAAAGTTCATCATCCAGGGTGATCCCTAATACTATAGAAGTATTATCAATGTTTGGTAGTACATTGACACTTTCTTTTTTTAGGCCATTCCAAAAATTAAATAGGTTTTCATCTTTAATGTCGCCCACCCATACATTGCCAGATTTTTTAAACTCCTGTAGTTTTACATTTGTCAGTCTTTGCTCAAAAGCTTCCAGAATTGGTTTTATTTGCTCGGTGCCCTGTTTGTAATGTTGTAGTTGTTCACAAGACATTGGTCTTTGGATTTCTAAAAGCTTAGAATAATCAATCGCGTTTGCATCGAATGGGTATAGTCCGGACGTTTTGAATCCATTAACGATTGTTTGCTTCTTGAGAGCCTGTTCTAAACAAATTTTAAGAAGAGGCGCAAAATCTACTCTACTCAACTTGACGTTTTTGTTTTCAATTTTCCAGTTTCTTAGAACATTTCTCCATTCATTTTTAATTGGATGGAAGCATGCAACATCCAACGGTTGAAGCAAATGTATCGCGTTCGGAAGTAAGGCAATTAAAATAATTTGATGGTCTCTGCAAAATTCAGCCAAAGGAAGAGATAGGTGAGAACTATGTCCATCCATAAATAGGCAAACCGGGAATTGTTTCTTTGATTTTACCAGCCAAGGATAAAATACATTAGCTATGTACTCAAAGAACGTTTGGCACGTCATCCATCCACTCTCAGACTTCCCAATACCCCAATCTGGTGGATACTTTTTTATTATATTAAGTGGAGTTCTCTGATAAGAGTAGAGTACCATTGGTGGAGCCATTTCACTATCAGCGCCGACTGTAACCAACACGGTTAGACAATCCTTTTCGTCGTTTGCAATCCTGTTGTAAACTTTTTTAGACCCTTTACTTACTAAAACGGCTTTCTCCTGCGGACATAAGAAAAATGCCGTTTCATCAGCATTAAAAACGCGGGATGGATCTTTCAAGACATCTTGAAAATGTTCTTCTTCTACAAAAGAAGATATTCTTCCAAACCAAGCCCGTATATCATTTTCTGTGATAGATGTTCTACTAGCAGTTAAATTTTGAGACACCCTCTCTGATATAATTGGGTGTCTTTTTAAAAATAATTCGCACCAGGAATGTCTGCCAGGAATGCCGTTCTTAAAACAATTTGGGCGTTTTAGTTCCTACACCAACAGCGCTACACTGTCAATCAACTGACCTTTTGTCACTGGAAAGCCAATCTTTCCCATGTGTAGTACCCATTTAACAACCAGATCCTCCTCTTTCTCGGTTAAAATTGTTGGTGGTCCGCTTTTCTTGTTCCAGGCTGTTTTACCTTTCACCTTATCCTGGATCGTAGATCTAGGAACGCTAAACATTTTGCTTGCAGCACTACATGCCATTCCTAATTGTACAGCCTCGACAGCTTCATGGAGCGCATGTTGACTGTAGGCCTTTCGTGTCTTTTTCATCATTATATATATAATCTGAAAGAGAAGTTCCAATTATCGGCATAGTCTTCGCATATTATCGGCATAATTATAAACCGTACTTTATAAATATTATTAAATTAGTGATCATTCCAGTTTAAATACTAAATAAAATATCAATAAAATATCTTTTAAAAAATGTAGTTATTTTCTTAACTTACAGTAATTTAATAGCAAAATTACATATTTCTTTACTGTAATTACATTTTCTGGTTATCGGCACATTATGCTCTAATTATCGGCATATCAAATTTGGTAAGTTAAATGTTACTTTATAAGACGCGAATTCAAAGGACTTCATATAATTTAGACATACCGAAAATTGACCTAACGGTTCGTTTATATTATGGTAATTAAAAATTTATTTGCGCACTTAAAATACTTTTAATAAAAACCAAAAAAAACAATATTTCCTGATTAATACCTTGGACCTATTATCGGCTTTGTGCCGATAATTAGAACATTTTTGATTCTTCGCTTTCTAATTATCGGCAGTTTAATTATGACGATTTTAATAAAAACTTACCACAAAATACGAAATAAATCTTTGTTTTTAATTAATAAATTTGTTAAATGTTGTAATAACACTAGACACTTATATGGAATACTTAAAGTTTTTGTTTAAAACGCTTATGAACTTGATGGCACAGTTTGGAGTTTTTAAGTAACGTTTCTATTCAAATGACACAGTATTACTAAAATTATAAAACGCTCATTCGGGGAAGGACAAAAAATTGTAAATTTTTACCGTTACGAATAGTTTTGCGTTTCTTTCTAGTTAAATAATATCAGGTGTTTTTTATATTGTTGTCTCAATGCAATAGAAATGCACATATTCTTGTTTTTTCTCATTTTTTGTTAAATTGCCGATAATTGGGTCACTGACGTTAATTGGGACATTTACCTTACACCTTTTCCTTCACATAGCCCCAAAGAAAAAAGTCCACCTGTGTTGACCATTCGGGATTAATATACGTTACCTTAGTCTGACAAAGATTATCGCCTGTTAATTTAACAACATCGTTGTACATAATAAAATAATTTACCAACTCATGCTCAAGATCAGTGGAGATTAGTAATTTTTATTGCAATCACGGACAGAATACACCTCAAAAATGCCAAAACACTACTCCATCGAGTTTGGCAAAGTTTTATCAGATTTAGTTATAGAGTTTATCATTTTTAATTGGTGAGTTCCGAAACATTTCCACCATGAAACCTTTAAAATAACTAATCTAATATTCTCAGTTGGAAGTTCTGTTCCTTCTAATTGGGATAGGAAAGCCATACTACTTACGCAGATAGCAGAAAACGGATGTCTGGCGTTTGGTTAACTGTCATTGAGGGTTGGTCACTTGTTGTATTCGTTTGGTCATACATCTAATTTTCGCAATAAATCCTTACGTAAGGTTGACCAAACTAAAACAACTTGTAACCAATTTTTAATGACAGTTGGCCAAATTATTTCAATCGTTGGATTTATAAAATTAGTAATATTGAGAAAATTTCCCGAACCCGAACAATCCAAATCTAACGAAAATATGAGTTTTTAACGAATTTTCGCAATAACTCGTTACGTTAGAGTGACCAAACGAAAACAACTAAGTAATAACCAATCCTCAATAACAGTTGTTCAAACGATTCCGATCGTTGCATTTATAAAATTAGTAGTATTGGTAAACTTTTCTGACCCCAACATTACGATCGAAATATGAGATTTAAACAAATTTTTGCAATAAATCGTTATGTTGGGGTGCCCAAACGAAAACAACTAATAACCAATCCTCAATAATAGTTTACCAACTAATTTTGAAGTTGGAATTAGACAAATTATTAGTATTGGTCAACTTTCCAGATAGGAACAGTCAGAATAGTACGGAATTGATGAGTTTTTAACGAATTTTCGCAGTAAATCGTTCCAACGTAAAAGTAATCCAAAGTAAAATACTTACCATAGTGTGGTCCCGTATATTATTCTCAATAACGTTTTAGATTTAATTATTGTCGAGTTATAGACAACCAAAAAATTCAACTAATTTTAATTTTATGTCTTCTACTTTAGATACAATTATTTTATAAACGATATATTTGTATCCAAATGTACATATATTCCAATTGGATTTGTTGTTAATTTTGTAAAATGAAATTCTAAACTGAGTGACGAAGCTGGTTTTATGACCTGGTCTAACGATTACCTAACGAAATGTAATGAAGACGGTATGATTTTCTTGCTCTGATCCGGGATTTTTTTTTCAAATTTTCATTATTTATTTACCGTTAATTCGTAAGTGGTGACCAAACGCATTGAGTTTGGATGGAGTGCTAACAGGCGGAGCTCTATTTTGCGTATCTTTTTTATGTTCCTAATAAATAGTAAGTTGCTTGGTAAGTCCCTTCATTTAATGAAATGAGAATAATGAAAAACTACGCATAAAAATAATAGTTACTCTTTTCTATTATATAGGAAAACTAAGCAGATGTAAAATAAAATGTTTTGAGATGTTTATCTTTTTTAATTTAGATGTCATTTGTTGTTCTAGGCATTCGGAGATTAGTAAACCCGACGAATAAAATTAGGTTTGGTAAAATCTAATAAATTAAATATATTGTATTATTTCGAAAGGTTTTTTCAAATTAAAAGTAGATAAGGTTGATCGGACATAATTATTATTCTTTTTTGAATTTTTGACTCATAGATGGAAAATTTGAAAGAATCCCAACAATCAGTTTCGAACGAATGAGATTATTGATTTGAATTATCAGTCTTCTCGTTAGGTCGCGACGACTGATGTTGGTACTACTTACATTGGAATATTGTGTATATATATATAGGACAATACCATGTATTTGTGGTACTAGCGAATTACTGCTAGCCTAACGAAATTGATTCTTTCATATTTTTCATCTGTTTCATTCTCACAATTAACTTTTCGTGTTTTTTACGAATTTTTTTTTTTTTTACTTTTTGTTTTTCTATTGTAATGGGTTTTATTGTGATTGTTCCGTACACATTGGTCTACCTTCAGAACTGAAGATAGACCAATGTGTACGGAACAATCACAATAAAACCCATTACAATAGAAAAACAAAAAGTAAAAAAATTAATTATTATTCTATATGATATAGTAATAAATATTTCCGCCATAGCCTAACCCTCACAAAATAAAATATTTTATAGAAGTCAAACATTATTTTTATTATTATCTCAATGACCAAATAATAATTGAAAAATCCCAGCAATTTAATATTCGATACATCACTCCTCAAACATTCAAAGTAAGTATGAAAATCAAAGCTAAACATTATTATAGATACTCTTATATAGACTAACCTAGTATATAATCATAGTATATAATCATTTTATACAGGGTGCTAAGTATATGGCTCGTAAAGGACGAACAACGAAGCCAAAATCGTACCGTATGAAAAATCATCTTAAAACATATTTTTAAGTCAATCGCAATATATTTAAGATTGAAGGAAAGGGGTTCTAACGTTTAAAAGTATGTAAGATAATTATTTAAATTATCGAAAATTTGCCTTAAATTGACTTTACTCTATAATTGCACGCAGCATTACTTACTACATATAAATAATAAATCACGACACCGAAAGGTCTGAAAAAATACAATCAACCGTAAATACCAAGGCTTATATGCCCTATCACCAAATATTAAACCAGTAATTTAAACATAAGTTCCTCTAAATTTTATATACACCCTGTACCACATAGATTGAGAAATCCAATGAACAATCCCATTAATATATCAAAATAAATAATATCGATTGGAATGGATTATAATTTCACTTTTTTTTAAATCAAACATATGTCATAGATACATAAAACAAAACAACAAAAACCCAACCTTATCAGGTGAATTACTTACTTACATATAAGAAAATAGATTTTTATTTATCGTTGCTATAAATATAGTATGTCTATACCTTATTTACTAAGTGTTAGAAAGACATAAACAATAACAAACTATATACAAATAAAGCATATAAATTTCCAATTTTAATACTTTGCATATTAAATACGTTCCTATGGTATACTCGTATTTATTTAAAGCAGATAATACTCGTACATAATGTATACAAAGTGTAATTCAATAGACAATACTACCAGACAGAAGGTCATGGATGAAACGGAAATCCGTTTACTTAAACAACCGCAATATATGGATGTATATATATGAAACACATTAGAGTACGGGTAATAATTAAAATCGATAGTTATTCGAACAAATTTTATATTCGATTGGTGTAAATGTTTGAATTGAATATTATTAGATAAATAACTGCCGATGGAAATGATTATTACCAAAAATAAATTACTTGTCGGAACTGAATTTATTTAATTAATATTTATTTGTATAAAGCACGGTACCAAGAGCAGCGAGCAGTCATGAATGTTTTATATTTATTTAAGGCGCCTTGCACCAAGTCTAACACAATCATTTCAATGGCGTAATTAAACGATTCACCTAAGGCACTCATGAAAAATAAAATGAATAATTCAATATATTCATGAATAATTAATTGGTTATCCATGTGGATTTTTATCATAGCCGATTGTAATGAAATTTATTCTTATTTGGTTTGCTTATTACGTGTTTTATTTTATTATGCTGGCGCTGCATCTCATGGGATTTGGCCGCCTCTTTATTGAGGTTACATAATAAGTTTTAACTTCGAATTAATGTGTGATTTGTTTATTGAATCCTAATCAGGTGCCGGGGTTGCTGCAAGGCGCATTCACTACCGCCGCTGGGCTCCATTTTACAATTACTTTTATTTACTGTTCTCAATGCGGTCACCCAAATTTGTACAAATGCAAGCAACGGTTGCTTGATGTGGATAGCGAAGCTGTCGTCGCATTATCTCCCTGCCCCGTGCCAGCTTTATTACGAGTCAATGCGAAGTAATACGTCAGATACAATGGTACCTCATTCGGAAACCGGTAATTTATTAAGCAAAGGCTTTTCAAATTAAGTTTTGGCGCATTAAACTTAAATATGAATTCATGAATTATTTAAAATTGATAAATATCGGGGTAAGGTTACCAAGACGTTTGGATGGTTGGTTTTAAGCTTTCCAAATTATCAAAACTTTTGTTCTTTCAATTTTTTCATTTCCCAAATTTTTAAAGTTTGGTCACTGCCGAACTGCCACTTCAGTCTGATATAAATGTAAATACAACACCATTACCTGCTTCATCTTGGACAAACAAATGAAAAATTACCAACAAAAAATGCATGGGTTATGCAATTTAAATGTTAACCCATTTAAATTGCATTACCCACGCATTTTTCGATGAAATAGTTTCCTGTTTCGTTACTCTTTATAACATTACTTACTCTATGCTACAATAGTATGAGAAACGTCATATCAAATATGAAAAATTATAAGACACCTGGTGAGGACAAAAAGAACGACGACTGTCTCTTCTACCGTATGTTTCAACAATTCGATTCGCAGAGAAAATCCCACACGAATGGAAAATAGCCCTAATCTGTCCATTACATAAAATGAGAGACCGGTTGAAACATAGCAACTATCGCCTAACACGACTTTGTCATGTGAAATTTTGTAATGGGAGATTTCATACACAACTTGCAACACTCAAAACGGAAAGGTGAATGGGTTTAAATACTTGGGATCGATGGTAAATGTGCAAAAGTCAATCTCTGCAGACATAGAATCACGAATCGCAGCATTCTATATAATACGCTAACATACGCTAACATTAAAAATTTTAAGTTCCTCAATATATCGCAAAAAACCAAATGAAATATGTATAAAGCGCTGATAACATCAGTAGTCACTTTTTTAGTAGTAATAGAATGATACTATTGGAAGAATGTATCGTGCGTATGAATCTCGATGCCAGAAATTATCTCGATAACATTAACATAATTAAAAAAAGTATACAAGGTTCAGATGGCTTGGGCAAGTTTTAAATTCCCAAAATCATACAGTAAAATAGGTCCTGGAGAGGGCATCAATGAAGTAAGGACCTCGCGAGCGATGAAGAATGGAGGTCGTCGAACAGGACCTTTCATAATCTGGTTATCGTGTCTGGCACATTCTTAGTTACGAATCGAGTTAACTGGAAGAGCATTATGGACGTAACCAAATCACTTCATGTGGGATGTTGCGCCAGCGAAGAAAAGCATAAACATATTTTATTTTAAATCAAAAAATTCATAATTTGAATAGAATTTTTCGATTAAAATCAAATTATTGTTATAGGTAATATCCAGCAGTTGGTTTGCCTTAACTTTCAAGTCAAAAAACCGCAAGTTCATTTTTTTCTTATAAACTTTAAATATTTGTTATGAAAGAATACTACGACCTAACCGCAAACAGAAATTCTGGCGTGGAAATCGCGTGATGTCCCGAGATGTGCGACCGCGGCAATAATGGCATACGCTGAGGAGTGAAACATCTAGTTGCCATCAATTTAAATTCAGAAGGGATCAGTAGTGTCCCACGAACTAGCGAATATGAAGAATCATAGCAAAATGAATGTCTGCCATGAACGCATCTTATGTGACAAGACCAAAGATCGATCAGACGTTATATCAGAATTTGACAGCAGAATTTTTTTCGCCAAATTGAGCGCCGCCTTGCATCTACATACAAATCTTCAATAGCGTAATGAAAATTTATTCTACGGGATGTACCACCATAAACGGATTATACGAACTACGAAGGTTAAAATTGGGAGTAAAGTATAAGTAAAGTGATAAACAAACAGTACCATAATACGGTTACGTCCCACCTTAAGTGTGATAAAATATGCAATCCTTTTGGAACAAGAACTCAAAATGGGACTGTAAATAAGTTTAAAAGCTTGTATTTATGCTTATATTTTTAAACAGAGAATATTCCGTCCGTAGTGCCCGAAGGTTTTTCAATAATTTCGGTAATCAAGTTTGAACACCTTTGACGGCGATTTTGAGTTAAACTCAAAAGTTCACTACCCGAAAGAACAAGTAAATTACGTTTATATGATCCAATAGTTATTGACGATCTAAACCTACACCTAGAAGCTCGCCGAAAGTTCAAAATTTCACCAAATTTATAAGAAAGGAATTTTTTATTTAATGAATGTAAAATTATAAATCTAAAATTAATTGTATACTATGTCATAATTTCTCGATCGAAAAGGCGATTTTAAGCACTTATTTAAGCATACACTTTATTATTTGGTACTATCAGGTCATTAGTTTCTTTGGTCTTGGTTCAAAATAAAATAAAAAACTATTTCACACATGATGCATTCATTGATAAAGCTAATGTATTATTAAACCAAAACAAAAATTTCACGTAATACGTTCAAAAGGAATTTGTAGATTCGTAATTTACAATTTGCCAAAGCTGTCATTAGTGATAATTGCTAAAAAAAACTATCTAGTTAATACGGTTGATGAAACATGTGAAATTGGCCGTATAATGATTCGGTGAATTTGAATTTAAGCATTTGAAATATATATATATATATATATATATATATATATATATATATATATATATATATATATATATATATATATATATATATATCGATCGTGTCATTTTGCACAGTACTATAACGTGACGAAACGGTCAAGAACCGATATAAATCACACAAACTATTAAACAAAGGAAGTGCAATTTTACGCCGGTTTATTAAGAACAAAGTAAATTAAAATTGTTTTTGAAATTAAATTATTGGTCAAGAGTTCATCGATCGTAGCTTAGAAATTGTAATCGTAGAATTTTTAATCGATATAAGCTCCATGTACTTACAACAAAATATCTTGATTTAAAAGATCACGCGGTCAAAAAATCTACTTAACAATTCCCACACACATTCCTCTCTCAATTTATAACCCCAAAAAATTCCATTAATGCAAAAAATCGTATTTATGTTTGGAGAAATACGAGTATATTTAAAAGTTTTATTGTTATCCGGAGACCATAATCCGTGATTTGCATTTTAAATTGTTAAATAATAAATAATTAATATATTCACAAGAGCTTAAATACGTACGATTTATTAGCTTAAATACGTGCAATTAAACTTTTAATATTCTTATTAATTATTACAATTTTTAGTAATGAAGGAAACCACAAAAAACATTAAAATTACAAAAATACGCTTTAATTAAACTGTTGTAGAAACAAATTATTACATATTCTCAAAAACAGTATTTCTGTGAAAAAACAAATTACCTAGTTCCAAAAAAAGGAAAGAGTTAAGGAAAACAAAACTGTATACAATTGTAGGAGGAAGGCGCATAACAATAAAATACTCAGTGATTAGCTGGCTAAAACGTTTATGTATTTTCAGCACATAATTTTATTTACGTACTAAATTCTAACTTGGCACTCAAAAAAAGTTTTCATACAAACCTACTACATACTAATTAAATTCGTACCATAAATAATAATTAAAACCATTTACCAAAATTAAATATGCAGATGCCACACAAAAAATAAATTTAACAATTTAAATATAAATCATTCATAAAAGGTAAGTAAGATTAAAAAATATATAGAAAGTAAAAATTGCCACCGTAAATATATAGAATCACTTTTACACACATACACCGCAACCTTAATAAACAATTTAAACATAATTTTCACTTAATTTCACTCCAAAACATTTTTAAATTTTTTTATAAACTAAGAACCATTGTATGTTTAAATTATTGTCTCCGAAACGTCGAGGGAAAAATCATATAGATTGGAATGTAATAGCACGTATGTACTTTTAAACAAAAACTTGAAGATTTATCATAAAAAAAATTGTCAATTTATGTATTAATACCATAATGCTGAAGAAAATAAAAGGATTTGTATAATTTGTCCTCTTCTATCTTTTATATTTCACTAAGGATGCAGAAAAATATAATACACACAGAGAAAAGATTTCAAGAGATCTTGACATTTTTATCGTGTGATGATATGAATAAACAATAATGTATGTAAACATATAAGTATATAGGACAAATTTAATAAATAGAAAACACTGTAACCTCACAAATAATAAAAATAAATTAATAAAGTTTTTTGTTTTGTAAACTAAATATTATACGAATTGAATAAACAGGGAAATGCAGATGGTAATATAAAATTGAAAAGCATCAGCTTGGTAGGAATGTAAGACAGATGTTTAAATTATTTTATTTCATATATTGTCTCCACCCCTACACAACACATGCTGGTACAAAGATAATTAAATATTCATGTAATTAATAAGAAAATTAAATAATTTGTTTTCTCATTGTGACTGCGAAGATTTACTATAAAAATATGTAAGTATTATAATATGTACAATTTAATATGCAAATATTATTACGGTTGTTTCGTTTATAAATGAAAAGTGAATTTTATTGACACATGCGCGCATCCAATATTCAAATTATTCCATAAAATATATTTTGTACATTTTATAAAAACTAACCAACAAAAATATAATTTTTTATTGGTGTACCTACCACCACATTTAAATATTTATTTTTATAAAATTTTCATTTTTATTTGCAAAAAAAAATTGTGATTCCCTTGCAACATATATACCGGGTGATCCAGAAGCCTTGTCTATTTTGCTATTTGCAATTTGCTATTTGCATTTATTTATATACAATGGTTTTAATAAATTAGTTGACACTTGAATATGAAAATATTAAATTAAAATGAACAAATTATTTTCCATTTATGACATATATATATATTGCATACTAATCATTTTTAAAATAGTTGTTAACATATCATAAAATAGATTTAACTTACACAAAAATTAAAAACATAAAATTACATTCATATAGATGTGGCCAAATTATTATCACCTCATACGAAATTCATGGTAATGTGATTTTCAGGGCCGAACTGCAACCTTTTGTATAGTTGACATGACACGTCATTAAGGTATATATCGACCAATCCAACGAATTCGTGCAATAAAAATTGAATATACCCTGAAAATATGCCTTTTATGAGTCATTAATAACTGAAAGCTCTTTTCGACAAAATATGAATTCCGAGTATTTATTGTTCTGTTAATTAGTTTGACCTCCAAATTGTTTTGATGTTAGGACAACTAGGTAGTATTTAAGAATTAGTATTTTACTGAAGAATTTAAGTCTCGTTTGTGACTTTGAAAAGTGAAAGTGGTTTTTGTAATATTAGTAAAATTCACCATGGGTAAAGCAAAGGACATTAATGCTGTAACCAGAGCAAAAATTTCGACGTAGTTGGAAGTAGGCCCAGTATACATCGAACAAAGAAAAACATGGGCAAATGGACATTTTACATGGCCTAGAGAGGACTGGGAAAAGATACAAACAATAAAAGGATAATTCTTCCTTCTTTTAATATTTTAAAGTTACACACTTCAATAAATGTCTCTTTCAACTTTATCTTTTTCTATTTCTTGATTAGGTTGTATTCAGTGACGAGACTATGAAGACTTTGGCACTACCATATCCAGGACCGTTCGTAGATCAAACGGACTCAAAAGGACTCTTCCCACTTTATGTAGTAAATGAGATAATGAACGCGAATCAATATTTAACTGTTCTGCAATCACAACTGGTACCGACTACGAATGGTAAAAATTCAATGGTTAGAGTTTTATGCATGACAAGGCTCCGTGCCATACGACGAATATTTAAGGACCAACGGCATCCAAATCCTTGATTGGGCAGCGAGTAGCCCAAATATGAATCCCATCGAAAATATCTGGGCTATCATTAAAGAAAAAGTAGCAGAAAAGTGCCCGCGCACCATATCAGAATAGATCGAAGCGATGCCAAAAATGCAAATGAATACAAAACGCTAAAGGAATGTTCACCAAGTATTAATAAATAAAGTTATCATAAAAAAATTTAATTTTTATTTGAAAAATGTACTTTTTAACATTTTATTTACACATCTGTAAATAAAAACTATTAAAAAGGAACAAAACCTATCATCTCAATAAGTTGGTTGACAAAGAAAAATTGTTCAACGTCCTTTACTTGTGTGAATCATTTCTAATATTTGGTATAGCGTCTTTTATTCCTAATGACTTCAGCAAGTCGCTTAGAAACACTTTCCACTAATTTACGTAAAACGAAATAGTCGATAGACTCCCACACAGCACTAATTTAAGCTTTCAGTAACTCCTTGTTTTTGAATTTTTCTATTTTAAGACGAATTTCATGCAACAAATGTTCGATAGGATTTAAATCAGGAGGCATTGCAGGCCAATCCAATACTTGCACAAATTTTCTGACAAAAGTTTTTCGTCATGAAAGCGGTACGTTAGGGGGCGTTGTCATGTTGGAAAATGTAATCGTGGTGGAGACCCATGCTGCTAATTTGTTTCTTAGAATTTCGCAATAGTCGATTGCCATCTTTCTAGCAACCAAGAAATATAAATTTCCAATGTCTTCATGAGAAGCAGCCCCACCACACCGTTTCCACTACGATATTTTACAGTTGGTGTTAAGTACTTGTCGGAATATAGATTTTTGCCTTTTTCTTAAGTATAACTTTACCGACCAAATGGCACAGTGGTTAAAGCTTTGGCGTTTGGATCGGGAGGTACCGGATCCGAATCCCGATAGGGGCAGGATGCAAAGGGAATTTTCATCAACAAATTACGATTTGTGATGGAATAGAACACATCTATGACCCCCTGTCGGAGTGCATATCTCATGGACCGACCCATCTTTCATGCCAGTATAGGCTGACATGGAGCTATGCAATGTGCAGATGGTGATAAAATCGGACCTATATCCGTACGTCCTCGAATTGGCCTACACTGGCGAAAAAGTAAGGACGTAAATAAGCAAACCGCGAAAGAGTTGGGAGAGCCTTGGCCCCAGAACAGATAGCAGGGATAAATAAAAAAAATAATAATAAAAAAAAAAATTAAAAAAAAGTATAACTTTTTCCAAAACTAACCGAATTCTAACAGTGTTTTTTGTAATTATCTTGCAATTATGGCTTTTTCTTGCCACCCTATTGAAAAGGTCCGCATTATATAATCTATTGCTTACTGTATTTTTGCAAACATTAATTCCGAAAACCTTAAATTCTCCTGTATATTTCGTTTTGTTAATTTTGGATTTCTCGATCGCTCAGTTCTCGGTAAATCTTGCAACGATATGCCTGCGTCAAGCTTCTTAACAATCTTTTTTACATATTGTTGAGTTATACCACGCAAATTGGCAACTTGCCATAGTGATTTAAGCTGTTGTTATTGTTCCGCTAAGAAAAACTTAAAATTCTATGAAAATTAACACTGATTATTTTGGTTTTTCGTACTACAAAACACGAGTTCGCACACTTATTTAATTGGTTGCAGAATACTTTATCGAAACACTGCCAACTAATTTATTGAATGCAGTAAGAAAGTTAGTATTACTCCGATTCGGTGACACTTTCTAACAGAATAACTTTTAAAATAATAAGTGCAATATTGTAAAATTTCGGAGCCGTCACAACTGATATATTGATTATTCTAATTTACCACTGAATGAATACTGATTCTACTACCAGTAGGTGCAGCTCGTAGCAGCTATTGGTTAATTAACTTCTCGTATAGAGCACAACACGCCAGGGAACAAAAAAACGACCATTTAAACGAGGATCAGAAAAAATGCGCAAATTTTATTTGACACAAACATTCATTGTTAAATTATATGTAGAATGTGTAAAGTAGGGATTCGTCCTTTACGCATTTTCCTAATACTTATGAGGAAAGGAAAGGGTCTTTGGTTGACCAAAAATCCAATTACAATTCGATTCAGATTGTTTTACTTTGTAATGCAATAACATATCCTAAATATTTCACGCGAATTACGATCAAGATGAACAGACACACCCGGTACAAAAAATTTTCCGTATTAATATAACATCTAGAAAGAAAAACTAGAAAATTGTTTTAAAATATGCAATTTTATGTTTAGAACACAAAAAATGTTCAATACATGCATACATACACATACGAGTATAGAATTTATTACAATGGATTTTAATAATTTATATAAACTTATACATTTACATGAATGTGTAATACGAAAGTATCGCATAAAAACTCTAGTTTGAAAATAGTTTATAATTAGGTTTGCTTTTTACAAATATAGTCTAAATTATACATATATCGTGTTTCTGTTAAATTAATCATTTTATCGTGGTGACTAAACGCTATGCATTTTAACTATTTTCGATGCATGAGCATAAAATTTCGTTGAACCATAAATAACATAAGCATCGATATGTTAAATGTTCTTGAATTCCATTTAGATACATTTTTCATTTAATTTATTCAAAAATTTACCAATCCTAATAAAATCATTTTACTGGAGATCAATCATATGGCTCAACATTATAATATAAATTGCCAATATGGTTATTTGAATAGATATAAAGAATGATTTAGTGTTCAAGAATGAAAGAAAACAAGGTGATTAAACTAGGAACGAGAAAAATGAAATATTTCACGCCAAGAAAATTCGGTTAAAAGAACCCATGCGCAGAAATCGGTTTCCTTATAACAAGTTTGCAATATTTTTGGTTTTATTGATAGAGTTAATTACAACTGTGGATCATACTTAAGATAGTCTTTCTCTTTTATAGCTTTATAGAATATAATTCTAAGAAAAGTATGTTTACAATACAATGTAGTTTATGTAAGCAATAAATTAAAAAACTATACACATCATGATGTCCATGTAAATACTACTGTTTGTTTTAAATCAAAGACCGTCACTAATTGTAATGTTCCTGAAAGAAAATATAAATTAAGTAAAAACATTTTGGTTTTGCTAACGAGCCAGCCAAGGTTTATGAAACCGGAAACAAATAATTTAATTGTATTATAAAAGGTCATGAGGTCAACAATTGGACCTTTAAAACATTTTCATATGAATTCAATAAAAAATTCATTCAAGACTGCATTTTAGCAAGTTATTCGCATAATTGTTATAGGAGATATTTCACCATCAACTATCAAATTAGGAACTCTACGAATAACAAGAAAGACCACCAAAGCTTTTACACAAGACGAAAATTTAAACATGTACTAAAATAGCTTTAATACCAATAATAGTCAAACTCCCACAATATCAGCAATCATAACGGAACAGAATTTGAAGACAGCTCTCTTACCTTTTTTAGAAGATGTAAACTCAAATAAAATCATTGAGGGTAACTTTAATGTAGTGTTGAATAAAAATCTGATAAAATAATTAAAGTCTAATGAAACCGCTGTGTTATCCTTACATAAACTAAGTTTGCGAATAACTAGAAAATGCCAAATTAATTTTAATCTAATTGTTACAAAAACGGATCATATTTTCGAAAATTTAAAAAGTAATAGATGTGCCAAAATTGTATTCCTAATTGATTTTACCTTCTAGGGTAGGCTTACGCAATTTTGAACCGATGGCGGTCCGTTGTTGTAATCAAAGGACTTCTTTATTACCTCTACAAAGGCTATTCAGAGCTTCTTATGCAGTGTAAAATGTCTCGCACAGATGAATTGTCCTGGTGGAAGGGTCTTTTATTCTTTTGCATTTGGGGCAGTTTTTCGCAACTTCTTCCTTCAAACGCACCAAACCAATAACGTCTTGTAGTATCCATTGTTGATGGTCTTTCCTTCTCAAGATAGTCAAACCGATCAGAAAGCTAAAACCTTACCGGCCGACATTACGTTTTTGATCGTTTCAGACGCCTTTCATTGGCTGCTGCCCACTCAGAGGTTTGATTCCGAAGTGTAGTGGCGGATCTATGTTTCATCCATTGTCATAGGCCGATGCAAACAAATCTATTTAAACAGCTTCAAACAGCGTTTGAATCTTCGACGCGTTCTTGTTTTAAACCATTTGAAACATCATGGATAAATGTTCATGCAAAATAGTGTAAACGCGGCCTTGTGATATCTTTAAGATGTCTGCACTTTTCTAATATTTCCTGGAATAACTGCCGAATTCGGGCGACATGAGCGTTCAGCATTGGTGTTTGATCGGCCATGTATAAACTCAGGTAACCAACGTATCGACGGATCCTTTCGATGGAGCAGTCCTTTTAACACTTATCAAGCCGTTGCTTTGATGGAATGGTATTTTTCCCATCAAAAACAGTGTTTAATCAACACACTAAATTCAGTTTCGCCATTGTTTTGAAAATAACAAAAGTAGCATTACTAAAAGAACCGTAACTTGTACACTATGGTCGGATTTTCATAAAACATTGAGACAAATCGTTTGCAGGATGACTTACCAAAAATCATCAGTTTTTCATTATATGCGCCATCTATGTGTCAGCGTCGAGATTTATTGACCGACGAATTATGTTACATGAAATGGTGTTCGTCCACCTTTCACTTGACGAGGACTCCGCCCCTATCTGTAGCGCTAGTCTTCCCGTAAATAACGCATATGCGTTTAAAACGAATTATGTAGAAAGCCCAGAGCACTTAAATCGAGATTAATTTGGTAACATAATGTTTTTCTTGTAATAAAAATAATTATTTATTTTTTAAATATTCGTTATTTTGATTGTAGCTATTATGCTGCTTGCCATAAAAACAAAAATGTCAGAAGTATGAAACGCGATTAATATTTAACATTCAAAAGTCCGAAATTGAAAAGCAGTCAATAATTAAAATAAATTGGAGTTGCAATTTTGTTCTGTTTCAGCCGCTAGAAAGATTCCCATTTGTATGTACAACGAATTTAATGTATTGCGCCTAGGCGTTTCGAAAAAATGTAAGAACATTTCAAATTTGGTAATTTTTGAGACTCTCGAGTAAGACGTACAGACCTGTCCAATCAGGCAGGATTAGGTCGCACTTGGAGTGTCATACCATGCCTAGCGAGTTCGGATCTGATTCCTGAAACTGATTTCAGCGATTTTACTACCAGTCCACATAAATTATAATATCAATCGAGAATATTATATTATGCCTCAACCAAGTCAAACCCACTTCAATCGCTCTCACCTCAGTTTGGTATACTTTGCAGTAATCAGGAAAACGAACTGAGATAGTTCCATTTGGTTGATCATTGAAGGCTCCTACTATACCGTCTGGCTTGGAATCGTCAATAAAAAATTACACCTCTTTACCTGCTCTTCCAAAGCTCTGTGGTAAGGCAAGATGACCGAAACCTTTTATTGAAGCATAAATAAGGTAGATGATTGAAATTTGCTATCTCACCTGGACCTATCTCTGAGATTCGCATAACCGTGAGGCCGCCAAATGCCTAAGGCACTCTGAAGCATAACCTCTAAATAAACAGATTCTCTGCACACTCTCCGTCATTTTAACAGGTACCCCGATTTGCACGGGAATGTCTCGAATTGAAAATCTCACTCTCTCAAATTATCTTACTGCCAGATTATCGCCTAAATATTAAACTAAGAAAGTAGCATAATAGTAGAATTAGTCTCTCTCTCAAAATCTGGAGCGAGTCTTCTTAAATTACTAAAGGTTGCTGAGATATTGAGTACATAATTTGTTCCAAATCCACATTTTAAATTTTTTTTATTTTTTAGTTGACAACAATCCAAACATACAGTAAAGAAACGAATAACCCGTTTAAAACACATCTAGAATTAATTGTTCCGACTTCTTAACGTATCTGGATAAACAGTTTCGCCGTTAAAACCGGCAGTTTTTTGAATATGGCCTAAATACGCTTAGGCTTCATAATTCCAATATTAAAATAAATTTTAGAGAGAGAGAGAGGAGAGAGGGGAGGTCTATAGAAGACATAATGAAACAGAAAATATTTCTTTTGAGTTGATCCCATCTTTTAAACAAGAACAACAGTAAACAAACTTCTAAAAGTTTTACGGTTTGCATCATTCTCGCACTTTAAAGGCGACCAAGAGTGAAAGATTACTAAACCAAGAAATTTGAATTATTATATCTGAAAATATAATTTGTTCCGACATTTGTTCAAATGATGGCCATTCCCAATAGGGTGGATCTCCCCAAAAATTCATAGTTTTATATTAAGTGACCACCTAGTTTAATAAAAATTACCTATTTGATAGTTGAAGGCGAATAGATTATGTTGAGAGATCGCCACTAGTTGTCGCTCCAACAAAGGCTCGACAAATATTGATTATGTTTTCCGAAAGGTGGGGCTAATAAAAACTATAATAAATCTTTCTATATTGCTAAATACTATTGGAATTTTAAACGAAAGGCTCGTTGGTTTATACGAGGAAACGTAGTTTTTAACATTTTTTATTAATTCAATTAATTTTGTTATTAATTTATTATTATACCAGTGATAATGCATAATAATTGGTCGAATTATAATCGAATATAAAATAAAAAGAAACAAAACAAATCACAGCAGAGTAATAGGCCAGTGAAAGGTGAACTGAAGATAACCGCGTCATAATGAGAAAACTCCGAACTCAACACAAATTTTCATCTTCTATGAGATAAAAACATAAATATAAAATAAAAGATAAGTGAGCAAAAAGAGGCGAGATCCGTCTCGGTGATCTGCGATTCAATGGGATGCGGTCGACTTGCACGAAGATATCTGGAATTGACCTCAGTTTCCATATACACCGAGAATGTTCACTTCCAAGTGGGCAAGTATTTTTCCCATTTCTGCAGTGCCAGTTTTGGGGACTCAATTTATAAAAACTTTATTTAATAAATGTGGATCATGTACTTTAGAAAATAATAAAATACAACTGAATTCAGAGCAACGCCCAAAGTACACAAAAAATTCGAAAATCGACTAAGAAATTCATAGTGAAATGCAGTAGCACGATTTTGTCTGATAAGCTACGACTGCATTTCTTCTCTTTTTGTAGGATTTACTTCAAAAATATGAGCTCTAAAAAAAGGAAAAATCGAAACGGAAATTGCTTACATTTAAAAAACATATGTTAAACCGGACTAACTAAGTTATCCTAACTCACAGAAGAAGTATAACTATCTGCAACACCTAAGTCAAATATCTACGAGCTCAACATCGCTATCTGGAAGATCAGTTGCCATGCCAAGAGAAAATGCAACCGGTATAACTCTTACGTAGATTGTTTACAACATGTTTGCTATAGTGCCTGCCACTAGCGTTGTAAGAATATATCATTCATTTTTCGACAATCCGATTAACCGATTTGAATAAAATAACCCAACAACACAGTGGTAATAAATTGAAAAAATTATTCAAGTAAAAGTGTCGCATACCCTTGGAATAAAACACCTTGATTAAAATTGTCTGAGAAACAATTTATAGATACTAAAGGCCTTGCAGACCAAATAAAATAATTGATGCAAAGATTGTAGAAACTAATTCAATAAACTAAGCCATTTCCTTAATAACGAAAGGATCTTGAATAAACATAACTTCATTATCACGGCCTAGGTTCAATTAAATTAAATATAAAAAAATAAAATTAATACCTAAGTAAGTAGTCAACTATGTATTAATTACACATTTAAGAAAAGTAAACTGAAACCAGACCCAAAAGTATTAAAACTGTATTACGTTATTATTCATCTTGCGATCAAATTTTTATCTATATTAATAATACCTTTACAATTTCAAATACTTGATAAGATGTCATGAGGCATCCCTGCGTCACAATAACTAAGTATCTACAGTAAACTAAAATGGTAAATATACAGATAACCAAGTATGTATTCCCAAAAATTTAATTAATTTCATGTTTTACCATATCTCAGATCAAAATACTTGGACAATATCTAATCTGTAAAACTGAATTTTTATTTAATCAAAATATTTAATTTTCATAGTTACCGAAGTGCTACCAAATTTTACACTTAAATTATAAACCAATAAAACTTGAAATTAAGTCGTTCCGTAATATAAAAGGATCCGTAAACGGCATTGAATTTATGAATTGTGAAAACAAGTTAAGAATTCGTTGTTCGTTATGTTTACAAACAATATCTAACTGCATCGATTTACAACTTAAATCGGCCACACATTTTTTCCGTTTTAGGTGTTTTGTGACCTAACAAATTAAATTTGTTATAATTTATACACCAAATTATTTAGTTTTCCAAAATTTCGTCCTTCAATAATTTATTATTGTTAGGCAACTAAAACTATAACTAATATTAATTTTAATGTTTTTTGATTGGCAAGGCCAAGTTAAGTATTGCACGAAATTAAATTAACATCACTATGGATACGATGATAAACGTGCCTTACCTCTACTTACTCGTACTTATATACAATTATACACGAAATAATATATCCTGAATGAATGAAAATTGCTCATTGAACGATAATTTTTAATAGGATTAATTCTTAGAATTCATCTTTAGGTAGGTGTAAATATTATATTAATCCCATTTCCAGAAAATATAAAATTCAGATAAAATTATTTTTTAGTATCAGACAATTGTCTGTGCGCCTACATCAAAACGACATTTAGCCAAACAACAATTTTTGTATATTCATATGAGATTTATTTGGTTTTTTGTTTGTCTAAAAATATACGGTCAAGTTCATGAATTTAATTAAAAATAAACCCAATTTGATGTATTAAAAACGTGTTCAAAAAAGATTTTGTAAAATGTTTAAAGAAACGACAAACTTGCTTAATGTTGTGATAAAAAGGGACGCCTTCTTATTTTATAAAAGGAATACAAATTATTAATTTAATTGCTTAATATGCATAATGTGTTTCAGGAATATCAACAATAAATCATTAAAAATCGCAGACTGTTCAAAAAATTGGGAAGGTTGAAAGACTGAATGTGTAAACCTACTTATACCAGTCAAGTTAACTAAACTGGTTCTCGCAGTACTCAATCCGAATGGTGTGCATGTACTAAATTTACGTCCGGTCAAATTTAGCATATGTTATGCCAACGGATAAAATTTTTTGAACCTTAATTTAATTTACCATAATTGAGATACACTAAGCTTAAAATATTACATATACAAATAAAAACAAAACTTTACATTAAATTTGAACATACGAATAAATTATTTCAACTCTGTGTGCTGTTAATTACAGATCAATAGGAGTACTTACATATATTTAACATTTATAAAATAAAATTGCCAACAATTGAATTGAAAAATGTATACATAATGTGTGTATGCATGCATATTGAAATTAATCCTTTTCTAAATTAAATACAAACCATATGAGATGACATATGTTAAGTTGAAGAATCTACATACATAAATATAATATGATTAACACGAAACATAGTCATCATCGCAGCAGCTTTGTCTTTAATGTTATATTTTTAATGAATGAATAATGAAATAATTTGCTTTGAATGGCGCATACACATAATTAGTATTGCATACGAGTATATACTTACAATTAAAAAAAACATTCAACGCGTTGGTACAAAATTAAGAGTGCTGATCAAACAAAAAATAATATGTAATTGGATTTATTTTAAAATGCAATTAAGTAAATCTTAATTTTAAATTCATCGAACTGTTTTATTTTTCTTAATTCTTAAATGTTCTACTGAACTTGCCCTTGATAGTTGTATTTATGTCGTAAAACTTACATGGGTTATATTTTATATTTAAATAAAAACAAAAATATGAAAATTAAAATAATTATTATTTTTTTGTTTTTATTGTTTAATCTCTTCCATCTGCACATTGCATAGCTCCATACCAGCCTATACTGGCATGGAAGATGGGTCGGCCCATGAGCTTTGCACTCTGACAGGGGTCATGGTTGTGTTCCATTTCATCACAAATCGTAATTTGTTAATGGAAAATCCCTTTGGCATCCTGCCCCTATCGGGATTCGAACCCAGTATCTCCCGATCCAAACGCCATAGCTTTAACCACATGATGAAATTATACGAAAAAAAAAAAATTTAAATTCAGATTTCTTGCTCACAGCTGGGAAGCCGACCACAAATTTAAACACAAAAATAATGCACTTGAAAACATGCACTTTAAACGTGGTTTGAAACTACCACAACGTATGTACAGTACCTGGCAATTGAATTAGAGCCATCTTTGAATATCAAATAATTTTGAATATCAAGCAGTTTGTATTGAAATATATTTCAAATTTTCCTTGTTCAAAGAGAATCTGTTTATATAAACAACAACCCTTATATTATTAGGGAAATTCCAGTATTACCAGTTTTGGGTCAGGTGTACCTGCTATTAGAGTCTAAACACAGATAATGAAATATGTAAAAGGAGTGCGAATAATAATCAAATTTAGTTGAAATGAGTACGTGCTCGTGTTAAGAAGTGTCATAAAGTGTTTTAATAATATATTGTGAATTTTATAAATTTTTAGATGAATCTCTCTAATTTAAACGGAATGGGAAAAGTGTAAGACATTGGTAGCGTGGATAAAATTAAAATAGAGACTTTTTTAAAAAAATGTATGCATTCCAACCGTCCAAAATGTTTATCGGCATACAGTGGACCGAATTGCAGCATTAATTCGAACAAAAAATCGTCAACATCGAGCGGTCGCAGCGGTCATTGCCGTGGTGTCCGTAAAATTACAGAGAGAGACGACCGGTTAATTATAAAAACACCACTCCAAAATGGACAAAGTTCTGCTAAAGAGCTGCTAACTATATTAAAAGTGCATAATATTAACATATCTGAACGCACGATACGATCACGATTGTACACTACCGGACTCAAATGTCGCAGACCAGCCAAGAAGCCCAGATTAACACCAACAATGAAGAAAGCACGCCTGCAATGGGCAAAAATGCACAGAAATTTTACGGTTGAAGATTGGAAAAAGGTAAATGAGTACAAATTTTTCATTAATAAATCATTTCTTCAAAGTATCAATTGTTATAATAAATGTCATTTTTAGAACTCACATCATCTTTGCAACAGGTGATCTTTTGCGATGAATCCCGACTTGAAGCAATGACGAAGAGTGTTAGTTTCGTTAGACGAAGGCCCAAGGACGTTATAGTGATGAAGCTGTGCTAAAAAAATTAAACACCCACCATCAGTCATGATCTGGTCATGCATAATCGCGAATGGTACCGGACCTCTGTATTTTGTGGAGGGCACCATGAATCAAGTGCAATATAAAACGGTTGTTGAGACTGTATTTTTGCCTAAACTCACTAAATGAAGATCTAGGATCATAGACTTTCATACAGGATGGAGCACCGTGTCATACAGCGAAAAAGATAAAAACTCGGTTTCAAGAGCATAGCATACCCTTTTCTTCATGGCCCGGAAACTCACCCGATCTAAATCCGATCGAAAATGTATGGAGCATGTTGAAAAAGGTTGTGTGCTCATCCCAGAACCCAACAACCCAACAGAATTAGTGACACTATTAAAGCCAAAGGAGGATTAACAAAATATTCATGTAATATCTACTAGAAAACATAAATAAACATTTTGTATTAGCAATATGTATCTGTTTCTATTTTGTTAATGATGAATTTGAAAAAATACAAAATCAGAAGGTGGCTCTAATTCAATTGCCAGGACTGTATAGGGGTTTGAGTTTAAACTCAATCATCATTTTTTTCCCCCCAAGTGATATAAATTTAAATAAATATGTAAATATATAAATTGAAACAAAATATCAATCTATTGCAATGGGATTAAGACTCCTCATCATTCATTGCACTTCTGCTAATGATTCTAACGTTCGGCACAACTACTAAAGATTGAAAGAATCTCCCTTTAGGCTTTATTTCTCAAACATTTAAAACATTGAGTGTTAGCGCTTCGACCTTGTATCGAAGAAACTTCACCGTGAAAAATTAAAGAAAAAGCTTCGTTTTTAGATTTTAGAACATCTTGTGTCAGATTTTTGCAGATCTGCATGCTGCTAAATACAAATCGTATTAATTTTTTTGAAACTGCCGCTAAATCAGTTACAAAGAACGGCGACTAAGGTTCTAACCCCATTGCAATTTATCAAATAATAATTGAAAAGAAATTGATGACAAATTGAGATTTATATTATTGTGTGATATCGAAAATGACACAACCACAGTCTGGCATGGACTTACTCAGAAGTCCAGAAAGCAAAATTTCCCGTCAAAAATTAAATGTTAATCGCCATGAGCAACACTGTTATTTAAATAGGTACATAAATATGTTCACAATAAATAATGTTCACAAAAATTGTGATAATTGTCAGCAAATAAATGTATCCGAGTGTCGAATTCCCACACTTGGAATAGTCCCTCAACGTAAAGGCTGAACATTTACTCTGTGAATTTACTGTAATTTAAACACAAATTTCATTTAAAGAAATTAAATATTTTATTTTTATTAATTAAAAATCCATTTTACATTCGTGCGCACAAAGTATTCTAGAACCCAATTGCATTCAATGAATCCCTAATATCATTAACAATAAAGCGGATATTGTGCACTCTACAGCACGCACAAAGCAATTACATACCTCTCATTTTCAAGTTTTACATATTTGAAAATATAGCTGGCCAGCTTGTATATTTGCTCGATAATTAGGCGCATCCATGTTTGCCTCTCGCTTAAATTAAATCATTTATATGGGGTCATTTCGGGTGGGTACCCGACAGAGATATTTTAATTCGATAATCTGAGTACCAAACAGTCTATAGTAGGATAGAATAATCGAATTTCAGATTAATATGGTATTCCTTTTGTTTTGGAAAGCATTTATTTTGATATGACAAGCGTCTAGTCTATTGCTCCTAGCGCTTTTAAAACGATAAACAACACGTCTTACTTATTACAGGTACCTTTTAAAAACTGAGATATTTTAGTAACTTGTGACTAACACCCTTCACTGTCGAGGCATGATTACAGCTTGTACCGCAACCGAGAGAAAGCAAAAAAAACATTATCTCAATGACAACCTCCTCCAACCAAGGTCCTTGTGAGCAGCTAGCTCAGCTCGACTATTTCTCTAAACAAGTCGAGAGTACTCCAGAATGCTTAGTAGTTTTTATTTTGAAAAACTCTCCCTAAAATTATAGTAATTAGCGGTTGATTGTGGTGAACACAGTGGATGTACATGTTAAAATTAAAAACACGTGTACATGTTAAAATGAAAAATGCATAAAATTTAAGCATATTTTTATATGAAAGAAACTACAACTCGTTACAAATTTCTTTCCAACAAGAATTCCTGTAATGTAAATGCGTATCGATTAATTTTACAACTTCCCCATCTAGAATAATTAACAATTTTGATTTTTTTAGGTCTCCATTATATGATTTTAATTTTATTTAAACGATTAACGAAATATTCGACTATTCTCACCCAGAATTGCAATATATTTTTTTTACGTCGAGGTAAGATTACCAAGCGGCCTGGCAGTTTGGTTTCGAACTAATAAGAACGAAGGAAACGAGACCATCACCCCGCTCTTGCCCTCCGGTGTAAATATGCTCTTTCCATCAGATCTGCAACCTGATTAGGATTCAATGTACTAATCAAACGTTAATCCGAAGATACCGAATTATGTAACTTCAAAAATAAGTCTGCCAAATCCCTCCATGAATGGTCACGCCAGCAAATAAAAAAAAATGTGTCAAAAATTTTAGTTCACGTCAAGGTCGAAATTACTCCAGCCGAGATAGTCCAGTTTAAAAGGGGATTATTCTTTTGCCTAACTAAATAACTTTCATGATTGCAATTTAAGTGGTATTCCACCCTTTTATGAGCGAAATTGGGTAAAAGAAGCCAGACTAACAGGATTTTAGGGCGAATTGATGAAAAACCTGGTTTTGGAACCCTAGAAAAGTTTGTCTCTTTGACTTCAAAGGCAAATTAAAGCTGTTGAACCGTTTCAACACTTGTAACAGAAGTTTCTAGCCTTAAAAAATATGTGATAACTTTTTCATAAATATTTAAAGGTTTTTGACTAACAAATTGTGAAAAGTTGAAAGCTAGACACAGATTAACTATCATTGAAAAGTTTCCTTCCTCAGCAAACAAGGAGACATTAAACAAGACTCGCCAAGGTATTTTCAAACGTTTTTATGGTATGGGAAAAAATGAAAAGGAAGGAAAATGGGTGCCGCATGAGGTGACGGAGACAGATGGAAAATCGAAGAGCCACTTGCGAAATTTTGCTTTCACGACATGAAAGAAAGAGCTTCCTGCATCAAATTGTTACGCGAGATAAGATGGGATGGGGTGGATCTTTTTAAGGAATCCCAAACGAAAAAGGTCGTGGTTTCCACCTGGCGAAGCATCAACATCGACGACACGGCCAAATCACTTCGGAAAGAAGACAATGCCTTGCGTTTCGTGGGACCAGAAAGGAATCGTATATTATGAGCTGCTGAAATATGGCGAAACTGTCAATGGGCAACGCTACCGACAACAACTCATCAATCGAACTAAGCATTGCTCGAAAAACGACCAGAATAGGACACGAGACACGAACGACTGATATTGCAGCACGACAACGCTCCATGTCATCGCACTCCAATCGTCCAGGACACCATCAAAACGCTGAGATGGGAGTGCTACCGCACTCGCCTTATTCGCCAGAGCTGGCCCCCTCCGATTATCACTGGTACCAGTCGATGGCGCCTGTCTTGGCACGGCTTCACTTGGCCAGTTTAGAAGAAGTGCAAAATTGGATGGATGAATGGTTTCGGTCCAAAGACGCGTCGTTTTATAGTCGTGGTATTCATGTATTGTCAAAGAGATGGCAAAAATGTGTAGATAGCGGAGGACAATACTTTGAATAAACCATTGTTTATATTTCTATTAAAATGTTCCATTTAAAAAAAACGAAAATTTTGGTTGGCACCTAGTAAGTATTCCGTCAGTCAATAATTCCCGAGGCTGACACATAGATGGCGCATCTACTGTTAAATTCATATAATTTTTAGAAAGTATCATACGATATGTGTCAAAATTTTATGATAATCCGACCATTAGTTTAAAAGTTATAGTTGGTTTAGCAACGCTAGTTTTGTTATTTTCAAACCAATGGAAAAAATTAATTTCATGTGTTGATTAAACATCGTTTTTTCGATGGGGAAAAATACCGTTCAAGCAAAACAATGGATTGATAAGTGATATAGAGGGGGGGTGGGGGCTCTGCTCCGGCGAAAGCAACCATCGAACATTGGTTTGCTGAGTTTAAATGTGGCTTTATAAACACCAGATGCTGAACGCTCTAGTCACTCAAATTTGACGTGGCATCAAAACGCCGTGTTTACACTATTATGGATGAACAGTTGTTCATGAAAAAGCTGTTCAAAGTGAGTGCCGTGCTTGTTCACATTGGATCAAAAACAGCCACGCTTCGTTGATTCGAGAGCGCTGTTTGAAATGTTTAACCGTAATGAACAAGATTTTTTGCATCAACATGTGAACAGCAGCCAGTGAAGACTTCCGAAGCGACCAAAAACGCAAATGTTGGCCGGTAAGGTTTTGGCCTCCGAATGTTGGGATGCGCACGGTATTTTATTCGTCGATTATCTTGAGAAAAGAAAGACTATCAACAGCGAATATTACATGGTGTTATTGGTGCATTTGAAGGAAAAAGTGCCAAAAAACGGCCCAAATGCAAAAGAAAAAATGGTTTTCACCAAGGCAATGCACCGTGTCACAAGTCGTTGGCTACGATGGTAAAATTGCATAAATTGAAGTTCAAATCGCTTTCCCATTAACCGTATTCTCCGAATCTGGCTTCCAGCGACTACTAGCTGTTTGCAGGCCTCAACAAAATGCTTCAGGGAAAGAAACAGATGCAAATCTCTTTTTTGAGGCCAAAGATAAATCGTTTTACAAAAAAGGTGTCTACAAATGTTAGAGAAGTGTTGGCATGAATGTATCACTCTTGAAGGAATGTATCACTCTATGTTGATGAAGAAAGTAGAATTTTGCAAAAAAAATATATTTTAGCAGTTAGCCTCGGGACTTATTGACCAACGAATTATGTAGGATGTTTCGGCAGAACATACTTTATTATGGCCTAATTAATAACACAAAATCCCATTTAAAACACACGTTTGACAAAATCACAAGAGTTGCGTTATTTATTTTGAACTTCATTAGTATATATTCTCTAAACATAAAATAGGACCATAATCTAACAATTACACCCGCTTGTAGTGACCTAAATGCGTTAATAAAATATAATTGGGCAGAACTTAATAAAATTCGAATAATGTATAGAGGAAACCTAGATAGTATTTAAGTATTTAAGTATGGGTTGCCCCATTTTATGAAAAATTCAGTATAAGTTTATTTTAAATTTTTTGTGAGAAGACATTTCATTCATTATTTGGGCAACTTCGACCTAGCTGACTGGTGTTCGACTAAGCAGTCTGACTGATTGGCTGATTTTCTTCGCCTTAGTTACCCTATTTATGCAGATACCCTATTTATCTACCGCAAAACCATTTAAAAATAAAATTAGGCATAAAAGACATACGACGGAATTCGAAAAAAATCTGGAATTCCGAACACCAGCTCAATTCCTAATAAAAACTACGTTTCTTAGTGGTTTCTTCAATGCCTTGTAGGAGTTGAAAATTAAAAATTTTCAATATTACTATGAAAAATACAGAAATTAAAGAAATGAGTACAAGTAAAATTCAAGGCGATACTGATCGGCAATCGACTATGGACGATTTAGCTAAAATTGTAACAAATCAGATATGGTTCAATACTGTCTCTAGTCGCGATCTACAGGGTGGCCATCTGTTAGTCCTTATTTCATTTGTAAATAAAACACACATTTTGGGATGAAACGTCAAAATTTTTTATTGATAAGGAAAGGTGGTTCTATGCCATTTATGTAAGAAAAACAATATCGTTCATATGCCCACTACGGCTTTTTAAGTTGTTGAATGGTTTGTGGTTGATTAGCTTCCACCTTATCTTTCAAACAACCCCACAAAAATAATCAAGTGGTGTTAAATCCGGGCTTCTTTGGTGGCCAAGGAACTTCACAATTTCTTGAAATTCAGCGATCAGCAAATTTTGTTGAGAATAAATGGATTGTTGCACGACTTGTGTGGCATGTCGCTCCGTCTTGTTGAAGCCAAAGGTCGTTGACACGCAATTCATTCAAGTTGTACCACAAAAACCAATTAACATGTTGCGATGACGTTCCCCATTCACTGTAAGGACATATTTCTGTTCGTTGTCAAAGAACAACAGCCCAATGATGCCACCTGCCCATAAACTACACCAAACAGTGACTCTTGGAGGATGAACTTCGTGAATAACATGAGGATTCTCCGCTCTCCAAATTCGACAATTTTGCTTATTGACGATGATGATGAAGATGATTTTTGATGAAAAACCTTAATTTCGTCCAATTCAAGCATTCAATTAACAAAACGACGACGATTCAAATGGTCTGGGGGCTTCAATTTTTGAGTCAGTTGAATTTTGTATGGATGTAAGTGAAGATCAACGTATCGTATATTTATTTTGAACTTCATTAGTATATATTCTCCAAACATAAAATAGGATCATAATCTAACAATTACACCCGCTTGTAGTGACCTAAATGCGTTAATAAAATATAATTGAGCAGAACTTAATAAAATTCGAATAATGTATAGAGGAAACCTAGATAGTATTTAAGTATTTAAGTATTATTGAATATAAGAAAATAGTAGTTAAGATTGAATTGAATTAGATATAAAAATATAAAGCGAATAAAATTATTTCAGAACCATTAGAAACCAGAACAAATAATGCCAACCCTCCCCATCCCGTCACTCCCAAGATTTACCCGCTTCGTTATCTATAGGAAGAAACGACAACGAGAAAACATATTTAATGTAAGTATGTAAGTACATAAAATATTAAAGGTCTGATTTAATTAAATATTATAATGTGGTGTAGGCTTTTATTTATATTTTTATTCGCAAACAAAAAGCATATTATATAAGGCAATTTCTGGTATGTATTTTATATACATATTTAAAATAACCTCCAAAGCAAACAGAAATAAATAGAAGTTCTACCGACATCAAAAAAAAGTCAAATACTTAGCTATACCATACATAAAATAACCCAATTTAGACTTCTAGACAAGCACACAACACAACCTTATTAAATTGTTGGGTCAAATTTTACGTCATAGTTATAGGTTGCAGCTAAAGAATTTTAAATTGAATCACGCTCTTATAACGACTAGAAATGCAATGTTGATATTACATTAACATAAAATTCGAACAAATTTTTTGAAGCTAAAGAAGAAAGACAAGCAATTATATACCTAATACCTATGTTATACATATATAAATATACTTATATACCTAACTAAATTATGGTATTTCGTTAAAAGTTATGTTAAATAAATGTAGTGTCATGGAAATGAGTAACCACTAAAAGCAAAGGGAATAATGAATCACCAGTTGAATCAATTGACGAAAAACTTAACAACATAATTTGACATTTTGATTAATGAGGTTTTAAAAGCAAATAATATAATATACCGAGTGGACCAGTAATACTTGCCCTGCAGCCTGCCACGGCTCATCGGTAGCCTAGTAAAACAATATTTAATTAACTGAAAGCCATTTCAATATTTTACTGATTCCGGATTTAATATACTCATGAGATGAAATATAAGTATATATGTTATATTATTATATAATTTTTACAAGTAATTCGTTTTGCAGTCAAATTCTATCAGATTATTTGCAAAACGTGCGCATTAATAATACTAAGATAAACTGCTAAATCGTTGCTTTAAAACGTGCGGTTTCTGTTGATGGATACGATAAAACAAACAAGTGTAAAATACTATATCTTGAATTTATAAAATCCCCATTTTAAAAATACGAGTACATAATAAAAATAAAAAATTTGAATTGAAAATACAGCAATAAAATAGTTTAATTGACAACTAAATTTTTTGTTTCAATGAATATGCTTTGCCATAAAACTCAACCGAAATTGTCCTAAATTGTATAACGATAGTATTATACATTATTTTGTATATTTTTTCCTCCACACTTCCAAATCTACCACACGTTTTAGGAATTGTTTTCGTTTTATGATTCGAAATTCCTCAAACCAAAGCTTATTTTATTTTGATGAGTATTGTTTGAGATAACGAACATTTTTTGGTCATATACTGACTTATCACATCATCAATAAATTGATGCTAATTATTTAAATAATTAATGAACTGATTCATTCTAAAATGTGGTTATATTTGTCTGGATTAATATATAGAAGGAAAGTTATAAGTCGTTTGTCCATGGTATAACAGAATTTCACGTAACATCAGACACAAGCTGTTATTGCTAGTGTTTTCTGTCTTGCATGACTGCACGCACACTAAAAGTATCAACAAAATTTCTATTCATTCTATTCGTTCTGACATTTTTTTGTAATACATCGGTACTCGTAAATATGAAATAGTAATGCTAGAATCGAATGTTTTAAATTATTCTTAAGCTCTCTCAGAAACAAAAAACCGAATGCGCATCACATAGCCAGAACCCGAATACATTTAATTAATATTTTTAAATCTTGAAAATCTAAAGAGTTTGATGGCAGCTCGTCCATTACGTGATATGATATGATATGATATGATATTTACAACGTAGGGCAGCTGTTAAACTGGTATCCTATAACATACTACATGCAATTTAGTATGTCCATGTCCATAGTTGATACATTCCCTTGATGACGCAGCAACTGAATGACTTGAGCACATGCACTACTACTACTGCATTCGAATATCACTTAATCATCCAAAAATTGTATCACCCTTAGACACGATTCGGTGACCGAACTGACTAGGTATCCTGATCCTACGAGGTTCTCTAATTCTACAGGTTAAGGATATGTTAAAGGTTCTAATAATAGAAGAACTACAAGAGCAAACTGCCGTTATACAACGTACCCCAGTTCGGTTTTTTCTTCTTCTATAGTTACCAATTACCAGATTTCTAATACCCGTTAATATTATGACCATCCGTGGTCTATGAGAATAACAGTTAGTTTGTTAGTAAGGATAAGTCACTTTCTTGTTTGTTTTTGTTCTCACCATAAAAATGAGAAAGGCATTATAAGCTTTCCTCATTCCAATCACCTTTGAGATAAGGAGGGTCAATTTTTTGGTCTCGCTTTCATCTATATTTTCAGTCATCTATATTCTCAATTTAACTGTAATAATAGTAACTAATTATCTTATTAATAAAACATTTTTTTTTATTTATTGCATGCATATATAGATATATATACAAAAATATATATACATATACGTCTCCATATACATATATGCATACACATCCACACACATACACATATATATTTTAATTAATTTTTATTAAAGAGGAAACGCATAATGGAAGGAAACCGATTTAAATTAAATGTATTATTCAGATACCCACACACACCTGAGTATATACATATATTAACTTCTATACTGCATAAAAACCTCTTATTTTTTCAAATTTCGATGGCAGCTCGTCCATTACGTGATGTTTAAAAATTCTCAAAACTCTCGTAAATGCCTGAAAAGGACTATGAGGTTTTTTTAATATCGCAGTTTAAAAAACCAAGAAACCTTCTCGGAAATAAGTCTCGGAAAGTAACTGTTCGCAGGAAATCTCTAAAGTAAACAATTAAGCGAATTAAAATAAGCTTTAAGTAATTGTTTCAGTACAGTGATATAATCATTTCTAAGTCAGCGAATTTTATGAGTTTTCCATAGGATTGTTTCGCTAAAGAAATAAAAAAAAATTCTCAAATTCGAAAATTTAACACAAAAAGTTAATTATAGACGATTTAGTTTATGTATTTCTATTGTATGTTTACAAATGATCCAAAAGGTTATTACTTGCAAAATAGTGATACGGAACATATTGTACACAATCTAGAACTTTGCGATTAAAGTTTCTGACCAATTTTTGAGATTTCCTATTTTTGAGCAAAAAACACTATCAACCATAATTATTTATTACAGATTTTGCAAAAAAGTTGAGATACTGTCTCTTTCCTAAAGTTCAGATTAACGTTTCACTAATTCTAATTTCTAGTGCAATGAAAAATGTGTGATTCTGTTGATCAGCAAAATATGGCCGATGCAGGCTTTTAGAAATTCGGTAAGGTTTTGTATTCATCCGACGACCCGAATAAGTAGCAAAGTTTTAAAAATTTTAGAAAAACGGATGACACGTAAAAACACGTTTGTTGCAATCTAGGATGTAATTAATCATGAAAGTTTATATATCTGTCAATGATAAATTTACAGGGCGGGTCATCTGTTGGTCCTTTATTCAATCGATAAATTTTAATACTTAATGTTAACAGTTCTAAAAAATTCTTGACATAAGAAAAAACAAAATATAACATTTATCATCATGGAGTTATTATGAAAATAATCGTTCAAAAACAACAACATTTCGTAAATTACGTGAGAGTTTTGGTCGACATGGACGTCCTACTGAGCGTGCAATTGGAAAAATTATTGATTGTTTTGAAGAAACTGGTTCAATGGAAGGTCGTAGACCATATCAACATGTTCATCCAGTTCGTACTCCTGATGCAGTGGCAACTGTTAAGTGTTCGTAATGAACCAAGCACATCAACCAGGCATCGTGCACAAGAACTAAACATTTCACGAATCACTTTACGACGCATTTTGCATGTTGATCTTCACTTGCATCCATACAAAATTTAACTAACTAAAAATTGAAGCCACCACACCACTTAAATCGTCGTCGTTTTTTTAATTGGATGCTTGAACGAAATGATGCTTTTCATCAAAAATCATCTTTAGCGATGAATGGTAGGTCAATAAGCAAAATTGTCGAATTTGGAGAGCGGAGAATCCTTATGTTATTCACGAAGTTCATCCTCCAACAGTCACTGTTTGGTGTAGTTTATGGTTGGGCGTTTATTGGTGTGTTTTTCTTTGAAAACGTACCGGAAAATGCCCTTACAGTGAATGAGGAACGTCATCGGAACATGTTAACTGGTTTTTTGTGGCCCAAGTTGAATGAATTGCGTATCAACGACCTTTGGTTTCTACAAGACGTGCAACAATCCATTTATTGTCGGTATGTCGTTTGTGCCTCATTTCTAAATGGTTTTGTGGTAGATAATTTTTGTATAAATAGGGAAACTATGACGAAGAAAATCAGTCAACCTTGCTTAGTCGAATGCCAATCAGGTTGGAGTTGCCCAAAAATATAAATAATGAATGAAATGTCTTCTTACAATAAATTTAAAATAAACTTATGCTGGATTTTTCATAAGATGGGGTAACCCTTACATTGGTAAGCCATAAAATTATAAATGATATTTTTTATTAATTTGGAATACGGAGGAAATGAATTCAGAATCAACCCAGAATTTACCACGAAAATTGTACGAACATTTTAAAAAATCTCCCTAGACTTATTTTAGCGGCAATTTTTGCAGCATAATAATAGAATGTAGAAAAATTGATCAAAATATACTTTAGAAGATTTGCTTTGCAAAGGTATTTTGCAAGTCATTTTGAAACAAAATTACCATTAGCAGAATGTTGTTGCACTGTCGCAGTTCAAGCAAGTGGCAACATGGTCTGGTGTTGTGAATGTTAATTGATAGTAAAAAATTAATTCCCAAATCTCCTCTTTAGCAAAAAGGCAATCTAATATTTAGTTATTTACAGTAGTCCAAATGAGAACCAAAATTACCTTCACCAAAAGCTCGAAAAGTATGTCTGTAAAAGATTTGGCACGAAAAATAACAGGAAACATCCAAAAGCATGGCTTTCGAGATTAGTAAAGCTAACCGTGAGAGAATCAAGGTCTAGATTAAAATTACTACGTGAGGTGAACGTTAGAAAATACGTGAAAAATCCATTTTCCATCCAAGTATTGCTTGAAATATGAAAATGGTAGTGAATATCGATAATACTGCAATAAACTCTTATAAAAAGAGATCGCCTACACAAGTGCACAGGTTACAACTCGACGGTTCTGCATTTTTGTTAAGGTTGAAATCCCAAATGAAACTAATGTTACTACACCTGCCCTGAAATGCCACCTCACCCAACATCGAAAATCAGCCAAAGGAACAACGACAAAAAGGAATTCCAGTAAGACGAAATAGCTCACTTAAATATAACCGAAGGCCCTACAGTTAGATGATAAATAGACAGCCACTCCTTCGGCACACATTCTACCAGCACATCCAGAAACCACTAGAGCATTGCGGGATATTCCCAAGTGCTTAATTTAACTTTGACTAATCAAAATATCTCAAGAATACGTATCTTACGTATTTTCGAGATATTGTGATTTAAACCAATGATTAACGATAAAGCCTACATATAGAAAAGAGGACACCAGACGGCAAAAAAAATTATTGCCAATAATAAACAAGATACAGTCGGTTAAAAAGAGGATAACCTATTTTTACCTTTTACTATTTAATTTTGTTTCGAAAAACTTTTTCTCCCTGCTTAATTATTTTTCGAGGGTCTCGGGAAAAAATTACAGTTGATTCATTGAATAATAATATGAATATATTTTATCTTTATGACGAGTATACTCGACATTATGCGAAAAGTTTCGTACATGAGATCGGAAATAAAAAGCATCATACTCGCTGCCGCACTCAAAACCAATCAAATTTCGTGAAATGGTTTTTGTTGTTGTTTTAATACATTCTGTGCGATACCATGGTATTTTTCCGAACTAACTCTCGATGCCATGTACGCAGTCTTAAAGGGTTAAATGAGAACTTTACTTTTATGGCAGAATATAGTTCTATATTCTTTACTGTACACTAAAGATCCAAGCTACGGAACAGGACCGTAATAAAACCGCATTGTACCGGATATTACGAAACAGCATTTAGTACATTAAAGAACAGGTACGGAAAAGGACATCATAAAACGGTACATTATACCACAAATATATGTTGTTGAATGGTTTTGTTTTATTAATTAAATAAGTTTAGTAATTAGTATTTTATCAAGGAGAAGTTTGCTTTTAGTTAAAATAATTATAAAACATTTTGAAAAGTACCTTTCAGTTAAAGCAAAATTTTTGTTCATTTAGAAAATGTTTTAAATAATTTATTGTTTTAATTTTTTTAACAAATACATACTTATAAGGTATCAGTTGTTTTATTGCGGTTCATAAAAAAAATGAGCGAAGACCAACATTAACTTGTTCCGTACCAAGTCCTTTAGTTTAATATACTATTTTGTGATATCCTGTATTAATTAGTCTTGGTCCAAACAGGACTGATATGTGATTCCCTTTTTTGATCGGTACTGGGATCCTGAAATAGTACCTGGTGAAAAATTTGAATAGAAAATTCAAAAGCAAATTATATTTCTAATGCGGAAATTTTCCCCGCTTTCGAGAATAGAGTCCCTGTTCCATACCTTGTCTTTTAGTGTTATATGTATTGTTTTGTCATGTCCTGATTTAATCGATCTTGTTAAATATCAAGTTTTTTAATTATGTACTGTTTTATGGTGTACTGTTTTAATCGGTCCTGTTTCGTAGCACGTCCTTTCTGCTGCGTACGTACTTGTAGAAATAAAAATTGATATACTCGCTTCTGCACTCTAAGCCAATCAAATTTCGTGAAATGCTGTATGCCGCTTACTAGTTCTACACTCGAGTTGAAATATTTTAACTTTGTTGTTGTTTTAATACATTAAGTACGATTCTGTAGAATTTTTTCGTCAATCGCTTCCGCAAGTATAAACGCACAGCCAGTGAACTACATAACTATATGACGTTCTGACATTTGTTTTCACACAATATTTGTATTGAGGTAATAAACTTTATTATCAAATGCATATTTGAAACTATTATTATTTTATTTCTGCTATTTATTGTTGGGCTGGTGTACTTAAATAAAATTGACTGCTTATTTAACCGAATTTAGCCAAATAATTGAATTTATCTGCTTCATTCAATTTCAGTAAATGTTAATTTTTATCCCCCATTTGAAGACAGTCTAAGAGGCATTGTTTATCCCAATTTTTTGTTAGTTTACTAACGATTTATTATTTTTTTAAAACAGTCAAAAATAAATATATAATATATAGTTAGCAGACTTTACGTGACCAGCAATAATGTATTTAACTAAAACATCATCACTTAAAAGTAAAGAAAGTGTAAGTAGTGGAAAGAAATTTTTTAGGTATTGATGATTTACTTAAGTAAATAACATTGAAAAATCCGCTATTGATTTTATTCATTTAATGGAGCAAATTCAGAACCAGTCTAAAGTACAAAGCATTGATGAGGATTGATTGTTTTTTTCAAATTCGACCACTTAAAGATTAATTGTGTTGTGTGCACAAGAAACAATAAAAACAAAACAACGATCACTTCCTAAAATTAACCTACTTAGAATTTATTTTGTCTTCATATGCTAATGATCCGTTCGATTGTTTTGATTGATATTTACCTACCCTCTACATTCATAATTGATGTACATTTTTGTGTGCCAAAATCTGTTTAAAAAACGTGTACATTTCGAAAGGACATTTTAAAATTTTAACTTAAGATTAGAAATACAGTGTGAATGAGTCTGATAACTTAGTAATTCATTTAATTTCTAAAAATCTAGTCTAACATCGGTTTCAAAATCATTCGTTGGCGTCACGAGCAATTATCCTGCATTTGAAAAACCTGCAAAATTACTTAAAAAGTTTTGTTCTTGTCCATTATTAGAATTTGCGAATTTAAGTTCTATAGGCCGACTGTTTTGCCGTAACTAGGTATGAGATAGCAATTATACTCACCTGAGCATTTATCTTAGAATATGCTTAACAATTGGTGAAAAAAATTTATAGGCTTGCATCAAATAACAACTCTAGTACTTACCTGTTTGGGCTTTTGAACGTATAGTTATCCAATGAATTCTATTTATCCCTAAATTAAGTGAATTTGTGTAGTCACACAAAAAATCCTTTGTTATATTTATGCGCAGGGAATAATATACAGTAATACAAAACGAAGGGGAGACCGTTTTATCCCATATCGATGGTGCAATCAACAACAACCCACAGCAAACCTTATAATGTAATCAATAAACGAAAGAACTGTACTTACAGCCATATCAAAGTGATTCGCACATGTTGATTAGGACCATTTTTTGTCTTCTATATAAAACGAACGAAAAAGTATTAAACAAATTCACCGTTTGTTATAATTCAACAATAATAAATTATCACATAAATTCTCCATACAACATAATGGCTTGATGCCAAACATTTTAAGGGCGTAATTCTGGTTTGATTTTAGTATTGTTGTTGTCATCGTTTTATATAACATGCTTCCAATTCAAGTATTGCGACAAAGTTATAAAATCATAATAATTAATAACAATTATGACAAACTAATTACTACCTTTCAAACTGTACTGTAAATAAAAACTCAATTTATACCTATCTTAAGAAAAAGCAAATTTTTAAGGAAAACCCCAAAAAATAAATTATTTCCGGCGTATTTGTTAATTTTTTTTTTGTTTTTGTTGTAAATTTCATTGATGAAGAGATACGAAGAGGGTGCGCGGAGATGTTGCCCAAAAAAGCGTAATTTGGTTTTATAATTTATATAAAAAATTTGTATCAAGAGTAATATAAAATTATATAGTTTATTTTACCGTTAACGGTATATTATGTAAATGTATATAAGAAATTCTGCCTACTTTTTTTAATGACCTAAGAACACCTTCTTTCTTGTAATTCGTACAATTTTAACACAAACACACAAAAACACGAAAATCAACTAAATTATTATGTAGAAAAACAAACTAAAATATTTTGCTTTTCTCGTTTAATATAATTTAATATAAAATAATATAACTATTTACTTTTAATTTTTTTTATTTATATTTATTTAATGTTAATTTTCTGGTATTTTTTATCCAAACACTCGGGATAAAATTTTGTAAAATTTAAAATGAAAAAATACACAAATCGCACTTCACCCAGAAACAACAAACACAATACAACTTATATTTTTATTAATCTTCTAATAACCGGAGTTTTAATATCTTAATTCACAAACACTGCTAAATATATGTTATTTAACACCAACTTTAATTCACAAAATTTTCACTGTAATCCAGAATAAATAATTTGTAATTTATGTTTTTCTTGTTTTCATCAATTAACCAACGGAACGATACACAAACACACCCGACGTCAATCTTCTTTGGATTGTACAGCCATTTTGTTTTGTTATCAACAAAATTTATTGTGGATTGTCGAAAACTGGTTGAATGGTATAATAATGGAGAATTGGAGTGTTACCCGATGAATACACTGCTAATTTTCCATTGTCAGCAATTTCAAATTTAAATATACGCTCAAAGCAAATAAAGAAATGTAACCAAACACGATTTCTTCGAATTCGAATGTGGTACGTACAGTATACCTTGGATAAATGTACCCTAATGCTAATACCAGCAACGTCTGAATATTGACTGAAGATGAGTTGTATATTGTGTACATATAAACAAATATTGATAAAATGATCGATGACGTAATTTCGATGGGTATAAATACTGCAAGTTTTGCACTAAACGGCACAGTATTTTAGTTTAATCTGAATAGCGAAGAAGCTACGTGTAATAAACCAGTGCAGTGAAATAAAACTGAAAACCGATCAAGATCATTTCTGTAATTGACGAAGAAGCAATTAAGAAAAATCGCTCGATCGCCAATCTTTAATTCATAAGTTCGTCCATTTACGTATCCATTACATATTAAATTAATTTAAATTCTTTAATAATTTCATATGTTTATTTAGGATGAACATTACCCAAGTTTATAAAAAATAAATTATTTCATTGAAATAGGAGAAATTTTAGATTAAAAAATCAAATTTCGATGATCTACTTCAGTGTATGTGCTTCTTCCTTAAAATCATAAATCTACGGTGCGGTGCGTTCACCTTACAGATTTACTTTATGTTATGCAATACACAAACAAGAAAACTGTTGTTGTTATTAGCAATAAAGAAATATAGTAGTAATGATCTTAAATAAACTCGAAATGTCGGTTTTATAGTCAAACTAGCTGTTCATGCAGTCACTAGAGGATTAGTAAGTGGCCTACGTGGGCAGCTAATAGATTTCTTGTATCGTAAAATAATAACCAATATTTTAGCTATCTACTATAATTATGATTATTAAAGAGGAAGCAAATATTTTATTTACAGAAGAGATCTGCGTTCCAACATGGTTCCTGAACTTAATATGTCTCATTAGTTCTAGTAGCTCACACATAAAATATTCGTAATAAAAATAATAATTTAAAACACGATTAGGGCAACTCGTTTAGTCGTGGTACTGATGGGACCCGCATCCCAAAAATATACAGTTTTACGTCCTTACCTTAACCTAACAATAATTTTAAGTTTGTCAGTCTCTAGATATTTTTCGTTTGCTGCCGTGCAATTTTTTTTATATTTTTTCCGATTATTATTTGGTTGTGTTTTGTTTCCTATTTTAAAAAATATATATGTATTGTATAAAAATTGGTACGCCTACAAAGAATTTACCACTGGATGGGCAAAATTATGTTTGTTAGGTTGAGATAAAGATGGTAAAAAAACTGTATATTTTTGGATTCCGGGCGCAACAAACTTATGCGATGTTGATGAGCAAATTTTCTAAGGAAAAGTCGACCAAATTCCTATATAGCGTTATAGCATAGAGAGGTGCTCAACTAAAACCCGGTTTTCAAAAGCCTGGCAGCATCAAAAGCCTAGTTTTTCATAAAGCCTGGTTTTTGAATTGCCTGGTTTTGAAATGATTTTTTTTGAAAAGCCTGGTTTTGTACCAAAAAAAGCCGGGTTTTTCAAAAAAAAAAGTCTGTTTTTTTTATATATATTTTGTTAAATTTAATTTTTAATAACATAATATTTATAAATTTAATTTTTTAAGTAAAATATTTGGTCTTTTATGATTTTTCTCGGTTCTTTTAATTAAATTATTTTGTGGTCGTTCTGAAAAGAACGTTTAACAATTCAATTCAAAAATATAAGTTTTTAATTCAATTTATAATTATTAATGACTAGATTTCAAATAATTAAATAAATAATTCATGTACTGAGCCCAAAATTATAGGCAATATTTTTAAGATATTTTCTTTTGCTCAGAATACTCCGCTGCTCCATTATATTCATTATTTTTAAATTTCTGGAAATGGATTTCCTTTTTAATTGGAATGAAACTCCAACACGCATCTGACTTATTCAAATTTCCCATTATTAATCCCTTCCTAGTTCAGAAATTAATTGTGGTTTTCCAACCACAACTTGTAATCTGCGATGCCACCCTTACACAGAGTTTTGGGTTCGTGGTAAATTATTCGTCATATTCTCCCACACCGACCAAAAGTTTGGATGATACTGTGGTTTCGGTGCCTTTTTTGCTTTATTGGATTTGGAGAATTCTCCAAATTCTTTGGAGAAAGGTGCAGGCTCAAGGCTGTGCCGTAAAATACGGCAACGACGAAAATTTCAGTTTACAAATTCGAATGCTGAAAAGTTTAGCCTTTCTTCCGGCGGAAGAGATCCTAATATATTAAACAGATATTCGATCCTGATGCTCGAAAGAAATCTTAATGGTTCGAGAAGAACTACCTGATTGGGAATACATCCAATAAAGCAAAAACGGCACCGAAACCACAGTATCATCCAAACTTTTGGTCGGTGTGGGAGAATGTGACGAATAATTTACCGCGACCCCGAAACTCTGTGTAAGGGTGGCTTCAAAGATTACAAGTTGTGGTTGTAAGACCACATATTGGGCTAAACCAATTAATTTCTGAACTTGGAAGGGAATTAATAATGGGAAAAACAAGAATAAAACAGATGCACGCTTGAGTTTCATCCCCATTAAAGAAAAAATCTATTTCCAGAGATTTAAAAATAATGAATGTAATGGAGCAGCAGGGTATTCTGAGCAAAAGAGAATACCTTGAAAATATTGCCTATAATGTTGGGCTCAGTACATGATTTATTTATTTAATTATTTGAAATCTAGTCATTATCATTATAAATTGAATTAAAAATATATAATTTTTTTTGAATTTTGAATTGTTAAACGTTCTTTTCAGTACGACCACAAAATAATTTAATTAAAAGAACCGAGAAAAATCATAAAAAACTACATATTTTATTTAAAAAATTAAATTTGTTATTAACAAAATATAAACTTCGATGATGTCGTATCGTTTGTTATATATTTTTGTAGATTTTCATTTAATTGTTATTATTATTTCCTGGAAAGAATAGAGAATTATGAAATATACAAATGTAAGAACAGCCAATATTTCTAGATAATATTTCGTACAACGAAATTTACCACTTTATAAAGGACAATTTGTGAAACAAAAATTAGAATAGTTAAAGTTGACAAAGTGCGAACCCTGGAAACTAGTACTTAACGTAAAATATGTAAATAAAATTAAAATTATCACAAAAAAAAGACCAAACTGGCATTTATTAAGAATAAATTAAAAGATACTGAATTTAGTTTCAATGGAAGTCGCGTCCTATAATGGATAAATTTGACTCAACATATTCACTCTCTTGATCATTTGAAGCTCCGAAACTTCTCCGATTGACATAATGGTTTTGTCAATAAGCAAAATATGCGTTATTGGACAGCAACAACCTACGTGTGCTTCAGGAGACTCTATTATAACCACAAAAAGTGACCATGTTGTGAGGATTTAATGTTGGAGGTGTGATTGGTCCATATGTGCCATGTTGGAAGACTATTTTTGACTAGAATTGGATGAACTTGAAATCAGTGATATGTGGTTAAATGCCACACTGCTGTTCAAACAATTGATCTATTAAATGGGAAGTTCGGTAACCGTGTAATCTCGAGAACTGGTCCGGTCGAAAGGCCACCTCGCTCATGCGGTTTAATGCCGGGGTTACGTTAAGTTTTATGCCAACAAGCCAGCAACGTTAGGGGAGTTCAGGAATAAGATCGAACGCAAAATTGCCAACGCTCCGGCCGATATGTGTGAAAGAGTGGTGGAAAATTGCCTCCAAATGTGTTTGCGGTGGTTATATGAACGATTGATTGAATTCCATAGTAGAATGTAACATGGGTGCTGCACCTGGAATAAATTTCAGCCCAATATCTCAATTATTCTGTATTTTATTTAAATACAAATTAATATGTCCTTATTGAAAAACCTTTTACTTACATAGTATTATCTCAACTTGCGGGAGAAGTAATAACTATCTGATATTTGTTGGAAAGGGATTAAAAGGAATGGTGAAAAATTCATAAAAAGGATAACGAAACACACAGCCTGAGTATAATGTTGAACCAATTTACTTAAAGCTATATCTTATTTTTTATTATTAGTCGTAATAAAATATAGTTAGATGTAAATTCATTTATCCTCAACTTCATTTTGAGTGCAAATTTGACACAGTTAATAGTTCAAATCCGCTTGTATGATATGCGGGAGCTGCTTCTTTATTCAGAAACTCGCGTTAAAAGCATGTTTGCGGTGGTTAAATATATCGGGGGGCGAGTTTTATAAGAAAAAAGTAAGCTTAGTAACCAATGCATTAAAATGTTTGAAGGAAATACGGAGCGGAACAAAATGAGGGTGTGCTAATAGTGAGTGCTGTGATAGTGTTAATTTGGTGAAATTTATCCTCTCTATGACTTGATCAAACTTATCGCACCATCTATTTCGCCATATAGGGTGAATTTTATTATAAGTATGATTATAGGGTCAATTATGCAAGCGTTAACTTTCTTGCGACTAACCACGGGACATCCAAGAGCTTTTTCATTTAAAGCACTTTTAGATGCAACTAGTTAATAATTGTGTCATATTTTTATTTTAACGAGGCAACCTGTGCTTCTAATAAAAAACACAAATTGAAAAATGCTTTATAAGAAATTAAATTTTGTTTCCCTCGCTGTACTCGTTTATTATTAACCCAAATTTATCAAAAAAGTTTAAATAAATGGTATAAAGCAAAATTCAAAAATTATTAACAGTGTACGTAAACCGCGCATTTTTCTCATTCATCATCATCTTTCATCTCAGCTAACTTCACACCACATTTCGATATCTCACTCTAGTTCATACAGTTCGGACGCGCTCACCTGCAACAATCACATTTTTAAACAATAACAAAAATATCAAAAAAGTGTTAAATTTATTTAAAAAATTAATATTTGCACCAGAATAGTTTCATTCCAATATTAAGTAAATTATCTATTTAAAAAAAAAGTTAAAAATGCAATCACACAGTAAAAAACGAGTATGTTATTATTATGATAGTAAGTAGAGAAATTTTTTTTACTATATCGAAATAAAAAAAATTCTCGCGGAAATTACCGCTTTCTTTAGGTTGAAAAATATTTCCGCGCGAATTTTATTACACTATTATTTAAAAAGTTTATTTTTATTATGTTTTACCTCGATTACCAATATGCAATTATCATAAATTTGTCATAAATTTCATAAAATTTCCAAAAACTTCTTGGAAATACGAAATTTATAAAACAATACGATGTGTCGCTTGGCGTTCATTTCATGTATCCGTAGATATATTGTGCTCTTTCTATTGTATTATTTTGAAATATAAAGTCACGTACAAACTACGGTGACCGGGATGATAAACTAAAATCGATGTTGTGAAACAGTTTCAATAAAATTTTTAGATTTGTAAATTAAGTTTTTTTCGATATATTTTTTTGAATTTTAGGTGATATTGGAAATTATTACTATGGCCAAGGGCATCCCATGAAACCGCATCGCATACGTATGACACATAATTTACTTCTAAATTATGGTTTGTATCGTAAAATGGAAATTTATGTAAGGAAAAATAATAAATAATAATTTGGTTGTCTTATATTTAGAAATTTAACGATTTCAGCGGCCGCATAAAGCTACAGCCGATGAAATGACAAAATTTCATTCAGATGATTATATCCGATTTCTGAGATCGATTCGGCCAGATAATATGTCGGAATATAATAAGCAGATGCAACGGTGTAAGTGAAATCAAATAATTTTCAGAGCGAGATTTTTTACTATTTATCTAATTGTTTTATCTATTTTCCTTTAGTTAACGTAGGAGAAGATTGTCCAGTATTTGATGGTCTCTATGAGTTCTGTCAACTTTCGGCGGGTGGATCCGTTGCGGCGGCTGTAAAACTCAATAAACAAGCTTCAGAGATTTGTATAAATTGGGGCGGCGGCCTGCATCATGCGAAAAAATCAGAGGCGTCCGGTTTTTGTTATGTAAATGACATTGTATTAGGTATCCTGGAACTTTTAAAGTATCATCAACGTGTTCTATATATTGACATTGATGTACATCACGGAGATGGTGTGGAGGAGGCATTCTACACAACTGATCGGGTAATGACCGTAAGTTTTCATAAATACGGTGAATATTTTCCGGGCACCGGTGATTTACGGGATATTGGGGCAGGTAAAGGCAAATATTACGCCGTCAACATACCACTTCGCGATGGTATGGATGATGAATCATACGATTCCATATTCGTTCCGATAATATCCAAAGTGATGGAAACCTTCCAACCATCCGCAGTTGTTTTACAATGTGGTGCTGATTCATTAACCGGTGATCGACTAGGCTGTTTTAATTTAACGGTTAAGGGTCATGGGAAGTGCGTCGAATTCGTTAAAAAATATAATCTACCGTTCTTAATGGTGGGTGGAGGTGGTTACACCATTCGAAATGTTTCGCGATGTTGGACTTATGAAACTTCAGTAGCGTTAGGTGCTGAAATTGCAAATGAACTTCCGTACAATGATTATTTTGAATACTTTGGTCCCGATTTTAAGTTGCACATTAGCCCAAGCAACATGACAAACCAGAATACCACCGAATATTTAGAAAAAATTAAAAATCGTTTATTCGAAAATTTACGTATGTTACCACACGCGCCTGGAGTTCAAGTACAAACGATACCCGAAGACGCGGTAAACGACGAGTCGGATGAAGAGGATAAAATCGATAAAGACGAGAGATTACCTCAAAGTGATAAAGATAAAAGAATTGTTCCGGACAATGAATTCTCCGACTCAGAGGATGAAGGTGAAGGTGGTCGCCGAGATAATCGTTCGTTCAAAGGGCAACGGAAACGGCCACGATTAGATAAGAGTGAGCCAAAACCAGAGATTGATTTAAAAGATGAAAAGGAAAACAAAAGTATGTATTTACAATTTAGCTAGTTAGTTGTGTTATAAATATTTTACTAACTATTTCTAGTGGACACAACAGAAAAGGAAGAAACAAAAACGACAGATGAAGCCAAAAAAGAGACAACGTCAGTCGCTTGATAAAACTAAAGTAGATATTCGGAGGCAATTATTTATTTGTACGTTATCAAAATGTTCCTAAAATAATGGGATTTAATAATTATTGCAATTAAATTAAATTTGTTTTTTTATACAAATTTTTCTCCTTTGAAATTTTAATTTAAAAACAAACTTCCCCCGGTGGGGACACATATTTTAACGTATTTATATTTAAATAGTAAATCTAATATTATAAAATTAATTATTCCTTTCTGTTAGTTTTATTTAAATTAAAGTTTGTTTTAGTTGGTTTGTAAACATTTTAAGTTTTAAACTAAATTAAAAACTTATATATTAAACATAAAGTTAAAAATAAGTTTTTGTTTTTCATTAATAGTATCAATTAAATATAAATACATTTTTATATATTTTAAAAGTTATCGAGATAATTATATATAGTAACAAGAATGTTTTAATAATTGTAGATTTTTGTCAAATTTACGCATTGAACATAATGAAATTATTACAAATAACACAAAAATGAGTAATTTACATATTTTTTACAAAACACTACTTACCATAAAATATCTATAAAAGTTAGTTAATACACTAAAACCGATTTGAGTAAAATTGAGCATTGAAGCTTTTGAGATATGGTTTTTGTTGATTTTAGTTTTAATAACGAAAATAGTGAAAAGCATACATATTTTCTTGTAAAAATAAACTTAATTACAGTAAAAACGTTTAAAAGTAAAGTTGATTTTTATTATTTGGCTCTAAAAATTTAAATATGCAGAGTTGATTTTATCTGCTTATGGGAATGTGAAGTTGTGTGCCATCTGTGGTTCATTTTTAAATTTAATGGTTTGGTTTGGATCTAAACTATATCGAAATTATTTTCGTAAATAATTCTTTGCTTAACTTATTTAATGCGAATGGTTCTGACAACATTTAAATAAAGCACCGTTGATTCATTTGGCCCTAAAATTACACCTAAGTGTGAATATATCACAATACACCTGATCAGTTTTTTTTTATTAAACTCCGTTAAAGGAGGATAGGGTGTCTTCTAGATTGGACCTAGAATGGAACGACCATTCCTCAGTACCTGAAGTGTTTTTGCAATTTTCGGTGTAAAGTTTCAATATGCTACAGTAATACAAAATCGAGAACCTTTGAAGCAGATTCAATGTTTTTCTAGCATTAACAAACGCATGGATGAATATCTATTTCTATCTTGCCAGTTTTTGCTACAGTGCAACCAACGTATACGACCGTACCAACATCTTCGATAGTTTCTTGGTTGCTATAATATTGGATGTTATTGGTGTTTAAAAGTTCGTGTTGGATGAGGATCCAAATTAAGGTGATGTGATTTGTCCAACTTCTTTCAGATTTGGATCCAGCTTGTTTATGTACTGGTTCAGACATTTGGAGATTTTTAGGCTGGAAATTCCTTGCTGTGTTTGTTTTCTCTGTTCTTCTCGTTTTGTATCACCTCTTCCCACTTCAGTCGAATTATAACAGTGTTGCATTCTACCATTGACGTTCCGTAATAAATAATATACGATTTAACTTTAAAATAAAGTAAACCTTTTCCAACTGCTAGTCGACTATTACATCCAAATAATCATAAATAATAAAATGTCAAACATTCTTAGCAGAGCGTGGTTTCGATCCACGGTCCTCTGGGTTATGGGCCCAGCACGCTTCCACTGCGCCACTCTGCTTATGAAATTCTTCTAAAAGATATGAACAGCGCGGACCTCATTAATAAGATCATAAACAGCGATATCGGCATCTTATCAGTATTGGCATAAGTCAGCGCCGTGCCGTAACTTTTGGGAGTCCTATGCAGAAAGTTCATTTTTAAATTCCACCTCTTCAATATCGCCTTCTAAGTGTTTGGCCAGATTTGTACAACTAGCGTCGAATTCATTTGAATTCATAGTTTTTAGCTTCTTATTATCGGAAGATGATTTAAGTCGTTCTTGCAATGAATCTTCAGCAGTTAGAGTTGGATGGTTACACTCATCATCAATTACAGGAATGAGCTCACATATATCAATATCATCACAGCATTCAATTGGTTTAATTTCTTCTTCCGGGAGTTTAATTTCTTCATTTGGTATATCATCTGTACTAATGACATCTACATCGACATATTTATCATTTGCTTTATTTGTATGGTCTGTCTAATAACAATAATCAGCCAATCTTTTGAGATGTCGTACTCTCCGTTTTGGTAATGGTATATTAGGTTCTGGTGATTTATCAAGACAGTCTTTGTTTCTACTGGTAAATATTTGAGTATCACGAGAAGGCCCTTCAGTGAATTGTGCTATTGCATTTATTGCGACCGATGATTCTCGTGCATCTTTTATAATCTCTAGTCCTTTTATGTTGTAATGCAATATTAAGTGCCATATCTCTTCGCGGAAGCAATTGGCTGAAAATGTGAAGCTTTGATAACAAGTGATACCAATTTGTTTGTTCATCTAGCGCTAGACTAATTTCTTTCATCTGGTATTTCACGGCTTTTATACTTTTAAAGCGATATTCCCATCGAGTATCGCTGAGCGCCTTCAGATTACTTTTTCAATATTTTACTTAATAAATTAAAGTAGTGAAATAGTTCTGACTTTTAATAGTGTTTTTAACACTATCTCCTATCACTAAATTGATGTTGTGTCTACCACATGGCATATACCATTGGAGCAAGAGAAGAGATGTCCGCTATACTTAAACATCTTCCGAAGACCTGTACATTGCCAGGGCATGGGCTTTTAGAGTTGTACAATCTGTATCGTCTAATGACAATAAGGACTAGAGTAACTAAAGCGAACGTCATAATAGTAATACAAATCCCATTGGTGCAATCATGGGACTACCAGCTCTACGAGACCATCTCTGTCCCAATTTTCCGCCAAAATTCACAAATAAAAAGAAAGCCCACCACACAGTACATTCTTGTCGATCCGTATCGAGAGCGCTTTGCATCCATCACGGTTCAGGAACTAGCCAAGTGCAAGGAATTACCTGACGGTTTGTTGATATGTGACATAGCGACGTTGTATACTCAACAAAGCGAGCAAAATCAATGTGAGATATCCATGCTTCCTTCTGCCTTATTAATCGTATGAGCTGCTACGATCTGCTGTTGGATTGTGCGTTGTGAAGGGCCAGAGATTATCCATCCCAAGCTTGTGCTTATAGCGCTTGGTCTGTCTCTAATTATTCGTTTGCCGATGAAGTCGCTGTAAACGTCCGCCCCTAACAGTAGGCCAACTGGTGCCGGGCGATCAAAATTTGGATCCGCTAAACGTAATCTACTCCATTTATCGTCAGACCTTCTGGCGATCGGTTGTTCCGGGATATTTGTGGCGATATTTGGTAATACGTATGCTTCGACCTTCAATCTCTATGAGGAATCAAAATGAGGTTGAAGGCAAATCTGGACACTCGCATTTGCCTTATTAGTTGTATTAGCTCCAACTCCTGAGATCCTAACCGTTGTTTGCTGTATTGGCAGGTCTAGCTGTTGAACTGTTTCCTCCGTAATTAGAGAAACCTGGGATCCCTGATCTATAACGTTCGTACATTGAACGGCTTCCCGCAGATACAGTTGATTTTTACAACAGCCGTTGCTAACAGTGTTGTTTGATTGCCATCCAACGTACTGACAGATACCGTTTTTGTAGGCCTTGGCGCTGGCTCATGCAATAAGTGGTGATGTCGGTTACTGCAGCTGGTGCATCCGGGTTTCTCGCTGCATGGTATTTTTGGACTATGTGCGAGACAGTTCGTGCAAATTTCGGCACGATTCACAAAATCGATTCTTCGTTTGATGGACAGGTTTTGAAAATGGATGCACTCCTTCGTATTTCTCCGCCGATTTGCTGAGGCTCTTAGAGTTTACGAAACTTTTCCGTGTCACGCTGATCTCTGGTTTGGCCAACCGTGCGATGTTCAGTTTTTGTCCTCCGACTGCCTCCAGCGATTGGAATCTTCTCGTCAAAAATTCCAAGCAAAAGTTCAGTTTAGGGATCTCGCGTGGGCGGACCAGGCTGCTTTCATATTTCTCCAATGTATCTGTGTCTAATTTTTTCATCACGAGGTGTATGATTAGGGCTTCAAAGAGATTATCTAGCTTCAAGTTTTTAATGTTGTGCAACATCTCCACCACCGTATCGCAATGTAACCGTTGTTACATTTTATGTATTATGCAATGATAATATAGCATTGAAGTAGGATGAGGCTAACAGCCGTTCGTTGTTATATCTGGCCTGTATGATTTCCCATCCTCTCTCATAGTTCTCGCCAATGGTTGATAAGTGGCTAATTAGCTGCGCAGCTCCCTTCTGCAGATGGGATTTTAGATATGTCATCTTCAGTGTATTTGATAGTTGCTTATTTTGATGAACGAGGCTTGTAAATATATCTTCGAATGCATGCCAGTTTTCGTATTCACCGTAGAACGTTGGTATTTCCACCTTTGGTAGCTTTAATGATTGTAATGATGATTTGGTTGCTGGCTCTACCTTCTCCTGATTGGTCCGCTGCTGTAATTTTATTACTAATGCCTCTACCTCATCTGTTATGGTTCCATAGTAATCTTCTCTTATGGTTATTTTCATCCTCGACTTCCATGAAAAGGTTTTTGTATATTTGATCAACTTCTTTGATATCACAGTTGATCTGATCGATTTTTATCTTTAGATACTCTTCCGAGTATTCCTTTGACGCCAGTTTCGCCTTTATACCATTTATTTTTCGGTATAATAACCGCATGCTGATATCTTGTTGTTTGAACAGCTTTTGCGATAAATTTAGGCCAGATCCCGATGAATTAGTTTGGCGGTCCCCTGAACTTGATGTTTGTTTTGACTTGTGTGTATCGGTCCATTTTATGCTTTCGATTCTGGGAATTGAATCATTCTTCGTGAATGATGGCGTATGGGCATCACTTGAATCGAGTTCTTCTTTTTCCAGAGGCTCACCGGATCCGATGTTCAATTGATCCTCTTTTGGCTGTTCTAACCTATCTCGTTGTTCGTCGTGCTCCGATGTATTTTTCGTTGAACTGATTGATGGTGTAACTTTTGGCAGATTGACGGGTAGCTGTGTTACGCAAATTATTGATGTCCTCAATTGCTTTTTTATAGGCGCATTGCATCTCCTTCCTTTCTTCGAGATACTGTTCTGGCGGCTTGATGTTTTCATCTGCAATTAATCTTTCGTCATCTTCACAATATTTGTGGTATACAGCTATGATGTCCTTTCGACTTTGATCGTAGTAAGACCTCGTCTGAGGTCTACCGTCATCATTGCGCCTTAAGTAACGCGTCCATGATTTCACTGATGCTGCTGGTGATGGTATGATGTTTTTATTGCAACCTTATTTTAAACGCTGGTGTTACGCCGTTAATTTATTTATTTGAACTCTGTCTATGTTTTGGCCTAGACAGACGCCTTATAGATGTATTATGCCAATTCATATTCGAATGGCTCGAAGGACCATGTAAATCTGTTAGATTTGATCGTAGGTTGTAAATCCACGATCTACCTAGATTCTTTTTGGTTTTTAGTGGAAACTTAATAAACTTACGACGGGTGCTGGAATATTAAGTTTCATATGAATGAGAACGACTTTATGTTCTTATCAATTCTGATTTTATTTAAGAAAAATTTATGTTATAAAGGGTGGTTAAATTTTAAGAGCCGATGTTGATTTTGAATAAAACACAAATTATTTAGGAAATTATTGTCAATTTTTTTTATTATGATAATATGGTATGGTTCAATTATGTATGGAACAAAATATCGGCCAAATGGTCCAAATTTTCGATGACGCTTAGGCATAAATGAGGTTCTATGCCGTTAATGTGCCGAATTATCTCATCATTTAGCTCTTGAATTGTTGCTGGCTTATCGACGTACACCTTTTTTCAAATAACCCCAAAGAAAGAAGTCCAACGGTGTCAAATCACATGATCTTGGCGGCCAATTGACATCGAAAACCACGTGAGATAACACGGCCATTGAATTTGTCGCGAAAAAGAGCCATTGTTTCGTTAGCTGTGTGGCAAGTGGGACCGTCCTGTTGAAACCACATATCGTCTATATCCATATCTTCCAATTCGGGCCATAAAAAGTTCGTTATCATCTCACGATAGCGAACACCATTCCCAGTAACTGCCTGACCGGCCTCATTTTGGAAAAAATACGGCCCGATTATGCCGCCAGTCCATAAACCGCACCAAACAGTCACTCTTTGTGGGTGCATTGGTTTTTCGACAATCACTCTTGGATTATGATTCGCCCAAATGCGGCAATTCTGCTTATTGACGAATCCACTGAGGTGAAAATGTGCCTCATCACTGAAGATGAATTTCTTCGAAAATTGATCATCCACTGTTGCCATTTCTTGCCACCATTCTGACCATTGACGACGTTTGGAATGGTCAAGAGGCGTAAGTCTTTATGCATAATGTTCATCAACGACGAGCGTGAGAGATGCAATTGTTGGGCACGACGACCAGTTGAGGTGGACGGCTCTTCAGCCACACTATCGCGAACAGCAGCAATATTTTCTGCTGTACGAGCTGTACGAGCATGCACTGGTGTTTTAAAATCTCCTACAGACCCGGTTTGCTCAAATTTTTGCACGATTTTTCCGATTGTACGCACATTTGGACGATCAAAGTGACCGAAAAAATCACGAAGTGCACGATATGCATTTTGATTTGAACGCCCATTTTCATAATATGCCTGAATAACTTTAACGCGTTGCTCGATTGTGTATGCAGAAAAAAACTTGACGTTTAGGTGTGGTTCACATTCAACGTCGGCCCTTAAAATTTAACCACCCTTTACAAGAAAAAAATATATGAAAAATATGCTATATAATATTTGTACATAATCATGATGTGCGCACTTTACATTCGTCCCCACATTATGCTAATAAAGCATTTGTGCTGAGTATACATAAAATATATAAAACGAATGTAATGTGCGCACATGTTGGGGTTATCACACCCACGTGCCCTGTACTGTTGAACAACCATGCTTTGTTGTTGATTTCTTAAATTCGACTTTTTACTCCCTTATATTCCTCTTTCATATTGCTTGCGTTGTCATACGACTGACCAAGGCACTCAGAAATTTTGATTCCTAAAACTTTTAATTCCTCAATAAGGACGTTTGCTAAATTTTCTCCAGTTGAGCAGCCTACTTATATTTGCAAAACTTAAGAAACTTTCTTTAATACTTTGCTTTTAGTCCAGTATTTCGACATACCGAATAATAATGGCGAAAATCAGGTGTAGAATCTATCATTACGGATTTACTCGTAGTTGTAAGATAATTTCGATTTGAATTTTCGGGAAAAAATATGATGTAACTCTTTTTTGAGTTTCAGTTATTGATTTTAAATGCATTTTCAGTTCTGGAACAAAATAGTGAAAGCAATTCAATTATTCCCAAAAAATTACCATTATTCGGTTCAAAGAGTTTTTCGTTGCTGCCACTAAAAGCTGAATTTCGTTCACCTAAAAACAATACCACTTTTTTACAATACATTTCAAAATTATTCGCCATCTTCGTTTTTCTTCATTGAGGTGGTCTATTCCTGTTCTGCGTTTAATGCTAAATTCTAGAATTCGCCATTTATACGCTGAATCAAGATGTTCCTTCGAAAGCAGAAAATGATTCCTGTTGATTTAGGATATAAAAGCCATTTTCTTAAATCTTTTTCAAGTAAAACGGATTTAGAATTTTCATCTTTGTTTTTTCTTTCAATTCTTGGTATTTTTTTGCTGTTGAAGAAGTTTTTCTAAATATTTGGGGGCCTCAAAAATAGGAGGCCCAGTGCGATTGCACCTGTTGCACTTGCGATAGTATGGCGCTGCATTAAGTAAACCATTTAGTTCCTTGACTGTACAAACTTTGATGGGAATATATTAAAGCCGAACAAACAAAACTGACGATTTCAGAAGGCAACATCTCAATCTTCAAGACGCTTAAATATTTCTTTCTACGTCTAGCTGTAGTGCACCTGCTTCCAACAGCATCAGATTTATCGAAATTGACTTCAAACTCGGTTGATGTAAATCAAATAACATCTTTACGGTGGTCTACAATTTAACTCAAACTTCGAGTTAACTCGAAGACTGTGGAGGTGTACGTTGATATCCAATTTCTACCTCCCTAGCTTTCACATCCCACGAATCAATTTTTGTGAATCAACCTTCATTCATGTCGATGCTAAACTACAATTATTGATGTTTAATAATAGCTTTATAAAGTGCGAGTTTACGCGGCTGCTGATGGCAATAACTTTAATTGCAAGTAGAGACTCGATAGCGTAGATATCATTTGTAGATAAGGACAAGGTCATCTCGATATAACTTAAATTATTAAAAATATGTAATGCGAGGTTTCAGTGCGCCCATAACATGTTCCCAACTGTTTGGTGCCCTGAAAGTGCCCAATGATCAGTTGTTCGGCTATGGCGTAGTCACCTTGGAGTCATTACTTCGGGGAAGGAATTTTACAAGCAAGTATGTTGCATATAGATGTGATCGTTCTCCAGCAAAGGACGTGTCTATTGTAGTGTACGGTATGGGTAAGAGCGAAGAGTTGTAGCTCTCTAGTCGTCATCTTGAATAAGTTTGCGTTAAACATAGGAGAAACAATAAATCAATTTATGTGTGCTATCTGTATAGCACCCAATTCTTCTTTCGAAATATACTCAAATTGCGTTACAGCATTAAAATAAATCTATAATACATCCAGCCCAGATGATTCTGATGTGAGTGTTCTTACGACAATGATCTTCAGGTACTCTATCCGATATCGAATACTACCAAATGACAACATATATCAAATGATATTAATCATAGAACTATGGAAATCAGCTTCAATATCTCTGAGACCAATGTTTCATGCGGTCGTCACTTGACATCCAGAAAAAGATACAACTTCAATAAAGCCGACATCGGGAAACTAAGCAATTTCATAATGATGGATGTATGGGGCAAGTCGGACAATATCAATTCGAATTTGAATATTTTTTACGATAAAGGACGAATCACTCACCAGGCTTGGTATAATGACATCCTAATTAATCTGAAAAATCGTAAGCCAGGGCTATAAACGTATGAGATGTAATTCAATCTAAAAACTTTCTGCGATACTTTTATTTATTTTATTTTCGTGTAAACTAAACAAATAATTAAATTAAACGTTGCCTGTTGCAGTGTATGTTTTAATAATCCGTCAAAACGCATTTTGAAATTGAGAGGTGATTCCAAAAAATTTCATTCATTTGTAATGAATCCGAAAACAACGGCGTGGTCACATAACTCTTGAAATGCAATGAATATGTGGAAGGATCCTTACGGGACTTCAATGAAATGTACAACACAATTTAGTTCAACCAATTTCAGCATCGAGAAATACTTTCCTAAAACCATTAAAACTATGGATAGCTTCGAATTAAATTTCAACGAAATATTTGACAACAAGTTGAACAAATTAGACGAATTTCGTGAGTCGATCTTGAAATTGGATATGCTTTCCGAACCGATATCAAATCTAATAGTGGAATTTGGCACGCCTCATTCCACCTGTGACAGTAAGTTAAACGATATTAAATCGGATTCTACAGAATAGAAAATATCGAACATATTTAATCGCCATGCGATCACATCGAACCTCCTCGTTCATCTTCTACATCATCACTACAAAGAAGTAGCACAATGTCACCATCATTGCATGCTGATTCTATAACTACTCGATGGCCTACAAGTAGGAGATCTCATCGTGATCTCAAAACGCTTTTGGTAATTGGATAATCTAAAGAAGACATCCGATGGGTACCAGTCACCTTTAAAGTTTGAGGATTGTCATTCTAACGACCCAAAAATTAGCACGAGAAGCGGCTCAATCGCTTACTTTTCAAAAATTATTCTCTTTTGAAATGTTCCTTGTTTTGTGGAAAGATTCATTCATAATCTCCATTCATATAAGAATAAAGTCTGATATTACTAACTATAGATCGATTGTGAAGTTGTACTGCATTTCCAAGCTGTTTGAGAGTGTCGTTGAAAACCTAGTTGAATTCACATCATTTGCTCTTAACCCCCCATGTAGGCGAGAAAGGAGATCGACGTTTTCACAACAGATTTCAGTAAACCCGTCGATAGTTTCCAGTGCAGTCATTTTTTTTATCGAGCCCTCCAGCGTACCCCAGATTATTCCATTTATAAGGATGCTGCTGCAAGAGCATATCGTCTATTCGGGACCTCGGTGTTATCTGTGATTGCGAATTAAACTTTACGGAGCATATTGGTAATATGATTAACAGAGCAAACTTCGCGCTTTGCTTCATTAAGCGCTCTGGTCTAAGGAGTTTCTTAATCCATTTGATTCGTTGGCGCTCTACATTATCTTAGTTGAGATCTCTGCTCGAGTGTGCCAGTCAGGTATGGTATATGTAAAACAATATCCACATAAATCAAATTGAGAGCAATGCAACGTAGATTCATTCGATTTGCTCTCCGTATGGACTGCCCTTGGTAGACAATTTTAGGTTGCCTCCCTATCTCGAAAGTTTGATGCTTATAAATATTCATGCTCTCAGTAAGCGTCGCATTATTGCAGATATAATGTTTGCCCATGAATTGGTGTCGGGCAACATCGAGTTCCGAGCCTTACTTGAACGTATACATTTCAATTTAAACCCTCGCGCGTTAAGAAGAGTTCCTACACTACCAATTTTACGATCATAACATTGGCAAGTTTCTATTTAAATTCTATTTCTGTCAAATCAATTAGGCCACCCAAACGACTAGTAATTGTTCGGTATACCTCGCAAGCATGAAAGAAAAGGATATAACTTCAGAAACAGACAAGCAACGGGAAGAATGACTGGAATTCGTCCCAATACAAATTACTCGATCCAGACGAAATTTGCATGCTAATTTAAACCTTGTTCCATTACGAATCTATTAGGATTACGTCCATCTAAGTGTGGTTCTATTAGAAAAAGTTATAAATTATGCGTATATTGCAGGGCGCTTCAAATTTAAGAATGAAACCCAGGAATGTATGCTGCGTCGGTGGAAAAGTGAAATTACCAAAATTACATTCACACCCGAACCTTTATCAATGTTGATATCAGATACACGCCACTCGAAATCGAGTGCGAGAATTACTTGCCAAGCTTAAAAGTGCAAAGACAAATTTATCATAATTTTCCTATGGTTTTTGTATAATTTTGCATTTCCGATTTTTAGAGGTATAATCCCTTTATTATCCTTTAGCGATGTTAGCTTAATTTCCTGTGTGATCATCATGGGGAACCTGGAAAAGTTATTTAATTTTTGATTTATGAACTCTTCCTTCATTCGTATCTACGGTTATTCCATATAATTTGCTCTTAATTTAACACGTTTCTTCTTTTTCGCGTAGATAAAAAGCTTGAGTACTATTGGTACGGATGGTTTTAACTTTTTATTCCGATTTTGTATTACATTTTACTTTGTTCTTAATGATTTTTCAGATACATATGTCGTTACATGAATGCTCGAATAATTGCCCCTTTAAGGGATTAAATGGAGTCATTTGTGTTGTAGAATGAATGGTGTTATTATATGCAAGTATTGCCGACATCATGATTTTATCTAGAGACTCATCCGGTCGTTGTAATTTTATAATGCTACATATTTGTTTGAGTGTAGAGTGAAGTCTCTCTACTGGCGAATCTCCCGTTGACTTGTATGACATTGTGACGTGTAATTCAACGTTGTGTTTTCTGATAACTTTTTGATTTCGTTTTCGGTGCCTATTTCTGAATCGACTACTAATTTTTCCGGTAATCCATGCTAACTGTAAAAATGTGTAAGGTGTTCTGAAATTTCTTTATCGGTTTTTCCTATTGATGGATAGGCTGCTGAAAATTTGCTAAATTTATCGATTATGGTTAGAAACACCTTTCCATCCACTAATAATAAATCTGTGTGGATAATTTGCATTGGCTTTATTGGGGTCTCGCTTAAAGTTAATTGTGTGGTGGTTGTCTATCATATTTCGTGCGTTGACAGATATCGCATTGATTTATGAACTCTCTGATCATTTCTTTAGAGTGTGGAAAATAATATTTTTATTTTATCCTTTCATAATTTTCAATTATTCCCCTGTGTTCATTTTCTAAGTGTGTATCTTGTGTCAACTTCATCTGTTCCTCCTTTTGTTCTACATCAATTAAAAATGTTTTCGATCGTACTATGCTTACCTTTGGAATTGTGCTTCGTGGCTTAGTAGAGATCATGGTTTTATATGCCTCCATTACATATTGAAAACATTCTTCTGTTGTGTAAACACAAGCAAGGTTTCGGGTTCTACCAAACATTTTTCTTAATTCCTCGCTTATGGCCGTTTTAATCCCACGCTTTCTGGGCAAGGTTAGCGTTACACGTTTTCGTCTTCCAAAATAGGTTTCGTATTTAATTAAGGGATTTTTTAACGTGTCTGAGAGGTAACTTACGAGTTGTTTGTCAAAGGTGTTAATTGAATTTTTTGTAGTTGGTATTAGGTCGTCTAGTGTAGAGAGCATGCTAGTAGTATCCTCTATCGACGAAGAATCTTCTGAGTTAAAGATTTCGATGTTTTTAATTTGAACTCTAGAGAGTGCATCGGCGTTTGAGTTTTGAACTCCTTTTTTATAGAATATCTTATAGTCAAACTCTTCTAGCCTTAACGTTACTTAAATGTTAATGTTTCTAAGGTTTATATAGATAAGAAAAACGTAGTGCCATAGGAAAGATGGTATCATGTTGCGTCTGTTGCTTGTGTGGAAAATTCTACGTATTTAGGTAAACGATCTTGTTGTTCTGTGGAATTATCTATTTGTTGTGCCAGCTAAATACCGATGTGGTCGATGTTACCACTGTTGCTTTGGTGTCGACTGGAAAATTGGAAAATTTACCTCTTCCCTCCCCCCGCCCAAAAAAAAATAAAATGAGCAAAATATAAAAATTTATTTTCCACTGTTTATGTATTTCTATTTATTTTTTACAATTTATAATTATTACTAGTTACGTTATTTTATTATATTATGTAATGGTAAATTTAGATTTACTAATTTTTTGTTTTACTCGTTTGTCTAATCTGCTTAATTATAATTACGTTGACTTTTAAAAATTACATTTGCAATTGATTTATAAAAATTATAATTATAATTCTGTTCGATGTTACATAAAATTATAAATTTTTTGTAATGTTGAACAGTTGAGTAAATTAATTAATAAACATAATCTATTTTAAGTAAAATTAAAATTACGTAGCGTATGAAAAATATATAATCTAAAATAGTTTATTGTTATCATATTGTAAATAAATTGTTACATAGAATAGTTTATGTAGCAAAAAGTAATTAGTGTATATGTGTACTGTACAATCAAAAATTATCAGTCTATCGATAATACAGATTCGATACTTTCATGTTTGGCGGAAACTGCGGCTCCGCCAACGTAACTAAGAGGATTTAAAAATTTCCTCAGGAATACCGACGTGTCTGTTAAATATTTGCAATTACAATTAATTTTCTCTATATAAATATCAATAAGTTTAAATTTTTCTTGGTCCTAAAATTAAAAACAAATTAATAATAATCATAATCATAATCATAATTAATTATTAATCATTTAAATGTTTAATCACAAAAATAGTTTTTCCTTCCCAAACTACCACATATATAAAGCAACACGTATACGCTTACATGATATGATTGCATGAAGATGAAAAATGTTTCTATTTAAAATTTTTGAAATTATCACGTCACTTTTGAAAATGTTATGCCAAATTAAGCACAAAATTATTTTCGTATTCGTTTTTTGATTCGTTGCTATAAATTGTGTGATGTGGGATTATCGGTTGGGCTCTCCTCAATTTTAAATGGTAGTTGTGTGGAATTTAATGGTGCAATTGGTGGCGGTCCCCATGATACCTGGCGTTGTCTTGGACGTATAATGTGTGGTGAATTTAAATGATTTATTGTTTTATTTTCTACCTTTAATTGTTCCTGTATTAAAAAAGTATATTTAATTATTTCGCTGTGGAAATAATTAAGTTTGGTTTGATTTTAAATCAAATAATTTTTAATTTTTTTTTTTGTTAAGTGTAATAAAATAAATAATTGATATTGCATGCAATCTGTAACTCAGGAGAATTTTAATTGTATTTAATTAATTTAGAACATGCATCATAATTACGTTGGCATTTAACTTACATTTTATTACGTTTACAAATCACAATGCTTTCTGAATAATTTTGATTTATAACATGATGCACAAACTAGTAAATTTGTTGTGTGTTTTCGGTTTGGATATTTATGTAATGTTGAATTGACATTTCAAAAACTTGATGGACTACTCTAGAAAATTAAAGTTTTTATGTTAAACAATTATTGATAAATTTTGGTTTTACTCATTTCTTCTGTGTGGTTAGAGATTGAAATTTCATTTGATTAAGCGTTAATTGTTCTGCGAACTGATAGTGTTATGTTTTAAAACTGTTTGTAAACTATACAATAGATCAGTGTTGTGCGACTATGCGTATTTTCGAATTGTCTACATGTTGGTGTCAAAAATAGCATAGACATTTGGTTTTTAAGTAAATAATGTCGATAATTGGTAGAGTATGTAGACAATTCGTAGACAATGTATATTATTGCTTTTTGTCGTCATTTTACAGTTTTCTCTTTAAGTGGGGTTTAAATTGTGGATACCTATATTTTGGAAATTAAAATTCAATTGTTATAATAAAATTGGTCCGATTGAAATATCTTGGTTAATCGATGTCTTCGATATTGGTACAACCATATGAGCCAATTCAGTTTCGTTCGTGGAATAAATTTTATAAATCTTGGTTTAACAAACCAAATTTTATTACTACCTAAAAGTTGGCATTTGTTTAGTGTAAAGTCGTAGGTTCTGTAACTTTCATACCAACAATTTACACGATCCTTGTTATTGATTATTGGCGTCGTTGTAATCCTTCGTAAAGTAAGCCGGAAAATGAAAGAATATTTAAGATTTTTTACGTAGGGAGCGTTCTTACAAATCCTTCAAGAGATCTGGTTTACAGAATGACCTTGTTTCATTCAAATATTTTAGAAATAAAACAAACAATGCTATTAGGAAGGCTAAACAATTATTTTATTTTGGTAATGTTAATAATTCTAAAGTATTATGGAATAAATTAAAATCACTGAGGGTTTCATGTAAATCGAGAGAAACACCTATTGAGTTTTCTGCTGAAGAAATTTTGATTGGGATCCGTAAATTAACTGACTGTAAGGGTATTCTGCCTTTACCTCATTCTGAATTTGGTGGTACTGGTAATGCCAATGGTGCTGAATGCGGTTCAAACTGTCAAATCGGATCTGATAGCGTTTGATAAGATAAATTTCAAATTATCCAAATTATTTATTGATTTAGATATCTCGACATATAAAAATCCTATAGATCACATTGTGAATTAGGAAAACAATTTTTGATAACATTGTATACAAATTACGGAAAGACTACTTTAACATTCGAATTGAAAAAGGTGGGATTATACATGATGTCAGTCCTAGTAGGTATGTATAGCATAATTTTTTTTTTTTTTTTATTTATTTGGCACTAGCTCCAAAAATTTGGTGCCATATGGCCCGTTTCAAAATTTACAATTTTTAATTTTTAACATTTTTTACCATAATAATAATAATTTAATTTTAATTTCTTTTCATTCACCTAGCCTCCACACATCGATCCCCTTTCACACTTCTATCTGATTTGTTCTAATAAATTCATACATATTCTTATATACGTTCATTCCCATTCGTAATAATTCAGTTAAACTACTTGCACTCAATAGAACATCGAACATTTGTCTGCTCTGGTTAAATGCAGAACATTTCAGAATCAAATGTTCGATGTCCTCCACAACCAAACAGCTTTCACATAATTCACACACAACCAAATTGCGTTTCTTCAAACATTCTTTCCAATTTCCATGATTCAATCTCACTCGTTCTATAGTTCGTAACATTCTAGTATCTCCTTTGAGCACCTTAAAGAACGGTTGCCTCAAAGGAGACCTAACCAACTCAAAGTACTTCTTACCTTTCACCTGACATTTTTCAACAAACTCTCTCTCCCATTTTCTCCACAGATTCATCTGAAACATGCGAAGTACGTCTCTGGCATCCATGAATTCATATTCATTTACATCCTCAATCAAAAAACACCGTTTCGCAAGCATATCGGCTCTTTCATTACCTTCAATCTGTAGGTGTGAAGGTATCCATTGAAGGATGACCTCCCTCCCATAAGATTGAAGATACTTATATAGCATTTCCACATACACATTGCCATGAGTTCCCCCACCCTTACTAATTAATTCCAACCCACTCCGGGAGTCAGAGAATAACACTATTCTCCTTCTCCCTTGTGTCATTGCCAACTTGATCCCTTCCATAATCGCTATCAATTCTGCATTCATTATACAGATACTGTCATGCACTTTTACCATTTTCTCTTTCCTCATTGAAGGAATATAAATTCCCACACCTACGCGATCATCATTTACACTTCCACATGTGCAACATAATTCATTCGCATTTTGCAAAATTCGCTCTTAACCGATAACTCATTCATCATTGCTTTTGTTGTGTCACCAAACTTCAACCGCACTATTAGATTGCTCGGAGGGACTTTCGGATTTGCCGGACGAATCTTGGAGAATATGTTAAAATTTTCCAAGATTACCAGTGATCTTGTTGTCTTTTTGTAAACCGTCCCTCTTTGCAATCTCTCTTTCATTTCATTCACTAATTTATTGTCCTTAGTTAACATTCGCACAGTCTCTCGCACGGTGATCCATTCCCTCTTAAAATTAAGAGGCGAATCACCCAATTCAGACCACAGAGTATGTATTGGTGTCGAATTGATCGCTCCCAATACCACTCTAGCACACGCATTCTCCACAAGCAGCAACTTTTTAAACCCAACCTTGGACCCATCACCATATATACTCATTCCATACGCAATTTTAGTTGACACTAGCGCCTTTCGTAACATATCAGTCACACCCGGATGAGCTCCCCATTTTGGTTTGCTCACCCTTTTAATCACGTTCAATCTACTCTTACAATTATCGGCCAATTTTTCCATATGCACTTTGAAACTTATTCTTCTGTCAATCCAGATTCCCAAATACCTAGTCAATTTCACACACTCAATTCTCTCATTATATATTCGCACATCAACCATCCGATTCGTTCTAAAAGCCATACTACAACATTTACTCGAATTTACTCTCAAATTCAGTTCACTCAAACATTCGGTTACCTGATTCACACATTCTTGAGCCCGACTCAAGGCCTCCTCGATGGTACTCTCCTGGCCCATCAGGACAAAGTCATCTGCAAATTGCAAAATGACTTTGCCCGAGGAGTTACACCTATGTATCGAGCTCGTATACAGGTTGAAGAGAGTCGGTGAGATTTTACTGCCTTGGGGGAGGCCGATAGTCACCGCTCCTTCCAACCTATACCCTCTACCACATAAAACTAGCTTTCTCTCATTCATGAACTCATACACCCATTTGCAAATTTTCCAAGGAAACCCCAAGTCCATAAGGATCTGATAAAGTTTCCCTGGGACCACGTAATCATATGCCCTTTCTATATCCAAAAAAACCGCCACAACATACTTATTTTCCTTTTGTACTTCCCACACAAACTTTTCTACACACTCATTAGCAGAGTGGTTGTGACGAAACCCGAAGGTGGTTTCCGGCAACAAATTTCCCTCATTCACAAATTTATCTATACGACCTTTCATCATACCATTCACAATTTTAACAAATACATTCAACATACATATTCCCCTGTAATTTGTTGCCAGATTCCTATCCCGATCCCTTTTAGGAATAGGTACCACTCTGCTTTCCTTCCATTTTTCAATGTATCTCAATACTCATCCATACTTGATTGAGAATTCGAAGCAAGGCCGCCTTGGCTTCGAATTCTAATCTACTAATCATTTTATAACTCACTCTGTTGGTTCCGGGGGTAGTAGATTTGGATGTTTCTAAAACCCCTCGGAACTCTTCCCATTCAAACTCCTTACACATATCGTTCATAAATTCATTTTCATTATCAGGAAGCAAAACTTCATACCTATCACTCAAATTGTTACGTACGTCCGTAATCATTTGTAAAAAGACACCTCAATTCTCTCTGTCATCTAACACTGCATTTCTGCCTTGCGCTCTATATCCTCTCACTCTATTAAATTTATCCCATACATCCTTAGTTGTGGTTCTATGTGTCATTTTTGATACATATTCCCGCCAACTTTTCCTTTTCGCTCTACGGATAGCCTTTTTCAATTTTGCATTCATTCTTCCATAATTTATTCTGCATTCATGACATATACACCTACTGAACTCTCTCAATGCTATCCGTTTCCTTTCATACCAATACTGGATTTCATTGTTCCACCAACCATTCACCTTGTATTCATTCCCTCTGATATTTATAGTGCACATTTCATTCACTCTCTCTATTTCATCCTCAAGTTGGTTAACCTCATTTACTTCTTTCATTATGAGAGTCTCATTCATACGTTCAACCCATTTCTTACCATTCATAATGACCTTACGGTCTATGTCAACATTTATACCACCTAAGCATGCCCTGATCAAATAATGATCACTACCCAAATTCTCATCTGTGACATTCCAAGTGACTTGGCCCGCCAGCCCGCTAGATATTAAAGTTAAATCTATCGCGCTGGCTGTCGACCCCACTCTCGGCATTCTAGTCGACCCACCATCATTCAGGACTACGAGGTCGGAATCCAGAATGAGGCGGGTCAACCAGTTACCTCTAGCATCAGTTCTTTCACTCCTCCATATTCTCGAATGCGCATTCATATCACACGCTAGAATCACGTCACTTTTGCCTTCCATCCATTCAAACAAAATTTGAAAATCTCGTTGGCTTCTCTCTCTGCCAGACGTAGACAACACTGGAGTTGCATAGATACTAACAAATAACAAGATTCTGTCCAGATTCCGAGTTTTGGCCGCGATGACTTCAATGTGCTCGAAGCGCGGTATGTCACAAAGGACCAGGCTGATATTGGCACGTGCCAATATCGCCACCCCGCCGAAGCCATCAGCCCTCGGTCTGGACAGATAATTGTATCCTTTCACCCGAAACGTCTTATCCTCACGCTCCCAAGTTTCACACAAAATCATCACATTCACATCATTATTGGTCAGATAATTCCGCAACATATCGCCATTGGCATATATACTGCGAATATTTATCTGACCAATTTTCATGCATTCATTGGATCTCAGCATTCGCTCTACCATTCAAAGAAATGAAGAAAGGATAGGGCATTTATAAATGCAAATGCGTTCTCTCTCCTCCTTCCCTCATTCATCATCAATTATACTTACATGGTTATTTCCAAATAGTGTTAATTCATTTGGAGTTAAATTAGAATGTCTCATTGCTAGCCATGCTTCATTTTTTTTTATTGTCTCCATGTCCATTGCTGTATTACAAGTTGTTTGTTGATTTGATTGCGGTTGTTGTTGTAATCTTTCTTGTTGTCGTTGTACTTGCTGTATTTGTTGTTGTAGTTTGTTCGTTTCTAGTAGTTGTTTTAGTTGTTGCGGCTGTTGTTGGTTTTGTTGTTGTTGTACTTGATCTTTTTGTTGCTGTTGTTGTTGTGGTTGGTTTAATTGTGTCTGTTGTTGCCTTGAAGTTGAAATAGTTTTTGGATGTGATTGTGGTTTTGTTTGTTCTAGTTGGTTTTCTTTGTTTTGCGGCTTTTGTGGTGTGTTTGGTGGGTTAAAGGAGGTTTTTAGTGTATCTGCATATGTTGTCTGGTTAGCTGGTGTGGTGTTTGCTTATAATCGAAAATATTTGGCTTTCGCCTCGGGAAATGTTAATCTATCTACATTTTTAATTTTCACTATTTCTACTTCTCGTTTATATACTCGACATTCCTTACTGTTGCTGGTGTGTGCCTCTCCACAATTTATGCATTTTAGTGTAGTGCACGGCTGGTTGTGTGGTGTTACTTCACTACATTTGTAGCACTTAGGATCACTTGTGCATCTCTTTTTGGTGTGACCAAATTTGTGGCATTCGGTGCACTTCAACGGATTTGGAATGTACAATCGAATGCTTAGTTGTATAAAGCCTGCCCTCACATATTCCGGTAATATTGGTGAATTAAAAGTCAGGATAATTGTTGCTGTGTCCGTTAATTTATTTTCCACCCATTTCTTTATTTTGTATACCTCTATGACGCCTTGGTCCTTAAGCCCTTCTTTGATTTCCTCCTCAGTTAAACTTTTTAGGTCGTGGCAGAAAATGATACCTTTGGAACTGTTTAATATGGGGTGTTCCGTCACTTTTATTTTGGCCAATTGTCCCAGAGATGTTGCCTTCAGTAATGCATCCGTCGCTGCCTGATTTTTTGTCAGAACCAAGAGTTCTCCAGCTCTCAAACGTTGCGTTTTAATGATACCTTTGGTTATCATATCCAGCGCTTTTTGTATTCCAAAAGGTGAAAAATTTGACAGGTTTTGTCTCTCCTGCTCGTGCTTGATTATTAAATATTTTTCATTTACTCCATTGCAATCCATTATATCTGCACCGCCACCGAATCCTAATCTCTTTGTTCGCATTTCTTCGATCTTTTTCCTTTTGGAGGGTTGGGTATTATTTCCCAACATCCTCAACGGTGCGAATCTATTTGGGCTTTCAAACATCGCCCCTTTTAAGGGCCGAAGCCCTCCTTTTGCCCACACCTGACTTTACTTACTGTCTAAAAACACGCCGCTTAAATATAAACAAACACTTGTTGTTGTTGCCACCAAACAATAATCCACTTAAACACTATATATTTACGTCCACCACCTTTTTAATATTATAAAATTGTTCGTACACCACTATAAAACTATTTTAACTTAATAAAAACCCAAAACCACTTTAATTAACTATTTATTAAATGAAAACTAAATTTTACACCGAGCTGTCAATTTTTATATGTACGCTTGATGTCGATTCACAAGGTACTATGAGTATATAGTATAGCATAATCCTAAAGTAAATATAGTTCAATCAAAGAAAATATACGACATGAAAGTTATTTTGATCAACAGAAATATACAAACAAAAAATCGTTTCTGATTTTTTGAGTTTTTGGTTGTAATTTTCGAAGAAGAGAATGGTGATATAATTCTCTATTTCTCTTTCAAACGTTCACTTTACCTTCGACGGCTTAGAAGTCAAACGATTGATATTCGCAAGTAAACCAATTGAAAAAATCATTTCCTTCCTATCATGCGCTTCTTTTATTCTAAAAGTTCTAAACATTAGCAAACTAAACATTAATGATACTATCGTCTAAATAGGTAATTTAACTAAAATTAGTTTAAGTTAATAATAATGTTTGACATATACAAGAATTCCGACATTTTATTGATTTTAAACGGCGTTTGCAACAAATTAACCGTACTAGCTTATACAATTAGAATACAATGCTGTCATATAGACGTACAGTTTATCCATGATGGAGGTCTTGGTAGTTATGTAAGGCACATTTGGAGTAAGTGTAATCCTGCATCAAAAGAATATTTAATGATTATGCGAGCTCAGGTTCTGCTTTTGCGCTCACACCAACAGTAGTAATCAAAGTAATAAATGGAAAGGATTAGTTAATAACAGGAGCGACTAGAACCCTACACAACTACCTAAATAGTTACCTTACGCATTTCTAATCAATAAAAACACTCGGATAATTATAATACATGCTGCATGCCTCGCCTCTTAAATAACAGAACTAAACACATTTGAATCCAATAAGAAAGAACATAGGAAAAATTATCTTCCGCCAAAGGCATTGAGAATGAATTCTATTTAATTGATAAAATTGCAAATCGAGACCTGTTCAGAAATGTTGTATTACTTTTAATGTGGTTCTAGGGCTTGACCCCCTTATATTTGTATATATAAGGGGGTATATAATTTAATAAATAAAATAAAATACAATGATTTTTGTAAACTTCATGTGACTATGGCGGTTGAGCTTTAATATTAGGAACTCCGTTTTTTTACTTTCGAGTTATCTAACGCTACTGTCAGTTTGGATATCTTGTGTTGGAGTTTATTCTCCTCTCCACCGCATAAAGCAAGTGATCCTGATGGGGTTTTCATAATTTTATTATTCCGATTATGACCAATTGCTAGAGAACTAATTAATTTCTAAGTGACCATCATATTCATTAAATCGGTGAAAATATGAGTATAAACTACGGCATTTTAACCAATTCTGAAATTAAATTTGGAGGGGAAAGTGGCCGAAAAGTATTGGCCGGTGGTCTAATGGCGCATGAGTATGATATAAGATAGTCGCCCGGGGATAATTGTCTGGCAGAAATCGAGCAATGAAGAGGGCACTGACCAGCGGTGAAAATCCTAGACAAGTTTAATTGTTGAATGATTTCTGAAAAAAACTGGAACATACTCGTAAATAGACTTTCCATATTTGAATAAAAGTTTTAAATATTCTTCAATTCTTATTAGATCAACACTTTATAGTTTAATCAAAGTGAAAAATATTCCATAAAACACGTCAAAAATAACATTTCCGGTTTCCGTTTCATTCAACATACCAAATAATGTCATAATCGATTTAAAACCAGCCCTCATAATCATGGACGTTTAAGAAAGTTTCCCATATTCTTCTCAATGTAATAATACCGGTGTAAAGTACTTAACGTTAATGAAAAGTGTAGCTACACATTTTAACGAAAAGTGTAGATACGATAGATATGGCGCTACCCGAGGAAGTACCTTTGAGGCCAAATTCGCTTAATTCTTTAATAATTCAAAAAATCATCGGAACAACTTTTTTCTTTTGCTGCAACACTTTTTGCTAATTTGTGTATCAACACTTTTTAAGTCTACAATTTTCGTTAAAATGTGTAGTTACACTTTTCATTAACGTTAAGTACTTCACACCGGTACATATTGAACTTAAAAATTTGATTTGTGGCAGGTTTGACTTTACCGAGAATGTGTTTCATCGTGTTATTGGTAAATTAACAATTTCAGTTTTACAACTTATTAGATTTGATACCACGACTCATAGGTTTTGAGTTAGAAAGTAAGGTTAGATTTTTTAATGAAGCTAGTGACAATTTTTTTATTAAGCTTATGGGCTTGGCGTTGAAGGACTTCTAGTCCTAACTCAAAACGAGGTCCTCTATCTCTTTCCTGTGGAACAGCTGGGTACCAGAGCAAAATTTAGATACCAATTGAACTTATGGAGGCAAGACGTAACATATAATTTTATTGTTTTGTAATATAATAATGTAATATAATAATGTTTCAGTTACCGACTGTAGAGCCTGGATTGAGCAAAATTGTTATATAGATTTAAAAAACATTAACAAGCGAACGCCATCAGGTAACAGTTCAGTTACTAGTTCAGTTACCAGTTCACTCCTTTTCCAATATTTTTTATTTTTTTATTGATTCGTTTGATTTTGAAATCGCCGAAGTTGTATTTATAAAATTAATGTTAGAGCGAGAAAGGTATGATTATAAGACCATCTTGTTCTTTGAAAGTTACAAACAAAAATTCAGAAAATTAGAAACGATTTTTTTGTTGGTATATTTCTGTCGAACAAAATCACTTTCTAGTTATATATATACTTTGGCTATAGCTTAAAAGAAATTCTCTGTTCCAATAAAATTCTATGTATATCATGAACTTTTTCGAAACGAATACTTCATTTCTGATTTTAACGTCCGTTTCTTGAAAAACTTAATCGGGGTTACTACTTTGATCGATGTGTTTTTGGTTTTGCATTGACCCAAAGTAAAAAAAAAAAATGTGCGTACAGCTATGGCGGACAAACGACGAGTTTCTTCACAACCAATAAGGGTTTTCCAGACTTAAATTGTCTGACAACTGTGGTTAATCGTTTCTTGAACAAGAATGTGGATGGGAACTTTGTAGTGTAAGCGATATCCATTTTGTTTAGGTTAGCTGAGAAATATATTTGTTCGAGAGATTCTATTTTGTCCGGAGTTATATTGCTTGAAACGGGGCATACGTGGCACAGATAGGTAAGGCAACAACATTTTGCCATCGTAAACGGGAATTGAAACATCAGAACTGTAAGCGAAGCATTAAGTCTAGCACAATTAGAGAAAGAAATTTAGCATTGCAAAGCGTTTATATATTAACAACAGCTAAAGCAAAAAGGCACCAATGGAATGGAACCAGTGTCCATTAAAAAATACGAAATACAATACATAATTTAGTGCTATCCCCCAACATGTCTCACGTGTCAGCGACAACCAACTGATAATATCACAATTCAAAATTAATCCTGCAAAATGTATCAATTAAATTCGAAAGAAATTTAACACCGATAAATTAACCGATGTCGACACAAGAAATACAATCTGTGAAGTGTTCAAACTCAGCTACCAAACTATTGAAGAAGCAGCTACCAACACACTCGGGTACCAAAAATACAGACGCAAACTTTGGATCAGTGATAACATTTAGAACAAAATTGAAGAACGCCTGCATATCAAGTTGCAAATATGTCAAGAAAATAAGTCGGAGCTGAAACGTCAATACGAAGATTATTGCACGATAAGTAAACAAAATGGCAAGGAGTGACCTTAGGAAATTCACTGAAACCATTCTCAAGGTAGCAGGCCCGAAACATAGCAAGTGGAGGATTTACCAATATCCTACCAATAAGGGATGTATCTGGTAAAATCTAAAGAACAGATGAAGCACAATATTCAAAGAAGACATAACGACAACTGCAACAAATCTATAACATCATCAATAACAGAAGTATGGGCTTCCGGTAGAATACGGCGGAAATGGAAGGTAGACTTGACTATACTGGTTATAAAAAGGTGACCTGACCAAAATTGCGGGGTATATCCCTCCTCAACACAACCATAAAGATATTAACAATTTTCATCCTAGACAGAACTTCACAGGCAATCAACTCGAAAATAAAAAAGAGACAAGCTGGCTCCAGACTAAATTAACAATTTCAGTTTTACAACTTATTAGATTTGATACAACGACTCATAGGTTTTATTTATTTATTTATTTATTTAAAGAAATCTATTCTGTGATTTACATGTATGATTTCAGAATTTAACTTAAAACAAAAATATTAAAAAAAATAAAATAAAGAAAATTAAAACACAGAAATATATAAATCAAATCTTGATTTAACATTTAAAAATTTAAAATAAATTCTTAAGTATATTATTGAACTTGTTCTTTGATAAATTAAAGTCAAATAGGTCGTCGACGATGTTGAACAATTTAGACGACCTATTAATGGGGTTATTTTCTCCATAGTTTGTGGAATGGTGTTCAAGTGCTAAAAATTCATGGTTTCGAAATGTTCTGCAAGGCACATGAATTGATATGTTTTCCAAAATGTATGCTGAATCAATGTGACCAAGCGAAACGTTACCAATGAAAGCCGCACCTAAGAGAAGTCGTCTATTTTCAAGCGTGCATATTTTGTAATCCGTGCATCTTGTTGAGTATGGAGGTAACCGAGCCATATTTTCATGGAATGGTAAATTGTGGTCGTAATTCCAGTCACTTTTTTTAACAAGAAAATCAGAAACTTCTTTTGAATGCTTTCAATTCTTTTAATGTGTACAGCATAGTATGTACGTGGACAACGTAATCATGGTCAAAAAATTCACTGCTCATTATGCCCGGTTTTAATGAAGTTTCACAAATTACATAGATTAGGTAGTTTGATTTTTAAACGAAGTTATTAAAGCGATTATTATTTCGCACAAAACTTTTTTGAAAAATTACAAATAAAAAAGGGGGGGTGGAATAGCAGGTAAGCGATTAGTTATCGGTTGAGTAACAAAATTCAAGGTATATTGAAGTGCATTTAATTACCCGACGTATTAGTCATATTATTAAGAGCGTGAGAATAAAACAGGGCTGGATCTGTAATTGGTGAGAAACGGATTTCTCTCTGTTCGTTAAGGATATCTTGGTTAAGGAATATGGATTTTCGAATTTCGTAAGATTCTAAGGTATCTAAACGTCTGCTTTTAGGTTGTATATGTAATATGTCTAAATTGTTTAAGCTAGCTGTATGATTTTCTAAAGTTAAATGATTATGGAACGTTGATTGATTGCAACCAGATAAATGTTCTTTAGCTCTAACTCCAAAATTGCGCAAAGTCTGTCCAATATATGAGAAACTACAATCATTGCAATTAATCCTATAAACACCAGACTTGGAAAGGCGATCAACTCTAGGTTTATTGTTAAAAACCATTTTCTTTATTGTGTTATTATTATAAAGCCCCTCAGCCTAGGGTACTCAGAGGGCTTCGGCTGTCTCTGTGTACACCTAGGTAACACCAAGGTAGCCGCGTCCTCGTCGCGGGGGGCGGGTGCTGCTTCGACAGTAGCAAAGTGCTACCGGGGACCAAATGCCAGTGGTATAAATTGGCTAAAACAAACAATGAATACAACAAATACGGAATGTAATACCCCAGGTGGTACAGCAGCAGTTATGCTGCCAAATCCACACTCTTCGGAGGCAGGCCCAACAGATTCTGGGGTGGGCCAATCATTGTTTAACCCATTTGAACGAAGTTCCAAATTATCAAGATCACCAAGATCTTCAACTGGAAATATATTTCAGTACGAGAAGGAAAATGCCGAACTCCGTGAACAACTAAGAGAAATAAAAGAATTTACCGCTAAATTGAAAGAAGAATTTACAATTTTAAAGAAAGAAAATGAAGAACTCAAAAAAGCAGTTGAAACACGTGCAGAACTTGGGACGACACCTAGCCCAACAGTCGATGATGGCATTAATTCATTCCATACGGATGAAGAAGAATTAGAAAGAGAAACAAATTGGATGTTGAACCGGAATAAAAGACCAAGTAAGAAAAGGAAAGCGCAACACTCACCAGAAATGGCGGAGACTTTACCATCAACTTCAAAACAGGTTGCCAGAAATCAGTTAATCATCAAGAAACAACTAGCTCTAGAACAACAACCAGCTAAACCGAAAGAAAAATCACCTCCACCAATAAATGTCGTCGGGATATCAAATTTCTCCACTATACAATCGATTATGAAATCGATTACGATAGCCGAGTACAAACTCGTATCTCTAAACAACGGCGTCTGGAAAATTAATGTTGTAGACTCTGAAACTTATAGAGCTTTGGCTACAAAGCTTAATTCCGGGGGGCATCAGTGGTTTACCTATGAGGATAAGAATGATCGCCCAATTAAAGTTATGGCTAGAGGTCTTCACCCAACTTGTGCAGAAGAGGAAATTATTGAGGATCTCAAGCAAAAGGGTTATCAAATAGAAAATGCCGTAAACATAATTAAGAAAGAAAAAATCGAAACTGAACAAGGAGTTCAATTTAACAAAAAAGGGTTTCCACTATTTATGCTCACTTTTAATAACAAACAAAAAGTGGAAGATGTGTATAATATCAAGGCAATACTTAGCATGAGAGTTAAAATAGAGCCATTGAAAAAGAATAACGGATTAATACCGCAGTGCAAAAAATGTCAAGGTTTTAATCATACGCAGAAATATTGCCAAAGAGAAATTAGATGCGTGAAATGTGCCGGAAAGCATCATGCCCAGGTATGCCCGGTTAGTAAAAATATTGCTGCAAAATGTGTCAATTGCAATAAGTCACATCCCGCAAACTACCGGGGATGTGAAATAGCTAAGGAGCTACAACGAATAAGAAATAAAACGCGAAAACAAAGTCCAGGAGTATCGGTAAAAAATTATCAAACTTCCACCAAAGAGGAACCTAAACCTCATGCTAGTAAAACGGGAGAACCAAAACCAAAACTGTACTCGCAAGTAGTCATGACAAAACCAATTATTTCGGAGCACACTACTGAAGGTACAGCAGTGCTCCAAAAGATACTAAGAAGCATGGAAGCTCTTAACATTCGTCTAGCTAAACAAGAGAAATGCCTTCAAGCTCTAAGCAACAGGTTAGATAAGCAAGACTCTCTAAATGAAATGAAATCCATGCTCTATTAAAATGATGCAAACAACAACAAATAAAACATTAAGAATAGTAACCTGGAATGCAAATCGGCTAATGCAACATATTCCAGAATTAGAAATTTTCCTAAATACTGAAAAAATAGATATATGCCTAGTATCGGAAACCCATTTTACTTCAACTTCATATCTTAAAATATATGGATACAATGGTTACCACGCCATTCATCCAGCAGGAAGGGCAAGGGGAGGATCGTCGGTGGTTATAAAAGAAAACATCAAACACTTTATAGATCTTAAAATTGAAGAGGAATTTATGAAAGTAGTCACCTTAAATGTATTTGTAAATAACAACAAAGAATATAGTGTATCGTCAATATATTGCCCCCCAAGATATAATTTAATTAAACAAGACTATTGCACGTTATTTAAATCACTTGGATCAAGTTTCATAATCGGAGGTGATTTTAATGCAAAAAACACCTACTGGGGATCAAGAGTAACCTCTAAAGAAGGAAGAGAGCTGTTTGCAGCAGGAAGACTATGCAATTGCGATTTTCATTCTGGAGATCAACCAGCTTATTGACCTACGGATAGAAACAAAATACCCGATATCATTGACTTCTTTATCACCAAAGGTATAGACGAAAACTGCATATACCTTGAAAGCAGCGAGGGAATTATGTCATATCATACGCCTGTTATTATGACAATCAGTGCAACGATTATTAGAAAAACTAGTCCACCTTCGCTAACGAACAAAAAAACCTGCTGGGAGAAATTCCAGAAACTTATTGAGGATAATATTGATCTTCAGGTGCCAATTAAAAACCCGATAGAGCTAGAAGAAGAACTAGAACAACTCAACAACAGTATACAAGAAGCGGCGTGGAGTAGTACCCCCTCAAGTTCAAAAGAAATGCGCCGAAATGCTACTTATCCTCTAGAAGTTAGGGAACTGGTTGCAGCAAAACGAAAAGCAAGAAAGGCCTGGCAAAGAAGTCGAGCGCCAGAATATAAAACAACTCTTAATTTTTTATCCAATAAACTAAAGTTGCTAATTAAAGAAATCATTAATAAATACTTGAGTGGCCTTACTGGGGAAAAAGATACCGAGTACTCCCTTTGGAAAGCGGCAACAAGTTTAAAACGACCTAAACGACAAATTCCACCAGTAAAAAATGAAGATGGTACATGGGCTATAAGTGCAAAGCAAAAAGCTTCGTTGTTTGCAACCCACCTCGAGAACACGTTTCAGCCACTACCTAGACAAACTGCAGAGGAAAACATACCACCAGTATAGTATATAAAATGGATAACTGCAATATATCTCCTGTCACACTACAAGAATTAAAAGAGGAAATCAATCTCAACCTAAATACAAAGAAATCTCCAGGATATGACTTAATTACAGGACAAATAGTAAAAGCTCTTCCTGAAAAAGGTCTGCGTAAACAACTCCAAATAATTAATGCAGTGTTCAGACTTAAACATGTTCCAAGTCAATGGAAAGTAGCAGAAGTAATTATGATACCTAAACCAAACAAACCACTTAATGACAAAAATTCGTATAGGCCGATTTCCTTACTCCCAATAATTTCAAAATTATTCGAGAAACTACTCCTAAAGAGACTAAAACCAATAATAGCAGAAAGAAATCTTGTTCCTCCACATCAATTTGGCATCAGAGAAAACCATTCAACAATAGAACAAGTACACCGAATTACAAACATAATTGAAGACGTACTTGAAAAAAAGAAAGTATGTTCAAGCGTCTTCTTGGATGTAGCACAGACCTTTGACAGAGTATGGCATAAAGGTTTGGAATATAAATTACAAAGAGACTTACCAAAGCAGTTTTATGAAATTCTAAAATCTTACATATCTAACCGACACTTTCGAGTTAAATTAGATGGCGAATACTCAGAAATAAAGAAAATATCAGCAGGGGTACCACAAGGTAGCGTTCTGGGATCAACTTTATATGTTCTATACACCTCGGACCTGCCAACGATAGAGGATACTAACATAGCGACGTTTGCGGATGATACGGCCATCTTAGCAGTTGCTAATTGCATAGAAGAATCTACAAGCAAATTGCAAAGAGCTGCGAATATTGTCAGTACCTGGACCAAGAGATGGCGAATAAAACTTAATGAAACAAAATCTGTTCACGTAAACTTTACCAACCAGAAGGTCAACTGGATACCAGTAGAACTGAACTCCCAGCAAATTCCCTATGCAAATACGGCAAAATATCTAGGCATGACTCTAGACGCGAAACTAAAATGGAAAGAGCATGTGAAAAAGAAAAAAGAAGAGTTAAACATCAAATACAGAAAGATGGATTGGCTCTTAGGAAGAAATTCTGAGCTAACTCTGCATAATAAATTGCTACTATACCGGCAAATCCTAAAACCTGTGTGGACTTACGGTATTCAGCTCTGGGGCTGTACAAAGAAATCCAATGTCAATATCATCCAGTCATTCCAAAGCAAAGTCCTTCGTGGAATAGTTAATGCACCGTGGTACATAAGAAATGACAACCTCCATAGAGATCTGAAGATGGATTTCGTTAGTGAAGAAATAAGCAAACACGCGAGAAAACACATGCAACGTATTAGTCTACACCAAAATGCTGAGATACGTCGTATGTTGGATGATTCAAACCTAGTAAGACGGCTGCGAAGGAAGAAACCGCATGATCTACTAGATCCAATCAGGATCGACTAAAAATATAATAAAATTGTAAAGGGGACTAGCCAAAGGGCTACAACCCTCCAAACAAGAATATAAATTATGAAAGATAAATTACTAGATGATTTATAAATCAGTTGTAATAAATAAATATATAAAAAAAAAAAAAAAAAAAAAAATTGTTATAAAAAGCAAAACTAATATTGGTATAATCGGACACGATGTTGCTAATCCGCTGGCTAGTTTTTCCTATATACTCTAAGCGACGCCAATTTTCCTGCGTTGGATTATCCGGTGGATAAATACCCGTTAGAGCTTTGCGCTTTAGCTTTTTATTTAATAACTTTAATATAGTCTTAGTTGCATATCCGTTATTCGTTGCTATTTGTAGAATTATATTAAACTCTATGTCGTAATTTGAATTTGTCAAAGGGATGTTTATTAGTCTATCTATAAGTGAGTGGAAAGCTGACATTTTAATATTATGGGGATGGTTTGAAGAACTAGGGATAATAGCGTCTGTATACGTAGGTTTCCGATAAATTTTGAAGTCTAAGGAGGAATTAATCCTGGTTATTGTTATATCTAGAAAATTAATACATTTATTTTCTTCCCTTTCCAACGTAAAATCAATGGTGGGATACTGAGAATTTAACCAAGTAAGGAATGAGTTTAACAGTCTATCAGTTGCATTCCATAGACATAGTATGTCATCAACATATCTATACCAAAAGATTATATGACGAAAATAAGGATTGTTGTTTGATAAAATCGTTTGTTCGAAGAAATTCATGAAAATTTCAGCTAACAAAGGTGACAGAGGGGAGCCCATGGGTAGACCATCAGCGAATTTGAAATATGTATTATCAAAGCAGAAATAGTTTTGTTTAATACAAGTCTCAAAGACCAACTTCAGTTCACGACGTAGGCCCTCATCTACAACATCCCTATCTAAGTAATTACAAACTATTTGAGAAAAAGTTTTAATTGGAATTGAAGTGAAAAGACTGACAACGTCAAACGAAACTAGTTTTGAATGTAGCGGAATGTCGACGTCTTGAATTTTGCTAATCAATTCTACCGATTTCTTAACCGAGTGAGCCGAAAAGAAATTAGTATGATCATTGAAAAAGTTTATGAAACCCTTACATAGCTTGTAGGCAGGAGCATTGCAATACGCAACTATTGGTCTAATCGGGATGCCCTCCTTATGGATTTTTGGTAAACCGTAAAGAATCGGAGCAGATGGATTCATGATAGAGTACTTCCAACCAATTCCATTAAACAACTGTTGGCATTGGTTGATACACTTACTGACAGAAGTCTTAAAAGACCTAGTTGGATCTCTACCAAGCACTATTGCTTTGCTTTCTGTAATAAAATTAGAAATTTTATTACAGTAATCGACTTTTTCGAGCACGGTAATTGTATTACCTTTATCCGCTTTACATGCTATCAGGTCATGATCACGTAGCTTTTTCTTTATCGCACTAATCACTTTGAGGTTAGTATTAGGAGAAGCAAGAGCGAGAGAAGCAGCAGAAGAAGAGTTAGAAGAAGAAGAAGAGTTATCAATACCTTTCTTTATTTGTAGTGCACATACTGATTTTAGTTGGGTCGGCTGGTCAAATAAGGCAGTTTCAGCATCTACAGCAGGATTCTCGAATGACTGAAGGCTGATTTTGTTTGGCGTAGGAGAAAAATTAACTCCTCCATTACTCAGCATTTGAATCTCAGCGCTACTGAAACCGACTGCGGACAAGTTTTTAAAACGTGGATGAAATTGGAAACCAGACGAACTATTATTACCTCTACGGTTAAATGGATAAGCCTTATCTCGCAACACATCCAACTTTCCAGTCAAATATTTTAAAATCAACAAACTAGCAACACATTGATAATTATTATCAATCAACATCACTGTAGTAATAAATATATAGCAAAGAGTATATATCGTTAAGAGCAACAAGTCAAAGGAAAAAATTTCGTCAATAAAATTGTCTGTCATAATATGTTTATCGTTTAAAATCCAGGTGATCAGCAGGCCAGAATCTAGATGTGTGTAGCAACGATCGTTATTATTTTTAAATTCTTCTTGAAAAACAAGATTCAATACTATTTTTTAATAATTTGTAGTTGGCGCGAAAAGATTTTTTTACGTCAACTAGTTTAGTTTTAATGACAATTTTTGAAATGATTTTGAGTTTGAGTTTTGTGAAATGAAAAGTTTACCTTTGTAACGTTTTGGAAATATATATGTATATATATAGATTTTTAATACTTTTAATAATTATTTATTCTATCTACAATTTAAGCGTGATGTTCATTAACATTCTAATAAAAATGGCATAAAAACTTAACGATTTAAGCAATAGCTGCATGCTTAGTTAAAAATAATTTAACTAAAAAAATTACCCTTAAGTGTTAGTATTAAGTAACAATGTGTATGTTCAGTGTAATATGCATTTTGGCTTCGATTTATTTTTAAAAAGAAAATATTCTAATGTTAGATACTAGTTAAAAGTAAGAAAGCTAAATTATCTAAAATGCACAAGAACAAAAAATATCAAATCATTCAAACAATAAATCCATAAGGTCTTCGTTGCACATCTCCAAAGTCCATACGATCAAGTGTTACTTCACTAATAGAGCTTAACGGTGCTAATGCATGTTTCGCCATTCTTACCGGGTTTCCTTCATTATCATTAATATTATCATTATAATTATTTTGTTCGTCTTGCTCATCGTTTAGTAACTCTTCTGTTTCATCTATCGATTCCAGCTCCTGGTCTAGTATTTGACTATCCGTTAGGCTACCTTTTATCGTATCTTTGTCTTTTTCGACGGGCGTCTCAATTTTATTCGGTACAGGTGTTGTTAGTTCATCATTTACCGTTGTTTGTACATTATTTGGAATCGGTGTTGGATTACCATTCTTTAAGATGCCTACTAAATTTGTTGCTAATTTGTTTGGTTCGTTTACCTTATTTGGATCGTTTAGAGGCACCTGGAATTATAATTAAATAATTTATAGACGTGGAATTAATAAATAGAGCAAATAATTTTACCGGTTTATAATTAAACGGTTTCCCGGTAACACCGGGTGATTCATGCAGCTTTGTTGCCTGTTCCTTTGCCAATATAATACCTTCGTCTGTTTCACGTTCGATTCGTTTTTTGTACGCTACATGGGTCCGATACACTTCTATTATGCAACATATAATTATGACAACAAACAGGGTTGCCAGAGTTATAAAAACTACTTGTGTTTTTTCTTCTTTTTTAAACGAATTGATATAAGTTGATTTATAAGGTTCACGCCTTGGTGGCTCTTCAACCCATGCTTTATCAGTACCCTTTATCAAATTCGAGTTTAGAGATGAGTTAGTGAGTTTTATACCGAAATTATATTAACTTACCAAGCTTAAATTTAACGGCAACTCTGGTGTCGAATTGTTTGCGATTTCAAAATACGCATGACATTGTGCGCTACGAACGCCTTGGGCATTTATCACCGTTACATTTTCTGCTCCCGTTTTTGTGAACAACATGTACTCTTCCAGCGGTTTCATTGTATAGTTATTTACACGTATAAAAATGTCTGTAAATATTTAAAACATATTTACTAATTTATTATGGTAATAAGTTGGTAAAATTTACTCGAAAGACATCCACTGTACGATTTATAAGTTGAAAACCTTGAATCGGTTGTATTAATACCGCCAATTTGTACTTCATTTGTCCCACTATCCGATGACTGTGGTGTATTTGATCGTGGCTCGTGTTTTAGTATTTCCGGTGGCTGTCGGTCTACAATTAGTGTTGCATTATCACCATCCCGATAATAGTACACCGAATGTCGTGCATTATTTAAGAAATTCTTTTTAATGGTCGCAACATATTTTTCTTTTTGTTCACGATCTTCCTCAAATTGTAAATAGCCTTCGGGCGTAATTGCAACCAAAATATAATAATTTCGATTATTTTCCGTTTGAATTAATAGCATAATTCGATTGGTTCGCCTTAAATCACCACTCGAGAATACCAGTGTCAATTTTATTGTATCGACCTTATCTTTGAGTATGAATTTACGTTGAATTATTGAGTCGCCATTAAAATCGCCACCTTTCTCTTCGTGACAGAATTCACCGATGAACGATGTTTGATCACAGTTGCAGGTACTTTCTTTTTTCTCAAAATTTTCCGTACAAATACCACCATTTTTACATGGCGTTGAATCGCAGCTCATTTTACAATCGGGCAGAACACCGTCCTTAACTACATAAATAGTATTAGTTAGCAAAATAATTTTCGGTATACCATTAACACTTACCGTACGCCTCATTCAATTTCAACATGTTCTCAATCTCGATTATATTATTCCCAATTTTAAAACCTCGCACACATCCAATATATCCTTGTAGATCTTCAGCATCAGGATTTGTCTTAAGCAGATGCCGCACATCATAACCCCCAATCACCAGCTGGAAATAATCGGTTGGTGGTGCAATCGGTCGATGTGGTGATAAAATTTCTAATTCCGGATTAATCCAAGGTTTATTCGAATAGTCCTCAATCAAAACGAATCCTTTATCGATCGTAACATTTTTCTCGTTAACATGCATTGATGTACTGGCTTCGGTGCGTATAATTGCAATTTGCATACTTGCATTTGCATTTACATTTGTAGTGAACTCATCGTATGCAATTGTTAAATTTACAATTTCATTGTCATTATTAAATAGAAAGACGATCTCCTTCGAATTTGTTATGTACAAGCTGACAAAATTATTAAAGTGATCATTAGCATAAAACACCAACGAGTGTGTGTCATAAGTCCGGAGATTTATCAATATATTTTGAGTTAAGATATTTCTGATCTTTTCTTTCTCCTCGTAATTTGAGTTATTGCCGACATAATTTCGAATAAAATAGGAACTCCGATTAACGAACGTTACAGCATTATCGTTGATATCTATAGAAATAAAAAAATTCATGTTTTAATATTTCAGACAACACGTTACTGTTCGACTTACTAGTTTCACAAAATTCACCAATATGGGCCCAAGGGTTATTGCACACGCATTGAAATGTGCTCCACAGTTCTTTGCATTGTGCCCCGTTTCTACACGGATACGGAACACACGAAGGTTTACAGTCTTTAATAATTTCTGATAAATGTACCGACATATAACTGTAAATATCTAATATTTCGCCGTTTACAACTAACCCTCGGAAACATCCTATAAGCCCCTGTTTCACAGCCAATTTTTTGGAAAGATCACTGTGAAATAAATTTTGAACTTATTTTTGAGTTTAAGAGATAGTGGAATTCTGTAGGTACGTACGCAGTGGCTCCACCAATAAACATGCTACCTTCAAACGGACCAAACTCTTCCTTCTGCAGCAGATCAACCATTTGAGAATCAGTGTTAATCATAAATCTGACATGGTATTCGTTATAATCTATCCAAATTTTATGCCATTCACCGGCGTTTAATTTTCTTGTCGAATTTATCACAAGTTCTCGCGTTGTACCCGTATTTAATGTAAAGTTGAACGTTAATTGGTTTTCTCCTGTCAACGCAACCATAAATGATGGATAGTTGGGGCGAATTGGTGGTTGAAATAAAAGTATCGCTTTCTCTCCGGTTGTCCTAAATGAAAACGCGATATCACCTTTCCGCCAACCAGGCACTTCTATATAAGATTGCGACGTTGTAAATGTAACGACATAACGTTGAGTATCTAGAATAAAGTAATACTTGAGTAAATAAACTAATTATTAACCATTTTACCGTATAACTTGTTTCAACGCATTCCAATGGGCCTAGAGTAATCCTGCCCTGAGCTTCCTCATCCAAATCCCTTTGCTGCAAGAAGTACATTCCGGTTATACCAAGACTCCGTGAATCTTTAAATTCACCATCATCCGATAACCATTTATTCTCGTTGTTATCACAATTACAGGCTTGGGTAGGATTTTCACACGTCTTGTTCATCGAACACTCACACGACCCACTGAAAACCAAATCCACTGGAAAGTATATACATATTTTAAGTGTCAGGTATTCTTACCGCTTTGCATTTCCTAAATAGTCAACAGTAAAATTATTCGCCGATGATGTAAACCAAGTTGATGAGTAGAGTTCCAATGGCGCTTTATAGCAGTCGTACCGAATATACTGTTTGCAATACAGTGAATGCGATACTAGTTCCTGTAACATTTCGGGTGAAAATTCGCGATATTTAATATTGAAGCTAAAGTCAATTTCCTTCCTGGACCGTACGTCTATCTGGCTGGGTAGATTGTGTTCTACCACCGTTATAGTTTCATCATTGAGACTCTGAAACTGGCATTTAACGTGCGCTGGTGGAAAAACACCATTGCCATCGATATCGATTAGATACACTTTCGATTTAACATAACCGAGCAGTGCCAGTTCTTCACATGTTTTACGATACTGGGTAAAATGACAATTTTTTCCAACATACCCAGTCCCCGTACAGTCACAAGTTATTCGATCATCTTGCACAAAACACTGTCCACCATGTTCACATGTATTCGGCCGTTTACACGGATCGATATAGTTACAATTATCTAAAGCCACTTCACCAACAACTTGTTCCGTTTCCATTAAATTACGTGGATCAATATTCGTATTATTGACTCGTAAATTTTTCATGCATCCCACTAACCCAGATGTAGCTGCTCTTAAACTACTTCCTATAATTAATCGGTTGCTCACATTAAATGAGACATCGAAGTATTTCGTTTCTAATGCTAAGTGATCGACACTCATTCGTAATTCACCGTTCATATAGTTTATGCTGACCGTGTGCCATTCAAATGTTGGTGACATTCGTATGCTGGTTGAGTCTGTGAAATTTTTGCTGCTATCGGGAATTAAATCGAAACTTATTTTGTCGTCTTGAAGTCGCAGCTATAAATTTAAAAAAATTTATGTTTTATTTTAGTAATTGACCTTAAAAAGAAATTATTAATCTTTGTTTAAAAAATATTTTTGGTCAAATCTTGATGTGGTATTTGGATTTAGAAATTAATGTTTGGTGTTGTACTGGAATACTCCAAGTTACTAATAAAGCATTTGTGATTAAATTTTACAGTGTATTAGCCGGGTTTGTTAAACTGGTATTGGAATCCGTAATTAGATTTTGTATAAAGTGTAAAGTAAAAGAGGGAAATTAGTCATTTCTGTCAGGCACGGTCTTTGGACAAGCAACTTAATTCAAATTGACAAATGGAAAATGTTGCAAATATCTTTCTGCTTGAACCACACTCATATACAAATCACACAAACTTAGTTATGGTAATTATCAGTGTAAAAATAATTGTTCTGTTATTTAGTTGTACTATTGAAACACAGATGGAACTTTATTCATTTTTCATATAAATTTCAAGGCATACTTATCCTAGTGTCTGACGACGATTTTTTTGTCTTATGCTGTGTGCCTTAATCGGCGAAATCGACTAGACTAAACTATACTATGAAAATTCTACTATTGACCACTAGTTGGCAGCTGAAAAGCCAATTTACGAGGTTACTTTTCAGTAACTTTTCATTATACTGCGAAAAGTAAATAGCAAAGCAACCAAAAAAAATGGAGAAACGTCATTATTCAATTCGATGTAAGTTGTATCTTATTTATTTTAAAACATTTTAATTTTCTTTTCTTTTCGATTTGGGTGTCCCCAAGATGATACCGAAAAATTTATTAGGCTAAAATTACAGCCGAAAAAAACCTGCATCATCGACATATTTTGTATCAGGTGGTAGTACAAAATTCTGTTGATATTTTTACATAATTCGAATGTTTAAAGGTCATATGAACGGGGTGAATTAGATTCGTAAACTGCTGAATCCCATATTTATAATTTGACATAGCCCCTTATACATTTGAGTTATGGCACTAACAGTGAACACCTGTACCCAAAATCAAAACATATTTTATGTAGCATAATAGTGAAATAAATTAAAAGCTGGACGCATAATTTGTACTGGGTGAAGTTAGACAAATTCGTAAAAAGCTGGATCCCGTATTTTTAATTTGTCGTGTTAAAAGGCCAATGAATGTGAATCGTGGCCCTAACAGTGGACACCTGTGCCCAAAATCAGGACATATTTTATGTAGCATCATAGTGAAATAAATTAAAAGCTAGACGCATGTTTAGTGGTAATTTGTACTGGGTGAAGCTAGACAAATTCGTAAATAGCTGGATCCCGTATTTTTAATTTGTCGTGTTAGGGGGCCAATGAATGTGAGTTGTGGCACTAACGGTCGAAAATGTAGAAGACCATTTTCCAGTTTTACTGATAATAAGCACCACAAGAAAGCGTCAATTTACACGTGCAGATCTCGAACGCTTGTAGAATAGAAAAGAATCTGGAAGCTTCAATGAAAGTGTATATAAAATACAATAAAATATTACAAAAAGTATATACTATCCAGTTGGAATGAGAGAGTTAGTAGAGAACAGAAAAGGCAGAGCTCGTAAGACTTGGCAGAACACTAGAGCCCCTGAAGCCAAAACAATCCTAAACAACAACTTGTTCAACAAACTTAAACTACTTACAAAAGTGATTAAGAAAGAGCCAGTTGCTAGCTTCCTTAGTAACCTGACACGGACTATTCCCTGTGGAAAGCCACCAAAGAAAATATCTACAAACCACCATCTGGGCAAGGGCATTATTAATATTTAACAACGATATATAAGCAAAATAGACTATCTTTAGCGCAAATCACAATGATTCCAAAGCCTATTAAACCGCTAAACGACAAAATACTGTAGAGGCCAATTTCTTTACTAACAACAACATCAAATATTTTGGATTCTCAAGAGACTGAAGCCAATTATAAAGATCCTAAATCTTATACCAACACATCAATTGGGGTTCCGGGAAAGGCATGCGTCTAAGAATATTGCTGAACATACTTTCTTTTTTTCCAGCGCCTCCTCAATTACATCAGATCTCCTAAGCTCAGATGATTATCGCATGTTAAAACGAAAAGGTAAGAACTGCATTTAATACTCAGAAAAATTCGTACTGACAACACATAACAAACTGCTATTGTATAAACAAATCATATAAAATCTATCTGGAAGCATGGTATTCAGCTTTGGGGCGGCGCAAAGAAAACTACAGTTAAGATCATACAAACACTTCAAAGCAAAGTACTACGTAGCATTGTGTATGCTTCATGGTACATTAGAAAAGACAACCTCCAGCTAAAGAGTTCTAACAAAAAAAATGTACTTGATTAGATGAAATGCTTAGATAAAAACGGAATAACCATTTTTTTGTAAATCGTCTGATAAATTTTAATTTCTCCCCCGTCCTTTTAATATTGATTATTTTTTAGATTGCTTACTGCTGGCGCTATTTTCTATAAAATAATTTATCTGGCTCAACCATATTTCTCGAAACAGCTTCGCAAATGCAACGTCAGACACGAATATCGATTGATCAATTACGTAAGAAGCCTTCCACGTGGTCCAATCTTCCGTTCTGTTTCTAGACAGTATACTGCGGAAGATGCATAAATTAATTTGTAGGTACGAATTGGGCTGAATTGGAATCATAGCAAATTTTAATTTTGGAGAAGCTGCATTTGACTGGGTTAGCTCTTAGCGGGTTAAAGCCAAGTTTGGTTCGGCTACAGTGAATGGAGGAGCTGTATAATTCTTTGGCCGATTATTTTCAGATTTATTTTGTATAGAAATCCAGAACTTCATCCAGAATTTATGTTGGAATCTCGATTCAGCTCAACATATCAGATTCGAACATAATTAGTTAAGAAATTGCTTAGCATGGCCGAATCCAATTCTGAATGCCTGATTTGACAATAATTTTAATTTTTTTGGGATACGGTCAAGTTCCATTCAGACTGGTTGAATTGCTCCAATGTTCATTGCATAATATGTCCTGTGCAGTATAATTATACTTGGTAATTAAACGAATATTCTTTGGTGACCAAATTTAATAAAACATTTGCAATTTTTGCGAAATAAGCTACGAGTACATTTATTTGAAATATCCAATCCGGTAGTATCCGACATTAGCATTGAATAACATTGATAGTTTTCCGGTAACCATTACCTTTAGGATGTCTCACATATTTTTTTGCAATTTTTTAAAAGATATTTCGTGTTGCCAAAAAATATTAATTGTTGATTGTGTTGATTATTTTGTCATTGTGTTACTAACTATTGAGTTTATCTAGGTGTCTGTAACCGGGCCGATTCAACTAATCATTTTTGTTTAGGGAGCCCGAAAGTATTAATTTAGAATTAAACTTGAGGACATTTTCGAGAATTATCCGTGACACTTGTCCAGTACTTGGTCCTACAGCCAAATCAATCAATCAAATCGGCTGATAAATTTTAATTTGAAATAAAAAACAAAAATTATTAAGTGTTTTTTGAGAAAAAATTAATTAAATGATTTATTTTTTATTTTGCACACAATTGTTTAACTCCACCAATGGTTTGTTTATGGGAAACACTATATCGATGATAATTTTCACTCTCGAGATGAGAAGATAGAAGAACTCTGTGTGTGCCTTTAAAATTATAGAAAAACAATTGAGTTAGGATCGGCGACATAAAAAAAGTAAATATGTTAACAATTTTAAAATTGTATTAACCAAAACAAGGTTGATCAGAATCGAGTAACATTCACTCTAATTTTAGCAATTTTAGTTTACTAGTCCAGCTTTTGGAAACAATGAGTCACAACCCGGGAACAACTCCAGGATTGAAGGTAGAAATGATTGAAAATAATTAAATTTCATTTAATGTTTCAAATTGCCAAATACATATCAAAGTTCATTAGGAATTAAATCCAGTTTTTACACGATAGTGAAGCTTCTGACAAACTAAAAATGACAAACAACTTTACAACAGCTCAAAAAGTGTAAATCTACAAAATAAGTTCACAATGGCAAGCTAATCGAACCATGTGTGTGAAGTTATCCCAGTATTTCATCCCAGAAAAATAAGAAAGTTCATCGTACTAGTTATATTCCATCCCAGGATTTTTAAATTCATCCCCGACAATTTTTGCAATTACACAAACCAAATAATACTTAATCTATAGTGTTTGTTCTTGCGACATCTATGATAAAATGATAAAAAGACAAGCCATTCAGTTTATGTATGAATTATTGAATTTAATAAATGGTTCCCAGGAACCTGAAATGTTGTCACCGATCTCTTCTGATTTCTATACAAGGTGATGACCTCTATCTACAAAAAAATCACAAGATCAACCGTATGTTGAGATTGGCGCAATAGGCCCATATATGAATGACCCATTTAATCACTTGAAACGGAATAACTTCTACTTGCGTAGAAGCACCCCTGTTTCATAGAATTGCCGTTATCAGAAAGGTACTCCATGCGGCGTCGGTTCCCGCAGCTCAAGCGGTAGGGAAAAACGGTGTGAGTACCCAGATCACGGCCTAGATTACCGCATATATAATTGAACAAGATGAGACGGCATGGATTATGCCATCAAACTCGGGATTACACAAAAATGAACGAGGGGGTCGGGAAATGACCAAATTAGTAGAATTCATGTCCCACTTTAAGCATGTCCACCGTGGTTGTTTTAGGCATGAAGTAACACAAGAAGAAACGAAATTTAATTATTTTGGCCTAAAATTATTAAGGCCCTAATGATTAGTAAGAATTATATCGGTGAAGTGTTACCAGAAGAAAGGAAACCCGCGTGCTAATGCACTTGTGCGGTTTCCACTCCTAATGGAACGGCTGGTAGACCCTTCACCAATTGGGCCCATATAGTTAGTAGGCTGATTATTGTTAAGCATACTTACCAATAAATATGCTGGAAACTCGAACTCCCTCGATAATATTAATCTTCTAGAAACTCGAACTCACCAAAAATCACAAATTAAAAAAAATAATGCAACAGGCCGGGTAAAAAACAAAATATGACTTTATTAGCAACGATAACTAAAAACTGCAGTTTATTCAATATTAACGGATTCCCACTAATTTTACAATTTATTGTTTATTTATTCTACTATCCAGGTACCACGGCCAATGCTCAGTATGTAACTAGATTATTACGCATTATTCACCCAAAAATTAACTACTACCAGATCATTCATTGTAATCAAAGCACGCGCTGCAGGTCACTCTATAGGAACGAGGAATCATTCTACCGTAAGAGAACCCTTGCACCCTTCAAACCCCACCTTCCAGGTACTCAATTCTCGTCGGAGTTTGCATCTGACATTCTATTCCCCTTTGGTGAGACTCGTCCAAATCGCGGTGATGATGCTAAGGACGAATCGATCGATTTCATACCCGGACTCCTGATCTAACAAATCCCCATCTACCGCTCGCAATTTCTTCAGACACACTTCTGCTTCCATTTGAGGCTGCTTGAGTACGGCACTATGGGCCTTTTGAGGTAGGAGGCAACCCCATGCCTGTTCTTCTTTAAGCTTCGTCTGAAGCGTTCTTTTATGCTCATCGCTTATGTCCCGCTTGGCAGCTTCTCCCATATCTCTTATTTCGAACTATACATAGAGTTCATCTGGGTCTACATGATCTATATTCATTCTTAATTTATTAACCACAAAACAAAACAAAAAAAAAACACAAATAATTCGAAATTTCAAAAGCTAACAAAAATAAAGGAAAAATAACCACGGATCATACATATACTCTTCTCATGAGGCATCAATTCCACCTACTTGGGTCAAAATAAAGATAGGAATAAGGAAATGAAAAAAAAATTTGATGAAACTGTTTCCTTGTTCTCCATCTCGCAGCAGTTGTCTTAACCTAAAATCCAAGGTGATCCTTGCTATCACTAACTTGGAAACAGATAACATTAATGGTACCCAATACGACATGTTAAAATTTTTGCCCCCTTATCCGCAGTTGGCAGTCTTACTCTGACTTCAGTGGAGCTCACCTACGTGGTTATCAAAAACATTACCATGTAAGTTAACTGATGTTGATCAGACCTTTACAGGCACTCAGACATCAGCTGCTATTGCTGTCTATTGGGGATGATAACACGCCGGTTATCACCAAGGATTTTTGCAGTGTGTGGTATAATAGTGTTTATCTTATGTCCTAAACCCTCATCAATATCCGTTCACTGATAGAACACCGGAAATCCGCATTTTAAAAGAAATCGTAAATTTTTCTTATGGCTCGTGGCACTTTCTTACCCATAGCCATAAGAATTCAATAGAGGAAAAATTAAAATTTTGGGGCAGTTCGGCTTTACGAACCAGGATACGGAATAATCGATCTGAGAAATGATAAACATGATAAACATTGCAAAAATGGCTCATTCAATCTCAAATGCTACCACGAATACCAGTTCATTCCCCGGAGTGCGAGTTGGGACTATGCCACAAATGAACTAGCTAGACGAGGATCCAGCACTGGAACTCAACGATTACGAAAGCTTCTCCGTGTGTGTGCGACCCAACAATGCGGCCACACTCACACCGAAAAAGTCTTTCCACTTTTCCATATTCAACTTCAGATTACTTGGTTTGAAAAGTAGTTGTATAGAACGCCACTTGAAACAGTAGCGCCTATATAACTTTAATTAATTTTTGGAACTGGTGTTATGGTCCGATTTGGGCGCCACTTGAAACGAGTGGTGCCTACATATAATACAAATGTAAGAAGTTTTGGGAGGAAATCCTCAATTAAATTTGGGATTCATAATTGATTCCAGAATCTTTTGGCAATGTATACCAATAATTTGAGCCAATTTTAGGCCCCATTTGGGCGCCACATCCATACATAAGGATTATTGATTTTAGTTAATGGTTCCCGGGAACCACGAGTGTCATGACCAATCTCTTCTGATTTCAAACAACTGAAAAATAGTGAATACTGTTTCTCGATTTATGACAGTAGTGTTGGCCACTAGGTAGTCAACAAGCTCTGAAAAATAATTCTTCAAACTAAATTGCAAATTAAATTCATATTAAGTTGTCATCATTTAACAGAAAGTTAAAGTCAGTCAGTGTTCTTGTCGTTGTAGTATTTAATATTTGTGGCTTACCACTGGTGAGGGCTCACAAATAGATTAAATGGTTTTTGTTTTACAACTGACCCGTTCCTTTAAAGTGCATCCGCCTTTCAGAGAAATTATTCCATTGCGGGGTAGTGATACTGCTACGAAATTCCTGTCAGGTATGTTAATTGCCATCCCAAAAATATAGTGACTGAATTTGTGCTAATCCAGAATTGGCCCAATTCCATTGAACAACATCAACCGTTGAATGAAAAATTTTCTGATGAAAAGTGTTCTAGAAACCAATGAAGTTGCTTACTACTAGTTGCATACTACTGAATGGCTCGAACTCCAAATAGGTCACTTTCCAAATTGCTCACGATATTTAGGATCCCACGTTTTCTTCTCCTTTCTCGGTAGTGAAGTATTGCGTTCTTGTCCTCGATTTCAGTTAGAATATGCATGAGCTGAGTGTTGATTACAGAGCATATCTGATGATTGTCTTCAGCTGTTTCTATGCAAAGTTGATCCATGTTCCTTGCCAGATTTCTGTATGCCATCAAATCTGAATAGTAGGACGTGAGTTTGAAGTAAACTACTATTTTCCACTGCTGATTGGTGAATCGGAGATTTCCTAAATTTTGTAGATACAGCCCAGGTTGGTGACTAAGAGTGGTGATGTTGTACATCAGCTGTTAGGTCGAGAACACTGGACCCGGCAGTGTAATGATCGCCACTAACCATAGTAGAAGTAACGGTAGAGCTAATAATCTCATATGAGATTGGTGGCTTTAGGAACCTTGGTACGGGAGTCATTCGCTGACTTATGGTAAGGGTCTTTTGAATATGGAACCATTCCCTCCTTTTACTGTGACTACTCTAGTCATACCATCGCTGCCAGGATGTAGATCAATGATCCTTCCCAAAGGCCAGTTTGTTGGCGGTAAGTTGTTGTCTTTTATTAAGACAATGTCGTCTACTTTAACCATTGGTTGTTTGCTGGTCCATTTTGCTCTTTGTTGTAGTTCGGTAAGGCAGTCATTTGACCAGCGTTTCCAAAAATCTTGAACCATTTTTTGTAGTAATCTCCACCGATGATTGAAAGGAATGTTTTCATTCAGCATGATTGATTCTGGGATAGTTATTAGTGAATCACTAACTAAAAAATGTGCCGGAGTTAATATCAACGCGTTTGGGTCAGATGAAACTGGTATAAGTGGCCTTGTATTGAGGCATGCTTCTATCTGTGATGTAACCGTTGCTTACTCTTCATATGTGAGGGTTGTGTCTCCAATTACCCGTTTAAGATGGAATTTAGAGATTTCACTGATGCTTCCCGAAGTCTGCCAAAGTGAGGTGCAGACTTTGGTATGAAGTGCCACTGAATCCCAATGTCAGCTAGCATTTGCTGGAGGTCAAGATTTGCTTGTTGTAGAGCTTTTTGTTTATCCTTTCAAGTAGTGCCTGGGCTCCAACAAAATTGGATCCATTATCGCTGTAAAACCGTTTGCAAAGACCTCTTCGAGCCATAAATCTCTTAAAGGCCGCGATAAAGGCTGCACTGGTCATATCGCTGACAATCTCTATATGCACTGCTTTGGTAGCAAACCATACAAATACTGCTATGTATCCTTTGTATGACTTATTCCTACGTCCTTTAGAAACTCTTAGTCAACTCCGGTGTTAGTAAATTTCAGTGTTAATAGCTTCCTCTTGAGCAGTAGTTTATTGTGACGAATGTTCGGCTGAAAATTGTAGCCAATCTGGACCCGTCCACCATAAATAGTTGTTCTTTAGTTCCTTCAGACTGGTCCCTCTTGATGCGCAGTCTGCTGGATTGTCGGTTGATCCAACGTGATGCCATTGTGACGGACTTGCGGAAGTTTGAGTTTCCGATATTCGGTTGGCCACGAAAATTTTATATTCATGAGGACGCCCTCGAATCCAACATAAGATGATCATTGAGTCGGTCCAAAAGAACGAATTTGATTCCGGAATTTGCATTGCTTCTTTAATTTGGTACAGTAAATTAGTGAGCAACAACGCTCCACAAAGCTCAAGACGAGGTAGTGAAAGTAAGTTTTTAATCGGAGCATCCTTTGTTTTTGATGCGAGAAGTCTCACAATACTAATGCCTTCTGAATTTGTAGATTTGAAGTAAACGGCAGCAGCATAGGCCGCCATTCAGAGGCGTCGCAGAAACCATGAACTTCTGTTATATTGTTCTCCTCAAAATGGATCCGACGTGGAATAAATATTTCTTTCAGGAGAGGTAGAGAATCTTTAAATTCCTGCCATTTTGTTGATATGTGTGACGGTAGTTCTTCGTCCCAAGATAGGCCTGCAAGCCAGATTTCTTGCATCATCAGTTTAGCTACAACTGCTAATGGTGCCAGCCTAATGGGTCAATACAAGCTTGAATTTCATCAAGCTTGAATTTCAATCGATTTTGATTTCTTAGATGCACTGGTATCAATTCCAAGAGAACTGTGTTGTTTGTTGCCCCTTTTCTTAACGTAAATCCACCCAATTCAGTAAACCAATGGTTTGTTTTTGGCTGATTAAGGCATTTTTCAGTGTGTTTTGCCCAGAAATTAGGTCATCCACGTAGAAATCATTTAAAATTACGTTGGACGCTATAGGATAGTTTGGTTGTTCATCGATGGCCAGCTGTCGTAGTGACTTCACCGCTAAATAAGTTGCTGCTGCTGTTCCATATGTGACGGTGGTCAGCTTAAACTCTCTCCATAAAATACGTTGATAGTTCTGATCATCTTCATCAACTGCGATTTGTCTTAACATTTTTTTCGATATTAGCCGTATGGACGTATTTATGCTTCCGCCACCTTAATAGTGTGGATAATAAATCCTGTTGAAGAGTAGGACCCGTCAACATTACGTCGTTTAGCGATGTTCCTATTGTGGTTTTGGCAGAACCATCGAAAACTATCCTCAATTTCGTAGTTGTGCTCGAATCCTTTAGAACTGCATGATGCGGCAGGTAATAGTAACCAGTTTCAGTAGCTGTTTCAGCAACTTTCATGTGTCCCAAAGCGATATATTCATCCATGAACTTCTTATATTGAATGCCAAGGTTTGGATTTTTAGCAAGTTGTTTTTCTACTTGTACCAAACGCACCAGGGCGACACTTTTTGAGCATCCCAGTGGGTTGGCAGAATATAATTCAATGTCAAAACGAATCTTGACTACGTAGCGGCCAGATTTGAGACGTTTGTGATTGGTCGCGAATATTTTTTCACACTCTAGCTCTCCTTTGATGAATGCTCGTTTAAGTGGCATCTCCTCTATTTCACAAAAGCTTCTCAGCTGTTTATCTATATCAATTGCTCTTGTTGTCATTGATTGTAAATTTATTTTTGTTTATTACTGTTGAATTGTGACAATCGACTTGTTCGACGGATGAGGCCTTTGCTATATTACTCATTAAAATTTCTCCATAATAGTCCGCACCCAATAATAAGTCGATTGGGCCAGGACTGCGAAATGTTGGATCAGTCCACATCAGATTTTTGGTGTGTTTCCAATTCTATGGGTCTAGAGGCTGTTCTAGCATATCCCGCGTTATGTTTTTGAATACTAATGCTTTTATGGCTAGGCAAAATTTGGATGAAAATCTTGGCTTCAAGGTAAATTCAACTTTTGAGTTCGCCACTCCAGCCTCAGTTGTTGTCATGCCTGTGACTTCTGCATACGCTGCGGTTTTTGGTAATTTTAATCTCTGGCACGCTTCTTCTCCAATGAAGGTTGCTTGAGACTAAGGATCTATTAGCACACGAATCAGTTCATTGCGAGTACCAGAAAACGCTTTCACTAAGGCGGTTCCATGCATGTGTTACTTGTACGTTTGTATTGGCTGGTTTTATATTTTCTGGTGCAGATCGCGAACTATTGTTACTATGCAACAGGCTGTGATGTGAACCTTTGCATAATTCACAACTTTTATTGCATGGGAGTCTGTGTTCTGGAAGCAAGCATCGTCGGCACTCTGGTTTATAATATACGGCCTTACTTCTTTCGAGTTGTGGTAAATTTTGGAACTTCTTACATTTCGGTAGACTGTGCTCTCCCAGCAAAGGCTGCATTTATCTGGTTTTCTGGCTACAGCAACAATTTACAGTCTTAATAGATGAACTTGTTTGTTGGGCTACTTCCTTCTTTTATACGTTTTATCTCGGGATAGTGTCCCCAGAGATTGGAACCTTACTTGTAGAAAGGCTAGAAAGTCTTTGACGTTTTCTTATTAGAACGTTCAGCAAGATAGCATCCCTAGAATTTGTATTTATTCCTTGGTTCTTGATGGCATGCAAACATTCCAGTGCATTATCATGTAATAGCTTTAGACCATGAGCGGATTCTGATGATAGATTTGGTAGTTCTAAAATTGTGTTGATTTAAGTATTGGTAAGAAGCCGTTTATTCTCGTATCTGGAGCATAAAATATACCAAGCTGTGGACTAGTTCTCTTGCAATATATATAGAGGTGGCTAACGAGCTTGGCTGGATCTCCTCCTATTACTGATAATAGGTAAGACATCTTTTCTTCAGTGGATAAATCATCATTGCAATGGATAGATCTGTTGAAAAGATTTTGGAAGCTTGTCCATTGTTTGAAATCCCCGCATAGAAGTGTGGTATTTCAATCCTCGGAAGCTTGATACTGGACCTTTTTTGACTTTGTTTCGGAGAATCTTTGTTATGGCAACGTTTTCTATTTAATCTTGAAGATAGATGATTGTAAACTCATAATCTTGCTGTAGATTCTCGTTAAAGTATTCGTTGTCAAGCTCTCCATCAATGACATTTCCAATCATCTCTTCATGATTGTTGGTAAGAGAGATCCATAAGTCGGTTAGTAGTTTGATCTTCAACTCGTAATACGTTCTTGAGTGCTGTACCGCATCCTTGATTTGATGTATGGTGTTAATAGTTGTTGATCGTCTACTTGAACCACCTTTGGATCAGGTTCGTCTGGCTGTTGCTCATCTGATAGTATATATGATGAAGCATCTGCGGTGTGTTTGTCCCAATCCGGGTTTTGTTCATCTCCTGTTGTATTTTTCCTGGCTTCCAGTAGTATTTTTTTTGTTTCCTCGAACGCTTGTTTGACTTGATCATATAATTGTTGTTTAATGTAGGGATGATCCTTTGGAAGAGTGTGTACTAATGCAGCATCGGTGGTTGAATATTTATCAAAGAGTAGCTGCAAATTTGTGAGTTTTTGGTCACAATATGGTTTGGTTTTTCTGGCAGCTCCATCTTTTTTAATGTTTGTTTTTAATTGATTAATCAATTTGCCGGTTTGTGTTTGTTCACACAAAGCTTTTACGGTATCCATATTTTTTTTTTAGATTGATTAATTTTACGTGGGTAACTGCAGCAGGGAAACTTTCGGATTTCAAAATGAAACTTTGCATACCGATTAACCGCAATTTGTGCTAATTAGTGCTCACGGGAAAAAATTAGTGCTAGTCCAGGAGTCGAAAAAACGGGGAATTTTTTTTCAAATTTCGCCTAAAAGACGGAATAAATAAAACCCGATTTCTAGAAAAAACCAGAAATAATTTATGCCTAATTTTAAAACTTTCTAAAGGCCGCTAAACTGATGAAATTTGTGCTTTTCATAGAAATATAATTTTCATAAATTTTCATTCATAAATCGAGGAAAATCAAACCAGCCCCTGAAAGATACTATATTTAAAAAAAACGGTGATGTATCGTTCAGCCATTCAGATAGTATATTCCTGTCAGGTATGTTAATTGCCATCCCAAAAATATAGTGGCTGAATTTGTGCTAATCCATAATTGGCCCAATTCCATTGAACAACATCAACCGTTGAATGAACAATTTTCTGATAAAAAGTGTTCTACCAATGAAGTTGGCACTTCTGATTGCATATTCCTATCAGATATGTTCATTGCCATTCGAAAAATATAGTGGCTGAATTTGTTAAATTCTGTTTTGTGCAATGGAATTGGGCCAATTCTGGATTAGCACAAATTCAGCCACTATATTTTTTGGATGGCAATGAACATATCTGATAGGAATATGCAATCAGAAGTGCCAACTTCATTAGTTTTTAGAACACTTTTTGTCAGAAAATTGTTCATTCAACGGTCGTTGTTGTTCAATAGAATTGGGCGAATTCTGGATTAGCACAAATTCAGCCACTATATTTTTGGGATGGCAATTAACATACCTGATAGGAATATGCAATCAGAAGTGCCAACTTCATTGGTTTCTAGAACACTTTTTGTCAAAAAATTGTTCATTTAACGGTCGTTGTTGTTCAATAAAATTGGGCCAATTCTGGATTAGCACAATTTCAGCCACTATATTTTTCGGATGGCAATGAACATATCTGATAGGAATATGCAATCAGAAGTGCCAACTTCATTAGTTTTTAGAAAACTTTTTGTCAGAAAATTGTTCATTCAACGGTCGTTGTTGTTCAATAGAATTGGGCGAATTCTGGATTAGCACAAATTCTATACTATATTTTTGGGATGGCAATTAACATACCTGACAGGAATATACTATCTGAATGGCTTATGCCTTGGATTTTAGAACATTTTATTTCTATTGTTTTATTTGTTGTTCAACACAAATATTATTGAACGATATATCTCCGTTTTTTTAAAAAAATAGTATCTTTCAGGGGCTGGTTTGGTTTTCCTCGATTTATGAATGAAAATTTATGAGAATTATATTTCTAAATTAGGCATAAATTATTTCTGGTTTTTTCTAGAAATCCGGTTTTATTTATTCCGTCTTTTAGGCGAAATTTGAAATTTTCTTTTCCTGTTTTTTCGGCTCCTGGACTAGCACTAATTTTTTCCCGTGAGCACTAATTAGCACAAATTGGGCATAATCGGTATGCAAAGTATCATTTTGAAATTCGAAAGTTTCCCTGCTGCAGTTACCCACGTATTAATTTTGAATACGTTTTAATGGCGTATCTCTAAGCGTTGTTCTGTTTAGCTCGAAGGACCAATGTTCTTGTCGTTGTAGTATTTAATATTTGTGGCTCACCACTGATGAGGGCTCACAAATAGATTAAATGGTTTTTGTTTTACAACTGACCCGTTACTTAAGCATAATTAACAATTATAATTTTCTACATATCCTATAAGTTATTATATGTATGTAATGTATGCAAATACAATAATTTTGCTTATCAATCAATAGAGTACACGTGAGGTGACAAATGTATTATGTGCATAAATCGTATTTAATAAAGTTAAAATTACTAAAGTTAAAAATATTGTGTTATTTACGTTGTTGGGTATCAACAGCAGTTTACCAATAAATACCGCACAAAATATGAACAACGCTGAAGTTTAACCATTAAAAATTTTGTCGCTATAATATTTCCAATTTTCATAAATTTTATCTCCAGCAAAATAAATATTTCCTAGATTTTAATTATATTCGTTTTTGGTTAGGTAATTAAAAGTGTAACAAATATTGAAAATAGACATAAAGTGCATGTAGTACATGTAAAAGCAATTTATAGATCTCCTCAAATTTTAATTAAAATAAGTTATGACTATGGTTTTCTACTCTCGAGTACCTTTATCCTAAAGAGTTGATATTGTTCGTATGTCCAACATAAAAAGGAAATTAAAACCAGGTTTCATACACGAGTTTTATTATACGTACAGTCCGTTTCACGTATTTAAGATCATTTTTCGTAATGAAAAACATAAATAGTGTTCTTAAACCAGTGAGGCGGAGTGTACATATAAACCACAAAAATATAAATTATTAGATTGTACTCACTTCCCAATATCCCATTGAATCGAGTGTTGTTAAATCGCAATAAGCTAATACCGCAGTTATCCGGCTACTTCGGAAATCGAATTTAAAATTAAAATTTTTCGATGATACAATTGGCCACCATACATGTGACGTAGCAAATGGAAAGGTAATGGGTACCACATCCACATCGGTCTCATTGTATTCTTCCTGTAACACACCTAATATTAAAAATATTAAAATTTTGAAGATGTATTCTATACGTGTATATGGTGTCTTACCTATGTAATGAACTTTTGGGTTTCCTTTTTTCAATTCGTACAAAATTGACACGTCATTATAAAAAACGTATTTCAATGATCCAACAAATTTATTTGTGGATGCTAATCCTTTTTTCTTGCTTAAATACGGGCCACCACCAAAATATATTTCTGGATCGAATAAAATTTTTTTCATCGAACCAGGCACCTCCAAATGAAATCTTTTATAGTCCAAAAATATGGTAACATTTTTAGTATTGTGAATTATTGTTAAGTTATGCCAAATATTATTCGTTACGATTCGTTCTAATTTTTTTTGCATGACGCCATCACCAAAATCCATTTCGACATAAACGGTTTTATTTTTAATCGACGCGGCGATATACTGATGCTTTATTGATTCGCCACTTGCATAAAATAGTACCGAATCATCGAACCGTGTTTTAAAAATTAAACTAATCCGTGTGGCCGATGAATGTACACGATCTTTCCAATCGTAAATACGGTAGCTAACATGACTGGACCCGCGTAGCGTAAGTGTAGTGGCGGCTATAAAATATAATATTTCGTAAAAAAAGCTATTTCCAATTACAATTTATATTACTTACTATATAAATCACACAGTTCACCCTCGTACTCTGTACCAAAACAGTCGCATGACGTCTCATGATAGTGATTTATACATTTCGAGCTTACAAAACACAAATTATGCCGTGTATGACATCGATTAAAGCAACCTTCTACCACGTTCTCGTGCTTGGTCGCAATTAGAGGTGTTATTGGTAATAGATCGGATGCTGCTTTGCCCGAACTCAAAACCACATTGCGTATACAACCAACAAACGATTCAATTATATATTTAACACCATGTAATTTTTCTTCCGAACTTAATCCTTATTGGAATTATATTTCCACAGTGCGAAGAAAACATGAACAAGAACAAACATAAAAATAGGAAATATTATTAGTTCTCCATAAATTATATGGGTCTATATTGATATACCCGGTATGGTTATGTGCAAGAAAATTGGTAAAATTAATTAAATGAAAATAAGGTATAATCTTGTTGTATCATAAAAATAAGTTTCAAAAGGTGATTAAGAAAATTGATACCATTACCAACTTGAAATCGACATAAATAAATAAAATACTTACCACCAACCAGCACAACAGATGGTAAATTTTTTGCAACCCCATAATTTGTATCGTGCTTTAATCCCTTTAAGTATACTTCTTCTTGATTTTCATCGACACGGGCAATTAGTCGAGCACCGTGCACATCGATTCGCACCTAAAACAATATATTACACTTTTAACCCGATTGGCATTAGGATAACATTATTTTTACCATCACACTATGCCAGTCATCACGATTCAATCCTTCACCAACCGTTACACTGGTGGCATGTTTACCAAAAACGTGTACGACTTTTAATTGTCCTTTTTCTACAATCACATATAGAGCATACGGTTCCAGTTCAATACCATCGGGAGTTTTTACATTGTGATAGACGAGCAGACCATGAGGGAGCCGAGTTCGAAATTGAAATGAGATTTCGCGACATAATCTGAAAAAAAAAACAATTTTTACGTATTTTTGATTCGTATCAAATCAACGGATCTGTTACCTCAATTGAAATGTTTGTATGTACTGCCCGTCCATTTGAATGAATGTATTATTCTTTGCGAACATAAACGTTTTTTCATAACCCGTTTCGTTAAATGTTAATTCAGATCCGCGATCTTCCTCCGGTACTGGCATAACCGTTGTTTCATCATCGTCTAATATTTTCCTTCGTTTCGTTGTTGGGGTTATCTTTTTTGTGGTTGTCGGTTGTGTTGTTGTCGTACTTGTAACTTCTGCATCGATCGAATAATTAATATTGTATTATATAGAGCCTCCTATCGAAACGCTTTACAACTTACGTGACTCCCCCGTTAGGCAGTGATAATTACATTCTTCTTCATTTTCAAAACGATTTTGATTGCCCTCACATCCCGTCCACACGAATTCTTTACATTCTTTTGTCGTTACATCAAAATGCCATTTGCGTATTGTATTTTTACATGTTCCCGGATCAACCGGTTCATCACATTTCTTTTCTAATGAAATAATAATAGAAATATGATTTTGGCCTAAATTAAATTGTATTTTTTGTGTAACATACCACTAGTAATTTCTTTAACCTTTTGTTCGACTTCCGAATTTGTTGGGATTGAGCGAACAACACTATTGTTCATTAATAACAGTATAAGCGCCAATATAATTTGGTGTCGCATTTTATTACTTGCGAATCTTAAATAGTGCCGCTGCAAAGAAACAGAAATACTATTTATAAGTTATTATGATAAATAATTTTTTTAAAAAATAATATTAAAGTTTTTAATCCCATATTGTTCATCTACGATGATGCATTTCTGCTACGTTAAACTTTTTCGCTAGGTTTTCATCACCACAAAGTTTAATTTGTTTTGTTATGATTATTGAGATAAGTTATATGGACATTTTTAATATTGGTTGACAATTAAAAATCAATTGAAGTGAAGTAAACGTTTGGTTTTGCATTTATTTATGCAATACCCTGTCACCTGTTTATATGTTAGTTGTGTGTTCGACATTTTTGCATTATTATTTTTATTTTTCTCTCTCTTGTTTTTTGAGGTATCAGTCTTTCATGACCCTAATGCTGCACCAGCACTTATAGCACAATCCAACGAAAATGGAATCCAACAATGGTACTGAAATTATTTACAAATTAATTACAAATTTGTTACAGAGTTAGACAATTTTTTACAAGTCCCGTTATCCTGCAATTCGTGTATGAGCTGGCATTAGACAAAGCTACACAATTTTTTACAAATTAATTACAACATATTGACATAGCTCAACCCCAAAACATACCCCTTAGGGGTAATTTTAAAGAAAATATATTTTTCATCACACCACGCCTTCTGTATTTCTGTGAATTTTTGTTGTATAGTACTGGGCATAATGCCCTAGAAAACTACCCCTAATGGGAGTAAACATTTAAAATCATTGGGCGCGTTCAGGACCGCCAACTGTTGGCATCATGATTAGTGAAATCATCGCCAATTTGATTTCAAAATTTCATAATACTAAACGTTTTCATAACGTTAGCTTTGATTTTCCTCAACATGTTCCCAAATGTTGGGTGCTCTGAATGCGCCCATTGTATCCTACTGAATGTGATACTAGAAGTTTTTAAAATATAAATTAAAATATATTGGAATTATTCAATTGACGGAATCTGACTCTAAAAAGTGACGCTCTTTAAAACAATATTACTCTGTAAAGGTCACGCCTTTTAAATTTATCACAACAGCCCACACGCACCAAAATCGATTTAAATGCATCGAACTTCTTTTCTATACAAGAAATGGGTACCCATGAATTTATTACAACAGCCCACAGCCCCAAAAATTGATCAAAATATTTCGATATTCCTTCTTATGCAAGAATTAGGTATCCCTGAATTTATTACAACAGCCCACGGGTGACAGTTTCTTTATCGTGAACAATTTATCGTGTTTCAATTTATCGTGAACATTTTACCGTACAACAGTTTATCGTAGACACAATTTACCGTGGACAAAATTTATCGTGTGGACAATTTACCGCATGCCAGTTTATCGTAGCTTTGTAAAATTTACTGTATAACAAAATACTTTGTAAATAAAAATTAAAGTGTCTTCGGCTTATAAAATATTATTAAATTCGGCCATTACCAGCTTAATAGATTAATAAAATAAGATGGGATTTTGTAAGTTGGAAATAGGATTTTTAAATGACTTCTGCAAGAAGTTCTGGAATATGGCCATCTGGGACGGAACTCGGTAGTTTCTTAACCGATTATGATGAAATTGGATATGGAGGACAGAAATGGGATTCTTTAGTGGTTTTGGCAACAAGTTCTGGAATATGGCCATCTAGGACGGAACTCGGTAAATTCTTAACCGATTATGATGAAATTGGATATGGTGGACAGAAATGAGATTCTTTAGTGGTTTTGGCAACAAGTTCTGTAATATGGCTATCTGGGATGATGAAATTGGATATGGTAGATGGGAATGGGATTCTTTAATGATTTTTGCAACAAGTTCTGAAATATGGCCATCTGAGACGGAACTCGGTAATTTCTTAACCAATTATGATGAAATTGGATATGGTAGATAGAAATGAGATTCTGAAATATGTAGTGCTCTAATATTCGCCGTGTTTTAATATTGGAGCACTATCCGGCACCGAAGGGAAGTTTCTATTGAAACTGATATTTATTCACTGGTGTCGCTATACCATACAAATGAAAAAATAAATTCATCCATAAACAAACGACCTGAAATATACCAATTAACATTTATTTTTGCATGACGTTATAACGAGCGATTTGACGCCACTCGATTACTTTTTGTGGGGATACGTGAAGTCATTGGTTTATGTGGATAAACCTCAATCGATTGACGCTTTGGAAACCAATATTCAACGTGTCATTGCTGACATACGCCCTCAAATGCTTGAAAAAGTGCTGGAAAATTGGACCTCCAGAATGACATTTGTGAAAAATAGTCGTGGTAGCCATATGCCAGAAATTGTGTTTAAATGTTAAATGCCAAAAAATTATCTACCAAATAAAAAAAAATTTTGGTCATTTCATAATTTTATATGTGTTTTATTCAAAAAAAAAATCGGCAACCTCTTAAAAAAACACCCTTTAAAAAATAAATCATCATGGTTTAAGGATTGTACAAAACAAAGGAAATTTAAAATTTCCCTTTGAAATGGATAGTGCTCCCGATAAATAGGTAGAGGAAGATATTTTTTTTTATAGATTTTTAACTAAAAAGTTGAATGAAAAATTTTAGTTTAGAGTTAAATAAATCAATTATATGCAAAAATAGCGCGCTAAATATAAATTTTGACATAGAAAATTGCGTGCTCCGGATAAGAAAACACGGCTATTGTTAGCTGTATTCGTTTGGTAAATTTACAACAACAATTGCATGTATCTAAATTGAGAAAAAATTTAGCTAAAATGAAATTTTGTTAGAAAGCTATTTGATTGTAACCGACGTTTGATAAAAAAGTCTTAAAATTATCTCCGATTGGTAAGGTTTTAGTTAAAAATTAAATTGTTCACGATAAACTGACAGGTAATCCAGCCCACACCCACAAAAATCGATCGTAATGTATCGAACTCCCTTCCTGTGCAAGAAATAAATTCAGGGATACCTAATTCTTGCATAGGAAGAAAGTTCCATACATTTTGATCGATTTGTATGGGTGTGGGCTGTTGTTAAAAATTCAGGGGTGATTACTTCTTGCATAGGAAGGAAGTATGATACATCATGATCGACTTTTATTGGTTTGGGCTATTGCACTAAATTCAGGAGTACCTATTTCTTGCATAGGAAGGAAGTTCAATACATTTAGATGAATTTTTGTGGGTGTGGGCTTTTGTAATAAATTCAGTAGTAATTATTTCACGCATTGGAATAAAGTTCGATATATTTTGATCGAGTTTTATGGGTGTGGGCTGTTGTGATATATTTAAAAGGTATGACATTTACAGAGTAATATTGTTTTAAAGAGCTTCACGTTTTAGAGCCAGATTCTGTAAATTGAACTATTCCACTATATTGTAATTTATTTTTTAAAAACTTCTAGTACCACCCTCAGAACGATACAATGATTTAAATGGTTGCTCCCATTCGGGGTAGTTTTCTAGGGGATTAATTATGCCATTTTATTGTAATTAATTTGTAAAAAATGCTAGTACCATACCCAATACGATACAACAAAAATTAACAGAAATGCAATAATCATGTTGTTACGAGAAATATGGTTGTTGAAGAATTGCACCCCTTAGGGGTAGTTTTTTGGGGGTTGAACTATGTCGATATTTTTTTAAAATTAATTTGTAAAAAATTTCAGTTCCACCCCCAGCACGATACAATAAATATGAACAAAAATACGAAAAGTGTGGTGTAGCTTTGTCTAATGCCAGCCCACACACGAATTACAGGATAACGGGACTGGTAAAACAATTGCTAACTTTGTAACAAATTTGTAATTAATTCGTCAACAATTACAGTACCATTTTTGTTGGATTGTGCTACCAGTGCTGGTGCAGCATTAGAGTCATCAGTCATGACCCTAATGCACTCAACGACAAAAAAATGAGCTTAATTCGACGTATTTGTAGCTTAGAAATGAGTGAAGATGGAAACGTCGAAGAGCATTTGAATGAACTCACGGATTTGTTCCAGAAATCAAGTGATTTGGGCGAGAAGCAATTGTCAAATACATGGCATGTTGCAGTCTAGGCACGACCAGAGGCAGATGTCACATTTTCGTTGGCCCAATCGAAATTAATTACTGAGTGTCAACGTCGAAAAGAGGCGGACGGCAACGAAATTACAGATTCGGTATTAAAAACTACGGCGAAGTTTAAAGGCAAAATCAAGTACGATCTGGCCATGTAAAGAGTGACTGCGGTAAATACAGGGTGGCTGAGACCAGGTGTTACCAAATGAAAACGCTGTAATTTTTTTAATTTTGATTATTTTTTATTGAAATTTCGTGGAACATGTTGAAAACATATTACATTTTATGAAAAACATGTTACTGCTCGATATGACCTCCTTTGGCTCTGATTATTTGATTCAGTCTTCCATAGAAAGCATTGCATGCTGACCGAACGTGAGCTTGCGGAATTTTATTCCATTATCGAACAAGAGCTGAACTTCAATGCATCAACACTTTCGTATTTTTTAGTGGACACCTTACTCTCCAAAATGGACCATGTGGAGAAATCCGTGGGATTCAAGTCTGGTGAATATGGTGGCCATTCTTTCGACGAAATCAGCCGCCGAATGCAATTTTGTAAAAATTGCTGTGTCGCTCGAGCTTTGTGTGACGGTGCCGAGTCCTGTTGGAATGTCCAACGGTTCGTACCAAAGTGTTTACGTGCCCAAGGTAGCAAAGCATCGTTTAGGATCTTTTGGCGGTACACCTCTTGGTTTAGCTTGACTCCATGTTCGATGAAAACCAGAGGAGTGCGTCCATATGCAGTCACTGCAGCCCAAACCATAACATAAGCTGGTGATTGCTTGCGCATGGCAACTCTTGTATCCAAATTATCGTTGGACTTGTGCTCTAACCAAACACGATCATTTTCTTTATTCACATACTGTTAAATGGTGAAAATTTTCTCATCAGAAAAGACAATTTTTGGAATCTCATCACGTTCGGCCAAGGCCTTCAATGCTCGTGTTCTTTCAAGCGTAACTTTTTTTGTGCCTCCGTAAGATTTTGGACTTTTTGTATCTTGTAGGGCTTCAAGTGTAGGCCATTTTTCAATATGGTTTGAATGCTGTATCGTGCAGCACGTAGACGTGCGGCTAATTGATTGGCACTTTGACGAGGATTTCATTGGATTCGTTTCTTCACATTTCGTATCATTTCTTTTGATGTTGCTGTCTTTTTAGGACCGTCTCTGTTGCGTTTAGCGATGCGACCAGTTTCGTTGTATTGAGTTATGGTTCGATACATAAACATTTTATTCACATTCAAATGCTGGAGCTGACGAACTATTGCTGTTTGTGAATTTCCACCCAAATACAGTGCAATTACACTATTACGTTTGAATTCCATTACGATTTTTTTATGAAGATATTAATTTAGAACAATTATTTGTTGACCACATGTAAACTACTAACCAAACTTCAATCTGTCAAAAAATTGACGCGCGAGAATGACACCTACACAAATGACAGTAGAGTGAAGTCAGTAACATTTGGTCTCAGCCACCCTGTATAAATCGTGGAGACGAAAAAACAAAATTAGGGAAAGTACGTCGACCAGTGACAAGATAAATAAAGTTGAAGAAAATGACAGTTTTTTATTTGTGGTTTCATCGGAATAAAAATTGTGATGGATGGATTCTCGATTCGCGTGCTACGAAACGTATTTCAAGCAACAAAGGTTTTTTCGTTTCACTAGATCAAGCGAAATGCAAACGGTGACAGCGTAGATGTCAAGGGAAATGGCGTATGTCCCATTGAAATGGTCAATGCAAATGGTATATTGACCATGGCAACGGTAACAGATGTTTTGTACATGCCGAATATTCAAGGAAATTTGTGGTCGATGCGAAAATGTCTATGCGGTGAAAATGGCTATGCAGTAAATTTCATTCCGAATTATCAACCGTGTGAAATTAAATTCGGAGACAAACAAGTGGCAAATGCAACAAGTGGCATTGCATTTTTAGCCATCGCGATCCACATGCAATCAAGCAAATATAGTGAAAGATTAGTTGACGACATGAAAATTTTCGTTTGCAGTATCAAGGTTAAATGCGAAGTGTGTCTCAAAGGAAAAACAACACGTTTGCCGTTTCCAAAGCAATCATTGACAAAATCTACAGCTCCACTTGATCTTATACACACTGACGTATGCGGACCAATGCAAACATCCATAGATGGTTTTTCGCGGTATACGGTTTGCTAAAAAATAAATCAGAAGTCGACGAGAAAATAAAGGAGTACGTAGCATTCGTAACAAACAAATTCTCTACGAAATCAAAAGTTATACCGTCGGATCGAGGAGGAGAGTACACCGGAAAGAATGTCTTCGATTTTTTGAAACATGAAGGAATTCAAATTCAGTACCCAACACCATACACGCCGCAGCAGAATGATGTTGTTGAGAGAAAAAATCGTACGCTCATTGAGATAGCGCGATGTCTGTTGAATGCAAATTTACCGGAAACATTTTGGGCGGAAGCGGTAAATACAGCAAATTATGTTCAAATCCGTTTGCCATGCAGAGCGATCGAATACAATATGAGGCGTGGAATTAGTGGAAACCAGGTATTAAACATTTTTCAATTTTTGGTGCTCAATGTTTTGTTCGTGTGCCATCAGAGAACCGACGAAAATTGGTTGATACCAGCGCACCGACGATTTTTGTTGGTTATGACGAAAATTCAAAGGGACTCAGATGCTTAGATCCAGTCAAAAAAAAGGTGGTGATCAGTCGCGATGTACGTTTTACGGAAAAACCTGCGAGTGAAATCAGCGTTGATTTATCATCAAGTGATGTGAATGTCGAATCAAGTACAATCGACATCGATATGAATAAATCAACAGATATCAATCCAAATATGCGTGACATCGTGAGAAATACTGTGACAAAAGAAAATAATGCGGGTGTGCGCAACAACAGTGGTGATGCAGTGTCGAATGTCGAATTTGAATCTTTCGCTGAAGGCTTACATCGTATTTTCAATGACGAAAACAGCAGAGACATTCCCATTCATGAGACATCAGTGCATCGCATTTCACAGCGTGAAAAAAGGGTGTGGCACTGCGACGATTGATCGACGAAATCATCGTCGATCGGAGCTGTACGATTTACAACAGCCGGTTCAAAAGCGACAACAATCTACGAAGACAACCAAAGCTGTTTGAAGCTTATCGAAGAGGAAAAATTGTCAAATCGAACAAAACGTGTGGATACGCGATATAATTTTGTTAAAGATTACGTGCAACGATTCGTATCATGCGTGTATTGCTGTTCAATCGATATGTTGGCCGATTTACTAACCAAACCATTGGTTACCACCGGCAAAGCGGCTTATCATGCTACGCGAGCGAGGCGGATTAAATTAAATTAAACGAATAATTAGAATGAGGAGGGGCGTTTGTTGGTTGTTTTATTTTTATCCGATTACGGTAGTTTGCTTTGTTTACCTTATTTTAAGTACTCTGTTTGGCTAAGTGGATGTACATAAGGACTTTCGTGTATTCCAACAATGATTAAGGTCAGAAATATTTTCTGTGAGTAAACTTTCATCAGAGCTTTCCATTTTTCAAATAAAAATTTAAACTTTATGTTTCTGAACTTTCTGGTAACTGGTTTACTGTTTACGTGTTTCATTTTCGGAAAACGCCTGGAAGAACACACTACAGTTTAGGAAATGCCATCATTGAAAGAACAAACGAATTGTTTCTACTGGTGCGGCCAACTGCAGTGGACAAACTTTGGAATTTATAAATGAAACTTTGCGTATCGAAATAATCATAATTTGTGGTACTTAGTGAAATCTGGAAAAATTAATGAACTTTCATTCATAAACTAACGAACAACAAAAATCCCTAAATGATAGTATATTGAAACCGAAATACATATAGCATTCAATAATATTTATGTTAGTTGATTGAATAAATAAATTGAAAGTTAAACTTTTGAAAATCGTTCATTCATCCGACTTGGTTATCCAATGGAATTGGGCTTATTATGGAAGATAATGAGTTGATTGTTATCGTTTTATACTATAAAACTAGTCAATCTTTCATAAAATACATTCTTGATTAAGAAAAAATACAGAAAATATGAAATATCAACTTACGAACTAGACAGACCAATATTATTTTAATTCAAAAAGATTGAGCTTATCTAATTTCTATGTTATGTTGACTCAAGTAAAGCAGCATAAAACCCAAGCTAAGCCATCAATGAAGCAGAACCAGAAATACAAATTTAATGTCAACAAAAGTAAATATCAAACCGAATCTTCAATGGTACAAAACCGAAACACCAAATATAATGTTAAGAAAAACATTGAATATCAAACCGAGGAGGAAGACTTATCAATATATCTTCGAGAAGCACTGTCTCAATAATTAGTAGCAGATCTTAAAAAAGAAACAGGTGGCGAGTTGTTCATTGCTCCAATTAAACAAGGCAATATCCAAGGAGTAGATATTGCCATAGGAGTAATAAATGGAATCGAGTCATCTGTATCGCCACAAGAGATACATGAGGAACTCTCTGCCAAGGGCTTCAATATAAGAAGCGTTATTACCATTATTAATCGTAAGAAAATCCCTCAACCAATGTTCAAAGTTGAGCTGGAACCTGAAGCAGTAAAAACCAGAGGGACACACGAAATCTACAACGACCGTGTTTACGCAAATACAAGACAGCATAACAAATGAAATTATTGCGATTGATTAACCAGTTTTGGCTTCAGTTATGGACCAGGTACAGCAAAGAGCAGCAGCTTGCGAAGAGGCTGATGGCAGGCATCTAACAGATATTATTTGTAAAATTTAGTTTTTTTAAAACCCTTCATGATTAAAACTATCTTTTGTAATCAAAATTATTTATTTTTAATAAAAAATAAAAAAATAATATTCAAAATACCATGTTAAGTGACTTATGGCTCACCCTGTATTATTAGAGATAGAATAAGACACCATGAACTAAAAAAATATCGCGAGGAACAGATACAGGCAACTTGCATCTGTTTCGAAGAATGGTCCGATACATGCACCATATCTGCAGGTTACTGCCCATCGAAATATTCAATTAAAAAGCAACAATTTGCAAATTATTTCAAAACTTTGGGAAATAAATTCCTTGCAGGAGGAGATTTTAACTCGAAACACATCCAATGGGGCTCTCTGAACGGCATATGCCTTTACTTGCTATCACCTCTGAGTTTTTTTAATCGGCCATAATGTAGCATATGTATATCATTTCAAACATATAAAGAATTAATTTTTTACTCGTAATAACCCCCCAACTTTTAGCCTAGAATTATTATGATAAAATTTGATCTCGGTATTTGCATGAAATATACATTTTTGACGATTTTCTTTTTAGTAAAGGTGTGCTATTACACTTTTAATTGCTATACACTTTTTAGAAGTACACTTTTCGTTAATTTGGGTAACAACACTTTTCATTAATTTGTGTAGCCACACTTTTCATTAAAAACTTCTCACCGGCCAGAAAATAAGTTACCTTATTTGAATAAATAAGTCTACACAAATAAGTTTCAAATAAGTGTACCGTTTCGAAAAGGTCCTAAGGGAATAAAGGTGCAAATATTTTCCCTGGTATTATATTCGACGGATCCAAGGAACGTTATCGGAATAATTTTGTAATAACCACCTAGCCCGGTAGCGTCAATTTTCCGACAAATTGACAAAAACCTTACAAAAGCTAAAAAGTGTGTATACACAAATACCCTGATTAAATTTTATCTACACTATTCATGTGTAGTAAGGATCAATAGTTAATGACAAGGCATCGTAGAGATGTCTACGCTAGACGATATATGAAATCATGTTAATAAGGCAATTCTTAATGTTTTCTAGAAGCCAACATAGTTATGCGGTGAGGGAGGCAAAGATTTTTTTCAATTTTAAAATTTTGATGCAGTAAAAAGTGTAGTGGCGGTCCGAAGGTCAATGACAAGGTATCGTAGAGATGTCTACGCTTAACGGTATATGAAATCATGTTAATTAGGCAATTTTTAATGTTTTCTAGAAGCCAACATATTTATGCGATGGGGGAGGCACAGATTTTTTTTCATGTTTAAAATTTTGCTGTAGAAAAAAGTGTAGTGGCAGTTCGAAGGTCAATGACAAGGCATCGTAGAGATGTTTACGCTTAACGGTATATAAAATCATGTTAATTAGGCAATTTTTAATGTTTTCTAGAAGCCAACATATTTATGCGATGGGGGAGGCACAGATTTTTTTTCATGTTTAAAATTTTGCTATAGTAAAAAGTGTAGTGGCGGTCTTAAGGTCAATGACAAGGCATCGTAGAGATGTCTACGCTTAACGGTATATGAAATCATGTTAATTAGGCAATTTTTAATGTTTTCTAGAAGCCAACATATTTATGCGATGGGGCAGTCATAGATTTTTTTCATTTTTAAAATTTTGCTGTAGAAAAAAGTGTAGTGGCGTTTCGAAGGTCAATGACAAAGCATCGTAGAGATGTCTACGTTTAACGGCATATGTAATCATGTTAATAAGGCAATTCTTAATGTTTTCTAGAAGTCAACATATTTATGCGGTGAGGGAGGCAAAGATTTTTTTCAATTTTAAAATTTTGCTGCAGTAAAAAGTGTAGTGGCGGTCCGAAGGTCAATGACAAGGTATCGTAGAGATGTCTACGCTTAACGGTATATGAAATCATGTTAATTAGGCAATTCTTAATGTTTTCTAGAAGCCAACATATTTATGCGGTGGGGCAGTCATAGATTTTTAACATTTTTAAAATTTTACTATAGTAAAAAGTGTAGTGCCGATTTGAAGGTCAATGACAAGGCATCGTAGAGATGTTTACGCTTAACGGTATATGAAATCATGTTAATTAGTAAATTTTTAATGTTTTCTAGAAGCCAACATATTTATGCGATGGGGCAGTCATAGATTTTTAACATTTTTAAAATTTTACTATAGTAAAAAGTGTAGTGGCGGTCTTAAGGTCAATGACAAGGCATCGTAGAGATGTCTACGCTTAACGGTATATGAAATCATGTTAATTAGGCAATTCTTAATGTTTTCTAGAAGCCAACATATTTATGCGGTGGGGGAGGCATAGATTTTTTTTAATTTTTCAAATTTTGCTATAGTAAAAAGTGTAGTGGCGGTTCGAAGGTCAATGACAAGGCATCGTAGAGATGTCCACGCTTAACGGTATATGAAATCATGTTAATTAGGCAATTCTTAATGTTTTCTGGAAGCCAACATATTTATGCGGTGGGGCAGTCATAGATTTTTAACATGTTTAAAATTTTGCTAAGTAAAGTGTAGTGGCGGTTCGAAGGTCAATGACAAGGCATCGAAGAGATGTCCACGCTTAACGGTATATGAAATCATGTTAATTAGGCAATCCTTAATGTTTTGTAGAAGCCAACATGTTTATGCGATGGGGGAGGCACAGATTTTTTTCATTTTTAAAATTTTGTTGTAAAAAGTGTAGTGGCGGTTCGAAGGTCAATGACAAGGCATCGTAGAGATGTCTACGCTTAACGGTATATGAAATCATGTTAATCAGGCAATTCTTAATGTTTTCTAGAAGCCAACATGTTTATGCGGTGGGGAGGAGATTGTTTTTATTTTTAAAATTTTGTAGTTAAAAGTGTAGTGGCGGTTCGATGGTCAATGCATCGAACTGCCACTACACTTTTTACTATAACAAAATTTTAAAATTACAAAAAATCTATGACTGGCCCATCGCATAACCATGTTGGTTTCTTGAAAATATATTGAAAGGTTATTGTTCATTGTTGCGGCTTAATTAGCTTGTCATTGTGTACTTATTTTTATTAGCATTTTATTTCGTTTTTCAAAACAAATTTTTTTTGGAAAGTGTAGGTTTACACTTTGTGGGCTGTTTTAAAATTTTTTTGCCATTTTTATTTGTCGGAAATTTCACTATTGTCCTAACCGTCATAATAACCATCCATACGTGGTGCCACATTGTTTTAATTTGATTCTGTTTTATTTTGGCACTACTTGTATATTATGAGTCTCATCTTTCATATATTTCATATAAAGTGCTATACTAAACTATTTAGACTAAAGATAAATATAAATATAAATTATTTGTTTTGTTTGAAAGGTAATTAAATATTATTTATTTTTTATCGTTCGTACATGATGTAAAATTGTAAATTATAATAAATTGTACTTAGATATTTAAAAATTATGAGTACGTTATTATGTTTACAGAAGAAGAAACACTTCTTGGTGAGAGACCATTTATTTAATTAAATATTTACTGAGTATATATGGACGTACAAGAAGAACGTACATAAACATATACGTTGTTAATTAAATCGTAATTTTGTGATAATTTTAAGTAAATGTTATTTTTTTGTTTCGTCTGAGGTAATTATTGTTTAGAATTTTTTGTTTTTTGAAAAAATCTCTACACAGATACCTCAATAATTGGAGCTTATCTCCTTTAGTAAAAAATCAGATAATGTGGCTTAATGAGTTTTTAATATCCAAAAAATGGGTTTCCTAAATGTATAAAATGTCCGGGTTACGCTTGATGGGCCTTTAGGAAAATAATCAAATTGAAGGAGGGAAAATTAAAGATTTCTTTATGGATTTTACTAATGCTTACTTCTGCTACCATTTACTGACAGATTCTCGGGATCTGCATAACATAAAACTCTAAATAATGTATAAAATTGGAAAAGCAGAAAACCGATGTAATATTAGGTTTATGATCAATAAAAATCTTATAAACATAACACGAGTAATAAAATAGCTTACTTATGCACATTTATGTATATAACAGACATACATATGTAGGAGATCCAAACAAGTTTTTAACATTTGCGTTATCTTAAATACATATTATTATTTTTTTGGTACAGCTTTATGAAATATAAGTAAATTTATTTTTTCTCCTAAATAACAGAAAAAGAAGTCAGAACCGAAAGCAAAACACCCATAAAGTCGGAAAACATAATAAAAAGCTGTGTATAGTAATAATCAACTCAAGACAACATGTATGACTCATAAAATAAAATGAATTGTTTGTGCTGTAGAAACTATACCATTTCGGTATACGTACCTAACTACCTACTTTAGTACACATATGTAACAATATATACACATACGAGTACAATAAAAAAGAATATCTTTTGTTTGGCGACCCCAAAAAAATATTTTTTATTATCTGGAAAATTAATTGAATTAAAGCAAGTGACCTCAAAAGTATGTACTTTATCAACATTTAGTAAATCTTGTGTGTTTTGAACCCAACATATTAGACGGTTGCTACTTGGTATTTGTATTTGGATACGAACGCTAAGCGAACTGTCCACATAGTTACGATATACATAAGATACGGTATCGTCTTCACATTTTATTATTTGGAGATGATTTTAGTTGGTTTATTTTGTTTAATTTCGACATGTAACCGGAAATGCGTTTTTATTAAAAATGTAGTATTTTATTACTATTTATTAAATAATATTTTGGTACTTAAAATATGATATGAAAAATTACTTGATTTATGTTTTAGTGTAGGGCTGGAATAAGATTAAAATAATTCCAACATACTCGAATATTCGGATCACTAGAATTAGAATTTTGTTGCGATTTATATATGTACATCAATTTGGTGAGGTATTTTATAATTTATCGTTTCCACACGGAACCTAAACGCACTTTTCATAAATAAAATTTATTCACGAGGTTTGTTACCATCTGTCCATAAATGATTTGGAGCGGGGAACTCTATTTGGATCTTGCAAGAAGACAACGATCCAAAATGACATTTAAACTCAAAAAGGGCATTACAACATTGGATTGGCCATCTCAGTCACTTGATGCCAATTCGATCGAAATTTATGAGCACTCGTGAAGATTAAGCTGAAAATGTACTACGTTAAACATTTAAAGATATGGAAAAATTTGTCACCACAGTATGCAGAGAATTTGGTTGATAGTATGGAAAAAAGGCGCCAAGCAATTATAAGCAGTAATGGTGAGTTTACTATGTATTAGTTGGTAACGTCAAAGAAAATACAATAAACTTTCATAATAAAAACAAAAAAAATCGTAGTTAAGCTTTTTGCAGTACGCGCACTTGTTGCACCTGCTGTATTTCAAAAGCATTGGATAGTGTATTGTATTTGCTGATGCTACAGCGTGTTGAGCTTCTCTTGACCGACCAAATGGCACAGTGGTTAAAGCTTTCGCGTTTGGATCGGGAGGTACCGGGTTCGAATCCCGATAGGGGCAGTATGCAAAGGGAATTTTCATCAACAGATTACGATCTGTGAAGAAATGGAACACATCTATGACCCCCTGTCGGAGTGCAAAACTCATGGGCCTACCCATCTTCCATGCCAGTATAGGCCTGGCATGGAGCTATGCAATGTACAGATGGTAACAAAATCGGACCTATGACCGTACGACCTCGAATTGGCCTACAGAGTGGCGTAAAAGTAAGGACGGAAAAAGCTAACCGCGAAAGAGTTGGGAGAGCCTTGGCCCCAGAACAGATTGCAGCGATAAAAAAAAAAAAAAGAGCTTCTCTTGAGTTAAGCAATCAAGAGGGAAGTATTGCCACCCTACTAACTTCAAAGGAAGTTAGGAACGCCCTCTGTTCTCTCCAATATTCAATTAATTGTTTAATGATTTAGATCTAAAAGAGTTTAATTAAACCCAAGGAAATTCCAATGCTACATTTTTTCCAGAAAGTTGTTCAACGCTAAGTTTTGTTTTATTATCTATTATTTGTTTTATTATTTATTATAGCTCTGTGCCAGCCTATACTAGCATGGAAGATGAGTCGGCTCATGAGTTTTGAATTCCGACAGGTACCTCCCGATCCAAACGTCAAAGCTTTAACCATTGTGCCATTTGGTCGGTTAACACTACGTTGCACCTACAATAATTGTGATTCCAATTGTGAGATCTCTTCACCTAAGATGTTGGCCAGTAATCAAACTTAAAATTTATAATTTCGATTTTTTTTTTCACTTTTCGCTTCTTCTTCTACGTTTGGTAATTTTTAAATGATTTTTGTTTACCTCTCGTTAAAAAAGAAGACAATTGATGATTGTTTTACTTTTGGTTTTGTGTGTTTAAATGTTTGGTGCTATTCAATGGAAAGAGCGATATTTTCGTAATTTTGTGTCCATTCTAAGGAATCAGAGGATTAAAATAAATATATTTCCTTCCCAGACAAAGATTAGAAAACCAAATAAAAATAATTTCGGTCCCAAAAACAAATTGAATACGAATTTCTACGAAGTACGTTGAATTTGTGTCTATTATTTTTGAGTTATAAGTTTGATCGCAAGCCTCTTACAAAAGTCATATAAGTCAATTCGACAGGAGAGTTAGTGTAGACTTTCAAATAAGTCAATATTGATAAAATAAGTTGGGAATTGGACCGCAGCCATAGTTAAAGTTCTGGGGCAAATTAGGAAGGGACTTTTTTATTTCTTAGAAATAAATACAAATGATGAAATTTAACATAAGGGATTGTTATTCAACGAGAAAAATTGGGTGTACATCTGGATTACGCTCGATTAATGTTGAACATTAATTTGGTCAGTTTCTTAACCTATTTTGATGAAGCTGCCTGAGAACGAATGTTGAAGCTTGTCTTTTTAAACAGTTTACTTGAAATTGGACATGTGGAATTATCATATGGGTTTGTTTATTTAGGTAAAGATCTATACTAAATTAGGATTTAGTTTGAATATTTCTAAACCGATTATAATGAAAAAAGTACACAAAAGATGGTGTAAATGACTGTCTTAATCAATTAATACTCAATGTCAACAAGGCATCTTGTCATTTGATTGCATGTCATTGACAGATTGGAATACGATGTTTTTGAAACACAATATGTTTTTAATTAATAAAACTTTATACTCAGATTATTTAATTATTGTCTCACACATATAATGGGTTTTCCAATAGGAATGATATGATTTTTAAGTGACGTTTCGGCCATTTGTAATATGTCATGATCTGTCATTTTTTGTTTCATTGTATTCAGTAATGTTTAAGGACCACAAAAAACAATCAACCTAGCATCCTCTGTCGATCAATAATTGTGTACTTCATTTTATAATTCAAACAGGAATAAAACATTTTATATTATTTTACGAGCATGCTAAGTGCGCGGTTGACATGTGTTGGAACTCTGCGTAGAAATAAAAGATGCATACCAAATAAATGTCTTCAAAACTCTCGGTGTAGCGTTAAATCGAACGATTTTTGTTTCCAAAAACAAAACATGACTTTGGGGAACAAATTTGAACCAATAGTAGTTCGATTGAAAGTATTGAACCTGCATTTAAATACGTAGGCACTAACACACAAATACGTAGGAGCTACATGTGTCCTCCTTGGCTGAATTTAAATTATTTTTTAATTGTTTTTATGTTTCAGATGAATTATTAAACGTTGAATTTTTAAAATAAATATTGATATATTTAATAAACTTGATTTTAATGTGGAAATGCCATATGAGTCTGAGAGTCTCATCGCGTTCGTTATTGTAAGTAAAATGACTCATACTGATGAGGTTAATAATAGAAGATTCCAAGCGGCACGGCGGTGAATACCATGGTACTCGCTTTCTTAACATTAATATCATATAGGTTTAAAAAAAATCTCAACAAGTTTGAAGTAGTAGGCGGAACCTTTGTACTATGAAGCGATTTCATTACCGCTTCATAGGATAGGGGTTCCACCGTATTACCCTTACTCGAGCTGAATAGAATAATAACGACCTGCTTTCTAAAAAAAATATAATAAGTGCTTTGTGTCACTAACCTGTCTTCAACCACACCGAACATAATCATGTTTAATGTTTTAATTCCACAATCAATTAATTTTACTGACGTCAAAGATACTAATTAGGTAGATCAATTATTGGATAGTAGTAATGTGGTTGTTATTGAATAGACTTATAAAAGCGACAATCTTCTACTAAAATATATATTTTTACCCAAGACTAAACTAAAGATTGATTTTGAAACTGTAGTGCCATCTATCATCTTTTATATATATTATTTGGAATAAAATTCAGTTTTTGTTGCTGTTTGCTTTTAAATTCTCTGGCCAACCAAGTCTTGTATTCAATTTCCCAAAACCCGATTTTATTTAAACTTCGCCCACAAGTGTTTCTTCGATGACAATTCTACTAAATCTTCCTAAAAAGATTAGGAAGTTATGTCATTACAGGGTCGAGATGTCACCATATAAATTTTTTGAAAATTCTTTACAGTTTATAGAGGAAGATATTGTTTACACTTGTTCAATAATAGTTTTAGGTAAAATAAATTATCCTGTTAAATTCATTTCAAATCTTAAATGTATCTGCAGCTTTTTTATTTGCAGACATTTTATAGGTCTCGTAGTCGACGAAAAAATTAGAAGTTTTGGCATTCGAATGTCAATTGAAATGATATTTTAATGTTTTCATATATATTTAGTCATGGCAAACTATGCACATTTAAATAAATTTTGTAAAACTACTGATTGTAATGCTCAGTAAAAATTTTAAAATTCATGTAACGAAATACGTCAATGGCGGACATTTACTATTAACCTATTTTAGTGACCTATTTTAGTTTTGTTTCTAATTTGGTATGCGTGTTGGATTTTCAATTTTAAAATTATAAAACATCGCCTGAAAAGTTCCCGGTCTAACAATGAAAACACTTAATTTGTAGGAAAATATCAACGAGAAGTTGACCACAATGAGAGTGGTGTATAAAACATTCAATCAGTTTCTAAAATACGGCAAAATGTAGTCGTCGAATTTTTGAAAGAGTTTTTAAATCGACAAAAAAATGTGGACGATTTTATTCGATTGAATTTCAAGAATATGCGCCCTGGACCTAGATTCTGATCAAGTGATAAATGACAAATTTATCACTCACAATGACATTTTTTGTAACTTTTTGTTAACATTGTAATTGCAATAAAATAACAATTTAGTTATGAGTTTTAAAAAACGATGTTGATGATGGCTTTTTCAAAATCTCACGAACATTTTATGTGACAAATGGTACAAAATTGTCACCTATTTAATTTTCCGCGACTTTAAATTTTCTTATAAAATTATCGTCAATACAATTTAAAAATCATTTTCGTATTGAATTAAATCGAAATTACAAAATTCAAAACTAAATTATTAAATAAAACAGTAATAATAACAAAATTTGTTTAACGGATTATTGCAAATTTGCAGATTTTTAATAATTTTCATGTAATAGTTGTGTATTTGGCGAAATATGTTAAAAGTTGAGTTTAATTTAGCAATGCAACTGTAACTACTAAAAACTGCCGTAAAAGTCATAAGTCATTTCATTAGAATTGGAAATTTTCTGTGACAATATTTTGGTTTAATAAAAATAGTCATGGAAAGTTGTCACTTTATCAGAATCTATACCCTTGGCCTATAAATAAACCACTGAAGCCCAAAAATCCTTATACATGATCCAAGCAATACGTTTTCCAACGCATTGGAGAATTCATTATTCGGAAAATCTCATAGTTTTTTGATTCGGCTAATTTTTTTCAAAAAGCTCCCCTTTCGCCATCATTCGATATGTACCTGGTAGGTATGTATAGGATTTTCCAATAGGAATGATATGATTTTTAAGTGACATTTCGGCCATTTGTAATATGTTATGTATTCAGTAATGTTTACAAATTCATCATGGTGAGATATACGCGAGAGCAACGTTTACAAATTATTCAGTTTCATTATCAAAATAATCGTTCTCCAATTGCAACTTTTCGTGCGCTTTTGCCATTTTGTAGTCGTAATAATCGTCCAAGTGTGCTCGCTATCCGTTCGAATTCGTCGGTATTCGTTGAAGTGCCAATAGGACAAAGATTCGCTCGAAGTAATGCAAATATTGCTGCTTTTCAGGCAAGTGTTGCTGAAGATCGTAATTTGTCGATTCCAAGACGTTCTCAAGAATTGGAACTGTCTTAAACTACAACCAATTCGATTTATTTTATTTGTTTTAAGATAACCAAATTAATTTAGTTAATACTAACAATTACTTTACATTTATTTTATTCAAGTATAATTTTATTATATTTAGGCCGATTCAATTAATCAATTTTGTTTAGGAAGCCGGAAGTTATTAAAGCAGAACTAAATTTCATGAGATTTTCCAGATGTACGTGAAATAATAATATTTTGTTCTCAGGTTGCTGATTTAGAGAAGCAATTGTTGAAAACAAATACCATCATTATTCATTAAACCTATTAAGCCTTTATCCTTCCCCAAGTAGATTAGAAGTAGATTAGAATTGTGTTGTGCCGTACGATCGCTAGGTGTCTGAAACCGGGTCGTTCTGTTCCAAAAAAAAAACCTTTCCTATCCTTCCTATTGTTATGTGTAAATAGGCTGTAGGAATAGGCCCGGCGTTATCCGGGACACTTGTCCAGTACTTGGTCCTACAGTCCAATCAATCAATTAATCAATCATCAGTTTGGTGAGGTATTTTATAATTTGATTCGGAGCTAAAATTTGGTTACAACCACAACCACAACTTTAACTTCAACAACAACTTTGAATTTGCTGTTGTTGTTTTGCATTAAATATTTCATATAATATCGAAATTTGAATTTGGTACTGTAGAATTTGGAATATGTGTTACTACGTAAGGTGAAAATTCATTGATAAATTTGTTATAATTTTTGGATGTGTTGTCATAATAATTTTTGTTATTTCGTTTCCACGTACCCTCTACCGCTACACATTTTCTAATCAATATCACTATTCTATCAAATTCCAGATCTGCGAGGTCGTTGCGCATATTCGTAAAATATCTGTATCCGTCTAAATAAGTCTACAAATTTGAGTTGAAACAATACAAAATATAATAACACGAAAAATCACTGATGGGCATAAAATTGCCTTAATCTACTGTTAAAATTATTTTTAGTTACACAAAAATCAAATAAAAAGATAATTCTATTGAAACTCTTACACGTCATCTTTACTGGTTGATTAAGTCATGATCTCTTAGTTGTCTAGCAGGACCCTTTATTTTAATTCACTTGATGCGTCGATTCGTGTGTATTTTCTAGAGCTGTTAAGTTGTATGTCTTGCACTCTTTTACATATGGTGGTTGTCGCTGTATGTTTAAGTGATATGGTAGATCATGATCATAAACCCATTCGTCTTTCCAGGTCAAGTAGCCTATAAACTTCTTTTGAATTTTCTCAGTACTTTGGATATGATCTTCGTAGAACGGACATCATACATTTACAGCATATCCCAGCTGAGATCGAACGTAAGCACAATGCAGGATCTTAAACGGGCGTGAAGTTTTTAACAAATAACAAATGTATCATTGTATTAGTGTTACACTGTTAACTAATTTCTAATAAGAAATTTGAGTGAAATTCTTTTGAAAAAAAAAACATGGTTTGGTTTAAAAGATTGTTATAATATGAGATCAAGTCAATAAAATAGTTTCAAGTGATAAAAGCTAATAGAGCCATATGCCATATTATATAGCTTACTCCCGATTTCTGAATTTTTAAATACTCGTAATTATGTAAAACATGAAGATTTTACTGTTTGAGTAGCTTATATTTCGAATAATGCCATAAGCGCCACGAGAATTCTTCTAAGACGTCATCAAGAGGTTACAAGGTTACAATAGCGTCATGTACTAAGTAATAAACGAAAGTGGACATGGTAGTGATGTTCATTGCACCATGTGATTTGGGATCATGAGTGAATAAGTTGCAAACGCGTGTTACCTATATGTGTCACAAATTACTGAAACTACATCTGTATAACTTTGGAATGGTTTGTGTTATGACTATTTTCCTTTCGGTGTAGTCTTTATGAGTATATGGCACATATTTATGCCATAATGTTTCAACGAGAAAGTTTTATTCTTGAATTATCTTCATGTTTCGGGAAACCCCTGATATTAGTTAAGATAAAAGAGTGAGTTTTTCCGAAAATCAGAAACACGTTTGAAGGGCGCTCGTGTTAATATTTTATGTGCGGGCTGTTAACTATTTTATTAATATTTTTCCGGTAAAACCGGCCTCGGGATCACCAATCTAACATAACATTTTTATGTGTAACGTATAAATGATTATTATTAAATATAAAATTTGTTTTATTATTTAACCATGTAGGTTTAATATGGTAGTGCAGCGTGTTGCTAGCGTATGCAGCGTGTTGCTAGCGGGGCTGTGTACGAGATATGCCTCAACCACCTAACACTTAAAAGCTTAAGTTGCACGCTGTTTGTACCATTTCGGATAGTGTGTAGCGGAAAAAACACGACGAGTTTTATGCATTGAGTGGCCCAAGTGGTAAGCGCATTATTTGCATAAATAGTCAAAATTTTCCCTGGTCGTTTTTTTAGAAATACGGGTCCATTCCGACACTATTTCTAAAAATTCGCGAGTATTTAATTTTGGTATTGAAAACTTCAATTGTGTGTTATAAAAGCAAAACCATACTAGTTTGCTTGTAAGCTGACATGGAAAATAACGAAGACGACAAGGACCTTCTTGGAGCAAACAACCATAAGCAACATGCTGAACCTGAAATAGCCTCGTCAAAACATTTGACGGGGTTACCAGCGCCCTGGGAAACTAACCCAAAAAGTTGGGTGTTGACGGCCGAAATAATGACGCGAACAAAATTTCAAGCGACAAACAGAAGTTTGCCACATAGTACTTTCATTATTGCCAACACAGGCGGATCCTGCAACTGTTGACAAGTACGAGACCATTAAAGAATCTTTATCATAAACCATCTAATATTTTGCAGTCGTTGGCTAAAAAAAATAATTCAACCAACGTCATTACTAAATTGTGGATCAGACAGCTGCCTGACTACATTCAAATAGCTTTGATTCCGCAACAAGATAAACAAGAAGAGGATCTCGCTGATATTGCTGACAAGCTACACGATTTGGTTGCCACTCGAACTCAAACTTTGAGTTCAATACAATGCAACAAACAGAAGCCTAGCTCAAACCTACAAATAGAAACCTCAGCAATTACATGGCTTGAGAATACTATCAAGAAAGTAAGCGGTTTATTAACAAGACTCGCGAGACACAATCACATACGCAGTGACAACCGTCGTGATCACAATCCCTCTGGAGACGTACTCCTTCTCCTATGAGAAACAGGTGATTTACCTCACATCACTGACATTTAAATCACCCAAGCAATCCACAAACGCAAATATACCAATATCCACAAAACTGGTGTTGGTATCACGGTTGATTTGGTAACAAAGCATCTAAATGAATCAAACCATGCAATTTTGTTATCCAGCACAAAGAACCAGCAACTACCGGTTCCCCAAACCATTAAGTCTTAAGGTCGTAGCGGAAGGCTTAAGACAAGCGCTACACAGCCGGTTATTTATTCGGGATTTAGAAAATAATATCACGTTTCTTATTGATACCGGCGGCGCTGGTTTAAGTGTAATCCCGCACTAGAAATACTATCGCTGCAGAACAAATCGCAATCCCGATTTAGTTCTGTCAGCAGTAATTAGTACCACAATAAATACTTTTGGTACCAAATTACTCAACGTTGTCATTGGACTAAGACGTTCTTTCAAACATTTCCTAACGAAATTCGGTCTGTTAATGGGTCTCAAAAATCGCAAATTGGTTGATCCATCCACTAAGCTTAATATCAACGAAACATCAGCTCCCGTTGATAGACCAACACCATTGTTCTACTTAATAAAAAATGACTATTTCCTTCTTTAACGGCTCCACCGAACTACAACTCTCCGGTAAGGCACAATTTAGTACACCACATCGTGACTACAGGCCATTTACTATTTGCAAGACCACGTAGACTTGATCCAATTCAGCACAAAACAGCATTCCTAGAATTCCAACACATGGTGGAACTAGGAATCTGCCGACCTTCTGTTTCAGCAATATTATGTCCATTACACATGGCGAAGAAGAAAGGCAACGACTAGAGACCATGTGGGACTATAGAAGGCTTAACGCTGTCATAATTCTTGACCGTTACTCTATTCCCCACATCCAAAACTTTTCCATGCAATTACACGGATGTTCAACTTTTTCAAAAATCGATCTCATCAGGGCGTACCATGTAATACCAATTGCTCCTGACAATATATATAAACCGCAATTACCACACCCTTTGGCTTATTCGAATTCATCCGAATGCCATTTGGACTCAGAAATGCAGCACAAATATTCCAGCGTTTCATCAACAAAGTTGTGAGAGATTTCGGTTTTGGTTTTGTTTATATTGACGACATTCTCGTAGCATCTAGAGACGAGAAGCAACACTTACTCCATTTGGAACAACTCTTCCAAAAATTATCGAATTATGGCGTCAATATCAACACAGCAAAATGTGGGTTTGGAACAAGCAATCTTGACTTCGTCAGTCACAAAATTACTCCTAATAACATTCTGCCGTCCAAAGGACGAATTAAGGCAATTAGAGAATTCCCAGCACCGCAAACCGTTAAGCAAATTCAGCGATTTGTCGGAATGGTTAACTACTACCACAGGCTTATTCCAAAACTCGCTGAGATACTTGTCCCAATTCGCTCCCAAGAGACTTGGGAACCTCTTGGATTTTTCTCCAATAAATTATCAAATGCCGAAAGACAATATTCCGCATTTGATCGCGAATTGCTTGAAATTTTCCAAGCAATTAAACACTTTCGCTATTTTGTCGAAGCGCTATTTTCACAGACCATAAATCGCTTACTAGAGTAATTACCTATAAAGCGGAACGCAACTCAAGGCAACCACGCCACTTAGATTATGTCTCTCAGTTTACGACAGACATACAACACATACAAAGTAAAGACAATGTGGTCGTCGATACTCTTTTTCGGACTTCCGGCCACGACTTCTCAGCACACAAGCTTGCGATCAAGAACCACAAGACTTACTCTCTAGTTTTACAACTCAGCTCTCTACTAAGTGGAAATTAGATAAATTTCCATTGGCCGATTTGACAATTTATTGTGAAATAACTACAGGCACCAATCGCCCGTACATTCCAGAGTCATTACGTCGAACAATTTTCGACACACTGCATAATATTTGCATAATATTTCGTCACTTCAAAATAGTTTTGGCCTAGTATGAATAACGATTTAACCATGGGAGCAAAATCTTCTTTATCCTGCTAAAAATTTAAAGTGCAACGGCACACCATATCACCTCACGGGAATTTCCACATTTCCACCATCTAATGGATTTACATACGTTTTAATTTGCGTCGGTCGTTTTACGCGTTGGCCAGAAGCCTATTGCATAAAAGACATCTCCGCCTCAACAATTATAAAAACCCTCGTCGAAAACTACATTTCTAGATTTGGCGTTCCGGTCAACATAACGACCGACCAAGACACACAGTTCGAATCTAAACTATTCGCTGAGCTTATGCAACTTTTAGGCTCCCATCGAATATGAACAACTGCCTATCATCCACAAGTAAACGGTATAGTTGAGCGCCTCCACCGCCAAACAGCTCAAAAAGTTCATGCAATACCGTCAACTGGAACTCAGTGATCCCAATCATATATTGTTGGGAATCCGAGCAACAATCAAAGATAACCTAAAACGTTCACCAGCAGATGATCAAACGATCAAATTACCTGGGGGATTCTTTGTGAAACATCCATTTACGCTCCAAGTAACCACTGACACAGTGATTGATCAATTGCGCTCCACGGTGTACAAACTCATCCCAACGGACACGCACAAAACCAATCAAAGCGATATATTCGTACCCAAGACACTGAAACTTGTGACTACGTTTTCATACGAATAGACAATGTACGCACAGGCCTCACACCACCTTATGAAGCACTTTGTATTGCAAATTAGAGACAAACGACAATCTGTCTCTATTGGTAGACTCAAGCCAATCTATGGAATACTGAGTTCACCCGATCAAATATCGGGAGTGTAGAAAACTGTTCGCGTTTTCGAGTAACACATTCTTCATCCAACTCAAACATTAAACTCCAACTCAAAACTTTCAAGCACAATCGCTGGTGGACAACAATATATTTCTTAGCTTCTTCTTCTTCATTAGCTATCATTAATTTTCGGTGGTCAATTACTGATGGTTCGGTTATTCAATTGCTGATGGGCGCAAAAACCCACAAAATGAGAGGACCTCTTCTCTGAGAAGGGAGTGATGTAGCGGCCTGTTTCTTCAACTACAAGAAACACCGAACAATACAAACGGACAATTCTCCGTAGACTGAATTATTTATTAACGGACAATTCTTCGTATAAATAATCATATTCCAAAAGAATATGCAACAAAACAAAAACAACAAAAACAAATGTTGTTTACATTGTTTACAAACAATACTGGATCAATCCAACTTTTACGATTCAGATTGCATTAAAAAAATTTTGTATATAAATTATACAAAATGTTAACGTTTGTTTTAGTCAATTTTGTAATTATGAGGAGCAGCAACAGCAGCTCAACAACCAGCATCCAAAATTAATTTTTAAAATTAAATTAAATTCTTTTATTTTTTTTTATTCATAATTATTCTTATTATTCTAAGTGCTCCACTATTCACAGTGATAAGTGCTACAATCACCAAAACTGTATATGCTTCTCGTCACAAATAAACAACGGACCTCTAAATTGTTGGTGGTCGTACCACTCCCCTAAGTGGTCCAAACGGAGCACAACTTAAGCTCTTACGTTTTCGCTAGTTTGGGCTTTACTTTTGTGTTCGTTTTGTAATGCTCGTTATATTGTCTCCGTCTTGCTTGTATATGTACATCTGCTGATACATTTGCTCTGTTTGCACGTAAAGAGTGATGAATGATGAGTTAGCGACGAGTTTGCGAGATGTTATGTTTGCAATATTCTAACCGCTACAGATTCCAAAACAACGTAGAGATGGTATAAGAAGGTTAATTGATTTAAGGAAACAAAAACCGGATGAATCTTTCGTAGACGTCTCTAAGACGTCATCAGGAGAATTAACTAGCCCCATGCTCTAAGTAATAAACTGTGTATACACCATTTTCCAGCGGTCTCCCCAATTGTTTATTTAATTTGTATGGCATACCGATTTCAATTCTTTCAGTAGTTTATATATCGACTAAGATTATGAGGATCACAGGGATCACTTCGAAGATGTCATCAAGAGGTTACAATAGCCCCATATATTAAGTAATAAACAGTATATATGCCATATCCCAGCGGTCTCCCCAATTTAACATTTTTTATTTATTTTGTATGACATACCGTTTATACCTGTTTGAGTAATTTATATTTCGACTAAGATTATGAGGATCACAGGGATTCATCTAAAATGTCATCAGTAGATTACAATATCTTTATGTACCTAAATTTTCAATTTTTCATCAACCTCCTGATGACGTTTTAGAAGAATCCCTGTGACCCTCATAATCTTTGTCAACATATAAACTACTCGAGCAGGTGAAATCGTTATGCCATACAATTTAAATAAAAAAATTAAAATTGGGAAGACCGCAAATAGCAAATAATACCCACCTCCACAGTGACCCCAATCCTCCATCTTTTGACACACCAGTTTCTTGGTGGCAATGACTGGCACAATCTTGCAGTAATTTTCAATCGACTGGCTAAACAATATCTAACCAATACCGAGAGATTAGATGTCGCAAGCGACGGATATTCTTTGGTATTTCAACATTGAGCCCAATCGACACTTGAAAAGTAAACTCAATTCACTTGAAAAATAAACGATAAAGCACATAATCCAAAGATTAAGAACTACTGCCTAACAAACAAACTATTCACTACCGAAAACATTTGATGCACGATTAATATCGAGAAATGAACCTGTCAACTGACCACCGCGTGCATATGATTTAAAACCGCTGGACGACTTTCTTTGGGGGAATATAAAGCCAACATTCGACGCGTTATTGCCGAAATCCGACCAGAAATGCTACAAAGAGTCACGTTATGGAATGACCATGATACTCGTATGTGGCTTAAACGTTTATTAACGGCAAAAACAGATTATACTCTTCTTGCAAAAATTTGAATTTATTTGTCCTAGTACTGAAAACCTCAATTAAGAAATAACTGCAAATAACAATAATCTACATTGTCTACGTATTATCTACCTATTCTACTAAATTTCCACATTCTCTACACAAAAAAACAATTGTCAATAAGTCGAGAGTTTGTAGTGCGTGTAAGGTACACATTTTTCGATTGCACAACATGGAATGAACTTGATTACCCTGTTTGGCAAGAAAAATGTACAGGACCACAATTTAATTATCAATGCATAGGTTAGTAACAATACAAGGCAATATTGTATGTATGTGTATGTATCTATTATGCATACACTTTTATAAATGTAATATATTTGCAGACAACACGATAATGGTATTGTTTTAAATTAAATAAATTTATTATTAAGGAATTGCAAAAAGGAAATTAAATTAAATAAAGAAATCAGCAAAAAATCTCAATTATAACTAAATTTATGTGAACAGGAAATATTATTGTTTCCTATTTTATTGTTCTCTATATCTACATAAGAGTATGTTACATGATACAATATATGCTTACTACTAATATGAGTACTCGTATGTACACGTCCATGCATTATATTACGTACACATTAGTTTATAGCATTAACTAAGTTAAGTACTTATAATGTAATCTGGCAACATTTATTTCAAATTGAAATTAATGTTTAACCTTCAGAAATGATTTCGCATGTCCACAGTTTGGCGTAGTAAGGTTACTCCAGCTTGTCGTTATCATAATTTAATTTGCATAACTTTGTATTTGTGTACCCTACCCGAGTTACACAATGTGTCATCAAAGAATTTATATACCCGTATTGGAGCAAATTTAAAAAAAAAATCCTCTTAAAATTATTTTGTGTGTTTAATAAATATTTAATTTTATTAATTCGTTAATCTTTATAGCGTGCAAATATTAGTTGAGATAAAGAAAATTTGCTTTACACACTTTGTTGTTCCTCGTCGATTACTTGCTGGATATTTATTTTTTCCCGAAAATAAAAAAAAAACTTATGTTAAATATTTGTAATTGAATTTTTAATTTTTATTTTGTTAAATATAATAAATAATTAATTAGATCGAGTTTTATTAGACTCATTTATTCATTAAATTATAAATTAGTGGATATGATATGGCGGGTACGCAGAGAGAAGTCATGATGAGTCAATGTAATTCATATTTTTTGTTTTAAATTGAAATGAATCATATAATTTGTCTTTATTGTAAATTTTAATTAAGAATGGAGTAACATGATTGTATCTGTGTGTGTTTGATAATATATCAAAGTGGAAGTGGATACTTAACAAATTATTATGTTAGGTATAGGTTTGAATGTAATTTTACACTAAACTGAACTAGGGTTGATGGGGAGATTTCAAAAATTAATTTGTGGCTGGCGAATACACCTTGATGATGGCGCACAGTCACTGATTAAAAAAGGTCTTGTGCGCTAATCTAGATTTTCTTATAATCTGAACAACAATCAGTTTACACTAATCCATTTTAATTGGAAGCTTCGTCTAATCCTTCAAAAATTTAGAGAGTTCGTAGACAATTTTGATAGTGATTATAGTGCCTCGATAAACGGATTGATGAGCGAAGCAAATTTATTTATTTTGTTTGAAACTTCAAGTTTTTGTTTGACAATTTGTTTAATTGACGAAATTTACATTTACCGGGTGACTGACACGGAGTGTTACCAACTGCAGACTGTCATTGCTGACAAACCAGTGACGACAGAGCGCTCAAATTTACACTAATGACAGTTTATTCCATTGTTTACAAGCATACAAAAGCATCTTAGTGGGAAATATTCAGAAAAAAAGTTATCCGCAATGGAATTCAAGCGTAATAGTGTGATTGCTCTATATTTGGCTGGAAAACCACAGCCGCAGATTGTTAACTAGTTAAAACATCTGCATGTGATTAAAATGTTTGTGTATCGCACCATAAATCGCTGGCAGCATTGCAAAACGCCATGGTGGTGGACCGAAATGTACTGCAACATCGCCGGATATCATTCGGAAGGTGAAGGCCAAATTGGGTCGGAACCCGCGCCATAGCGGCAGACAAATTACTCGTGAGGCGAACATTTCGCTTGAACGGATGCAGCACATATTGAAAGATCATCTTGGACTAAAGGCCTTGAAATTCCATAAAACGCATGGTCTCATCGATGCTAAAAAAAAGTTAGAGTGAAAAGAGCAAAGGAGTTGTTACGTTTGCACGAAAGTGGCGATTTGCCGAATTTGGCCTTCTCCGATGAGTCACCGTTTGTTGTTGAGCAATATGTGAACAAGCAAAACGACCGGATTTACTTGCCCAGCCGTTCTACTGAAAATTTGGACCAACGGATTGCCACTCGAAACCAAGCGCCGCCGATGGTGATGGTTTAGGCCGCCATACCGGCCGAAAGCCGTTCACCGCTCGTTTTTTTGGATCGTGGCATCAAGATAAATGCTCAAATTTATCGGGATCATGTGTTGAAGGGAGCGTTGAAGCCTTGGGCACAAAAACATTTCGGCCGTAGAGCCTGGCCATTCCAACAGGACTCGGCGCTGAGTCATAAAGCGCGCCTCAATCATGATTGGCTGAGAAAAAACGTTCCGCGGGTCGTTTCCAGTGCCCAATGGCCACCAAATTCACCGGATGCAAATCCGCTAGATTTTTCGGTTTGGGGTATTTTGAAGAGCAAGGTTGGGACAAAAAAATACCAAAGTGTCGATCATCTCAAGCAAGCACTTCGCCGGGAATGGACCAAAATACCACAGAGCCGCTTTCGTGCTGCATGCAATAGCTTTGTCGGCCGTTTGTAGGCCATAATTGCGGTTAAGGGTGGCCAAATCAAAAACTGCTAATGCAATTCGAAAATTTAAATATTTGTGAACATTTTTTACTTTGATTCGCTACATCCGCCATACGAAGGTCCTTTCCGTGTTGTTAGCCGGAATGAAAAAATCATTTATTCTGGAAAATAGAGGAAAAACCAGTAATATTTCATTCGACAGGTTGAAGCCGTGTTTCATTGAAGATTACGCGTCTGAAACATCAACAAATAATCAAGCAAATTTCACGACCAATTTACCGGTAGAGGGATTGCCCGATAATTCGCGCTCAACAAAGGTACAATTCAGCCTGCAACCACAGGAAGATCTACGAAAGTACCAGCACGTTTCACAGTATCGTTCATCGGCGATTCACTGGTAAGGGGTTGATGTGGCGATCCACCTTCAAGATTTTAATTAGAATTTACTTAGTAACAATAATAAGTGTTACTCGGTGGTCTGCCATCTAATTGTCAAAATCCAAATTGACAAATGGTTTTGTCGTATAGTGTTTCCATTTCATTCACGAACTCACAATATAGTCTCACGTTTCAATAAAATTATGTAACATATAAAATTGAATTTTCAATTAAACCAATATTAAATAATTCGTATACTAATTATAATAATAACTATCTCAATATTAATTTATATAAAATTAACGAAATAAAACATATATTTTCAACACATAAAATATAGTGGTAAATTATTCAGCACCAGAAATCCCTACCAGGATCCTGAATAAGCAGCTTACCAGCTATTTAATGAATCGTTGATGATAGAATGTTAAGTTCTAGTTGCGGAAGTGAAAGCAGGTCACCACGTCGGTGATATGCAAATTTAAAATTTTTGGGTTACCTTTTTAAATTTGTTTTAGCTTTATGCATGAATACCTACATACCTACATTAAGGCAAAGTAATGATAGTATTTCTCGAAATGAAATAAAAAAGTTTTGGAGCTTTCCAGAAAATGTGTTCGTATATACATCGATTTTGATTAAACTCGTTCAACGTAATAGATTAGGTTAGGATGTTCCACCAGAAACAAATTTTTCGTTCATACGACTAACTTTTAATATTTAATATGAAACAATGAACTTGAAAACTATAACTGTGTTTCAGTTTTGCATAATATATTGTTGCTGAGCAGAAGAATAAAATTTCCTCGAGTTGCCAATTTATCAAACGTTTGTTATGAAAAATTGTTCGTGCATTAAATTTCTGAAAAATATGAATAAATGTTTTTTATAAAAATGAAAAATAGAAAATAAAAGTTCATATTTATATTTTCCTCGTAAAACTATATTATGAATTTAGAAATTACGTAGACAACTATAAACGAACTGCAGAACTTTCTTCCGAAAATGTACATTCCAGTTACTCTTAACAACCGAAACACCATCAGAATATTTCCTGGGAAAACAGTTACCTTTGTTCGTGTTTCAAATTGTTTTCATTTATTTGAATTGATTAAAACTTTGCATGGCTTCTTGTGACATATATTTTCGTCCTGTTTGAAACCTGGAAGTTATTTGCTTTGGTAAAGGTAATTTAAAATATTTGTAACAAGAATGGTTAGAAATTTTCAACAAATTAATTACATATACTGATTCTTGTTGGACAATCTTATTCTTTATACAAGTGACCGTGAATGAGCCCCAGAATGCTCTGAGTTTAAATTTGAAACGGTATTAGCAATTATAAAATTTGTATTGTTCGAAATAATGCATGTCTCATAATTGTTAATAATCAAACATACCGACAAATAGTTTCCAGTTCGCACATGATTTTAATAGACAAACGTTAATCATATGCAATTATGAATAACGGTTGTTATAATACATAATAGTTTCCTCTGAACTTGCTTTTGAAATATGACAATAAGTTTCACTTGCTGCATTTAATATGCACACGTTATACGTACGGATTGTAATAAATTAAGTAAAGTAAAGACGACAAACTTGTTCCGGATTTGATTTTATTATACACAGAAATATTTAAAACGTGCAATACAGAGGGATCGGCTCGAACTGCTAAAAAGTGTATAAACAGTATTAGTTTGGCTTAAGGTGCACTCAGAAAAAAGATTACTACCGAATACTTTGTTAAATTAATTTGGTTGTTTTAACACAAAATTCTGAGCTAGATAAACCAAATCTCTTGTTTAATTTAGAATTTGTAGTATTTTCTTACTTGGTTACTACAAAAAGTGAATGCAATTTGAGTTACCAGGATGTTGGTACGTAGTTTTGTTTAATTTAACCAAAAAAGATTTTGTCAGGGGATTGTTATAACTAGCAAAGTATTTTGGTTTATCTTAATTACTTATTTTGACCTGTAAGTTTTTCATATAAACTAAGACTTGTTCAAAATTATTCGCGTGAAGTTTGTCCTAAATCTGTACTAAACAAAAAATAAGATTCCAGCCACGTGGCCGTTTCCCTTCACTATATTTCCAAATCCTAAAGTTTGTTTGCCTAGACTCTTAGGTGAATTTGTGTATGATGGCCATTTGTGCAATCTTTCCTAAATGGCATTTTATTAAATTAATAACGTTATATTATTCCTCATCAAATTTGTACCTTAACATTACGCGCTTTGTGATATTAAATTATTGTTTAGTAGTTCTATTTAGTTACAGTTCTACTCTAAATTAATTATAAATATTAGATTGTACATGTTGCAATTTGCATTTGTTTAATCTGTTTTATTAGGTATAACAGGAAGTTGCCAACAAATTTATTTCACAAACAAACTGGCTTTGAAAAACTGAAAAACAAAGTTTCTAATCTCTTACCCCGGTTGGCCCTTGTAGGAAAAATAGTTGTCTCAATATACATAAAAACGATTATATTAATGTATTACATTTTAAATTTTCTCAATTATCCACAACAATCTGACACGATAGCGACCTATATGGTTAGGTGCTATATGAACCAAGCTTTCCACAAAGTACCAAGTTTTGAGAAAAAAGAGATTTGCCGGTGGTTAGGACAAGCCGATTATAAAAGACGATTATTACATTTAAAAAAAATTCAAATATCCACCACAATCTGACACGATAGCGACCTATATGGTTAGGTGCTATATGAACCAAGCTTTCCACAAAGTACCAAGTTTTGAGAAAAAAGATCCTTTCTGGGGGTTAGGACAAGCCGATTATTAAAGACGATTATTACATTTAAAAAAATTTCAAATATCCACAACAATCTGACACAATAGCGACCAATATGGTTAGGTGCTATATGAACCAAGCTATCCAAAAAGTACCAACTCTTGAGAAAAAGGAGTCTTGCCGGGGGTTAGGACAAGTCATTTTCGAATATTTGCCTCATTACTAAAATAAAGACTATTATTACTTTTTAAATTTTTTCAAATATCCACCACAATCTGACACGATAGCGACCTATATGGTTAAGTGCTATATGAACCAGGCTATCCAAAAAGTACCAACTCTTGAGAAAAAAGAGATTTGCCGGTGGTCAGGACAAGCCGACTATAGAAGACGATTATTACATTTAAAAAAATTTCAATTATCCACAACAATCTGACACGATAGCGACCAATATGGTTAGGTGCTATATGAACCAAGCTATCCAAAAAGTACCAAGTTTTGAGTAAAAAGATCCTTTCCGGGGGTTAGGACAAGCCGATTATAAAAGATGATTATTACATTTAAAAAAATTTCAAATATTAACAACAATCTGACACGATAGCGACCTATATGGTTAGGTGCTATATTAACCGAAAATGTTAATATTAATCGGAAATGGCTTGTCCTAACCCACGGCAAGTCTCTCTTTTCTCAAGAGTTGGTACTTTCTGGATAGCTTGAATCATCTAGCAGTCATATAGTTTTTAGTTTACCAAATAAAATATTGATACTTTACGAGATTTAAATAAAAATCATATTCTACTCGCTAGAAAGTTCAGTAGCAGAAGATGATTTAGTAAATTTGGCTGATAAACCTGGACCTTCAAGTTCTACTGAAACAATAGTAATTTCCTTAAATATAATTGAAACTAAATTTGCAACAATAGTAATATTTTCTAGAATGCAATATCAATATTAATGAGGATTGAAATTGGGCGATCCATAATTGAAGCATATAAAAATCTAGAAAAATTAAATCATCAAAGCCGGGCGCGCATTTACCAATTTACTACGTTACAAATGTAAAAAATTTTCAATTATAAAAGGGGAACGGAAATTTATAGGAATGCGGCCCATCAATTTTAACACACAAGTTTAAATTTAAAATTAATGTTTGTTTATTTCTGCAATTACACAGTAATTATAGCCTAAAATCAGCCTAAGCTACCAAAATTTGATGATTAATTGATTCGAAGACTTACGCATAATAGGATCGAGAAACTGGAGGACGATGGATCGAAGCTGGTAGAGGACGTAGTGCAGGCCATAAAACCCCTCATGGAATCAAAAAGCTAGAGAGTGAGAGATAGAGAGTTGCCACGACTAAAACCACTGACAATCAAAGGAAATTTTTCGTTTGAATTAAAGAAGTAAAACGAAAAAAGAACGAAAAGTAAACTGCGTATAAAAGTAAACTGCGAAAAAGGCAAGAAAAAACAAGAAGCAAGAACAAGCAGTTTAAATTTTTACTTTACAAAGGATGAAATATCTGTTTTAGGTTGTATCTGCTAAAACCATATACACTAATATGACCGTCGTCTTTTGGATTTAAAAAATTAAGTTTGCTTGTGTCAATAGGACATGGAAAAGAAATTTAGCGTATTTTTATTGTGGTAGTAATTTAGTTTGTTGTTTTGTTCAATCAGATCACTGTGATGGCAAAAATGACATACGTCGATTTCTACGAAGAAAAAAACGGTAAATATTTGTTTATCAGGGGCGGGATCATTCTCGCAACAAGAAAATTTTTGACGGTGGTGAGATTTTGTGCGGGAAGCAGCCACAATTTTACCGGTTTTGATCCATTGTTTCACAAAAAAATGCAAATAGCGAGCCATGAAATTAAATTTCGATTTTCTAAAGAACAGAATAAGACCGGTAGTCTTGTTGCTGCTTTTTCGTGGGAAATTTGAGTACCTTCTAAAATTTCCGTGCATGATCCCGCCCCAGTATTAATGCGAAAGGGGTGACATTTACGAAAAAATTGCAAGTTCCAAAAATTGATGTACATCAAACAAAAATTGATTTTTTCGTCAAAACGTCTGTTTTGTTGATGAACATAAAACAATGATTTTTCGCGTCAAAAGAACATCTCAGAAAACTGTAGGAATACATCAAAAATGACAATTTTAATTGTTATTTAAATGTCAAAATTTCTGAATTTGATGTCATTTATTAGATCTATAAAGTTGCTAATGGTAATGGCAATGGCAAGATAGGTGGGGTACATATCGTCACCTAGTACGATTCTTGGTACAGTTGTGATCGTTCACGGTAGTGGATCTCGTTCAGTTCAGCAGCGGTCATTGTTGTGGTGGTGGTGTATTCTCATACTTCATCTAAAAGTATAGTATTTCGAGGACTCTGTAGGCAAATTTTTGGGTTTGGAGTCTGTGAGTTGAGTTTTGTCATTTTTTAGTTTTAGTCCGGTTTAAATCGTGTAGTCGTAACCAGTTTAACATTGTTTGCGCTGACCTTTACTGGATTAGTGTTTGTACTGGAAAACATTGGCACTATGGAGTACTAATGATACGGAATGGAACCTCGTTTTGATTAATCGGGAAAGAATTACTTCGGGTTGTAGAAGTTTCGTTGTAACGAATTTTTTGGGTTGTTTCTGGGTGATTTTTTTCAGGAAACAAACTGTTTGCTTTATCCAGAAGCACCCTTTCTTATCCCAAACTTTGTTAATGAAATTTCGAAATTCCGATTTGAATAACTGATGCTTTCTTGATCGTTTCTTTTGAGGCCGCTGCATGAGGGCATTGTCTACATATTCGGGAATTGCGGTTTTTCCGTTTTATCTCAGTTCGAGGCGAATTGCTTCGAATCTGTTTTGTCCAAATTTTGATTTTGTTGAATGGAAGCAGTAATCGGTGCTTGCCTTTGTGTTGCATGTGATGTTTCTTCGGCGACATCTTTTATTATAGGCAAGATGTTTTTCTCAAGTGATTTATAGTAAATACAATTTTTCTTCCATAGAATATACCGGCGGGTGGTTTCTCGTTAGATCTGATTTCATAAAGCAATTTTGTAAGAAATATAATCTAATTTTTTTTAATAGAATGTCTGGGAAGCCATCTACTGTGGTCCCTAGGGAGTGGAGTACATCATTGTGGCTTATGTTTCTGCTGTGGTGTATTGATCCGTTTTGGTTTTGACTTTTGAATGGATGTGGTGCTGCTTTTCGTTGAAGCAGTGGGGAGAAAAGTGCGTTTTCGTTAAGTCGAACTACCTTTCTTTGTTATAGATGCTCACTATAATGAGGGTGAAATGCCAAATGCATATGTACTTCCAGCCTTTGTTTTGATCATTTCTGATCATTCTAGATGATGATTGGAGTGTTGTCAGATTAATAAAGTTTCATCAATATACGGATATTGGTGTGAAGGAGACAGATTATTTAATTATTATCTCATTCATATATATATAGATTCTTGTAGAAATATAAATTAATAATTTATTAATTTGAATTTTAGGCTTCAGTGTAAAATTAAAATTACTCGTAAAATTCTTAAATTTCTTATTATTCTTATTTTAAACGTGATAATAATAACTTAACGAATTTTGGAACTCTGGTTTAGGACATGTATAGGAATGAAATATTAACATTTTTCCTTAGGTTGCTGATTTAAAGGAGCAATTATTGATGACCAATACCATCAATAACCATTTAACCTATTAAACCTTCCGTCTTCTCCTAGTAGTTTAGTATTGTGTTGTCTTTGTATTACTAACTATCGGCTATACCTAGGTGTCTGTAACCGGGCTGATTCTGTCCCACTTAATTAACCTATCCAATCCTTCGGTTTTGTTATATGTAAAAAAGAGTGCACGATGGGCCCGGCGTCACCCGGAAGCTCCTGTGTAAGAACGTGGTTGTACATTCAGAATCAATCAATCAATCATTCAATTTCTGCAATTACACAGTAATTGGAGGCTACGAAAAGGATACATTTTGTTTTAATGTGTTTTCTCCAAATTAAACAATAAATTTATTGAAAAACTCATCAACAAATTACTATTAAAGTTTACGTGATAAAATTTATTTATTAGCCTTAATTTAAAATAATAATCTATTAAACTTTGATTTTTTAAATATAGGAAATTTATTCACTTCATCGCGGAGTTCAAACACCACAGGGAAAGTTGTATGACAAGATGTTAAATACAAGAAAGCGTCAGGCCCATTTTTTTAATAACAACAAAGTGCAGAATTTGACCGAAAATTCGAAAAACAAATATTCTTAAATATTCTTTAAAAAACAATTTTGCAACCGTTAAATTTTACTTTATTTATTAGTAATTCATCACTAATTTGTTTATTTACAATTTTTTGACATTTAATATTAGCTACCGATAACAATATTGAGCAGGATACAAATATTAGACAGGCTTTGATGACTGAACTGAAACATTTAAGATCACCATGGAAAAATGTTGTCACAAAATGGCAACAAACTTTCTATTATCGAGTAAAGAAAATGATGGATAATGAGGACTATATGGAAAATTTGTTACGGAATTGGCCTCTTTATGAACTTGCATAGGCTCCAGAATTAATAAGAAAATCTACTTTATATTTGAAAACCAGTAATGTTGCTTAAATATTAACTATGTATTTTCAGATTACAATAAATTTTTATCACTGCTTCAAAACTAAGCATACTATATACTCGTATACCAATTGGGAGGATACAAAATTACATCAAGGATCTAGCCGAAAAATCGATTCTAAATAAGCTAATATTTAATAAAGACAGAATTAATATAGGTAAATAAATAAATTAACATATATTTAGTTAACTCCTAGCTACCGGACAAGTGGTGAAGTGGTCAAATCTTCGACACTTGTATCGGGAGGTACTGGGTTCGAATCCCAGCAGCGGCAGGTGCAAAAAACAAATTTCATCATCGATTAGGGTCAGTGATGTAATAACACAACTATGACCCTCTGTTCCTCTGCTGCGCCGACCGATCTTCCTGGTCAGTGAACTGGCTGATATCGTGCTTGCAGTGTGTAGATGTTATAATGTAATTGTGTGAATAGGTGGAATGTGTAAATGGAAGCACTATGGGCCTAGCGTGGCATTGAGTGCGTAACCGATTAGGATTCCAAAAATTAATTTTATGAGTACTACATCTAAATATATATATATATATATACGAGTATATATATATATATATATATATATATATATATATATATATATATATATATATATATATATATATATATAATTGTTTTTTATTCCAACTGAAAATTAATTGAACACCGACTTATTTCAAACTTATTGACTTATTTGACGTCATCTTGAATAAGCCGGTCAAGTCGTCCCAAACGATTTTGCTGACTTATTTTAACAGCTATAGCAAACAACAAATGTTTTAGAAATTTGTTGTTAAATAATAAAATTAAAAAATTAAAATGTACAAAAACAATTTATTTTAATGAATTAGTTAATAAATAAAAACTTAAAAATGTGTCTTGAGTTATTAAAACACGATGAAAATTTATGATTGTGGCTGGAGAAGCGCGAAATGCGAAAGGTACAATTTTTTTTATACCAAATTTTGTAATGTTCATTAGTACATAATACATATATTTAAATCTACATCGTACTAAAACCATAAAATTTTTAGGGCTTAGCATATTGCTCCATGAAGCGGAGCTCTATTTATGAAGCAATAATAAATAGGGACCAAATGTTAATAAAAAAGCACCTACGCGTCTCAGATCAAGTGTTTTAAAAATTAGTAGACCTTTATCCCTCGAAACATCATGGTTATGATTCTCAAATGGAGCTTAGCGTAACACTATTTAGGTTAACAGCAGGAACAAGCTACCGTGTGGTTGAAGTATCATTCGATATTCCAAAATCCACGGTGCTTAATGTAGTTAAACGTACATTGGACGTAGTCCTGAATTTAATAGACAAAATTATTATTTCACCTAATGAAGATGAATTAGAGGGGATGGGCATGAAGTTCGCTAATCGCGCAGAGTCCGACATGTTCTGGAAGGCTGTGGGTGCTGTCAACGAGACCCATGTTAAAATTAAATGCCAAACCATCATGACGAATATTTAAATAGAAAGCTAGACAATATACATTAAATTGAATTTTGATTATTTTTTTAGCGGTTTGTAACGCTGAATATAAACTTATACATATTTGCATTGGGTGGCCAGGTTCAGTTCACGACCAAAGGGTTCTCAGGAACAGTGATATTTATTTAATAATATATTTAATCCTCCAAGATTTTGTGATTTGTTAGGTGATAGTGAATATCAGTTGACGTTGGACCTCATAGCCATCATAACTCCATTTATTGTGAACCGTTTGCGAACACAACAACAACAACAAATTTAATCATCTTCACAGCAAAGCTCAAATAGCAATTGAACGGGCATTTGGGCAGATGAAAACTAGATGGCGATGCATTTACCTTCGATCGCTGGAACTGAATTTAGAAAACTGTAACAAAAAAGTTATCGCCGTTTGCTGCGTTTTGCATAATATTTGCTTAAATGTTGGGGATATCATAACCATCGATGTTGAATTTGAAAATGAAAATAATGCTGGTAGATCAAATACTGAAAATTATCAACCCCAAACCAGCGCCATAGAATTTCGAGATCAATTGTGTTTGGATATATAATTTTTTTTTTTTAATTTAAAATAATATAAATAGCATTTATTAATTAATAAAAAACTTCTTTATTACACTTAATAAATATAAAACATAAAAAATATTAATAATATTTGTATATTTGTTGAATTTTTCATGTTTACATGATCAAAAAAGTTTCCTTCTTTCAAAATAAGTCACTGCGATAGCAGACTTATTTGAATAAGTCGGTATAAGCAAATAAGTCGGTGTTTGGGAAAAGGCCTAATACTAATTCCATAGTAAAATGATTTTTATTTTATTTTCTGGGCTGGGATAAATTCCAATCACTTATAATACGTAAAGTAAATTTCAAGGGGAGGGAGCTGGTTATGACGGTCTTTCACCGATCCTATTCAAACGTTGTGCTGTAAGTCTGGCCCCTGCAGTTATATTCTTGTTTAACGAAAGCCTTCGGCATAGTATTTTTCAGATCCCTGGAAAATCTCATGTGTTCATCCAATTTTCAAGGCGGGTAATAGAAGTGAGGTAAGTTATTATCGTGGGATCGCCATCCTCTCTGAATTATCCAAACTGTTCGAGACCATGGTTCACAGAGTATTGCACTTCCATACCAAGAGACTTATTTCTATTTTTCGGAATGGATTTGATCCCGGTAGATCTACCGTGTCTAACTTATCCTCATTTTGTGGTCATTTATTTGACAGTCCAAGCAGCAGCTTAACGTTGTCTACACAGACTTCGCAAAGGCTTTTGTAGTGATGGATCACTCCATTCTTATACTGGTTGCGTTCTTATCTCTCAGATCGTTCGCAATCCGTTAGGACTCTGGATTATTTCTCCTCATTATTTCGGGCGCCATCTGGCGTGCCTCAAGGTAAGCACATCGGCCCACTGTTATTTTCATTATTTATTAACGACGTTGTAAAATGTTTTAAGTTTCTTCGAAGATGACATGAAGATTTTGGCTCGCTTAAGAAGACTTAAACCGACTTTTGTAATTGGTTAATTAACAACTTACTGGCTTTAAATATGAGTAAATGCAAAACTCTCTCTTTCTTCTGTATCCGCCCGCCGATTTTTAACAATATCAACTGTACAACGAAACTATTGATCGGGTTGAGTTCATTTCAGATCTAGGTGTGATCTTTGAATCTGAGCTACATTTATCACACATGTTAACGCCATTATTTCAAAGTCGTACATTATGCTTGACTTCATTAAACGAAACTGCAAGGACTTTAGTGACCCGTTAACTTTGACCTCATTTTACTTATGCTCTGTTCGGTCCATTTTGGAGTATGCATCTCTTGTTTGGTCACCCTTTTACCTCTGTCATTCTGAGAGGATTGAGAGTATCCAGAAACAGTTTATTTTAAGTAATCTTTTGAGATGTAGTTTCCGCACTGTTTGTGCGTGATATCGTCAATTTCCGTATCGATTGTATCGAGTTACTAGCACGTATCAACTTGTACGCTCGTATGCATCAACGCGACGGAGTTTTATTCATCAACCGAGCTGTAACGAACTATAGTTTTTCTGATCCAATCCCGAGGGTATCGTGGATGTTCAACAACGTGGTCTACTCGAGCTTTCGATTATCACTTGTCATTTATAAATAAATAAATAAATAAACTTTATAAATTCCTGGACTGGGATAACTTTACAAAACTGTAAATGAGGTTTTAATTTAATAGTGTTGCCTGATTAAATCTTTATATTTTCTGGGCTGAAATTTTGGGCTAACTTGTTATACGTGGTTTCATATAAAATCTATTTAACAAAATTAGTCAATCGAATATATGAACCACAAAAATGCAGTGCCGAATAAAATGTATAAATAAATCACACGCGACAATCGTACCACTAACCGATTTTAACAATTAGCAAATTTTATTCGTTTACACCCTCGTATAGTAGTGAAAACAACAATTTAATTTATACACACAGTATGTACAATATGAAATCATCCAGATTTGTTTTCTTCATAATAAACTAAAACTCTATTATTTATATTAATGATAATTAGACTGATAATGATAATAATTAGTTGCACAAATCAGTTGAATTAAATATGTAAAATATTTCTTTTACTAATTGACCTAATTTGACATTTAATTAACATTTTTCGTATATGATATCATTCATAATATTTTTATATTCGAATGACATTTTTATCTAAAATACTCTAGACGTTTAAATGTCTAAAAATAGATGTAAGTTTTATTTCTTTCTTATATTGACAACTAGCGGATACCCGGTGTGCGCTGCGGCGCTTTTTTGTATCAAAGGGGATTTACATATGCAACATATAGCTGATATATTGTGCGCTGCATCGCAGCTGAATTAACCTTCTCACCCGAAAAAATTATTATTTATTATTATTATTGTGATAGTCAAACCTAGAACAATTTTCAGATCAATTTTCAAGTGGGGAGTCCGCAAAGATTTGATCAAATGTTGTGTCAGGACGCCTAAAATGCATAACTCTAGACTTATCACTAGCTACAAGTCGGTGATAGAAAAACCATTTACGTAGAATGCATAAGTCACTTTCAATAAAACGTTGAATTTCAATGTAATCGTTGGACGCATAGGTTAATGCCAAATCATCTGCGAACGCTGTAGCGTAGCCAGTAAGATTAATTTCAAAAACGGAATTAAAATAAATTAAAAACAACAAAGGTCCCAGAACTGAGCCTTGAGGAACACCACATTTAAGATGGCCTGGACAGCTATTCACCTTATTAACTCTAACAATTTGACTTCGGTTACGGAGGTAGCTGGTAAACCAATCTAACAACTTGCCTCTTATTCCGATACTTGATAATTTTGTAAGTAGTATATCGTGGTTAACAGTGTCAAATGCTTTCGAAATGTCCATAAAAACAGCTGAGCATTTCTTAGAGTCGTTAATAGCTAGGTATATATTACTAAGGAAATGCAGGAGAGCTTCTTCAGTAGATTTTCCAGCTGTAAAACCAAATTGGTGGTCATTGAGAAATTTAATTTTACCAAGATACGAAACCAATCTTCGTTTTATTAATTTTTCAAATAATTTGGAAAATGGACTCAATAGCGAAATTGGCCTGTAATTATTAAGTTGTAAAGCATCACCCTTTTAAAAAACTGGAATAACAACAGCTGTTTTTAAAGTATCTGGAAAAATTCCGCTCTTGAAACTTAAATTAAAAAGAAACTTCAATACGTCAACCAGATACCAAGTACAATTTTTAATAATCACATTGTCGATACCGTCGAAACCTTTAGAGTATTTGTTTTTTAATTTCTTAATTTCGAGTAGAATCTCAAAAGAATTGATTTCATCGAAGTAGCAAGAAGTGCAATAGTTATCCCGGTTTCCCAAAATATGCCGTTTGTACTCTTCACTGTTATAAGTACTATTTTGAATAAGATCGGAAGTTAATTCAGTTGAGACATTGATAAAAAAATTATTAAATTCAGCACAAATGAGTCGCTTATCCGAGAGAACATGGTCAGATTTATTTTTATAAATTTGCGTTAATTGGTTTGGGTATGAATTTCTGCCCAAAATGATATCGATTTCCTTCCACATAAGCTTAGAATTGTTTCCTACTGATTCAAACTTATCTTTGTAATATAACCTTTTAACCCGTTTAACATTATTATTCACGTATTTAGAAAGTTTTGCGACATAATTAGCTAACCGAGCGTTATTTAGATGCATTCTTAGTTTCTTAGAAATTTTTTTAAGTTTATTGATTTGGCCTAGAAGATATGAATTCATCCAAGGTTTTAATTTCTTGTTATTTTGAGAAGTAATTCTATCTTTGCAGAAATCAATATGAGAATTGAAAATTTTCAAGAAATTGTTGAATGCTATGTTACAATCCTTTTCACTATAAACAAGGTCCCAGTTTTCAGCTAAGAGGCGATCCCTAAGCTTGCCATAATTTACTTTCGAGAAATATTCACTATTGCATTTTACTTGGCTATTTGAAGCCGCCCAGATATATAGTGTAATTAAATTATGATCCGAAAATTGAATTGGTAAGTTATCAGTCGTAAAATTGTATGTATTACTGGATTTAACAAACACATGATCTAGACATGCTAAATTCCTGGTTGGATTATTAGAAATACTGACGAATCCATATGATGCAAGCAATGTTTGGTAGTTAAAACTGCTAACATTGAACAAGTTGATATTGAGATCACCCAAGATAACTATATTGTTATTGTTGATTGTGTCGAGCAAGTTATCCAAGTCGTTACAAAAAACATTAACGTCGCTATTGCAAAAACGGTAGAAACATAGAAAAGTCCAAACAGTTTTATCTAGTTGAATGTCCAACCGAAGAACATCAGCTGAACTCCAATTACAATTATAACATGATCCAGTTTTTAGATTTTTATTTATAAATACACCAACACCACCGGCACGGTAATTATCGTTACAGCATGCATTAAAATTGTAATTAGGCAAATAGAATTCGGTACTTTCATTAGAATAAATCCAAATTTCCGAAACAAAAATTAAATCTGGTTGTGTTTTCAGACTGGCTATAAACGTACTAAATAAATCAAAGTTTGCTCTTAAACTTCGAATGTTTTGATGTAATATACTATACCGAATTAACATTGGGCGCTTTCAGCTCCGCCAACATGTTGACGATACTAATCAGTATCAAAAACTGCGATACATGTTGCCATCATAAATGTGACCTGAATGAAACAAATTGTTCACTTGTCAATTTTTTTTTGTTTTAACAAAAATTTTCTATCGTGTTGTAATTGTTATCACTAAAATTTTTAGTTTGGTTTTACATAGTTCTATAATTGGTTAAACTTGTTTCACTAGTTCTTGTGAGTATGAATACATTTCGTTTATTACTAATAAAAAGTTTCATGATTGATAATTATATTTTAGGCACCTACACAAAATGAATAATAATTTATTATTGAACTTCCTGCAATTCAGCGAAACTGAAAATATTTGTGTAGAATCAATAATGGAAGTATGTGAAATAGCATTAGAGACCCCAGACATGGCACAAACGCGCGGTGGGCCTCCAATTAGAATCAAAAATTATTTTGAGGTTATAATTCCGCAATACAATTTTGACGACTTTTTTAAACACTTTCGTATGACGAGATCCACATTTGAGGTAAACTACTCTGAAAGCTTGTGATAGTATGGTTTAAATTGACAAGTTTTATTTATTTTAGAAACTACATACCATTTTACGAGAAAAGTTGGGTGATAATGGTAAAGTTCCAATAGAAAAAAAAATATTATTCACGATATGGTTTTTAGCAAAGGAAGAATGCTTCATGTCCACGAGCGACAGATTTGGCATTGCCTTAAGCACGGCACATTTCGTGTTTGTACAAATAATAAAAGAAATTTCAAATTTAAAAGGAATTTATATTCTGTTTCCTAATTCTTCGAAGCAATTAGAAATTTCAAACGTGAGCAAGGGTTATTATAATTTAAAATTGTTGTTTAAAATGTTATGTGTTTTATTTCTTATAGGAGTTTAAAGCGCAGACTGGTATACCTGGTGTAGTAGGTGCAATTGACGGGTCGCACATCCAAATAAAGCAGCCCCCAGGAAATTCTGTGGATTTTTATAATAGGAAATCATTTCATTCGATAGTCCTTGAAGGTAACAAGATACATTTAAACTATAGTTTCTCAAGTAGTCCTAATTTGCAAATATCTTCTTTTATTTTAGCTATTTGGGATAATAATTATAAATTCACAGATATTTACGTTGGCAGCCCAGGTAAGATGCACGACGCACGTGTATTTAAGAAAAGTCCGATATATGCCAAATTAACGGAGAGCGATGAACCCCTTCTAAACGAATCTCGTCATATAATCGGTGACACCGCTTACCCAAATACCACTTATTTGGTTACTCCCTTCAAACAGAATGGACATCTTACCAGAGCACAAGAAAATTATAACTTTAAAATTAGTGCAATGCGATCATGTGTTGAACGGTCTTTCGCGTTATTGAAGGGCAAATTCCGCAAGTTAAAATATCTTGATATGTCTAGTCACCAACGAATTAATGAAACGATAACAGTCGCTTGTGTTCTTCATAATTTTATTCTCGATAATGACATTTTTCCTGAGGATCATGTTGAGTTCGTAAATGATGGTATTGCGATTTCAAACTTGAAAAGAAATTTTTTATTAAGTTTATGCACTTAGGGACATATAAAACACTTTTTGTATATTTTTTAATAAAGAAAATTTATTTGAAATAAAAATAAAATAATAATTTCGCCTACACGTATTTATAAAAAAAATTCATAATTGCAGGCCAAAGTAATCACATTTCTTTTCCATTACATATCACTTCAATATTTCATCAGTCATGTTTGTTTAAATTTAAAATCTCTGAAGGTCGATAATTTGCTGCAATAGCCTATTTCGGTCCTCGTGAATTTTTGAATTTTTCTCGATATTATCGATCAGTTTATCCATTTTGACCAACTTTGCCCGTTCTATTTCCAATTGTTCTTGGCGATAATCTTTGATAGCTCGTTTTCTAGAAGAAAAGCCCGGTGAACTCGCCGAAATTTCAAACAACCCCAAAACTTCTGTATCAACACATCCATCTTCATCCATAGATGACATGGTTACGCAACTATTTATTGCCCGGTCGTCACTAAAAATTTCATCAAAAGTGTCGAAATATTCCCAGTTAATCCGACCACTGCCCGTTCGGTTGTTTTTGTCTTTGATGTCGGTGTATGTTTTCTTTAAGTTGCGAAATTTACGGTCTAATAAATCTAATGAAATATCATAGCCGAAATCAAGAAATTTCATTTTTATTTCTAACCATAAGTCTTTCTTTTTCTTTTTGGGATCTCTAAATTGAGCTTTTCGTGATTTATATTCGTCAATTATCAATTGAGTGGATTCTTTCGTCCATTTAAAAGAGGCTAAAAGGGGGAAAAATATAAATAAGATGCGCTTACATTTGAGGTTATGTATGTTCATCTTACATAATCGAAATATTATACTTACTCTGATTCTCCATAATATATTGTAGGATTTGGATAAATTTTATATTAAAAATTTCAATAATATGTTCTATTGAAATATAAAATTATATATTTTGATTTTATTATTTAAAAATAATTTGAAACAAAGTCAAATATATAAATGATGGCTGAATGTATCGACACCAATTCGCTGCTGGAAAAAGTGACATTTAGCTCAACAGTGTTGGATTTTTTTTTGATGTATTGGTCGCGTTCAGAACTCAACATGTTGATTTTGCTTAACATGTTGCCAACAGTTGATGGACCTGAAAGCGCCCATTGTAAGAGACGATAATCAAAAATATATTGCATACAACGATAATAATGAGCGATAATCGTAAAATAAACTGTTAAATATAGTACACACTTAATGATGATAATGATAAAGTGAATCGATATAATATATTCAATTTGAGCAATAATCATAGAATAAAGTATTGAATATAGTACACACTTAATGATAATAGAGTATAAGCACACATATAGATTAAAATAATTCAAAGAATTGAGAAAGTTTGAAGATGCGCAACGCACTAAAAAACAACTTCCATCATGCTTACTATCTACAGTATTAAAAATGAATGTTACCAACTTTAAAGAAATTAAACACAAAATCAAAATCAAAATAAAAACTGTCAACAAAATGTAAATAAACAATACTATAGACAGTAGTAGTGATGGAATCTTTGTAAGATGGGATAATAACACAACAGAGGATACACATTGAGCTTGTACAGGTAAATGCATTTTAATACTTAACAAACTATATAATTGCAGATTCCCAGGTAGATCAAGCAGATGTATTGGATTCAATAGGATAGTGAATATTTTTAATCCGAAAAATGTCATTGAACGAAGAAATTCGATGAACATCAGACTCCGCCGATTTCCGTAAGTATAATTGTCCAGCTTTACACCACAAATAATTGTACTTATACAGTGTTTTTATATTTTTAGCTTCTCGGTATAATCTGGACTGGAACGCTGACAATTGATGCATTATGTAGATGCGCTGTACAGGGTGATTTATTGGTAAAAAGGCACCCAAATCTTCTGTTGAAAGTGATTTGTGTTTTCTAATGTGTGTCAATATATTGTTTTTAAGCTCAGTATAGCTTAGTTTTACAATAAAGAAATCTTTTAGCATAACCTTTGATTTGATGTTTTGATGTACTGAAGTTATGATAATTTTTTTGTGAATTTTCTCAAGAGATACAATGTCTTCACCACTCATATCAACCCCGATTTTTTTGATAGCACAAGTGATTAGACCACGAATGTCTTCATGGTTAGATGGTAAGCCACTGATAACAATGCTGGAAATATTTTGTTGTTGAATCGGTTTATCCATATCAGCTTCTAGTTGATGTATTATTGAGGCCTGCTTTAACAATTGTTCCTCCAAAAGACACACTCTCGACTTAATATCATCATTTTCATGCTTTAACGATGTTACAATTTTCTTCAAGTCTTCCAATGCTGAAAGTTTTCTTTCCATACGCTTAAGCTGGATCATGACATCGGATAAACTTACATTCGTATTACTAGAATCCGACAAAACCTGATCGTCATCCATAATAGATTGGTTCGATGTCGATCTACAGTCTTCGCATAACCAATTAACCGAGCGAGTCTTAATGTCTCTCAGAAGATCGTCCGAAATGCGAGCACATTTGACATGGAAAGGTTTCTCGCACGGTCCCCCACATTTGACACCAGGAAATCTTCCCTTAGTAATGTTGGAAGAGCAAGTATTACAGGTTGCAGACATAGTACTTAACATGAACTCAGTTTAATAATATTTTTGAAAAGGTAAGACTTTTGACTGGACGAATTTGTCGTACTTGAATAGAATTGTTCATTAAATATTATTATTTTGTCGTAATTGAATTAAATTATTATTAAATATTAAATATTATATTATTATTATTGTTATTGAATTATTTAAATTAATATTTTAATTTTATTTAATATAATTTTTATATCAGAAAAAAGTAAAAAATACGTCTGTTTCAATTGACGTTTTGACAAATAAATGAATTTGACTGAAAGTTTTAGTTTTCTTCGTATTTTGAAACATTTTAGTTTTATTTTATTGTGACTTTATTAGTGTTCGATGGTCCTATAGGGGATTTTGGACCATGTGAGAAGTTTGTTTTTTTTCAAATGGCCGGAGAAAGGTAAAACATAAAAACTGATCCTTCTCATCTTTAAGGTGGATGGAAGAATGGATTAAACAAACATAACTTCGTATGTCTGCTCTATCTTCATGGTGGTAAAGGAGACCAAACAAGAAAGTTATACTTATCCTTACTAACAAACTAATTGCTTGTTTCACAGACTATGAATGGTAAAAATATTAATGGGGATTACATATAATGTAATTGCGTATAACGGCAATTTGCTGTTGCAGTTCTGTTATTATTAGAACATATAACAAATCCTTAATCTGTATAATTAGAGAACCTCGTAGGATTAGAATACCTAGTCAGTTCGGTCAACGAATTGTGTCTCAGGTTGATTCATGTGCTCAAGTCATTCAGTTGCTGATGTATCAACCATGGGCTTGGACATACTAAATTGCATGTAGTATATATGATACCAGCTTAACAGCTGCCCTGCATTGTAAAATATCATATCAAATACCATAAGTGGTTGCCAATTAATTTAGATAGTACTAATCATTACATTACATTTATTTTGTTCAAGTATAATTTAATCATATCATACCATTAAGATTCCAACTTAATTAATTATAAATTTTTTTAGTGTTACCCGCCTTGCATTATATTTTCAACTACCAATTGATTATTTAAGTGACGGTAACTGGGTCAATTCGGTCATTTCTAATATGCCTATCCTATCCTTCTATTTTGTTCAATGTAATAAAGGTGGACAAAAAATAATAATTATTTGGTATCGAAATGTCACACATTTCGCTCCAAAGTTTTAAAAAGTGCTTTAAATAAATCAAACTTGTTTCTGTATAAATACAGATAAATGATTTCCTTTCTAACAAAATTTCGCAGTTAAAATTTTGTAATGTTTATTTTGAAATCGAAAATTTTGGAAAAGGCAATAATTTGAAGGTTGTATACAAACAACTTCTGTTATAAAAATCTAGTCATTTACGTCAAACAAATAAATTTCTACTGAAAACTGAAAAATCAAACCTCTTATTGTTAAAACGAAAACATTTTTTATTTGAAATCATCACAACAAGTAACAATGAATGTCAAATTTTATTTTGTTTTCTTCAACAGAATTAATTGTCACTTTGCTCATACTGGTAAGGTAGCCCACATAAAATTATTGTATAGTCATGTTCAAATATTTTAAATGCCATGAAGGCTTTTCTTCAATCCCATTACTTTGCAAACATATAAAGTATCTCCACGGTTGGCATCCTGGTGAAGTGTTAGTATGTAATCAAAATGATTGCTATCAGAAATTTTCACATTTGGATCGTTTTATACGCCATTTAGATTTGCATTATAATGAATGATAATGAAAATAAGATCAATACACTTGCATATCGTATGGTTTTTCCTAGCATATTTTCCAATTCCAGAAACACCGCTACCAAATACTAAGCGCACTTTTGAGTTGTTCTGGATGATGGTTCTGGAAAACTAACAGATAAACACCATTCCATTGAAAAATCTACCTTATTAAAGTTAGCCGAAAGTTTCCAGCCGAAAGGTAATGCAGATAGTGTATTTGCTATCCCAGTCGAAAGGTAATGCATATTGTGTCTTCGCCATCCCAGCCGAAAGATGATAATGTAGATATTGTTTTTGCTATCTAATCAATGCATCCATTGCTATCCAATTAGCATTCATTTTGTTGAGAAATTCTGAAGGGGATACAGGGGTGTAATTTAGCACAATTTCGCTAATTCATCGCTAATTCAATATATCGAAAATGCATTGAATGGCCTGTCGCTCAAGATTATCGTGATTTGTCATTGATGCCATTATGGTTTTTCGATAGGCCATAATGTTGGTCAACTTCGGCCTAATCGTGAAGAAATTCTGATGGGGATGCAGGGGTGTAATTTAGCATAATTACGCTAATTCATCGCTAATTCAATATATCGAAAATGCATTGAATGGCCTGTCGTTGAAGATTATTGTGCTTTGTCATTGATTCCACTATAGTTATTTGATAGGCCATAATGTTGGTCAACTTCGGCCTAATTGTGTAGAAATTCTGAAGGGGATGCAGAGGTGTAATTTAGCATAATTTCGCTAATTCATCGCTAATTCGATATATCGAAAATGCATTGAATGGCCTGTCGTTCAATATTACCGTGATTTGTCATTGATTGCACTGTGATTATTTGATAGGCCATAATGTTGGTCAACTTCGGCCAAATAGTGGAGAAAATCTGATGGGGATGCAGGGGTGTAATTTAGCATAATTTCGCTAATTCATCGCTAATTCAATATATCGAAAATGCATTGAATGGCCTGTCGTTGAAGATTATTGTGCTTTGTCATTGATTCCACTATGGTTACTTGATAGGCCATAATGTTGGACAACTTCGACATAATCGTGAAGAGAAATTCTGATGGGGATGCAGGGGTGTAATTTAGCATAATTTCGCTAATTCATCGCTAATTCGATATATCGAAAATGCATTGAATGGCCTGTCGTTCAATATTACCGTGATTTGGCATTGATTGCACTGTGATTATTTGATAGGCCATAATGTTGGTCAACTTCGGCCAAATAGTGGAGAAATTCTGATGGGGATGCAGGGGTGTAATTTTGCATAATTTCGCTAATTCAATATATCGAAAATGCATTGAATGACCTGTCGTTCAAGATTATCGTGCTTTGTCATTGATGCCACTATATTTATTTGGTAGGCCATAATATTGGTCAAATTCCAACATTGTGACCTATTATAGAAGTTGACCAACATTATAGCCTATCAAATAACCATAAAGGTATCAATACAAAGCACGTTAATCTTGAACGACAGGCCATTCAATGCATTTTCGATATATTGAATTAGCGAATTTTTGCACAATTACACCTCTGCATCACCATCAGTATTTCGCAACAAAATGGATGCTAATAGGATGCAAATTGGATGGCAATGGATACATTGCTTGGATAGCAAAAGCAATATCTGCAATATCATCTTTCGGCTGGATAGCGAATATATTATCTGCATTACCTTTCGGCTGGAAACTTTCGGCTAACTTTAACAGTATCAAAAATCTAGAAGCCCCGGGTGTTTTAGAAAATAAAATTTTTAAAGAGGTCAATTTGCATATCGTTTGGTTCAGAAAGACAGCTACCAAATACTAAGCACACTTTTGAGTAGTTCTGGATCAAAACTAACAGATAAACACTATTCCATTGAAAAATCTTGGGGCCCCGAATGTTTCAGCAAATAAAATTTGTAAAGAGGTCAATTTGCATATTATATGGTTTTTCCGAACATATTTCCAATTCCAGGAACACACCAAATACTAAGTACACTTTTGTGTTGTTCTGGATCAAAACTTACAGATAAACACTGCTCCATTTAAAAATCTAGAGGCCCCGAGTGTTTTAGGAAATAAAATTTGTAAAGAGGTCAATTTGCATGTCGTATGATTTTTCCGAGCATTTTTCCCAATTCCAGAAATACCGCTACCAATTACTAAGCACACTTTTCATTCATTGGTGCTGTTTTTTTGGATTTACGCTGGTCTAATCGAGCAATAAAACTCTTTAAAATGTTATTAAAAAACTACGAATTTTCTTGGCATCGACGCAGCATTTGTTTTCAAAATTGCACTTTTTTTCATGGTCAGCAGGTAAAAGGTCTTGTACACGTTGCACATGGTAAGGGTGCAACTGTTTTTTTTCTTCAAAATATTATGAAACGTGGACCGTGCGGCACTCCCGAACGTCTTGATAAACAACGAATACTTATAGATGGGTCGTCGGTCACCATTCCAATGACCCTATCTATATCAAGTTGACCGGCTGTTTCATATCTTCTCGGATGACCTGGGGATTTGCTTTTACTGTACATTTGATGTACGTTTTGAATTCTCTGTAATTGGGAAAGCGTTCCCTATTTGGATATAATTTCTGGTATTCTCTTGCTGCAGCTCGGGCGTTACCATTACAAAAACCATAAATGAAATGGATTTCTGTATACTCGCGGTGGGAATAAGCCACATAGCTTATTGACATTTTAATTGTAATCGTTCGAGTTTGTATATGGAACTACTAACTTGAATTACAAAATGTTTTTTTTACCACAAATTTTATTTAATTAGGGCTACTAGATTTTCTTAAAAAAATTGTTATACTTTAGTTTACCATTGTGTTCCTCATTTTGTTTTATTTCGGACAAAGCATTTTAGAAATCGAAATTTTGTTAAGTGAATTTTTTAATAAACATGACTTACTTTGTGAAAAATATTGATAAAAAAAATTCTGTTGTGAATAGCGCAGCCCATATTTTTCTGCTAATGGGTCAATTTTCTGTAGTACATTGTTTTCCCACTGGCGTCACGTAAACATCATCAACAATTTTTGAGAAACCAAAAGACTTTACATAACTATTATTTTTATTTAACAGAAGATAATACAGGCACACTTTTCTAGATCTTATTAAAAAATAAAATTAAACAAAAGATTATTGTTTTGGTGGTTGGGCATTTAATTTCACTAAAAAACAGTAAAAGTGGAATAATTTTTGCACCACCAACAATTCGACAAAACTCTACTTGGCTGGCTTTGATTGAAATTAGCTCCCCCATCACCCTGTTTCATTTGATTGTCCAATTCTGGGACACTCTGTATATGGGTTGCTTTGGCCATGGTTAACCTTCGATCACTGATGGAAGTAGTTTACGTTGTTTACTTTCAATTAATTTATTTTCAATTTCTTACCGAAAATTAATAGAATATTAATCGTTATATTATCTGACATTTTCCGTCTCTGACAATTCAATGCAGTTCAACTCGCACGAAATTAAAATTTAGATAAACTCAATAGGTTGTAACTAGATACATAGCGAAACTAGTATAAGTATACGTCTATTATTTACACAAAAAATATAAAACATTCGAAACTAAATAGTGATAAATTCTCTAACCGAGAATGATGCTGGAAAACCAATATATATTTTAAAAATTTTCTCGTTTTCAAATTAAAAGAAACACAAGACACGAGATTCAATCCATAAAATTTTCCAGTTCAGAAACTGCATATACCATACACACATATAAATGTATGGCTTAGTACAACGAAGCAGTTTGGTCGGAAACAATTCTTTTTTGCTGCTATACTTCTGCTGCACCATTATTTTACTTTTATTATTTTTATTTCCTTTTATAATACATAAATTGAAATTTTATTTTTTGGTTTAAATGTTAGTTACGATTCTTTTCGCCAAGCAAACATTGTTAGCGTAGCCGCGTTTAACTTTTACAATAAAAAAAATGCAAACAGCTCGATGTTGCTTATATTTGTCTAGTTTTGCGTTTTTTATATCAATTGCTGTTATGACTTTGCGACAGCGGTTGCTTCTAATGATGGTTTCGCGACATGCAATTTAGAATTGGTGTTGTTTCCAATTATTTACCCCACACAAAAAGGTCATCACTGTAAATACGAGACTTTCGTGTTATCATTAAAAACGCGATTTAATATTTTGTGAGTATCAGTGATAATGATTTCGATATTTCATGCATTTGAAATCGTGCAAAACTGTCACTTTTATCATTCTTAATATATTATATGGTTGACTGACATACTAAGCGATATAAAATTACATCACACACAATATCAATTATCTATTAAGTGTGAAATATTTATATTAGGAGTACTTTTGCATTGAGTTGATAAGTTTATGTTGCGAATTTTATATGTACACTTCAACCTGGTTACAAATATTACTTAATATGTAGATTAGATAATCGGTAACCAAACAAAATAAAATCTTAATTCACCACCTTATAGATAAAGTCTTTGAAATACAAGCTTTTCAGTGATTATTAATTTTAAATAATATAATTTCGCTTTTGTTTTCGCGCGATAACTCTAATCCATGGATTAGTGGAACGAATTGTTAAACACAACAAAAAAACGCAGTGTTAAATTGGCAAGTCCGAATTCGGTGCAATGCGTTTTAATTTTATGATTTGTTTATTTTAATAAAGGTACTGGCACCGTTTGTTGATTTCTAGATCATTCATTGTTGTACACCAAAACATGGAAGCAGTGCTCTAAGCCAGATTGTTGCATTGGTTGCTTCGGATAAAAAATATGAATTTGCAATCTAGCTGTTAAAGATAAGATGGTTAGTATTTTTAATTTGGGGGGTGTGAAATATGTCCTATCTTTCACCTAACTTTACGTAATGAATAAGTTCTGGTTAAACTCTCATTATGACGAATATTTAAATTTAAAATATTTATAAATGCAAATTATCTTTATATTTTCAGAGATCGACCAAGGGATGATGTTTTAACCAAATTTAAAATAAAAAGCACAACAATTTCGCAAGTGAACTATTAGTTAGTTGCAGCTGATTTTAACGAATAAATAACTACTTGTTCTAGAAGTGAAATTTCTAAAAATTTGGCGATAGAGTGGAAAAAGTTGGGCTTGAAATCCATCTTTTGGGCTTGAATCATTGATTAATATTCCCACGAGTGTAACTTCATTTTCTTCGACTTGCATTGACCATTTTTTGGCTTGGCTTAAGACTAATGCTCTTTCATTTATAACAGCGTCGGCTTTAGAGCTAACAATTTCTGACCACCATTTGATTAAGATATGGTGTAAGGTTTCTCAGGTACGGTTATCAGGTACTATTTTGTCTCAATATTCCACTAGATAAAAAAGAAGCGCAGTCTGTTATTATTATACGAAAGGCTGGATTATATGGACTGGGGGTCGATTTTTAACATCGACAATCGATCACTAGCTCTTGAGGTATTTTTGAAGCATGTGAAGTTATCCCAGTTTTTCATTCCAGGAATTTTTTTATTAGTATTTACACGAAACTATTCTATTCCATCACAGTTTTTTCATTTTATACCTCTATAAGACGGAAATAGTAAATTGTGTTTTGGCAATAGTAATTTTGTATATTTTAAGATCGAGGTAACAATACGCCATAAAATTAGTATAAAATATTAAGAATAACTTATAATGAGCACCCCAGTGCCAGCCGTATGGTAGAAATGACAAATCTTCAAGCTTCGATATGACCTCATATAAATTTATATGAAAATCGTCCATAACTTTCAAACCCTTCCTGGGCTAGAAATAGCGATTAATATTTCGAAATGGTAAGCAATTGAGTGATTGCTGACCAAATGAGCAGCACTAGTCGTATATTCAAATTTGTGTAAATGGCCATGTTCTAAAATCTCGTGTTAAGTTAAACAAAAATTTGTATCTTTAAAGAAATTTCTAGGCTAAAAATAATTCCTTAGGTTTTGAGTTGGTAATGATAAGGGCAAACTATGATTAGCACCCCAGTTGAAGTTATAGACGATTTTTATATAAATTTATATGGGGCCATATCGAAGCTGGAAGATTATAACAATCCTAACATAAAGCAATCCTAACATAACATAAAGGAAGCTCACCATAGTTTTCCCTTATCATTACCAACTCAAAACGTAAGGAATCAATTCCGGCCTAGAAAGTTCTTAAAAGATACAAACTTTTATTTAACTTAACCTGAGATTTTGGAACTTGGCCATTTACTCAAATTTGAACATACGGCTGGTGCTGACCATTTGGTCAGCAATCACTCAAGTATTTACCATTTGGAAATATTAATCGCTATTTTCGGCTCAGGAAGGGTTTGGAAGTTATAGACGAATTTCATATAAATTTATATGCGGGCCATATCGAAGCTGGAAGTTTGTGCCAATCCTAACATACGGGGTATAAAATGAAAAAACTGGGATGGAATAGAATAGTTTCGTGTAAATATTAATAAAAAAATTCCTGGGATGAACAACTGGGATAACTTCACATGCTTGTTTCTTTGGATAATATTTCGATTATTTTAGAACGCGGCCTTGGATCTCAATTACCGTATTAATAAAAGGAAAAAATTGCGGACCTAGTTAAGTAAGCGTCCTGATAATTCAGTACTTCGCGAAACCTATTCTAGAATGTGCATCTTAATTAATGAGGATATCAAAAAAGAAAAAGAAATCTAATATTGAAACCGTTTTTGAGTTAACCGCGGCTTAAATAAAAAAACACTGGATTTTAGTGAACGAAATTCTAACACGTAAACCTAAAACGTCAAATCTACTTTAGCTGAGAACAGAAAACTTCTTAAGAGTGATTTCGAAATTCCTAATTAGTTTAATTGTTATTTTTGTAGTATTGCTACAAGAATGGATGTGATAGAAGAAACACAGTGCGTGGAGTTCTCCGGTGGCGATTGTTTGAAAACCGGGTAAGGTTAGATTGCGTTTGGACGCTATTAGATTAAATAGTGTTAAAAGAAAGGACGCTTTCCCTCTTCCGTTAATCGAAGGTTTACTGTAAAGAATGGACAAAACGAAATACATCTCTTGGATCTAAAAAATGCCTTTTGACAAATACCTTTGGATCCTAGCTCGAGAGAAAGATGATTTTTGGTCTCTATAATGCTCCTCAAACTATGAGTCGCCTTATGTCTCAGGTCATCCCGCACCACCTATATAACCGGGTATTTGTCTACTTGGACGATTTGCTCATTACTGCTTCAACATGATAGGAACACTTTTTTTTGTTGTCTGATATAGCTGATCGTATAACAAAGGCTGGCCTTACTATAAATATATCAAAGAGCAGATTTCTTCTCCAAGAGATTGAGTACCTCGGTCATGTGGTGGGTGTGGATGGCCTTAGAGCAAATTTTGATAAGGTGAAGGACATTACAGAGTTCTCAAGACCGCGGAATGTGCGTGAAACTCGTCGATTTTTGGACGTAACGGGGTGGTATTGCCGGTTTATCAATGAATACTCGACCACCTCAGCTCCTCTGACAAACCTACTGAAAAAAAGTCGGTGTTTTCAGTGGACAGATGAGCATCAACGTGCATTTGAGTCTTTGAAAACCGCTTTAAGTTCTGCTCCTGTTCTAGCCTCACCCATTTTTTCGCACAGATTTTATATACAATGTAATACTACTCTACTGGAATAAGCACCGTTCTTTTCAAAAGAGACTCAGAGAGGGTTGAAATACTAGGTACTGGATATGAAGCGATTTCAATCATACGTGGAAGGATTATCGTTCACAGTAATCACCGATCATGCCAGTCTTACTTGGTTAATGTAATTGAAAAACATTTCTGGTACACTGCATTGGTGGAGCTTAAAACTGCAAAGTTTTGATTTCGAAATTGAATACAGAAAAGGTAGCCAAAACGCTGTGCTAGATGCTCTCTCCGGTAAATGTGGACGCTTTAAATATCTCTCAGATTTCCTTTAACATAATTAATTAATTGTTAATTCCCTGCCGGCCTCATCTTCACGTACAAAAATTTCCAATGGTCTCGCTTTTATTAACCTGAAACCTTTACCAAATTTATATACCGAAAATACTCTTCGAAATTCTGTATTATAATCAAAACTAAAGAACTAGTTCAAAGGTATTTATTCTGGCTTACTCTAAATACAGACATTTATGACTTTATTAAATCTTGTGACATTTGACATGCCCGTCCACTATTTCATAGTTTCCCGGGTACTTACCGGCCGTTCCAGACAATTTACCTGGATTTTTAAGACCATACCCCCGAACACGCAGCGGAAATTCATCTATTTTAATAGCGGTTAGAAAATCTGCAGCAGAAGCAGTAGTGAAATTTCTCGAGGAACGAATTTTTCTAATCGTCGTCAGTTCAATGCGCATATATTTGAATCCCTTTGCACTAAATACGGGGTGAAACATTTATTTACAGCCAAATACTCTCCCCAAGCTAATGCTTTGGAGCGAGTATATCGAACACTACTTTCATCACTTCGAGCTTATATCAACGTAGTTGTGATGAAGCGTACCGGCAATTACACATGCAATTCGAATATGTTGCTCATGATAATACAGGGTGTTCACCACATTCGACCACGGGCAAAAAATTTGAATTATTTCTGGCCGTCGCAATAATTTTGAAAAATAACGATATTCTTGCACACTATGGCCGATTTCAGAAAACTCAGGGATGTTATCAAGTGTGGGCATATATTTTCTAAAAGTGGCTGCATCGTCTTATACAATTGTATACAACCCCAAATCATTTTATTTTTACGTAATTAACTGTTTTTAATAGCACGTCTCATCCACAGGAGTACGAGATTGACAGCCACCACAAGGTATTCATAAATGTATATGGGCGTACTGTAGAACGAACGGTTGTGGTACCCAATCCTTTAATAGTAGTGAAGCAGAATAGCTAATTGGTCAATCAAAAGTATGCAATGGTACAACAAAAGGAAATAATACCCCAGTGGCACCATTCTGGTAATTCCCCGGGAATAGGGAACTGGGGAAAGATTTTTTATGTAATTTTTATTTTAACAATATTTTCTGGCATGCTGAGGTAAAAAGTTAGTGTTAATTTTTTTGAAAATAAAATAAAATGGGGAATAATGTGCCCCGCCAATTTAGATATGGAAAAATTATTCCCAATTTATAAATATTTACATCAAACTTTTCTCCTCAGTAGGCCGGAAAAATAATATTTGAACAGGAATTACATACAAATTCTTTCCCCAGTTCCCTATTCCCGGGGAATTACCAGTATAGTGCCACAGGTGGTACACCAATATCAACATTGATAAATCCACTCTCTGCGGAGACTGGCCCTATGGATTCTGGAGAGGGCCATATATTGCATTATCAGGGAACAAAAAATTCGTTCCAGAGAAGATCAAATTTAGAACGATCACCGTAAAGAAAGATAGAAGCAACTCGGTAGCTGACCAAGGCGATACTTTTTCTAACGCTATACCTATGTGTACTGGACAAACATTACACGAAATAAGTGATGCCACTGAAAATTTTACTTTGCAAATAGCCGAATCTAGTAAAACAACTATTAATCTAGAAAAGGAGATATGGATCTCTTGGCGAGGCTAGAGCATATGGAGCAATTATTTGCAAAGCTAAGCGAAGAAATTGAGTATCTAAAGCGAGAAAATGAAAACCTAAAAATCGGGATTCACAAGAAGATTGCGATATATTGAACCAGACAAATTCATCTATTTTACTGATAAAGTTGAATTACAAAGAGAGACGGACTGAACCCTAAAGAAGAAAAAACAGTGCAGGAAGAGGAAGAAAAGAAAAGCTGAATCGTCACCTGAGACTGAACAATTAAATTGTAGGGGACAATCTGGTCCAGATTCATAAAATGCTTTACCCAAAGCCAATCAATGAAATGGTACTACGAAGAACATTAAACCAAATTTGGTGCAACCGAAAGAAAAATCATCTCCACCAATAAATAGTGTGGGAGAAACCAGTTACCCAGAAATTTAGTCACTGCATGATGAAATCGGTTACTGACAAAGACTATAAGATAACAGCGTTAAACAATGTCGTTGGGAAAATTAATACTCTAGATACTTATAGAACCTTATCTATGAAATTGAATGCTGAAAAGTATCAGTGATTCACTTACGAGAACAAACAGGCCCAACCTATAAAAGTCATGGCAAGAGGTTTGCATCACACTTGCTCAAACAAAGAAAAATGAAAGACTTACAAAATAAAGGTCTTCAAATACTAGATGCTGTGAATATTGTTAAAAAAGAGAGAACAGAAATCCAGGAAGGGAACCAAATTATCAATAAAAGGGGACTCCCGCTTTTCATGCTGGTATTTGACAACAAAGAGATTGTTCAAAACTTTTATGGAATAAAAGGAATCCATCGCATATAATATAAACCACCATTTAGAATCAAATATCGAAGAAGAAACAATGCAAGTTACTACTGTAAGGATCCAAATTAAACACAGACAGCTTACTATCTCTGCAATGTATTGTCCTCCCCGGCATAAAAAGAAAAAGGAGGACTACCTGAAACTATTTAAATAATTTGGCCGTGATTTTATTATTGCAGGTGTCTTTAATGCGAAAAACACCTATTGGGGTTCGAGACTTACGACGACAAAAGATAAAAAATTGCTTTCAGCAAGGCAGGAATAAAAATGTGAATTTTACTCTGGAGGTTCCCCAACATACTGGTGCAGTGACGGAACGAAGATACCTGACTTAATAGACTTTTATGTAGTAAGAAATATATCTCAGAACCACATACACATTGAAGACAGTAATTCTCTAGTATTGGATCATGCCCCGGTTGTCATGACAGTCAGTGAAATGGTAATTCAAAGAGAGAGTGCACCCAAATTAACAAATTCAAAACCAAACTGGGATCTCTTTCGTGAAGTAATGGCAGAAAAAAACAATCTTCAGGTACCGATAAGAAATTCCCACCAATTGGAAAATGAATTAGAACAACTCAATGAAACAATTCACTATGCTGCAAGTACCCTCATTATACAAAATAAGAAGAAGCTTAGCATATCCTACCCAATAGAAGTTAGATAGTTGGTAAGAGCAAACGATGGACACGTAAAAATAACTAGAACACCGGATAACAAAACAATTCTAAACAATTTATGTAACAGTCTCAAATCTCTTCTTAAAGAAGTTACAAATGCATCAATCAACAGATACCTAGTTAGCCTAGGTTAGGTTAGGTAGTTAGCCTAACCGGTGAAAAAAATTCTGATTATTTACTGTGGAAGGCGACAAAATGACTCAAAAGACCCAAAATGCAAGTGTCTTTACTTAAAAAGGAGGATGGAACCTGGGCAAGTGGTCCTAAAGAGAAGACTGATCTGTTTGCGGAGTATCTCGAGGATACCTTCCAACCACTACGAAGACAAACGGCCAATGAAAATATAATGTCAATCCACAAGCTAGATGATTTTTATATACGCCCAGTAACTCTCAAAGAATTAAACGAAGAAGTAAAAAGCAACATGAATGTTTAAAAAAGGATTTCGTAAGCAATTACACATAATTAATGCAAGCTTTCGGTTAAAATATGTTCCGTGGCAATGGAAAGTAGCAGAAGTAATCATGATAGCAAAACCTGATAAACTACCTTACGATACAAATCATACAGGCCAATTTCATTGCTGCCAATTATGTCAAAACTCTTTGAAAAATTATTACTAAATAGAATTAAACCAATAATTGAGGACCGACAACTAATTCCTCTACATCAATTTGGATTCAGGGAAAAGCACTCCACAATTGAGCAGGTGCATAGAATCGCCAACATTATTGATAGAACATTCGAACGTAAAAAAGTATGCTCCAGCATATTTCTGGACGTCACCCAAGCATTCAATAAAGTCTGACACAGTGGACTGGAATTGAAGCTGCACAGAGATCTGCCGAGGCAATTCTTTGCCATACTAAGATCTTATTTATCCAATAGACATTTTCGTGTGAAATATGAGGATGAATACTCCGAACTAAAGTAAATCTCTGTCGGTGCCTCACAGGAGAGCGTCTTAGGATCAATCCTGTATTTATATATACAAGGGATATTCCAACAACAGATTTATTTATTTAAAGAAATCTATTCTGTGATTTACATGTATGATTTCAGAATTTAATTTAAAACAAAAATATTAAAAAAAAAATAAAATAAAGAAAATTAAAACACAGAAATATATAAATCAGATCTTGATTTAACAATTAAAAATTTTAAAAATAATTCTTAAGTATATTTTTGAACTTGTCCTTTGATAAATTAAAGTCAAATAGGTCGTCGACGATGTTGAACGATTTAGACGACCTATTAATGGTGTTATTTTCTCCATTGTGGAATGGTGTTCAAGTGCTAAAAATTCATGGTTTCGAAATGTTCTGCAAAGCACATGAATTGATATGTTTTCCAAAATGTATGCTGAATCAATGTGACCAAGCAAAACGTTACCAATGAAAGCCGCACCTAAGAGAAGTCGTCTATTTTCAAGCGTGCATATTTTGTAATCCGTGCATCTTGTTGAGTATGGAGGTAACCGAGCCACATTTTGGTGGAATGGTAAATTGTGGTCGTAATCCCAGTCACTTTTATTCAACAAGAAAATCAGAAACTTCTTTTGAATGCTTTCAATTCTTTTTATGTGTACAGCATAGTATGGATTCCAGACCGGTACCGCGTATTCCAGTTGAGAACGAACGTAAGCGAAATAAAGTGAACATATGGTTTGAATATCTTTAAATTCACCTGTCCACCTTTTAACAAATCCAAACATGGCATTAGCTCTCGCAATACAATTTTCAATGTGCTTATTGAACCTAGCATTCTCGACAAATGTAACACCTAGATCTATGATCTCATTAACTCGTTGCAATACTTCGTTGTTGACTTTGAAGGAAGTAATTAGCGGATTTCTCTTACGATGGAAAGACATGATCTTGTATTTCTTAATATTTAAGTAAAGCGAGTTTCGATCACACCACTCACTTATTCTATCACCTAATCTACCTCGGTTATTTGATCTATGAAAACAATAAATATCCACGGCCCGATGTGCGATCCTTGGGGAACACCAGACGTAACTTTAATAACGTTTGATTTCTCATTTCCCATTATTACAAATTGTCACCGGTTTGATATAAAAGACTTCAACCAATTTATGTAATCGAGTAAAAACCCAAATGCGAATAAACTCTGTAGTGCTTTTTGATGGCAGATGGAATCAAATGCTTTACTGAAATCCGTGTACGCTACATCAACTTGATGATGGTTTTCTATCTCATTAATTATTTTACTGGTCAACTCAACCAGATTAGTTGATGTGGATCGGCCAGGCATAAACCCATGCTGGTTTGTTGATATATGACGTGCAATTGTGGATTTAAAGTTGTTGCATAAAACTAATTCAAACAATTTTGGAATTGATGATGTAGTTGATATTCCTCTGTTGCATGTAACGTCATCTCGTTGCCCGATTTAAAAATTGGTGTAATTTTTGAAATTTTCCATTTTTCGGGAAATACCCTGGTGCTCAAGGAGTGATTGAATAGGTAACATAATGGAATTGCTAAAATGTCAGTGTACTCCTTCAGAATAGAAGTGGGAATATTGTCAAGGTCACAACCGTCTCCAAATCTCTTTAGAGCCGATAATCTGTTATCCTCATATATAACAGGAGGAGTTATTGTTACGTTGGTATTGCTGGGTTGTTCGTACAATCCATTAGTAACGCTTGGTTTATAGACTGATTGGAAAAACTTCGCGAAAATGTCAATTATACCTTTGGAGTTTGAGGAGCTGGTATTGTTATATGTCATATTTGCAGGGTATCCGTCAATTTCGCGTTTATTCCTAAAGTATTTCCAAAAATGTTTTGGATTTACTTTGATTTTTTCTTGAATTTGATCGAGATACGACCTGTATTTTGATTTGAAGTAAATTTCAAACTCGTTACTACTTGTAGAAACATTGTTTTGTCGGCTTCTAACCCGCTTTTCAACATTTTGGCATACGCTTTCGACTTCCGATTTTTTAAGTTAACTAGTCTACCATCAAACCACTGAGGGTGAGCATTTTGTGGTTTATAGCACATAGGTACATAAAGTTCGAAGCCTTGCTGCATAATGTCATTAAAATTTTCAACATTTTCGTTTAAATCATTGGAATTAGGAGTTGTTTGCCAGTTGATGGATTCTAGGTAACTTTGTAGCCCCGCACGATTTGTTTTTTTTGAAGATGTATTTGATTGGTTGTAGGTGTTCCGAACTCGCCATTAAATTAGTTGAGTCAAATACAATATCTAAAGACTTGTGATTGATATCGTTAATTACAAAAGGTAACGCGGATTCTGAAATTTTGAAAGTGTCAATGTCGTTGCTGAAGACAAGATCCAGTAATCTATCACGATTATTAGTAATTGTGTTTATCTGGTTCAAATTATAACCAAGTATGGCGTCCACAAATTAAGATTCAGCAAGATTTCTTACAATACACAACAAGCTGCTGTTACTCGTATATCGGCAGATAATGAAGCATGGACCTACGGTATTCAACTCTTGGGACGTACTAAGCAAACGAACTGATACAAATGATACAGACGTTTCAAAATAAGTTTCTCTGCAGCATCGTAAATGCTCCGTGGTACACAAGAAATGAAGACCTTCACAGGGACCTACAGATGGAATACATCAAAGAAGAAATAAAAAAGTATGCCGCGAAACACGAAATAATGCTCCAGGAATATGGAAACCCCTATATTCGCCATATGATAGATAACCCTGCAGTTTAAAGAAGACTTCACTTGACCTAGAAAACATACTAAGCTAAAATTAGTATTTTAAATACGTTTAACTAATTTGGGGACTAACCATTGGGTTTCACCCCAACAAATCAGAATTGTTTAAGAAATGTAAAACTTGTAAAGTTTGTAATTTTGTTGTAACAAAAACGTCTCATCCACTATCAGGAGATATATTCTCACACTTGGTAACATTTCTGAGTTTTCTAGAATCGGCTATAGTGTAGCAAGTATTTTGAAGAATATTTGAATTTGGTACCATCCCAAAACTAGGTATTTATTTTAATTTAGTTAACTAGTGTCACCTATGTATATCATTTCAAACAATTACAGAATTACTTTTTTACTCGTAATAACCCCAACTTTTAGAATACAATTATTATGAAAAAATTTGATCCCGCTGAACATGAAATATACATTTTTGACGAACTTTTTTTAGTAAAGGTGTGCTATTTACATTTTTTAGTTACTACACGGTTAAGAAGTTACACTTTTCGTTAATTTGTGTAGCTACACTTTTTATTAATTTGTGTAGCTACACTTTTCGTTAAAAATTTCACACCAGTTATTAAGGCTGCTGCGAACGGTGAAACCAACCCTTCAAGGGTGTTTTAAATTATGCAAGATAAGTTACTTTCAAATTAATCATGGACTGATAAAGACCAATACCGAAAATGAAATTAAACTTGTTTTAGGTAGAATTAATTTGTTTATTTCAGGCCATTTTGTTTATACCAGTTTTAATCGACGGAAATGGGTATGTCATAATTTTAAGTGAACAGTTTACCAATTTTTTTTTATTTTATACTCCGTTGACATGCCAACTTGACATGTAAAATATGAGCCTAATTAGCTTTGACAGTTTATTGTTTCTTAATTGCTAATTATGTGCAGTCGTATAATGGAACATTACTTACACAATGTAAACGTAAAAATATATCAAGTAAGTTTTTAAAATACCACAAACTATCCTATTCTCCTTAACCCGATATGTAAACTTACATTCGAGTACTGTACACGTAAATGCCGGGTACGTGTACGTTTATCTATTATAAACAATTGTGCTTGTTAAAATATCATTTCACTTAATCTAATAAGAATCTACACTACCATTAAAATTCACATCATTTATAGTTTATAATCCAATTTAGAATTTGTTATCATGTTTAAAAAGCCGGTGACGTTTACTATACATGTATGTGTAACAGACTATTATTTGTGTATGTAACACATGTCATTGATTCATTCATAAAAATTTAGCAAGTGTACTTACGAGATATTTACATACCAAGTGTCATTAGACTTTCGTTAGAAATTTTTAAGTTTTATTACGTGCAATCACATAGATTTGCCGAATACATGAATATGTATGAGTTTCCTCAAAACTGATAAAAGCATTTTCTTATCTATCAAATTTATATTTACTATGTAGCATTGTAGAAGTATGTAGGTATGTAATATGTATAGCAGCATAATGAAAACACATATAATTTATTATTTGAATCTGTTTGTTTTGGATTAGACTAAATTAAATACATTTGATGGGATAGATTTAGCTTAATTGAATATGATTGAAGTTAAATATTTATGATGCATGAAAGTGTAAATATGATTTATATTTCTTATCATAACGTATTTCTGTATGGATAACTTTACGTACACTCATCCCTCGATTTACACGGTAGATACGTCCCACGGATAATCGTGTAAACCGAAATCGTGTAAAATGAGACTAGTCACGCATTGTAATGAATATGTAAACCCGGTGCTCTGCCCTGGTTTACTTAAGTACTTAAGTACTTAAGTATATAACATAAATGATAATGAGGACGAAGCGTATGACGTCCCGTCGAATTTGAATGATAAGAATTATGTCCCTGGTTTGAACCGCTGCTGATGTTTGATAGTTGCTAGTCGTTATCATTTCTCTCCCATCTTGAACACTCTGCTGTTCAATTTCTACTGGTAAAGGACACATAGATTTACAATGGCTCGTTTAATTATTACAGTTGAAGTTTTTATTGATGCCACTCGTACTGGGCCATCTGGACCATCGAGCTGCACTCGATAATTCTTCCAAATTTCCATTTGAGAGGGGGTAAGTTATGATCTTTAATGATTACGATTGTACCATTCGGAATATTTTTATGTTGATTTTTCCAAAATTACCGATGTTGTAATTGTTGTAAATACTCTGTAGACCATCTCGACCAGAATTGTTTGTGTAAATGGCTAACCAATTCCCATCGTTTAACATAATTTATGGTCCCAGAATCTGTCTTATTTAATTCCGGTATTGTGGATAATGGTCGCCCGATGAGAAAAAGACCCGGTGTTAGTATTTCCATGTTGTCATTGGTAGTGAGCGGAGTGATGGGACGTGAATTTAATATTGCCTCGACCTGTTTTATTAAAGTGTTAAGTTCTTCGTAGGTGAGGTTGGCATTACCCATCATCTGTTGTAGATGATATTTAGCTGATTAAACAGCAGATTCATATATGCCGCCGAAATGTGGAGAACCTGGCGGCGAGAACTTCCAGATAATTTGGTCTTCAATGCTTAACGAATGTTCTGAATTATGAAGCAGCTGATATAAACGGTGTAATCCAGAGTTGGCGGCTACAAAATCAGTCCCATTATCTGAGAATACTCTTTTGCAAAGCCCTCTTGTAGCTATGAAGCGACGAAATGTACCAATAAATGAAGCAGCCGTAAGATCTGATACCAGCTCCAAATGGACAGCCTTTGTTGCAAGACATAAAAAAATGGCTAGGTATGTCTTGGTCGAAACTTTGCCACGTATACAATAATGAATGTAAACCGGTCCTGCATAATCAATACCAACCACTATAATCAATACCATCAATACCAATTGCTGCCATTAATTGTTCTGGAAATTTTGGTCTTGCTCGACAACAAAGCACACATTGTTTATACACCCTCTTCAATAATTTTTTTCCGTTTATCGACCAATAAGATTGTCGTACGGCCGCTAATAATGCTTGTGGACCAACATGTAGGTGCTTTCTGCGAATGAATCTTATTAGAGTGGTTGTGAAATAATGTTTGCTTGGTAACAGAGCTGAATGTCGACATTTATACGAAATTGATGCAAATTGTAGACGACCACCCACTCTAATTATACGTTTCTCGTCCATAGGTTAGGTTTCAGTGGTTGCTTACTGCACACTTAGGCCAATTTTTAGGCCCATTGTGATACCACTCATTCACTCCACATCATTAACCCACCTACTTCACCTACTCACACAACTACAGTATACCACCTGCACATTGCAAGCTCCATGTCAACTTGTACATTGACATGGAAGGTGGGTCGGCGAGTGACACGGAACTCTGCACTTCATCAGAGGGTCTTAGTTGTATTTATTAGCATCACCGATCGTGTTCGATGATGAAAATTCGATTTGCATCTAGCCTCTGATGGGATTCGAACCCAGCACCTCCCGATCCAAGTGCCGAAGCTTTAACCACTGCACCACTTGTCCAGTTTCTCGTCCATAAATAACGACAATGATTTTAATGTGGAAGCACGAATTACAAAGCCAGGTTGCTGTAATCCTCGATATTCTGTTGGGAAACAGTTGGCTTGCGCTAAACGTATTACTGTATTCAAACCATTTTGTAATTTTTCTACAGTCAAACCGTCAACGTATTTCGTTCTTTGATGATCTCAAGTGGTTGTGAATTCAGTTCATGTGAATCACCCAAGATTCAATTGGTGAATGAAACATCTTAGGTCCGACCCACCAAAGATCACACATCATAAGCATCTCAGGAAAAACTCCTCTTGAAATCAAGTCGGCTGGATTTAATTTTGATTGTACATGCAGCCATTTACCAGAATCGCATCTCGCTTGAATATCGGAAACACGATTCGCAACATATGTCTTCCATCCACATGATGGAGATCTAAGCCAATGCAAAGTTATCATCGAATCTGTCCAGAAATAACATGCGTCCAACCTTGAAATTTATAAGACCCTAAACCTTTTAACCTTCTTCAATGGAGCAACTCGAGATTTTGAACACATTAAATTAACGAAATAGCCTTCGAGGCCCAAGAATCTTACGTAATTGACGGCACCAAAAGCCTTTTCGCTGGCATCAGCGAAACTATGCAACTGCATTCCAGGGTATTTCTCCTTACCGTTGAACAAATGACGCGGGACGGTCAAGTTAATCAACTTTGGGAGTTCACTAAGAAATTTAAACCAATATGTTTGATATTCCATGGGAAGACCTTCATCCCAGCTAAGGTTAAGTGACTCTAACCTTTGTAGTAATAACTTCCCGACGACTACTATTGGGGCTACTAATCCAAGGGGATCAAAGATTTTAGCAACTTGTGATATTATGATTTTTTTCGTAAGACTAGAGGTACTCGCAGAACCGAAGTTGACATTGATATGAAAATGATCTTGGACAGGGTGCCAGTAGAGACCTAACGTTTTTATGCTTGTCTTATCATCGATTAGACAAAGACCTTCCCTATCTTCAACTGGAATATCGGCAAGAAGCTCTAGACTATTGGATCACCATTTACGCAAGGGCAATTTAGCACTTTGTAAGATCGATGTGATGTCTGATTTTAAACTGACTGTTTCTTCCAACGTGTCGGAACCATTTTGCTTGCTTCTGGCTGACTACATTGAAAGTCAAGGGCAAGTTGAAGTAGGCAACGTGTTGCTAGTATGAAGCTGATCTAGTACCATCAGTTACAGTGGTTAACTTGAATGTTTGAAGTTCATCGGAAGGGTTGTTCCGCCAAAAAATGTATTGGCATTTTTGATCAGTTGACCCGAGACGAATTTGCAGATACATTTTACATATATCAGCACTAAACGCATACACATGAGCGCGAAAACGAAGTAGCACAGCGAATAATTCGTTTTGCACTAGTGGTCCGTTCGTCAATAGATCATTCAGTGAATAACCACTGGACGGTTTTGCTGAACCATCGAAAACGACTCTTAGCTTAGTTGTAGTTGAATCGGGTTTAACTACCGAGTGATGGGGTAAATAATAATTTAACGATTCGATATTTTTAACCAATTTCATATGGTCCAGTGTCTCGTACTCTGACATGAATGATTTGTATTCATTCTTAAGTTCTGGGTTATTATTGAAACGTTTTTCCAACATCAGAAACCTTTTCCTTGCCCAAAATGAAGAATCACCCAACAATGACGCACTTTTAGAGAACGGAAGTCTTACGAAAATTTTCTTCGAACATACTTGACCTATCGTCCCCTTTGGAGATCTAGGTCAAACGTGTCTCTAGTACTTGGCCTTTCAAGGAATAGATGAATTCGAAATGAATTTCTCCAAATTCACAGAGAATTCTCTTTGTACAAAGCGAAACATTTTATCAGAGATCTGTCAGCTATTCGATTAATTAGCAAGCACTGGTAATCTCAATTGGGATGATCAAATCTCACAACAAATTAAACACGAATGGAATGAGTTTAAAACGCAATTGGTTAATTTAAATAAGATAAAAGCTCCTCGATGCATTTTAGTTTCAAACGCTAATTTAATACAAATTCATGGTTTCTCAGATGCTCTCGGATGTGTGATTTATTTGCGAGTCACTGATATAAATAATAAATATTTTGTAAAATTAATTTGTTCAAAATCTAGAGTGGCTCCGCTTAAAAAACAAACGATTCCGTGTCTTGAGCTTTGTGGAGCATTATTACTAGCTCAAACATTAAATAAAGTAGTCAGTACGATTAGCTTGCAATACAATGCAATATATTTATGATCCGACTCTGAAATCACCTTGCTTCGAATTAAATCGGATCCTTCAAAATATACTTTCGTAGCTAATCGAATATGTCAAATTCAAGAATACTCGTCAATTCAAGTTGGTGTTATGTGCCGACAGCCCAAAACCAAGCTGATTTTGTATCGCGGGGATTGATGCCAAATGAGTTTTTGGCATCCAACTTATGGCGGTTAGGGCCTGCATTTTTCAAAGAAAATTCGGTAAATTAGCCAAAAAATCACAATTCAAAAATAAGCTCCGAGTTATTGAATTTAGATATTCGTAAAACCGTTTCAACCTCTGTATGTAACTCGCCTTACTAAACTCAATCGAATAACAGCTTACATTCTTCTCAAAGCTAAACATGGTAGTAAAACAACAGGTGAACTAACTTCTGCTGAACTAAAAGCTTCGTTGAATTGTTTAATAAAACTAGTTCAGCTATCTGAATACTCTAATGATATTCATTATATGAAAAAACATTCTGTTGTGCCAAATTATAGCATTCTAAAAATATTATCACCCTTTTTAGACAAAATGGAAATTCTTCATGTCGGTGGTCGACTATCTAATTCTAACCTAAACTATAATTCTAAATATCCAATTGTGTTGCCTGCCAAACATGATTTTACCAAGCTTCTAGTTCGATTTGAACACCAACGTTTATAACACTGCGGACCGCAAACATTACTGTATAATTTGAGATCGCAGTACTGGATTATCAGAGGTTGAAATTTGTGTAGACAAATGGTCAAGGAATGCATCCTTTGCTTTCGAAATAAGTCAAACCTTTCACACCAATATATATAATTTACAGAGTGGCTGACACGAAGTGTTACCGAAACAAACCGCCACGCCGAATCAAAATAAAAAAGGTTCACAAATATTTAAATTTTCGAATTGCATTAGCGGTTTTCCATTTGGTCACTCTTTGTCGCGAATATGGCCTTTAAACGGCCGGCAAAGCTATTGCATGCAGCACAAAAGTGGCTCTGTGGTATTTTGGCCCATTCCCGGCGAAGCGCTTGCTTGAGATGATCGACACTTTGGTATTTTTTTATCCCAACCTTGCTCTTCAAAATATCCCAAACCAGTGAAAATGAACCGCGGAACGTTGTTTCTCAGCCAAACTTGATTGACGTGCGCTTTATGACTCGGCGCCGAGTCCTGTTGAAATGTCCAGGCTCTGCGGCCAAAATGTTTTTGTGCCAAAGGCTTCAACGCTCCCTCCAACACATGATCCCGATAAATTTGAGCATTTATCTTGATGCCACGGTCCAAAAAAAACGAGCGGCACCATCGGCGGCGCTTGATTTCGAGTGGCAACCCGTTGGTACAAATTTTCAGTAGAACGGCCGGGCAAGAAAATTCGGTCGTTTTTCTTGTTCACATATTGCACAATAACGAACGATGACTCATCGGAGAAAACCAAATTCGGCAAATCGGCACTTTCGTGCAAGCGTAACAACTTCTTTGCTCTTTCCATTCCTACTTTTTTTTGAGCATCGGTGATACCATGCGTTTTATGAAATTTCAAGGCCTTTAGTCCAAGATGATCTTTCAATATGTGCCATTTTTCTGCCGCTACGGCGCGGATTTCGGTCCACCACCATGGCGTTTTGCAATGCTGCCAGTATCGTTATAATGATTTATGGTGCGATACACAAACATTTTATTCACAGGCAGATGTTTTAACTGGTTAACAATCTGCGGCTGTGGTTTTCCAGCCAAATATAGAGCAACCACAATATTACGCTTGAATTCCATTACGGATAACTTTTTTTCTGAATATTTCCCACTAAAATGCTTTTGTACGCTTGTAAAAAATGGAATGAACTGTCATGAGTGTAAATTTGAGTGCTCTGTCATCGACTGGTCTGACAGCAATGATTTGATCATTTATAATGATCCGTTGATAAAATTGACTTAACTTCTTATTTTTATCTTTTATTTTTTTCACTGTACTAGTATATACGCACCAACCTCACATATTTATTTTGTAAACATTTAATTAAAACTTCCACAAAATATTTGAAAGCCGCAATTTGAGCTGTAACACTGTTAGTTCCAGTTGGCAACCTCGTACTGAAAAAACAATGAGAAAACAAGTAATATAATCTACATTGTCTACGAATATTCTACATACTCATCGATTTTTCGATATACCTACACCAAAATTAATTGTCTACACTATTTTTGACACCAACATGTCGGCAATTCTGTATTACGCGTAGACGCACAATACTGAATTCAAACATTCTATTTTTGAACTTTAATTCCTTATCAAACGGAAAACCATAAAAATTTTAACGAAAATAAACAGCCACCTTCTGAACTGCGACGTATGGTTTTTAACTAACCAGGGTCGACATTAAATGAGCATCTTCCAAATAAGAAGATTACGCTTTTAAAAATTGTTTACAAATCTTTCATACTTAAACAGTTAAACACAAAACTAAATCGTATGTATACACCCATCCCTCGATTTACACGGTACTCGATTTACACGATTTCGCTTTTACACGGTTAAAATTTAAAAAAAGTTCTTATATAAAAAAAATACTAATACTTCGATGGTCAGTGTGCTTTAAGCGCAGTCATTTCCGTTTTATATTCTACTCCATAAGACGCATTCAGGGAATGTCAAAATCCCTTTAGGTGTGTTGTTTTATTCAAATGAACTGAACGTTTGAACTTTATTTCTTATCATAACCTATCATAACAAAAAGTAACAAAATTTGGTAATTTATATTAGTAAATTTCTTTTTAACTATCGACAGCAGAAAAAAAACGAATCTTACCAATCGGCATGTAATTTCGTTAGAAACCAAAATCAACATTTTGGATCGATTGAAATTGAGGAAGGGATCAACCCTTGTGGCAAAAGAGTATGGTTTGAATTATTTTTTTATGTTGTTTTACAAATTAACGCATGTTAACGAACATGTTTGTTCTACCAACCATACAATTCTATACATTGGGCGCACCGATTGCATATAGGTCAGATTACTGACAGAATTTCATTTTATAAATAATAAGTTCTACAATATTTTCAATTGATTTCAAACATACAACCCCGCCTTGTAACGATTAATCGTTTGCAACGGTTGCTTTTTAAATTCAAATACTAATCAGTAAATTTATAAAAAATAATCAATATTTTTTATTGGAAGCTTGGCCAATTTAGTGATTCCTCTCTTAATTACTCCATTTTGAGTTTGAATTTGCGCACATCTCACTTTACCATCTGCTCCTTCATATACATCTGCTCCTTCATCCTTTTATCTGTTCGACTCTTCCCAAAAGCCAATGTGTACTGCGCATGTTATCATCCATGATAATGACTAAATCATTGACTACTAAATTGGGCTGAGATGATCGCCATTTGCCGCGCTGTTGTAATGAATATACATATTCCAAATAAAACCTTTTCCAATACTGTTGCACCATTTGAGTGATCTGTTGCCATTGCGACAATCGATTTGAAGGCATTTCACTAATATCTGGTTCCGGAATTGTATTAATTGCTTTCCCAGTCAAAAAATGACTTGTGGCACTATTCTGGCAATTCCCCGTGAATAGGGAACTAGGGAAAGATTTTATATGCAGTTTTTATTTAAACATTTTTTTCTGGCATGCTAAGGTAAAAAGTAAGAGTTAATTTTTTTTGAAAACAAAATTAAATGAGCAATAATTTTCCTTGCCAATTTAGATATGGAAAAATTATTCCCAACTTATAAATATTTACATCAAACTTCTCTCCTCAGTCGACGGAAAAAAAATATTTGAACAGAAATTACATATAAATTCTTTCAGTAGTTCCCTATTCCAGGGGAATTACCAAAATAGTGCCACTGGTGGTAATGGATTCAAATCATTTGGATCAGAAGACATTTCAGATATTAGCGTTTCACATGTGTTTTAATAGTCTTTACTCCAGATTCTCACAATCCTCCGAAATGAGGCGTTCTTGGTGGAATAAAGTTCCATTGTACACCCTGATTCACGTAAAAATTTTGAATTTTGCTTTGGTTTTTGATAAACAATTCTTCAAGTTGTTGTAATTTGGTGTGGGCACCTTTGAAGTTAGTACCATTATCACTCCAGTAACATGGGCGGTCTTTCCCCTTCTGCTAAAAATACATCCGATGAAGCATCTTCGAAAACATCTAAATGTGCAGTCTTTGTTGTAAAACAAACAAAAATGCATTTTTATACCTTGGTATACGTTTCTTTTCTTTGATTTCGATATCGAACCGAAAACGGACCACAGTAATCAATTCCAGCAATATCAAATGGTATACAGGCGTCAATGTGGCTTGCTGGTAAATCACCCATCAATTAATTTAATGATCTTGGCTTCAAACGAGAACAAGGTAAATATCGATATATTATTTTTTTTTTACTAAATTTTTACCATTTAAAATCCTGTATTTTTGACGAATAGTGACTAAAGTCTGTTGAATTCCGCTATGTAAATTCACAATATGTTCATACTGAATTAAAATTTCCGTATAATAATGCTTTGGAAGAATGTATGGATGTTTCTGGTCGTATTGTAATGAACTTTTTTTAAACGACCTCTCACTCTGAGTAACCCATCATTGTTCATAACGATAACGATTTTAGTGAATATATTTCATCTTTAAATTCTGACTGTTGAACTACACCGATTAAATATTTATTTGCCGAGTGTTTTATTTGCTAAATATTTATTTGAGTCAATTCTGTGACAGTTAGAGGACCAATTCTCCTTTTGGTTTTGTTTTTTAAATTATGAGCGTAACGTTTCCAATATGCAACATGTGGAGGCCATTCGTTCTCTGATCGATGTAAAATCGGAGGACCGTCAAACCAACTAGTACAATTTTTCAATTCATCAGGCATGATTCCACGTGATAATAAATCTGCGGCATTGTTTTTTGAATCAACTTGTCGCCACTTCAAGTGTGATGTGATTTCTCGAATTTCACAAATCCTATTGGCCACATAAGTTTTTAATTTATATGGACCCAATTTTAACCATGACAATACAATTGTAGAATCCGACCACTAGTATATTACATTAAAATTTATGTTGATTGACTCTATCACCTTTTTAACTAGAAAATAAGAAACAAGAATTGATTTGCTTCATCGCCAATAACTTTTCTTTTGATCTGCATATCATTAATTAGTGGTAAGCTATTGTAAAATTTATTCCATGGAAATTGTATAATATCAGGAAGTTGATCATCCTATTTTATTCGGCTAAGTCATATTTGCTGAATTAATATTTTCGCTGTGATGATTACCGGAGCGATGAGTCCCAACTCGTTTCTCGTGTCGTTGTTTGCGATTTGATATCAGTTTGTGCAATATTAAAAATAAAAGAATCGTTTTTGGCGCTCCAAATCAAACCCAAAGTTTTAATAGAATCATTGGATTTGTTTACTGGTTCATGATATCTTACTGGAATACGCTGAAACAACATATTTGTATTCGATAACCACTTACGCAGTGTCATTCTCGCACCTTTAAACATGTTGGTCAGCTGATCTTGTATCTCCAATGCCTCGTTAATATTATCATTACCCGTCAATAAATCGTCCACGTAAAAACTTTCAATTGTTACCTTGGAAGCTAATGGGTAATTACATTTTTCATCGTGTGCCAATTGTAACAAAGTTTTCGTCGCCAAATATGGTGTAGATGACGTACCATAAGTCACTGTTTGACATTTATATTCTTGAATCGGTTCAGTTTCATTTTCTCGCCATAATAGCTTTTGATATCGAGTATGATCACCACAAACTTTAATTTGTCTCAGCTTTTCCACATCTCTAGTAAAAGCATATACAAATTTTCGAAATCTAAGTATTATTGAGAACAGATCTTGTTGAACGAACAACTGGTTTACAAACAGCATGATGTGAAAGAAAATATTCGTCGGATCCGCTTTGAGAATTTGACTGGCACAACTTCATATGACGGAAATCAATATATTCGCGCATAAAGTTTATGTAGAGCGCCTTAAAATCTGGATTGTTGTTGTAACTTTTTTTTAAATTTTGTAATCGTTTACATGCTGCCTGTTTAGAATTCCCCAAAATTTAAATTGGTTGATGTCAATTCCGTTGACATAAAGAAATTGTAAGGTTCTTCGATTTTAGCTCCTACCAAATCTGATATTAACCAATATAGGGGTATCATTCGAAATTTTGTATTGATCTTGAAGAATAATCTTATAAAACACTTCCGCTCCTAATGACAAATCGATTTTTTCCGGAACATTAAAAGTTAGATCAGCGAGTTTTCATGTTTTTGGTATGCACCAATTTTCAATATAGGGTAGGCTAAATAATTTTTTTTTAAAATGCAATAAAACAAAAAGTTCTTAATATTTTTTCAAATTTAGTTTTTCATTGTAAAGAACAATCCTTCCGATTATTTATGGAATACTATATCATTCATATGACTGCCTCGGCTGGCCTTGACGTACTCCATACGGTCGGTCCAATTTTTGAGTACATTTTTCATGGTATGCGGCATTATGTCTTCAATGGCAATGGGAATATTGTTCTTGAGAGCGTCAATCGTTGCTGGTTTGTCGGTGTAACACTTATCTTTGACGGCACCCCAAAAGATAATAGTCCAATGGCGTCAAATCACAGCTCCGAGCCGGCCAAATCACATCAGGGTTTCGGCTGATAATTCGATCTTCGAAGACAGTGTGCAAAAGATCAATTGAAACGTGTGCTGTATGGCACGCAGCGACATCTTGTTGAAACCAAATATTGCCTATGTCCTCCTCTTCAAGTGCCGGGAACAAAAAATTGTTTATCATGGCGCGGTAGCGCTCATCATTGACAACGGCGGCTCCTTGCACATTTTCAAAGAAAAATGGTCCAATGAGGCCACCGGACCAAAATCCTCACCAAACAGTCACTCGTTGAGGATACATCGGCTTCTTTACGATCACGTGCGGGTTCTCCTTGCCCCAAATGCGACAATTCTGCTTGTTTACATAGCCAAGATGGAAATGCGCCTCATCCGAAAAGTTGATTTTTTTGCCAAAACTTTCGAATTAATGTTTCAATATTTCCCAGCGTTGTTTAAGCGAATACACAACCATTTTCGTTTAGCGGAAGGATAAAACTAACTTTCTGTCAAATCAGAAGTGACATAACCCTTACCATACTCAAAAAAACCGCTAGTTCAAAAAAAAATTAATTTGGCCCACCCTGTGTTTATAAATGTATGTGGTATGCGATTAGCTACTTGAGACACAACCAAAAACTTCAAATCAAAAAACTGTGGCGATAGTGATTTAATCGATGCGTTGCTTTATATTTGTTTTAATATTCTTTATGCCAGCATTAGGTGCGTCCTCGCTTTTAAATTGATAAGACAGTTTATTTGCTAATTCTGCAGAGATGAAATTGCTTTGTGAAGCCGAGTTCAATAATGTTCTACATGAATGGAAATTACCATTACTGTCGGATATCAAAACTATTGCAGTTGACAACAAAACTTGATTTTGATTTCCATTTCCATTGCATAAATAAGTTGATTTGTCTTTACTATTCTTTTCAACTTCTTGATTCAAATTTCGGGTTGCATTTGGACTTGTTTTTTTTAAATTCATCGACATGAACCCAATCCATTGTTTACATAACAAGCATGAATAATTGTTTGGTGCACTATGATCAAAAATGATGCTACAAAAGAATTTTGAAGTGTTTTTCGTGAACTATTGAATAGTTTAAGGGCACGACATCTTTTTTGTAAAAACATAACCATTTCCTGCCAAGTTGCTTGTACATCTGATGTACAGTGGATCAAAAATAAAGTCGGGCACCTACCATTTAATTCTTTATCACAGAATAAATAGTAAAATAGAAGCTTTTTTAAAAAAGTCCAATACTTTGTTTAAAAGCTCTATTCATTACCTTGCAAAAACACCAAAATAAAAAACAAAATTTTATTTCATTATAACAAAAAAAATCAATAATATGAAAAAAGTAAAAAAAAACTCAAAAAAGAACTCGGACAGTGTTATAATTTAATTCATTTAAGTTAAGACTATGTTGCAAATGTATGTTTTCATGTATGCATAATTCAATATTTTGTTGGTAAGCCCTTTTTTTTTGTCACCACCAGAAGCCTCCTAGGCATGGATTCTACTAAATTTCGACATACAGAAGGATCAATTTTGGCCCATTCCTCCTTGAGAATACGTTTCAGCTGTTATTTATTCGAAATCACGTGCTTTTTTAATTTATTTTCTAAAACAGCCCATAAATGTTCAATCACATTAAGATCCGGTGATTATGGAGGCGTGTCTATAACATGTGGGCAATTGTAAAGCAACCAAAGTCGAATATTTTGAGCTTTGTGCTTTGGGTCGTTATCCTGGTAGAAATAAAAGTTTTCTTTTATTCCCAATTGCTCAGCGCTCTGCACTAAATTTTGCTTCAAAATGTTCAAATATTTCGTTTGATCCATGATGCCATCAATAATGCATAATTTTCCTGGCCAGCAGCTGACATACACCCCCACACCATCACCGAACCACCACCATATTTAACAGTAACTTTGTAAGTAAATTTTTTTATCGTAGTTCTTCGTTTGGTTGTCTCCATATATAACATTGGCCATCTGATCGGAATAAATTAAATTTACTTTCGTCTGAATAAATTACTTTGTTCCATAATTCTAAATTGGCACTTTTATATGTTTTTGCAAATTGTAAACGTTTTTTGCGGTTTCGCTTACTAATGAAAGGTTTTTTACGAGGTACTCTTCCATGAAAGTTTTGCCTCCTCAGTACTAATCTTATCGTTTCTGGGTTTACACTTTTTCCCAGCTCCATGGAAACTTGTTTGGTAAGCTTCGGAGCACTAAGTTTCGGATCCTTTTTAATTTGGTGGACGATATTTTGGGTCTACCAGATTTTGGTTTATTTTCCAGAGATTTCGATAAATGAAATCGTCGAATTATGTCATGAACCGTTGAGTGTGGCCTGTTTATTATTTTTGCTATTTCTCTAACAGATTTATGGTCGTTGTAGTATTTAATAACCAGTTCTCTAACTTCTACAGATGTTTGGCCACGTTGTCTTACCATATTTATTTTACTAGTAAAAATGCAACTGCTCGGCGTTGATATCACAATATGACTAAATATTTTCTTCGAATTGTAGATACATATTTTCATTGCATGTTGATTTTGGGGATTTCCCCTTTTTGTGTTATCAAAATTGCCATGAACATAGTAGGTATTGTCATCTGTCCGAGTTCCTTTTTGAGTCTTTTTTTTACTTTTTTTATATTATTGATTTTTTTTGTTATAATGAAATACAATTTTGTTTTTTGTTTTGGTGTTTTTGTAAGGTAATGAATAGAGCTTTTAAACAAGGTATTGGACTTTTATAAAAAAGCTTCTATTTTACTATTTATTCTGTGATAAAGAATTAAATGGTAGGTGTCCGACTTTATTTTTGATCCACTGTATGCTCATTTTCCCATAATTTCCTCGTTTCTTTATCAAAACGCTGCTTCACCGTAAATACTGCAAGCCTACGCACATGTATTTCACTATCATCCAATAACCGCGAAATTCCCGAACGGCTCTCACCATTAATTGATTTTGAATTCAAAAATTATGTAAACGATTTTCTAGTATTTCCCGTTCATCATTATACTCGTATTTGAACATAAGCGGTTCCCATGCTAAAAGAAATACCTTTGACGTAAATTCAATATTTTTAGTAGTTTTCTTTGCTCTGTCACCGAGTGATCCAATCAAATAATGATAACGTTTAACATCTGATATTGCGGTGTTGTTAATCACCATATCGATAAATGAATCTCTATATTCTAACCATTCAACTAGTTCACAACACCAGTAAATATCCGGGTTGAAGGACCAAATGTTCCTTTCGTAGTGGACTGTAATTATTTGATTTTCTTTATTTTAATAAAAAAAACTTTGATGTTTTTACATTATACACCAATTTTTATTTTATTAGTTGTAAGTTTTGTTTTTTCTTTTATTCCATAGTTAACTACGTTAATTAGAATTCATGTTTGTTCTACCAACCATACAATTCTAAACATTGGGCGCACCAATTGCATATAGGTCAGATTACTGACAGAATTTCATTTTATAAATATTAAGTTGTACAATATTTTCAATGGATTTCAAACATGTCTGATTTCTAACAGAAACAATAATTTTCGACATTGTCTACATTCTCTACATTGTCAACGTTATTTTTTAATTGTCTACAAATATTCTCTACACGTGTAGCTTTCTAAGGCTAGCAGTAAATACTAATTTATCAATATATACCATTTTTTGTTCCACACGCTTTAAACCGGTCAAAATGATTAACTTTTTAGCCCCTGTGCCAACACGACATACCCGGGTATGTATTTGATTTTTTCAAACGGTAAAATCGACCTAACAGAGAGTAGACTGCAGACTGCACTTCAAAAAAATAAAATAATTTTATATTGCCAATTGGGACGTTCTGGGACTTAATATACATTATTACATCTATTACTCAACACGAACATACCCACAATTTATATAGCGATCAGACCAAGTATTTTGGCAAAAAAAATTTGCGTTTGTTGATTTTCTGAAACAACGATCCTTCGGCAGCTCTAAAGGGAAATTTTCCCTTTTTCCCAAATCTTTTACAAAACCATTTTGAACAAAAATATTCGAATTAAAAGATGGCTTTGAAGTTAGACCTAACTCAATCCCATAACAATCCTAAAACAAACGAAAATTTGTATGTATTGGTTAAAAATAAATAGAATGTCATTTAGGCGAAATATTGAATTTGTGAACTAATTCCAATTTCAATTTATAATAAATAATTATTTAAGAAGTCCAACATTGATTAGGATGTTATACAAAAATGTAGGATTCTTTCAAGAAACCGAACACTCCGAGACCCAACATGTCTATCAAGAATAGGTGGTCCAGACTAGGACCACCCATACACCAAGCCATTCGAAAAGCCAACAATCTTTGCGCAATCCAATTATTAGCTTTTCAAACGGCCTGGAACATAGATAGTCCACATCCAAATCCATCAGAAAAACATAAAACATTCCTGGCAAAGGTACCTTGGTAACTTCTCAGGTTAGTAAAGACTAGCAAACAAATTAATTTGATCGCGCAAAAACTACTAGCCTCCCGAATAACCCGGCACATAGATAGTCCCAATCTAGACCCATCAAAAAAATACATCAACCCTCCGTACAAACACACTAGGTCTCGAGGCATTCAAACCCTTAAGAAAATCCTAAATAAAATTCTTAAATGTTATCAAAAATGTCAATTGTTGAATCGCCTAAATACCATTGTTTGCCATATTCACCAATACATCTACACTTTTTTATTTTTGTTGGTTTCGGATTAAATTAGTTCCAACTTCAAACACATAAGCGTGTGAATTTTGTGCTAAACTAGTCCTAAAGTTAGCTTTCCTAGTTAGGTCTACTTCACATGCACATTAAAAGTTGCTACGAAATTGATTGATTGATTGATTCTGAATGTATGACGCCCAACGAGTGTACGGCCCACCGTCACTCTTTTTTACATATAAAAAAACCCGAAGCATTGGATATGTTATTTAAGTAGGATATAATCAGCCCGGTTACAAACACCTAGGTATAGCCGATATTTAGTAAAACAAAGACAAGAAGGAAGATAAAAGGCGAACAAATGAATAGACTATAGGAGTATACAATTTACCAACAAATAGGAACAAGTGGGTTGTAAAATTAGAGTAGTAAAATAGCTGACGAAGAGAGACTATTTTTGTGTGTAATTGAATTTACATTTAGTTTTAGTGCCGTTATAATTTCGGATATTTATCTCAGTGGTAAATTATATTTTTGGATTTATCGTGAGTTTCTGTTTTGAACAAATAAAGGAAATTTAGATTTAGCAGATATGGCCAATCAAGGGCGTCAAATTCTCCGAATGCGACACATGACCAACGAGGCGAATATCTCAGGCAGTTTTGTTTGACGAAGGTTCAGATGAAAGTGACATAGAGTAAACTGTAAATGATTTTGCTTAATCAGGTGATGACAGAAACGTTGCTGCCAATCGTGATGATTCGAATGCGGAGCAAGAATCACATCCACCCGAAATGACGAGAAACTTTAAAATGTGGATTTATTCTGTTAACTACCCTGAGTTGGCAAAATCAAAAAAATCTTCTGGTTCTAGTCAGTCATTACCACCAGAAGTTAGAGATAAAACAGGTCACCCAGGCATGTCACCATTGTCATAAACCAGTATGTGCGGAACATTGTCAGGAGGTTACTAAATGCCAGAATTAATCAGAAGCATATAAAATATATTACAATATTAATAAGTTTCATAGATTTCATAGAATTAAGCTAACATTTGCTAACATGAATTTTATCCCGCCATTTATCATTTAGCACCTTTGTTTAGCTCAAAACTACCCTTAATTTGAAACTTTCCATACTAAATGTATAGCAAAATTAACGACCTACCCGGGTATGTCGTGTTTCTGAGAAGTTGTTCGCTGCTCGTGTTGACGCAAAGGTTAAATCCACATTACAGGAGAACAAATATTTAATGTATCTGAAAAAGTCCTGATTTATGAGTTTTAGGAGTGAGCAAAAAGTTGGTAAAGTATACCGTCCAAAAAAAAATTTTTTCGTAAGACAATGACATGCTTCCTTTTGGCGTTTTCTTTACTTAAGCCCAATAAAATTACTTTTGCGATATCTACAACAGTATTACTACGATAAAATATTTTTTTAATCGTACCATTGGCCGCGATTTCGGGTTTTTTTCACAGAAGTTTACTGTACTGATATGCACATTTTAAAAAAAAATCGAAACACATGATTTATACGACTGCACGATTAAAACACTTTGCAAAAGAACTTAAATTTTAAAAATACAAATATTTGCCATAAGCCAATTTGTCACAATTTTTGTTGGTATTCTTGATAAGAGACCACATGAAGAGTATCGTACCGTATATTATCAATAATAGTAATATTAAGTAAAATTATCATTATAAGTCAGGTGGAAAGAGTAAATAGATTATAAAAAATTTGATAAGTAGTTTTACTATCAAATTCGTGTACAAGGTTTATAACAAATTAATATCGTTTTAATGGTTCATAATAAATAAATTATAATCTAGATAAAAAATATATGTTGGATGTTTGTATTTACCATTAACTCAACTATGCTAATTTTTTATTGAATTATATGCTATACAATATATAGTGACTATATAATTCAGATGATGAAAACCTATTATTCGCTTCAGCTAATGTTTTATTCCATTATACAGCATATTCATATGCGTTATGATGACATTGTGAATTAATATGGCATTGAAACAATATTATTTATTTAGTTTTTCTAAATAATAAAATTTTAAAAATTAATTCACTTCAAATAACTTGGAAAAACTTAGTTTTAAGAATAAATATTTTGTTTTAATATTACAATTAAAAATCACACATAACTTATATTATTTTATTTATAACAAGATCTTATATTTTTTTTTATTTTAATATAAAAAATATTCTAATAATTTTTATTTTATTAATTTAAATTTTCTGCACAATTTTATATTAACCACTTCCTGAAGAAAATTTTTCGTTGTTTATTTCACATACGATTCGTGACTGTATAACTTTAAACTTTAATATGCTTTATTTAATACACAGATATATTTCTTAAAACAATTTTTTACAATTTTTGTATTTCACTTAAACAATACAATATAATGTATTTTGATTAAATTAAATTAATTAATTAATGTGAACTGCAAACGAAATTCTAACTAAAACAGAAATTTATACAATTTTTTGTACGCTAACTTCGGAAAATGTGTAATTTGATAATTATAACTATTAATTAACTGAAATTATTAAAAACTAAAACAATAGCCGGCACAAATTGATAATTTACTTTCGTTTAATTACGTGTACTACTCCAGAAGTACAAATAGATAAAAAATCAAAATTATAAAACAAGTGTTTAGTATGTAATTTTAAAATTTTTTTTTCAACCGCACAGACTCAACACTAGAACTGAACTGATAAGTAATTTTGTTAATAAAAGTTAACAGACATAAAACGAAAAATAAAAAATACAGAGCTTAGGTGATTATTTAATTTATTAGTTTAAGAGGTCTTGACAATAAATTACAGTTGTGGGATGTTAATACAATCCGTATCATACACGCTTGGTTTAAAGAGTAAGTACAATATTTTGAATCGAGCCGCCTGAAAAATTTATTAGCTTATCACAATACCGTCAATAATTAGGAGTATTCGTGATATTTTATCGTGATATTATAGCGCAATTTTATCATACAAATTGTTGTATTTGTACGACTTTAAATAAATAGTAATAATTTATTTGCTAAAAAAGTGTAATTACGGTAAGTAAACTTGTTTAAATATGTACGTCAAACATGTTTTGATTGCAAAATCACGTATTCCTTTTCAGTTAGTATGTTATTCTAAACGATTACAACGAAAGATTTTGTCGTCCATCCGAATATTGAGAATATCGATTTAGAACGGCGTTTTATGGGTGCAGCGACAACTATCAATCACTAGTACAAGCTAACAGTAATTTAGCTTAGTCAGTAATTTAGTAGGAAAATCGTGCAGCACACAGTATCAGTTACTACGAATTATGTTTACTAGTAATAATAATTAACGTTTATGTCAAAATTCATGAAAGTCGTGCAACAATTAAATAATCAGGGAAGAGGTTTCAGATTCGATGGTTACGATAAAGATTTTGCCGTGATACCCATTTTAATAGTGCCTGGAAATCAACGAGTGCGGACAACCAAACTATGATAAATTTACCTGCACAGATTTGAAATCGCAGGGTCAGAATGTCAAAACGGAAGCGTTATTGGCAATATTGAATTTTTCGAAGAAGAATTCCAATTAAAAAAAGCGCCATTTATCGGACCATAACAACAAAGCAAATAGCAAGCCAAAGGGTAATTTTTTTCATTGTGGCGATATAGTGCTCATTTGAAAAGCGACTGTACATGGAAGAATAAAAATAATAAATCAGATAACAAGAAATAGAAAAAAGTTTTAAAAGATGATTTTCTGCATCATGGCTCAACATCAAGTGGAGACACGAATACTTGGGTTTCGAGAAATTTGTGGAGACACCGTCACACATAACGGTGTGGAAAGGCGATATCAACATTCTTGCGTTTGACGGTACTTCATGGACTCGTAGACGCGTGGTAGATATGTTGTATGTACCGGAAATTCATGTGAAATTTAAGCAAGCGCTGCAAATTACTGAAGAATGAAGAATTATTTATGCAGTCCGGGAATCCGACGGGAGAGGCTGTCCAAATTTGTACAAAGTTGAGCAATCATCTTAGGTCGATGATGCCTTAGCAAATGTGGTAATCAAGAAATTTTCACTTCACACATGGCATGAACGATTTGGATATCAGAAGGTTACACACGTGAAGGAATTTTTACGAAATAATGAAGTCGATTTCGTAGTAGAAGATGTTGCGTGTAAAGTGTGTATCAACTACGGAAGGCGTCATCGTAGAAGTTATAAACTTCGTTAAGGGAAGTCAAGAGAATGTGTCAGAATTATTCATGCTGAAGTTTGTTTGTCAATGCGAACGAATTCGATTAGCGGCTATAAAAGAATGGACACATGGGGGTGCAATTTAAAAAATGGTGTGCAGTTTTGCATCAGCACATAAAATCAATAGATTAAACTTTGCCAAAAAATAGATTTGCATTGGACCATTGTGAAAAAACAGCTTTTCGAACGAGAAGTAGTTTAATTTAGACGGACCTGATCGATTCAAGTATTACTGGCATGATTTAAAAACGGATAAGAAAGTATCAATGAGCCGAAACTTTGGAGGCGGCTAATTAATGATTTGAGCCGCATTTTTCTATTTTGGAAAATTCCTTATGTGTAAAATTTGGACTCGAATGAAGTTCAAAGATAGAGCTGTTAGTGCAAAATTTTATAGATTTGGAAAGTAGTTTTTAAAAAATTTACGTACGTGGTGCCGTGCAGATTAGATATTTTTAGCTCCTCTACAGCCTCGTCGGGTTGACTGATATAGGTAAAAACTTCATACTTAAGTTTTTTCCATAAAAACAACGAATTCAACAAATCAACGATGGCGTTTATAAATTCTTATTTTTATTAATATTTTATCAAAACGCGTCTGTCATGTTCTTTTGTTCGACACGGAAGCAAGCTGGAATGCAGTTCCAAAATCAGCGGAAAGAAGTATGATACGCCTCTGAATGCATCCCACCAGAACCGCTCTGAAACTAGCACGTAAAGTTAGCACGATTTTTGTAAAATTGTACGTATGGCAATTTATTTTTTCAAAGGTATTAACCAATTATTTTATATCAAATAGTACTAAACACAAAAAAATTACAAATTATCATAATTTAAATATTTTGAAAATTAGTAATATTATTTAAGTAAGTTATAGAATACAATTTAATAAATTAAAGAAAGTCTACATCCACATTTATCAGACATTCATCTTATTAATTTAAAAAATTAAATTGATTTGTGTTCTAAAAGTGGTTCGAGTATTAGATAGAGTTACCACGAAATTTTAAACATACTTAAAGAAAATGAAAATAACAAAAAATTTATCGGAAATCGGAAATTTCAAAGCAATCAGCTTTGAACCAGCAAATATGGGTCAGACGATAGTACTTATGGCTCGAGCTGGCCTCTTTCAAGGATTTGTCGGACATGCGTTTAATTTTGTATTGTAGCAGAATCCTTAACGAATTTGTAAGACGAATTTCAAAGCAATCGTATGGTATACGAATACTTTGAAATTTTTCTTAGAAATTCGATAAGGATTCCTCTACAATACAAAATTAAATTCATGTCCGACAAATGCTTGGCAGCGGCTAGCTCGAACCATTAGTACTATCGTTTGACCCATACGATTGCATTGAAATTTGTCGTAGAAATTCGTTAAGGATTCTTCTACAATATAAAATTAAATTCATGTCCGACAAATGCTTGGATGAGGCCAGCTCGAACCATTAGTACTATCGTCTGATCCATACGATTGCTTTGAAATTTGTCTTAGAAATTCGTTAAGGATTCTTCTACAATACAAAATTAAATTCATGTCCGACAAATGTTTGAATGAGGCCAGCTCGAACCATTAGTACTATCGTCTGAACCATACGATTGCTTTGAAATTTGTCTTAGAAATTTGTTAAGGACTCTTCTACACTTAAAAATTTAATTCATGTCTGACAAATGCTTAGAAAAGGCCAGCTCGAACCATTAGCACTATCGACTGACCCATACGATTGCTTTGAAATTTGTCTTAGAACTTCGTTTAGGATTCTTCTTGGAAAATGCCACCTCGAACCATTAGTACTACCGTCTTACCCACACGATTGCTTTGAAATTTGTCTTAGAAGTTCATTAAAGATTCTTTAACAATAAAAATTTAAATTCATGTCAGATAATTGCTTGGCAGAGGCCAGCTTCAACCATTAGTACTACCGTCTGGCTCATACGATTGCTTTGAAATTTGTCTAAGAAGTTCATCAAAGATTCAATTTCAATTAAAATTCAATTTCATGTCCGACAAATGTTTGGAAGCGCTTTTATATCAAGCTTGATAAATTTTCATCATAATCGTTTTTTTGAGCATTTTTTCGTGCTAACTTTTATAAATGCATATCATATTTTACAATTTTTCGTGCTATCTTGTAGTAAAAATGCACTATTCAAGATTCAAACCAAGAGTGTTACCATCGCAAATATCGTGCTAACTTTACGTGCTAGCTTCACAGATATCCACCAAACAGTATCAAATATTGAAAAACTGGACGAAATTTCTAAATCATTCAATGAACAGTTTAGGGCATTGCATCAAAGAATAGATGAAGTGTTCAAAAGTCAAGAGTACTTATCATCGAAATTTTATAAAATTCACCAAGACATCAGTGAGCTGAAAGGTATCAATTAAGAGCTGTCCAACGAAATCGAAATCCTAACAAAAATAATCGCTTGTTATCGTACGAAGTATATATATAACATGGAAGCTACGATCGAAAAAAGTTGATGTTATACTGACGGGGCTACCCGAGAATGATCAACCAGCAAAAGACGTTGTTAAGAGAAACCTCAAAAAGTATAATTTGGAAGACATCGAGCACAATATTGAAACAACCCAGTACGTCAGTCATCAGGTAAAGTGATTACTAAACAACAAAGAGTAACATGCTAATAATCGAAATGACTATAACATCCTCATCACCTTCAAAAATTGTGTTGCAAAGCAAGCATTGTTTCTTGAGAAGCGGAAAAACAAGTATTTGGCAGCTGGTGAAATTGCGACATCACTTAACACCATTCCAAAGGTTTTGTATATCATGAGGCAGTTCAGCTTAAAAAAGAACACAACTGGAAGTACTTATGGGTAAGCGATATAAACATATTTTTTCTTAAATCGGATAGAACAAATGTCTATCAAGTTCAGTCACGAAACGATATTGCCAAGATTAAGAATACCATTTCATCAGAAGTCACACACACCAGAGAAGCATCTTAATAAATTAATTTTCACATATTCCATTTTTAAAACAAACTCAAATTTTAATTTTAATATAATACACAATTGTTTTGGAATTTTCATCACGTTTAAACAACAGCCTTGCAATACCGGTACTTTATTGATTATTATTGTTATCGCATCCAGCTGCGATCGCATCAATTTTTCGTTCCCGTTCAATTTATCTAAAAATATTTGATAAAAAACTTTCAATATCGCGGTTTGATTTTCCCTACCTTACGCAGTGACTCCAAATCGAAGACGTACGGCTATAGGTCCGATTTACGTTACCATCTGTGCATTGCATTGCTCCATGCCAGCCTATAGTACTGAACATGGAACGTGGGTCGGCCGGCTCATGAGTTTTGCACGCCGATAGGGAGTCGTAGTTGTGTTCCTTTTTATCACAGATATGTTGATGAAAATTTCCTTTTTTATCCCTGCCCCTATCGGGATTCGAACCCGGTACCTCCCGATCAAAACGCCAAAGCTTTAACCACTGTGCCATTTGGTCGGTCATTCAATATGTTTTGGTTCTTAAAGTTTGTTTACTTTTATTTTATGGGTAGTGACACTAATGTACTTATTTCATAATGGTGTTAGTAATGATGGTAATGCAGATCTCAGGATGGTGTACCTGAATGTAAGAAGTTTGAGAAACTAAACCTAATTTAGTTAATTTCTATAATATACCGGGATTTAATTCTTATTTTTCCAACCGTCCAGATGGGTACGGAGAGTGTGCAATTTTCAAGCATCCCACCGGTATTACTCTACTAGCGTGATCATGATTATTCATAGTTTCTAGGCGTTAAATTAGTTCTGAACTGTATAAATATATTTGCATTTTACCGATCGCAAAAAAACACATAAGCAACATTTACGGAGTTATTAGAAAATTTGGCCGAAAATCTTTCCTCATACGAAATCACTAGTAGGAGACGCAAATATAAGTTTGTTGAATGAAGATGAATCAGAAGTTATTAATTATAGAGCTATTGTGAATTCACAAGGTTTTGTAATTTTGAATTCTATTGACAGAAAATTTGCAACTAGGGTACAAAACGGAATTGCAACGGTAATTGATCACTGTATTCCAGATTTGGTTAATTTTAATTACCATCTAACGTACAAAGACTCTAACCTAACTGACCATCAAATTATCATAACCGAAATAAGTAAGATACGTATTGAAAATTGGCAGAGAACGCCACTTACAATATCTTGAATTTCCAAGCATTTAGTAGCGATATGAGTTGGAATGAGTTGCTCAAATTGATGAATCTCGCGAATTTCATAAACGAATTAGAAAAATTAGTTACGCGGCGTAGCCACATAACAACTAAAAAAACTAAGGTAATGACCTCGTGGATATCATCAGATATTTTGCAAAAATATTAAAAAAAGTAGTAAACTGGAGGTATTGGTAAATAAGTAGGTACCAATATAGCATATACAATAACAACACTACTCTTCTTTGGCAGCAATTTAGAAAAATTATTTTCAACAAGGGTTGCAACAATAAAAAATATTTATTCAGAATAAACTTGGTGCTTTAGTTAGTGATAGGGTAGCTGCAAAGTTGTTCAATAAACACTCTACTACTGTAGCCCAAAAGTTAATGACTGGAAGGTGTTTTCCTCGCCCTGAAAACTTTGCTAGTATAAATTATGATACTCGCAGTCCTTTTAGCCTTGAATCTATTGAAGTGCCCGAGTTAATAACAACTATTAACACTTTAAAAACAAGAGCGGCTAACGGTTTGGATGGAATTTCAGCAAAAGTTCTTAAATATTTGGTTGACAAATTTCCCACTTTTCTCAAAACAGCCAAAATTGTTCCCGTATTTAAAAACGGAAGTGAGCTCAATCTTGTAAAATACAGGCTTATATCGATCCTACCAGTTTTCTCCAAGGTATTTGAGAAATTGATTCTAAGAAGACTTGAAAATTTTCTGGTTAGCAATCAAATATTAAATCAATATTGGTTTGGATTTCATAAAAGATCAAGTACTTTATCAGCATGCTCTAATCTAACACATTTAATTACAAGAAACGTAAATGTTGGAAAGAAATGTGCTTGTTTGTTTCTTGATTTCAAAGAAGCCTTTGACTGTGTTAATCATGAAATACTGCTACTGAAATTAGGAAAACTGCAATTTAACCCAACGCAATTGAAATTGTTTGAAAATTATTTACATGGTAGGAAACAGAAGGTGGTTGTTACTTGAACTGTAAGTGAAGAATTAACAATGTTGTGCGGAGTTCCACAGGGATCTATATTGGAGCCCTGCCTATTTAAAACCTATAATAACGAAAATTTTTGATTTGCCATTAGATGGTACCTTGCAACTTTTCGCGGAAGGTAGCGTTATATTTTATGCAGCGGACTCTAAACATAGTCTATATTCAATCATTAATAACGATCTAATCTTAATCGATACTTGGTTAAATTTAAATCGTCTGATGCTCAACGCCGACAAAACAAAATATTTAATATTTGACAAACAAGACTTAGATAACAATTTTCAAGTTCTGTATAAAAACAGTGAAATTGATATAGTGACTAAATTAGCAGAATCATGTAGATTGGACCAATCGATAAGTCCTTAAGTGTTTGTTATTAAACGTATATGATGATATATAATGCGTATTTGGAGTGGAGTATCAAAATTTAAAGTAAATTAATTAGAAACCATACGCAAGAGGGCGTTAAAGTTAGTTAAGGATGTACCAATACGTTACCCAACAATTTAATTGTTCAAAGAAATCGGTGCTTTACCATTTATGAACAATTAAATGGTACATACTCGTAATCTAATCATTGTGAAAGCAGAGGACACGTATCACTATAACATACGAAATGCGTCGTTATTGTTAAGTGAATTTCTAGCTCGAGATACCTGTACAATAAGTAATTTAGTATATAAAGGAGTTCCATTATATAACAAGCTTCCTACCGAAATTCAAAATATTCAGAACTTCAAAAATTTAAAGTGCAAGCACAAATTCTTATGAATTTAAATAAAAATATGTTTAATGAAACGGTATAGCGAATGATCTGAAGTTCAATATAAATTTTATAGCACTTACATTAATACACCAAAGTATAATTTATTTAATTTTTATTTATGATATTAGTCCAAACTAAAAACAGTTTGATTTAAATGTAAAATTTAAAAGTAGTTGCATAAAACCCTTCGGGTTACAGCAACCCAAACAAACAACAAATGTTTTTGATAATTGTAATTGATACATTTCATTTCATACATAATACCAATCTAATTATACCAATTAAATCATAGAATAATGATACCACACTAGTCTGCAACTAAAATAAATAAAACAATAACGCCGCGTTACACTCGGCCTTCCTGATAAATTCGATTGTCCTCAATCTTCCACTTCTTCCTCGGAACTAGCCAACTCGAAATTGCCCTCCGCAGTGTCTCGGACTAATCTCAAATGATCGGCAGGTACCACTCCAATAGATCTTCGCCTACCCCTCAGTATTTGCCACCTCTTCGACCCGATATCTATCTCCGAACATAACTTTTGTAATATTGTACGGTCCTCTAAACCTGCGGAGTAATTTTCTACTTTCACCCGTAAAAGGCGGCTCGCAATACACTACGACTTTATCACCCACTTTGTATTTAGATGATTTGAATTTGAACTTGAACCTTTTCTTTTGTTGCTTCTGATTCGACTTGATTCGTTCTGATGCCTCTTCTTTCATCTGGTCGTGTTGTTCATAATCAAATGGATTTCTTTCGGCGGCTTCAACTATAGTAGTTGAATTGTAAGTTTATCACCGGCTATTTGTTTTAGCTTATACCCCAAAAACAACACTTGAGGCGGAATTTTGGTCACTGCATGTTGGGGAGAATTCATCGCCCACTGAATATGTGGTAGATGATCTTCCCTTTTTTCATGATGAGAATTCGACATAGTTCTCAACGAATGCAGAAGAGTGCGGTTGTATCGTTCAACCTGCCCATTGGCTCGTGGAGTTGCAGTTGCGTTCAATACATGCACGATGCGAGGCTTTTAAAAGAATCTCTCAAAACTCTTAAACGTGCTTTTAAATAAACGTACTTGATGAATGCGTCGATCATAACTGAAACATATGAATGATTTTTATAACTTTTCACGAACGGATCCAAATACCAAGTGTGACATGGGACGGAAATTTTCTCAATCGGATGTAACTCTATTCGGCGATTTTCACTATTATAGAGACATTCGCAGTAAGTGACAATATATTTTTTAACACGCTGACGTCTTTAAGGCCACCAGTAAACCTGACGAAGCGCCGGCAACGTTTTTTCTAGACGCAAATAGCCCAGGTCATCATGAAATGTGCGAAGTATTCGCCCTCTGACGCTATGGGACAAAAAAAGCAACCGATCGCCGATTTTCTTATCTAATCGGCAATTTTCAATACAAAAGTTTTTATTTTTTGGGTTCTTTAAATTTGCCTTTATTTCCTCTACTTCAATATCATTGTCCTGTAACGTCTGAATCCAAACTCTATCAATTGTTTCGACACTGAACACGTATAATGTGGCCGGTTCAACGTCTCTTGCTGAGTAAACGCGGCTCCGACTTAAGGCGTCCACATGCACCATTTGCTTGCAAACTAGTATTCAAGTAGCTGGAGGAACCACCTGCCTATTCGGGAAATAATATCTCTTTTCGTCGAAGCCGTTCTTAAGGAGCCGCAAACTGTCACAACGGCGAATGGTTTCCCCAGAACAAAACATTTTAACCTGTTCTTTTTCTCTAACTCCGTCGCCTGCCTACTAAAGTACGATACGGGATGGAAACCTCCAATTGCTTCACTCTTCAATAAAACACCACCCAAACCAATTGCACTTGCATCGGTGTGAATTTCATGTGATTTTCTAAAATCAAAAAGAACTAAAACGTCACGATGACATAATTTATTCTTGATTTCATTAAACACACGATCTTGTTCGTCGGCCCAAATAAATTGTACATTTTTCCTAGTCAACCTTCTCAGTGATTCCGTTAATATCGAAAATCTTGGAACGTTTGTTGGAGTAGGAAATCTTTCAACACATAAATTTTGTCTCTACCGGGCTTTATACCATCGCCGTTAATTGCATGCCCTAAAAACTCAAGCCGTTCTACCACAAATTTACATTTACTGAATTTTAATATTAAACCATATTCCTCCAATTTGTGTAAAACTCTCATGAGCAGAATGATTTCTTTTTCGGTGCTTCGACTAGGTATTATCATTAAACGCTGAAAAATCGCGGGAGAATTTGCTAACCCCTTACTGCCCGTCAGGGATCGCGACTGAGATGAACTTTCTAGAATTTTCTTATACTGGTACCTGATAATAATCAGACTCCAGATCCAAAACTGAAAAATATTTGTTACTCCTAACCTTCGCAAACAATCTTCCATATTCTGTAAAAGAAACCTATCCTTGATAGTTTTTTTTATTGAGTCGTCGGAAATCTATACATAGGCGGTCTTCGCCGCTTTTCTTATACCAATCAGTGATGAATACTCGGAACTAGATGTTTAATGATACCCAAATTTAACAGCTCGTTAATGTGAATCTTCAGATTCTCCCTCCGACTATGCAAAATTCTATATGGATGATACGAAAATGGTGCTCGTTTTGCCAATTTCGCATTCTTAATATCACGTCGTAATCTTGTGTCAATATTCGAAATCACGCAACATCTCATCACTGATCTTGCCATATCTACAGATTCATCAGCCAATACTTGTTTTAAATTACGGTAATTTTCAACTCACTAGAACTCGGGAAATCATACGAATCAAGATTAGATAATTTGTTAATATTTGCGTTATCAGTTACCTCGGCGTCCTCAAAATATTCATCAGCAAAGTTATATATATTTTCGTTACTACTGTATCACATTGAATCCTCTCGTCTCTGGATTTACCACTCAAAACGTCAGTTTCCTAATTTGGTTTATGACCGTCTTGAGTATTCGAGGTTACTTTATTATTATTACAATTATCGCTATTATCGTAGGAATGATAAGTTTTTGTCGGAATGATAAGATTTAGGATTGTCGGTATTCAAGGTTACTAAACTGACCATTTACATTATTAACATTGACTTTCAAAATTTTCAACAAATTATTGGCTTTAAGGATCACAATCCCATGTTGGTCCAAAGCACTGAGTTCGATCATTATTGGTTCACGTTGGTCGTTATCACTTACAACTAAAGCGCCAGCATCAATATTTACGTCATCAATACTAATCTGAATATCAATTCTACCTAAAGTCGTTGTAGCACTTTTTCCAAAACCTCTCAATATTTGATAATGGTTTTGCCACATTAGTCCTAATTTTCTAGCCAACGTTTCCGTCATTGTTATGCAATCTGATCCTAAATCTAGGAACGCCCTAATATTACTAATTCCGTTAATATTTCTTGATTTGAAATATTCGTTATGCAAACTTTCGACTCGATTCACAGTCCAAATTTTATCGACTTATTCTTCACTTTTTTAGGACATCCAACTTCATAATGACCTTCACCCCGACAAAAAGTACAAATTACTCGTAATTTAGACTTATTATTATCGAGATTGTATCGAGAAAGATGGTTCTCCGAATTGCATTTAAAACATCTGCGATTATTTGGATAATCTAAGATTATTTTTAGATTTAATTAGATTTAACATTAACAATATTTTCGATTTTTTTTAATCTAGCGATGAGTTCAAACCCTGATTGAAAATTCTGGATTGCTAAGGCATATTTGCTTTTTTCATCACTGTCACTCGATCCGGATATTATATGTTTAATTACCGTTTGGTCATCTAAATCAATCTCACTAGCAATTTTTCGAATATAGTACGCGAATTCGGTGAAGCTCTCTAATGGCCGTCTTTTCCTACTTGCCAATGTGAAATGAACATCAGCCACTACCAGCCACACCTTCCTCACCATGTATCATACTTGCCATATCTTATACCATTACTTGCAAATTCTCTTTAATTTACAAACCGCGGCGTACAACACGATTGGATCATCGAATCTCTAAATAGACTTTAATCTACCAACGGCACTCACCCAATATCTAACTGTCACACAATCACGACTCGTTGGATCAAATTCAGACAACATGTCTGCAATATCTCGCGGCGAAAAATTACAATTAAACCGTTCACATTACTAAATCAGCACTCACCATCTGGGTATGAGAACCTTGACCCTGCAGCGGCTGAAAACTTCGACTTCCGCATGGTAAATTATTATTTTCCGACTCCAAGTGGGGTGAACCACCGCATTACCATCCTGTTGAAAAAAATGCATTAAAATTTAATAATTGAATTAGTAGTTAGTAGTTCAGTTTCTTATATTACCTTCAATGTGAGGATGCAGCAGGGCCTGGGCCTGCATAATTCTGGAGTACGATTCGTTTTTCAAATATGCTTTTAATATTGAACTACACTTACTCCAGCAATGCACTATACATACCGAGGTTCGCCATGATGGTTGGCCTGTACGTCTCTTATCTATTTCCCACTGGTAGGCCTATTAATGTGAACAAGCACTTGTGTTGGAATTTTAGTGTATTCTGATTTAGTTTTACCTGAAAGGTCTTATTTACATATAACATTTTTGTTGCAACAGTTTACAGGAAATATAAAAAAATACAATTTTTTTTTTAAATAACGCTATTGCGTTAGATAAGATAAACAGAAGAGCGGACTGCTAGAGAGTTGGGAGCTTCAACCCCAGAACAGGGTGACTAAATATGCAAAGCGAGAACGATTTTTAATCAGATCAAGCTTTATCTTAATTTTTAGTTACTCGATATAATTACAGTATTGCCAATTGCATTGGCCTGGGAAGGGCTTTCATATGAACTAGTACAACCTTTGCTTTTACTGCAACAAAATGTACTCGTCGTTGTTATTTCATGTCATAACGTTGTCCTTTAAAATTTAATAGTTTCGGCCATTGAATGTCAGTTTATCATCTACTTTAAACATAGAAATGGTACTGATAAGGTTGTCTTGTTTTGATTGATTAATGCGTTGCGTGAGTTCCGTGTAGTTCGACGACTATTTTGACAGTCTAAAACCACCGAAGACTCATGAATCATATACTTATAACTATACCGTTTTATAATTTTATAACGTCTTTGAAGGTCTAGTGAAAAGATCATCCACATTACAATCTTAAGTTATATTATGAAAGGGTTGTCAAGCGAAAATTGTTCTAGTGTTATTGCGGCTTAAAACACGGCGGATGCTGTATCATATGATAAGATGTACGTTTGAATCAATTCACCATACAATGGGCTAGTCTCAGTTTATAGGATCGATCAAATTTTTCTGATACGTCTTTTCGTAATTTGAAGACAAATGTAACATTCTGGTTGATCTAGAATTCAATAGTATTCTGTCATGATGTTTAAATACGATTTTTATGGGCGCAAGCTCAGGCCATATATTGGCAATATAACGGTAATACACTAGCAACTTTACATACACCCCTCAGCAAATAATCCAAATGTGTTAAATCACAAAATCTTGGAAACCAATTCAAAGGTCCATTACGCAAAATTACACGATTTCATCGAATGGTTCCTTTAATAAATCGGTTGAGGCGCGAGTACTGCCTGTCTTTCGAACCACTGTCCCTTCACATTAATGTTATTCACTTAACGAAACAAAGTGATTAATTCAAGCACTATAGTGGTATCCATTGATTATAATATTTTGGCCATGGCTCGATGGCCAAATTTGATTATAATATTTTGGTCATCTTTGGGGAAGAAATGCGAACCAATAATTTTACTAGCCCATATAAATCACATTTTGTGGGTGTGACGAGGTTATGTATGTGAAGTTAGCCCGAAAAGTAGCCCGAAAAAAATGTGTCCTTGCTAAAAGTTTAATATTTTCGGGCCAGCCCGAAAAATTTATAAACACTGCATTATCATAAATTCTCATCCCGAAATAATTTTTACATCAGTATATTAAGCTTTTTGAATTTGCAAAAAAATTAAATACTACATACATTGTAATAAAACTTAATAAATAAATATTTTGTTTATTTACCATACAAATATATATTATTACCAAAAATATATTAAAATAATAATAATTAAAAACGAAATCAAAAATTACGTTACATAGTACAAAAATTACGTGGTTGCCCTCACCAAAATGCTCAAAAACTACTGCAAGTGCTACAAAATATGATTAACATCACCAATCTACAATAAATATATACCTTCATTATCATATCAGTGGGATAGAAGGTTCATATTAACCCGAGTCCGCATATACAAATCACAGCATAAAAATTGAAATTTTTAGTGTCACATTTTATTCTGTATCAGATTCCACAAGGATATCCGACTACTTCGGCCAATGCCTGGAGTTAGTGTTGGTCACCAGAAATTTAATGCATATACCCACATTATCATATCAGTGGGATAGAAGGTTCATATTAACCCGAGTTTGCACATACAAATCACAGCATAAAAATTGAAATTTTTAGTGTTACATTTTATTCTGTAGCAGATTCCACAGGGATATCCGACCACTTCGGCCAATGCCTCGAGTTAGTGTTGGTCACCAGAAATCTAATGCATATACCCACATTGCCATACCAGTGGGATAGAAGGTTCATATTAACCCGAGTCCGCACATACAAATCACAGCATAAAAATTGAAATTTTTAGTGTTACATTTTATTCTGTAGCAGATTCCACAGGGATATCCGACCACTTCGGCCAATGCCTCGAGTTTGTGTTGGTCACCAGAAATCTAAAGCATATACCCACATTACCATATCAGTGGGATAGAAGGTTCATATTAACCCGAGTCCGCACATACAAATCACAGCATAAAAATTGAAATTTTTAGTGTTACATTTTATTCTGTAGCAGATTCCACAGGGATATCCGACCACTTCGGCCAATGCCTCGAGCTAGTGTTGGTCACCAGTAATCTAAAGCATATACCCACATTATCATATCAGTGGGATAGAAGGTTCATATTAACCCGAGTCCGCATATACAAATCACAGCATAAAAATTGAAATTTTTAGTGTTACATTTTATTCTGTAGCAGATTCCACAGGGATATCCGACCACTTCGGCCAATGCCTCGAGTTAGTGTTGGTCACCAGAAATCTAATGCATATACCCACATTATCATATCAGTGGGATAGAAGGTTCATATTAACCCGAGTTTGCACATACAAATCACAGCATAAAAATTGAAATTTTTAGTGTCACATTTTATTCTGTAGCAGATTCCACGGGAATATTCGACCACTTCGGCCAATGCCTCGAGTTAGTGTTGGTCACCAGAAATCTAATGCATATACCCACATTACCATACCAGTGGGGTAGAAGGTTCATATTAACCCGAGTCCGCACATACAAATCACAGCATAAAAATTGAAATTTTTAGTGTTACATTTTATTCTGTAGCAGATTCCACAGGGATATCCGACCACTTCGGCCAATGCCTCGAGCTAGTGTTGGTCACCAGTAATCTAAAGCATATACCCACATTATCATATCAGTGGGATAGAAGGTTCATATTAACCCGAGTCCGCATATACAAATCACAGCATAAAAATTGAAATTTTTAGTGTTACATTTTATTCTGTAGCAGATTCCACAGGGATATCCGACCACTTCGGCCAATGCCTGGAGTTAGTGTTGGTCACCAGAAATCTAATGCATATACCCACATTATCATATCAGTGGGATAGAAGGTTCATATTAACCCGAGTCCGCATATACAAATCACAGCATAAAAATTGAAATTTTTAGTGTTACATTTTATTCTGTAGCAGATTCCACAGGGATATCCGACCACTTCGGCCAATGCCTCGAGTTAGTGTTGGTCACCAGAAATCTAATGCATATACCCACATTGCCATATCAGTGGGATAGAAGGTTCATATTAACCCGAGTCCGCACATACAAATCACAGCATAAAAATTGAAATTTTTAGTGTTACATTTTATTCTGTAGCAGATTCCACAGGGATATCCGACCACTTCGGCCAATGCCTCGAGTTAGTGTTGGTCACCAGAAATCTAATGCATATACCCACATTGCCATATCAGTGGGATAGAAGGTTCATATTAACCCGAGTCCGCACATACAAATCACAGCATAAAAATTGAAATTTTTAGTGTTACATTTTATTCTGTAGCAGATTCCACAGGGATATCCGACCACTACGGCCAATGCCTGGAGTTAGTGTTGGTCACCAGAAATCTAATGCATATACCCACATTATCATATCAGTGGGATAGAAGGTTCATATTAACCCGAGTCCGCACATACAAATCACAGCATAAAAATTGAAATTTTTAGTGTCACATTTTATTCTGTAGCAGATTCCACAGGGATATCCGACCACTTCGGCCAATGCCTCGAGTTAGTGTTGGTCACCAGAAATCTAAAGCATATACCCACATTACCATATCAGTGGGATAGAAGGTTCATATTAACCCGAGTCCGCACATACAAATCACAGCATAAAAATTGAAATTTTTAGTGTTACATTTTATTCTGTAGCAGATTCCACAGGGATATCCGACCACTTCGGCCAATGCCTGGTGTTAGTGTTGGTCACCAGAAATCTAATGCATATACCCACATTATCATATCAGTGGGATAGAAGGTTCATATTAACCCGAGTCCGCACATACAAATCACAGCATAAAAATTGAAATTTTTAGTGTCACATTTTATTCTGTAGCAGATTCCACAGGGATATCCGACCACTTCGGCCAATGCCTCGAGCTAGTGTTGGTCACCAGTAATCTAAAGCATATACCCACATTGCCATATCAGTGGGATAGAAGGTTCATATTAACCCGAGTCCGCACATACAAATCACAGCATAAAAATTGAAATTTTTAGTGTTACATTTTATTCTGTAGCAGATTCCACAGGGATATCCGATCACTTCGGCCAAGGCCTCGAGCTAGTGTTGGTCACCAGTAATCTAAAGCATATACCCACATTGCCATATCAGTGGGATAGAAGGTTCATATTAACCCGAGTCCGCACATACAAATCACAGCATAAAAATTGAAATTTTTAGTGTCACATTTTATTCTGTAGCAGATTCCACAGGGATATCCGACCACTTCGGCCAATGCCTCGAGTTAGTGTTGGTCACCAGAAATCTAATGCATATACCCACATTGCCATATCAGTGGGATAGAAGGTTCATATTAACCCGAGTCCGCACATACAAATCACAACATAAAAATTGAAATTTTTAGTGTCACATTTTATTCTGTAGCAGATTCCACAGGGATATCCGACATTTCGGCCAATGCCTGGAGTTAGTGTTGGTCACCAGAAATCCAAAGCACATACCCACATTACCATATCAGTGGGATAGAAGGTTCATATTAATTCGAATCCCACTGTTGTCCCACTTCTATCCCACTGATATGGTAATGTGGGTATGTGCTTTAGATTTCTGGTGACCAACACTAACTCGAGGCATTGGCCGAAATGGTCGGATATCCCTGTGGAATCTGCTACAGAATAAAATGTAACACTAAAAATTTCAATTTGTATGTGCGGACTCGGGTTAATATGAACCTTCTTTCCCACTGATATGGTAATGTGGGTATATGCTTTAGATTTCTGGTGACCAACACTAACTCCAGGCATTGGCCGAAGTGGTCGGATATCCCTGTGGAATCTGCTACAGAATAAAATGTAACACTAAAAATTTCAATTTTTATGCTGTGATTTGTATGTGCGGACTCGGGTTAATATGAACCTTCTATCCCACTGATATGGCAATGTGGGTATATGCATTAGATTTCTGGTGACCAACACTAACTCGAGGCATTGGCCGAAGTGGTCGGATATCCCTGTGGAATCTGCTACAGAATAAAATGTGACACTAAAAATTTCAATTTTTATGCTGTGATTTGTATGTGCGGACTCGGGTTAATATGAACCTTCTATCCCACTGATATGGCAATGTGGGTATATGCATTAGATTTCTGGTGACCAACACTAACTCGAGGCATTGGCCGAAGTGGTCGGATATCCCTGTGGAATCTGCTACAGAAAAAAATGTAACACTAAAAATTTCAATTTTTATGCTGTGATTTGTATGTGCGGACTCGGGTTAATATGAACCTTCTATCCCACTGATATGGTAATGTGGGTATATGCATTAAATTTCTGGTGACCAACACTAACTCCAGGCATTGGCCGAAGTGGTCGGATATCCCTGTGGAATCTGCTACAGAATAAAATGTGACACTAAAAATTTCAATTTTTATGCTGTGATTTGTATGTGCGGACTCGGGTTAATATGAACCTTCTATCCCACTGATATGATAATGTGGGTATATGCATTAGATTTCTGGTGATCAACACTAACTCCAGGCATTGGTCGAAGTGGTCGGATATTCCTGTGGAATCTGCTACAGAATAAAATGTGACACTAAAAATTTCAATTTTTATGCTGTGATTTGTGTGTGCAAACTCGGGTTAATATGAACCTTCTATCCCACTGATATGATAATGTGGGTATATGCATTAGATTTCTGGTGACCAACACTAACTCCAGGCATTGGCCGAAGTGGTCGGATATCCCTGTGGAATCTGCTACAGAATAGAATGTAACACTAAAAATTTCAATTTTTATGCTGTGATTTGTATGTGCGGACTCGGGTTAATATGAACCTTCTATCCCACTGATATGGCAATGTGGGTATATGCTTTAGATTACTGGTGACCAACACTAGCTCGAGGCATTGGCCGAAGTGGTCGGATATCCCTGTGGAATCTGCTACAGAATAAAATGTAACACTAAAAATTTCAATTTTTATGCTGTGATTTGTATGTGCGGACTCGGGTTAATATGAACCTTCTATCCCACTGATATGGCAATGTGGGTATATGCTTTAGATTACTGGTGACCAACACTAGCTCGAGGCATTGGCCGAAGTGGTCGGATATCCCTGTGGAATCTGCTACAGAATAAAATGTAACACTAAAAATTTCAATTTTTATGCTGTGATTTGTATGTGCGGACTCGGGTTAATATGAACCTTCTATCCCACTGATATGGTAATGTGGGTATATGCTTTAGATTTCTGGTGACCAACACTAACTCGAGGCATTGGCCGAAGTGGTCGGATATCCCTGTGGAATCTGCTACAGAATAAAATGTGACACTAAAAATTTCAATTTTTATGCTGTGATTTGTATGTGCAAACTCGGGCAAACAACACTAACTCGAGGCATTGGCCGAAGTGGTCGGATATCCCTGTGGAATCTGCTACAGAATAAAATGTGACACTAAAAATTGCAATTTTTATGCTGTGATTTGTATGTGCAAACTCGGGTTAATATGAACCTTCTATCCCACTGATATGATAATGTGGGTATATGCATTAGATTTCTGGTGATCAACACTAACTCCAGGCATTGGTCGAAGTGGTCGGATATTCCTGTGGAATCTGCTACAGAATAAAATGTGACACTAAAAATTTCAATTTTTATGCTGTGATTTGTATGTGCAAACTCGGGTTAATATGAACCTTCTATCCCACTGATATGGTAATGTGGGTATATGCTTTAGATTTCTGGTGACCAACACTAACTCGAGGCATTGGCCGAAGTGGTCGGATATCCCTGTGGAATCTGCTACAGAATAAAATGTGACACTAAAAATTTCAATTTTTATGCTGTGATTTGTGTGTGCAAACTCGGGTTAATATGAACCTTCTATCCCACTGATATGATAATGTGGGTATATGCATTAGATTTCTGGTGACCAACACTAACTCCAGGCATTGGCCGAAGTGGTCGGATATCCCTGTGGAATCTGCTACAGAATAGAATGTAACACTAAAAATTTCAATTTTTATGCTGTGATTTGTATGTGCGGACTCGGGTTAATATGAACCTTCTATCCCACTGATATGGCAATGTGGGTATATGCTTTAGATTACTGGTGACCAACACTAGCTCGAGGCATTGGCCGAAGTGGTCGGATATCCCTGTGGAATCTGCTACAGAATAAAATGTAACACTAAAAATTTCAATTTTTATGCTGTGATTTGTATGTGCGGACTCGGGTTAATATGAACCTTCTATCCCACTGATATGGTAATGTGGGTATATGCTTTAGATTTCTGGTGACCAACACTAACTCGAGGCATTGGCCGAAGTGGTCGGATATTCCTGTGGAATCTGCTACAGAATAAAATGTAACACTAAAAATTTCAATTTTTATGCTGTGATTTGTATGTGCGGACTCGGGTTAGTATGAACCTTCTATCCCACTGATATGGTAATGTGGGTATATGCTTTAGATTTCTGGTGATCAACACTAACTCCAGGCATTGGCCGAAGTGGTCGGATATCCCTGTGGAATCTGCTACAGAATAAAATGTAACACTAAAAATTTCAATTTTTATGCTGTGATTTGTATGTGCGGACTCGGGTTAATATGAACCTTCTATCCCACTGGTATGGCAATGTGGGTATATGCATTAGATTTCTGGTGATCAACACTAACTCCAGGCATTGGTCGAAGTGGTCGGATATCTCTGTGGAATCTGCTACAGAATAAAATGTAACACTAAAAATTTCAATTTTTATGCTGTGATTTGTATGTGCGGACTCGGGTTAATATGAACCTTCTATCCCACTGATATGGTAATGTGGGTATATGCTTTAGATTTCTGGTGACCAACACTAACTTGATGCATTGGCCGAAGTGGTCGGATATCTCTGTGGAATCTGCTACAGAATAAAATGTAACACTAAAAATTTCAATTTGTATGTGCGGACTCGGGTTAATATGAACCTTCTATCCCACTGATATGGCAATGTGGGTATATGCATTAGATTTCTGGTGACCAACACTAACTCGAGGCATTGGCCGAAGTGGTCGGATATCCCTGTGGAATCTGCTACAGAATAAAATGTAACACTAAAAATTTCAATTTTTATGCTGTGATTTGTATGTGCGGACTCGGGTTAATATGAACCTTCTATCCCACTGATATGATAATGTGGGTATATGCATTAGATTTCTGGTGACCAACACTAACTCCAGGCATTGGCCGAAGTGGTCGGATATCTCTGTGGAATCTGCTACAGAATAAAATGTAACACTAAAAATTTCAATTTTTATGCTGTGATTTGTATGTGCGGACTCGGGTTAATATGAACCTTCTATCCCACTGATATGGTAATGTGGGTATATGCTTTAGATTTCTGGTGACCAACACTAACTCGAGGCATTGGCCGAAGTGGTCGGATATCCCTGTGGAATCTGCTACAGAATAAAATGTGACACTAAAAATTTCAATTTTTATGCTGTGATTTGTATGTGCGGACTCGGGTTAATATGAACCTTCTATCCCACTGATATGATAATGTGGGTATATGCATTAGATTTCTGGTGACCAACACTAACTCCAGGCATTGGCCGAAGTGGTCGGATATCCCTGTGGAATCTGCTACAGAATAAAATGTAACACTAAAAATTTCAATTTTTATGCTGTGATTTGTATGTGCGGACTCGGGTTAATATGAACCTTCTATTCCACTGATATGGTAATGTGGGTATATGCTTTAGATTTCTGGTGACCAACACTAACTCGAGACATTAGCCGAAGTGGTCGGATATCTCTGTGGAATCTGCTACAGAATAAAATGTAACACTAAAAATTTCAATTTTTATGCTGTGATTTGTATGTGCGGACTCGGGTTAGTATGAACCTTCTATCCCACTGATATGGTAATGTGGGTATATGCTTTAGATTTCTGGTGATCAACACTAACTCCAGGCATTGGCCGAAGTGGTCGGATATCCCTGTGGAATCTGCTACAGAATAAAATGTAACACTAAAAATTTCAATTTTTATGCTGTGATTTGTATGTGCGGACTCGGGTTAATATGAACCTTCTATCCCACTGATATGGCAATGTGGGTATATGCATTAGATTTCTGGTGATCAACACTAACTCCAGGCATTGGTCGAAGTGGTCGGATATCCCTGTGGAGTCTGCTACAGAATAAAATGTAACACTAAAAATTTCAATTTTTATGCTGTGATTTGTATGTGCGGACTCGGGTTAATATGAACCTTCTATCCCACTAATATGGTAATGTGGGTATATGCTTTAGATTTCTGGTGACCAACACTAACTTGATGCATTGGCCGAAGTGGTCGGATATCTCTGTGGAATCTGCTACAGAATAAAATGTAACACTAAAAATTTCAATTTGTATGTGCGGACTCGGGTTAATATGAACCTTCTATCCCACTGATATGGCAATGTGGGTATATGCATTAGATTTCTGGTGACCAACACTAACTCGAGGCATTGGCCGAAGTGGTCGGATATCCCTGTGGAATCTGCTACAGAATAAAATGTAACACTAAAAATTTCAATTTTTATGCTGTGATTTTTATGTGCGGACTCGGGTTAATATGAACCTTCTATCCCACTGATATGGTAATGTGGGTATATGCTTTAGATTTCTGGTGACCAACACTAACTTGATGCATTGGCCGAAGTGGTCGGATATCTCTGTGGAATCTGCTACAGAATAAAATGTAACACTAAAAATTTCAATTTGTATGTGCGGACTCGGGTTAATATGAACCTTCTATCCCACTGATATGGCAATGTGGGTATATGCATTAGATTTCTGGTGATCAACACTAACTCCAGGCATTGGTCGAAGTGGTCGGATATCTCTGTGGAATCTGCTACAGAATAAAATGTAACACTAAAAATTTCAATTTTTATGCTGTGATTTGTATGTGCGGACTCGGGTTAATATGAACCTTCTATCCCACTGATATGGTAATGTGGGTATATGCTTTAGATTTCTGGTGACCAACACTAACTTGATGCATTGGCCGAAGTGGTCGGATATCTCTGTGGAATCTGCTACAGAATAAAATGTAACACTAAAAATTTCAATTTGTATGTGCGGACTCGGGTTAATATGAACCTTCTATCCCACTGATATGGCAATGTGGGTATATGCATTAGATTTCTGGTGACCAACACTAACTCGAGGCATTGGCCGAAGTGGTCGGATATCCCTGTGGAATCTGCTACAGAATAAAATGTAACACTAAAAATTTCAATTTTTATGCTGTGATTTGTATGTGCAAACTCGGGTTAATATGAACCTTCTATCCCACTGATATGATAATGTGGGTATATGCATTAAATTTCTGGTGACCAACACTAACTCCAGGCATTGGCCGAAGTGGTCGGATATCCCTGTGGAATCTGCTACAGAATAAAATGTGACACTAAAAATTTCAATTTTTATGCTGTGATTTGTATGTGCGGACTCGGGTTAATATGAACCTTCTATCCCACTGATATGGCAATGTGGGTATATGCATTAGATTTCTGGTGACCAACACTAACTCGAGGCATTAGCCGAAGTGGTCGGATATCCCTGTGGAATCTGCTACAGAATAAAATGTAACACTAAAAATTTCAATTTTTATGCTGTGATTTGTATGTGCGGACTCGGGTTAATATGAACCTTCTATCCCACTGATATGGCAATGTGGGTATATGCATTAGATTTCTGGTGACCAACACTAACTCGAGGCATTGGCCGAAGTGGTCGGATATCCCTGTGGAATCTGCTACAGAATAAAATGTAACACTAAAAATTTCAATTTTTATGCTGTGATTTGTATGTGCGGACTCGGGTTAATATGAACCTTCTATCCCACTGATATGGCAATGTGGGTATATGCATTAGATTTCTGGTGACCAACACTAACTCGAGGCATTGGCCGAAGTGGTCGGATATCCCTGTGGAATCTGCTACAGAATAAAATGTAACACTAAAAATTTCAATTTTTATGCTGATTTGTATGTGCAAACTCGGGTTAATATGAACCTTCTATCCCACTGATATGATAATGTGGGTATATGCATTAGATTTCTGGTGACCAACACTAACTCCAGGCATTGGCCGAAGTGGTCGGATATCCCTGTGGAATCTGCTACAGAATAGAATGTAACACTAAAAATTTCAATTTTTATGCTGTGATTTGTATGTGCGGACTCGGGTTAATATGAACCTTCTATCCCACTGATATGGCAATGTGGGTATATGCTTTAGATTACTGGTGATCAACACTAGCTCGAGGCATTGGCCGAAGTGGTCGGATATCCCTGTGGAATCTGCTACAGAATAAAATGTGACACTAAAAATTTCAATTTTTATGCTGTGATTTGTATGTGCAAACTCGGGTTAATATGAACCTTCTATCCCACTGGTATGGCAATGTGGGTATATGCATTAGATTTCTGGTGACCAACACTAACTCGAGGCATTGGCCGAAGTGGTCGGATATCCCTGTGGAATCTGCTACAGAATAAAATGTAACACTAAAAATTTCAATTTTTATGCTGTGATTTGTATGTGCGGACTCGGGTTAATATGAACCTTCTATCCCACTGGTATGGCAATGTGGGTATATGCATTAGATTTCTGGTGACCAACACTAACTCGAGGCATTGGCCGAAGTGGTCGGATATCCCTGTGGAATCTGCTACAGAATAAAATGTAACACTAAAAATTTCAATTTTTATGCTGTGATTTGTATGTGCGGACTCGGGTTAATATGAACCTTCTATCCCACTGGTATGGCAATGTGGGTATATGCATTAGATTTCTGGTGACCAACACTAACTCGAGGCATTGGCCGTAGTGGTCGGATATCCCTGTGGAATCTGCTACAGAATAAAATGTGACACTAAAAATTTCAATTTTTATGCTGTGATTTGTATATGCGGACTCGGGTTAATATGAACCTTCTATCCCACTGATATGATAATGAAGGTATATATTTATTGTAGATTGGTGATGTTAATCATATTTTGTAGCACTTGCAGTAGTTTTTGAGCATTTTGGTGAGGGCAACCACGTAATTTTTGTACTATGTAACGTAATTTATTTTTGATTTCGTTTTTAATTATTATTATTTTAATATATTTTTGGTAATAATATATATTTGTATGGTAAATAAACAAAATATTTATTTATTAAGTTTTATTACAATGTATGTAGTATTTAATTTTTTTGCAAATTCAAAAAGCTTAATATACTGATGTAAAAATTATTTCGGGATGAGAATTTATGATAATGCAGTGTTTATAAATTTTTCGGGCTGGCCCGAAAATATTAAACTTTTAGCAAGGACACATTTTTTTCGGGCTACTTTTCGGGCTAACTTCACATACATGACGAGGTTTCAGTAAAGATTGTTGATTTTCTTTACTCCAAATGCATCAAGTTTTCACGTTGACTTAGCCAGTCAACCAAAAACGATCTTTTTGGTATGTTAACAGCAGTTAACAGCTGTTGACGCGTCAGTATTTTTTTACGATGGAAAAAATTGAATATCGTGCGGTGATAAAATTCTACTGTTCTAATTGAAGGTGAAGAGTCCTTATACACTTTTAACAATGGTTCATGAATTTGTTTTGGTGGTAAAAAAATACTGTGATACGTCAACAACTGTTAATATACGAATGAGTTGACAGATCTACATGAAATTTCACACGTGTTCATTAAAAAATAGTTCCATTTCTAGAAAACATAGTAAATATCATCTCTGGAGTAATTATATCAACTTACTGTTGATATCCCTCCAAAGGCTTAACAGAAGGTTTCACAGATTAACCTGCAACACCGCAAGTCTGCTTCTTTTAAACTAAAGAACTTGTTTGCCGTGTTGCAAATAGATGTATGTCTAATCAAAGAACTATACGTACGCGGTTGTATTCATAAGTTCAGCCGACATTACGGCAGAAATGTCATTCTTGATATTTCGCTCTGAACTGAACTCTGTTTATTTGTGTTTCGATTTTTCTGCTTGCCTTCTGTCAGAAGAACTTGTTGGCTTTATAAACTGGAGCACAAATGTACAGATTCCTTTTAAAATTGGGTGTAATGGCACTGCACATCACTCTTTCTGGGGCAGTTCTAATATTAATAATAATGCGGATTCTCTACTAAACTTCTTATAAGATTCTCAGAGTTACAAATTCATATATTTTCATCTTCTATTTAATCTTTGATTGGGGAGTAATGAATGGTATTTTGATCTTCGATCATAGGTGTATTTTCTTTAATCTGGGGCGGGATCTTCAAATACGACCGGAAAATTTAAACGGATTGAAAAACATTTTCAAACATGCTCGATCAAATTGATTAAAATTAGCCGAAATAATACTGTGGGCAAAAAACAGTAAGACTTTGTTCATAATTTCAAAATTCTTTATTTATTTCTCCAAATCTATTTCGTCCCCCTCAAAGTATTCCGCCCGAAACAGTGGTTAAAGTCAATTTCCGGAATAGCCTCCAATGCGCGTAGCGATTCACGTTTAATATCTTCAATTGAGTCAAAACGGTTTCCCTGGAGCGGTCGTTTGAGGTTGCCGAACAGCCAGAAGTCACACGAAGCTAAATCAGGTGAATACGGTGGTTGTGGATCGATATGGGTGGAATTTTTGGCGAAAAAAATCACGTAAAACCAATGCAGTATGAGAAGATGCATTATCGTGGTGCAAAAACCAAGAGTTGTCGACCCATAATTCCGGCCTCTTTTTACTAATAGCTTCGCGCAAACGACACATAACACTCAAATAGTATTCCTTGTTGACAGTTTGGCCGGTCGGAAGAAATTTGGAGTGCACCACACCTCGATAATCGAGGAAAACTGTCAGCATCACCTTGATTTTTGGCATGCTTTGACGTGGTTTTTTCGGCTTCGGCTTACCTTTGGCACGATATTCGGCCGATTGATCGTCTGTTTCCGGATCGTAAGCATAGATCCAAGACATATCGCCAGTTATCATACGTTTCATGACATCTTAGTGGAAAGCATTGTTTCACAGACGTCAACGCGACGCTGTTTTTCCAAAAAATTGAGTGATTTTGGAACCAATCGTGCTTTCACTTTTCTTAGGCCCAAATGATCTTTCAAAATGGTTTGATCCTTCCAATATTTCAACGATGCCAGTAAGGTCTCTGACTGTTAATCCTCGATTCTCGAGCACCAATTCCTTGATTTTATCAACGTGTTGATCATCAGTTGATGTTGATGGCCGTCCTAGACGTGGTTCGTTGTCAACACGTTCTCGACCTTCTGTGAACAATTTGTACCAATCAAAAACACTTGCTCGCGACATACAATTATCACCGAAGGCCTTTTGCAACATTTTGAACGTTTTGGTACCTCAAAATTGATTCCGCACACAAAATTTAATGGAACTTTTTGTACTTCAGAAAGACAAGCGTATACTAAACACTAATGATTATTTTGATGTGACATTTGGCACAGATGTCACTGACAGTCATACCAACATAGAATGGTCGACGAATGGTTTTCCGCGCGAAATTGAAATTAAAAGGTCTTACTACTTTTTGCCCACAGTTAGATGTGAGGTGACCATAAATACAATTTCCATAATATTTTAAGAGTAATGACTAATCGGCTAGAAGTTTTTTGAAATTGAATTTCATCCGGTAGAACATTTCCATTTAAAATTGCCCGATAATGATATAGTTGTCGAATATACAGGTTGGCTGAGACCAAGTGTTACCAAATGAAAACGCTGTAATTTTTTAATTTTGATTATTTTTTATTGAAATTTCGTGTAATATGTTGAAAACATATTTCATTTTATGAAAAACATATTACTGCTCGATATGACCTCCTCCGGCTCTGGTTATTTGATTCAGCCTTCCATAGAAAGCATTGTATGCTGACCGAACGTGAACTTGTGGAATTTTATTCCATTCTCGAACACAGCACTCTCCTTACTCTCCAAAATGGACCATATGGAGAAATCCGTGGGATTCAAGTCTGGTGAATATGGTGGCCATTCTTTCGACGAAATCAGCCGCGGAACGCAATTTTGTAAAAATTGCTGTGTCGCTCGAGCTTTGTGTGACGGTGCCGAGTCCTGTTGGAATGTCCAACGGTTCGTACCAAAGTGTTTACGTGCCCAAGGTAGCAAAGCATCGTTTAGGATCTTTTGGCGGTACACCTCTTGGTTTCGACTCCATGTTCGATGAAAACCAGAGGAGTGCGTCCATATGCAGTCACTGCAGCCCAAACCATAACATAAGCTGGTGATTGCTTGCGCATGGCAACTCTTGTATCCAAATTATCGTTGGACTTGTGCTCTAACCAAACACGATCATTTTCTTTATTCACACCTCCGTAAGATCTTGAACTTTTTGTATCTTGTAGGGCTTCAAGTGTAGTTCATTTTTCAATATGGTTTGAATGCTGTATCGTGAAACATGTAGACGTGCGGCTAATTGATTGGCACTTTGACGAGGATTTCGTTGGATTCGTTTCTTCACATTTCGTATCATTTCTTTTGATGTTGCTGTCTTTTAGAACCGCCTCTGTTGCGTTTAGCGATGCTACCAGTTTCGTTGTATCGAGTTATGGTTCGATACACAATCATTTTATTCACATTCAAATGCTGGAGCTGACGAACTATTGCTGTTTGTGAATTTCCACCCAAATACAGTGCAATTACACTATTACGTTTGAATTCCATTACGATTTTTTTATGAAGATATTAATTTAGAACAATTATTTGTTGACCACATGTAAACAATTAACCAAACTTCAATCTGTCAAAAAATTGACGCGCGAAAATGACAACTACACAAATGACAGCAAAGTGAAGCCAGTAACATTTGGTCTCAGCCACCCTGTAATTTTGCCGTTCAACTTTCGTTTATTTGTGTTTTTTTACTTGATATTGTGACCAACTTTGATCATTTTTCTTACTTTTTTTGGTTGTCCATTGAAATATTTTTGGACAATTGATTTTTCCGGGCGGATTTCATAATCTATCTACATACTGAAAGATTCTGCCGAATCGGAATAGAAAACTAACCGTTCAGAGCATTTTTTAACGAACGGTATGGTACACTTTATAAACAGAGTAAAATCCATTCGAAGAGAGAAATCGATTCTGTAACTTTCTAGCTGACTAATCCAATTTCGACTGACTTTGAAAATTATTACATAATTTTTACTAACCAGAGTATTCACCAGAAATCTTTCTGGTATGCAGATTTAACATGCTTAAGGGTCCTCTTAGAGATCCTGATGAAAAAAATTCTGTAAAGAAAATAGTGGTCGCTAACCTTTTCCAAAATGGAGAAGAGTTGTGTGTACTCTTCTCTTTGTTGTGACTTTTGGACGTTAACGAGCTTCTTATAAAACTAAGACATTCTGGGTTCGTTGTCTAGGGGTACACTGATTATCTTATTTTAAATGATTCAGGTAAAGATCTGCCTTAGTGTTATATCTAGTTTGATGCAGAAAGCTCTTCATATTATGGAGGCGTGCTGCGTTGCAAGATCTAAAACATCTAAAATAGGCCTGGTAGTTTTCACTAAATGTTATAATCTGGATGATCTAATTTGTTGATTTTTTCATTTAAATCAATTGTGCATCATACAGGTATACTAAACCGGGTTCGATCATCTGGCGGCCTGTAGTCAATCAAAAGTACGCGATTTCAAAACTCAACAATTTTCAAATGCTAGCTTGCATAGGGCTATAACTAGCGATTTTTCTGCAACTCCATTCGTTACAATGGAGCCCGCAGCTTGTTGCCTAAAGATTATCTATAGCTGCTTGAACGCTATTGGTGCTCTAGTAGAGCACCCACAAATTCTAAACAATTACACATCATTGATACCGGAAATCAGCATGGTTAATGATGAACTATTGCCTGCGCTTAACTTTTCTCTAGCATTCTCGATGGTCTGCCGGATCTGATTTTAGTTTTAGTTCTGGGTGTGGAACGTGCTGTTCGTTGCTTGATGATAAATCATCAGACAGTTTGAATAGGCTCTGTACTGTTTCTCAAGCTGAAATAATGGTCTTAACTCACTGGGAAATTATAACAGAATCAGAGTTATATGGATGCTAGCTCACTATAACGTTGATGGTAATGTATGATTGCTCCCTATATAGACAAACCGGGTTTACGCTCAAACTATAACGGCCCCAAACCCTTAGTACATTTGTCTCTTAAGAGTGGCGATTGTATCGCATTTTTCAGAACAATTTTAGATTATACTAAAGTGTTAGGGCTTGGGGATAGCAGTCGGCATTCCAGTTTGCATTGTGAATCTGATTTCGTTTGTTACTGAGCCAATAATTGGAAATGATGGGTGGTTGTTTGGTTTTATTGTAAAATGCATTTTTCGTCGATCTTGTTTGGTTTTATGATGTTTTACCGCCCGACTCTGGATTAATTTGATAGTTAGTTAGGTAATGGCCTAATTATTTAACACCAGTCTTTAGTTTTGGAACGCTATACTAAACGAACATTAAACTACGGCAACAACAAAGCTAAAATAATCGATGTCATTAGGTTAACTAGGTACTCGTGTGTGAACGACCGGAGCTTATAGCCAATTAATTGCTCAATTATAGCGTTACATCAAATAATTCTAAAAATATAAGAAATTCAATTATTTTTTAAACTCGATTACAGTGACTAGTTTTGGTGAAATAGTCAATGTAATGTTTGTTATTAAATTCTAAATCATAAAAAACTACTTTTGCTACTCTTGTGATCATGAATTTATTGAGAATTTAAATTTATCACGACATGAGAATTTGACTCTAATTAAATTATACTCAAGAAGCGAATCATATGTGTTAGTTTTATGAGTTTAAGTAATTATTGTTATTAAGTCTGACTCTAACGAATTATCTAACAAAAAAAAAACGTTTATGTGCCAAAATAGCGTAAAAAATATTCTAATAATCTGTACTGGTTGTAACTGATATTTAGAGGCTAGATTTTGTTTGCATGTGGCAGCTTATTTGTTACGTCGATAAATTATTTTTTGACATTTGGTAAAAAATGATCGCCAAACAAACAAATTTGGCAATATATTCGCCACATTTACACTAAGAATGAAACACATTGCACATTTAAACAAAAGACACGTAAAAGCGGGTTGTGCGACCAGCTTCCAACTTTCTCTCACTAAAGCTCTTAAGTTATGGACCCTCAACGGATTACCATATCGAATTCTTATCAAACACGATCTTGAAATTGTTCATGGATACGATTTTAGAAATGGGAACATGGAAGGCGCTTAGACTTTAAAACCTGAAGATCTCAAGAGTCTTTTGAACCAGTAAAGATTTACACGTGAGCGTGTATATATACGAGTACACTCCATTTCAGGTACCAGCGGAACGGATAAGAATTTAGTGCTTGAGTTTTTCATCACTTGATGATAATTGTGTCATTTGCTAAAAACAAAACTGTTGTTGTTAAATATTGCTACACGAAAGTTTGCCCCTAAAAAGGTAATAAACAAGCCTCATGCCCGTCATTGCCCATGGTTCACTCCAGTGCCCAAGAAACTGGAGGCCCTGCATAATAAAGTTCACAGGAGATATAGGCGTACTGGTCTAGCTTTCGATTTACCTCAGTTTCAGTTTCAGCGTAGGCAGTTCTTCTGTCTTAACCGATTCGTGTACAATAATTATATGATTGATTGATGACTTACTCTGTAATCAGAAGAAATTTTGGAGATTTGTGAAACTGAAGAACCATAATAACGGCTTACCGTCGTTTATGGGATTCAGATAAATCGATAAAATTCAATAATCCATTAATAATCTGCAATTACTTTCCCGATTACTTTAATAGCATTTTTGTTAAGGATATCTCGCAAACTCCAATGATAAAATTGTTTTTCTGAGCTTAATGTGTGCTTAATGAATATGGACCCTTTAAAGTGTCCGGGGCCTGATGGTTTACCAGCGTCTCCGTTGAAGCTTTTCGCAGTTGGTTTTGCCGCTCCTTTATGCCAATGGATCCCGATCAAACTCTTCGAGTCAATGGTCAATAACTTAATCTTCTTCTATTCTAAGCGATGTATTAGCTGCTCAACGGCCACTAATTTGGCAGTTTTTCAGAATAAGTTAAGCAATTCCATTGCTTCAAAAATTAAGGTCGATGTGGTTTATACCGAAAGCTTTCCATAAACTCAATCGCCGGTTATTGGTGAAAAAGCTTAGCGATCTTAATTGCGACATAACTCCTTTAGGTTGGCTAATCAAATCGTTAAATGAGTGTCATATCATTCTTATATTACGTACTCAGAGTATATCACTCCTTCGTCTGGTGTGCCTCAAGGTAGCCACTTGGGCCCACTGTTATTTTTATTATTTATTAACGGCGTTGTGGACTATTTCACATTCGCTGATTGTATTTTATTTGCAGACGACATGAAAATATTTGCTAATATTTCATGCGAATTAGACCGTATTCTGTTCCACCGGGACTGGAAAATGTTTTGCGACTGGTGTGTTACCAATTCTATGATTTGGAATGTGGATAATGCCAAGTAATCACATATTGTAGATCCAATTCTCCAATAGTCTTTGCTCACTCTTTAAACGAATGTATTTTGAATAGAGTTAATATTCAAGAGCGAAATTCTGAAGACGATTATAGTCTCTCACCTTACCTTGGCCGTTGTTGTTTCCTGGGCCTTCACTCCACTCTTTAATACTTACGCTCCTCAACGCACATAACTCCCACGTGTGTTTTTTTCGTCCTGCAACTACCGACAGTAACTACAGCTACCATGGTCCTGAAGCGCGTATCCAACGAAATCTTAATACCGTTGCTGAGTATTTTGTGTGACTAAAGCTTCGGCACTTGGACCAGGAGGTACTGAATCGAATCTCACTAGAGGCTGGATGCAAAGCAAATTTTCGTCATCGATTACGATCGGTGATGTTAATAAACACAACTAAGACCCTCTGTTGGAGTGCAGAATTCAGGCTAAAACACCTTCCATGTTAGTGTACAGGTTGACATGGACCTTGTATTGTGCAGGTGGTATATTGTAATTGTGTGAATGGGTGGTGTGTACGTGAATGAAAATGGGACATTAATTGACCTTCAAAAGACATTAAATCCAATGGACAGTTAATACGAGGCCTTTCTTTACAAAAAAGGGCAATCGCTGTTCTGGAGTTTTGACTTGGTGCCACCATTGTTTGTTCCTGCTCATCTTAATAAATAAATGAATGCAATTAGAAATTGTAATTTATAATTATTGATTGTTGTTAATTGTTTGATTTTAGTGTTATTTTTCGTTTTCATTTTGTTAGAACTTTAATTCTTATTTATACGGCTTATTTTATTTTTTGTTATTTCTAAATAAATAAATAAATAAAAACAAAAATTTATTTAATACACAACCGCGTGCTAGTTCACCAAAATTAAATAGATAAGGCCCGTTGCGTATTTGAGCTATCTTTGTTTTAGTGAAGTGAGCAATTTATTTAATTTCTTTATTTAAGCCTGTGAGTTCCGGAAACCGAAGCAAGCGGAATCGACTTGTAATGATGACCAGGATCCATGAGTTTCGGAAACCAAACCAGTTGGTATCGAGTGTCCTAAATGGTTGTTGCTTTCCCTAAAAACCCAAAATGATTCGTATGTTGTGATTGGCGCTTTACAATCAAATAAATGCAAATGTTTGTATTTCATCGCTGGCATATTCCATGGTTAAGTCTCGGTGGGGGTTGTCATTTCTAATGTAAAATGGAGCATTCACAATGCTACGTAATACTTTATTTTGAAATGTTTGTATGATTTTAACTGTAGTTTTCTTTGCGGCAGCACCAAAGCTGAATACCATACGACCAGGTAGATTTTGAGATTTGTTGATATACAGCAGTTTGTGCGTTGTCAGTTCGGAGTTTATTCCAATAAGCCCGTGCATTTTACTGAATTTTAAATTCAGTTCTAGCCTTTTTTAACATGCGTTTTCCACCTGAGGTTAGTGCATAGTGTCATGCCGAGGTACTAGCCTTATCAGGATATGGAATTTGGTGCGAATTCAGTCTAACCGGAATATCGATCAAACGTGGCACTTGCATTTAAGGCCTGTTAAACCTTTGAAGCCTTCAACAAGGAATAGCCAATGGCATATTTATATGTCAGGTTACTCAGGAAGCTAGCAACTGACTCATGCTTAATCTCTTTTATAAGTAGTTTAAGTTTGTTGCACAAGGATTCTTCAGGGAACCAACTCTCTCACTTCAAATGGATAGTAACGGGTGATTTTTTAAGAGCTTGAGAACTTTTTTTTTAAAAAAAACGCATAAAATTTGCAAAATCTCATCGGTTCTTTATTTGAAACGTTAGATTGGTCCATGACATTTACTTTTTGAAGATAATTTCATTTAAATGTTGACCGCGGCTGCGTCTTAGGTGGTCCATTCGGAAAGTCCAATTTTGGGCAACTTTTTCGAGCATTTCGGCCGGAATAGCCCGAATTTCTTCGGAAATGTTGTCTTCCAAAACTGGAATAGTTGCTGGCTTATTTCTGTAGACTTTAGACTTGACGTAGCCCCACAAAAAATAGTCTAAAGGCGTCAAATCGCATGATCTTGGTGCCCAACTTACCGGGCCATTTCTTGAGATGAATTGTTCTCCGAAGTTTTCCCTCAAAATGGCCATAGAATCGCGAGCTGTGTGGCATGTAGCGCCATCTTGTTGAAACCACATGTCAACTAAGTTCAGTTCTTCCATTTTTGGCAACAAAAAGTTTGTTAGCATCGAACGATAGCGATCGCCATTCACCGTAACGTTGCGTCCAACAGCATCTTTGAAAAAATACGGTCCAATGATTCCACCAGCGTACAAACCACACCAAACAGTGCATTTTTCGGGATGCACGGGCAGTTCTTGAACGGCTTCTGGTTGCTCTTCACTCCAAATGCGGCAATTTTGCTTATTTACGTAGCCATTCAACCAGAAATGAGCCTCATCGCTGAACAAAATTTGTCGATAAAAAAGCGGATTTTCTGCCAACTTTTCTAGGGCCCATTCACTGAAAATTCGACGTTGTGGCAGATCGTTCGGCTTCAGTTCTTGCAGGAGCTGTATTTTATACGGTTTTACACCAAGATCTTTGCGTAAAATCTTCCATGTCGTCGAATAACACAAACCCAATTGCTGCGAACGGCGACGAATCGACATTTCACGGTCTTCAGCAACACTCTCAGAAACAGACGCAATATTCTCTTCTGTACGCACTGTACGCATTCGTGTGGTTGGTTTAATGTCCAATAAAGTAAACTGAGTGCGAAACTTGGTCACAATCGCATTAATTGTTTGCTCACTTGGTCGATTATGTAGACCATAAATCGGACGTAAATCGCGAAACACTTTTCGAACCGAACACTGATTTTTGTAATATAATTCAATTATTTGCAAGCGTTGCTCGTTAGTAAGTCTATTCATTATGAAATGTCAAAACATACTGAGCATCTTTCTCTTTGACACCTTGTCTGAAATCCCGCGTGATCTGTCAAATACTAATGCATGAAAATCCTAACCACAAAAAAATCACCCTTTATATACTTTTTTGTAATATTTATTTATTTTAATTTATTTATTTATTCAGCATAAAGGATAAAGCATAGCTTTTCTACCCATACAAAAAATAAACTGAAAGATAAATTAAACTACATTTTTAATAAAATCAATCAACGATTTTTTAAATTTAGTGAAAGGCTCACACATCTAATCTTAATCAGAAAGAGGTAAACAGGGATGTTTTGTTGTAAATATTTGAACGGTCAACAGGCAGTATTATTTAGTGCTCTTAACGTGCACCGACCAAATTAGCCCGCCCCAATGAAACCTGTACTATAATTTGTTACACATTTATTACAATTTATTAGACAAATATAGGTCTCATATAATGATGAAGGAACACGATAAGTGACTTTTTATAATAGTAATAAAACTCTAAAGTAAAGAAATGATTCACAGTGCAACGATATTATTCAAAGAAACTTGCAGCATGTCACTTGAGGTAGAATCACATCTTAAAAAGAAATTCGCAATATACCTATAGTACAGGGTGTCCGCCGGGAAGGTATACTACTTTGTTTTGCCGCCATTTAGGCGAATATTAGTATTGACAGTTCATACTTGACAGTCGTGATTCGATAAACCATCGTGTTTTAATCGTTAAAACATTTTATCAAAATCAATCATCGATTACTGTGACGATAAGAAAGTTACGTGAAATTGTGTGTGAATAAACGTGATATGTGAATAAACAGAATAGTCGGTTCTGGGCAACGGAAAACTCTCACATTGTTCATCAGTCACCTTTACATCCATTAAAAGTGACAGTCTGGTGTGCAATTTGGTCAGGAGGAATCATTGGACCTTACTTCTTTGAAAAAACGGCGTAACGGTAACTGTGAATGGGGAGCGATATCGTGATATGATTGAAAACTTTTTAACGCCTCAACTGCATACTTTGGGCTTGATTAACATGTGGTATCAACAAGACGGTGCCACATCGCATACAGCCAGGATTACAATGGAATTACTGCGAGAACTCTTTCCACAACAAGTTATTTCAAAAAATGGTGATGTTGATTGGCCTCCACGGTCGCCTGATTTGACTGGTCCGGACTTCTTTTTGTGGAGATATCTAAAAAGCAAGGCTTATGCAAACAAACCAGAAACGCTTGAGCAACTCAAACGAAATATTCGTGATGAAATTAATGAAATACCGCGTGAAATGTGTGAGAATGTAATGAAAAATGTGCTCGAAAGGGCTCGCATTTGTGAGGCTAACAGAGGGGGGCATTTATCTGATATTGTATTCCATACATAATTCCCGTGTCATTGGGAAACAGAATTGCTTGCGTTTTAGCGATGTTGAGATTCCATTAGACTTGGACAAAGCCAACACTAAACTAAGCGGTCTAAGATTATCGTACAATCGTACCCTTCTTTTTTACAATCGGAATAAGACTGTTCATTTTCCAGATTTCAGGAAATTCAGAACACATGATATAACTGTTAATCAGGTATGTCAAAGGTGATACAATATATGGTAAAATATTCTTTAGAAATTGTATGTTTATTTTATCGTGACCGGATAAATTTGATTTAATAAGATACGCGGCTTTGGACACATCTAATTCACTTATGCTGCAAAAGGAGAGAGAAGTGGCGATCAGTGGGGTACATTGCAAAAATAATTGTTGATAATTGTATGGTCAAAGTCAGTAAACACCAGACCTACTAGTCCCCAATCCAGTATGGTTAAAATTGCACCAAATTCGTTTCGTGGTTAATTTACTATTTCCAAAAAAATATTTTAGTTTGGAAATCCTTATCAAGCTAGTTACCCTATTGCGTTCTTTACGATATAATTCTCGGTTCCTCATGTCGCCTGTTCTTTTGTACTTTGGGAATTAACTATTTTTTTAGTTGCCACACAATTGTCATGAATATAATATAGGCAAATCATAAAAGGATTTGAAGAGAGAACTGACATTATCAGACGCATGCAGATAGCTCCAGTTAATGCCAGAAAAGTAATTCATTATCTTTTCAGAATATGACTAACTATTGTCATGGATAAGCTTGTTGTCCAGTTTAACACGCTTTGATCTGACTTTATTAGAAATGATCGGATAATCATGGTCAGAGATGCCAGGCAAAGTGTGTTGACAAGGCATCAATACTCTAAAGTAATCCGACTCTGGGACAATGTATTGATCAAGCCATGTACGGTAATGACTATTAAAAGACTTTTAAAAGATTTTGCAATTTATGGAACTTATCAAGCATATTACATAAACTGTAAGCAATTATAAAATGATAATAATTTAAAATATGCCAGGATAGGAATTCCTGAAAATCATCTAAATCGGATTGCATTCCCGCGATGAGTCCAGACTGAGAAGAGAATTTGTGAAGGACCTAAAATATAACAAAAATATTAGAAAGCAAGGTATACAAATTATGAAATTAGGCTCGAAGTGGTGAATGAATTATGATTATCACTGTATAATTTACTGTGATGGCAGTTTTTGTGTAGTTGTTGATCTTCTCGGTAAAGAGAAAAATGACATTTCTGGATAGGCTAGACGGTCCCCATTTGTGGTAAGGAAATTCGTCTGCTTTTTTTTGATCCTCGGATTTTACGCACAAAACGTCGAACTAAGACACCCTTTGGCCAAAAAAAGGTGACAAAACTTGAACCGCGAAATTTCCCTCCAAAGTAAGCTTAAACGAAACAAATGTTTCTAGATTATCTAGATTGGATTTTAAATAATCAACTAATGCGGCCCCTTCTTTGTGTGGATTCATCCTGTTCACATATAAGACATCATTATCTGGAACTTCAACGGATTGTAATGAAGTGGGCGCGGCACCAATTCCAATGACATCTGGTGTACCAATAATATGATCAGATTGGTTATGCAGCAACTTGATTGAGGTGTTATGGCAGGAATCTGCATTTGCAACGACTGGGCTGACAATTGCTGCCTGTCAATTGATGCTTTCATAAAATCATTCATCACTGTGAATTTATTTATTTATTTATTGATAGATTGACATAACAATTTTAGTAGAGGAAAAGCACATATGGAAGCATAATAAATGAACATCAACAAAAAAATACTTCCATTAGGCATCAAAACCTCAGATTTTTTCAAAAAACAAATTCACTCCAAACATTTTAACAAATGATTCAAACATTTTAACCATATGGCTTGTCAACTCTTCAAGATTTAGTAAGACAGCAAGTATGGTAATTTCACTACACGATGTACAGTACCAACGCAGTTGCTTTGATTTCATTAACTGGTTGTACGTAGAAGTATTTGTCCCGCACATTTGAGGTGAAAGCTTGTTTTTCAGGGAACATCTCGTTCCGGCCTTTCTATTTGGATTTACATTTTCCACAAGACACCATTTCGTTTTACCTTACACTATAAACACAATAAGTCAATATGATTAGCCGAAATTGTTTAAATGCACACTGGAAAACGTCACGTTTGAATTATTGCGACAATAAATACACAAAGTGACAAATTTATTTTTGACAATGATCTTGTTTATAATATATCTCACGGTCGGCAACAAATCAACAGGTGAACGGCCTTACATTACGGGTTATCTTTATTATTCATTTTTTGTTGGATTAATGGAATAAATCACAGTAATAGTGCAAGTATTTTATTTTTAATTCAGGTTAAATTTAAAAATTATTAAAAAAATACGTCCGATGTGTACGGTAGTCAGAATTAATCCAATATTCCTTGCTGATCACGGGTTTCTTTCCCAGGCCGCTTTTTGTGCACTTTTTTGGGGCTTTCCAGTTCTTCATCTATCATGTATATATAAGCGTTCGAGATCTGCACCTGTAGATTGACACGTTTTTCGACTAGCTGCTGAAAGTATTCCCTGTTTGTTTTGTTATTTGTTAGTTTTGGAGGGCTCGGTTTCTTTACTACCGTGGAACTTGTTGTCATTAAAACTAGAGAATGGTCTGATGATAGCAATTCTTCATTGACGACTGCTAAGTAATTTTCGGAGATACATCTTGATATATAGAAATGGTGATGGCCAGAAATTTTATTTGGGTCCGTATGTCAGCAGGTTGACTCTACTGGAGTGAAACTCACATTTTAATGTTCTGCCTGCTTCAAATAGCTTTCTTTTTTTGGGTGTAGTTCTATTTGATACCAGAATATATTTTTCACGTTAAAGTCGTCCCCAACAATCAAATTATTACCAAGCGGTTTAAGAAGTTTGGTGTAGTCTTCTTTGTTTGGGGTATATCTGGGTGAACAGTAGAATGCTGATGTACTACATTTCTTGTTATTTTTGGTTTCAATATATACGGTAGCTACTTGGTGTTCGGCTATCCCACCGTTTCTCGGCCGCCAAAGCGTCGTGGGTTGATAATCAGGTAGCACTATTTGCAGGCGAGTTTGACATTTGGGCTGGTATAAAGACCTCCTAGATCAACACTCCTTATCCCCCATACCTCATTTAATCAGAAATATAAACAATTCCTTGGCTGGGATGATAATGCAGTTTTAGGTTTGCCTATTGAAAATTTCTTATTTTCGTGGTATGTAATCCTGGGCTCACTTCATAGCCATGTAATTAGGCAGGGCCGATGGCAATGTATTTATAGCAGAACCATCATTTCATAAACAGTGGTAGTTGGTCTCATCTATAGCACGTATTTATAGATATCTGCTGTATAGATATGAAGTTGAAGCAAAATGGGTTTCCGATACTAGGCCTCGTATATCTATTTTTCAGTATTTAGGAAAATGTCTAATTCTGGAATACGTTACCCCATTTATATTCCAGGTTACTATTCTTAATGTTTTATTTGTTGTTGTTTGCATCAATTTAATAGAGCATGGATTTCATTTCATTTAGAGAGTCTTGATGTTACTATGAGCTTGAAGACACACCTCTTATTTAGCTAGACGAATGTTAAGAGCTTATATACTTCTTAATATCTTTTGGAGCACTGCTGTATCTTCGATGAAACAATGATGATTCTATAATCGTTATATTTATAAGTATCTTTAAGGCTCAAAAGCATAGAAGAGGAGTCGAGGAATGCCCAATATAGCTATTTCAGAAACTGTAATAACTATGAAGTGATTTTGTGACGTTATGTAAAGTGTTCACTGTGTGGCTTTCTTTAAAGAATCTCGGACGGAAACGTATCGAACCCACAGCTTTATTGTACATATTTTTTTTCCTTTATTATTACAACTGAGACTATGAGGGGTTAGTCCCAAAATTAATTAAACCTATCTAAAATACTAATTTTAATTTGGCATGTTTACTACGTCAAGTGGCCTCGTTCTTTGAAGTCTTCTTTCAACGACAGGGTTATCTATCATATGGCGAATATAGGGGTTTCCATGTTCCTGGAGCCTTATTTCGTGTTTGGCGGCATGCATGTTTATTTCATCTTTGATGTATTCCATTTCTTATATAATAAATACAGGATTGTCCCTAAGACACTCCCCTGTGGGACATCGGCAGAGATTTTCTTTAGTTCGGAGTATTCATCCTCATATTTCACACGAAAATGTCTATTGGATAAATAAGATTTTAGTATGGCATAGAATTGCCTCGGCAGATCTCTATGCAGCTCTATGCTCTAGTCCACTGTGCCAGACTTTATCGAATGCCTGGGCGACGTCTAGAAATATGCTGGAGCATACTTTTTTACGTTCTAACGTTATTTCAATAATGTTGGTGATTCTATGCACCTGTTCAATTGTGGAGTGCTTTTCTCTGAATCCAAATTGATGTGGAGGAATTAGTTGTTGGTCCTCAATTATTGGTTTAAGTCTTTTTGGTAATAATTTTTGAAAGAGTTTTTACAAAATTGGCAGCAATGAAATTGGCGTGCATGATTTTTGATCGTCAAGTGGTTTATCAGGTTTTGCTATCATGATTACTTCTGCTACTTTAAATTGCCACGGAACATAATTTAACCGAAAGCTTGCATTGATTATGTGTGGTAGCTTACGAAATCCTATACCTGGTAGATCCTTGATTATTTGGTAAGTAATCAAGTCATACCCTGGGTCTTTTTAACATTCATGTTGCTTTTTACTGATTCTTTACTGGGCGTATATCATAATCATCTAGCTTATGGATTGACATTATATTTTTATTGGCCGTTTGTCTTCTAACGGTCTTCTAGTTATTTGCCAGGTATTACGTGCCCGTCGTTTTTCTCTTACCAACTCCCTAACTTCCATTGGATAGGATATGTTAAGCTTCTCTCTATTTCGTATAATGGGGGACTCGCCAAAGCAGCATAGTGAATTGTTTCATTGAGTTGTTCTAATTCATCTTCCAACTGGTGAGAATTTCTTATCGGTACCTGAAGATTGATTTTTCCCTCAAATACTTCACGAAAGAGATCCCAGTTTGTTTTTGAATTTGTTAATCTGGGTTCACTCTCCCTTTGAAGTACCATTTCACTGATTGTCATTATAATCCGGGGAATGATCCGATACTAGAGAATTACTGTCTTCAATTTGAATGTAGTTCTGGGATATAAGTCTTGCTACATAATAGTCTATTAGGCCAGGTATCTTCGTTTTGTCACTGGGCCAGTATGTTGGGGAACCACCAGAGTAAAATTCACATTTTGATGTCTGCCCTGCCTCCTTTTTCAATTTATGCCAGGGAGGACAATATGTTGCAGAGACAATAAGCTGTCTTTTCGCTGGATGAATGGAGTGATATATGTCCTATCTCCTTGCAATTCCAACAAACAAGAAACATGTTGGGGTGCAAAGCTTCTACGTTTTGTTCAGAGTCTTCATTGTCAATATCACTATCCGATCTCTCTTCAATCTCCTGACTCTTAAGTTCCGTCTTTTTAGGAAAGGTAGAATAACTGCTGGACGAACGGGGTTTAGTGAGCTGTTCCACAACAACAGCGTTCCGGTTTGATCGGGAATCAATAAAACGCCGTGGATCATAACCTGATGTGGCCCACAAGCGCTCGTAGTTATCACAGACCTGCCGCAATTCTTCTAAGGAACGATACCGTTCATTGCATGTGGCGTTACGCAATGCGGGATTCATGTTTTCTAAGGCTACGTCGAGTAATTCAATACTGCGCAACGGTTTTTGTAGTCTAGCATTTATACTTTCAATCTCCAATACGTAGTCATTAAAACTTTCTTTGGGATGTTGTACTCGATGTCTAATTTTACGTCGCATAGCACGATCATTTTCCAAACTACTGAACCTATCTAGAAAAGCTTTTTTGAATTGAGGCCAAGTCGCATTCCTATTTTTGCGAATATACACATAATAAAATTTTTCAGCCTTTTCCGAAACAAAATTTCTTACTAAATGCACTAACTCTTGGAATGGTATCTATTAATGATTCTTTAAATAAATGCGAGTAATCATCTGTTCGATATGCAAGCGAACTGTTTCACAGAACATCTATTACCTATCTGCAACTTGACCTTCAATCACAAATTATAATAAAGATTCTATAATCTATTGATTTAAACGAAAGTTAGTTATAAAAGCGGCCAACCTTATCTTCTATACATTTATAACTGCATTTTATTTAACATCAAATGAAAACCAATATCAATGACCCGTTATTTATCGGGTCCCTGTTTCGGCGCCATTTTGTAGCCTTTGGCTTGGGTCGGTAGAATACCACATGGCACACTGTAAAATTGGATAGCTTTCAGCGGTTAGGGAGGTTCGCCCTTCTACATGTAGTATCTACAGCCATTACAAAAATTTCTTACGAATTTAGTGTGCTACATAACCCTAAGTTTATCCAAGCGTGGTTAAGATTAATGCGCAAAATTGCAATTGACCAGTCATCCCATTATACCAAAAGTTTAGTCCGACGCGTTCATTATACGAATTTTCTAGCTACTAAAGAAAATGAAATAATGATGCCAGCTGAGTCATAACGAAATATTACCCCACGACAGAAAATAATTAAACTAATAAATTAGAAAATTAAAATTAAGAAAATGCTAAGCTAGGTATAAAAGGTAAAACAAAGTTAACCTTAAGATAACGTACAACAATAATTAACTAACAATAGCAAGCGTAATGCTTGATTGAAAGAACAGAAATAAGACAACAAATGAAAAAAATAAAGAAAAAGAAAGAAAGAAAGAAAATATAGATGGAAATAATATAAATAATCATATAGTAAATGTAATAAATAATGTAATAAATAGTTTTATATCACCAAATCCGCCAATAGATATCCCTCTTCGTTTTGGCTGGTTGCCAACTGACGTTCATAATAATCTTGTGTCATCTAATGCTGGTGATACGGTATCCCAATGTCGCATTACGGTTTACGGTTGAAGCTGGTTCAACTGATACGTATCGTGGAGAAAACTTCGGTTCAAGTAGCCTCGATTTCTGGAACTCATGCCCGTACTTAACTTCATTCAGCAACTTTACTTATATACGCCTCAATACTATACGGGTAGTTTAATTTTAATATTTGCGGACGTATGTGATTAGATATAATAAAGACTACTTCGACAACATCGACCACTTCACAAGTTTAGGAAACATTCACAGCACTTGTAACTTGGTACAGGGTTTTGTCCCACAAATTTGCACACACAGAATAAACTTGTACAAGGAGGTACCACAAGGAAAATACAATGTCTTTAATTTTAATTCATAGAATAAAATATCACTTTCTTTAGACGTTTAGTTTATTTTGTTCATTATAATTTGGTTTTGATTTATTAACATATAACTTTTAATTTTTATACAATAATTATCATTTATTATTTACTCTTAACAAATTAAATTTGGTTTTGCACATTTAATAATTTTATGTTTTAATTTTATAATTTAATTTATAATTTTTTTATTACAATCAACACAAACCATTTTTTTAGTTTATTTATTTTCTGTGTTTTTTATTCCCATGGTGTTCACTGCACTCTACCCTTGTATCGTTTTTCAGTTTTTTCTTCCATCCATACCAAAAAAAAAATCTCTCTACCACAAAATTTCCGATCTTTATATAGCCAGCTGATTGCCCCTCCATTTCATATTTTTTTGCTTTCATTGTGTTATTTACCATCAATTTCTCCTATAAACGATCAATTTTGTCATGACATCATTGGAACCTGATCTATATATTTACAGTGAAAGAAAGATTTATTAAAATTAATATTTTATTCAGCGCTTTAAAGCTGTGATCACACCGACGTTAAATAGAAGAGATATTGTGCGATCGTTACAAAGTTTTAACCCCGTATTTTAACAAACGAAGATTTAACTAGATGACTTTCAGATATTAAGAAAATGTCGATTTTTTCTGATTTTAAAAATATTTTTACTCTGGAATATGTTGCATAATCCCATTCGCATTCCAAATTGCTAGTTTCAAAGTTTTGTGCTCACTTAACATTTTTTGTTGGATTGCGTTGAGGGAGTTCCATTTTCTTTTCTTGATACTTCATCAAGTATCATGTTCTTCAGATTACTTTGGTCATCTAGCTGCTTTGTAATAGCAACAATGCTGTTCATAATGTTTTCCATAATTTGGTTATTTTCAGAGCCCATATGTTTGGTTGAACCCAAACCTTTCTGATTTGATATTTCAACCCTTCGATTTTCGTGATTTTGCGGTTGATTTCTTGTTTAACTCTTAATTTTTGTAGTTGTTTAGCAACCTCGATAATTAGCCGGATGGCCCTTACAATTTGTACACTTGGTTGGCACATCTTTTTTGTATTGTACTTGTCTGAGTAAAACGGTTACCTGAGCCTTTTACTCTTCTTGGATCTCGGCCGCAATATTTTGGGTATGATTAAATGCTTGACATTTCTTGCATTGGGGTATGCGTGTTGTGGTTTTGCTCATTGGTTCGATTTTCACCTTCATGTGAAGGATTCCTTTTGTTCCATCAATGTTTTGAACATTCTCTTTGTTGTGAAATACCAGCATAAAAAGAGAGAGTCCCCTGATAACTTGGTTTCCTTCTTGGATCTGTTCTCTCTTTTTTAACAATATTCGCAGCATCTAGTATTTTAAGACTTTTATTTTGTAAGTCTTTCATTATTTATTTGCTTGTGCAAGTGTGATGCAAACCTCTTGCAATGCGTTTTATAGGTCGGACCTGTTTGTTCTCGTAAGCCAACTACTGATATTTTTCAGCAATCAATTTCATAGATAAGGTTCTATAAGTATCTGAGTCCAGAGTATTAATCTTCTAAACGTCATTGTTTAACGCTGTCACCTTATAGTCTTTGTCAGTAACCGATTTCATCTGTGACTGAATTTCTGAGTAACTGGTTACACCCACAATATTTATTGGTGAGGTTGATTTTTCTCCCGTTTGTACCAAATTTGATGTAATGTTCTTGGTAGATTTACTACCTTTTGGTTGATTGGCTTTGGGTGGAATGTACTTATTAATGAAATTTAAATTAGGTTGGCGGTTGTACCATATATGCAACATATTTGACTTACATAAATCAATTGTTTAAAACTGTTTTATGACCAATTGAAACTCGTGCCCCAATTTCACCTTTCGATCAAGTATATTGGGTGAGAGTAAAATTTTCTCGAAGCAACTATTTTTGCAAAAAACTGTGTGATTTTGTCCTTTTACTCAACACAGTATCGTTGTCTCAACCTGCTGTTATAATTTTATAGCTGAGATCAGTCCGTAAAACCAGGTTTAGAATAGAAAAAATAGGTTAACCGATTGCGTTTTTAATAAGCTGGTAAATGTAAATTTTTATAGCTTGTTGTTTTTATATAAATGCCAACCGAATGTAAATGAACTGAATGAATGCGAAATGAATTAATGACCGCTATCTGACATAACAGATTGGAGTAATGCGAAGAAATTTGTCACCTAAGTGTTAATTTTATTTAAACCACAGATAAATACAAATCAGTTTATAGCCAACATTTAGGAGTAAATTAAAATTTTTTATATTGATAATATGCCGAAACGATGACCAAACATTTACTCGAGCACACCCAAAGTTTATCGAACTTTGAAAACACAAAAAGAAACTAAAAATAAAATTAAAAGCTCTCCCCATTTTTCATTTCATTTTTCTCTAATTCTCTTTCATTCATTTCTTTTTATCTAGTTATTTTTAGTTTCTTGTTTACATTTTCACCTAGAGAGCGAGCTCTAACAGACACATCAACATTATAATTACGTTACTTGGCTGTGTATATGTTGTACAGTAGACGTACGTGTTTGATCAAAAGTGCATTCGGATTTGGTCGATCGAATGGGTTAAAATAAAATTATATACAAAAAGCGCAAAGAACGGTTTTTATGAAAGAGTGGTGGAAGATCGTATGTTATTTTTTTTTTTTTTTTACTCTTTTCGTTTATGGTAAGACATTCAATTTTAGTCCGTGGTTGAGTTGAGATTAGACGTGTATAAAATTTCTTTTCTCATTCTTTAATATTCTTTTGTTTTGTTTAAACAAATTTTTATTTTTGCTTTTTGATTTGTTTTTAACTATTTCTGTCCGGTCGAGAGTATTATAGTGTGTAGTAGTGCTGTACAGTGAATTTAATTTTTTTTTGTTGTATTTTTGTTGAAAAATATCGAGTAAGAATATAACGGTAATTTTTGGTGAATATAATTAAAAATTTTATGTGGACATTATTTTGCTTAAAAACTATTTGTTTCGTGTAATTACATATTTAATAATTTTTTATGTTGCGGTGTAAATTTTTGGTGTATGAAATAATTACATTTTATAATAATTTTTTTGTGTAATGCAATTAAACCGAAAATGTAAATTTATGAAAAATGTGTTCAATGTGAAAATTGTTAATTAAAATTGGAAATATATTATTAATGAAAAATAGTTATGGTTTAATGTGAAATATTTGGTTTGGTTTAAAAATATCATATAATTATAAAAAAATAAATAGTGAATGTCTGTTTATACAGAAAATAAAATAGTGTTTGGTGGCCATAAGTAAAAATAAAATAAAAATATTAATTAAAACTAGTTTTTCGCTATAAAAGTTTTTTTCGCAATATTTTTTATTATTTTTGGATAAATTTGATAGTAACTGGATTATTATATTGGATTTCTATATACATTAAAGGTGAGACGATTTATCATACTATAAAGTTTTGTGAAATCATATGACTACTAAGTTAAGATCTGTAAGTCACATGATTTCAGTAAAAATGTTAAATTTTGCTATTTGAATTTTATTGAATCAATACCATTTCCGTAATCACGCCACACAATTATGCAATATTCTAAGTTTAATGAACACATATAGTCGTTATCCTAAAATATAATTATATTTATAGAACAGGTTCGTTGCTTATTTCAGTTTGTATGAAATAATACGAAAGACTTGATTCAACATTTTTATATGAAAATAAGCTCAAAATAATAACAAAATTTACATGTATCCGATAATTAAATTAGTTAATTAAATTTGGCCAGCGTTTAACCAAATAAATCTTAAATCTATTTTTCATGAGATTTTAACCTGTAGATTCGTAACTGTGTAAACGAATTGTTAAATTCATAAGGTTTTATAGAAAATGGCAAAAATTAGAAATATAATTTTTTTCTCTCTATAGTAGCGCTCTATCTAATTTAAATTAACCGGTTCAGGTTATTAACTTTAGGTTTTTGTAAAGGGGATTTAGAAAAATACAGAAATACAAAGAAATGTTTGGTATGGTTTTTTGTTTCCAGTGGCAAAATAAAATTGGCCAGTGGTGCATACTTTTATTTCACTCTTTGTTTCTATAAATTTCTAATAAAACCGAAAATTTAATACCATTCGACCGCCGTTTTTTACTTGACATTTAAATTTTGAAATAAATTTAAGCACAATTTCGAAATTTATTAATAAAAGATTTGGGGTCGGTTATCCATTGAACAATTATTTTGGTTAATTTTTCGGGTTTATATCCGCTTTGCTAACAAACAAACAATGCCAATTCGTGTTAAGTCTATACGGATCCTTCTAAATTAGGAAAATTGAACGATTTTTAAGTTGTCATTTAAAATATTCTTATAGTTTTGTTTGGTTCCAAAATCTTACCAATATACTCGTACATATGTGAGTCAAAAGTATTTGCTTGGTGACAGAACCGCGTTTGTTTTGCATTTTCTGTCTAAAAAAATTAAATTGAATTTTTATATTATTTTCGATGTAGTACGCGGTTGCTTTAAGCTCTAGTGCACAAAACACTTAGCAACGCTGTCAATTAATATAAATAAATCCGAGCAGGCAGCGCGCTTTCTAAAAATAATGTAAATTTTCTTGCGCACTGCGTTTTCATTGTGAGAACTGTGCTTACAGTTTGCGAAGAATTGGCAAAGTAGAAAACAATTTAGTACTATGCGTACATCGGATCATTTAGCGCTCTACAACCTTTGATTGCTGTACAATACCCGGGAACCCCTAATTTCTATGAAAAAGGCATGCTTTAGGCATTGCTATTAGTTCATAAAATTGTCATTTTAATCTAATTATAATTCTGGTCTTAGTCTTTGTATGTAACTTTAAGCTTATTTTGTAGAATTAATTATCAACGAAAAATATTTTCGAAAGAAGAGATCCTTTGGCAAATTACTGGTAACGTTTCCTAACCGAACAAGTAAGAGTTCAACTAAAAATATATGTACAGCTCAAATATAAATTAAAATTTATTAAATTAAATATTTTTTTTATTGGATTTTTATGTAATTTTCAAAATTATAAGCCAAATGAACTTTTATTTAAAGTTTTTATTTAAAATATAAATTTTTAGATAAGTTTTTTAAAACTAAGTAGCCGTAACTTGCAAATTTGCACTCTTCAAATTTTCAAAGATTTACAGAGTACAGTACATTTTATAAATATGGTTAATTTTCAAAATAGGCACCCTCGAATAATATTTGATTACTGTAGAACTCTGACCTTCCAGAAATGGTTAAAAATGTTGAAATATCCAGAAATTTGATGATTTACTTGTTTTTTTACTTGAAATGTCTTACATTCCTTGCACCTTGTTGAGTACGAAGGTAATAAAGCGCCATTTCATGAAATGGTAAATTTTGGTCAAAATCCCAGTCAGTTTTCTTTAACCTAAAATCAAACTCTTTTTTTGAATTCATTCAAATTTTTTATATGCACATCGTAGTGTAAATTTCAGTAAATGCAAGTTCCGACGCATCATGCCTTTCATTTGTTCTACGATAAATGTTTACGTCATCAGCGTTTTTATCTCGGTTATTCGAAATCTAAAGGGAGGAAGGGACATTCAGTCACTTTAACTCCATTATTACAAATTGTAGCCAGTTTGTTAAATATGACCTAAACCAATTTATGGAACTGAATGAGGACCCAAGTTGCAACATTAACTTGCTGGTGTTTTTCTATTTCGTTTATTATTTTTCTGTGGAATTCGACCAAATAAGTTGATGTGGTCGACTTACAGATACTTACATGATATGCTATTGTGAATTTGAAATTATGCCATATAACTAGTGCAAACAATTTGAAAACTGATGATGAAGTATATATGTATATGTCTGCCATCTTTTTTACCCGATTTGAAAATTAATTAATTAATTAATTTTTAAAATTAATTGAAAAAATACCGCGAACATGGCAGCTATATCTTTCGAGTTTGAGGAGCTGGTATTATTGTAGGTCAAATTAACAGAGAATCCTTTTTCGCTGTTTAATATAGACTTGTTTTAATCTCAGTAGCTAAGAAGCTACTCTGAACCGGTTTATTTAATGAAAATTAAATATATTGGGTACTTTAAATGGAACTAAACCATTTCTCCAGTGATTGAGATGAAAATGAGTTTTATTTACGAGAACAGAATTATACGATGAATTAAGGAGGCGACTTGTTTGTTTAGGACTAAGCCTTTTTCAACCGATTAGTATAAGACTCGGAATGTATAATCAAAATAGCATTCCATAAATTGTAGGTGTGATTTTGGAGATTTTGTAAAAATGAAATATATTACTTATAGCCTTTCTTTCCTATTTGGTTCGGACGCGTTTATTATTTCTGTAGTCATATTCAAAACTTTTTAAAATCCGTTTTAAAAGTTTATTTTGCAATAATCGAAACTAAATTCGATTTTAATCATTTCAAATAGCCATGTACAATTTTTGGTGTTACCTGAATGGCCTATAATGAAATATTCTATCTGTTTCTAGAATTTTGTTTGGAGTATATTCGCTTATAATATTATTTTATTTGTGTAGTTTTGCTGGCCATTTTCCAGAACCGAATTCGAAGTTCATATTTGAACCATGTTTTTATTATGAAGTTCGAGTTTAATCCCAATTGTAAGCGAACGGCTTAGTACTACTCAAACTGCCTTTTTTCTAAACCACAACAGCTCAAATTGAAATCCCATTTTTATCATTCAAACCAAATGATGGGGTTAGTTCAGGCCTACTGGCGATAAGATATTTTTCAGATCGATAAATGACTTTTAATTAATCTTTTGTATAATTTTCCAAATTATCTTTACGGTAAATTGTCGTGTTCGGTAAATTATCGTTTTCTGACTATCGTGTTCGGTTAACTTTCGTCTTAATTTTTTTCTAACATTACTAAAATGTAAGTAAAATTTGCGGGTGAAAGAATCCCATAAGTTCTAATTAACGAACAATTCTTATCAATTATAGTATTTCCGGTTTGGTGTTTCGTACCAGGTACTTTAGTTTCCTATAGACAGTTTTGTGCTGCCCTATTCTGTATATGGGACCTCTTTTGTACTTAGTGTCGATCGCCGATGGATGAATTGATAATTACATCCCGGCGATACAGAAATAAAAAATGTGAGCAAAGAAAAAGAAAATATGAAGATGATTTTGTTCTCAGTAAATTGTTTTCTGTTTTTTAATACTCGTACTTATGTATTATAATTTTTTTGTTTATTCTGTGCTCTCTAGAGCAGACAGAGATGGGGTTTTACACGTCCTCTACTAATATTTACGTAACTGTGTAGACAACTCGTCGACAACGTAGGTAACGTAGATTACTCGTAGACAACATCAACCACTCGTAGACAACGTCAATAACCTTTGTAATTTCATTAGTAGTGATCGGATGATTTACATACAGAAGGTAAACTGTGTCCGGATATTTTTAATACTACAAAATATATTTCCGTAAGTAGCATATGTTGTGTTCCGTTTTTCGTTAATACTCTGTGCCTTACGTCGATTTTTAGCCCAAATGGCCAACTAATTAAATTTAAGGTTAGTTCATAACAGTTACACGAAGATATCTCTAATGTTTTTAAACCAAACCGTGCTTGATATTTACATCTAAACTGCAAACTTAATTCACATTTCTCAATAGTTGATTTAAAATATTGTCGAAATTTGTAAAATAAGTTAGAAAATTTTAATTAAATGTCAAACTTGGTTTCTTTTGCGCCATCTATGAACGGCTAGTATAAACTAACAATTAATTTTGTAGTCGGAAAATTGAACAAAAAATGGGCTGAGATACACAGTCTAAATTTTTGACTAAACCAAATTTATATTTGTTACTGCAGCCATAAAACGTACTGGAACTCATATCTAGTCCTCAATTGGGTACTAAATTGTTAGTTATCAAGCATCTCTATTAAATGCTTTGACAATTGATAAAACTCAAATTAAATAAAATTTCAGTTTCATTAATGCCATCTGTTGACAACTGGTACGAAATAACATACAATTGTAAATAAATTCTAACCATACATATTTTGTTGACATAAACTTGAAATTAAAGTGCAGTTAAATTTGTGAGTTTGAGATAGATTTTTTTCTAAATTTCCGATTAATTTAATTATTGGCTAGAACATGCTAATTATTTATACATGTTTAAAATAGTCATAAAGCATGATGTGTCTGAACTTTAGTTTCGGACTGCAAAATTAGATCAGATTTATCAATCTGCTTTTAGAAAAATTTGGGAAACTTATAAACCGAAATCCGGTTTGTTTTGGCATTCTTATATGAAATGAGCTAATTAAATGTGAACCAGGTATATTGGGGATGGGAACTAATTTAATAATGACAATGGATGATGGATTAAATCGTGCTTTTGAGCCAGCTGGACAAATGTGAATTCATTTTGTTCGCCGTTCAAGGCTGTGGTTAGTTTTTATTTGTGGTGGAATTTTAAATACTGATCATGCACAATGAGCATTTTCTCTAGATTGACCACGTACTCACTATAATGACACGTTTAGCGGCGAATTTTGGAAAATCGCGTTCTTTTATACCCATTGTGAATTAGTTTACAATTTATGTGGTTTTGTATATAAATGTAGATTTATTGGCCTCTATGATAATAAGACAATTGTCTAATAGCTAAACAGCAAATTTATCAAACCGAATGACGTATAATAATGAAAGAATAAGTAGAAAATTTAGTTTCTACTATCAGTTCCCAGCTTGTTGACGTTGCCTACATAGTCGTCGTCAGGGACGCAAAAAATCCGTATATAATCTACGTAATAGATTGCGTGTCGACAACTACGTAGATTACATTGCGTAATATACGTCGCCCAACCCTGATGAGCAGCAGATGGGAAAAATAAAAAGAGAAGAACAAAAACCAGTAGCACTGAAAAATATAAAGTAGCGACAATCGGTCTCTAAGCCTAACATATAGAATAGTTTTTTTCCACTGTTCCACTGTTTAATTATCGTTAATAAATTGTTAATTGATTTATGATTGCACCACGATTTCTAAAATTTCACTGAAAACTTGATTTTTTGAAAATTAACAGTTTCGTATTATTTAATATTTCATAAGCAAAATTTGATACAGCACTCCCATCACGAGATTATCGTATAAAAAATAACGTGTATCACTTGTGTGGAAGCTCCTTATGCAAAACTCATGTGAATTATGCATTTGTATTGCAACCTTCCGTTTTCATTACTGGTTGCACAATGTGCTAATGGCCATGCAATATTTGTTGTACTCGTATAATATATTTTTCTGTTTGGAAATTATTGTGCTATGTCAAACTTGGATTCGCCTGTGTCAAAAATCACTTGTTCTATTTTTGCAAATATGACTCAATATATTTTAGAAAGCATACACATCAAAATAAGTCAAAATTTCGAATTTTAAAAAATAAGGTTCAGAAACATTACATTACAATCGCGTAGTCTAGAACCAGGCTTAAACACTTATTTTATGGCCTAATTGGCTTTTTATTGTCTATACGTCTGATTATTAAATGATCATCGGGTTCACAATTATTTTTTTCATTATAATTTAAGGTATATTTTTATGATTTTAATACATTCAGGTTGATACCCATTTCATCGTGTTAGTTTCCTTTTAAAGAAAGGGGAACTGATTTGAAATAACCAAGTGTCATAATTTTATGGTTTAACTATAAACACAATTCTGCATGATGTCGATGCAATTAAGTTGCAATTTGTATTTTCTTTCTTTTTAATGTTTTATGAATTTATTTTGTAAACTTTTGTTGTCTTCGGCTCATTTTGGTTTTCTAAAATAAAAAAATTGTGGGGCCAGCAAGAAAACGATTCGAGATATTTAATGGATTGTTATAAATCGAATTCATATTTGGTATGCAGAATTTACTTAGCATAACAAATTAAAAAAAAAATATTAAAGAATAATTAAGTTATATTTTCCAAGTGCCATCCAAGTTAATTGTCAATGATGGATAAAATATTAAAACTATCTTTATAACGGTTAAAGCATACTTATTAATTAACAGTTTCGTCGAATCAATTTAGTGCAATAATGTTTTGCCCGCATTTCAATTTGACAAAGTTCTAAAGTTTAAAAGGCCAAGTTACCATTGTTTGTTTTGGAGTTGTCTTATTGAATTATCACTCTCCTTAAAAGAGAAAATGAAACGTTTGGTTTTTAGTGGGCTCCCGGGTTTGGTTCTACCAACCATACATTGAACCATACACTGAAGCTTTAATTAATACTGTAAGTTGCCTACTTACGTACATTTCAAAATCCTATTTTCAAACTCTCGTTTTCAATATTTTGATTAAATAACGTTAAAAATAGTTAGTATTTTAACCGACTAATAATGGATAACTCACGAATCGGTTATTTAAATATCTTACAGTACAGGCGGTGTATAGAGAAATATTTGTAACAATCCCAATCGGAGCGACTAAGCCATTTCTTATTATAAGATTCGATTTGTTTAAGATAGGGATTGGGATAGTAAAAAGAGGTTTAGTTTAACTTTAGAATCTAAGCTGACTCAAAATAAAACAATACTAGAAGTTTAGTAATATGAGCCTATTCATTTTCAAATGAATTTAGGAATTATTTTCTTCAGGCCGTAACGAGATTACAAAAATTTACAAATCTAAAATATTTAAAATGTTTAATTCTATGTTAACCATGAATAAAGCAGACAAAAATTCGGTTGCATCGTTTCACTCCTTATGGAGAAAAGCTACCTTTGATTTTTAGTATAGGAATATATATTCAGTACGATTTTATCATTGTCGGAAAAAAATTGTCCCAATAGACGAGCTGGCTAAGAAATTTCGAATTTAGTAGGAATTTCAAATTCATGAATTTCTTCACAAGTTCAGTTCGGTCCCTTTCAAGCTGAATTTGACCATATTCTGTCAAAAACTTCGAATTTAATATAAACGGGCTAAGACAACAGTAATTTCTTTCGACTTGGTTATTTAAACTTTGTTTAAAAATCATTTTATTATCTCAATCTTATCCTAAAACCCGAGTCTAATCATTAATGGTTATAAAATGACCGACTTAATACCCCTAATTGTTGTCTTTTGTCATTTCTTTTATATAGAGCTTCAGTGCTATAGTTAAGTGTTATCATTTAGCTAGCGGTATAGTCATGTGATGATATATTATTTGAAATTACATATAATTCCAATTCAATGGGTTAAATAAATTAGCCAAGTACTGGGTGTCACGGGAAACGTTATGCAACTGGATAACAGTTAAGTGTATTTCTAAAAACTTCCAAAGGAAATTCCTTTCAAAGGTGTTTGAAAGCATGTGAAGTGCATTTATTGAACTACTCGTCAAATATACGCGTAATTACGTTTTGGAAAAAAAAACATCCATCGTTGGAGCTGTAATTCACGCCTGCGTTTTATGTTGAGGTTTCAAATAAAACTATGTTTAAGAAGTTATTTAACGTGTTTCGTTAAGCAGACCGTATTTTGTCTATTGACATTATGTAAACACACAAAAACAAACAAAATTAAAAATATTTTAATTATATTTAAATCTTTTAAATGAAAATTGTTCAAATTAAAATTCGATGGTTTTTGAATAAATCATGACGTTTTGAAAATAATTTTAATTTGTAACTTCTCATTACTCTTTAAAAATTTAATAGAACTATTAAAGCATCAAGCTCGTTCACATATTTTAAATAACCTCGATATAATATTAAATTGAAATTGACGATTATTAAAATTCATCAGATCAGTAAAATCTGAAAATGTCTTAAGTAAAATAAAATAAAATAAAAAGTAATTTGTTAAGGTAAAGTCACTTTTAATTTCGCTAAGTGGAAACACGATCCTTCAATAGGGTGCTTCAACTATTTATAGCAAAATACTACATTTTCTGCCAAAGTTCGGGAAAACAGAGTGGCTTCCAAATGAAAAATAGAACAATACGTTAGTCGCCACATACCTTGGTCTGATGGCTTTAGGCTTTGTTTTATAGAAATTTTTGATGTTTTTGATTTTTCTGAAAATTTAGTAAAATTTGAACGAAAATCATTTTTTATTTATCCTTTTTAACAAATGAAAATACGTATTTTTTAAGCGAATTTAGGTAATTTTATTTATTTAAAAATTTTTAATATAAATGTATAAATGTTTTTTGTGAAGTTAAAGGTTTTGGGCAATTTCTTTTGCTGCTGTTTAAATTGGTTTAGCACCAATTCTTCGAAATATAATTCAGTTTCCAATAAACCAAAATGAATTCTGGCGTTTCTAACTATTCTACCGCAGTAGAGCTGAAGAGTGAATTTAATCCTCATTTAACTTGGTAAAAATAAATTTTTCGAACAGTGACTCTATTCTGGTAATTTCTTGAAAACAGGGAATTGGGGAAAGATTTACGTATAAATTTTATTTAAATAATTTTTTTCTGGCATACTGAGGAAAAAAGCTAGTGCAATTTTTTTTGAAAACACAATACAATTGGGAATAACTTTCCCTGATAATTTCGCTATGCATTTTTTTCCTAATTTACAAATATTTACATCAAACTTTTTCGACGTAAGTGTAGAAGTATACAGCCCGGAAATCGGGTAGGATGAAAATATTTTTTAAAGATGTTGTTTGTTGTTGTTTTATTTTTTAAAAAGTACAGTTTTAATTTAATAAATTTTTATTTTAATTATAAAAATTTGAATTAAACTATCATGTAGCAGGTAACAATTACATTTGCGTTATCTTAATTAGTATGGGGGCTCCGATTCTTTAGAAAAAAAATTTCAAAAACTCAAATGCTTTCAAATTCAACCTGTAAATGCTAAATTTATTTCAAAAATGTATATGTTTCTACGTAGGTGTAAGATATACTAAAATTGGGAAATCCTCAAAGCCGCTTAGCAGTCATCTCGCCCGCGCAAGAATAACTCTTAAGCGCCAAATTTTTCAAATCAAAGTCAAATACCAAAAATTATACATTTGAAAATATTTAGAAACACCATGGAAAATTTTTAAATTTTCGCGGAAAGTTTTACCATAAATTAACAATTCCAACATCAAAATCTATTAAAACACTTATCATTATTTATTATTTTTTAACATGTAATCAAAAAAAAATTTAAAATGTACAAATTTTCTCGGAAAATGTCATAATTTTTCCGATATTTTTGGCTTGCACCTCCTAAAAATGATAGGTACACAATCCTACAAAGAAAATTAAAATTTCGTCTTACCTGATTTCCGCGATGTATATACGTCATCTACACTTTAGCCCTTTTTCCTCAGTAGGCCAGAAACAACTGATTTATAGTTAAAATCTATGTACATTTTTTCCCTAATTCCCTATTCTCAAGAGATTGCCAGAAGAACAATTTAGAACAATTTAGTTTACACTATAATTGTAAATGTACAGCAGACAGCCTATTTAGAAAATTAATGATTCGACCATGGGTGTCCTAGTAAACTTACGCATTTTACTTCAATATTAAAGTAAAAGTCAATTATTTATGCAAAATTCAACTATTGCACTTGGCTATGTTGTTATTGGCTTGGATTGGAAACAAAAAATTAAATTTGAAACATTTTTCTTGTCATAATCCAATTTCATACTGATTGTTTTAAATTTATCTACTAGTTTCTATTGACAAGGACTGCATATAAAACTATTGCACCACCCAGCAAAAAATCCCCCTCGAGTTTATCTTTTCTCGCGAATAGAAGTGAAAAGTGGTGTGCTGATGCAGTGCGTGAACCCGGCCAATAACATTTTCTCGTACACAAATTAAAATAAATAATAATCGTTTTTTACGGCAAGGTGGTTCATATTATCTCCGATAGTTAGTGTTTTTCAATGTCATGATTTTTTTATTTTGTGTTTTTAAATGAATTTAGCCATTTGCAATTAAAATAAAAAACGGTGGCTTTCGATGGGATTAACAAATTCAGTTAAGTGGTTTCCGTCTTTAGTTTTACCAGCTTTTCGCCGAAATCCACTTTTCTCTGTGTCACATATTACACAAAGTTCGGCATAACCAAAACAAGATAGTTTCAAAATTTAACAAAATAAATTTCTAATTCTTATTTCTTAAATAAAGACGACATGTTCATCAAAAGGCTCATGCAATTTGTACTTCAGTCATTGGCTAAATAAAATTAACTATATTTAAATCCACTTAACACAACCCTGGCCATTACATTGAGACATTTTACACCGTGTTCTTTTAACCCAAATTATGAAATGGTTTACATTATTTAGGGAAACATCTTTTATAGAAACCCGATTTCTTTCGTGACTTGATCATTAATGCAGAGTACTTCTCCTAAATTAGTTCGATATGATATACGCAAAGGATTATAGACTGCGGCTTATTTAATTTAATTCAAATGAAAAAATATTCGAAGATACCATTTCGACCAATCACACTATCATAAAAATCCACTCCTCCCATATACCGATTATACTCTTTGATAATTTCCGGACAAAAACAAAAACAAATGATTTGCACCATCATATGAGGAGCCAATGTTACAGGTTTATTATTCAAATGTAGAAGAATATTCTTCTTAGGATCCCCTACCAAGTTTGCTTATTTCCCGTTCAGTTGTGCGCTTTGAATTTGGAATTCGATTGCATTTATTTATTTATTTATTCATTATACAATTTTGTGAATCTACAAATCCCATTTTGAGCAACATGCTCATTTGCAATAAAAAGTGTAGTTCAATAAATTCCTAATAATAATTTTTCTTCGTCCTTTATGTTCCATATGTTGTCTTCTTCAAGCCATAATTTTACTTCATCGAATTAACAAGTTCATCGACAATCATTAAAACGATTTGACATCTCCTTAATTAGTAACATTATATGCAACATGCAATTTATACAACATCTCCATCCTTTTTTAGAAATGGTGGTATAAGCTTGATATTTATATTTAATTTCTCTTTTAACAGTGTTAGTAGTATAGTTGTGAAATAATTATCACAGGCTACTTTGTGGTTCATGTTTCGAGAGATGAGCCTGCATAATTACACAACTATGTTAGAGGATGCTTCCAAATTTTCTTCATTTGATTGTCTGTGATTGAAGCACCCACGAAATAACCATCAAAACCGTAATCATAAATCACATTTACCTGATGCTTCTCTTGTTAGTCATTTGCATTTCATATTTCTATGGGTATAATTTGGAATTTGGTATTTTGTATAGAAATTTTGCTTTTTGGAATTTTGTTCTTTATAGAATTTTGGTTTCGGAATTTTGGTTTTGGAATTCTGGATTTGACGAATCGTACCCAACGCGTTCTGGAATTTGGTTTTCTGTTTTCACTTAGGATGGCCGAACTCTAAATTTTAGCCGAAATGCATGTTTAAATTTAATTTCAGCTGTACAAACTCTTTTAAATTTGAAAATTATCGGTTGAAAAATGACTAAGTTTCATTCCCCACAGCTACGAGTAAGTGCTTTACAAACCATTTTTGACCTTTAATTGATAAAAAATGGCCTTGTTCCGTTTATTTGGACCAAAATCCAAAATTTCATCAGACGTGAATTCCAATTCACCTTGATTGGGATCCATAAATTATTATTTGACGGATTTTTTTTTCAAGTGGCTGGTGAGGTGACACTTGATTTAGTTTAGTTCGAATTTTGTTTTCGAAAAGAAATTATCAAATATGGAAACATGTGGCAAAAATTTTAATTCCTTCAGTACGAAAAAAAGTTAATCATTTGTCCTTTAATACTACGATGTATGCATCTGTCAAATTAGATGGCGTTGTGAATAATTTTTTTAAAACACTTGAATTTTGTAATATCTTGAAGTATTTTACACGTACTACACTCATATATTTGTTTTGTAAAAATTGAATGAACTAAAAATTTTCGAAAACGCCAATTTTGACCAAAAAAAAATGACAGCTATAAAAACAGTACAAATTGTATACGTACCCTACCAATTATCGACATTGCCGACGCAAAAATCAATTGTCTACACTATTTTCGAGACCAACATGTAGATTTTCCAAAATACGCGTAGACACACAACACTGGCGCCATATCATTTACACAGTAACAATTTTATTGGCTTTGTTCCGTTGTTTCACACAAAGTATAAATAACGAGCATATTTGAAATATTAAATCGAAATTAGTCAATTGTTTAAGGTGTTTAGCAACTATAAATGTTAAAAGTTTATCATTTTATATTCACTCCGCGAGTGGCGCTTATAGTACTTTTACAATGGTAAATGAAAAAATATGTTTTTGGAAAACCAAGGTTGCTAGATTAAATATTTCCAGTTATTAAAAACTGTTTAGTGAATAAAATTTTGTTCGGTCTGCCGGTAAAATCAAAGGCCTACTACAATTTTCCTAGATATTATATCGATTTTTTTAATTCTTTTTAGTTTGTGATTTGTTTCCATACGGTACTTAATCGGCTATTAATTTGTTTGTTTCACTACAAACAACTTGAAAGAATTTCTTAGAGTACACCATTCGAGGAGATATGCTATTTTTACTTGCACGCAAATTAACAGTTTTTTATAGCACAGGGTGGTCAATAGTGATATTAAATTCTAATTACAAATACTGATTATTAAATATATTACTTTTTCGCCGGGCTTTGTTTAAAATATTATCTAAGATTTTAAATTTTCTTCATTAATAATTTGAATATGTCAATATTTAACCTTACTAATCATTTGACTAATTAGTTACCTAAAGGTAATTCATAAATTTTATAGTTGTGGTTAATTAAGGTTTGGTGGTTACGAAATGATTACGAAATTTTATTTTGTAAATGGTAATGACAAAATCTGGCTTTTCATTGCTTTCGCTGTTTTATGGGCCACATTAATGTACTATATACTTTATTTTAAAAATGACCAAAAATTTTAAGTTAGATTAACAGAATGGAAGGTCGTGTCCCAAATTTATTATGTATATATTAGATGTAAATATTCTAATAAATTATTTTGTATCCTGAACAAATAATTAAAATTTAATTCAACCGAAAAATATTTTATTACTTCCCTAATTATATTAAAATTAATTTTTGTAAAATTTAATTTTATGGTCAAGGAACCGTGTTAAATCATTTTAAAAAAAATATTTAGAAGATGTTCATCGACCTTAGAAAATATAAATATTTATCTAATATCCCAAGTACTATAAATATTCTTATTACTTACTTATACTTGCAATATATTACACATATGAGACAGAACTGGATTTTTAATATTATTAATGAATATTATTTATATTTACCGTTCATTTATTAGGTCATAATATTTATATATTTATTTGGTTGCCTGTGCGTATTCATCTTGTCTGCGTGTATTCAGCGCTTTAAGACATTAATAAGCACGATATGTATAGAAAGAGATAAAATAAATTTGTATTTGATTGTCTTCTTCGAGCAGTCTTAATCTTGTTAGACGTTTCGACCACAAAATAACTTCCAGGCTGTTTCGCTGCGTTGTCTTGTATTTTGTTCTTATAATAACAGTGAATTTATGATGTACATATCTGATAATTGTTTGTGTATACTTAATGTATTCTGTTTTTGGTTGGCGTACGAGGTTTATATTTTACTTAAGTATGTTACACAAAAAAACAGGAAACGGATGGATAAGATGGTCAATGTATAATAAATTTATGCATTATAATGAAATTTGATAATCCATAGTTGTTGGTTTTATTTTAGGTATTCCGACCTACTGACTCATTATATCGAATTACTATATTAATGTGCTTATTGTTTATCGTGCTTTGCGTGTAAAGGTTTAATTAAATTTTATAAATTATTCCCAGGAAATTGTGTATTTGCTATAGGTGATTAACAAATTTTGTGCGGGTTCTTCCTCCAAGTATTTTGATTTTGTATATATTTAAAGACGTAAGTTGAAGTTCACCTGTACACCACTCACAATTTGAAAATGAAAAACGTGATAATGTATTTTTAATTTAATAAATCAAATATAATTATCTTATGTGTACCTAGTTATAGGTATGGTTAAGATTGAAAATAGAAAATAAAAATTATATCTCTTTAAAATTTACCGTTACAATTTTTATAAGAAGTCGATTGATATTATACGGAAAAATAAAACTTGAATTTGAATTGTTGTTCGTTACTATGCTAAACGAAATATGTTTAAAACTATAAATTTAATTTAAAATGCTTTATATAAATTAAAAATATAGCGACTGATAACAGAATTGTGCTGCTTTGTTTTTAATCGTATCATGTTTTATATTTAGGGCAAGTACATTAAGCTTTCTACATTGATATTTAACAAAAGGTATTCTAGAGTTTTTAATTAAACTTTTGTGAACTCATTAGATTTTATACTATAGGAAGAACAAAAACACTTTACTCTAAAATTATTTTTTATTAATAATCGTGATTTTAAAAGAATTCATGATGTGGCTGAATATAGGTATTTTTATTTATACATATTTAGAGCAGTCAACGGAAACACTTAAAGACGCGCTTGAGTGGCTATCGAAAATATTTTTTAAAATTTTTTTCGGCTATTAACCACTAAAGCATTTCAAATAGAAAGTACTCGTTGAACCGGAAAATCCGAAATTTGTATGGTTTTTAATTATGATAATGTTATATGTTCATTGCTAATTTCATATTTAACCTCGCCGAAAAAAAAAAATAAAAAATATATTATGCTAATTAAGTACCTTGTACATATTATATCATAATATTTATGTAAAAAAAATATTTTGCATTATCATCAGATTAAATAAATAATGTTTATACTAAAGAGCAAAGGGGTTTAAAAATAATAAAAAAAAATTTGAAAGGCATCAAAATTGTTATGTTAATTTAAAATTAATGCATGCGCGTGCTAAATATGAGGAAATGGAAGTGTATAATAATCATCCGGTCCATAAAAAGAATAATAATTTTAAATGGTGTTTTAAAATTTTCACTCGATACACTCATTAATGTCATAATTACATATATATATTCATAATCAATTTTATATTTATGAAAAATGTGGTAAATTAAATTAATAAAAACCAAACCATATAACATTGTGTTGCATAATTTTTATTAACAATTTCTGTGAATCGTTGTTATTATTATTTTAAAATAATTTTCCATGCTTAGTTTATTATTGTATTTATTGATATTTAAAATGTTTTCTTAGAAAACTTCATATTTCCTTTACTTTTTATTATAGCCAACTTCTTAATGTTGTACAGGTCGTAATTTTATTAAAACATGTGCAATTACATGCGAAATGTGCATCGAAAATAAATTAAATTTTTATTATAGATATTTGCAGAAATTTTAATTACCTTTAATTGAGTTACATTTATTTGATAAATCAATAATTTGTTTACATAATATTGGTTAGCACAAAAGATTATCTTTAGTTGTTTACGTACATAACCAGATTTTAAATTAAACTGTTTGTTCAAGTTATAAGATATGCTCTAATTAAGTAAATTGTTAAAGCAGAATTGATTTTTACAGTTTAAATTAAATTGACAACCTAAATATTCAAGTGTCAAGGAACTTCACCATCACATATTTGAAGTACATTTAGGTCAAAATTTGATAATTTATAGATGGAGATTTCTCGACATTTTGCACAATTCTTTTAATTGTGTTATTTTAAGTGGCCCTAGCCCCCAATCATTATAGTTGGGCCGTTTAACGGTCGGTGTTCTTTATTTTAAAACTAGTTTTAACACCTATATGATAAACCTTTGTGAAATGTAATTTTTCTAGTAATTTTAAAAATGATATCAGTAATTCAGCTTGCTTTGTTGAAATATTCACTGTCACTCAATAAGTTTCGAGGCTAACTACTAAATACACATTTTGTTTTGCAAAATTTGACTTTATGAGGCGTTTTCGGAAATAGACAAAAAATTACACGATCTATTTCCGAACATGTAGAGTAACTTCCGGGTTAATTTAGTTTAAGTTGTTTTTCTATTTCTGTTTTTCACTCAATTTGTATTAAATTAGTAGTATCAGAAAAATTAAATTACAAACTTTTAAAGTACAAAAATGTCGTATATGCTAAAATACGTCATTGAATTTATCTGAATATAACTATACACGCCGGAAATGTAATCTTACTTATTGTATAGACAGAGTAAGTTGAGTAACTTTGTTACCAACATTAAAAAAATTAAAGTTACTCCTGGTCTATTTCCGAAAATGCCTATTCATTAACATAGTGTCCTTCAAGAGTGATACATGTGTGACTCAGATTTATGCCACTACTTATGCCATTTATTTTTCATTTTGGTATTTTCGTTCGTTACTATTTTTTTCATGACGCTGTGCTTTTGTCCTAATTTACTAGATTTAAATATTTGCTAAGTTAAAATGTTTAATATGTATACCGCCACATTATTCTATCCCCAGTGATTGAAATGAACTACACGCATCATCGTTTTCGGTTTGTTGTTCAATCGACCCTTTCTCGACATAAGTTGTTCATTGGCACTCGATGAAAATGTTACTCGGTTTCTGGGGTATTTTAATTAATCGATCAGTAGGAATAATGTTGGATTGTGTTGATTCTGTTAACGGAGTCGCATGAGTTTAGTTTGTACCTCTGTCGATGCAGCTGTGCAATAGACAGTTAACGGTGCTTCGATGAAACATGATTTAAATCGATTTATCGATACTGTTGGTTCAACGCCTCTATAAAAGGCCACCCCGTACCGAGGTTGTAGTGAATGCCGAATATCATCTGTTTTAACGAAAACAAATTCGCAGGTTAATAAACCTTTAAATACAAATACTTGTTCAGTGATTGGTCTAGAAGTTGCTGTGTAACGGATTCAGATTGACAAATATGTTTTCTTTGTATTATGAAATCTTCCATGAGTCGTAAATTCTGTCCATACATAAGTTCGGTTGACGTACTTGCACAAAGGTGCAAACCTTTGAGGATTGTACGCTTTTTATATGCTGAAATCCAAGTGCCTTGGAAAGTTAAAGTTTGTAAAATTGAATCAATTGTTTCTGGTATTAAGAACAACTTGTCCAACATCCAACACAACAATCAACTTACAACTAACAGCGTTATCGACAATACGCTCATCAATAAACATCTTGCATCGAATACTGAACTAATTATGAGACTATCCAACGGAAATCCAATAACGGAATGTGACTCGAGAAAAAATTGAGAACTACCAGTGGTGCTTCCCATGACCTATTGGATTCTCTCTTAATTCACAAACCAGCTGTAATTACAAATCGCGCTAATATTTTGAATCTTTATCATCAACTTTTTTCTGCCACAGCTATCAATCATTCAAATAATAATCTAACCCCTTCATGGCTTTTAATTCCTGCTAATTTTGACAATGACTCCACCAACTTACAACAAAAATTATATTTGTATCCAGGTTGTGTAACAACACAGCTAACGCAGATCCGGCTCAACATCCAAGGATAAAATATCAAATGTAAATAATATTTCCCGTTTCAATAGACAAGTTGCGTCATTTAAATTAACGAATTCTGAAACTATATTTGACCTATTCTTTCCAAAGAATCATGGCCGAAACAACTTATCTTAAAATATTTTGGTATTTTTGCACTCACCGAGATTAATTTGAATGATGATTTCAACAGTAACGAAATTTTAAAACCGATTTCAACGTCTTCCGGAAAGATGGTTTTTATTGTGCAGGCACAAATATAATCGGGAGGGGTTCTTATTGCAGGTACACATCAATTTTGAAAGTCAAATTTTTCCATCTATCGTCTTAAAAAACCGCAGGGACATACTTCCTCAGCCGCAGACGACGCTTTTCCAAAAGTCGCTTTCGTTTGGAATTTTTCCATCTATATTTGGAATAGTTCCTTTATAGTTCTGATCTACAAGAAAGGCTGCAAATCAGACATCTGTAATTACAGATCGGTTGTAAAATTATGTTGTATTCGTAAGCTGCTTGAAAATATCGTTTATGATTCACTGTTCATTCATTGTAAACCGTTGTTTTCTGCCATTCAGCAAGGTTTCCTCAAAGCATGGTCCACCACAACAAACCTTATTGAATCCACTTCACAAACATTGAATATTATAGAGGCATGGAATGAGGTTCATGTTATCTTCACCGATTTTAGTAAGGCGTTTGACAGGATTTCTCATGAAGTGATTTTGTTTAAGCTTAGGGCTTTCCACCCAAAAATCTCCGTTGGGTAGGCTCTTATCTAAAAGACTATATACCACGTGCTGTTTATATCATCAGAATCAGCTCATTTCTCAGCAACATCCGGAGTGTTCTAAGGATGAAGATGAGGATTAACAAAGGAATTCAAACACCACTGACTACTAATATTTGTCCACATGGTGTGCCAAGAACCACCTTGAGTTGAACGTGAGCAAATGCTAAATAATAGCCTTCTTTCGAAAACGTGCACAGCTCATTTCTCATGTTGCCGTTACCAGAGTCAGTTCTATTCAATAAATCAAGCAAACTCTGCCCTCGGCTTCATCAAGCGTTGGTCGAAAGAATTCGAAGTGTTACGAAGGCTCTTTAGTCGTGCTAGCTTTCAAAATACACGGTAATAAAACATTGTTATTTTAACTTAACTGGTTTGATATTTTATTTAACTCATTTTTTGTTATATTTTATTTTGTTTTATCTATTTTAGTTTTTTTAAATCTGTTTGTACTAAGAAGACTCAACTTCCGTTTCCTTCCGTCTGCGACAGTTGCTCAGTTTGCTTAGCTATCCACCTAGTTTGCCTTTTTATAATCAGATTTGATGTTTTTATACTAATACAATTGTCTCCCCGATGTCTACTTGTTCCATATTCTACCAAATTCCGCCCTGGTTACGTTGAATTGGATATCGCGTGTATGATCGAGCTTCCTGTTCTATTCGAGTTTCCTGATGTGGTCAAATTTAATCGAGCGCTTATCATTGATGAAAGCTATAAACCCGATTTAATTGACGATGTCAATTTACGCTGAGATTGTGCTGGTTACCTTTGGGCAGATTCCCGTTTCGAAATGCTACCCCAGCTTGCTTCAACGATTATTATTACGAAATTTGTCTAGAACTGCATATTGCTTACAAAGAGATTGATCTGGAGTGATATTGTTTTGAAAAGGTTTGGTCGGCGCTGTCCGTTTTCACGTGTACGCTACCGGTGATCAACGTTTAAATTGTTGATGCATGAGGTTGATGGTGTGTGGTGTCGTGTTGAAATGATAGATACATAAGAATATATTTTATTTTGTTGCTGAAATGGTTACTGCCGGCCCGTAAACCACTAGCTTTAAATTCTGCTAATGATAAAACTGACTGTTCTTTTGTTAAAAATTCCGCCGTTTGTCTGGAAATATATGCATCGCTCGGAGCTTACATTTGATCAGATGTCTCGGCAATCATGCCTCAGACACCAAAATGCGCGGTTCAGATTTATTCTTGATTTTGGTCATTCTTAGTTTTATAAATTGATTTTATAGATTATCTTGCTGCTTTTATTACGTAATTAAATAAGCCAGGTTGCAAATGGTTAACATATTTACTAGATTTACATATTTTATAAGTGAAAATGTTTAATAGTCCGATGCTTTTTTGAAGAACGATTTGTCTTTGGCCTCATAATAGGCATTTGTTTCAGCTTTGGTTTCAGCATTTGACACATCTCTTTCCTTGGAGCATTTTTTTTTGAGAAAATGGTGGATGGGGGAAGCAATTCGAACTTCAATTCGTGCAGTTATGCCATCGTAGCCAAACGACTTGTGACCCGGTGCATTGTCTTGGCAAAAGAGCATTTTTTTGCATTTTAGGCTGTGTTTCGCCATTTCCCTCTTTAAACGTACCAATGAAACCATGTAATATTCGCTGTTATAATAATCTTGCGCTTCCCAAAATACGAAGACCAAAATTTTATCGACCAACAGTTGCGTTTTTGGTCACTTCGGACACCTTCCACCTTAATTTGTTTAATACGGTTAAATAATTCCAAATAGCGCTTTGAATCATTAAAGCGCCGCTGGTTTTGGTTCAATGTGAGCAAGTGCGGCTCCCACTTTGAACACAGCTTTCTCATATGGACAAATGTTAAAACACGCTGCCTTCTGATATATTTAAGGTATCACGTATCTCACACAACTTCACATAACGGTATTCCAAATGATTTTGTGAACTTTTTTTCTTTTTTGGGGGAACCCCAATCTAAAAGTGTTTAATCAACAAACGAAATTAATTTTTGGTCCATTGTTTTGAAAGTAACAAATGCAGCGATACTAAAACAACTGTATCTTGTAAACGAATGGTCAAGACTTATTGAATGACAGATAGTCCTTTCCCGATTTAGTAATAATATTTAAAATGGGCACATAACTTTTATTTTTAATGATCACATCAAAATGAGCAGAGAGATCGGAGTTATTAGTTGCGTTCCATTAAAAAATCGGGAAAGAAATTCAGATAGAAAATCCAATGTCTATGCGTGTCAATAAAGATTAAAGATTTTTAATTATCTCTCTGCTTAACTCACTTCATTCTAATTAACTGCAAAATTCGGAAAATTTATGCCAATTATTTTATAACAGAAGTATATTCATTCGTCAGAGTTATAATAAATATCATTCTGGGGTTACCAATCATTTTGACAGTTTGGTTTCGTACTAATGATACTTTTATTAAAATATTCGGCCAATATGACCAATTTACAAATATTTGATGAATGCTCGTATTTTGAGCATATACGCAAAGTAGAAACACATATTGACTTGACGCGCAATATTATAAATTCGCCAAAGATTGTTTAACCCTTGAGTGGCTTCGAATTCTATTTGATATGTATGTTGATTTTCTATTTAAGCTAGCTACTCAAATTTACAAATATTATACCAGTACACAAAATTATGACAGAGTACACCGGAATTTTGGGGATACTTTCGAGAATTTTTAGTGATATGCGGCATATCGCTATGATCTTCGTGGATTTTTTTATTCCATGTAATTAGAAATAACAATTGAAAAACTGTACGCCAGGTCTTGTAGATACTTGATAACCATTAAAACATAATTCTAGAGTTGAAAGAAATTTTAAATTTATATTTTTACGAAGTTTTACGAGTAACCAAGTAGGAACTTCACATGAAAAAAGAATAACTGAAACTTTATATCATTCATTGATTGGAATTACAAAGTTCCAAAAACTATTGGGTGTGTGTGGGTGTGGTTTGTGTGTATGGTGCCATGCACACTAAATGTCTGTGGGATTTCTAAAACCCAGACAGATTGATTGATTGAAGTAATGCTTCAAACTTGAGCTGTTTCCATATATTGGGAGATCCCTGTGTTTTTGGCTCAAATTGGTCCATCGGAAGTGGCAGCGTTCATATAGGGGATTTTTCGTTTTTCGCAAATATTTTGAATATTATGCTATTTAAGAAGAAAAACGACTATGAACTAAACGATTCTTAATTAATTTTGCATAATATCGGTCCATATCAGTTTTGCAAAATTTAAGCGGAAATGACGATGTTTGACAAAAAACTGTTTTTCAACTATAATTCTGATTGGGTTAAAATTTTACTCCTAATATTTTTCCATAAATTTCGAGGTCCCAGTGATGGTTGGCCAAAATCGGCCCACCGGAAATGGTAGCTTCGATAGGAGCTTTTTCGTGAAAATAGCGATTAAAATGAAAAAGAGCGTAAATTAAATTTCATAAAAAATTAGTTCACACAATATTTTTAAATTTTATTGGGAATGATAAGTTTTCATAAAACAAGTTTAGTTTACTAAAATTCGGCTTCTCTATAAACTTCAGGCGGGTGTAATGGGATGGAATTTCATATTAAAATCTTTGCCATAAATTGGGAGATTGCGGAATGTATTGAAATTATGTGTACCGGTAGTGAAAGCTCCGTAGGGTATTTTTAATTTTTGGAATGGTGAATAAATTTAAATAAATTTAAATTAAATTTTCAACAAGAGTTAATCTGGTTGGTTTTCTGAAATTTAAGCGGGAATAATAATTTTTGATTATACCAGACAGTCCGGTAGATTTATTTTCGCTTTTGAAATGAATTGTGGTTTGTTCGAGATCTACGTACATTCGTGGTAAAAGAAAGTCGCGTGTTAGCCACAACATAATCATCAATGCATGTTTTTAAATGAAGTTTTCGATACTCACTGTTCCGATGATGTCTTGACTTATTAAAGAATTAAGTGGATTTGGCCAAAGACGCTTCCACGTATAAGACCATATCGCCAATCACAACATGCAAATTATCTTAAAACTTTTTGTACAAATTTTAGACACCATTCCACCATTTAGTTGAGACCACTAAATTTTACACTCAGCACTCATTGTTCCGATGATTTTTTGAATGAAATGTAGAATTAGCCGAATTTGGCCAAAGACGCTTCCACTTGTAGCAAGCAAATAGACATCAAGCAAATTGTCTTCATTTTTTTTTTTACAAACTCCAGCACAACAAGTGGAGGTTTTAAAAATTTTAACTAAACCACGTATTTCGAATTCCAAATGTTTTTCTATTGCAGTTACTCCTTTTGTTAATTTGTGTATCTACACTTTTTGACTCATACTTTTCGTTAAAAAGTGTAGCTACACTTTTGCTTCTTATTGGCGCATTCATGTATAAGGTTAAAATCAGAGATAATATCGGAGATTGATTTGGAAATGGAAATTATTTTGCAAAGGCATAGTTATTTTTATTCCAAGTCTAGGCGTTAGCTTTTACCTAAAAGAAAAGTTTAAGAAAATTTGTGCAATAAACGTTATTTTAGTTGTATTGATTTTAAAAATGAATTTCATCATTTTGCGAATAAATTGTTTAAAGTTGTCATTCACTGCAGGACTTAGTGAAGTCAAATCTTGACTTTGTGTTCGGCGAAGAAATGCGTTGAATATTCTGAAGCAATAATTAATGGAATGCCCGGTTATTGCTATATTTATCTTCCGTACAGTAAAATAATGATAACCGTTTGCATTCTGTGTTCTAGTTTTCCAAGTACCACACCAACCGAGGCTAAGTATCATTCGTACGAATTAGAGGCCCTGGCAATTATTTACGTATTGAGGTGGTGTAGAATTTAATTGTATGGCACTAGTTTTAAAATAGAAATGAACTACAATAAATAATTTACCCAAGAATTGCCAGATGGGTTTTGAAATTACAAGACTTTGATCGTACGATTGATAATCGTGAACACTTGTTTGAATCATTACTTTAACAAAGTAAAGATTCGAACTAGACACATAAAGAGGTGAATTAGAAAAGATAGATAGCCCTCTGTACGAATTACGAGATGTGTCGATAAATAGAAAAGTAGATAAACTTAAGATAAGATTACCAGAATTGCTCATGAAAAAGTAAGACTATGTATTTAACAAAGTGGAAGGGTTCTGTATCTTATTTCAAAAGGTATTAAACCACTTGAAATTATACACGTGGACTACTGTGGAGTGTGGACCTCTAGAGCAAACTATAGATGGATTATAGATGAATTTACGAAGAACATACAAACGTACGACTGTACGACGAACGACGCCAGTGAAAGTAGTGATCGAGGTAGTTATTTCACCTCAAACGAGTTGCCTCAAAATTCCAGCAATTTTAAAGGAAAGTTCAATTCATATTCAAATTGCAATATGCTCGCTTAAATCAAATGGTCAGGTTGAACGTGTCAATCGATCGCTCACCTCAATGAGTTCAAAACTAGTGGATAGCGCACGTAAGATATACACGTCGTCGACAATATTTCAGTCAGCCAAAAGTATAATAAAGATAATTTTAATTATTTTTAATTATGAATTAGTCAATTGCCCTAGCCACATATTGGCCTGGACGCATTTGGATTGGCTGAGTGCAGTTTAGATATCTTCCTGAAAAAAAGAGAACAGTGGAGAAATTAATATAAAGAAAATTAATGAAATAAGAACAAATCATCGGTATCTGACGATCTATCACAAGTTTAACTTTATAATTATTTCCATTGACACAAGGCGGTATTGAAGGACCCAATTATTAATTTTCAACACCATCATTACTACGTTTTAAACAATTTTTTTATTATAAGAAATCTTTCTTAAATTTTTGGTAACCTTAATATATTTAAAAGACAAACAGGCCCAAACATTTTTTGACGCATTCATTAGTAATCAAGACAGTAATAAATTAAGAAAAAAAAGTTTTCGTATTTTTGTAAAACGCAAATTTATAAATAATTTAGCGAGTTTAATGAACTTATTCATTTTGAAGCAAGTGCAAAAAAAAAATTTATTCGATTTATATGTGAAATTAAAATTCTCAAAATTCATAAATTAGACAATTTCCATGTTAATTAAGTATCTATAAACATTTCAGTATGTGGACACTAAGTGCACGTAGGAAGATCGTTTTCGTTTAAATGTACAATAATTTGGTAATTTTTTATTAACGGTTTGTTTGTGCTAGGCTAAGGTAACAAAGTTATAGCAAACGAGTGGGCTCACGTTTAAATATTTACTTGGTACGTACTTGGTTTGGTTGCATGAGAAAAACTCATCTTAATACTTTGTACATAACAAAACCTCATTCGAAAAAAGGGTTAAGAATCATATAAAAGAAAAAGTAGAATATTTTTACAGTTAATATAAAATAACGTTTGTATTCACGAAGCTAAGAAGATTTCGTATTGATTATCATTTTATGTAATCGTTTTTTAAATAAACATAGTTGCAAAGAAGAAAAGAGTTAAGCATATTTTATCCAAGGAAGTAACATTATACTAAAACATATAAAAATATTGCTATTTTGCGCTTTCTTGAATCTTGAATGGGAATGATTTGCAATTTTTTATTTTGTACTATGTACATACAAAACTCTTATAAGATATAAATTTTACGTATGGTGTAAGTATTTAAATATGTGCAGACTCTTGTACAATTATGCAAACATGATGACAATACACAAGAAAGACAAATTACAGACAAAAAAAATTTAATTTAATAATTTCTTAAGTATTTTCCGCTTGCATCGTCGTAACATATTCAACTCAAAGTTTTGTGTTGTCGGAAAATTTTGAATATTCAAGTCACACTGAATGTGATTATTATTATAAAAGAAAACGTAACAGTCGATCTATATAAAAATTGGCTTAGGCCCCGAGGGTTGGAAAGAAACGCAAACATAACAAAATACATATGCACATATATATTGACAGAAAAATCAAGTTTACGAGAGATGTTGTCTGGTTTCAAATTGAAATTGTATGCTAATTTTTATACCATATTTGCATAAATGTTGTATAACTTATTTGTAGTTTAGTATTGTATATATAGTACGTTTGATAAAACCAGACATAACTACTTAGTCATACAGTTTGTTGTAGTGTTTCGACAGATTTATTTCTATTAGATATTGAAAAACGTAATAATCCCAAGAACTTGTTATGCAACTAAAAAGTATTAAACATAATTATTCCTCATAAAATAAATAGACAGCCGTTAGAATATTATATAATATGGTAGTCATAACTAATTATTTTATATTATATAATATGTAATTGCAACGTAATTCATTACGACGATCCAGCTGGCCATAAAGATTAAAATGAGTTGCAATCGAAATTACTTAATGCTAACGGCAAATCTAATTATCCAAAAACATAATAAAGAACTCTACGCACCTAATTACATAGACGAAAATTTTGTACAATTATTGTAGGAAAAGTTCATGAACTTTAATTTTTTCGAACGCTACAAATAAATCAGAAAATTGAAACGAAACAAGAAGGTGATTAACTTGCGTATATAACAATAGATGTGTATACCTTGTATTGGCCAATCAAATTTTTTTTACAAATTTTTCCCGCACACCGGGACACCTTGAAAATTTCATAACGGTTTTAAAACTATATGGTCTTTAAGACATTGTACATGTACATAGAATCAATACGAGCAAGATCACAAAAAATTAATAAAATTTCAAAACATGTTTCCATTACTCATCATAAATATGGTCTCGTGTACAAAGCTTATGTACTCGTATGTATGTATGTATGTTTAGTGAACGTAAAGCATAACAAAAATATAAATTTATGGGTACAATGATTTTTGATTTAAATTAAATTAAATCTTGTTTTTGTAATTTAATTAACAATATTGATGCGCGCATAAAAGATGAAACAAAAGAAATTTAATTATAAATTATTCATGTCCGAATATGTAAATTAAATCATATTTTTTTTCTGTTTTCGCTTTGGTATGATAGAAAATGGTGGTAGAATATTTATGCTCGATTTGTAATATTAGCATTAACCGCAAGATTTATTAAATCGTATTTTATCCAGAACTAGAAGAATGACTTTCCGTTCCATTTTCTTAAAAGCATTAATAGGTAGAATTTACATAATTTTTAATTCTATATTTTATTTTAACATAGTGTTTTCGGCTGTACCAATTTAAGGTCGTTAATTAATTACGTAACCATTTAAAGTATGCCCATATTTAAATAAATGTAAATGTTGGGCCATTTTAACTTTAGGGCACCTGAGTAGATAAAATATTATGTACAGTTTGTATAAGATTTAATTGATTGTTAGTTGTAATAAATTGAGTCTGGTCTAAAGTTAGGTGATTTATTGAAAGGCTTTCCATAAAAACAAGTTTCTTGGCATGTTTTAACTATACGTGCCATAGCTTTAACGGAATTACAAAATTCTTATCTAATTATTTTACTAATTAACTTAGAGAGTTATTTTAGATAATAATATTTCATTTCAGGAGGATTTTATATTTTAGATATATAAAAGTGAGTTACCATGCTTTGGAAGATCAGATAACGAAATGGAATTACTTCTGCTTTAGCCAAAGTCCAAAGGATTTTAAGTCGTTACGTCGTCGCATTTTGTATCTCACCTCTAACCAAAATTAGACACAAATAGATTTTTTTTTAAAACTCAAATTTTTAAAGTGCAATTATTCTATTTGCTTTTGTTCTATTTTCTTAAAGGACTGAATAGGAGGTTAACATAAGCCGAAGTATTTTCATTACATTGATCAGCACACGAATTCCAGTTTATTGATAAATGTGTCTGAAAAATGACTTGATTATTTTTTTTTCGAATATTAAGTTTTCATTCTCATAAGTTATTAAGGCTATTTTCCAAACACCGGCTTATTTGTGGTCATCGACTTATTCACATAAATCACCTCGCGAGGTGAGTTACTTGAATAAGTGCGTATATACAGAAATGTTTATAAAATTGTGTCTTGACTAAATGTAATACATGCAGTTTTTATTTTCAAATCTAGTGACACTGATCAACATGTCAAGAAATTCTTTTTCTCCCAAATAATAGAAATTGCGTTTTGTTTTTTATTATTGCGTCACAAATAAGTCGGTACAATAAATTGGAATGACTTGACCGACTTATTCAAGTTGGCGTCAAGTAAGTCAATAAGTCGGTGTTTGGAAAACAATCGAATGCCGATATGCTGAGAAATGTCTTTTATAAGTATACAAATTGAAATTGGTATTAATTCTCAGTTATCGCTATTCCTGAGCTCTGAGATAACACTTGTCTGAATTTACCATGTACTATTGTTTTGCGAGAACAGATAATACAGTAGGAGATATATAATAAACACTGAATTATTTTGTATTACAAAATTATTTTTTTGAAACTAAATAACGAACCTTTTGAATTTTGCAGTGGCGTTATAAAATTTGTATTACAACCCAGCAGGAGAGTTATTGACGATACACTAGTAACTCATCAGCCAAGTGAAGCATGAAACGTATATAGATATTTATCAGCAAATGGGCCTGATTTCTGACATGAATCATTTGTGAATGTATGAGATGAGAAGTCCTAGACAAGCCTTATGTTATGTGTTGTTCTTGTCCATATAACATATCCCATCAAAACATTTTATTAAATTAATAACATTCCTAATTTATTAAATAAATAATAATTTATATAATATTATGGTATTCCAGTTGGCTGAGCTTCATGTCAGCATTAAATTAAAAAATGTTTATTACCTATTCCACAATTCGCCACTTTAAAAGTATTTCAGAGAAGAAGAGCCATTGAAGACATGTGATATATGATTTGCTTAAGATAATGTCATGAAAGAAGAACGCAATATGACATGTCTCAATCTTGTCGTCTAACGTTGACAATTATTTTAAAAATCATTTGATAAACTACTGTGACTAGTCATAAATTAGTCATTTAGTTAACACACCAACAAAATTGACTAAACCAGTTTTTTCTTATTAATACACATTTAGAAAAAAATCTATGAAATAAAAACATATGTCTTTTCTAAAAATTTATTCACATTGTCAGCATACAAAGTTCTATCTGGGAAATAACCATGGAAAGAAAAATTTACACTTTTTATAAAATTTATAACAGAGTCAAACTCATTTGTAGAACCAGACTCTCAAATTTTATGACAATGAGTAACGACGAGTTATAAACTGTTACAGATTACCGCGGTTTCACTACGATTTGAAAAATTGTAAAGCAAATTTTCCAAAATAATAAAATGAGGGTACCTCACTTGTACAAAAACATTGCCGAACGTTTACAACACTTTTATGACAAATACAAAGATCGCCTCCATTTTTTGACGATATCTCTGACTTTAAATTTTGAAAGCGATCAACTTATTTTTATATGAATAAAAACCAAATGAGTATTTTATCAGTTAACCGGAATTCAGCTGCAGGGTGAAGATCAAGCGCAAATTTTAGCGAAACCAATATTCGGCATTAAAAATAATTTTTTTCGGAAAACCAGGCTGCTAGATTAAAATTGTTGTTTTCTGTTTGGTGAATATTTTTTTTCGTTCATCTAGTGAAATCAAAGACCCGTAACAATTCTACTATAAATTATATCGGTATTTTATATTCACAAAAATTTGCGTCTGCAAATCTGTAGTTCTATATTCTGTTGATACACAAATATGGCACTTTATTCATATGAATTGCAAGACATAGGCAAGATTTCAAAATTTATTCGACAAGCCAAATTGCCAGAGGTGCAATAATATTATGGTTATTCTTTTGAGATATCAGTGTTATCACATTGAATGAAAAGAACGTACCTTACAGAGTGAGTTTTTTACAAAATGCTAGGTTTTTATTTCGGTAACGGTGCAAAATCGGAGAAAATTTCTCATAATACAAATTGTTCAGTGTCGAAGGGAACGCTTGTTAGTGATCTGGAATGATCTTCACGCACATAGTTTGGGATATATTGACGAAAGTTAGTTTTTTAAAATTATAATTTATGCTTTTGAGTGCACTTTTTTTACACAGATGATAATAAATAACTAAATACTTTTTGTTCATACTTAGTTTTTCGTAAAGTGTATAACTTCAGAGATGCGAGCAAACAAAATCTGCTTTACTGCATTCTAATTGTGAACGTAATTACTAACCATGGGTGGAGTCGATCCATATTTGAGATAAATCTCAAATCAAAAAGTTTATTAAATATTAACAATGTTTAACAATTATTTTTTTTATTATCTTTTGGAGAAAAACATGTCTAAAAAATTGCATAAAAAAGTACTAACATTACTATGAAAAAGAAAATTACTGTGAATAAAATAGGAAAAATCGGATCACCACTTTTGAAAACAAAGGACTCCGGTTCCTTGTCATAAAAAACCGAACTAAACGCTATTTCATTGAATTAAAGCTCATACCATCTCATTTTTCACGAGTTTTCTTCATTTAAAAATGAATTAGGTAGATTCCATTCAGTGGTTAGTAATGGGGGGTTAAAAAAGAGGGAACAAAAATGGTTTCACACAAAATATTTGTTATTTTAGTAAATGCCCAAAATGTCTGTCATTTAATTTTAAAGATTTTTCCAATCGTTTAATTTTAAAAATTTTTCCAATCGTCTTGCAAAATCAATATGCACTGCCCCAATTTAGCTCCTGAATTATTAATTCTGAAAATTTTTAAAATTCGTTTTTTCATATTTTCTGCTCAAAATGTTCATAATAGCTTTAATAACTCTACGTAATAAATAAAAATCCATACTAATTCTCCTGATCGTGCGGGAAAAGAAGCCGCTCCAATGTTGTAAGTTAAGCCTGTTCACATTGCTTTCATTTTTAAATGTAGCTTCGTCTATCCACATACTATGTTGAGCGAAGTTTGAATTTTCTTCAATTCGTTACCCGGTCTAATAACAAAATTGAATTCTGTTCATAAAATTATTTGCTATGATAATTATATTCATCTATCCCTTGCAGTATTTTGAGTTGATGTGTGTGAGTTTTGTGATACTGCACAGCACATTTACAACAATTCACTCTAGAGTATCACGGCTTCTCGTCGGATTTCCTATGGCTCTGGTAGTGCTAAATGAGTGGATACACTTTTCCCAAAGTGGTGGCAATCGAGATACCGTTTAAGGCGTGTAATCTAATCGCGTGAAGTTAATTTTGCCGCTTCTTGCCATATACCATCATCATATCGAACGCTCCTTCAATAGTCTACAACATTTTTTAAACAATTTTTAAATTGAATTATAATTAGAAATTACGGAGTTAATTATAATGTAAAATCAACGAAGAATTGATTTTATTTGTAATGCACATCAATTTTTGCTCATACGAGTATATCTCTAAAATTATTTGCTTTACGAAAAATATTCATGAACAAAAATTATTTATTTATTTATGTCTAAGGCTGTTTTCCCAACACCGACTTTTTGTGGACACCGACTTATTCAAATAAGATATCTCGCGTGGAGACTTATTTGAGTAAGTACGTCTACCTAGAAATGTTTCCAAAATTGTGTCTTGACTAATGATACAATGCATGCAGTTTTTATTTTCAAATCTAGTAACAACGACTAACATGTCAAGAATTTTTTTCTTCCATATAATAGAAATTGTGTTTTGTTTTTTGTTATTACGTCACAAATAAGCCGGTACAATGCATTGGAATGACTTGACCGACTTATCAAAGATGGCGTCAAATAAGTCAGTAAGTCTGTAATAAGTAGGTGTTTGGAAAATACCCTAACAGCTTAATCAAAAATGCTCTCAAAAGTATAGGTTCTAGAAATGACCTATATTCCAGATCACTACACTAACCCTCGGCACTTAAAGATTTTCATTATGAGTAACTTTCTCCTATCGGGAAAAGAAGCAATCCCATTTAAAACCGAAATTTATTAAGAAATACTGCAGAATTCATACCATTTTCGATCGAACGAATAAAAATTTGTTTAATTTTTTGTTTAATTATTATTTATTGGCAAATATTTACAATTTACTAAAACACATTTAGATAAATTTTTGAAATATTCATCTTTTTTTTCTAAATTTTTGAAATTTTTGTAATATTTTCAAAAGAAGAATACAGCCAGCCAAGAAATCGAAAGTACTGAATTTATAAGCAATATAGTACTGGATCTAATTTGAAGGTACTTTTTCCACGCCTACCGACTGGGCAAACATTTCGACGATTAAAGAAGAACATTTTAAGTCAAATTGAAATTAGGTTACGTCTGAACGAGCTCACATGTTAAAAAAATTTTGCCTCACGAAATCTTCATAATTAAATCTTTGTCCAATATCTCATCTCAAAAATATCTACCAAATGTTTTGTAATTGTGGAGAATGTTTACCCTTTTATTTGAAACCCTTCCACACATTCCTTCCAACCCTCCCATGCAATTTTCTCGCACGTTTGTTTTACAATATGTTTTTCTAATTGGAAATCATGGTAAGGAGTCCAGGACTTAAAAAAGTTTAAAATCACCTTGTTTTTCAACTGTACAGTAAACTTTCATTTTTAATCGTCAACGTATTCAAGTAAGTATACGTACCATGATTTCTGATTTTAAAAAAATTTGTACAACAAATATTGTAATACTTGTTGACAGGGCTGTTAACTTGTTAACAGAATTATAGCCGCAAGTAGAAATAATACCTGTCATTTTAATTTATTTAAATTAAATTCTAGTTCCTAGGTTGTACAACCGCATTAATTCCTACTCACCCGTAGTAAGGGTGATGCGAGAGGAGCAGAGAGTGAGTCAAGTTTTTAAGAACTTGTTCGAGGATTTCGGTGCCTATTTCGCGAATAACTGTCGCAATGTTATGTTTTAAAGTTGGAATTGTCTCTGGATTATCAGCATAACATCTATCCTTAACGAAACTTCATAGAAAAAACTCGAACGGTGAGCAAGAGATCCATTGTTGGTTGGTTTGTGTGACCTGTGGCGCCATCTTGTTGAAACCAGAGGTTGTTCACATTCATCGGGGCGATTTCAGGCCATAAAATGTTGGTCAGCCATTGATGGTAACGGCGTTTCTAGCAGCGCTTTTGAAGAAAAATTTGTCAATTATGGCTTCTCTACGATTACGTGTCGCTGTTCTGAATCCCAAATCCGGCAGTTCTGCTTGTTTACATAGACCCCGAGAAGGAAATGCGTTTCGCCTGAAAAGATGATTTTTGACCAAAATCGACGTTTTTATGAAGCTGGTTTATGGCCCACGCAGAGTACTGATATCGAATCAGATGATCATTTGTTTTCAACTACTGAGTCATATGAACATTGTAGGCGAATAATCCGAGGTCTTTGTGCAGTATTCTCCTCAGTGTGTATCGGAGCCGAGTTGAGATCGATGAATTCTGTCCTACACTATAGACCACAGCCGCAATATTCTCGGTAATGGGCACTATGCGAACTCGGGGACCACTTCTATCACTCAATAGCAAGCCTTTCTCATGAAATTTCTTTACTTATTTTACTACAGCGGATCCGCTGGGCGCTCTTTCACGACCCGTATTTCTTTTCAAAATTTGCACGGTTTCGGCTGCACAACACTGACTTTAAAAATAAATTATCAATATTTCGAAACGCTCCTCGAGCGAAAACATGATTGTTTCGTGACGCGTAATATCATACTGTCGAGCTGACAAAATTTGAAGCAAATCTTTCAAAAAAGTGTTGCGTTCAAATAGATGGTCCACTTCTACACCAACCCAATTACTGAACATTCTCAACCTTCTCAGATTTTTGTTGAAGTTGGGTGGGGTTTATACCTCGTGAGGTTTAAGCCCCAAGATATGGCAGGCTAACATATTTGAACTTGGTAGTAGTTGCTGTTTTGTAACTAAAATGCTTTACTTTCCAATTTAATTAGTTTCAATTTTAGGACCACTTAAAATTCGCAAATCTGAGATCATAAAAATTGCAGGTACCAAAACAGGATCACACCCAAAATATTTGGAGTCTCTAAAATTTATAATTTTCACTTTTGATTTTTTTTAAAGCAGAAAATGGTTATAGTAAGAGTCATCTACCGAAAAACGAAACAAAAAATATTTTTCACTAAATGGTATGTTTTTTTGAAGCAACCCAAAATAAAATTACAATTTACAGTTGATATCAGCACAAAGAAATATTAAAAAGTCGTTGACACATGAAACCAATATACGCATTTGTTTCTCATAGAGATAAAATCGGATTTTCTAAGATGGCCTACACTAAAATATGCCACGTGTCCAGAAAGGAGATTTTTTTACTTTGCATAGAGTTTTGGGATTTTAGAAACTCGATTTATGCACGAACATTTAGCAGAAATCACAAATTGCTTTAAATTCATTGTTAAACTGGTACCAGCAGGACAAATGGTAAGAACTATTCAAGTCTAGAATTTAACCAGAATTTTCTTAAAAAATCCCCAAGGGTTTATTTCTAAGATTCTATATTTTGCTACCCTCTTGATACCCTATGAACAAACGACAGCCCGTCCGGCAATCATGTTCAAACGCCCTTAAGCCCCATTACACACTTGAACTTTGTTTTTTTGATCAGCTCCGCCTGTGTAGCAATTTAAATGTTGTATTTTCACATTGAGGATAAATAATTAGTTCACATAGCTCAGCAAATGAGCGATGTGAGTTATGTTTCTATTCCACAGGTTAAAAAATTATGGCATACGAGTTGCACGAATTCCGTTTTACTTATTTCGGTTTTGCAAAGTAAACCGAGAAGCTATATGATCTCAGAACCATAGCTTGCCTCGCTATAACAAAACGTAGCTCAAGTTGTAGAACTTCAATTTCTCGTGTGTTTTCCAAATCTTGGGATCCAGGAATTTAGAATAGTGTAACCTCGGAAATCCCGGGAGAACCATGTATGTGATTGATTGATTATAAGGCGACAGAACTTTTATAATCAAAATGAAAACATTTTTATTGTACGAATTGCTTCCGAAATTAAAAACTAATTCGTATTTGCCATACTTTTTTAAATATAATTTTAACTCGTATATACAGATTCAATTTATTAGTCTTTTTCTCGTGGAAAGTTATCACGCCGTTGAGAACACACGTTCTAACTCGAAGATGGTTTTGATGCAAATCTTTAATGCCTTCACCACCGTTTAAAGATTTATAGCAGTTAACCAGTCACCTCAAAAATTTGCAATTCTTTGCTTAAATAATTAATATTTTAAATATGTTAATAAACGCAGAATTCCTCTTTTCTCGAATTCTAATTTCGACTTAACAAAAAAAAATGCTTGGATAAAGAATTTTACGGTTTTTCAATGATTTCAAAAATATTTCGAAATTTCAGTGACAACATTGGTTCCCAATTTTCATTTTGTACATCAATCTAACAATATGGCGGGAATATTCCCATGTTTAAATTTACGAGTACCTTTTGAAAACATGGTCAATGAGGTTAATTTTGTTGGTTAATTTTTTTGTAATGTTCGAGAGGAAAAACATAATTATTTATATTAAATCACGGAAAATTTCAAACAAATCCTGAGAGTCGGAAAATATAATAAACTTTAATTTCCCGAGAATTTCCACCCGGGATATTTCAAAACATTTAAGTCTTGGAATTCTTTCCAACTGTACTTTTAAAGTACAGAACATTATAATTCAACTGTGTTTTGCCAAAGTTTAAATTACTCTCAATAGGCGTATTTAAATTGTTATCGTAAATTTCTAAAGTATTAAAAATCCATTAATTCAATTCATCTATAGAAAGTAAATTAATAAAAAAAGGCAGAAAACTCCATAACTAATACTAACGGATTCAAATCTATTCAATAGCACGTGAATGTGGGCATGTGTTTATTTAAAGACACAAACAATAAAATTTAAAATATTTAGCCGTTAGAAAGTGATGACACCATCCAACTAAAATTCTAAATTATAAGAAGGTAATGATCTTATGTACAAATATATACATGAATATTGCTAAAACTTGTTAAGTTTTGAAATGTATATTAGCAAATATTAGCGGAGGTTGAATGATCACGCAAATAAAATATTTGTACGCGTTACAACTAAATTAGGCCATTTTACTATTTATATCCATCTGTTTCATAAAATATAGAAAACCTCCAAATTCTTAAAAAAAATAAAAACAATTTGCAGCTGTTTGGTATTTTCTTTGTATTCCCGAATATTGCTATAAAGAAACCGACTCGAAATTCTTAGTTCAGCATGGCTGGTATATAGAATTTATTTATTTATTTATGGATTAACAAATATAAATTAACAATATTCCGTTCATTTTTCGCTTCATACTAAAGCTAATAAAATTACATTAGAAAGAGTCAAGAACGAGAATACGATACTGAATGTATACGTATCTAGAACGAATGAAAAGCTGTTATTAATTTATAATATTATATGAGTGCTTTTTGGTGTAATTTAAAATTCGGTTTAAATTATAACGGGCAATTGAATTAGAATTCATTCACGTGTCTTATAAATATAATCTGAGTGCGGTGCACTCTGTCGACTCGTAAGATACATTAACATTTAACCTTAAAGTAGTTTTATATATATAAATTGATTGAAAGTAATAATCGTTTTTATTTCTAAATTTAATAATCGTAAATACCCACCTACCTATAACATTGAAAGCGATCTTCGTTGTATATAAAAGGAAAATGTAGAAGAAAACGTGTGCGCGATAAAAATAAGGAAGTGCATTGTACTTTCGGTACTACCTATTATTACTATTATTATCACTACTATTATATTTTCTATTGTTTTTCTATCATTGGCGTGCATAGTTAATACACACATTATATCTATATGTCTGTACATAATTTATATTAATAGTTTAGCTTGTGTGGTTTTTACCTTACATTATCGTATGCTATTCTTGTTGTGTCTTAAGAGGTAAAAGTTAAAACAATAATGGTAAAACAAAAAATACATACATTTTTAATATATATTTGACTGGGTTGAAGAGTGCATGCAATGTCACGACATACTTTTTGTACTTGGCTCATTTATAAACTATAATGTAAATAATTTTAACATAACCAACCCATTAATTATGAACAAAGTAAAAATTAGAGAATGTCAAATATATGAGTAGGATAGATATAGATCTTTATTGGCTTACTGCCGTACTTGATTGTTTATTATTGGGGGACACCGGTATATAGAACGGTTTAATATGGGTGTTGAATCGATGTAAAAATTCGGCTCTCTCTTCAGCCGTAAATAGTTTCACGAAAATTAGATTGACAGTTTTCAAGTCGATATTGATATGAATAGCTGTACCAGATAAACAATTTGTTATTTTAGTAATTTAAAATAACCTAACAGGAAATGATGGACTAAGTAGTTTTTGGTCGAGCAATCATATCTTCAAGTACACACTTCTGTTCGTAGTCAGAGCATCATATGAATTAGTGTGGGGCAGAATCATAGAATTCGAAAGGAAAAATCATTTGTTTCTAAATATTTCTATGAACAAATAAAATCTATTTCGAAAAATGATCAAAGTTGGCTTTTTGTTTGTTTTCTTATAAAATAAAGAAAACACAAATAAACAAAAATTTCACTGCACAATTTTTCCCGACCACTATTCATTATCGAGCATAAAAATGCGGAATAGATAAATCATTACAAAACAAAAATTTACTTACGTATCCCCTATAACTACCACCCTTCATCCACTATTGAAAATTTCAACATTTTTAGAAAATATTTTTTATTTCGTTAAAAATTTATGTATGTTTTTCATGATTCCGCCCTGGTCTAATCAGCGCCATGTAGACGTTAACTTTTTTTTGACGCGATATGTTACGAGACTGTTGGCTCTAATAGTAGGAGGCCTTTTTTAGGGAGACAAGGCTGTGGCTGAAAATGCATATGTCATCAGCGTATATATTCTAGGGTTAAGTTAAAAAGTATTTATATGGGTGATGGGACCGCCTTTCCGTACTGCTGATGTTTTTTAAAGGCTGCCAAGAATTTCCCTTCGATTTTCACCTTGCATCATTAATTTGCACATAGATACCAGTTTCGTTGGGGTACCTAGATAGGACATAAAGGCCCATAAGATATTTCTCTGTACACTGTCGTAAGCTTGTTAACAAGGATATCTTTTCCTAACGTTTCTCCAATATAATTTTCTGAGTGAAGATTTGATCGGATGTTCCACACTGGTAGTCGTCGATGATGCGCTCACTATATGTATATTAATAATTTTGCTGCCAACGTTACCCAAAACTTGTAATAACTATTGTTTAGCAAAGATATTCCGCGGTATTTATTGTAATTTAATCGATCTCTGTTTTTATGTAGTGGACAAATTTTAGTTGTCTGCCACTAATCTGGGAGTTCCTCAGCAGACCATACAGCATTTCATATGAAACTTCTTCTTCACCAGGACCCTTGTTGCTTTTCATTTATAACATCAAGTTGGGTACTTCATCATTCGATAGTGGAGAATTCGAATTTTCATTGTTAAGCACACGTTGATTGTGTCATGTCGTTACGTGAAAGTCTTTCGCTGGCGTGCGCGATCTTTTTCTCAAATTGCTTGCAAGCATTCTTCGTCCAATCACTCATGTTTAGTCCTCGGTGAAGTTTGACTAATTGTTTTGATTATTTTGCTTAGGTATTTTGCTTAGGATACTTTCAAGAGGGAAATCCTCAGGGCGTGAATGTTTATGAACGAAATGTTAAAATGGCGCCCATAAAACCTGAGTAAACAGATCCGATTATTGTCAGGTATGAAATCAGTCGTATGAACTGACGGTATCGGTTGTTTACTGGAAAACAACTCCAAATACTTGTTTGCTAGTATTGTTGCAATGACCAAGCGTGCATCCAAGGCCATTACTTAGTACATTCCATATTCCGAGTTTTAAAACTTAGTACTTAGTTCGTTGTTGAAATTTCATTTATGTTGAACAGCTTATGTTGTGATTTCGTAACAATTTGTTTTTCACAGGCTACCATTTTTATGGGGGTAGTTACTGGTGGCCATCACGAGAAGACAGTTTGAGCAATTGTTATAGATGCTGCAATTCCGGTACAAGAGGCGAGTATTGTTTTTATCCCCTCTACTTACACTTCAACCTGACCAGCGGTCTATGGCCGAACTTAGGCAGTGCTTTTTCACTGATCGAGGATCGATCAGACACTTATTATTTTTTATATAACTCATAACCGACACTTTAGTTTAACTTATGCCAGTGTTTATTGACTAAATAGAGTCCATCCGAGTAATTCCGAACCGATTATTTAATGAATGCTGTTTGTAAAATTTCCAATAGTCGCTTATTTTTAATGAAAGAAGAAAGATCCGGTTGTTTAATAGTTTTTTGTCGATCAAATTCATGACACATTCATTCGTATATAATTTGGTGTTTTGTATCTTCTCGATGTCCCGATTATTCAGTAGATGTTGGCCGTAAACATTGTTCTACCTCCTAAAACCCGGCTTCCTTTTGTTCCAGAAGTAAAGGAAAAGTAGGCTTATTTCAGATTTTATAGCCGAATATCTTTATGCGATAAGGTGATGAGTTTGCCAAAAATAGGAACATAGGCAGTATCCAGCATGTTTTTTACTATTGAGATGTTGAATACTGATACCAAATATTCGGTTAGCTTAGTAATCAAACTATAAAAATAAAGTCGAATATTTGATGTACTTATATTACTTATCAACAGCTTTAACATTTCAATGTAGCGAATTATAATAATAATGCTCGGTTCCGTATTTTTCTAACTTAAAATGACCTAACGTTTATCATAACAATCACATGTTAATAACACATTTTTTGTGAATTGGCAATATTGGCATCCCTGGGTCAAATTTTGGCTCGAAATAAATAAATTTTAATTTAAAGGAGAACGGACAAATATAAAGGTTTAATGCTCTCAGTCAAATTTTTGGAACAATTTGACGCCGGTTAAATAATAAAGTCGCCTTTTTCGTTCATTTTAGCGCATCCATATACAAATTTTACAACATGGCTAAAGTTTGTGACTCACTCAAATTTTGAGTTTCGCTCATCTCCTAAACACAAAAACGCCTTATACTCCAGCCTGTGATATTTACAATTATCTGTGATATTTACCAAAAATATAAGGTAATGACTCAGAATCCTACGAAAATATGCCACATAGAAAAAATATTTGGGAACTGGCAAATTAATTAAACCAATTATTCTATTGATAACAACTAACAATGAAGAAACCTTATAGCCAAGGCCGGTTTAAAAATTTGAAAAAAGTAGTCCTCGCAAAATTTTGTATAAATTGAATTCTAAATAGTGCGTTTGGAACCAAATTGTTATTTTTAATAACTGGGATTATTTAATATGGGGAGTGAGGATTCATAATGCAATCTTCTACATCATGATTAGTCTTCAATTTAAAACTTCCAAGGGCCCTATTCGGTCTTTCCCTGTAAATAGCGAATTAGGAAAAATAGTTTTGTAGTTGCTTTGTTTGAATTAAATTTTTCTGACCTACTGATGGATTCTGACCTACGAAAGGAATGGGAAACTTTTGTTCCTTAAAAATCTTATTAGGAAAAATCTCACATTTCACTTTGTTTCGAAAATATTCACACTAAACTGATCACATCAGTAGGCCTGAAAATACAATTCAGATAAAAATGCTATCACAATATTTCTCCCAATTTTCTATTCCTAGGAAAAGCCAGAATAGTGCCAGTGGTGGACGGTTGGAAATTTTAATTTACTTAGGAATGATCATGGAATATTTGAATTTATGTTTAAGAGTTTATGTTTTAAGAAAGATTAAACGTCGAATTATTACTACCTATTGCTACTTGTTTATTAATACTGACATAACTACCTTAGTAGTGGTACTTTTACTTTTTAAATAGGTCTTCAGAATTGCTTTCGATTTCTTAAAGACTATTGCCATCGTCTTTCCAGGAAAAGCCAGTACTTTAAATTTGTTCGTGGTTGGATCACTCTTATACATCACTTCATACACTTCAGTTTCGATTCGGGGTCACAATGATGAAGCCAGGTTTCATCTGCATTTACAATCCTAAGATTTTTGAACCGACATATTGAAGTTTCTTATCAGATCTTTTAGTTTTTTGGCAATTTGCAATTTTCATCTTCTATGACTATTTCAGGTATTGTGGTGTCACACGCCTTCCGCACAATTCTTTCTCTCTTTATGACTCTTTACCTTATCTGAATGCAGAATGGGACATATTAATCATGGTTTTACATGTTACCATGTAATACTGTTTTCATCTCATTTTGAATATTTTGATAATTTTTTAGTATAAAATTTAATAACTACCCGCTACTCTAAATTCGATATTCTTGAAAATTAGTTATTGACATTTGTGTTTTCATGGTAAAATAGTCAAATAGTCAGTTTATTTCATTTTAATAGGTAAACTAAAGAGAAAAAATCAAATTATTTCTCTCATTCTGTTCCATTCCTGGAATATTATAATATCTCTTTAAATCTATTAAAAGCAATTTTAAATCCACGGCTCTTTCCTGGATATTGTGGCAAAAACTACCTCCCAAATTCATGATTGCGTCTCGTACTATCAATATCCAGCGGAACGGTTTCATTGTCCGTTAGAGTTTCCAAAGGTTATTTTAACGTGATGTGTTCTTTACTTTCTTGTGGCTAAGAGATCCCCAAAGTTATCAATGCAACCCGTTCTTCTTACTATCGAATTCGGTTGTGTGTTGACTTAACATCTTTCAAGCTCACAAAAATCTGCGGTCATTTTTGGTAAAACAAAGAGTTTCAAGCTAGAAATTTGCAGGCCACCACAGACTTGTCATTACGGCGGTTGAGGTGTTCTTTCTATAGTGACACCAACTAGATTTTGCCCGCAACCGTACTCGCATACAAAAACAATCGATATTAATCCGATTAGTTTCCATTCAAAGAGGCGGTCTTATTTTGTTTTCCTAATCGGTGTTACCTATTTTTTTGGCTTGATAGTAGACCTTGCACTATTCCTGAACCCCTCTTTCAAGCTGACAATTATTTACTACTATTTAACTTTATAGGCTAGTATGCACCTGATGTTCAATGAATTTTCGCTGGTGTTCAAAATTAATCCGAAAAATTATTCCATGTAAAATTAGTTTGTCGATTTTCGTAAAATTTTAACACAGATAGCTTCATGTTTGATTATTATTTTTTATAACTTCATATCAAAATACTTTGTACGTGAGTTTGTTGTTATTAAAATAAAATAAAATTTAAATAATGCATGAAATGTCCAAAATTTAGCTTACTTTTATTGCAGATAAAAATGCAGTGGAGTTAAATAGAGATATTTGTATTCCATAACGAAAAATACCAATTTCACAAGCTAAACTGCATATCGCAAAGTAAAATTCAGCGGTGAAATTTTTACTTCCGTTTCCGCTTGTGTCATTCCTAAATATAAAATTTCATTTCATTTCAGCTGCTTACTAAGCATATAGAGGAAATAATTCGAAAATGTAAAACATTTAAAATTTTAATGTTGTGTGTCTCACGCTGAATTTTTTATATTAATTTCCGGCTAACTAAATTTTCGGTTAGTTGATACTAGTTACTGATAGATGTCACTAATACTCATATGCCAAAATTTTCCAAATTTATGGTTGTAAAAAATGTAAACAGATGTAATTTACTTTTTTTTCAAATGTAGATAACTAGAAGATAAAAAGAATGGTGTTTAACCATAAATAAACGTTTTGGTTTTAATTTTCGATATATGAGAAAATCCCAATTTTGATTCCGTATTATCAAAATAATGTTGGACAACAAAACTAGCAATAATTACGTTGGCTGCTAATTGTCTACTTAGGTTTGTTACTTATTCAAACGTGTAGCTTGGAAATACAAATACATATTCTATGTTTTTTTAAAAATTGAATACTTTTATTAAATTAATTGAAATGACGCTGAATACTAAACATAATTTGGCTTGCTAACATATTTATTGATGAAAATTAATTTGCCTGCTACTTAATTTTGCTTCCACGCGAACGCAATCTTTAGTATGGGAAATGATGCACAAAAAGCACTCCGGAGAATTATGGAAGATCTGGGCGCCTAAAGATATTGTTACAGAAGTACATTTATGTCTTCACATAATGGAGGTGTTATAATGGAGCCACCACCTATGTAGCTATGTAACTTTTAAACTCTTAAATACATTGTTTGGGCGAGTGACAGGAAAAGACTTAGTGCAACCATTTCGGTTAGTTTTAATGATTATTTAAGATAATCCGCAAATAAGTAAATAAATTCGAAATTATTCGAACCTTCTGAAGCAGGTATTTTTCATACTAACATGTAGACAATTCTGAAATACGCTTACAAACACACATACTGCTCTTCCCATTGGACTGATATATGAAAATTCAAAATTGTCAGAAATCTCATGATCTCCTGGTAGAAATAGCCTGTTCATATAGAGGGACTTGAATAGTATTTCTGAGATTTATATTACTTGAACTACCCCAACCTTTGATATTTTAGCTCAAGATTTAAAATAGTGACTTCAATTCTACAAATAATTTTGAACTTTTCTTTATCGAAATATTAAAAATTTAATTTCGTTAAGGTAGTTTAAGGCGTTACATTTTGGTAAATATGTTGGAGTTTTTGTATGCAAGTATATATTTAGTTTAAGTATTAAACTTTAATATAATTCTGCTGCCTTATAACTGGGCATTACCAATATTCCACCAGGTTCATTTTTATTCTAATCCTCCTACAACTGATCAATCCGGCACCAAAAAGTAGTGCAAGCAATCCAGTATACGAATCTTTGACTTTACCATTTAACCCAATTTTTTTCATCACCTAAAATTAATGGATACGTGTTTTTAAATGATTTGCAAAGTTTATGAAGTGCTATAGTTGCGTTTTGTTTTGTTCAGCCCCAAAATATTGTAACATGGAACGTGCTCTTAGCTTTCAACTAAAATATTCACAATCAAAATATTATTTAGAAAATATCACGAACGAACAGTCCTATTCAACAATAATTTCAAAGCGACCGCAGCAATCATGATCATAACAACAACAAAAACAAATTAGAAAGATCACGGAATAGTGCTAACTGCTATAAGGTGTGATCTTGAATATAAACATTCAAATTTTTCGAATTGCAGCAGCAGAACAATTTTGCACGTGTAAAAAATTAAACCAATTAAGTTTTGTCATTTAATATTAACGTAACCCCTCAACCAGAAAAATATTTGCAATTTTTCCGAAACAAAGAAATTTTAATTGCTGGCACAATGCGAATATATAGGTACGTATTTATTAATCGCATGCATCGATGGTGATCACGAGTTTTACAAAAAGTACATCATTCAAAAATGTAAATTTCGTAATTTGTTAATTTTGGTCACGATATATAAAACGGCACGATTTACGATCGCCGGTACTGAACGGCACAATACCAAATTTCCACATACATATTTACTGATGATCTGATTATTTAATGCTGTTGTGTGGTCATTACAGTTTTGAGATTATATAAAATCAAAATTAAACTCGATTTCTATTCCTCAATTAAATCAATCAATATACATTTTTAGAACAACCGACGACGGTCAATCATTATGTTGATAATTAGGAAATTTGTTTTCGCATGATCTAAATTTGTCAAGATCGTATAATATCCAAATCGTCGTCACACTTAAACATAAATTACTTTATTAAACAAAACAAAAATATATATAATATATATAATAAAGCACAACTTTCTAACTTAGCATTAACGATATTTACTCTATACGTCCAATATTGCAACAATAAAAATTTATCGATCTCGACTTTTATAGATTTTCCATTCAATTGATTTGGACAATATTCTCGATTTGCGACTAAACGATTCCAATAATTATTTAATTAATTAATTAATTTTATTTATATGTAAAAGCTCGCATTGAAATCTAGTTGCTTGATTTGTCTGCGTATAAAATTTTCACTCAAATTTGGTCTTTTTTGATTGTAAGTTTTGTTTTTGTTTTAATGAATCATGTTATTGAATGTATGCATAGATAGAAGTACCAACTGGTTTTTTCAACGATTTATCTCGTTGCTTATATGCAGAAATACCAAATTTGTATATTCTTATTTTGAATAGGATATTTATTATAATGACACTGACATATTCATAAATGTAAAATAATAAAACCAAAAAAAAACATCTTAAAGAATGGTAATTATAATAATGACGACAAAAGATTGTGATGATGATGATGATGATTGTGACATGGAAAAGAAGGAAAAGAAAACGAAATATTGATTGCAGTACGAACACAATATCTTAACGATATGTGGTAGTAGGTTCTTTTGATAAATGGAATTTTGTCTGAATTCCTCAGCATCGCTTGTTATTGCATATTAAAAAATATTCTTTTGAAATGAAGTTTAAAGACGTTTAGCGTATAGTACAAAATAATACAAAGAGAATTTGGTTTGCACTGAAGTTTGCTTTATTGAAAAATACTATTAACATTTTTTTTTGTTGGTCGCTTTTCTGGAAGTCTTTGATAAAAATATTAAAATTTATGCACATTACATAAAATGTTTTGCATTTACTTGAAAACCTCTCAAAGCCCTAGTTGTTTCGGTTTAGTTAAAAAGCATTGGTATTTTTATTTGTGTAAAATAATTTTCCATTTTGGATTATAATAATGAAATGAAGTCAATCGGAAATGTAATATCAAAACACTATAAAACAAAAAAGAAAGTTTTGTGCAACCATTGGCAAAGTAACTCACATATTTAAAGGATCCGAGAAAACCAGCATTTAGTTAAAATCATAATTTTTTAGGTGGTATGTTGGGCGGACGAAAAATAGAAACCTGTTTGAATTGAACATAGTCTGTCAGTCATAAGTCCATTAGTTATTACCCTATCTAACAAGGTTCGTTATTTGTGGCTTTTCGATTCTACGCAGTGTTATGCTGCTTAACGCCTACTCGCCACCTACCATTAACATCAAGTTATAACATTAATTTTCGAACAGTTGCAGATGGAGAGACAAAATGTCAACGAGTTGCAATATGTGTTAACATTAAGTTATACTTTAATGTCAGAACTTTCTGTTGACACGAAATTTTGACGTTTCCTGACATATAATAAAAATAGATCTGTTTTAGTCAAAATGTCAAACCAAAAATAGGAAACTTAATTAATCGAGTTGTACTGGCCACATGACAGAGTGGTTAAAGCTTTGGCGTTTAGATCGGGAGGTACCGGGTTCGAATCCCGATAGGGGCAGGATGCAAATGGAACTTTCATCAACATATTTACGATTTGTGATGAAATCGAACACATTCATGACCCCTTATCCGCGTGCAAATCTCAAGGGCCGACCCATTTCCATGCTAGTATAGGCTGGCATGGAGCTATGCAATGTGCAGATGGTGATAAAATCGGACCTATAACCGTACGTCCTCGAATTGGCTGACATTGGCGTAAAAGTAAGGATAGAAAGAAAATATGTTCTTTAGGGATAATAAAAAAAAATAATATTCAGTCCAAAATGTTTAGAAGGATTTAGAAATTGCAACCGAAATGGGCTCAGATGAAGTTGCGATAAAAAGAAAATTAAAAGTCTTCTTCGATCTTGCTATAAAAGTAGAGAAAAAAAAATTGATAGTTCAAAAAATAAGGAGCCGGTCTGGATGATATTAAGGAACACCTTCACTTTTTTATTTTAATGAATAGTCGTTTTTCGATCCCTGTATTGTTTATAGGAAAAGCAAAACCAATCTAAATGGAAGATGTTGAACGTATTTTTTAGATTGAAAGCAGCATCGGACAATTCCGATCAACAAACTTTAAAAGACTGGTATTTATCACGAATCAAATGTTGATATTCCTCCTTTGGAATTAAATGAATCCAGTTCAAAAAAGGAGAAAACTGACATCACTAGATTTGCCCACTACTGATTCTGATGACGTACTAAATAAGTTTATTTCAACCGTAAATTTTGAACCAAAAAAGGGCGAATTTGAAATTTTTTGGGCAATCCATAGCATTCCAATTAAGGAAACTACACGAGACTCACGCATTGCAATTTATGTCTTCTATTCAGCAGCAGTTGACCGAATTAAGAGTGCGTTGTATTAGCTCGCTGGGCTCAATCACAATAACAATACGCCAACCGCAATCATGTTTTGGGCCATTTTTTGACGGTTCAATTAACATCCCACAGACCTCATTCATAGTCGTGAAACTAGTTGGTAAACAACCATCTATTTCACCAACATCAAAAGCAATGCGCGTATTCAATTATCCAGCCGTAACTACTTCAGCAACTTGTTCAGTTCCCTCCTTTTCACCATCGTCGTTATCAACGTCAAAAGAAGTGACTATTTATTCCCCTAACATTCCGCGCACCCCTTTTAAAGCTGTAAAGCTTGTTTGCCCACTATCATTTGTTTCACCATCATCAGTACCAGCCCGTGCAATCAAGTACCCAGACTTAGTTGCACGCCAAACCTGTCCAGTTCCTTCTTGTTCACCAACCTTTGAAATTCGTTTCAGCCAATAGTACAGCATCAAATGTTCTGAACGATGACATACGTGCCGCGGATATAGACAACAATGCTATATTTTAATTTTATAAGTTTAAGATATTCTTTAAAATTATTTTGTTATAATTTTTTTTCATTTAAAATTAATTGATACTTCAATTAAAATTTAAAGTTAGTCTGCGGTCGGTTTATTACAATACAATATATCTGCGAAGGCTAACGATTAAATTAAAAGCTAACTATTTGTTTAATTGTTCTTGTCTATTTTGAATATGTTTATTAATAATGAATAGTTATCGAAAGAAAATATTCCTTGTTGTTTTTAAAAAAAATTATTATTATTAATTATTATTATGATTCTGCCATTTGAGCCGACAACAATAAATACAAAATTTCCATGAGCATCAACAATTGCAAACAAAATTATGCTGAAGTACCCCTTGTAGCAGTAAAAATAATGCCCCCTCCCCCCTTGTACGCGGAAATTGCTATATGTTGTCAAAATCTGTTGCAATTTTGGCCAATTCATTTTCTTCCGTGGAACCTTGTAACAAACAATATTTATTTATAATTTAAATTTAGAATTTCTATTTACTTTTGGTTGTAATACATTCCATATGGCTTGTACAACTTCTGGTACAAACTTAGATATTGTCTTATATGATACTCTGGATAAAAATTCCGACAATCGATACGAGTCTCCCGAAGCAACAAACCGTAATGTTGCTGCTAGCCTAACTCTGGCGGAAATAGCATCTCGTAATACGGTATTTTGTTTTTTAATGGTCTACTCGACCTGAAATGTATGATGAAGCTCATTAAAATTAAGTATAAAATATGATGGACATGAAAATACTGCCGTTCATTGTAAACCAGATGAAACTCACCAAAGCTAAAATGTCTTCAAATTGACTGCCAGAGCCCCAATCCAAATCTTTAAGATGGTGCATTTCTAAATCATGCTCTCCTTTTTTAACTAAAAAAGAATTGACTCAAAAAGCAGGTGTTTTTTAACTTCTTGCATATTTTTTAATTCTTTTAAAACTTTTGACCCAGGGGCAATTTTAATATTTTTTTGAAGATTGAATTTTGAAAAATATAAATTTTTTCGTTGCAAGAATACCAATCTACAAATATTTTTGAATGTCAAATTTATGGCAGATGTACCCCACCCGAAGCCATATTTGATTTTTATGTTACCCGATATGTGACTGTTAATGACATAACATATGTCAGGTGGAGGGGCCGTGCAAGTGTTTTTAACGTGTTCTTATTCTTATTAAAATTTTGTCGGTCAAAACCTCTTTTTATATGGGGGAAGGGAAGTTCATAAATGAAAGGGAAATTGTTCATATTACGAAATTTTGAAAATCTTTACATATAAGTAAAATTAGAGTGTCTATGTGTAATTTTGAAATAAATTATTGCTTTTAGAGGTTTGCATCTGTTATAAAATAAGAAATCAAAATCAGGTATTTTCTCGGTTCCTTGTTGTGTCTCGACTTATTTTCATGTAAAACCAAATTCTCAAGTTTAAGCAAAGTCTACCAAGATTTGTAATTCTAAACACATGAAATACAAATTTTCATCGCCTTCTTAGATTAAATCTACTCGTAAGTATTAATGTCATTAATGAGTGAAAAATATTATTTTGCTATCTACTTTGTAGTAATGTTGTAATAGTACATATACGACGGAAGTTTCTTGTTAAATTTTGCGTTGCTTTCAGCAAATGGTTGTCTTAATGATCGAGGCATATACAATTTAAATAGGTTTATAAAGATTCTTAAAACAGTAACAAGGTGGACGTAATCCCACCGTAAGGTGGACGTATCAACTACTAAATAGCATGAAACGAACAACGACGATATTCTCTAAAATATTTGAGATTGTCGTTCGGCAATCAAATATAGGGTGATTCGATGTTAATGTCCTAGACAGACTTTATTTTTAAGTTGGTTCTGTTCTTATTTTGTGCATGAAACTGTTATCTAGAGACTTTATCATATAGTATTGCAGATTTAGCATCTTCGTATATTTACTAGTTGGATGTTTAAGGAACTAGCAGTTGATGCTGTTTAAAAAACATCTTAATGAGCAATGATGCAAATTTTCTTCTTAACGGATAGTTGAACGATCAAAACTTCTGCGTTTGAGGCTAGATATTCACGGAGAAATAAGCTTTCACAATAAGCTACTATTTGGTGGGGCCTTTAAACTGGTGGAGTCGAAAATGGTGCCAACAAAATGTTTAACTCTAAATTCCCTTGACACTTTATTTCTCCTGAAGCAAGGTCAAATGGCTACCGATGGCTTGCAATTTGAAAGCATTGGACTGTGAAGGTAGTATATCACGAAGAAAACAACCTCATTTTTATAATATTCAGCTGAAACTATGTCAAAAAGTTATGAAAAATATTGAAAAGCGCTTTTGATTTTCACAGTGTCATATAATCATACATAAGTGCTTTTCGCATGCATAAGTGCATTTTGACCTCTAATCAGAACTGATAATTAGTTTTGATATTTTTTCCATAATTTTAAGCGCCAGATCAAAGCTTTTCGATGCTATAATTAACCGGAAGTTGCTGGCTCTTTAAAGTAAGTTTTACATTTTTACAAAGATTAGAGTTTTTACAATGAATCTGACGATTGCGAGCAAAATTGGCAATACAATTAATGTTTTTTCACTAACAATTCCAAATCCTAGATTCCAGGGTTTTAATTAAATCCGGAACTCCGAAAGGTGTAGTTTTTTAAGTAGAGCTATGTACGACATTTCGAATAGCAATGACGTTTTCCAAATTTAAATTTTTTTAAGTTTTCACCAAAACATTTCTCATGAAACTTAATGCTGGCAAATAGCATTAGAGTCGCTTGCATTTGACTCGCTTGAAGTTAACTCACACATATAATTTAAAAACACAAAATAAACCAATTTCTGCACTGAAGCCCACTCTTCATCATTTATCAAAATTATGAAACTATTTTAATTTTACCGAATTCGAGAAAAATACTCATTTCACCTACAAGTTTAGATGACAGAACTATTAGAATAAAAAATATAAATCTGGTGACTCATGGAAATTGGACTATAAAAACCCAATTCCTCACTTAAACTCCCTACCATCACACAACCATTTCTCAATACACAATTTTGTATGGCAAAAATCTTGCTTTGCGATCTTTATTTTACAAAATTCTCTTTGTAAACTCTGCAAATATATATATTACAAAAGGAAACTCTTATCGAACATTTTTCTTCCAAAGTTCCAAATCATTGTGTTACGGGTATTACAATTTTTTTTTACTCTAAATAAATTTTTAAGTGAATTATTTTGATTGGCTTAGACATGCAAGCATTTTCAAACAGTAGCTTTGCAGATTTCAATTTAAATAATCGCCAACTCTGAAAACCTAAAAATTAAGGCTTTTTCATATAAACACTTACAAAGAAACAGCAAACTTCCCAGATGAAATCGATCTTCGACCTTTTCGTGATATCGATCTTCGATGTTTTCGTATTTTATTAACCAGTGAGGTGTACCAAGTATAGCTTTTGGAGAGCAACGTCCAAAATATATGGTATCTGAGGAAATTTTCATATCGAAAGCAGATATTTGCGATATTTTTTTGGGCAAAAGTAGAGTATTGTTTGCAACACTTAATGTAGTGCAGGAAATACAACTTCGGATCGATTCTTAAAGATCGGTGTAATTATTGTTAGGCCGAATAAATCACCATACACGGAATATGATAAACCGCCATCATCCGAAATGAAGTGCTATGGATGGAGTGCAATTGATTTAAAATCCCGGGACCGACCTATTTTAAACATCGCCTTTTTAGGCAACAACGAAGCTGGCTAGATGATGTATCAGGACCCAGCACCGCTAGTGTCTCATTTGCAAAAATACATGTCGATGTTAAGCTGGCGGATTGGTTAAATCAGAAACAGAAACGTGTGTCATGTACTTAGTGCGGCGTTTCGATTGTTGTTCCGGACTGTAATTGTTATTCCGGAGAGAGGTTGTTCTGAGCTTCGAGCGGAAGGTGTGGGAATAACGGCGGACGAAAACGTCAAGTACAAAAACAACTTTCTCCGATAATTTTGACCCAGGAAGAGAACCAGCTTCTCTTAGCTGTCTCGCCATTTCAAATGTCTGGACCTCGCAAAACATTTTTAAAACAAGAAATTGAATATCGAAGAGTGTGAGTTCACTTGGGCAGCATGAAAGTTCGAGTTTGCGTTGATTTACAGGTTTTAATTCGGTCACAGTTTTCCGTTTGGGCTGAAAATGGCACCGCCGACATTTCAACGACTTATCGACCCATTTCGAGGTGCTCTTACTAATGTGTCAATTCTAGCGTATCTATATGCTATAATTATGATTTCAAACAGTTTTAATCGAAATTTAAGTGATCTGGAGATGGTTTTCCAATGATTACAACTGTTTAAGCTGCGAGCAAATCGAAAAAAGAGTTATTTTTCCGTCGGAGTGTACAGTTCCTGCGAAGTGTTATGAACTGACAAAAACTGATCCGAACAATTTATCAACCAGTTTTCGGATGTCGCTCGACCGGTACCCAATTTCACAAAGAAAATTGCATCGTGGACGTGAAGTGAAGTAATTCGTCTTTTGAAAATGAGAGCTTATTAACTGATTCTCAGATGCTAAATCGTTTATCCTGATGAATGATGCGAGTGGTTTTGCTCTGGGTGCTGTACTATCCCACCATCTTGTGATAAGATTCTACAACAATACTGATCGAGAAGTACTCGCAGTAGTATGGGCGTTACACACTGCTGAAATCATAGTCCGATTATCAATTGCTGAAATGGCTACTGACAACGAAATCACCTATTGGTCGGTTAGCCAGGTGGGTTTTTTTAAATTATAAATGATTTAACAATTATTTACTAATACGAGCAGATTGTCGTATCCAGTGCCTTTGAGATTGATTTTACTCAGCGAGGACTAACCTAGTTAAAATGAACGCGGTGAAAGATGAAGAGGTGTCGAAGATTATCCATAACACAGAAACCTGATTGCCCGAATCACAAATATTATGTTTCTCGGGAATATCTTATGGAGCAATGGATACTTTACCGCTATCACAACGAAGAAGTCGATGAAGCTCAGCTAGTAGCACCCACATCTCTTTGCAACCATATCTTACTGCGTTATCTCTATGATCCGACCACCCGAAATTATGGGGTTGGCCAAACTGTGTCGAAGATTGAGGCGAAATGTTTCTGATCGGGAATGCGCAGTTGTATTAACGAGGTCTGTCGTAATTATGTGGATTGTTAGAAGTTATAATGTCAGACTTTTTCAGACAATTACTTGAGGCTGGTGGTCATTATCGACGCACGCTGATAGTGGAGAATGTTGCCGCATAGTGGGTAGAACTATTTGCGCTGGTCTCAGCAACGGCTTTGGATTGTACAAAAGCTTTGATTGACGTGGTGTTCTTACATTATGGACTACCCAGGCAGGTCAAAACTGCCGTGCTGTTTGGGAATTGAGCAAAGTCTAACCCCATTGTATCATCAATCAAAAGAACTTCATACTTAGTATAACCGAAGTATTTATCAAGCATTAGATTCGCTATGTGAGGAGCGATATGTGAGGCCATTGATTAAATCCTCACTTTTCTAATATTCGAACGGGAGTTGCGAATACTCGCTCTCTTATGTGAAAGTTGCAAGGTGTGATGAAGGATGCTCGTGAAATCAATGAACGAGAGCAGGATTGGCAAAACGAATATGTCGACAAGCGATGTCAACATCGAAACATTTAAGGTCGTTGACCAAGTATGTCTCAAATCCCACGTTCGGAGCAATGCTGCGAAAGGATTTAATATAGGAAACTAGTTCCCAGGTGTGATCATGTCAAAACTGGAACAGGAAAGTACTATGTGGTGGCACTAACCTTGTATTCCGGAGACAATACTTAATTACCTACCAGCCCTATTCGACGTTGTAAGTGGAGAAAAAATTAATGTTATAAAATGTCAGGCAATTAATTGTTTACCTACTGCTATCTAATTTTTGACTAATATATGATTAGATGTGGGAATATCATTCGTTACTTTACAATTTAAAATTAACTCGGTTATTGACGCCTAAAGTGAAGTTTCCGAAAAACTAAAAATGACAAAAACCTTTACAACATCCGAAAAAGCTAAATCTACACTTAAGAGAAAAAAGTATGCAAGGCGAAAATAATTGTTAAAATAGAAGTTCATAATAGCAAGCTAATTTAGCCATAACCATGTGCCATCACCTTTCTTTATGTTTTCAGAGGACAACTATTCAGAAGGAGTTCAACTATGACCTCAAGTCGAAGTGTAGAACTCATGGGCCGGCTCATCTTCCATGTTCCGTTCTTGAATTGGCTGGCAACGGCGTAAATGTAAGGACGAGAAAAGCGAACCGTGAAAGAGTTGGGAGAGCCTACGCCTCAGATCAGATTGCAAATATAATAAAAAAATAAAAAAACATATTTATGCGACGATGCGATGATCAAATAAAAGGCATTTTAGAGATATAGCCACTACACTTTTTGCTATAGAAATTAACGTGGATTCTAATGAATTTATAAGTGCCCCACCGCAGAAATATGTGGGTTTCTAGGAACAAAGAGAAAAGTTCAAATAATATGATTTCAGATACCGTCAAGCGTAGACAATATTTTTTACTATATCGAGATTTTAAAGCTCAAAAAATCTATGACTGGCCCTCCGTTTAAATATATTAGCTTCTGAAAAATATAAAGGAAGGTTCAAATAACATGATACCGTTAAGCGTAGTTATCTTTTCATTGCTTTGTCATTGACGATGGAATTAATCGCCACTACCAGAGTGAAATTTTAAATTTAAAAAAATCGTCAACTGCCTTACCGCGTAAATATGTTGGTTACTAGAAAACATAAAGAAACTTGTCCTTGACTATTGATTCTTACTACTCAAGTTTAGGAGGTCACATTTAAGGACACTTTTCACCTTTTGTTAGAATTTTGTCAATTTGTAGGAAACTTGATGCTAGCCATTGACATATAAAACAAAATGACGCTGATCACTTCATGGTAGACGCTCAGCCTATACTGAGATTTTTAAGTACAGCTGAGAGATCAGCGGTATTCGTAATTTTTTATAAATAAATATTGCATTATCAAGTTCTAGGAACAAAAATTCCGGCACGGATTTTAGCTCTGAAAATTTTATACAAAATTTTATTGAATCCGTTGAACCTTAGCGGTGTTACGACCTGTTGTAACTTTAACAATTCACTCAAATTTGGTTGTGATAATATCGGATATGTTTAGAATAAATGAAAACGTGTAAATAACTATTTTTCTCAAACAATGGCATAATGATTTATGAATTAGTAATTTATGATGATTTAGATTTACGATTTAAAAACTAAAAGATGTTTTTGAAACCGTATCAAGAGTTTAATAAATTATGGAAATTATGAAAATTTTCGAAAATCACATCGGAATTTGTTATTTGCACCATAGATAGGGAAAGCCCTAAATTTTAATAAAAAAACCATTTAATAAATTTTATTTATTAAAAAATTATTCATGGAGTGGAAAATTAATACTTACAATACCAACTTTCTATAGACACCTTTCAGTCACGTGGAAAACATAAAATATTAATATTTTTTTGATGTATACCCTAGGTGTATACAATTATTTTGTGATTTAGTTAATTTATTTAAACCAAATTCAACAAAAAAAAAAATTTGTACGTATGGATTTACCATTTTTATTTTATTTGTTTTGTTGTGATCAGACCCAGAATACATAAAATACAACATTGTATAGCGATATATTATATTACTGGAATATATAGTTCTTACATAAGAACTGGTTTTTAAGAAACTGTATGTTGAAGCTGTGAATGTAATCCAGTGTGTATTAAATTAAAACTAGATTTAGAATTTACCAAATCAATGAGCGATGTTTATGATGATGGGTGAAAGAAGTTATTGATCTTTGATATTTTTTATTTTATTGTTGTTCCAAGTAAAACTCCCGAATCTTGGCGTTATGTATATACTACACACCTAACAATTCTGAATTTTTTTTTTAAATTTTTTATTAAGTTTTAATTTCAATTGCGTGTACTGAATAAGTATAACATTTTGAACGGTTTGGTGAATACCTACATTGAATAAATTTAAGAAACATTGCTTTCGAAACTAACCAATTTCATTGTTGTTGTTGTGGTTTTTGGTTAAATCACAATTCTTATACTTACACCTATTATAACGGTTTGTTGATTTTGTGTATATTATGCGTGTGTTATGCCATAACTTTATTTCCCTACTTTATACAGCACTTGCATTTTCTTTACCATAACGAATTACATAATCGAAATCATTGTGGTGCGGATAAAAAAGCGATTTTAATTAATCAAAGCTGCTAGCAGCTTTTATTTCGTTTCTTATATAACATTAGAAATAATACCTATATTTAAACAAATCACAGTTGTAATAATGTAATACTAATTAATTTTGTTTCGTTTTTATTTCAGGTATGCCTATAACATGAACAAAGACACAACTAATTTAAGTTTGCCTAAAAATAAATTAGGTAAGACATATTTCATTATTACATGAGTTAGTGCGCAGACCTACAATTTATATAATTTATGCTCATCAAATTCGATTTATAATTTATTAACTTAATCAAACACGGTTTATCTACCTACTTTGCTTATAAATAGCCTATCCACCTTGATTAATTAATTAATTAATTTATTACCAACATTCGTTTACTATATAAAGTTCCTGTTTAATAAATTTTCGAATCGATATCAAGAATTCTCGACATTTAAATTTTTTGTATGTGAAGAAAGTGTATAGACCTAATGTCTGTGTTCCGGTTTATCAATTATCTATTATATCAGTTCTGTTACACTCAATTAGTTTGTACACGTAGTACGACTTATTTCGTATACGTTACTGGAAATGAAATTTATTAAGATATACAACTTTTGTCCCTGACTAGGATTATAAAAATATACGAACTTAATACTTTTTCAATTATGTACGTACAACTTAAACGTGTAATTTAAGATTTTTTACTGTGTGAATTTAACACTTTCATTATTAAGAATATCAAACCAGACACAAAAAAATAATAATATTAAAATTGTTGGCGATAGTGTTATAGCAATATCACAGTTTCTCGACTTACTAATTTGCATTTACACTACACAGAAAAAAGCATCCAAAAAAATTAAAAGTTCTCGTACAAAAAAACTAACTAACTTTAAAAGTTGTTGGTGCAGTTTTGCGATTATATGAATGTGATTATAGAGCTCGAGCTAGACAACTGAACTTTTAATATTCATTAGTCAATCAAAACTCTAAACATTTTATGTCAATTTAAAATAAAAGTCATTCGATTAAAATCTTAGTGGAATATAAAAGTCTTAAGAGAAATGCTTTTCCTTTGAATTTTTTTTTGTTACTTTTGTATTTACTTCTCTAATTTGTAGAGAAATTAGAAATATATAGATTAATCTTTTCGTTTGAAATAAATACTTGCAGCATACGTTGAAAGTAAAAAATGTAATATCATATAAATGAAATAATAAAGTAACAATTATAATTACTCCACATGGTAGAAAATAAAGAATTGCTTGAAGACATGTTTGTGACATTTTTTTTTGTATTGTGTTGGGGGAAAAAGCGAAACTTTCTGTTTTTTCAAGGTGATGTAGGTGATGAATGTTGCTATTTCTAGTGTGAATATTATTATAAACTCTTTAGGAAATTAACCACGTGAATTTCGTTGCCGTTCCTACTCATCTTTTGGTGTATCAGTGGTCCTATTCTAGAATAGGGAATTGAGGAAAGGATTTACATATCTGTTTTCTATAAATCTGTCCTACTAATTCTGAATAATTTTTTTACAGTCGTTAACAAAATTATTTGTGCTTCGCAAAAATTTAGCAAATCGCTAGAGAAAATTTAAAATTTTGACCACAAAATTTACTTAAGCAAAAAAATAATTTATTTGTTATTCGAAATTTCATTTATTCTGTATTTGATTAAATCAAATTAAAAAATATTAATTATTTCATTGAAAATAAAAGCAAAACAAAATCACAAAATTATAATCAATAAAATTGTAATAATGATTAATTCCAAATTAAGTCAATATGAAGTATTCCCACCATTGTTTGCAATCATTTCATGAAGGCGCTGTGGAATGGAATTCACGAGATTTTGTAGCATTTGTGTTGGAATTTGATCCCAGATATTTATTGCAGCAAGTTTCATTGGGCTGCCTTCCAATTTCTACCACCATTTTTTGTTTTAAATAATTCCACATATTCCCAATTGGGTTTAAATCCGGACTTTGTGGTGCCCAATCAAGTGTTTGTTTATCCAAATCTCCTAGAATCCTCTGATGATTTTACTTTTGTGAATTGGACCGTTGTCTTGCTGTAATATAAAATACTGGGCGATCAATTCACATCTGGAAATTATTGCGTGTTCGTTTAGCAGTTCCAAGTACGTACTTGAAGTTACCTTTTAAGGTAGCATTATATAATTGGTAATAAGAAACACCCCGAAAACATTATTTTAACGCCACCGCACTATGGTGAGTTGGCATAATAACGGTGTGATTTTTTTTGATCGAGGGTCGAATAAAAATATTTTATACCGTTGGTTCTACCCAAACTAAAACATGCTTCATCTGGCTACGAAATTTTATGCCAGAACTCCACAGGCTTGTACTGGTAGGTGTGTGCAAATTTAAGTCGATTCCTCTTATTTGTTTTTGGTTATGAACGGTTTCTTTATTGCAGTACCTTCGATTTTGACCTTTACCTTCGATTTTGACATTTGCCTCGTGTAGTTGTCTTCGCACAGCCATCTGAGAGATTTTGAATTTTCGAGTGATATTTATTTCATTCTAAACTTGTTTGATTTTTTCCTGAGGGTTGTGTTTTGGTAGATTCACTATTCTTTTATCTAGGCAGTTATACATCCGTGCTAATTCTTTTATAGGCATTCCGGTAGAATAGCCCCTTACAGTCGCGGCTCTGTCCTCCAAATACAATTGCTTTGTTTTACCTATTTTAAAAAATATCAACTACAAACTTGTAATAGAAAATAATAACTAAAAGGATAATCTGTAACTTTTTTGTCAAAACATTACAAACAATCGCAATGCCCGCTATGAGAGAATTTTTCTTACAATGCACAAATAATTTTGTGATTTTGTTTTGCTATGTTTTTAATCAAATAATGAAGTTAGTTTTTGGATCAAAATATTAATTTTACTCGAGTGATTTGTGAAACTTTTGCGATATACGAATAATTTTGTTAAGGACTGTAGCGAAACTATCCATAGCGAAAATTATTCCAAATTTTATTTTGTTTTCAAAAAAAAAAATAATCACTAACTTTTTACCTTAGTATGCCAGAAAAAAATTATTTAAATAGAAATTCTGTGTTAATTCTTCTCTTCAGTTTCGGGAATTATCAGAATAAGGCCACATTGGTATGTGTGCCTTTTAGATTTGGCATCGAAATGGTATGTTTAACCTTAGTATGGGCAACTAATTTTTATACATGTTATAGGCAAGATTTACAAATGTAAATATTTTCTTTTTCCTTATAAAGGGTTAGGAAAAAAGTTCGTGGCGTTTTTTGGTGACATTGAAACAAAGAATTTTTTTATTTCAAATGAACATTATTAAACCAAATATGTGCCATTTTGATCGATGGCACGAAGTTCGTGGCGTTTTTTGGTGACATTGAAACAAAGAATTTTTTTATTTCAAATGAACATTATTAAACCAAATATGTGCCATTTTGATCGATGACCTTTTGCCATTTTTCTGGTAGACCCATGATCCCACCATTGTAGAACTTCTGTAGTTTAGAGGCGAAAAATCGAAACATCTCATTTTCGCAGGTCTCTTTTGAATTTGATGTAAAACCATTAAGATGGTTCTGCATAGACCGGAACAAATGGTCTAGCGTTATCATGATGGAACACAGCACCCTTTCTGGTGATCAATTCTGGACATTTTAACTGAATTGCTTGCCTTAAACGAGTTAAATGCTGACAGTAAAGATTATAATCAATCGTTTGGCCCAGTGGCAGCACGATTATTTTCCAATCCCACCAAATAGACAGCATTACCTTTCTTGGCGTCAATCCTGGCTTTGATACTGTATCTTATCCACTTTTCATCACCAGTAATCATTCGCTTTAAAAATGACTCGATTTCGTTCCGTTTCAGCAGCGTTTCGCAGATAGAAATCCGGTTCATTAAATTTTTAACTGTTAATTCATGTGGTAACCAAACATCAAACTTTTTTTTTGTATCCAACCATTTTCAAATGGTTTACAACTGTTTTGTCATCAATATTTAGTTCTTTACTAATTGCATGGCTGCTTATATGCCGGTCTTCTTCAATTGTCTGCATGTTTTCATCGACTTTTCCAGTAGTTGGTCGACCAGTGCGCTTGAACGACTTTTTTGCTGCTGATTTTGATAAAGCACCTTCTCCATAAACGACACACATTTTTTCGCAAGTCTGAGCCGCGTTTTTACCTTTGTCGTAATGAAATTGTAAAATATATCGAATTTTTTCATTATTTATCTCTATTGTTAAAATGTTGTAACTTTTTATTCACTTCACCGATTTTAATGTATGTCAAAGTATATAACCGGACAAGTGGTGCAGTGGTTAAAGCTTCGGCACTTGGACCGGGAGGTGCTTGGTTCGAATCCCATCAGAGGCTAGATGCAAATCGAATTTTCATCATCGATTACGATCGGTGATGCTAATAAATACAACTAAGACCCTCTGATGGAGTGCAGAATTCCGTGACACGCGCCGACCCACCTTCCATGTCAATGTACAGGTTGACATGGAGCTTGCAATGTGCAGGTGGTATACTGTAGTTGTGTGAGTAGGTGGGTTAATGATGTGGAGTGAATGAGTGGTATCACAATGGGCCTAAAAATTGGCCTAAGTGTGCAGTAAGCAACCACTGAAACCATGTCAAAGTATAAGTTAAAATGTTACCTTTCAAACCCTTCGACTTGAATTGCCCGATACGAGCAATGGTTACTGAGATATATGAATGTGAAGCCATCTACCGGGAAAAAGGCCACGAACTTTTACCCCTAGCTATTATTTCGTTTGTATAAATGTCTGAGTAAACCATGATTTCAAATAAAAGGTAATTTGTTCGTGTATTTAGGTATTCATATGTGTTGGTAAAAACCCAGCCCATGTCGGCCTCACTAAATAATATTACGCCTTACACATCTTAAGGACTGGATGCAAGGTATCTCACTGAAAAAATGTGGATATTCTCCATGTTAAGTGAGGCTTTTGAGTAGATATTTGTTAGTCTAACCCTGAACTTTAATTGACATTTTAGTTTGTTCTATTTTCATTTATTTCCAATGTTTTAACTTTATACATGAAGTTTAGTAAACTAAGAAATGTGGAGAAGCTATTACATCCAGCCCATGTAGAATTGTATAACTGTGGCAAATCTACGAGTGATTCCTTTTACGCGACGGTTTTCTATGACTTCCATTCTGTGTACGAGGAGGAGAAGGAGCAACTAGTGGATGATAATAACAATGAAAAAGGCCTTGTTCAGTTTGAATTGATCGATGTTCAAATTGGAACCTCTACTAATTTATATGATATATTTGAGACATTCCGGTTATAATACCCGTTATTTTGTGGTTAGAATTAAAACTAGTGAAAAATATTTTCATATAAAACACAAGGAGAGAAAATATATTTACAAATGTAAATTATTTTCCATAATGGGAGAAAATAATAAAAAGTGTGCAAAATTGCCTGAAAAAGCTTTATTATTAAGCACAAAAATTTGTTCACTAATCATGAATCTTTTCAAAACCGGGCGAATAGCGTATGATTTATTCAAAAACGAGGTTTAAAATATTCACATTTGTAAATCTTGCTCAAGTTAAGGTTAAATTTCTAATTTGGCGACCTTGATAATTTCTTAAAAAAAGATAAGTTCTATTTATCTAGCGAGAATAGGATGCCAGTTCTTCTCCTATATGAAGTTATACAGAATTTTAGGGTTCTAAATACCGCAACAGTTAAGCTGTCGAATTTCAAAATGCAGCTTTGCATATCGTTGTTCTGTTTTTTTCCCTATACATTGAATGTCTCCTTCGGATTTTCCTAAATTTTATCTACTGTTGGTTCTGCGTTGCGCTGACACATTCGTACCGTACTGCTGTGGCTACTTCGTTGACTACTGTTTCCACTGCAAGGTCCCTGTGGAAAGCTCTATTATCTACATGCCAAGTAGGGTGGATTAATAATATCTTTCAGCACTTTGGTTTGGAATCTTTCGATTGTATTCAGTTTACTCGGTTTAGTAAAACCCCACAGCTGAATACTATACATTCATACGGATTTCAATATCTGCTGATACTACACCGTTCTCAAAAGCCAGTACATTTTTCTGTAATTGTGCCTAAGTTCATTGCAGTTTAGCATTTAGATTAGATTCATAACTAGGTGTTTTGCTGAGTTGACAAGTAGTAATGGGACATTATTTGGTACCACAGGCAATTGGTTTACTTTTGTTTTGTTGAACCTGATGCGCCATCGCTTCGTCCATACGTTAGTTTTGCCTATCGCGCTTTGAAGTTTATTAGTAGTTTCCTCTATGTTGCCTCCTACTGGTATAATAGCGGTGTAATCGGTAAATGCATTCGTTGTTATATTATCAGTCTAATATTGCTTGTGAATATAATGTTTTGAATTGGTTATAAGACACCCTTTTGTGGCACTTCCACTCCAATTAACAAGAACATTACCACTCCTCCTTTTCACTCCAATTAACGAGAAAGTTCATGTCTGCATGAAGATCAGTGAAAGACCGCCGTGCCAGACTTTGTTAAACGCCTAGCCAGCCAAGGAAAACTGCTGAGTTATTTTGGAATGTGTATCTCGATCCATTTTAGTGAATAGGGATGAGTTTCCTACTTTCAATTAGCGCTTTCATTCGTTTTACTAAGAGTCTTTCAAATAATTTTGACATTATAGGTATAATAGTGATAACATGGCCTATGAGACATTATTTCGTTAGGGTTCCCCGGCATATTCACCTGGCAGTTTCTTATTCACTTTCGCATATTTCCATATCTTTGGCACATATTTGATTCTGAAAGCTGTTTGATTATGGTGCTCGAAGTTTTGATGCCGTTTTAGGAAACTACTTAACTACTTTTCTTGTTATTAGATTTTCAGTTTATTCTGGTATACTGCCATTTCTTCCTGATTTTTCGATTTTCTGCAACTAGTTTTCTAATTTGTTTTGGGCAATTTGTATGTTGACCGTTGTATATCTATTATGAACTTTTGAACATCCAATTGTTTCTTCCTTTTTAGAGGGCATTTATCGTTCTTCTGTTGCTTAGTTCTGCCTTGAATATTTTCCAATCTGAACATGTATTTGCATTGGTAGGATTGTTTGGTTTGAATATTATTTTGTCGCTGAGAGTGAGCAGTATGTACGAGTGGTCAGAATTCGGGTCGAAACTGTTGGGTTCAATTAATAAAATATTTAAAATGGAAACTCAACATTTAAATTTAATATTAATTTTTAATTATTTTTATTTTGTCCCAAAAATTAAAATTTTTATAAAATTTTAATAATAATTTTAAATTATATTTTATAATGTGTATTTTGAAGTTTTGACTGTAATGTTGGCAGATTTTTATTGGTCTTTAAAAGGTTGTTCGTTTTAATGTTTCTTTTTATAAATATTTTAAAGAAGAAAAGCATGGCCGCTACAAAACTTTCTTCGATACTAACCTAAACTATCGGTAATTTTCTACAAGCTTAAATAATATTAAAAAAAAGAAAAATATGCAGAGCTAAAATTAAAAATATTGCTTAATAACTTGTAATTCACGTTCAAATTGGTTTCGCAGTGGCTTTGATGGTTCATTTTATTGACATCAGTAGGCCAGAAAGTTGGTGTTCTAGTAGAATGCCAATTACAAACTAGTCTTAATACCCAATGAGTATGCTTTACGTTGAAGTCTCCTCCAACAATGAACTTTAATCCTAAACTTTTCTGGAATTTTATGAAGTCATTGTCTTTAGGTTATATCGCACACACTGCAGAAACGGTTAGTGAATGATTTTTCGTCTTGACGTGATACTGGTTGATTGTATTTCTTTTAATTTTAATCGTACATGTTATTTTTAACTATTACAGCACTTCTTCTTCCTCCATTATTATCTGTGTCTATTTGTGATATACTTGATATCCTGTGCATTTTATACTAGCAGCTGCATTTTCTGCTGATATTGCAATAGCCCATTGGGATTCCGCGCTAATATTCTAATGTCATCCACAGCAACGTTTGACTAAATCGACCGATTTTATTTATGTATTGTATTTGTGTTCATTTTTAGCAACTTCGGAATCTTGCATTGATTTTTGATTTCTTAGGGGTTCTAAGCTTTACATGTTTATTTTTTTTTTCTATTTCCTTCCCATTTCGCATCTTCTGAAGTTTATTAGTATTTTCAAGAGAAATATTTTTTTATTTCATCTGGATGGCAAGGACAGTTGCTGTTTTTCGGTTATGACTTTTATTGGTCGAGATGGTAAGAATAAGTTTTCTGTAGTTATCTACGTTTGGAACATTTTCTTTGAGGTCTTTTCTGTTCATCAATGTTGTTTCATATTAAATCTGATTTGAAATCAATGAACATAATGATTTAATTGGGTCTAATGATATCTTACTTTCATCAGTGATTTCGTCAGTTTTATCACATTGCTTTTTTACTGATTGATTTTGCGCATTTTCTACGTTTATCTTTTTGCAACACGCAACTGACTTCCGCGGTATATTTTTCTGGCTCTTTATCGGTTCGGCAACATTGATGTTAAGTTTGTGAGTGTTTTCCATATTCTTATATAGGAAGCGTCCATTCTCTCCTCGAACGTATTGATTTCTGTGTTTGATTTTTTTTCTAATTTTATCTCAGACTCCTTCTCCGTAGGACGTTCGGATTTAAACCTGGTTTGCCACCTGGCGTAATGTTTCCTTTTGGTCTATTTTCCTTTGCAAATATTATAGAAACCAGTGAACTGGACACTTTAGATTATTTATTCCTGTTAGGTATATGGTATTAAATATCACCTGACAACACTGCAACATTTTATGCCAGAAAACCGGCCATTCAACCGTATTTGTTGGTAATGGACGTAAGCCATTGGATTAGCACAAACTCAACCACTACGTTTTTCAGATGAACATGGTGATTTTTATAGAACAATTTGCCAGATATTGACTAATTAATTTGCTGCTCAACTTCAATATTATTGAATGGTAGATGTGGAATGTGTTGAAATTTCCTGGATTAACCGTTTTTTAGACAATGTTATACTTTGTAGTTTTTGCAACATTTTTAAATAATTTATAGCTCATATCTGGAAAAAATTGACTGCCAATGCAATAAATTTACATGAAGTGTCGTTCAAATTTATGGCAATAACATTTTTGATCTGGGATAAAATTTTCCGACCGACCAAACGGCACAGTGGTTAAAGCTTTGGCGTTTTGATTGGGAGGTACCGGATTCGAATCCCGATAGGGGCAGGATGTAAAGAGAATTCTCATCAACAGATTACGATCTGTGATGAAATGGAACACATCTATGACCCCCTATCATAGTGAAAACCTCATGGCTCGACCCATCTTGCATGGAACTATGCAATGTGCGGATTGTGATAAAATCGGACCTATAATCGAATTGGCTAACACTGGCGTAAAAGTAAGGATGAAAAAAGCAAACCGTGACAGAGTTGAGAGAGCCTTGGTCCCAGAACAGATTGCAGGGATAACAAAAAAAAATAAATTTCTGTGAAAAGAATTCACCACTAGATACGAGTAAATTTACGAATCTCTAGTGGTATCATTTTGAAGATCTGAAAATTTCAAAACGATTTGAGATGGACTCTCATGCAATGTTCTATATTTTTTAAATAGATGTTGGCTATTTTATGATCAAGTTATCCAACGTAGGACCACCATTACTAGTCTTGTTATGATACAATAGGCTTAATCTGGAGGGCTGTTTATATAGGATTTTCATTTCTCCTTATACGAGAATTTTGCTTGTTTACATTTCCGTGTAAACCAAAGTGCGCCTCGCGAGATATAAATAAGAATTTATCGAGTTTACATTGCTAACAAAATGCAACATTTTTCGGCAGAACTCTAGTTGAATTGGGGGATTTTCTGGATTCGAATAAGTTTGAATTTTTTATCTCTATGCTAAATACGCAAAACGCCCCATTAATTTTCTTATTTAGATTGTTATCAATGGCAGCGGCCAATGCGGCGATGATGTTTGTTGTTGGCGCTGTTGGATTTCAATGAAAGGACGTTCTGAATAATGTCATGTGTATTTAATCTTTCTACAATTCCCATAATGGTCCACCGATCCTAATTTGTAGCAATATTAGTGCTCTAGTATTCAAATTTATTTTTGTAGCAATATTAGTACTCCAGTCTGTATTTTGTTTCAAATGTTAGTTTCTATTCAACTTTTTTATGTAAGAAATTGTGATTTTCAATTATTGCGTTTCGTTTTTTTAAGTAATGACAACTGTAAACTGATATAGGTAAATCTGGATGCATGTTCTCGTATATCACACTTTTTGAATTTTTCTTTTCAAAATAAAAAATCGTATTTCGTTTTAAAACTGGAAATGTTGCATTTTGCTGCGTAAATGCTGCATTTTGTTAATATGCCTTCGAAAATAATAATTTTGCAATGCAAATATTGGTGCACATTGGTGATTATTTTTATAGCCAACATTTGTGACATCGAGTGAACACCACAATTGCCAATTTGGAACTAATGTCAGTAAATGAATGTGAGCTTACATTAGTAGAAATACCAAATTGTTTGGAGTTTATAGCAGTACGAATTTGCAAGGTTTCTTGAAACAAAGGTAAAGAGACCCAAGAAATTAAGTTCGCTTTTGTGTTGTTCACTTTGTTTACACAGAGTATGCCCGTTTCACCAAATTATAATATAAACTTCAGATTCATTAATCGACAAGCATATAAAGCTCTGACTCTTAGCGTTTATAGGGAAAACATTAGGTCTGTTTTTAATTAAACTCGAGTAAACGATACATGGTGAAAAGTTTGTGTACCATAACTTCTCAATTTGAATTACCTGCAAATAGCTAAATAGTCCAAACGAGTAGATTTTCCTTCCAACTGTTTCATGACTTTCACTAAATTTTAAATAACTTGTTCAACCAGTTATCTCTCCAACTTTGTTCAACGGATAATTATAATACAATTTCCGGATATTATTTCCGTTAACTTCTTCTAAACCAGTGTTTCAGTTATCCGGAAATTAAAATGCATATTAAGTAAATTCAAAAGCGGGATAAATGTTGATGCTCTTTGCTAGTCTTTGGTTAGGCTCACCATTTCGAATTGAATAACAAAGCTATATGAATAAATTATCTATTCATAATAAGCGTTTGAAAATTGAAAATTAATCGATTTGTGTTGATTTAAACCTCTAGTTATGTATTTAATAAGATGCTGAAAATTTTATTTCTTAATCTTGTCTAAATTAAAGTCACTATAATAAAGTCTTACGTTCTCTACGTTTATTGATTTGAATAAAGTTTGAATGTAATTTGATCTCTATATTACAATATACCTTGACTGGAATTCCAAAACGAGATTTTAAAAGATTAGTTAAACCTACGTTACCTAAATCTAAGGTTTATGGTCCGTGAGTTGTTGATTATGGTGTTTATAATATGACAATTTTTAATAAATTATGTAATCTACTTTAAACATCTTAAACGTCTTGATAATTGATAAATTACACAAATATTTGGAAGTACGGTAAGACTCGCACTATGAGAACGATTTTAAACTAGTATTAAGCCACTTTCGTTTGTATGCTTGTGATTAATAACTAATGTTTGTACACGATATGAATAAACGAGTTAATAAATCAAACCCACCTGCAAAATTAAACGATGCATATGATTTCCCATCCTCGACATTTTAAAGCCACAAAATGCCCAACAATATTAATTGAATATTAACACTGGTGCAATATCGATCCAATACTTTCATGAACACAGTAAAATCTTAATAAATCTTACACAAATGGATTTTAATGATCGCCATTATTATTAACTAATCGACCGACCTACTTTTTTATTTCATTTTGTTTTGTTTGTTGGGTGATACATACAAATACTTTCTCCACATCATAAAATTAAATATCAGGTGAACACAATGTAATAACAAATTTAGTACAGAATTAGTAATATGCACTTGTGGTTTAATGTTATTTGGTTAAATCTTCTTGTATGCCAAATAAACCGCCTAAGTCTTCGGTGCGAGTTAATTTATTTGTTGTTTTTCAAGTTCAAATAAATGACAGACATTGTTGTTGAAAACATAATAATAATTGCAAAACAAAAGAAAGGGTTCATTGTTTTTATAAACAGTGCTGTCAAAAAATGACAAAAAACCGTATAATTCTCCCAAAACCGAAAAATTTTAATTGTTAATTGAAAAATTGTAACTTTCGCCTTTTGTCCACACAACAAAAATTTATACACAAAAAATACAAAATCTGATTGAATTTCACATTGAAAACTTTTCTTGTTGTTTACGAACTACAACAACTAATTCAGAGCAAGGCAACAACAAATTGATTAAAAGTAATTTAAGATGAATTATAAAAAGTATATAAAATTATTAAAACAATGAAAAATGAAATATATATTCTTATAAAATATCATTTTCATGTTGATGCTGTTGTTAGTTTTTCTCATTTTCATTTCATTAAATACGACTGCATGTTGCTGTGTATTTGCTCGTCTCTGTACTGTGTATTGTTGTGTCAGTAGATATCATGATTAATGTACAGAATTTGAAAAAATTTGTTTAAGATTGTGTTAATTATTAATTCCAAGTGAAACTGTGTTCACATCATGAGTTTAATACTTTCGTTTGTGTCAACTGTCGCCGTATCTTAATGATTTTTTGTCCGTTTGTGGTATACGAGTATATTTCGTATTAAATTCATGTGTTAGCGTTTAAGGTGGCTTTAGTTCGATATTTTTGAAATGATTGTAATTGTTTTATTAAATTTATGTATTTAGTTGGAGATTATGGAGGAGTGGTGGCGAGTGACAATTATATGTAACTGCACCTTGGGTGCTGATTTTTTTAAATTGTAATTAAATTAATGCGCAATTAATGTGCTCTAGTTAAACCTAATATTAACAAAATTGAGATCGGGGCTGCAAGCTTTCATAAGGTGTGCAAATAAAGATAAAGAGCAGCAGAACCAAGATCACTTAGTGAAACCTGTAAAAAATAACCTAAAGCGAATTCGTGTGAAGAATGTGATAGAAAGGTCTTAAATGACAATAGCATGATAATGAATAGATAACATAATTAGAGGTCAAGGGGCGTGTTTTGGTTTCAATAAACTTCAGCTTTGATAGTGGTCACTGTCATAATGAGCTGGCCGCATATGACTGTAACTAGCTTGCTGTAACCAAGATGGTCAGTATAGTGTTTACAGTTCTTGATGAAGTTAGTGGTATATGTATTTTAGAAAGAATTAAACACAGCTTTTCTATATGTACACATAATAATGTTAATGCTTGTATAAGCTAGCTTAGATGTGTGTATCACACAAAGAGTGAGCTTTTTTATTTTAGAAAATTTAAAAAAACGGTGTGTTATCAAAAGCGCCGGCCATGTCCAGGAAAGTGACAAGCAAGTTTCTTTATAAAGCAGTTTCAATGCATACTGCATTTTAATGAGTGGAGTGCTGAGGTCACAGTTATCTTTAATAGATCTATCCATGATTCTTTTTATCGCTTTAGGAAAGGTCAGACTCTTTGTTTGGATTTAAGGTTAGTATTATCTGAACTTCTAACTTTTGATATAAAAATTACTCTAAATTTATTCCAAGAATGAGAAACAATAAAACAATACAACCCAGGAACAGAATTATAGTAAGAGACCCTGAATGAGATGAAACTCATACTAAAGTTCAAGGTGAAAAATTCCATCCGAACCACCAGCTTTACAAAGTGCAAAGGTGAAAATACTTCAACCTACAACATAAGCAGTAATCATGTGTCCTTGAATTTCGTGTCACCAAAACGTCTTTTGTTTTTCATATTTTAAATAAACAATTTCTTATTGTATTTTAAGCTGTACGTACACAGAGCCGGTTAAAAAGATGTTTAGGGTTTTTCTTGTATAGTAAAATGAAAAGATTTCATAAAATATCAATAACATTGAAGGCTAGAGAACGATCAGCGAGTAACAATATTATGGGAAGTAAACTGCGACAACACACCTCATTATAAATAAGCTCTTACGTTCAAAGTGGGGTTACAGTTCTCAATAATAAATAAATAAATCAATAGCCTCTCTCTATCTAGATCCCATCCGGAAGAACTAAAATTAATATTTGAGGCCTATATATCAACATTTTCCGAGTTCATAATGTCGCATCCGCGAAAGTGTGTAGAAAGTATCGGGTATACAAATAAGTCTCGGCCGTTTGGCAAAAGATTGTGCCACCAGTAAGCTATGGTTAAAGTTGGACATTTGTCAACAACATTTCCTTAAAATATAGGAGATTTTATATTTTGTTCCTTGTGAAAATGTCAAATTTTGAGCCGAATCGATAGCATGTAGACGCATATGATGAGGCTGCCTTGAGAGAAGGTGCCGATAGTGGTTACAACAGATTAAGAACGGTGAATTTGATGTCGAAGATAAGGAACTTAGCGAAGGTCCGAAAGTGTACAAAGACGCGGAATTGGAAGCATTATTGGATGAAGATTTGTGTTCGCAGGTATTATGCACTTGGAGTGACTCAACAATAAATTTCACATTGTTTAAAATCATTGGGAATGATTCAAAAGCAAGGAAATTGGGTTCTATATGAACTGAAGCCGAAAGATGTTGAACGGATGGATTCTTCTTGGTGTCGTGTATTATGAGTTGCTAATTCAAACGAAACCATTATCTGGGGCTCCTTCCCAACGCGTGCACTACTACTTCAGATATGACAACATTATTTTCCTACATGATAATGCTCGCTCTCATGTCACTCACATGCCATGTCACTCACATGATTGGTCCAGTGTCGATCGATAACGCATAGCCTGTCTGCGCGGCACTTCGTTGCAAACACAGTCATTTTCAGCTATAGAAAGATGGGGAGATAGTAGTGGCTATAGCGATGGACAATAAATGCAACAATAAACGCCAAATTTGTGGTAAAAAAGACGGAAGTTTATTTCTACACCAAATAAAAACTTCTCCACATCCGTGTTGGAAGTGAATAGTTGGACATCAGGATATCCTTTCAATATGATTTATAATAATACCAGCTACCCGCACGATAGTAAATAAACAAATAAAACCTAATCCAAGAAGTTCTATGGGCGGCTCTTAGCTGCTTCTTATGTTTTGTTTGTGCTATCAGAAAGTTAACATTTCGTCCCGACCTGTGATTGTATTTAATGATGGGTCCTACATTGACGATCTAAGTGTGAAGTGCGCAAGATTTGCCAACCTCCGAATTGCAGCACTCGATCGGCTATCGGTCGTTTGATGCAAATGCAACAAAAATTTCAATGGTTATATTTAAATTTTCTTCATCCGTACCCAAGATCAATTTTTTTCGAAGTAATATGGTTTATACGCAATAATTATTTGTTTTGATTTAACGGAAATGATTGTTTGCCGGACAGTTCTATAATCAGTTCACGCATTCGGGCGGCTCATCCAGTTATACTCATCATGTTTCTAGGAGAATGGTTCGCTTCTATCGTAGTCTTGTATTGGGTTATGCAGAAGCTGGCTGACCACGCGAAGCCCGCCTTATATGACTGTTACTGTCCATCTGACCAGAGTTAGTCCCTTTTATCTTGGGCCATATGGAACTTGGTCATTTGCGCCTATTCTACCACACAGCTTGTAGCCCTTACTATTGCCAATTTACAACGGTAAAAAATATTTCCGGTAAATCATATTCCTAGGAGAAAGGCAATTATTAATTTTTATATTGTGTCATAAGGAAGTTGGTCGATTGCGCTAATCCCACCATATGGCTGGTACTATCTGGCTTATTTAAGCAAACATTTCCGGCGCAGCATAGTCCTAGGTGAATGGCACGGTTTTCGCAAATACTTGCGATTTTCGCCAATCTTACCATACGAATAGAACTGCTCTCTAGTCATTGTGAAGCCTTACTATTATAACAGTTTAAAATAGTTTCAAACAGGTGCAATCAGTCAATTCACATTCCTAGGAGAATGAGGTTTATCAATTTTTAAATTCCGCCATATGGATGATGGCCGATTGCACAAATCTTACCATACGGTTTGGACCGTCCAGCTGGCCCGACTTAGTCTTTACTATAGGCTATTCAAAACTTAAACAATCCATTCCGGTAAATCGTATCCATATTTCTGGGCCAATGGCACATTATTTGATTGTATAGTCGTTAGTTTGGCTCAAAATGGCGGAATTCCCGAAATTTATTTGAAACATTCTACAGAACTGAAAATTCTTTAAAAATTTCATCATCATTATCAAAGCCATTTTCAGCCATTTTGGATAGTTTTATATTTCTGAGGTTGATGAAAAAGAAATTACAGTATGAGTTTTGAATGCGATGAAATACAATCCAAAAATATCAGGTTTGGGTGTGATACTGAACAAAGACCATTTAAAATGGATTTTTTTTCCATTAGGAGAATCTATCTAAACTCTAGTGGAGATGAAATCGGTATTAGATGAAAATAATCGACTAAAAACAAAAAAAATGTTGAATTCACACGAATAAACCGCTACCAATATAACGGGACGATACGGGACGACTATAGGTGTTGCCGGAGGCTCAATCGAAACATTCCTACGAACTCCTTTCATTGGTGGACGAAACACTATAATGTATCTCGAATAATTCAAAATAACTTCTAACACACGAAGATTGAGTTATTATCTAGAAGAATGACAATTAAATACGTGTATTGGGCCGCATGGAAGTTGAATGCACGAACCCCACCATATGGTTGGCACTGAACTGCTGATCAGAGTTAGTTCTTATTATACGCTATTCAAACCATAAACAATCTATTCCTTGGAGAATGGTGCTTCTCGCATCTTCTTATATGGCGGCGATGAAGAATTTTTTAAAACCTTCCTAAATTTAAAATCGTTTGATAGTATTAGTGAATCTTTCAATTGTTGCTTATAATAAGCATTCAACAAAATAATTGAAAATAACATAATAATTGATCTGTACTCATGAATTTGCTCTCCTAAACTACTTTAGAATTCGTAGTCATTAATAAGCGAATATTTGTAGATATATTGGTCAGTTTAAACCGGACAAGTGGTGCAGTGGTTAAAGCTTCGGCACTTGGACCGGGAGGTGCTGGGTTCGAATCCCATCAGAGGCTAGATGCAAATCGAATTTTCATCATCGATTACGATCGGTGATGCTAACAAATACAACTAAGACCCTCTGATGGAGTGCAGAATTCCGTGTCACGCGCCGACCCACCTTTCATGTCAATGTACTGGTTGACATGGAGCTTGCAATGTGCAGGTGGTATACTGTAGTTGTGTGAGTAGGTGAAGTAGGTGGGTTAATGATGTGGAGTGAATGAGTGGTATCACAATGGGCCTAAAAATTGGCCTAAGTGTGCAGTAAGCAACCACTGAAACCTACCCTTGGTCAGTTTAAGCCATACAAAAATTTTCATGAAAACCCCAAGAATTAAATTGTAGATAATCGCTTTGCATTAATAATTCTGTATTTTACGAGTACACAATAAAAAATGAAGCTGTATATAGTTGGAACAATAATTCGATACGCTTATATTTTCAAGTTTTCCTAGGCGGAGTATGGCAAATTTTCAGTAAGATAAATAATTTAACCATACAATTTTAACTATACCATATGATGCATTACTCGTATTCACCACAAAAGGTGTCATTGTGTTCTTCGTTTCATAATCTAAGATAACAAATTTATTTTTTTATTCCCATTTTTTAAAATCTATATTGTGTTGATCAGATTGGTTGAACAAGCTATGGATCATCATTGAATTTTTCGTTCATCGTGTAGTTGATCTATTTTTGTATAACATATCCACTAATACTTAGATTTCTATTTAGGCCTGTGAACTTTTTGCGAAACTATTCCTAATTTTTGTTTTTTATTTTCTAGGAATGGTTTAGGGGAAAGTTCAGGCGCATGTTATATGGGGCTATATGAAACTTGGCCGTTTTTGCAAATCTTACCAAACGGTTGGTACTGCACTCTTAGTCAAGCCCTTACATTTCCGTTAAAACAAATATAGTTGCTTCACAGTGAATTATACATTAGTAAGTTACATAGTAGGAATACTACAAAAAAAATTTTAATTAAAAAATCGCTATGTTTTCGCCAAAAATAACGTAAATGTTAAAGTGTTATATCATTCTCACCACTGGCGAATTGGTTACTCATACTCGAAAACTTATATGCGCCTACATGTAAGACGTTTTAAAATATCATACTAATGCGGATCGCTCGAAATGTGTTATTGTATTTGCCTTCACAAAAATTTTAAAAAAGTCCTACAACTTAATAATAAGTGTGCTCAATCCACATCAGATCATCGTCATCAACACCGAACAATAATTGTATACTAAATCACGTTATTTTTATTGGGCATTCTACATGGTTTTCAACACTTAATAGGATTAACATGCACGTCAAGTTGATCGACCATCACTTGATGCATGTTGTGATCGAGATTAATCAGGTTAAAAGCAATGATAGATTACCTGTTAAGCCAAAAGTCATTCTATCTAAATTCTTGGAATTGTTAAGTAGAGCTAATTTCTCTCCTATTTATGCCCTTGACGATCCGTGTGCAGCTGTTGATGTGTTTTTAACGCTTCGGAATGATGTTTTTTCAGCTAGCCTAGACTTAAAAAATCACGTAGTACTCGTCCTATTAAACCATGGATCTCTGAGGCCTTGTTAAGCATGATCAAACGTAACAAATGGTTATTGAGAAAGGCGAAACATGTTAGAACCAATCAACGGTTCCAGCAATATGTTACAGCCTATTGTCAGAAAATAAAAAAGAAAACCATTGCTGCTCGCGTAGCTTATTATAAAAATAGATTTGATAACTGTTCCGGTGACTCCAAACTTACGTGGCGTACTATCAATGACATTTTAAGTAATAATTCGTCAAAGATTAAGCTCATTAATTCTATTAACTCATCTAATAATGATCTTTTAACGGATGCGTCTGATATTGCCAATGAGTTCAGCAATTATTTTGGGAGTATTGCGTCAAATTTGAAGTCTAGTCTCCCATTAAATAATAGGAATTCTATGGATTCTGACGGCGATTATGTTGAGCAATCTTTTTTTTTTCATTCAATTGACGATCTTGAAGTTTCTAAAGCCATTGCTTCTTTCATCAAGCTTCTTTCTTCAATCAAGAAACTCTTACGATATATTCGGTTGTAGCAATTACTTAATTAAAAGTTCCGCTATGTGCTCCTTTATGTCATATTTTTAATTGTTGTTGTAGAACTGGTATTGTTCCTGAAATTTTGAAATCAGCAATTGTGCTACCTCTTCATAGAAATGGTTCCAGATGCGACTTAAATAATTACCGGCCTATTGCTTTGCAGCCAGTCCTGTTAAAAATAACGGAAAAAATGATTAAATGTAGAATGGTTGTATTCCTAGAGAAGCATAGTGTTATAAGTTGTTGTCAGCACGGTTTTCGCAATGGGTTTTCCACGGAGTCTGCATTAATTGAATTTTTTAATAGCGTGCATGCATCGCTAAATAATTCTGAATCGTGCGCTGGGCATTTTGTTGACATAAAAAAAGCCTTTGACATGGTTGATCATAACCTCCTATTGCATAAGCTTTCTAAAATTGGTTTCAGAGGAAACATTAATAATTGGTTTAAATCGTATCTTGCAAATCGTAATCATGTTGTTAAGGTGAATGGAACTATGGGCAACCCTTATGTCTTAAACATTGGTGTTCCTCAAGGTTCTGTCTTGGGGCCACTTCTATTTCTGATATACGTAAACTCAATTTTTAGTGCAAATTTGGCAGGCTCTATGGTTGCCTTTGCCGATGATATGAGCTTATGCTATCGTGGGTCCTCACAAACTGATGTTTGCCATAAAATTGCAGCCGATCTTTTAGTTTTAAGGAAATGGTTTGACCACCATTTTCTAATTTTAAGTGATAAAACTAAGTTTACATTCACCGATAACGTATCATTCCAGTTTTTGTAATGCTGTTAATTGCTCCAGCTCGTGCATTTCCATTGAAACTGTTGAAAGCTTCAAGTACCTTGGCGTTATTGTTGATTGTAATCTGAATTGGAAGCAACATGTCGATAAAATAAAAAAGTCTCTTAGCAATGCGTTACGAACTTTATATCTATTAAGACCAGTAGCACCCAAATCGGTATTGTTAAAATTCTACTATGCTTGCATTAACTCTAGGCTTGAATATGCGTTATCGTGTTGGGGTGGTTGCTATCATTCAACTTTAAAAATTTTCATAATTGTTCAGAAATATGCTATTCGTATTATGTGTTTTAAGTCTTCACGGGTTTCTGCTTGGCCATTATTTTTGAGTTGCAAAGTTTTACCATTACAACATCTATATGTTTATAAGGTTTTACGTTTATTTTATTTGCGTAGTCGGCATCGATTATTGAGAGCAAATGTGCGATACAATATTAGGAACAATGATCGTTTCTTATTTGTTGTTCCACATTTTTTTAGTGTACATTTTAGAAAATATTTCCTGGTAACTGCCCCTTCCTTATTCAACCAACTTCCATTTAGCATTCGATAACAAATAAATTCCAATTCATTTCTACAGGCACTTAAAGTTTGGCTTTTTGAGCACCCTAATATCGATTTTATATTTAGAGTTTTAGTCTGATGAAGTTTAATTTTAGTTTTAATTCTATTTATCGTTTTATTTTTTATATTTTATTGTTATGTTTTTATTTCGTATGTTATCATAACCATTTATCGTAAATTGTTCTTTGTTAAAGGGTAGATCAATACTGCCGTTAAATCGGTGATGATTATCCTACTCATTTATTTTCATTTTGTATTTTAATAAAAAAAAAAAAAAAATTCAAAATTTAATTCTTTTTACTGCCTTTGGCTTCAGCCTTGAACTTTTTCCTTCTTGGAAATCTCACTTAAAATAGTTTATTCTTAATATTAAAATGCACTATTTGGCTAGCTTTTATATGAATTAGTTAGCTATATCAACTTTGTGTGGTATTTTTTTGCTGTACTGCTGTATTCTATCTTTGGTGTATGTTGGTGTTACGTACGAGTATATAGTGGTTTAGTTTTCCTTCCTGCATACATTCTTACAGTTGCTCGTCTTTTGGCGATGTTAATCTGTAGATCCATTGGAGGTGTTTGGAGTTAATGTCTCCTCCTACAAGGAATTCGTCTCCAAAGGCTTCGAAATAATTTGCACAATGTTCCTTTCTGATTAAATGTTTCGGTGGACAATAGACTATATATTTGCCTGTATTTGCCCTTCGCAATATTTTTCCAGTATATGGTTTGCTTATCCACTATGAAATGTTCCGTTAGAATGTTGACTGTCGAAAAGTTTGTAACCATTTAATTTTACAGAGTTCATTTGTGTAAAATTCCTCAGAGGCCATCATGATGTCGATGTTGAGTTCATTAAAACAGTGCTGTACTTCTAATTTCTGCTGCACTAGCAACAGGGCTGCGAGTTAATTAGAGTTTAACCATTTTGTATTTTGATTTTTCGTTAAAATTAGCATCAGGTTTGCCATATTTTCCAGCATGAGTCTCATATGAGTTTCCATAATTTGCATAAATTTATTCATCGGTACGTTGAGAGATCGCTAAACAGATCGTTTAAATAACCATTCATGTACCTCCGTAATTTGATCCAACGAAATGAAAAAGTTCCTCCATGCAATTTATAATTAATCCACGTATTCGTATATTATAAGAAAACATCACACCGCACAGTAATAATTAAAAATTCCAAATGAAAGTACAAATTCTATTCTCACCATTTATTTATAATTATAAATTAAAGTAAAATAAAATAAAATTCGTTTTTAATAGTAAAAAAAAAATATAAACTTCAACTATAGCTCTATAAAAACACTTTCGTTTTAATTCATTATTTTTTAATAATTTTTTTTTCTTAAAGTAGAAATCTTGTCACGGAAGAGATTATTTCACTTTTTATGATTACAAAAATAAATTTGACTTTGGAAAAAATAATTAAAAGTGCCATTACTTCTACGAGTATATAGTTCCATTTCAAAATTTACATGCAAAATGGTGTTTATACACAAATAATTCAAATCAAGTTCAATGGTGATTATACAAATTAATTTCAGCAAATTATTTTTTTTGTGTGTGCGAATTTGTAAACAATAAGGTTAATATAAAAGTAAAATGCGGTTGGCTGAGATGATGCAGACAACTATATTATGCTTATATTGGAAAAGAGGAATTCAATTTACTGAAATATGCGCTAAAATAGTTATACAGCATGAGAAACACACGATACAAAACCTTGACTGTTACCAGAATATTTAACAAATTTTATCAACAAAAGCTGAGTATATAAAATATCAGCCAAGCGAACAGTAATGCGTCTTTTACGTAATTTTATCGAATATGAAAAATTACAAGCCGGTTTAACGTTTTTGCCGCATTTTAACGATAGCTTTGCATTTCATTATGATATAAATATTTTTTAATAGACATGAATATTAATCTTAACTCGAGGATAATATCTAATTAGATAAATGGTGGTATTAGTATTTAAAATAGTTTTGGTGGGAAACAAATGAATTCGAGCCTCGTATGTTACTGACAGACATTGAGGTCTTCAAAGTTTTGATTACCTATTTTCACGTATCATTAGTTAATTGAGTAGTAACGTTGTTAATTTGCGTTAGTACTTACTTAATTGGTCAATGAAAATGTTTCCGAGCTCCACTGATTTGTACCTGCTATCTATTTTAAATCGTAAAGCACTTTTCACGAAAGAACTAAAAATTAAAATTTACTAGCTGAGTTAGAATATGAGATAAACTACTATATTGACTTTAACCTGAAACAAACATTTTATTCGCCGGTCGATACTGATTTTGTCGTTTTATCCTAATTTTTAAACCGATTCTGTCAAATATTTCATTAAACTTTGTCAGATGAGATTGTGATCATCCCGAGCCACCCGTTTTGCGAAAAGTATTTCATTTCGCCTACATACGCTCGATTGAATTTCCCTAACCAGTTTTTTTTCATAATTCTGGTGTAATGCTCTCCTTTGGATAACCTGAGGGTGTAAAGTGTCCATATTCTCTACCATATAAATAGGGTATAACTCTCTATTTCTGTCCGCTAATGAAATTAATTGAATGGACGATTTTAAATAATTTTTGTGTATTTTTCGGCAATACCGAAATACTGTTACTTGGGAGGTAAAACCAGTCCAGTATCCCGGTTTTACGATATTCGGTATATCACTGCAAGACCTACATACTTACCTGAAAAAGTTTAAATTTCAAAATAAAAAAAAAATATAAAAAAAATATGATTGATAGTTCAGAAGAATGATTCTCCGCAGCTAGAGGGTCGAAATTGAAAGCTTGCTCTCTCTAATATAACCAGATTAATTTAGAAATTAAAAGAACATATAATTATGCAGATTGTTTCTAAGACTATAAATAGAGAATATATCGAAAAAAACATTAAATCGAAATATAAAGTGGAACGGAACACAAAAAATTAAAAGGTCTAAAAGTCCATCGATTACGTGAATCATCATAAAGAATTTTTGTAGTCAAATTGATTCAACTATATTCATTAGTTTCATGTGCTATGAGAAAGCAGACACCACCGCAGGGCACGAGAGTGTATATTGAAGCTTACTTTTTGCAGTAAGGCTTAAGCCACAACGCCACCAGACTCTACCTCGGGATATGGAGACCACAAAAGTCTCTAGTAATATAAGTATCACGAAATTTTTTTGACCGCCGCTTAACGAAATCAACCACAGAATTTGCAACGTCAACTATAGACAGTATGAAAGCATTGGTGCCAAATGACTGCCCTTGCAAGGAGCCATGGCTACTCCTGATGTAGCAGCAAACAGTGGTGACGTACATCACCTGAAGCACGCCTGAGCACAGTAGAAATAAGGTGGAAAACCAAGAGTCTCGAGCTTCAACAAATTAATTAAATGGAAAATACTGTGGTAGTAGCTGAGTCATGGAGAAAGCCATGTGGGTTTTCAGAAAACAATGGATTGCAATGTGCAATGAAAATAAAATGAACCATACACAAAGCATTCGAACTGTTTATTAATACACGAAAACATCTCAATTGTTCTGTAATTACTAATGTCAGATCTACACCCTTTTTAATGGATCGGGACTAAAACTGAGTCCATCCACTTCGATGAAAATATTCCGGCTGTAAGCAACTTTTATAAAAGCTCGGTAAGTGGTTTGGCGATGTAGACCGCAGTCCATCGGGATCGAAACAAAAATCTTTTTTCAGTTTGCCAATCTTGTTAACTACAGTATCGTAATCGATTACAGTGGAATTGAAATATGTTTAGCTGATTAGCTAGAATTGTGGGGCATTAGAATAATGATCATAGTAATTTAAAGTTGACCGAAAGTTGTCAGATTTTTCTTATAAATGATGAATTGTCGAATGACGCTCAAGATCGGCAATCATGTTAAAGATGGTAATATAATTTGTGTACACTGATTCTGATTCAGTTAAATTTCGGAGTATTTATATTGACTTATTGTACCATGGAAGATATGGCGATATCGATAAAAGTAGCTGCTAGAATATCAATATCGGTACTAGTACTTAAAATTGATCTCAAGTCAATATTTGCAAATAACTCGTTGAGCTTTACAAAATTTGTAATCGAAATGAGAGGATGATACTGATCAATGGCGGATAGGACTATACTAGTGTGGTTATTATCTATAACTTAAGTTTCCTTTGCAGTGCGCGTTTAGTAGTAACAAAGTGGATGTTGTCCTCCGATTGCTCCCCTTTACGGTTAATAAGATTAAAATCACCGACGACGAGATTAAAACTACTGATTCATGTTGCTCCATGAGCTTAAAAACATTATTTCGTCTGTTATTATTTTTAACATAAACTATGGGAATGAAGATTGTAATCCTGAGCTTTCCAAATTGACATGCATAGCTACGACAACTCATATGCCACTCGAATCCGAATTTGGATGAAAGACCCATCTTTTATGAAAACGAAAGATCCAAAATCTCTTTACATTTTGATAGCAAAAGGACATGCACGTCACTTTTTTAGTATTATAAGAATATTGTTGAAGTTAGTTGTTAATGTTACTGTAAACATTAACAACGTTGTTGTTGTTGATGTTATACTTGTTGATGGTATTGCCGTTGATGTTATCGCTGTTAAGGTCGTTGTTACCGAAACCGAGGCCGCATGACCATTGAGGTGTGAAATCTTTTTAAATTTAATAAACTTCGATCGTCAGGAAGGTTATGAAAAGGGAAGTATAGTTTAACATATTATTGACATTAGTCGTACAATGCAATCTAGTCGGGATACAGATATGTTCTTCGGTTTAGGAGAAACCTGCAGGATGCTTGAAAAGTTGGTTGTGTTGTTATTACTAATGTTGCCATATTTATTATCACTTTTTATGTAGTTATTGGTGATGATGTAATATTGTTATCAAATTCCCGCAGTTCGCTTCTCCGGAGGAAAAACGACGCAAGTGCAAATTTTCTAATTTTTGAGTTAAATACGACAAAAGCACTAAAAATCATTAATTTTTCTGAACAGCGTCGTAAGTATAAATTTAGTTATGTCGACTTATAATTTATAATAATTTTTTTTTACAGGGACGTAACTGTCCTTTCTGTGACTGTTGAGGTTCTGTTGTGGTTAAATGGTATTCTATTATTAAGTATTTTAGCCATAATTTGAACTACCACTTTCTACAAAATGAACAGAGTGTAATTAATGGTACATTTGGCTACTCAGAAAGTTCAAGTTGTCGATATATTTCAGAGAACGCGATATTGAATAGTTCAGCTGCTGGTGGTAAATACTTTCTTTATTGCTCCTAAAGAAAATCAAATAACTTGCTGTTATCTATTCCGATGAAACAATTTTCAGACAATTGTTCGGTTAAACAATTTTCAGTCGTTAACGTACCCGGTATTTTGAATGATATTGAACTACAGTTCAGTACATCGTCTTTTGGGGTAGCGACTAAACAATTTTCAGGTAACTCTCCCAGGAATGTTGACTTCGTATAGTGTAATTGAGAAAAATCTTTAACCAAGCTAAAACTGTGAAAGGTGTCATGCGTCGAGGATATGTCTTGGAGGGAAGACAGTGATTACTATGTTTCATTAGAAAATGACACGTCTTCGGATAGTGATAGCACTAATCATACGCTATCAACCTCGAATCCACATTCATCTTGGAGAGGTATAATAGCAATAATGAATCGCCTTCAGTTATAGATCAAAATGATTCCCAAATAAACGCTACGCCTCCCAAAAAACGAAAACGAAGACTTCGAAACCAACAACAATGGAAAAAACTAGAAGTTAAATTGTTAAAAAAGAAAAATTGTAAAAGAAAGAGCTTTGGGATCACCTTGCTCTGATCGATACATACTTAAGTGCTCGTTGAAATTTTCCAACTGAATGCCGGGTTGATTTCTTCCAGAAATACTGGAATTTGGCATCGTTGCACATCAACGGGATTGCTTAGCTTCATGTACAGAGCCCGTACAAATGAAATACCGGCGTATATCTACTACGTCAAAAGAACCTCGAACACAGAACTGCTCATTTTACTTGCTGAACAATGGGGAGTGTAATCGTGTATGCAAAACCTACATTATCAGTACTTTCGGAATTACGGAAAGAACAATTCGCACTGTCATTCAATCAAGAGCTTCTGGTTCAGGCATTGTGACTGAAGATAAACGTGGTAGACATGGTAACCATCCTAAAATCAACCAGGAATTATTAAATTCCATAAAAGCACACATAAACTCTATTTCTTGTGTGTAGAGCCACTATCAAAGAGTATACACCTCAAAAGAATTTATAGATAGGGGACTAACAGTCGCTGAAATGCATAGACATTATGAAAAGGAGCGAACCACTATATAGGCAAACGTGCAGTTAATTATTATTGTTGTGCTCGCATTTTTAATATGGAATCCAATATTAGATTCCTCGTCCCGAAAAAGGACCAATGCGATTTTTATGAAGGGTTTAAAAACGCTACAGAAGGGCCAGAACGAGAAAAATTTTAGTCGAACTGAGAAGGCTGATAAGGAAAAGGCAAGAAGTAGGATCCAACATGGCGTTGGCAATGTATGATTTACAAGCTGTTCTACCAGTACCCACAAGACAAACTTTAGCCTTTTACTACAAGTCCAGATTAAATTGATTTAATTTCACAGTAAGTGTAAAGTATAAAACGTACGAGTAATTCAACCTCAGATTTTAAGTAAATGTATTTATTTGACCACTTTTGTTGTAGATATCGAACATAAACAATGACAACACGGTAAGTTATTTTTGGCATGAAGGATTGGGTCAGAGAGGTGCTAATGAAATAGGTTCTTGTAATGTAACATTAAGAATGTTTATTGAAGATCGCCAGTACCCGGCCTGGTACCGACATCTTATTCTACTCGGATAATTGTTGTAGTCAGCAAAAGAACAGATAAGCACAATGATAATATTCTGCAACATTACTTATGTACAAATAAAGTTCTAACAAACTCTTATACATTTTTGTTGCCATGTAGTGCGTATAAACTGGAAAAGAGCACACACAAAATGAAGGCGATGTCACTCATAGCATCATCAAAATCTATGAAATGGGCTAAAAAATCCGGGCCTATTTATGTGCCAGGTCCAATTTAAAAAGCGATTACGATTATTTCGATTTAAAAACGCTAGCAAACGAAATTGGTGAACAGATGAAATTGACAGAATTTAAAATGTTACGTTTTGTAAAGGGAATCGATGTATATTTTTACAAAACCAGCTACGAACAGAATGATTGGGAACAAGTTCAGGGTATAATAGTTCGAACTAGACGTTGCTCTCGCCCGAACAGCCTAATTAATGTTGCCTATCTAACATAATTTCAAAATACTATGCACCGTTTATTAATAGTTTATTTTAAATTTAAATATTAAATATTTAAATTCCATATTAAAGTTTCCATCCATTATCCCAAGCTATTCGTGAACACTCGAATTATACATTTTGTAAATAATTTTCTTTTAAATTGCGATTTCTGAAGAATTAAACGATCTTCAATTGCGTCGATATTCTTCCGGAGAAGCGGTATGTTTGCAGTAGGCAGCGTTGTGCCGTATAATCTACATGGCGTAATTAATACATTGTCTACACGTGTAGTCAATATATGTCGAAAATTAAATAACACACGTCGACAATGTGGGTAATGTAGACAAAGTCGAAAATTAATCATTATCATTAGATACAACATAACGATTTTTTTTTGATTTTTTACAAAATCTTTAAATACTATACAAATAAGGCCTAATTAAAAATAATTGTAGCTATCCAACTCAAGTTTGATTCAAGATGAGTCTAGATTTAATTTCAAGCACGCATATAGATAGAATCTAACTTTTCGATATTAAATAAATTTTATAGTTTCAAAAATTGTGGTAACCTAAATTTATAATAAAAACAAATCAATTAGGAATCAATCAATCTTCATCTGTAATTAGGATAAGAACTGGGTTATAATTTTTGAACGAAAGACAATTTTGTGAAATTCCTGATATTATCGTGCATACTTTATTTATTGAAATTATTCAAATGATAAGGAAAAATTACTGAGGACATGTGCGAACAAAGTGTGGCTAACAAATCAAAATATTATAAATTTAGGTTGAAATCCCTGTACATGACACGTTCTACTGATTTCAAAAATAAGCTATAATATCTGATACTAATAATTTTAAAATTATTAGAAAACCAATCGTTACTAAAAAATCACATCATGACGTCATCGACGCGTTTTCGACATAAAATACATTTTCATTATCTATGTATGTATAAAAATCATTAAAACATATGTAATAATTATAAATTACAATATTATTGTTAAATTTGACGTTCGAAATACGAGTAATAAACAATATTATATTCTTCAAAAATAATTGTTTGTACAATTTATAGAGAAAAAAATTAATTAATAATTCAGCTATACTGATCCAGATATTGCACAGTTAATTTGTACCTACGTGGGATTTTATCATGTGGAGAAATCATAAATTGTGCATAATTATTGTTATACACGATTGATATATGACCTGTCATATACTAATCACCTCAGGCATGTCACGCTTTTACATTAGTTCCTCTTGATAAAATTCTATATACGAGGCAGTAATGCAAAATCTACTTAAATATAAGTCATGCTCTAACTCTCATTGACCGATACCTATACAAAAATAACTACCGAAGATTGTGTTGGTTACACTAATAATGCAACGTAAATTATTATTTTTTGCATTTTTGTTTGTTTCTGCACCAACACATTTATGCTAAGGTATTTAAAAAAAATTTACTATAGAAAAAAACCAATACATCTTTAGTTAGTTATTATCTATTTCATATGTGTGGAGTTAGCAGGACTTCTAAATGGTTTTCCAATAGACATGAAACAATTAAAAATTTAAAAAAAATCACATAAATTATTCAGTGAGACCAACATTTTTTTTTACTTGAAAGGTTACATTATACCATTATGTATGGAAAAAAATCAACTGTTCGGCCATTTTCTTCAAAGAAATATGGCCTAATGACTCCACCAGCATGAATTGCACACCACACAGTGACTTGAGCGAAAAATGAGCTTCATCACTGAATAAAATTTTTCGATAAAAATGTTCATCATTTTCAAGTTGTTCAAGAGCAAAATCAGAAAACATACAACGTTTATGGTGTTCGAATGGCTTCAGTTCTTGAACCAGTTGAATTTTGTAAGGATGTAAACCCAAATCTTTTCTTAAAACACTCCATGTTGTTGTTTGAGAAAGATTTAATTGTTGAGAACGAGGTGGAACCGATAAATTTGGATTTTCTCTTACACTTGCTGTTACCAAATATTCTCATGTGTGCGTGCATTTCTTTGTCGCACTGATACTCTTGTACCGTGTAAAGAAAATTTACTTAAACATTTGTCTACAATACGACGAAGAATGTGTCGATTAACTGAATAATATCGTCCATGAATTCTTCTTAATTTTTTCTCAGTATTCACAAATGAGCACTGATTTTGATAAAACAAAAAAATTTAACAATTTTTAAACGTTATTGAAGCGTGTGTCTTTCAATGAATAAATGGTATAACCTACTGAACACGAATGACAAAAGAAGTGTCAAAAAATAATACACAGTGTTGCCATTATAAGCATTTCAAGTAGATTTTGAGTCATGCATGAGTCATTAGTCTTTTGCACAAGACTTTACTGCAGTGGATCCGTCCTATTTGTTTTAATTTTATTATTATTTTAAACAAAACAAAAACTAAAATTATCAATTTCAAATCACAGTAATTTAAATTTATTTAAATATTAAAGTTATTTTGGGCTGACTATATACTAGTTTAGCTCGGACTGTAGCAGCCAAATAAATTATATTGTATACTATGAAGGTTATCTAAACTCACGAATTGATATCTTACTGAATTTGCAACACTGAATCAAGCAACTATATTACTGAATGTGCAACACGAATCATGTTGTATCGTGAGTTTAGTAGTTAACCATTAGGGTATACTATAAAATTTATTTGGCTGCTACCCTCCGCTCTTATAGTTAAACTACTATAAGTTTCCTCCCAAAAAACTTTGAAATTTTAATAATTTGTACGAATTATTGTGATTCGTAATTGATAATTTAAAATAATAATAAAATAGAAATTAATAAGACGTAATCCCTAGAATTTTATTAGAAAGTTGGACTAATATTAATGCGGGTTATGTCTGCGATGATTAGCAGATGACAGTTCATATATGAATCGTATATGACAAGCTGCTCCATCTGCCATTGACATCAAGTTGTACTATTCAAATTCGAACAGTTGTATGCGGTGGTGTAAATTATTAAATGCAGTATTGCAATATTCAATGAATTCTTTCTGCCGAATCGGCATGACTGTATGCTTAAAGGAATACAATATTCTACTCCCTTATATGGCTGCACATATACTTTTGATGTGTCCAGGTGTACCTTTCGACGAAACCTTTCTATTTGGTAATTTGAACGATATCAATTAAATTTGATTCGTTTTAGGTTAATTCCTCTACGAGATTATATAAGCTCAAACTATAATTCACTTCACAATATACAAACATGCAAACACTTGCGTTGAAATTCTTATTTTTTATTCTTAAAAATCAAAACTTCACACTACGGATTTTCTTCTTGTGTGTAAAAAAAATTGAACATTTTTTTATTTTTTATTTATCACAACCTACGTTGGTAGACCGGGTTTTTTTTGTCTCTAACATCGCCACAATTGAGACGGCCTTTTATCCCCCAAAGTCAGGTTCGTCAGGACGTTATTTAGGCGTGACATCTCTGACTCGCCCAACACGCGAATCACTTCCTCTTTAAACACCGAGTAAGGAAGTGTACCCTTATTGCGGAGAATTAAATCCGCGAAGCGATCATGCAGTCTCGCATCCAATGCCCCCACTGCATGAGAGAACCTGGTGGTCTCCGACCTGATGTTCGCGACAGCGAACTGCGATTCAAGAATCGTAAACCAAACGGTCGGATTCTGACCATATAACGGTTGTGGAGGTCGGAATTGGACCGCTCCAATCTCCAAATTTGGATTTTGGACCCCAGTCCAACCAGGTCCTGAACCAGACTGCCCATACGACTGAGCAACTCCTGGATCCCGGAATAAATTTTGAGCTTGCAGAAACAATTGAAATTGTTCTGCGAATAAATTTTGTAGTTGCGATGCAGAATTAATTGGATCTGCAGAACTTGCATCTCCATAATCCTCGTCATTTACCGAAGAGTTGGATGGAGTATCAGACGACATCTATAAACTCAAATAGAAAAGCGAAACAAAAATGCGAAATCGAGTAGAGGAAAAAAAAAAAATGAAATAAATAAAATGCCGGAGTTAATTTTAATTTTTAAATAAAATTTTATTATTAAATTTGAGGCAATGAACTCGATAAAATTAAGGAAGAAAAACTTACCCCCGATCTACTCACGTTTACAAATTTGTTGTGAATTTGTTCTCCAGATGTCAGATGATTTGATGTCCAGATGATTTAACCACTGAATCGCCAACTGCTGTTGACACCTCTGCTGTGCTCTGCTCGTAGTACTCCAAAGAGAAAACGCCTGTGATGTGCTGCCGTATCCTGGCGCAGTCGTATTCACGACGGTGGTCACCAATTTAAAGGAATGCAATATTCTACTCCCTTATATGGCTGCACATATACTTTTGATGTGTCCAGGTGTACCTTTCGACGAAACCTTTCTATTTGGTAATTTGAACGATATCAATTAAATTTGATTCGTTTTAGGTTAATTCCTCTACGAGATTATATAAGCTCAAACTATAATTCACTTCACAATATACAAACATGCAAACACTTGCGTTGAAATTCTTATTTTTTATTCTTAAAAATCAAAACTTCACACTACGGATTTTCTTCTTGTGTGTAAAAAAAAAATTGAAAATTTTTTTATTTTTTATTTATCACAACCTACGTTGGTAGACCGGGTTTTTTTTGTCTCTTCCATAATTTTAGCGAGTTCATTTCTACTTTATAAATTTGACATTTAAGTTTATAAACATCGCCACATGCTATACCTAATTTTGAGACTTTGTTCTTTTTAAATTGGTGATTGGCGATTAGTCAGTTTAATCATTTAAGGCAGCAGAATTACCCCAATAATTTTCTTTTAAATTTTGTTAGTTACTATTAAATTACCTTGTATATTGACAGAAATTTCAAAATAGGTGACTTAAGCTCAAACAAAAGTGTTCATACTACCTAGTTACCTATATTTATTTATTGCATAAACTAGATTATAATACGATTGTGCTTGAGGCACGCAGGACACACAATCCTCAATTTAGTTTATTCTGAATCCATTAACAATTTAACTTGGACTTAGTATAGAAATTAATACGGGCAATGCTAGTGCATTGTTATTGTCATACGGCCAACTTATAATACACGGCTTGCCTTAATCGACACAATTGGCTACACTATATTCAGATCAGAAGTGGGTGAAATATAAAAACATATGCCATTAAAATAAAATTTGTTGTCTGAGTGCCTAGCTTAACAACTTAAGTCTTCCAAAGTTGTACACCGTCCGCCCGAAATGGGTAAATGGCCGAAACAAAATTGGATTAAACTGTTTTATGAAATGAGAGTCCTATATTCTCGAAATGGTTCACTCTTCAGACCACGGCGTACTTTTTATGGTATTGGTGCAAATTGGAATATTATGAACTGACGGCTTTATTAACTCTGGCGGGCTCGCGGAAGCTAATTGTCTCCCTCACGACGCCTAGCCGTGAAACTACGGATATGTAGGGGAAGGTTAACAAACATTTCGAAACCATAGGTTTCAATCGTTTATATTATTAAAATTTCGGCCTACTGATATCACTTGGTTGGTTTGTATTTTGTATTATCGAGTACGTCCATGTAATAGGTTTGCGGTATCCGCATTATAGACATGTGAATGTAGGAATTTTCGGCTTTATTTATCAGTACATGTAGCTGGCTGCACGATTTTTCATTTTGAATGGATACATTATGTCAAACGATTCACGTGGACGAGGTGTAACTATTGGTTATAAATTAACCCGATTTTTGGCTTTATAAAATATGAGCTCGAATCCTCTATCAAATTATATTTTATTAATAAGAGTAGATTAGAATTGAAACAGGAACAAGATTTACCATTAACATTTTTCACTAACCGATTATTTTGCCGATTATAGTAATAATCAAATTTCTCTTTCTAATTTGAAGCTTTTAATTTTTTTTTTGTAATTTGCTTATTTTAGTAGATATGGATTTTCTCTTTTTCGGGGACAAAATAAAAATTATATCAAGATAAAAATCACAAAAAGAGATTATAGAATTTTATGGTTATTGCCAAAATTTAATTTAGGTGGTCAATGAATTTGATGTGTTATTTTATGGTATCATATCGAACTCGGTCGACAGGAAGGAAACGAAACGTTCGAAAATTTATAGTTGTTGGATCAATGGTGAAAAAGCACAATACGTCATTCATATCAATAACAACTTTCATTTTTGGCCAACGTCAGTCATATATTGTTCAGTGATATTGATAATTTTCATCATTTCTCACACTAATTATCATAATTTTAAATTTTCTTGAGGTTGCTTTTGTTTACTTATTTTTTTAAAAACATTAATAGATTTTATGATTTACGACCTAAAAATGTTGGTAATGATTGACTTTGGGCGTGCACACTATTAAAAAATTTAGAGGTTTACTGTACATTTTTAAATTTAAATATAGGGTTAATTAGCGTATTTATCTGCATGACGTTATATATACGAAAATCGAATGAAGGTCGTGTTTGAATTGAAAAATTGTCACAATTTTTATTTTATGTCTGTTCGAATACAAAATAAAATTTTTAGATTGTATGTATGTTGTATAATATGTACATTACTGAATAAAATTTAAAAGCGTTAAAAATAAATTAAACATTAAAATTATAAACCAACAATCACCTGCCTTGTTGCTGCGCTATTTAATAGCGAATTAATTAAAATAAAATTTATTTTGTGTTGTTGTTGTTTTATATACTTGCACCATATAAAGGAATATGTAGGTATATTACTACAAAAAATGGATTACAAGATGTAGAATGTTAAAACACACTTGTTGGATAAATTAATTGTAAAATAATTAAATAAAAAATAATTCACGACCCATGGGGGTTGATAAAAACATTTTTTTTTTATATAATTATCGCGCACAAACATTATTTCAATTATGTTCTGTATACGCTATCTCTTTGGATAGAGAAACATAGGTAAACATATTACATATCATGCTTTCATAGAACTCTAGAAAAGGTGTTACGAGTTTGTATGTATAAAGAGGAACATAATTAAAATTAATTTTATGTGTGATTGGGTTACACAACATACATAAATATGTATACATAAACCGTAAGGTACGAGTACGAGTTTATTTTATCCATCCACCCACCCACAGTTGATAGTCCAATTTTATATAAATTTACACATTACATTAATTTGAATATTATAATATTTATCTAGGTTTTTAGGTTTATTCCATTAAAAACAAATAAAATAAAAATTGCATCGCGTGAATTAAACAAAAAAAAAATGTAAAATAAAAATTAATTAAATTATATGCGCGCAAAAAACTTTTATATTTAAATTAATGAGTCCTCAATTTTATTTATCCATCCCATTTGACCATACATTATGCGTGTGCATCGTGATTACAAAATTACTAATTACAAGTAAAATTAAAATTATTTATCCATTTATTAACATTTTGCTTGATTAATTATTTTTATAAATTTAAAGTGTTTGCTTAATTTATCTTATCTATAAATTATTATTAGATTTTTTTTTTTGCATAATTAACGTGAGACATTTATCTTGTGATTTATTTCATAAAAATTAAAATTGTGAAATAAAATTTTCTTGTATTCGTATTAAATTGCAATATTTACAATTTTTATATACTCAAGGATAAACAATTTTGTAATTAATGTTTGAAATAATTATTGTAAAAGGTCTGACTCTGAGTATAAAGTAGAGAGAACGTATATTTAGAATACTCGCGATATGTAAATTTGAATAATGGATTGTTAAAAATCTAAATACTGGTCAACCTACGCAAACATTTTTAATTTTTTGTTAGACACACCATTATTACATATTCAGTTAAGCAGTTAGCGGAATATGTTTACAAAGTTAAAATAAATATAATAAAACGTGCTTACGTAAGGTAGGTCAAGTATATTATAATATTTAGTGTCACATGGAGATTGCTTTCGTAATGTAAATATAAATCTTGTCGTGTGATACTATCGTTTAATATATTGGTGGCGAAATTTTAAATATTTTGCAAAATTTTGTTTTTGTGCAAATCAATCACAAACGGTAAACGCTGATCGAAGGTCAAGTCAAAATTGAACGCAATAAATTTTAAAAGTTTTGCCAAACTCTTTCTATTATGATTAATGGGAATAAATATTACCAGATAGAAATACCCAAGTAAAATAATGATATAATTTGTGATTTCCATCACGAGAATTTAGGGAAAAGCCAAAATTTCATTTTTCTACTGTTAACAAGCGTCCACATTGTAGGGGAGGTATATACTGGGTTCATACAGCAAGAAAGCTTTGTAGGTGTTGTTTAGATTCAACAACTTTATGACTCGTGGAAGCGTTGGAATGAGGAAACAGTGGATCATATCTGTAATTTTCCGGTGATAGTAAATGTTTTATTGGTGCTATTTTGGTTTGCCATCTGTAGTTGGGCCATTCTAGCAGCGGTTTCTTTTAAAATCATATGTTATTTCGACACAGACACCTGCTTCCCGCAGTATTGACAAGAACACAGTTGTGTTTCCGAAATAGTGCCAATTTTTAAAAGGATAATTTAAGCGGATATGTAAAAAAGCCAAATTAACGAATTTGGGATTTGGAAAACCCACAAGGAATCGTAATGAAGTAGATACATCCTCAGCGAGTAACAGTTTGGTGTGGTTTGTGGAGTGGCGTTACAGTCAAGGGAGAGCACCACAGAGCAATGATAACCCATTTTTTTGTGTCAAGTAATTGAAGACATCATGTAATTAACAGTTTTAGTGATGTCGATTGGCCTCCGCGCAGCTCCAATTTGGAACCGGTACATTTCTCCTTGTGGAGTTGTTAGATAATTAAGAATAAATAGTCCGATGAATGAAATAAATATCTGATTCAACAAAATAACTTTTTATTTAGTTACCACAAAGCGTTACACACGGTTTTTTCATTATTGGTTGACAAGGGGGAAGTGTAACTTGTGTTAACTTAAATTAACTTTGTCGCCAACTAGTGGCTTGACAATAATACTAATTGTTAATTAAATTGAATTCAATCTACATGTTTGCAATCATTTCTTCTGTTGGACAATATTGACATTCGACGGTCCTCTTTTTTAATAAAAACTAATGCTAGGCAGCTTTGGTTGTCTTCATACATTGCAGTTTTATCTAAGACATCTATTTTAAAATTACGCATAAGAGCACGTAACCAATATACCTCATGGCAAGCTTCTGTTAACGCTATACATACAGAGCTACACAAGTTTATTTTTGCAGCTCCAACTTATTACTGACCCAAAAGCCATAAAAATGTAACTGCTGTTAGATTTCCTATTTGAGCAATCTTTGGCCCAATTTGCGTCTGGGTATCCAATCAGTTTTACATTGTCAGTCCCATTCAAAATGAGCTTCAATTTTAAGGTGCCTTTCAAATATTTTACCACCCGCTTCAATTCATCATAATCTTCTTGAGTTGGATTTATTGTTTTTGAGCTAATATTGCGATACTTGCTGGTATATCAGGACGTGTATTAATTGATACAAACAGAAGACATCCCATAAGTCTTTGATATTCAATATTTTTTAACAATAATTGAGATAATGGATCCTTTTGATATTCGACCTTCAATGGTATTTTCGAACATTTCGCATTTTCCAAACCAAATCGTTTGATAATTTGATTTATACTAAACTGTCAACTTGGAAACTTTTATTGATATTTTTTGAACTTCTTTGATTTCGTTGATTTGCTTATTGACTACTATTAAATCATCAACGTAGATAATCATATAACAACTGCCACTTTCATCATGCACGAAACCAGCATCAACCTGGTGGGACCCCTTCAAAACTCGGCGGCTGATTCATATTCATTCATTTATTCTTTAAGCTCACCATTTAAGAATGCGGTATTTGCATCTAGGTGATGTACCAATAACTTCTCTCTGCTAGCGATCGTCAAAAACAAACGGAATGTCGTAGTCAACACCAAATCGCTGCGAAAAACCTTGGGCAACTAATCGAGGTTTGTATCGTATAACACTGCTATCCACATTTAAAAACCAATCTACATCCGACTGTTTTTCGATCAGCTGGTAAGTGACAACTTCCCAGGTGCCATTTGCTATGTGTGCATTTATTTCGTCGTTCATTGCTTGTAGTCATTTGTCTTTATGTTCGGATGTTTTAATCGTTAATTGTTTTTGGCTCAGAAACAATTAAATTAACTTTATTTATTTTTTCGATTAACCGGTTCGGCGGAACAGATTTGTTGACTCTTGATGATCTACGAATATTTAAGTTATTTTCACTGTGGTCTTCATCCGCTTCTGATTCATCATTTTGTTGGTCATCTGGTTCATTTTGTTTGTTATCCGAATTATGGTTATTGTTGTCTTCTTTATTTGCGTGATTGGATTTTATTACATTGGGAATCGATTCAATTGGATTGTCGTCAAAACGCACGTCACGACTTATTAATAATTTTCGTGCAGAATAATCATAACATCTATATGCTTTAGATTCCAAATCATAGCCCATACAAACTGCTTCCACTGCTTTTGAATTCAATTTGCTTTTTTTCCTTTTGTACATGTACGAAGCATTTCAGTCCGAATATATATAAATTATGTAAATTCGGTATATTGCCGCTCCACAACTCTATGGTGTTTTTGGAATTGACTTAGATGGCAACCGATTTTGGAAAAATGTTGCCGTCATAACCGCTTCGGCCCAAAAAATATGATCTAAATTTGCATTGGCTAACATGCAATGCGCCATCTCAAATTAGCTTCTTTTTTTACGTTCCACAACGCCGTTCTGCTGTGGCGAATATGTAGCTGTATATTGAATTCTTGTGCCGATACCTTAAAGATAGCCATGGACTCGTTTATCGGTATATACCTCTGTACCTCTGTCAGATCTGATGATTTTTGGATATTGCGAAAACTTTGTCTTTGATAATGCTACATATTCCTTTAACTTATCAAAACATTCAGAGATATGCTTTAGTAAAAAAATCTTCGTATAAGGTGAAAAATCATCAATAAATGTAAGGATGTAACGATTACCATTGTGTCGCTGCAATTGCATTTTTTGACCTTCATACCGCTCACTAACTTCTGATTGTCCAAATACTTTATGGTATTTATATCTCTATGTTCGAGTATTCGATGCCACTGATGTGCACTTAGAGTACCTCACTGTTTATCATTTCGACCTTATGTATTTGTCTCAGATGGTATTGATTACCAAACGCCTCGCCAATGTTATTGATTTTATTATTCCTCTTGATGAATACTTCGTTTTCGGTCTTGTCAATTGTTTCACTGACACAATGTTAGAAGAAATTTTTTTGCATTAACAATTGCATTCGCAATTTCCAATTGAAATAGTTATCGTTAGACAGTTTTAATTTTTTTTTAAATATTTTTGTTATCATTTATATCGCAGACACATTTAACAAATTGAACTTATTTAAAATTTCGCTTTAGTTGGGTCACTGGCCAACTAAAGAAACCTGTTTGATAATATTGAATTTAATCTACGTTATCCAACAAGAGTGCTTGTGAAAGATCAATGCTACTGAAATTTGGGTTCGCGGAACCGGTTACTACCACTTGAATGAGGTTGTATTCCATCAATAATCGGAGCTCTTGCCAATGAGACAATAACATTTGGAAAAACATTGATTTGTTTTATATGATTGCATTTTTAAAAAGAACCCGTTAAATGACCCACCCCTTACAATGTTCGTCAATAGCTAGATGCATCAGCAAATTCACGCAGACCGAATGTTTTTACCGAGTTCAAACACATTGGTTTTTTAAGTTGCTTTTAAGTTCCTTGCATGAACCATAGTCATTTAATTGGTCCAGCTTCCATTTTAATAACATTCAACAATATAAATGAAATTAATCTGGTTGACAGTCGCAATTATAAATCCGAGGATATGCCACTTATATTTCATTACTTTATTCCGCAATAAACGTCACTTTGGTGATGTGAATTAATACAAAATATATTTTGTTTTATTTTATTGTTGTAATGTAAATATTTTAATCTGTAGTTTTTAATTTTTTTTTAATTGGTGAAATAAAATAGGAAGACTTTAGTATCGGTCACCACTGCTTGTGCTGCCGGCTCCAATATAGCCGTTATGTTTAAAAAAATACTCTTATGCCTCTCGATTTTAGTTCTAAATCTCCTTAAAGGGATAACTGTTTAAATAGTTTTAGGGTAAGTTTGCAACAATTCATCTTGATAGAAATAATAAAAATATTTACCTTTGTATACAACGTAAACTCTGTGTCTCTAAGATAAGATCCAAATAAAAACTCTTTATTAAAACTCTTTATTAAAACGATTATTGCGTTTACAAAAAAGTCTTACGTTTTCATATTTTTATTTCGAATATTATTCCTCTTTAAAAACTCAGAATTTACCACTAGAGCTTTATAATCAAGGTTGCTTTGATTTAATTTAAAATAAAACATGTTCGACTACTTGTGAAAACAAAAAATAACTAACGAACATGAAACAAAATCTCGTGTTAGTTACGACGGTTCAGGTTTTTTATTTACTCATTTCATGGCACTCGCTGACCCGGATGATCAGTTCATATTTCATATGGGAAATATGATCCAAATTCTGTTTTAGAATAAAAATATTTAGTTCAAATTTAGTGAACGTTTCTGTGTTGTTTCATGAAAAGTGTACTGAACTGGCTAATACGCCTAACGAGTTCGGCTCAAAACGTATGGAATTGCTGATGCTTTAAGAGCTAAATGCAGATACTGGGTAATTTTATATAAAGAGTTACAAGAAAATGTTGGCTTGTATTTTAAATTTGGAATTGTAATGAAAAAAATGTTTAACTAATTGACAATTGTTGGTTTTTCTTTTCTTTATGATATTAAAACAGTAAAATGATTCTAAGTTAATCTAGGTCCATAGGAGGTCACTTCCTTAGGTGTGGCTTGATTATGCTAAATTACAAATTGGAAATATGTACTAGAATTGGTCAAAATTATTTTCCCCAAAACGTATTTTTCCAAGAATATATATTGAGCAATCAAACTCTTCATCCCAAACGTCCAATACTGGCTTTTATTCGTTGGCCAAGTATGAGAATCTACATGCTTGTCCACCAGATATGCAGCGTATATAGCATATTGCTCATTTGCTGCAAGTGTGACACAATCAACAATTTTTAATTTTTCAGTAGAGCGATTGGAAAAAATCACTCAATTTTTTTTTGTAAAAACGGCGTTTTTTAAAAGGCAAAAGTCAAAATACATTCTGATCAGTAAAATACATTTTTCCTGTTCCTACATCCTCAATCGGATTTTAATTTTTATAATTCTTTAATATTTTGTAAATTTTTTTAGAATAGTTTTCAAAATCCTAAAATATTAATTTCCTTCGCGAATTGAGTGATTTTTATTTGGAATTTTACCTAATTTACTAGAAATACTTACATCTTCACGATATATGTATATTTTATAAGGTGCGCAACTAAATTTTCGGGTTTTTTTGAAAAATGAAAAATTTCAATAGAAATATAAAAAATGGTTTATTCAAAATATTGTCTTTCGCTATCTACACATTTTTACCATCTCTCTGGCAACACATGAATACCACGACGATAAAACGACGCGAATTTGGACCGAAACCATTCATCCAACTAATTTTTCACTTCCTCGAAACTGTCCAAGTGTAGCATGCCAAGCCAAGCGCCATCAACGGGAAGAAGTAATAATCCGCGGAATAAGGCGGATGCGGTAGCAGATCACATCTTAGCATTTTGACGATGTCCAGATGGGAGTACGATGGCATGGATTGTTATCGTCCTGCAATATCTCTCGTTCGTTGGAATTCTTAAAAAAAAATTCACTTCTCATCTCCCTTTTCACTTCATGCCGTGAAATCAAAATTTTGCATGGAGCTCTTCGATTTTAGATCTATCATAGATATAGCCAGTGGACGTTTGGACCTTGGCGAGTCGTGTTTAATGCCTCCGCAAGTTGATATTGAGTTTGCGTATCATCTTCATACAATAACGCTTGTAGCTTGGTGTCTCAAAATATTTTTGGTCTTCCTGAGCGCTTCTAGTCCTTAATGTCGAAATCGCACTTCTGAAGTGTTTAAACCACTGATAGGCCTCCTCAAGCTTGAGCTGCATTTTTTAAAATTTGAAGCGGAAAAGCAAAGCTTCCCGCAAATGCTGTTTATTTGGCTAAAAGATCTATATTTTCGTTCTTAGAGAAAATATTTTTGCGTTGCGATATGTGCTGGCATTACAACTGGTTGTCGTTATCAACTGTCCACGCTTTGAACTAAACACAACTTCTGACATAAATGGCAATTAGATGTGTCGCTAGCACCATTTATGTGTGAAACCTGGAAACTATTGCGCACCTGATAATTACATAAGAGATTTGGATACAAAATAATAAAAATATGAATTGTTGGGAATCGTTTGATTCGAATATCTTAGAAATTAGTGAATTTTGAGTTGTGTCACTTTTGCAGCAAATGAGCGATCATTGTTTACGCAGATGCTGAATTAGGCAATACGTTTTGCGATTATTATTTGAAGCTGTTGATGTTAAGCTTCGCCGTTAATTGTAGTTCACGGTAAAATTTCGCAATTTTAGTTATTAACATACCAAAAAATGCAGTGCATAGCATGGTGGTTTATTGGTTTGCTTGTCTGCCAGAACATAATTACTGGAATAGTTCTAAAGGAACTGAAGAAATCTATTATTAATTCAATTTAATTAATATAAAAAATGACAAAAGATAATAGTAGTACTAAAAAAATGTATTTAAACTATAACAGCGAAACATAACTACTGCCAAACCAAACAACAATCTTTCACAACCGCGGATTGACGTACTGCAATAGTTGTTTGAAAAATTCTTGATTTTCATCAGGATGGACGATCGCCAAGGATTAGATAATTCATATATAAGAGCGACAGCCTTATTTGTACGGCATTGCTCGTCCTTCTTTCTATACGCGTCGCCAGATAATTTGGTCATAATAGAAATAGCAACCATGGAACCACGTAAGCGGAAACACAGCTTTGAAAATAGAGATTGAAGCCTTCTCAAAATCAACCAATTTAAAATTTGGCTTCAAACCGGTGAAATGATCGCAAGTAACACTTCCGGATGTGAACGTTTTTAAATAAGAAAGGGCCGGTACGGTAACGCCGTCAATCTTATCAAAACTGGTAAATAGTTGACGAAATATGCATGGCACATCGTCAAATGTTCCATCCATTAGTCAACAGCCGTCTTTTTCGACCATTTGCAAGGACTTGATAGGTCCCATACGTATGTTATGCTCACTGACAAACTGGTTTTCTGATAACATATAAATCTCCCATCTACTATTCTTAGATATTTTTGAATATAGATCTTACGGACTGTTGTTGGCTCTTTAACTATAGATTGTCGAACTAGCGTTATCTTGGCCTTCTGGATGTTCAATGGTAGTGCTAACGATCTCTTTTATTTTATTATTAACGCAGCATGTGTTGAATGGTCGTGATGATAGAATGTTATCCATTAAAATTTCTGTGGTTGTATGTGCCTTACTTTGATGGTTGCGACGATTCACGCAACCCCAATAAAAACGATTTTTCTTCACGGATTTAACATCAATGTAGTAACTATATCCTACATGACACATCAAATAGTTGCCTTTGCTAGACTTCACTATTTATTTGTTTATAATAAAACTGGAAAATTGATTAATTGTGACACATTTGCAGATGAAACACTTGCCGTGTTTTATCAGTGTTTTTTCTTTAACAAAACCGAATAAAACTTGCTTCTTATTAGTGCAATCAGTGTTTTAAGACTAAACTGTATTTTTTAATTCAGGTGTGTATCCAAAACAAAGAAAAGCAAAGGTAGAAATTTATTTAGCTCCACATATTTATACGGAGCCGCTACCGGGAGCTCGTTCCTACTTGCTAGGAAATCTTAAAAAGGAAACTTTTCCTTATTTTACAAATTCAAAACGCAGCATGCTGAATTGTTGTTCATAATGGCAAGTCTAGTAGAAAGTTTAGTGGAATTGGAATTGAATTGGAAGTTTTCCCGGATCCGATAAGAAAAAATGCGGATTACAAAAAATTCTTTCATTGAGATTTTACGTATGAAACAGTTACATCTCTTATTGACAGAAACCCTTGTTGACGATTCAAAATGTCTGGTTGACAGGCACAAAAGTCTAGTAAGCAATTTGAAGTGTCACATAATTAAGTGAAGCTAGATGCAGTTGCATGAGTTTATAACTCTTTAGTAAAGCGAAAACACATGTAATAAAGAGTTTTTCAATTTGGGCGGGTTGGTGTTGGCAACCTGTGGCGGCCATGTTGTTTTGGTGGCGTCTGCCTAATCTGGTGTTTTTTAGTCACTGATGCCCAAATTTCCATGACAAGTTACACAATTGAGCAGCACGTCCAAATGATAAAACTTTATTATCGAAATGAGTGTTCATTAGTATAGATAACCCTTTACAAACGTTGCGCACGTTGCGCCCATTTTACGGCAGACGCGGTGGTCCTTCAAAGTCGGTTCTCCAACGTTTGGCGGCCAAATTCGAGACAACCGGTTATATAAACAATCAGCCAACACTCGTACGTCAATGGAACGCCAGCGAAAGTGTAAAGAAAACTCCGAGGTAGTCAATTCTTCGCCGTACACAAGAACTTGGCCTTTGGAAGAGGACCCTAATTTTTGACCAAAAAATCATATTTTACAACGAGGCGCATTTTTGGATGAATGGCTATGTTAACAAACAAAATTGCCGTATATGGGACGACGCCAACTCACACCAGATTCACCAGGTGGCATTGTACCCGGCCTCCGGCGTCATTGGTCTGTACTTATTTGAAAACGACGTTGATGAGACCATCAACGGCGAGCCCTACAGAACGATGCTACTCGTTTGGCCCAAATTGAACGATATGGAGGTGAAAAACAACAGGACGGGGCTATGTGCTACACAGTGGATGGAACTATGGACATTCTGCATGAACGATTTGAGGGTAGGGTTATCTCTCGCAGTGGTGACGTGAATTCGCCAAGATCCTGCGATTTGATTCTCCTAGGTAAGTTTTTTCTTGCGGGTTATCCTCAAGTCGCAGGTCTATGCCAATAAGCCGCGATCGTCCGATGCCCTTAAAGCCAACACAACCAATACCATTGCTCAAATTCAGCCGGATCTATGCGACAGAGTCATTTAAAATTGGACCGTTCGGATCCATGCCACCGTGAAAAGTTGCGGCGAACATTTGAACGATGTTATATTTCATAAACAATGGCATACATAGGTCTTTCAAATAAAACCAGAATTTCGGTAATACTTTGCTCAGCTCTCGCAATAGCTCACTTCAGATAGCGAATAATTTGTGCGCTCACATTATCTACTCCACAATTTTAGTACTTTTCGGGTAAAGTACTTTTGGAGAAAACATTTTTTGACAAACGATATTTGACGAAACGATTTTTGGGAAAACAGTATTCGGAGTAATATTTTTTGGCAATCAATTTTTGGGAAAATGTTTTTGGGGAAACGTACTTCACCCGGGAAATATATTTAATAATATTTAGTTCTACAAATTGTAACGTACTAATACTAAAAAAAATTCTGTTTCTCATTTTAGGTATGATTCCTTACAATCTCCACGTGAATTGTTCGTTGTGAATGCGCCCAAAACCATTAAGGCAAGTAAGCTCGGTAAATTTGTACTACAAATTTATTTCAAGGTAACCAAGTGAATTCTTAAATATGTATGTTCGTGTTGAAATATTACTTTACACTATTTTGTACATGAATAAATCATCTAATTTAATTTACTCGATTTTACCACCTGTCGCTAAATTGAAACGTTTGTACCTGCTACTTATAAAAAAAACTATAAACCGAGAAATTGAACTTGAAGCTATATATTTGTATATAAAATTTGTTTATGCTTTTTGGGTGGAATATATAAAATGTATGAAAGTTTACCTTGATCCATTCGAATCCGTATAATAGGTGTAATGATTTTTTTCCGCCTGCAGCAATTTTCAGATGCATAAAATAAAAAATACAATTATAACTTATACTTTAAATTATATTTTTGTATTTTCATTTCCATTTTACAATCTTTTGCGAGGAGAGAAAGTGTAACCATTCTTATTTTTAAAATTTTAATAGATTGTTAATACAGCATGCAAATTTTTTTTAGATACTCGCGTATGTACCGAAATGCTAAATTTAGTGATTTTGAAATATAAACCTGTCGTATTATTCGCACCCACATGGTTGTATAATGTTATTGTGACTACCTAGGATTAATTTGTTTAGTAATTTGTGCTTAATATAAGTGAAGTGTATTTAATCCAATAATTGGAATAAAATATGTACTTACTCACAAAACCGGATCCCCTCATAATTCATAAAAAGAAAATGTTGTTATGTACGATATTGTAAAGGAGTCGTGAGCACAATCATTTTCCAAATATAGTTCTTGTTAATTTGTACGTAATTTATTTTGTGCTATTATATGTCCGTTAAAAATAATTGTAATTGATCTTGTTATTGTTTTTAATACCAATATACCGGAGTGGTTTATGATAAATGGTTTAATTATTTCCTATTGACGTTACGCTTATACTTTGACCGAACTGTAGATAAACAAAAAATATGAAATATTTTAATTTTTTATTGGTATTTTACTCAAAGTACAAACATTATTTATTTCTGCTTTAGCTTTCGACACCCTTTCGGTGTCATTTTCAAAAGCAATATAAACCGAAAAAATAGTATATTGTATAATTAGGAGGAAAAGTACTGCATTCCCGGACGATAGTGAAAATTGGCGGACGAGGCGATAGCCGATTCCGGTAACCACGGGAGTCCGGGAATGCACTTTTCCTCCGAATTATACATACTATTTTTTCCCCGATCGGACTTTAAAACGAATATAAACCCAAAATAATTTTTAGTATTATTCATTAATTATCATATTAAGAAATCAAAAAATCGAAAATAACAAAATTATTGCTTAGTTAGCCACGACATCATAATACATAAATACATTTTGTTTCTTTTTCAAAAGTTGTCAAGTTTGTATACCTATTTGATTTATAAAAAACGTGTGAACGAAACCATTCGGGAATATATTCCCGGCCTAGGCCAGAAAAAATATTCTCGTACTATTATTACTTGTTGCTTAGCAACAAATACAACATACTGGAATCATGAGCTTTTCGTTTCGAAAAAACAACGGAAATATATATTTTTTCCTATACGATCGGAGAAAAAGTAAATTTTTTTAAAAACAAAAAACCGATATAGCAAAATCGAAAAAACTAGGTTTACCTAGAAAAACGGCTATCTCAGACATTTAAAAAAAAACAAATTTTAAAAATCAAATATTTAGAAGTAGGCGTTTTACATAGACGAACTCTATGAAAAAAACGTTGTACAAATAAATTTAATCTTAATGTATAAATAAGACAAAAATCAACAATAAGTAGACAAATAAATTATAAGTATTGCTAATATAAGCACAATCACTTACGATATTAATCGAATTAGTACTACGTTTGATATTTAACATTTATAAAATTGATCTTTTTTAATTTTTTCTTTTTTGAGACCTTTGATGTTATCTAATGTAATTAAATGATTAGTATCTCTTAGATGTTGTGTAAGTGCACTGCAATTTTGGCCAAGACTATTTACATTTTTATGTTGGTACAACCTCTTTTCAATCAATTGTTTCATTTTGTGAATTCACAAAATCATTCATTTGTGGCCAAGAGTTAGAATTTCTTCTAAAAATAAATTTGTTTATAAACAATATTATCTATTAGTTTCTAAGGATATTAGTTTTGAAGTAATGTATCATTTAATATTTTAAAATTTTTATGATGAAATTTACTGTCGAGAGTTTTACAATTTTTTGACTCAAAATTTTTATGGTGTTCATTTTGTACGAGATGGGAAGCCATGACATAAAATTTAGATAGCGACCAGACCAAGTATTTTTGTGGTAACAATCACAAGAAATTTTGTCATCGGGTTAATGTATTTAAAGTAAATCTAAAATTGGAATTTTGTTCTCTGATTCTTTTTCAAGAGTAAATTTAATTCTATTACTTTTATCAATTGAATTGAAAGCACCTAAAAATGTGTTTATCTTGTCTTCTGGAATGACAGTTATAATATCGTCTACATATCTATAATAAAATAATGGTTGGAAATTTAAAGAATTTAGTACCAGATTTTCCAAATTTTCCATGATTAAATTTGCAATTATGGGGCATATTGGTGAACCCATAGGTGAACCAAAAATTTAAAGCCTAACAACTTTATTGTCAAATGAAAATTCTGAATTATATAAAACAATATCTAAAGCCGTTAAAAATTGTAGTTTTGTTAATTTTGATTTCGAATTTTTCTTTATATTTCTTCAATTATTGCTTATAATATTTTTTATCATTTGTGTTATCCACATTTGTGAATAATGACACAACGTCAAGAGAAATTAAAATAAAATTTGGTGGAATTACAATATTACTAATTTTTTGCTGGAAATCTTCTGAATGTTAAATATACGAATATGTTTATCCGACACTAAGTTGAAAAATATTTCCTAAATAGGATGATAATGTCTATGTAGGTCCATTTACCGGGTAACTGAGACGAAGTGTTACCAACTTCAGACTGTCATTGCTGTCAAACCTGTGATGATAGAGCGCTTAAATTTACACTAATAGCAGTTCATTCATTCATTCATTCCATAGTTTACAAGCGTACAAAAGCATTTTATTGGGAAATATTCAGAAAAAAGTTATCCGAAATGGAATTCAAGCGTAATAGTGTGATTGCTCTATATTTGGCTGGAAAACCACAGCCGCAGATTGTTAACCAGTTAAAACATCTGCATGTAAATAAAATGTCTGTGTATCGCACCATAAATCGTTATGCAAAACATTATGCAACAACATTGCAAAACGCCATGGGGGTGGACCGAAACGCACTGTAACATCGCCGGATATCATTTGGAAGGTGAAGACTAAATTGGCTCGGAATCGGCGCCGTAGCGGCAGAAAAATGGCTCGTGAGGAATTTAATTAATTTTGAGGAAAATTAAAGTTTGAAATAAGCTTATTAAACAAAATTTGGTGATTAATTGAATCGAACGCTTTCGAAAAATCCAACACAGTAAGGCAAGTCATTCCTCTTTTACTCATATTACGACAAATATCATCACAAACCTTCAGTAAAGCAGTGGTAGTACCGAGGAATCTTCTAAAACCCGATTGAAAAATACTAAGCAAATTAAAGCTATCGATATGGGTATGAATTTGGTTTTTTACTACCAATTCAAATGCCTTGGACAGAGTACTTAAACTACTAATAGGTCGGAAATGGGAAAGCTCAGAAATATTGCTAATTTTAGAAACAGGAATAATTTTACTCAACTTCCACTGAGCAGGATAAAAAGAGGTCTTTAAAATAAAACTAAAAATATGTAACAAGTATCTTGATACATTAGGGAAAATACGATTTGCGATTTAACTTCCCAAATTGAAGAATGCTAATCGGCAATAGATATATTTGTAAACGAAAAAGAATTCTACGGATACTAAATCAATATTGGAGATACCATGGGTGGAACAAGAATTACTTAGGTAATGGTTAAAATCATTAGCTTTGAAATTTACCGAACGATTTTGTAAAATTTGGACCAACGAAATGAAGCGCCGCCGATGGTGAAGGTTTGGGCCGCCGTAACGGCCAACTTCAATCAAGATTGGCTGAGAAACAACGTTCCGCGGTTCATTTCCACTGCCCAATGGCCAACAAATTCACCGGATGCAAATCCGCTAGATTTCTCGGTTTGGGGTATTTTGAAGAGTAAGGTTGGGACAAAAAAATACCAAAGTGTCAATTATCTCAAGCAAGCGCTTCGCCGGGAATAGGCCAAAATACCTCTGAGCCACTTTCGTGCTGCATGCAATAGCTTTTTCGGCCGTTTGAAGGCCACAATCGCGGCTAAGGGTGGCCAAATCGAAAACTGCTAGTTCAATTCGAAAAATTTAAATATTTGTGAGCATTTTTTACTTTGATTCAATAAAATTCATTAAAAAATAAAAATTCTGTGGCGTTTTGTTTTGGTAACACTTCGTGTCAGCCACCTTGTATAGAACTTATAATAGGTCGATATGGTAAATTTGGTTTGTGAACCTTTGGTGAACCATATAATTTTGGAATTATTGAATTTCGTTAATTTTTGCTTTGTATGCAAATCAATATTTCCAGAATCATGCCATTCTTTTACCATTTTATTGATATGGGTTTGTATAGGGGCTACGTTATTATTAGACACTTGTATATACGTAATATCATCGTTTAATAAACTATAAATTTTTTCTAAATAATCCCTACGTAAGGTGACAACTGTAGCATTACCTTTGTCAGCTCGTGTAATCATAATATTAGGATTATTTCTCAAAAACGTCTTAGTTTGTTTTACATACGATAAAAATTGAATTTCCGAGGGTGTTAATTGTTACCGGTGTGAGGTTTTAATCAATTATCAAAAGTGTAGTTATACACAGAAGAAAACCATATCTAAAGATATTTAAATATATTTCGATAAATAATGTAAAGTTAAATTATATGTCTACGCGGTTAAACGTTTTTATGTTAAACCGTAGTTGTTAATAGGTAGATGCATATTCTAATATGTAAATCTCATTGGGCTGTGTGTATTCTAATAGACAAATATTGCTAAACACCGTTTTAAGGTTACACTCTGAGAATCTTTCACCGATCTTAAAAAACCGCTCTACTTGCGATATTTAATATGAAAGTGTAGGTGTATATTGTAGGCCATGATCACATGTCGCCGTGGATCGCTTTAATATAATAATTATCAAAATTAATCCGTAGGAGTACACGAAGGCATTTACAGATCGGAATAGACATCTTTAGGATTACTAGATTATGGCCTACAACCCACACCTACACTTTCATATTAAATATGGCAAGTGGAGCGATATTCTAAAACCGGTGAGAAATTCCCCGAGGATCGCGTTAATATGGTGATTATCAAAACTAGTTCATACGGGTACACACAATCCAATCGCATTCACAGATCTTAATAGACATCTCTAGAATTACTTGATTATGGCTTGTATTTGGCTTACCAATGTAAAGGGTGGTTAAATTTTAAGGGCCGACGTTCAATGTGAACCACACCTAAACGTCAAGTTTTTTTCTGCATTTAATTTGACATTTCTCAATTTCAGACTAACTCAATTTGAACCATGGATACATAATCGAGCAACTCGTTAAAGTTATTCAGGTATATTATGAAAATAGGCGTTCAAATAAAAATGCATATCGTGCACCTCGTGATTTTTTCGGTCAATTTAATCGTCCAAATGTGCCTGAAATCGGAAAAATCGTGCAAAAATTTGACCAAACTGGGTCTGTAGGAGATTTTAAAACACCAGTGCATGCTCGTACAGCTCGTACAGCAGAAAATATTTCTGCTGTTCGCGATAGTGTGGCTGAAGAGCCGTCCACCTCAACTCGTCGTCGTGCCCAACAATTGCACCTCTCACGCTCGTCGTTGATGAACATTATGCATAAAGACTTGCATTTACACGCTTATAAGGTGCAATAGACTCAAGAACTAAAGCCTCTTGACCATTGCAAACGTCGTCAATGGTCAGAATGGTGGCAAGAAACGACAACAGTGGATGATCAATTTTCGAAGAAAATCATCTTCAGTGATGAGGCACATTTTCACCTCAGTGGATTCGTCAATAAGCAGAATTGCCGCATTTAGGCGAATCATAATTCAAGAGTGATTGTCGAAAAACCAATGCACCCACAAAGAGTGACTGTTTGGTGCGGTTTATGGCCTGGCGGCATCATTGGACCGTATTTTTTTCCAAAATGAGGCCGGTCAGGCAGTTACTGTGAATGGTGTTCGCTATCGTGAGATGATAACGAACTTTTTGTGGCCCGAATTGGAAGATATGGATGTGGACGATATGTGGTTTCAACAGGACGGTGCCACTTGCCACACAGCTAACGAAACAATGGCTCTTTTGCGCGACAAATTCAATGGCCGTGTTATCTCACGTGGTGGCGATGTCAATTGGCCGCCAAGATCATGTGATTTGGCACCGTTGGACTTCTTTCTTTGGGGTTATTTCTACACCTTTACCTACGTTTATCTACACCTACACTTTTATTAATATCGCAAGTGGAGTGGTATTCTAAAATCGGTGAGAAATTCCCCGAGGGTCGCGTTAATATGGTGATTATCAAAATTAATCCACAAGATTACACACAATCCGAGGGTATTCACAGATCTGAATAGACATCTATTGGATTCCTTGACTATGGACTATCCATCTTTCTTTCGTAATGATTAGATTACTCGAAGTTACACTTAAATTATTTAACAAAATATTGTCTAATTTGGTTTTTTGTCTTACCTTTATTTTATTAAAATGGAAATTATATGTTGGCTCTGCCCGGTGTAAAAATTCTTCATAACAATTGCTGGATAGTCGATTTCCTAAGTATTGTTGTGCAGCATTCAAATTGTTATATTTTTTTCGGTTTATATTGCTTTTGTAAATGACATCGAAAGGGTGTCGGTCTGCTGAAGCAGAAATAAATTATTTTTGTGCGTTGAGTTAAATACCAATAAAAATTAAAATATTTTAAAAAATTACTCAAGTATTAATGAATTTATTTTGACTTATATATTATGATTTATGAAAGGATGTTATAAAATTTGTATGATGAAGAGAAAATTATTAGATTACGCAATGTAGAAATTATTTTGCGGCTAACATCCACGCGGTGCTAACTATACAGCAAGTCTATTAACAAGTCGGCATTACATCATACACACTTTACCACTATCATCATTATACAATAATATCTATTTAATTGAAAACACCTATAATAATAATTCTGTTTCTTAAACACATAATTTTTGTCTGTTCTAATCGGTTTTAAATATTTAAAATCCACAGTTAGATTTCTTGTTCATTAAGTAATTTTACAGTAAACATATTTTTATGTTACATCGTACAAAATAAACAAACTTGAAAATGACTCAACCCAATTTATACGGCAGAGTAATACCAGTTTAATTGCCTCCCCATATATATTCTAAAACTATCAATGAGAATCTTTTTATCACACATATTTAAAATGGTATAAACAATTTACATACCACACCTTTAATTAAATAACAGTTTCTTACTTTATACTTTTCATCTTCCTGTTTGTATATCTACGTACAAATGCGTTGGCATGCGCTAATCCAACTTTAATCACAAAAGTTATTTTTATGCGGATCATTTATTAATTTAAAATTTATATCTGGATTAATTAATTACGAGATCAAATTTAGTAGTCATGCATATTTCATGTGTTAAGAATATTTTACCTTTCATTTTCGAGCTTATCGAATTTTCAGAATATGTATGGTAATTTACTGTACATGCAGCATTAAAATTGAAAAGTTACCGAAGATCACGATTTTTTCCTCAATATAATAAGGTGATTTGTTTAGTTTCCCACATTATAGGATGTAATGCTCTGATTTGTGGTATACAAAGTACATATGGAATGGCAATCTAATGCGAAAATATTTATTGTTAAATTGACCACACAATAGAAAATATATAAATTAATGGTTTTTGCATTTACGTAAGAATATGGATTTTGCTTTCTTTTCTTGACTATTTTATACAGTCTCTTTAAACTAAATGATCGATTACGTGATTCGTTTTGGATGATAAATAGATCTAGTGAGAATATTATTTGTTTTATGTTGCAATAACAACGGCAATCTGCTCCATGTGTTTGAATAATGGCGTCTATAATTTTATTGTGGTATTTAGAGTGGTTGGAATTCTTTTCAAGCAATCTATTTCACTTTCATTTTAATCTATTTAAATATGCATGACTCAAACGTATAAGTAAAATATATAGCTGCAAACAGAAATAATTTATATCGGCGCTTGCCGCTAGGAGGTGCTGAAGAATCCCTTTCAACAATTTATTAATCTCAACATTCATATTTTAACTAGCTGACCCGGCAAACTTCGTTTTGTCCAAAATAGATGTTGGATTTTTCTTTTTTAATCCTTGTTCTGGGGCCGAGGCACTCCCAATTCTTTGGCGATTTGTTTTTCCCGTCCTACCTTACGCAGGTATGCTATATCGAAGACGTACGGCTATAGGTTCGATTTACGTTTACCATCTGCGCATTGCATAGCTCCATCCCAGATCGTAATCTGTTGATGAACATTTGCTTTTGCATCTTTGCTCCCGATCCAAACGCCAAAGCTTTTACCACTGTGCCATTTGGTCGGTCACCCGAAACTTGTTTTTTTTATCGAAAATCATCGATCGTTAATAGATGACGCAATAATATAATTTCAATTATAGATTTAATGAAACACCTTTCGAATTCAATATTCTATGTTTATACGGAAAGCTGACCCGACGGACTTCGTTCCGTCCAATATTTGGTGAAAATTTATTGAAATTTAAAAAAAAAATAGAACAATGATTGCATTCAATTTAAGGCTTCATGATATACAACATTTTTTGTTTTCTGCTTCGGAGCGTAAATGAAGAGTGAGGATGATTTCCCAACTGGGGAACACGTCACATATAGGTGGCCGTGTGAAAGCACGAAATATCCAGATTGATGCCGCACAGTGACTGCTCTTGTGACTTGTTTATGGTCATCGCAAATTGCAAGTTTCACTGGGAAGTGCTTGCGTTTGAACTGGAATGGCAAATCGGTTGAAGTCAAGGGAATTCGCGGAATTAGTCACTCTTCCCCATTGAACGGCCCTTCCAAAATCCTTGCCACTATCACATTGTTCATTAGATTCGTCACAATCAGCCGGGCTCCAGGGATTAGGAATTCCACCGGATAATTGACGACTTAACATCACAATCCATATTGATGTCACTTGACATCAATATTTTTCGCTGTTTAAATTCACTTCTGCGGTTCTATCCTGTAGCAGAAACACTCGCATATTCATACCCAATGGAATAGTTTTTACATCTCGCCACAAATACGATGACTTGAGACGTGCGTTTAATTTATCTGCCGTTGTTGATTTTGGAATCACGGGAAGTGTTTGTCTGAAGTCGATTATTGTTGCGCAAATCTTTCAATGTTCGATTGAGTGCTTCTAATGATAGTTTGTGCGCCATCGTGCACTCATTCCATATCATCAATTTAAAATTTTTCAACTCTTTTGCCATGGCTAATTGCTTAGAAATATTGCAAAGAGGATTTTCGGTGATTTGCAGGTTGATCGGAAGCTTCAGTGCTGAATGTGCCGTTCTTCCACCTTCCAACAGTGTTGCAGAAATTCCGGTAGATGCGAGAGCTAACGAAATGCTACTTTGAGCACGTATTGCTGCTAATATCTATGATATCAGGAACGTTTTCCCCGTTCCGACGAGGCGCATCAAGGAAAAATAGTTAACCGTTTACATCATCGACAGCCTTCATCGGTTGATCATACACACTCATGTGTTGTTCACTCAACAGTGGCACGTTTGTTTGTACTTGTTGTTGCGATGTTTGGCGATTTTGGCGCTGACTTATGCATTTAAGTGAATAGTTTGCCACTCATTAACAAACACAAATCTTCAAGCAGCACTAACGCTTCATTGTAGATGTCATCGTTCATTAGCAATTCGTAATTCCCTGCCGCGAATCGAAAGAGATTCAAAATGTCTCTGCGATGTCATTTTTGTACGTATCTCGAGAGAATGTTATTGCTTCGTCTAGCGTTTGATTCCAGTGATTGTCGTCTTGAAGCAATTGTAACTGTTGCCATGCTTTTCGAAATGTTACAGACACCGTACCATTCACAGTCGGCAATGGCTTAAATGAAGTTGAACCGCGCACATTAACCAAAAGCAACCGAAGGTAGAAGTAATCGTCGTTCTGTGGATGGATTGTGTAAATTCGTCCCAATGCATCAGTTGAAAACACACTTGGATGTCCATCTACTGGTTTGCCGTAGTTCCTGCGTAACAATGTTCTCGCAAACGGATCACTGGCGCAAGTTGAAAAGAAACTCGTTAATGTTGTTGCTGGTGGTCTTTCCACTTGCTGCGCTGCGTTCTCTACGTTGAAATACATTCTTTGACCTTTCTCCAAATGAACTGCCAGATGCATAACAGTTGGATGACGTTCATGAATCGCAAATGAAAATATTATCCAGAGTGTTTCGTTGCAGTTCACCTATTGGCCCATTTGAAACTTGCTGATTTCATCTCGTTCAATGCCAATTACCGCCATATCGCTTTCTTTGGTGACGTATTTGCAAACATTCTTAATCGATGTCACCGAACTGCAATACTCAACATTGATATGTGTTTTTAATACCTTAGATAATATTGGCGAATATGGCACGATCCATGTGTTGTCAACCACGACATTCGCTCCTTTCAATTGAGTGATGAATGTTCTGCCATTGTCATCTGGTGAGCGACGCCGTTAGAGTGGATACCCAGATATAGCGTTTTGTGCATTTATTGTCGGACATACAAACCGAAGTGGGATTGTGTTGTTTGCATGGTCCGTGGAGTATATTAGTCTTTACCACTTCGTGCAACTTTGGATCTATCTCAGGATCAGAAATTTTGGCGGAAATGATGTCATTAATTTGGTCCCGTGTAATTTTGTGACAAACCTCTTTTCTGCCACTCAATTGAAAACATCCAGCATCGAACAGTACCGTATACACATTGTTTCGCAATGAAGTTCATTAAACATCTGAGTTTTTGTTTGAACAATTGTGCTGTAACGTCGTAACGATTGCTTGGTGATTGACCGGGATGCAATAACTGCGTAATCTCTGGCCATTTTGGATTGCACGTAAACGTTACAAACAAATCCCGCCGTCCATAATTGCACACGTAAGTCATCGCGTCCTGGGAGTACTCGTGCATGTGTCTCGGGCTGCCAATGTATGTCGATGGCAACATTGGGAGTCGACCAACATCTGTAATATCTGCGTCGCTATTGACCGCATCTCGCAAGTGAATATATTCTTCAGATCGCACCTTAGCCTGATTGAATCGAATGTAATTGAGTCGTTCTGTTTCCATCTTAACGTACATATCCACTGCATTTTGTTGAAACAATCGGCGATATCTCAGTAACTGGTTGTCAGTGTTTTGGCGAATCTTCATTCGATATGCGTAAAAGTTCATTGAACTGACCTTTTCATTTGTCTCGACCCCTAAAAATTTATAATTTATCAGTGACTTCCAAAAGGGTTTTTTTTTGTATACTTACCATTGGCCGGATTTATCATGTTGTATCGCACGGCAGAACATAAGCGGATATTGCAGTGCGTCATACGATCGATGTGTCTCACATATTCGCTGTAGTGTATTTCCAGTTCGGCGTTTGATGATTCTATTACGCGATTCCAAATTTTCACCAACAACAACAATTGATATTTCACTAACTGTAGCTGTATTGTATTGTCGTTCATGAGTTCCTGCTGGTCTTTTGTCCGCTTTTATGACAATGCTGTTATAAGACTGCATTATCGACATCCTTTCATTGGTTTTGACCGTTTTCTGTACAAAAACTATATTATCGACGTATTTAAAATACTCGTAAATAAAATTGATTCAATTTTTTTTATGTAAACATGTTTCCGGCCGAAATGCATTCACATAAGCACAAGAACTGTTTTAATAATAAATTAGAAGTAGAAAGTAGAAAAATTCTCCAGCCTTAGGGTTTAAAAGGTTCGCAAATTTGTTGATTTATATAAGTTCTGGATTCGTTTGGCTATCTACCGAGCGAGTATGACGACCCGCTGATCGTGGAATTCCCGCTATTTAATTTTGAGTGCGCGTTTTATGATTTTTTACGAATTTGAGGATCGAAAATTAGTCTGGGATGAGCACGTCTATTAAATTGTCCACCGATTTTTCATTGCCGATAGTTTCTGTACTCTGTTTGCTAACTTATGACGAAACATAAAGTTCCGCTGATTATGGGAATTCCCTCTATTCGAATATACACGGGAAATGTATTGGTTCCGTTGACATGAAAAGCAAAATTCTATAGCCTTAGATAAGCTCTGAACCCCTATGTTTATCTACCGAGCGAGTATGACGACCCGCTGATTGTGGGAATTCCCGGTATTTAATTTTGAGTGAGCGTTTTATGATATTTTACGAACTTTCGTTGAAGTTAGAAAAATTCGAAAATTTCTAGAATCCAAGTTTATAATTTGTTGAGTTAGCGGCCAATGAATTTGAGTTGTGGCACTACCAATGAACACCTGTGCCAAAAATCCGGCCATATTTTATGTAGCTTCATAGACAAATAAATTAAAAGCTGGATTCATGTGAAAGTTAATATGAATTGGTTGAACTTAGACAACTTCAAAAATTTCTCCTGTACAGTCCCACGCGGATTGACTATTCGGAATGAAACTGCATACTTAATTTTTTTCATTAAAAAAAGGCAGCTTCAATGGGAGCTTTTTCAATTTTTGCAATGATTTTGATAGTTTAGCATTGATAAAAACCGATAAAAAATTTAAATAAATTGAGAAAAAAAGTTCATCCAACAAGGGCCTTCAAAAACGGCAAAGAATTAAATGATTAAAATAAATTTAATTATTAAATTTACAAAAAGGGTTAACCTTGCTCGTTTTCGGAAATTTAAACAGTAATAACGATTTGGATTATGCTAAACAGTTCTACCAAAAGACCAGTAACTTTAATTTTTCGCTTAAGAAATCAAGTGTGGTTTATTACCGACCAAACAGCACAATGGTTAAAGGTTTGGCGTGTGGATCGGGAAGTACCGGGTTCGAATCTCGATAGAGGCTAAAGGTAATTTTCATGTGCAAACCTCATGGGCCTTCCCACGATCGGCGAAACTTTATGTCTCGTCATAAATTAGCCATCAGAGTACAGAAGCTATCGACAATGACAATTTGGTGGACTTTTTAATAGAAGTGCCCATCCCAGACTTTCTATTCGTAAAATAACTGAAGACGCTCACTGAAATTTAAATAGCGGAAATTCCCACGATCAGCTGGTCGTCATACTCGCTCTGTAAATAGTCAGAGGAACCGATACATTTCCCGTGTCACATATATTCGAATAGCGGGAATTCCACAATCGGGGGAACTTTAGGTTTCGTCTTAAGTTGGCAAACAGAGAGTACAGAAAATAGTTGCAATGACAAATCGGTGTGCCTTTTAATAGACGTATCCATCCCAGACTAATTTTCATTGTTCAAATTCGTAAAATATCATAACACGCGCACTCAAATTTAAATAGCGGGAATCGAAGGCTGGATAATTTTTCTACTTTCTATTTCTAATTTATTATTTTTCAAACAGTTATTGTGCTTATGTGAATCCATTTTTATAGTAAAAATGTGGAACGAATTTTAAAATTAACAGTGGTTTGATTATGATCAAGTGACTATTTTTCAGAGCTAATTAGCGTAAAATTTAAATAATAAAATTTGTATTAAGATTCTTCTCACCTTATTTCGAATTTTCTAATAATAACTAATAATAACTTCTGGGGCCGAAGCACTCCCTGCTCTTTCGCGGTTGATTTTCCCGTCTTACTTTACGCATCTCTGCCAAATCGAAGACGTACGGCTATAGGACCGATTTTAAGTTGCCATCTGCGCATTGCATAGCTCCATGCCAGCCTATAGTACTGGACATGGAAGATGGGTCGGCCCATAGGTTTTGCACGCCGATAGGGGGTCGTAGTTGTGTTCCTTTTAATCACAGATCGTAATCTTTTGATGAAAATTTCCTTTTGCATCCTGCCCCTATCGGGATTCGAACCCGGTACCTCCCGATCCAAACGCCAAAGCTTTAACCACTGTGTCATTTGGTCGCTTTAATTTGTTTGTTGAGAAATCAAATATTGGGGTAGATACTCGATCGGCTAGCAAGCAAGCAATTTGCTAATCGAAATCCTGGCTGCTCAATCAATTTTCCCAAGAAAATTTGAATTTCAAATTACATTTTTCATAAAATTTTTGTTAACTTTTGCAATTGTACAGTAAAACAACATTAAAATTAGCTGTTCGTTTTTGAAGCCGCAAATTTTACTGTGCAATCGCAAAAATAAACAAAGATTTTATGAAAAATGTAATTTGAAATTAAAATTTCTTTGGTAAAATTAAGTTTCGAATTAGAAGTGTTAGTATCTGAATTTATCATAGAATATTTTGTTTTCATCATAGTTGGCTTCTTTATCTGTAATAACTATGATTCAAATTCGATTTATGTAAACCGTAATTTTTTAATTTACATAAAGCAACATCGGATTTTATTACGACTGATAAATACGCCAACTATGATGAAATTTTTTGTCTAACTATGATCAATTAGAATACAAACAAGCAATGTTTCGAAAACAAAATACGGCTTGTATCAACTGAAACAAATAAAAAAAACTAATTTTGTTTTTGGGAACACAAATGAAAACAAAATCCTCGGCCTACTATTTTATTTTTACTTTGTGCCTATAAAAAAAAAAAAAAAATCTTAAAAGAAAAACCCCAATGATAATGTTCATCTATTCAAGTCTACTACAACACCGTATACGGTACCTAAAGTTCTGGATAAAATAATGTGACATATATGAAATTAAGCAACTCTCATAATAAGACGTTCTCATTTTTTCTAATCTAATAATAAAACTATTAAAACTATTAATTACACATATATATCGCCCTAAAGCTTAATACAATGAAAGTGCTAAAATGTAATGAGTTTTTTTGTAAATACATATAATAAAAAAATAATGCACCTCAATATAAACTGAACACATAATAAAATCCCAAGTCGGTAATTATTACCACTTTCCATTTCTAATTATAACTAAACTTATACCTTTCCTAATCAAAATTCCAAAAATTTCAAATCAAATTTATCTACGGAACTTTTACTCCCAAATTCCGTTTAATCTAAACAGACATTCACCTGTGCAACCAAATCAAAATTAAGACATCGGATTTATATCACGACATTCCATCACCTTTATACTAACTTTACGATCATTTTGCACTGAATTTTCCGTTATGTATATGTAAGCAGGTAGCGCACGATCGCGATTTTATAGAAAATTTTCCATTTTTCGTTTTTATTGCACTGCATTTCTCGCCTATAGACACGTTGTAATTGAATCGCTTACATTTATTCGATTTTGCATATTATAGAACTACATTTTTTTAATTGGCCATGTAAATATAAATAAATATCATTGAATTAAATATACATTTTTAATAAAATATTATAATATTTATAGAGGTAACCCTTTCGAATTTTATTTTGTGACCGCAATTAAGATTTATCGATATTATATTGTTCAAGGTGGTTTTATTTTTATGTCGTATGTCACCAGGATTTGCTGTACACTGAATTTATAATTAGTTTAATTGTGTGCTGCTAAGAGTATTGTCAAAATATAAGTAATTTGATATAAATCATTGTTTACTTAAAATTTGTTTAGAAATGTAATTGTGCTAAAATTCATCAAAATATTTCGGCAAGCTCATTATTAACTTTGCAGCTTTATTCAAGGTGCAATTTATGTAAAACTGTTTAGAGTGTAGTGAAAGTAAATAATTAGCAGTATCTTATGAACTTGTTAAACGGAAAGCAATAGCCGTGTAAATTTAAATTTGGGTTTAAGGTTTATTGTACAACACAAACTTTTATTTCTTCACCATTAATCTTTTTATAGACATCAAAATAATCAATCATCTTGTTTTTAAAATCCGTACGAATAAATTCAATCAACGTTTTATAGAGTGATGTTTAATGGAATGCTAAGGTTCATATTTCGGTACTGGAAATCCCAAGTAATTGATATAGGATATAAATGTACTCGGCCAGTATGTCATCATGCCTGAAGTTTTGTGAATTTTACAAATTTACGATAATTCGTTTTATATGCATATACAATCCGTAAATTCAATAGAATTTGTTTGTGAAAGCTTTACGCCTTTTGTTGAAAGAACTTAAAAAATAAATTTATGCTCTTATCTGTTCGATGAATATTAATAAATTTAATCGAATAAATACTTTGGTTTGCTTTGGCATTTTGTTCACCTCACCTCTACCTATTACTTACTTACGTTGAGTCTTATCTTTATATTCTGTACTGTCTAATTTATTTTCATTTTATCTAAATGTCATCTTTGACAGTAATTTATCATGATTGAATGAAGATAACCTATGTGGCAGGTAAACTAATCAAACAAATTGTTTAAAATGGTTATTGGCTTAAGTTAATGTAGCATGATCAACCTTGACATATGTCAAAAAAATAAATTTTATATTTTTAAGTTTACCTTTAATTCAAAATTTGTTTTGAGAATAGAAGCAAATACAAAAAATTATAATATCTTTCTATAATACGAAAATATAGAAATATAGAAATATACCGCTAGCATCGTTTAATGCCAAATTGTTCACGGTAATTGTAATCTTTACGCGTGAACTTTTGCCTAAATCTATCCTAAAACAAAAAAAAAAAAATTATGAATAGTTTAGGAAATACTTTACAAGTCTATAAAAGTGAATTTTTTCCTAAAACTGATAATATGCCTAAGTATTAGTGAATATGCTATACGAAAAAAGATGAACTGCACGATCAAATAATCGATTCAATATTGTTCAATAAAACATTATCAACGCAATTTCTTTTCTCTGTATAATTTATCTTATTAATTTCATTTATATCTAAGATATTAATATGACCAACAAATACAATTACTGTTTTTATGTTTTGTATTTGAGATTCGAAAACCACTCGAACGATTTTCTGGGAAAAATTGGTCAAAGTAGGTCATCGATCAACAGGAATCGATCGCGATTGTATATTTGTTTCCGCTAGAAATATTTTAATTGAAAATTGGAGAGGTTTTTTCGAATGCCAGGAAGTGGGACACTGAGTACTAATTTTGAGAAAAATTTGTTGACCGATTTCTCAGTGGTACGGTGGCTCCTTTTTATAAACATTTTTTTCGACTTTCACATCTTGCAATGGTTTGCGTAATACTTAATCGTACATTAAATCCTTGTTGCGTTAGTTGTTATTAGTTGCAGTGCTCCAATTGGATTTTGGCCAAAATTATATTCCAATATTGATTTTGGTGCCATCACGAGTTAATATATGATGAGTAAAACCAAACATTGAACGATAATTTATTCACTAAAGGGCGATCAATACTTTGATTACATAAACCTTGCACAAATGCATTTGACTAACATTTACATAAAAATTTTAATCCATTTAGTCCTTAGCAAAATTATGAAAGTATTCTATTGGGGATGACGGGGATAAATATTACGAGGAGAACCATACATTAAACGTTTATTTATTCAATTGAGCGCGATCAATATTTCGACTCCATAAATCTTATTCCATAATGGGCCATCCATGTGGCTAATATTTTTAGGAATAGCTAGGTCTAGTTAACCCTTAGCCAAAGTATGAGAAAAGTTTATTGGGGATATCGGGGAGAAATATGACGAGGAAGAACCATACATAGAACGCGTATTTATTCGCGTATTTTATTCGGGCGTCAGTCCGGATTTGCTGATCTGTTCATGACTGATGTATGATTGCGCGATCGCTTGATTAGTTGAAATATATACCGGAAGATAACCGTTCTTTAAGACATTTATCTTTTCGGTAGTGATTATTTGTTTGTTAGTGTTTGGCAGTAATTTTTATTTGAGCTTAAGAGGTGCATAAGTTGACCGAAACTCCGAATCTAAAAGTCTAGTTTTCGTAGTGTAAGAGAAAAACGGTTTGCCAATCGCAAGTGATTTTGTTTGTCCCAGTTTAATTGTTAGTGTCGATCGTGGCTAGTTGTTGACATACCGATGGATATCTGTCACTTGTGATATCTTATTTTTCGGTATTAGTTGAATGATTATGTAGCCAGTCGATCGAGAATGACCGCAAGATGTGCGAGTCAAGAAACTGGTGTGGTGAAAGCAAAATTGATATAAAGGTTGAGGTCACTGTGGAGGTGGGTAGATTTTTTTTGGCCAACTCATGGATCATGGATGGTGCATGACCGACGCAGGAGAAAGCGACAGGTGGTATGGTTGTGGTGTTCACACTTTTGTCATCGCCGCTTCTGTTGTAGGTATTGTTGTTGTTACCGCCGTCCGGCTCTCTCGTGGGGCACTATCGCCATTCGTGAGGGCAAAAATTGGCCCATATAATTTGTGTTAGCCCGCATATAAGTTTTCACGTGGGTGTGGTGGTGCACGCGCACCAAATTTTATTAACACCCACGTTCGCACGTCAAATTTTTATACCACTCACACAAAATATTAATTTTTATTTTATTATTTTCGTCCCTTAACAACGGACGTCGGGGTCACCATATATAACATTTGTAGTTTGCGAGATGTTATGTTTGCAATATGTACGATTAGAATATTTGTTTGTAATATTCTAACCGCTACAAATCACTTGTACTGCGTGTAGGTTACGCCGCCAATACCACAAATCTATATGCCACAACATTTAGTATTGGATGAGTGGTAGTCGCACCTTTGACCGTCATGGTCGCAGCGACTAGAATTATGAAACGTTCAATCAACGTTTTATCCAATGCGTTATGATATGTTAAATTATGTCATGATTCACTACAATGGCAATATGCTGATGATCTGATTAAAGAAGAATTAGTAATCAAATATCAATAGATTTAAGTTTTATTATTTCTAACGTGACTTAAATTAACATTGAAACTAAAGCAGGAATTTTTTGGTAGCAGGTTCAGAACCATTTTTTTCTTTTATTTATTACCTACATTTGAAACGAAGCTCGTCTAGTAGTTTAACATTTCAGTGCAATTTTTACATTTCTAATACAATTAAAATTTGTTGGAATGTAACCCAATGGTTAGTCTCAAAATTTATTAAACCAATTACGAATATTTTGATTTGGCAACCTTGCTAATTTAAGTGAGCTTTCTATTTAAATTTTTTTTTCGAATGTTTTCCATGTTGCTAAAGCCTTAATTCTACGATTTTTTCCATCCTCCAGTCCCTGTGCAAGCCTTCAGTTCTCGTATACTACGAAGCATTGAGATTGCTAGCTATGAGTTATACATTTTTCTTTAAGATACCCTATTGTCTCTTGCGCTTGGCGTCAGTGACTCTTGACAATATATTTAGCTGTGTATGCGTTGTTCCAATTATGTTTGTGATTCTTTACATCCACTCAATTGAAAGTGGAGGAATCAGTTCTGAGTTCAGCCGGAGTTCAGAGTTTTGCCGGGGAAGTTCATTGGGTTTTGCTATCATTATAACTTCCGCGCGGCTCAGGACGCTTATCAACCGAAAAGCTACATGGAACCTTAACAATTTTGTCGATATACTTGTAGTTTTGTTTAAAGTTCATTTTACATTATACTTCTACCGTAAATGTTTGGAGAGCTACTGGTCGAATGTCAAGCTCATCTGTAGCTTGTGAGCTGATATTTTATTTTCGTTGATTTATGTTAGGGAAATTTTACTTAGGTTCCATCATCCCTCTTAAGTGAAGCCACTTTCATTATAGTGCTTTGAATCTCTTAGTCGCCTTCGACAGTTAGTAATTAAAGTGTCGATTTTGTACGAAAAGAAGCAAGCGCAACGAGAGGTAGGTACACTGATTGTAGTGGAATACAGAGAAACATGCTCCTAATCTTGTTTTGAATTTTTTCTGTATTGATCTTTCTATGCGTAACAATTTCTCAATTTTAGAATTAATTCGAATAATTTTGATATTTTTAATTTAAATTGAACAACATAAAAAATTTTAATAAATAAATTAAATATGTTATGATGACTAAACAAACTACAGTGACTCACAAAACTGTTCATAAAATTTAAAAGAACAGATAATTTATTGATAAAAAATATAAAATTTATTTTTGACATTCATTCTTTTAGTTTATATTGTTGTTAATTAATAATAAAATAACATAAAATAATAATTTTTAAAATTATAGTACATATATGTAACGGGTGTTTTTTTAGGAGGTTTGTTTTTCCGATAGATGTCGTTTTATTTTATGACAGTTGTTTTGACAGCTCAAAGTGGCATTTCTACTCAGTATTGTTTGGCAAATCATTATGAATAGGTTAACTCCAGAACAACGTTTTCAAATCGTGGAAATTTATTTTCAAAATCAGTGTTCAATTAAAAATGTTTATAGAGCACTTCGTGAATTTTATGGTGCACATAATCGTCCGTCAGAGACCACCATAAAGAACGTAATTACCAAATTTCGGTCTACATTCACTCTTTTGGATGCCAAGCCACCGACAAGAATGAGAAGAGTTCGTACAGAAGAAAATATTGCTGTCGTTGAGGCCAGTGTCGAAGAAAACGACAATTTATCGATTCGTCGTCGTGCTCAGCAAATTGGACTTTGTCCATCGACTTTATGGAAAATTTTACGTAAAGATTTGGGTTTGGTGCCATACAAAATTCAATTGGTGCAAGAATTAAAGCCACACGACCATCGTTTGCGCCGTGAATTCAGTGATTGGTCGTTAAATCAATTGAACGAAGATCCATTTTTTTACCGTAAAATTCTCTTCAGTGATGAGGCGCATTTTTGGTTAAATGGATACGTCAACAAACAAAATTGTCGCATTTGGAGCAAAGATAATCCACACGCCGTTCTAGAATTACCAATGCATCCTGATAAATGTACTGTTTGGTGCGGTCTATGGGCTGGTGGGATCATCGGTCCATATTTCTTTAAAAATGAGGAAGGACGACGCGTTACCGTGAATGGAAATCGATACAGAACCATGTTAAATGAGTTTTTGTTGTCAAATCTTGAAGATATGGATATGAATGAAATGTGGTTTCAACAAGATGGTGCCACTTGCCATACAGCACGTGAAACAATCGACTTATTGAAAGAAACTTTCAACGACAACATTATTTCGAGAAATGGTCCGGTGAATTGGCCTCCGCGTTCGTGCGATTTGACGCCACTCGATTACTTTTTGTGGGGATACGTGAAGTCATTGGTTTATGTGGATAAACCTCAATCGATTGACGCTTTGGAAACCAATATTCAACGTGTCATTGCTGACATACGCCCTCAAATGCTTGAAAAAGTGCTGGAAAATTGGACCTCCAGAATGACATTTGTGAAAAATAGTCGTGGTAGCCATATGCCAGAAATTGTGTTTAAATGTTAAATGCCAAAAAATTATCTACCAAATAAAAAAAAATTTTGGTCATTTCATAATTTTATATGTGTTTTATTCAAAAAAAAAATCGGCAACCTCTTAAAAAAACACCCTTTATATCGCAGAAATAGTAGGAAATAAACTCAAAGTACTATATGAACACTTTTGTGGTTCATGTGCTTTTGTAACGTTTTTGCTCAGTTTAATATTGGGTGAAGCCACCTTCTGCACGGATAACTGCTTTAATTCTCTTTGGCATACTGTCGATCAAATTTTTTAAAACATTTGGTTCAATGTTGTTCCACTCCTCTTGAACCCTATAGACCATAATTCCTCACTGCTTTTGGAAACTGTTTTATGGGCAATTGTTTTTCTTTTTACGATACTCCACAAATTCTCAATTGGATTGAGATCCGATGATTGTGGTGGCCACTCCAGTGTATTGATTCCCTAATTTCGTAATCACGGCTTGGTTATTTTTGTAGTGTGCTTCGGATTATTGTCTTGCATGAAAATTGTGTACTCGTACCTTATCTCACAACCAAATTTTTGTAAACTGGGTAGGTACGAGTCATTTGGAATCGCGATGTAGTCGGCAGCTTTTAATATACTATTAATTTTTCGGCCTTAAAACATCCCCAGTTTTCTGTATATTTCTCTCCTGTAACCCAGTTCTTGCAACAAACCTGGTCCATACGTGTCCGTACGCATCCATACAGTTTACTTTCGTCGGACCATGTTATCAGTTTCCAGTTTTCCAGAGTCCAATTCTTATACGTTTTTGTGAATTTTAATCGCTTCTTTTTATGAATTGTATCAACTGCGCCAGATACAATTAATCTTTTTACAGCTCTCTTTACATTAGGTGACCAATTTTGTGGCCGTCCTCAAATATTCTTTTTGTTAACTAAATTATTCTTTCTCTTCAAATTACTTATAAAACCAAGGGTAACTGCAAATTTTTAGAAATATTAAAATAAAGCACAAAATTCAGCCAACATAAATATTTACTTCATTCAACCAGTCAAAATCAAGCGAATAGAAAAGGTGAGTAGACGTCAACATAAAACCAATTCAACCGATACTATCGGATCCATTTATTTTGGTACTTACCATTGTGAAAAATTGAAAAACCACTATGAAAAAAACACAATACAAATGTAAAATTGTGTATTATTCACCCGGGCTGTCATATTGCGTGCAAAATCAGCACTCAGATTTTTCATCATATTAGCCTTCTATATATATCTGTATCTATATGATTCATTTCAACTTCTCTAAGAAGGAATTTGTGAATATTACATAAATTGTTAAGAGTAGTCTTCTTCCCCGGATCGATTAATTCGCACCCGTAAACAATTTTGTGCTATCTGCCTTGATATTTATGTGTTTCGATTTCCATAATCTTACGTATGATTTCATGTTTCATTTTTTAATTTTTTATAATTGTTTAGCAATCACACAGTCTCGATAAATACTAGTGTGGTGGTCCTTCTCCTCATTGGTTTAATTTTCTTCATCATGTTAAGAATTCAATGTATACCCTATTCTACCACATACATTTGTATTCTTGGTAGTTTGTTCTCCTTTGACCTCCTCCCGCGGGCTATAACCCGTCTTTATCTAATTCATCCTCATCATTATAATAGTTGCCAATTTTATGTTTTTCATATTTTCGCTTTAGATACTCACTTCACTTACTAAAAATTGCTCTAGAATCCATAGGCCAGCTGTTTGACTGAAGTATCACCTGGTGTTATAATTTTCTGTTTTGAGTATTGCAATCTTGTTTGTCTGCGAGAGGTAATTTATTTATTTTCTACTAGGTATATCTTGTGAGTGTTTTCCTATTCACCCCCGGGAATATATCCAATGATGAACCTTCATTTTCTCTCAATGGAACGTTCATAATTTGCAGCAGTTCTATCTACAATTAAGTGAATATAATTTGGCTGATTTAATGACATTAAAGCTTGTGATTAGAAGAAATAATTTCTCTTTACAAATAATGCGAGATTATTCTAACCGGATTCCCATAGTAGGTAGTAGGTAGTTTTTTATCTCTGTCTAAAGCCACATCAATTACAGCATGACTCTTGATCTTTAAATGGCAGGCCGCTCAGTTATAATAAGTTTGTATCGTATCGTGTTCTTTAAATTATTTATAAGGCATAGTGATTGTCCTTATCATATGATAATTCTCACCTTATGAAAAATAGTATGGTTAATATTGTTAGACGCTAATTTTAGGTATCTTGTATCTACTAATGATTATAAAAATAAAACATCGAGTTGAGGTTACCAAGACGTGGAAGTTTGGTTTCGACCTAATGAAACATTGAATTCTTTAATGTTAAGAAAGAGGTTAAAGCATGCGCAGCGAAATATTATAATTCGCTAAGGCCGCAATGGTTATATTTTGTATGTGAGTTCAAGATATTTTCAATATTTTTTAGTTTGGTCATTGCACTTTGATGAGACAACTGATTTTTTTGATTTAAAGAATTCAATATTTCATTAGGTCGAAACCCAACTTCCAACGTCTTTGTAACCTCACCTCGATATAAAACGAATATCTGGCTATCACTCAGAATAACCCTAAATTTCAGAAAAATGAAATTAAACTGTCCTCTTCAATTAAGCAAATTATAATAATTCCAAATATTTAAAAAACATTAAAACCATATTTCACAATAATATCAAAAAAAGAATTAGGTACGGTAAATAATAAAATATTTCCGGGATTTTCAACGTTTTGAAAAATGAAAGACAGCAATCCTTACACATAAAAAGTAAAAGCGACGAACCTTGTATTACATGTATAATGGAAAAGTGATCCGTTGTACCACCTTCGTGTCTTTTTATAATCCGCCCCCCTTTGCAATCACCATTTAATTTCATTTACTAATTTATTGTCATGTATTGTCACAATCGCGCAGTTTGAACGGTAATCCATTCTCTCTTATAATTAACATTTATCGCCCTCAATACCACTCGAGCATCAGCATTCTCCACAGCCACTAACTTTTTAAACCCAACCTGGGACTTGTCACCATAAACACTCATTCCATAAGCTAATTGGATTACTCTTGCATCTCCCGTAACATATCAGTCACACCAAGCTAAGCTTCCCTTTTCGGTTTGCTCATCCTTTTAATCACGTTCAATCTGCTCTTGCAATTATCAGATAATTTTTCCATAAACAATATCAATCAATATTCCCAAATACTTAGTCAGATATTCTGTTATCTGATTCACCCTTCCTTGAGCCTGACCTAAAGCCTCCTTGTGTGCCGATTGACGACAGATTCATTAGCAGAGTGGTTTCGACAGACTTGAATTAAATTATTTTAATACAAAAATGTATCTACTCGTCCTTTCATCATACCATTCACGATTTTAACAAAAACATTTAACATTCATTTTCCCGTGTAATTTGTTGCCAAATTTTTATCTTGATCTCGTTTTGGAATAAGTACCACTCTGCTTTTCTTTCATTTTTCGGTATCTGAATACTCGTTCATACTTGGCTGATAATTTAAAGCACGGACGCTTGGGCTTAGAATTTCAATCTACAAATCATTTTGTAACTCACTCTGTTAGTTTCGAATTCTTTACACGTTTCATCAATTCACTTTCATAATGATAACTAGCCAAATTCTCAATAGTAATATTTCAAGTGACTTGGGCTAGCCCGCTACAATCAGGATTACTAGATGGAATCCAGACACGATTCAAGTAAACAAGTTTCCCAAGCATCATTATTTTTAAACCTTCACACCCTCGAATGGGCATTCATATCACCCCCAGAAACAGGCCACTTGTTACTTCCACCCAGTTAAACAAATTTGAAAAAATCTCAAGCTTTTCACTTTACTAGACAACTACATTGTTGTGATTTGTGTTTTGGTCTAGATTCCGAATTTTGATGGCGATGACTTCCATGTGCTCGAACCACGGTATGTCATATAGGACAAGACTGACATTTTCATGCGTTGCTGTTTCGCTCACAAAATTCACACAAAATCATTCGCATCTCGTTTGATCAGGTAAGCCCGCAACATACTAGGATGGTGTGGCCATCGATGCTCCAATGATATTGGTGTTTTTGCGACACTAAATTTTCGCTCTGAAATATGTTAAGCGATTCGTGCTTTTTATTTGTATTATTCCTTTTTCCCTTATGAAGATAAGAAAACTTTCTCCAGACGCGCTGTAGTTCTTTGAGCAGTTTGCACATTTTATTGGTTCACAATTTCCTGCCACTTGTCCATCAGGAATATTCAGCGTGCATTTAGGGCACTCTGCCACTAGGGAAAGTTTAGTTTTTATGTGCTTGTAGCGTTTGCGGTTGTGGCACTTCATCGGGTTTGGTATATAAAACCGCACATCCAATCTAAAAAAATCTGTATTCCAGCGTTGCACTTTATGTCCTTCATTTTTTGCAATAATCTTGCTACCTATGTACAATAAATCGTGGCCGAACTGGTTGGGTTGCTTGTCTCGTAGATACTGAATGTTTTCACTGGTTAGTAATCATTTGGAATACTTTTTATAAATTAAAAATTACTAACTGTCCAGTAGATTTAGTGTCCTTTGAAGGTCAATTAACACCCTCTCTTCGTGCACGCACACGACTCATTCACACAATTACAATAAATCACCTGCACATTGCAAGCTCCATGTCAGCCTGTACCCTGACATGGTTGGCACTGAATTTTGCACTCCAACAGAGGTTCTTAGATGTGTTTATTAACATCACCGATCGTAACCGACGACGAGAATTTGCTTTGCATCCAGCCTCTAGTCAGGTTCGAACCCGGTACCTCTCAGTCCAAGTGCCGGAGCAACCATTGCACCACTTGACCTTTTTGAACAGAAAAGTTTAAACTCCTCTAAAGCTTTGATCGCTGATCAGTTTTTTGATTTCTAAGTATTTTGAATTGTACGAATTTTTTTCAAAATAAAGTTGCGTCTTTTTATTTCCTCCAATTGTAGAGGATTACTGTATATCCTCATATTCATGAGAAGATTATAACGATTTTAAATCGTATAATACATCTTGTCAGAATGCTGTTGCCGTGATAATCGCGAATCGTAGTACGATTAAAAGAAGAAAAAAACTTAACGTTTTGTAGTTATTGTTGCTACACACAAAACCAAAACTAGAAAATCTCTCTTCTTAAATGTTTACCCCACTTTTATAAACAATTTATGTTAAAGCACACCATTAAACCAATTTAATTGATTAAAAATTAAATCCAACCTTAACTAACCCTATCATCGCAAAAGCAAAAATATGGTCGTAAAATCTTGTGGCATGCCGTTTGAAAGGTCTTGAATGAAGCAAAAATCATTTCAAACTCTGTAATTAAAAAATTGTCTATTTTGGCGCAGGTTGAAAATTATTCGTTGGGACAAAGCAATAGTTCTGTTTGCAGCACTTTAAAATTCAAAGTTTCGTGCAGGATTTAGTAAGAGGGATTTCCCCATTTTACCGGATTATGGGTATATCGGACCGAAGTTTTGATTACCTCGTGTGATTTCCGGTCCTACCACTTGGTAGTTGAAACTTTCTTAGTAAATTTAGTAGATCGAAATTTTGCTACCAAACTGCATGTTAACACATCATCTATTATTTGGCCCAACATCCCTGTTGGTATCATTCAATTAAGCAGGTAACTATAATAATAAAATTTAGTTTAATGTTTTCAGATTTCGACTAAAATTGTTTGCAGGCATTTATAAATGTTTCCTCAATATAAGAAGTAATATCGCAATAATTTCAAGTTCCTGGCATCCAGCATTTTCAGTGGCTAAACCTACTAATGTGATTGCTACAGGAGTCAATTTTGTTTATTCGAGACTGACATGTACATATAGGCGCTATCTATAGCGAGCGCCAACGGCAACGGCAACGGGAATGTCTTGTGAAAATGAGCAATTATGTCCCAGGAATATATGTGTCAATAAAGTAAATCAATAAACAACATTTACCAAATTATCTGCTACATTGTCATTTGGGCATTTATTAGTTTTATTGCTTCAAATGTCATGCAGGGTTTTTTTTTAGGTTTCAGTGGTTGCTTACTTAGGCCAATTTTTAGGCCCATTGTGATACCACTCATTCACTCCACATCATTAACCCACCTCCTTCACATACTCACACAACTACAGTATACCACCTGCACATTGAAAGCTCCATGTCAACCTGTACATTGACATGGAAGGTGGGTCGGCGCGTGACACGGAATTCTGCACTCCATCAGAGGGTCTTAGTTATATTTATTAGCATCACCGATCGTAATCGAACCTAACCTACCTAAAATGTCATGCAACATTTGCAATAATTTGACATCCCCACATAATACCTTTAGAGAACTTCTACTCAGCTTATAAACCACTGTACCATTTTAATAAAACTGTTAACCAATTATTTAAGTTATAATTTAAGAAGTACAAACAGATAATTACAATGGATTTCCTTCACACAAAATAAATCAAATTTGATTTGCTCCTACATTTTATTCGTCGTATCCCGATTCCAGAGCTTTACCCCAACTCAACATTACAATCTCAAATTTGTCAAAATAATAAAACGGAAATTTTGTCCTCCATATGTATCTTCAAAGACAGTTCGTGAGACAGTGGTGATTATCCTTTAAATGACCCTAAGTCCTTTGGCTTTAATAAATATATAATTTTTATCAATTTCTCTCGCAATCCGGATTGATAAAAAATCTCCGCGAAAGGCCAATTACATCATAACAACAGGTTTTATTCGTTATCTGTTAGTGGCTGAGTTTCATTCAGAATATGTAGTTTTATTCCTGAATTTAAGCCAAATTAAATTTGAGAATCCCAATTTCATAAATTAAGTTTCCTTTGCATTTTTAGCACTCCGTCCAACGGTTTTCATCGGTGATCTGATAATTGAAATTGTTAGGTTACGATCACTAATCGTAATCTCAAATATTCATTATTTTTACCGTTTAAGCGCGAGAGAAATAGAATTCCAATTGCTAGGCATTTTATTCCTTTTACGCTTAAACGGTAAAAATAATGAGTTTTTTGAGAAAACCCCGGTTAGCATGTGATTAAATGAAAATATTTAGTCGTCAGCTAAGAATTGGGCTCACATTTTATCATTAGATAATTTCACCTCATCATACCCAATCTCAACATAATCGGCTAAGAAATGGCCGAGTTCCGTCTCATAAGAACTTCAGAACTTCTTCCAAAAATCATTTAAGAATTCCGCTTTCATCCAACATACTCAGTCCCATTATAATCAGGTAAGAAATGACCGGGTTTTGACCCAGATAGCCATATTTCAGGACTTCTTTCAAAAATCATTTAAGAATCCCATTTTCGTCCAACATACCCAATCCCAACATAATCGGCTTAGAAATGGTCTGAGTTCCATCTTGAGTGACCATGTTTTAGAACCTTTTCCAAAAATCATTTAGGAATACTATTTCCATCCAAGATAACCATGCCCATCATAATCAGTTAAGAAATCACCAACTTCTGTCCCATGTGGCCATACTCCAGAACTTCTTCCAAAAATCGTTTAAGAATCCCATTTCCATCCAACATACTCAATGCCACCATACTCGGTTAGGAAATGGCTGACTTCCGCCTCCAGGTGGCCATATTCTGAACTTCTTCCAAACATCATTTAAGATTCCCATTTTCATCCAGCAACTCAATCCCTTCATAATCGGTTAAGAATTGGAAGCACTGAATTTGTTTTAGAAAAATTTGATTTTGAAACGCAAAAAAATACGACTTTGAACGAATTGTGGTTGAGTTGTAAAAGCTTGTGAATGAACTAAAAAAATTGAATATCATTTGCAAAATCATGAATTTGAAGTGCAAATCGAATAGCCAGTTTTCACAAGCCTTTCTGGAGGCCATTTTTATACCACCAACAGCGTTTGCCATGGACAAAAAGAGATGATTTCCGCTTGGTGCCATGTCCGGACTATAAGGTGGACTATGCATAATAACCTCCCAACCAAGCGCCCGAAGCTTCTGGTGCGTCATCATGAACGTGTGAGGCCCGACGTTGTCCTGGAACACGATGCCTCTCCTATTGGTTAATTTTGGCCGCTTTAGGTCAATTGCTACCTTCGGTTGATCCAATTGCTGGCAGAAGAGGTTTGCATTGAGCATTGAGCCATTGGGCAGCAGCTCATAGTAGATGATTCCTTTCCAGTTCTACCAAACATACAGCAAAACCTTCCTGGCAGTCAAATTTGCGTTGGCCATCATTTGGGCCACTTCGCTGGTCTTCGACCATTATCGTTTCCACTTGACATGATCGCATTTTTAATTATTTAATCCCTTCTTTAAGAAATTATGATATGTATGAGATCACCATTTATAAAACTTAAGAATACAATTGCGAAATTTCCTTGAATTGTATAAGTGTAACCAAAATCCGTTCCAAATCTAACTAACTCGATTTAATTAACTAAACTTGACTCAGTACTGAAAAAAATATTTATTTACCTTGATTTACTTAGACTCTACTTAAATTGAACTTGATTGGGTTAATAAGTTTAAGCGGTGCAGCAATTAAACGGTGTATGTCTTTGAGCCTGATCTCGTTGAAATTGGTTAATAATAACATTTAATCGACTTGTCACATACTAGATAGTTTGAACGACATAAGCATAAAATATTGTTTTGATCATAAAATAAAAATCCGCGATTTTAAAAATGTACGCAGATGTAAGTCGAACTATAAAAACTCCTTTAATTAAAATACAGATAAACATCTTTGACCTTGTCATATAAATATGGCGCCAAAAAGTGTACATTTAACCTTAAGCTGTTTATACAAATTATAATTTAAATTAAACGTCACTGTTATACTAAGTACTTAATTTTGTTTTTATTTTTATTTCTTTGCAGGTAACGTCAAACATTTGAGATACTATAAGGTTATATAGTTAATTGATTAATGGTAAATTTTTTCTCATTTATATCTTATGTACATTAATGATTATCGTCTAGTTTTGGCTCTGTATTTAAGAATCCAAATTATTATTGTTTTAAAATTCCACTCGAATAATTTGCCATTCACATTCGATTTATTTATAACGCGCAACAATCTAAAACATGATATCTACCTTTCACTTTCTTTAAGATTTACTAAACATAAACATAAAAATCTATCGTTACTTTACTTTGTGCACAGTTAAATATGAAGAATAAAGATGAGATACGGGTAATATACACTGTTATTTTATTACGTGTAGCGTGATATATAATACGTCGTTGTACAGTGTTCGCGTAATTAAAAAATCATTGTAAATCAACCTGCATCGTAATGATGATATTTTATTTCATCTTTGAAATATTAGATAAAAATCCAGGGACAATTTCATATTATATTGCAGTATGTAATTTTTTGTTGCATATCATGCAAGGACGTCTCTATAATAATATATTGGGAAACAAAATAACAATGCACTTTAAATTCTGTGCTTTAGCGAATCTTAAATCTTAAATGTCTTACGACGAACAGAATTCAATTAAACCCAATTTCTTTAGAATTTGATTAAAATTTTAAATTAATTGAATTGTTTTTTTCTGTCAATATATTCCTTTAATGATATCTCGTATGGAGAGAAAGAGAGATGAAACAAAGAGACTTTCTAAAAAGCATGAATTTATGTACCAAACATTCAACTCATTTTGTTTTTGTTACCCTTTAATTAAAAATCTTTAAGAAAATAAAAAATGGCAAAAAAGTAAATCATGTTTCATTCATCACGATAATGACATGAATTTCTAAAACGAGAATAATGCTCGGTGTACACAACGAAAACGACATAAAAGTCATACAAAGTGCCTACAGCAATGTTAACACAACATGTACATGTACTTATACTCTTAAAGAGCTATGAGTACTGATCGCATATACATACATTCGACAACAACGCGCGTAATTGAGAAAATTCATAATGGACCCGGTTAGTTTATGTTTATAATCGAATGCTATAGAGAAATGATACAAAAAATAAGCATAACTCACCATTTCAAGACAACTCTTTTACGACATTTTCTTTTTTTTTTATGTACAATAAATTTTCTTGTGTGCACACGGTGCTATTAAGCCTTATGCTTTATCTAATTAATTATTGGAAATGTAAACTTTCACATAGACAAATAGTATCAAATTGTGGTTGCGGTGGTCCATGTGTTGTGGTTCTAGGTGTGACATGTAAAATTTCCATTTTAGTTTTCCTAACCTCACGGCAAATAAATTGTAACCTTAGCTCTACTAAAAAATTGTATGAGGCAAGTTAACATCACGTTTCACTTCTTGAATATGATATTGGAGAATCACGTTTAAGCTGTTTTTAATGTTTTTAAATTAGTTGTTTATTTAATTGATTTGTAAGTTATTTATTATGAATTAATTTAAAGAAATTTTTTATTGGAATTTCTTAATAATATGCACACGGTGCACACAACAATGTATTTCATTTATGTTTCATTAATCGCATTAAGCGCAAATACTGGTTGAATAAATTTAAAACCTGAGACTTTGTCTCTTGAATCATATTGCACATTAAGTAAAACCACCGTGTCACAATAAATAGGAGAATTAAATTAATTTTAATTTTTATTGTAGGACAAAATGCAAGCATCTCTAGTAGTTGCTAACTTCTCTAAAGTTAAGAGGACCCATCTAGTAGGACATTTCAATAGCCCATGGAAAATTATAGGCAAAATAACTACTCTTTTGGAAATTCCAGGCTCTATCCATTCCAATCAAAACGATGGGTTTGCTAGCTTTATAAAAGGTTTTGAAGAACCCGCATGTAACCAGCAGCGAAATCACGAAAGGCGTACGGAGTTTGTTGAACGGTATTCAAATTTTAAATGAAAAAACAGCAACAACAAACAGGTGTTATTTTCTTGCTTCAAAAAACCTAACAATTTCTTTCGAATTTTATGGCTTGCTCTTTGTATGATTTTGTGAAACAATTTTGTATATACAACTAAAAATGATATGATTCGATTGCACAACATTGACATGTATGTGAATCACAGTACGTTTGTTGGATTTGTCAAAAATAGTTGTTGTTGTCAAAATCAACATGGCCGATAATATTAGAAGATTTACTTAACAAGGACATGAAACCTGTTTAAAATTTCACAAATTGAATTAAATCAATTCAAATTGTTGGGATATTGACTTGTATGTGAATCACAGTAAGTTTGTTGTATTTGTCAGAAATAGTTGTTGTTGTCAAAATCAACATGGCCGATAATATTAGAAGATTTACTTAACAAGGATCTGCAAGCTATATAAAATTTTACAAATTTGGTCAAATCAATTCAAATTGTTGGGATATCGACTTGTTTGTGAATCTCAGTACGTTTGTTGTATTTGTCAAAAATAGTTGTTGTTGTCAAAATCAACATGGCCGATAATATTAGAAAATTTACTTAACAAGAAGTTGACACCTATATAAAATTTCACAAATTTAATTAAATCAAATCAAATTGTTGGGATATTGACTACTACGGAAATCACAGTAAGTTTGTTGTATTTGTCAGAAATAGTGTTTGTTGTCAAAATCAACATGGCCGATAATTTTAGAAAATTTACTTTACAAGGACGTGAAACCTGTTTAAAAAAAGTTCACGAGTTTGATTACATCAATTCAAATTGTTGGGATATTGACTTGTATGTGAATCACAGTAAGTTTGTTGTATTTGTCAGAAATAGTTGTTGTTGTCAAAATAAACATGGCCGACAATATTAAAAAATTTACTTAACAAGGAGTTGACACATATATAAAATTTCACAAATTTGATTAAATCAATTCAAATTGTTGGGATATTGACTTCTACGGAAAACACAGTAAGTTTGTTGTATTTGTAAAAATTAGTTGTCAAAATCAATATGGCCGGTAATATCAAGAAATTTACTTCACAAGGACTTGAAACCTGTATAAAATTTCACATATTGCATTAAATCATGTCAAGTTGTTAGAATATTGACTACTACGGAAATCACAGTAAGTTTGTTGTATTTGTAAGAAATAGTTGTTGTTGTCAAAATCAACATGGCCGATAATATTAGAAAATTTACTTAACAAGGACTTGACACCTATATAAAATTTCACAAATTGGATTAAATCAATTCAAATTGTTGCGATATTGACTACTACGGGAATCACAATAAGTTTGTTGTATTTGTAAGAAATAGTTGTTGTTGTCAAAATCAAAATGGCCGATTGGATTAGAAACTTTACTTAACAAGGACTTGCTACTATATAACATTTCACAAATTGGATTAAATCAATCCAAATTGTTGTGATATTGACTTGTATGTGAATCACAGTAAGTTTGTTGTATTTGTCAGAAATAGTTGTTGTTGTCAAAATAAACATGGCGATGATATCAGAAAATTTATTTCACAAGGACATGAAACTTGTTTAAAATTTCACAAATTTGATTACATCAATTCAAATTGTTGGGATATTGACTTGTATGTGAATCACAGTAAGTTTGTTGTATTTGTCAGAAATAGTTGTTGTTGTCAAAATAAACATGGCGATGATATCAGAAAATTTATTTCACAAGGACATGAAACCTGTTTAAAATTTCACAAATTTGATTAAATCAATTCAAATTGTTGTGATATTGACTTGTATGTGAATCACAGTTTGTTTGTTGTATTTGTCAGAAATAGTTGTTGTTGTCAAAATCAACATGGCGTTAATATCAGAAAATTTATTTTGCAATGACGTGAAACCTGTATAAAATTTCACAAATTTGATAACATCAATTCAATTTGTTGGGATATTGACTTGTATGTGAATCACAGTAAGTTTGTTGTATTTGTCAGAAATAGTTGTTGTTGTCAAAATCAACATGGCCGGTTATATCAAGAAATTTACTTCACAAGGACTTGAAACCTGTATAAAATTTCACAAATTGCAGTAAATCAAGTCAAGTTGTTGGAATATTGCCTTGTATGTGAATCACAGTTTGTTTGTTGTATTTGTCAGAAATAGTTGTTGTTGTCAAAATCAACATGGCCGGTAATATCAAGAAATTTACTTCACAAGGACTTGAAACCTGTATAAAATTTCACAAATTGCATTAAATCAATTCAAGTTGTTGGAATATTGACTTGTATGTGAATCACAGTAAGTTTGTTGTATTTGTCAGAAATAGTTGTTGTTGTCAAAATCAACATGGCCGGTAATATCAAGAAATTTACTTCACAAGGACTTAAAACCTGTATAAAATTTCACAAATTGCATTAAATCAATTCAAGTTGTTGGAATATTGCCTTGTATGTGAATCACATTTTGTTTGTTGTATTTGTAAGAAATAGTTGTTGTTGTCAAAATCAACATGGCCGATAATATCAGAAAATTTACTTCACAAGGACGTGAAACCAGTTTAAAATTTCACAAATTTGATTAAATCAATTCAAATTGTTGGGATATTGCCTTGTATGTGAATCACAGTTTGTTTGTTGTATTTGTCAGAAATAGTTGTTATTGTCAAAATCAACATGGCCGACAATATTAGAAAATTTACTTAACAAGAAGTTGACACCTATATAAAATTTGACAAATTTAATTAAATCAAATCAAATTGTTGGGATATTGACTTCTACGGAAAACACAGTAAGTTTGTTGTATTTGTAAAAATTAGTTGTCAAAATCAATATGGCCGGTAATATCAAGAAATTTACTTCACAAGGACTTGAAACCTGTATAAAATTTCACAAATTGGATTAAATCAATTCAAATTGTTGCGATATTGACTACTACGGGAATCACAATAAGTTTGTTGTATTTGTAAGAAATAGTTGTTGTTGTCAAAATCAAAATGGCCGATTGGATTAGAAACTTTACTTAACAAGGACTTGCTACTATATAACATTTCACAAATTGGATTAAATCAATCCAAATTGTTGTAATATTGACTTGTATGTGAATCACAGTAAGTTTGTTGTATTTGTCAGAAATAGGTGTTGTTGTCAAAATAAACATGGCGATGATATCAGAAAATGTATTTCACAAGGACATGAAACCTGTTTAAAATTTCACAAATTTGATTAATTCAATTCAAATTGTTGGGATATTGACTTGTATGTGAATCACAGTAAGTTTGTTGTATTTGTCAGAAATAGTTGTTGTTGTCAAAATAAACATGGCGATGATATCAGAAAATTTATTTCACAAGGACTTGAAACCTGTATAAAATTTCACAAATTTCATTAAATCAATTCAAGTTGTTGGAATATTGACTTGTATGTGAATCACAGTAAGTTTGTTGTATTTGTCAGAAATTGTTGTTGTTGTCAAAATCAACATGGCCGGTAATATCAAGAAATTTACTTCACAAGGACTTGAAACCTGTATAAAATTTCACAAATTGAATTAAATCAAGTCAAATTGTTGGGATATTGCCTTGTATGTGAGTCACAGTTTGTTTGTTGTATTTGTCAGAAATAGTTGTTGTTGTCAAAATCAACATGGCGTTAATATCAGAAAATTTATTTTGCAATGACGTGAAACCTGTATAAAATTTCACAAATTTGATAACATCAATTCAATTTGTTGGGATATTGACTTGTATGTGAATCACAGTAAGTTTGTTGTATTTGTCAGAAATAATTGTTGTTGTCAAAATCAACATGGCCGGTAATATCAAGAAATTTACTGCACACGGACTTGAAACCTGTATAAAATTTCACAAATTTGATTAAATCAATTCAAATTGTTGGGATATTGCCTTGTATGTGAATCACAGTTTGTTTGTTGTATTTGTCAGAAATAGTTGTTATTGTCAAAATTAACATGGCCGGTAATATCAAGAAATTTACTTCACAAGGACTTGAAACCTGTATAAAATTTCACAAACTGCATTAAATCAATTCAAGTTGTTGGAATATTGCCTTGTATGTGAATCACAGTTTGTTTGTTGTATTTGTAAGAAATAGTTGCTGTTGTCAAAATCAACATGGCCGATAATATCAGAAAATTTACTTCACAAGGACGTGAAACCAGTTTAAACTTTCACAAATTTGATTAAATCAATTCAAGTTGTTGGGATATTGACTTCTACGGAAATCACAGTAAGTTTGTTGTATTTGTCAGAAATAGTTGTTATTGTCAAAATCAACATGGCCGGTAATATCAAGAAATTTACTTCACAAGGACTTGAAACCTGTATAAAATTTCACAAATTGCATTAAATCAATTCAAGTTGTTGGAATATTGACTTGTATGTGAATCACAGTAAGTTTGTTGTATTTGTCAGAAATAGTTGTTGTTGTCAAAATCAACATGGCCGGTAATATCAAGAAATTTACTTCACAAGGCCTTGAAACCTGTATAAAATTTCACAAATTGCATTAAATCAATTCAAGTTGTTGGAATATTGCCTTGTATGTGAATCACAGTTTGTTTGTTGTATTTGTCAGAAATAGTTGTTGTTGTCAAAATCAACATGGCCGGTAATATCAAGAAATTTACTTCACAAGGACTTGAAACCTGTATAAAATTTCACAAATTTCATTAAATCAATTCAAGTTGTTGGAATATTGACTTGTATGTGAATCACAGTAAGTTTGTTGTATTTGTCAGAAATAGTTGTTGTTGTCAAAATCAACATGGCCGGTAATATCAAGAAATTTACTTCGCAAGGACTTGAAACCTGTATAAAATTTCACAAATTGCATTAAATCAATTCAAGTTGTTGGAATATTGCCTTGTATGTCAAACACAGTTTGTTTGTTGTATTTGTCAGAAATAGTTGTTGTTGTCAAAATCAACATGGCCGATAATATCAGAAAGTTGACTTAACAAGGACTACAAACCTATATAAAATATCACAAATTGGATTAAATCAATTCAAATTGTTGGGATATTGACTACAACGGAAATCACAGTAAGTTTGTTGTATTTGTCAGAAATAGTTGTTGTTGTCAAAATCAGCATGGCCGACAATATTAGAAAATTTACCTAACAAGGACTTGACACCTATATAAAATTTCACAAATTTGATTAAATCAATTCAAATTGTTGGGATATTGACTACTACGGAAATCACAGTAAGTTTGTTGTATTTGTCAGAAATAGTTGTTGTTGTCAAAATCAGCATGGCCGACAATATTAGAAAATTTACTTAACAAGGACTTGAAACCTGTATAAAATTTCACAAATTTGATTAAATCAAGTCAAATTGTTGGGATATTGACTTGTACGTGAATCACAGTTTGTTGTATTTGTCAGAAATAGTTGTTGTTGTCAAAATCAACATGGCCGATAATATTAGAAGATTTACTTAGCAGGGACTTGCCAACCATATAAAATTTAAAAAATTGAATTAAATCAATTCAAATTGTTGAAATATTGACATGTTTGTGAGTCACAGTAAGTTTGTTGTATTTGTCAAAAATAGTTGTTGTTGTCAAAATCAACATGGCCGATTATATCAGAAAATTTACTAAACTAGGACGTGAAACCTGTTTACAATTTCACAAATTTCAAATCAATTCGAACCGTTGGGATATTGACTACTACGGGAATCACAGTAAGTTTGTTATATTTTTCAGAAATAGTTATGGTTGTCAAAATCATCATGGCCGGTAATATCAGAAAATTTATTTAACAAGGACTTGAATCCTATATAAAATTTCATAAATTGAATTAAATCAACTCAAATTTTTGGGATATTGACTTGTATGTAAATCACGGTTTATTTGGTGTATTTGTCAGAAATTGTTGTTGTTGTCAAAGTCGACATGGCGGATAATATAGCAAGATTTACTGCACAAGGAGTTGAAACCTCAAAATTTTTACAAAGCAGTTTACAACGAACTTTGATTATAGATCTGTATTTGTCTGCTTACAAGAATTTGCATCCATAAAGCCATGCACGTCACTAAATCCTCACAGAATGTACCTTAGAGCAACGACATGTGAATCGTGATTCACGATGATGAAATCGTGATGATATTATCTTCTCCCATGAGGCTCATTTCGAAATTGATGGCTATGTCAACTAACAAAATTATCGCATTTGGGGAGCTGAGAATCTAAGAGTAATCTTTCAACATTCCATGCATTCAACATAAGCCACTGAGTGGTGCACATTTTGAACTAGCGAGATGATTGGATCGTTTTTCTTCGAGAATGCGGCTGTCAATGCGGTCACCATCAACGGCGTTCGTTACCATGAGATGGTAAACATGATAAACAATTTCTTTTGGTCTCAAATTACTGAAATAGATCTCGGAGACGAGAATGAAACAATGTAATTGTTGAAGACGAAATTTGAAGGGAGAGTTATTTCGTGCCGTTCAATTTCTTTCTTTAGGGTGTTTAGGTAATATGCCTAAATGTTATGATGATATCGTAGTCCATACATAACCTCCATAGATATCCTCTCTTTTATCAAATTTCGTAATAGGCGGTCTTAATAGGACAGCAAAGCTGAAACCTACATCGAAATGTATGTTTCTATTAAGATAGGTGATATTAGGTATTAGGTATTACCTAATAAAAATTCTATCCTCAATATTCCACTTTAATCGAAGGCGTCATGTATTCTGCGCCAATACTATAATACCATTCCATTTAAAAAAAAGTCGTATTGTTTAATACACCAACAATACTGTTGAATAACACGAGCAGTAATGAAAATCCATATTACTATTTTGCTAAAGTGTTTTCAACCACTTGGAATAAACAGCCAACCATTTATTATTACGCTATTGACACATTAAACAATTTATGATAAATCGAAAATTGTTGGTTAGATTTTAATTTTTATTACTATTAATATTTTTTTGTGTTTTATTTTTTCATAAAGCATAAAAAATAAAATAATGTATGTTATTTTTTCATTACAACTATTTATAAAATAAATAATAATTTTTATTTGCGGTTTAACAATAGTGTATTGTGCTCGCAAGTTTTTATGTATTGTGTTAAGCGAAATATTTCCGTGTAAAAAAGATAACAAAACATAAAAATACGAGGGAATTTTTATTTCAATTTTATTTATTGCAATAATTATTCAATAATTATAACATAAACATTTTATATTTATAAATTATATTAAATTTTATAATCAATGTTTTTATTTATGTGAAAATAATAATTGCACTTTTACTTTGGTTCGTATAAACTGTTTGATGAAGTTCATTCACATTTGGAGTTTTTTTCCCCACCATGGCTATATGTGCTCGTACTTATCAGGGTTTCTTTCGGAGTTCATTATTTATTAAGCGCCGTTTTTAACACAGCCTCCTTAAAAATAATTTTAAATTTCTTTGATTTTACGCTTTTGTTAAGCACCTACGAATTTATATGGTCTAGAAAAATTTAAATAAATCTAGATCAATTTTTCAAAAAAGTAAATAAAACAAATCACCCACGACTTTCGTGTAGTCACCATATAACACAAACACACAATGTATGTTATGAACAATAGTTTCAAATAACTAATTGTATATGATTTTATTCAAATTTTCATTTATGAATATTTATGACCGCATAATCAAAGATCTAAACCAAATAAATTTCTATTGTTGTCGCGCGCTGGGTAGGCATTCGCAATAAATATCTGGAACATACATAAATATTTGATTGATATGTTGTGTGGTGTAAGTATATACTTATAGCCCGTTCCATACTACTTTTACCTATCAGTTATGTTTTATAAGATATCAACAAATTTACCGTTATAGGTATTCATTTTCGTCTTACGTATATTTAATACGAGTATAATACAATCAATATCCGATTCACTGTGATGAATTAACAATAAATTAAATTAGAAAATTGTCGTTTCTTGTGTCTGTTTGTTTGGTATCCGGAATTCCACGCAGCTAATTAATTATGATGTTATATTAGATTTAAATAACCAATAAATTATGTATAATTTATCGACTTTCAATTTATTATTTATGTTCGTTTGTTATATAATTTGTTGAGACTAATTTTAAGGTTTGGTACTTGATAATTTTCACGTTATTAGTTTTGGACATTTAATTCCAAGAAGAACTTTTATTTCCTTAGCAGAATTTTAAAATTGGCGACGAATCAAAATTAAAAATTCAATAAACGTTTTACATAATGATTTTTTTTGTACCGCCGGCATTATGTTGTTTTGCATATAACTACAATGTGTTGCATTCAAAAACTATATTGTGTGAGAACTTTTCTAATTTTATATACAAACAAATAATATTCTAACACTTGTATGCCAACATTAGCACGCCACATCAAAAATCAACAAAATGTAAATTGCATGTCATAAATTACCCTCATGTATCACAATTTAATCAAAATGTATTCAACGTTGGAAACTTTCATTCCATTATTTATTATTTGAGTTCGATAAAAGCTACATACAAAAGTTTGATTTTCTCATAAAGTCAATTAACAGATTTCGTAACGTTTTGCTGTATCATGTGGATATAGAAATGACGACCCAAATTTGATACGTTTGATAAAATATGATATAATGTGACCGGAAAATTGTAATGACACTCGAACCAAATTCTTACAATTTACTTATGGATTACAAAATATTTCTCTAACAAAATCATTGTCTTGTTAACATTACCAACAGATTAACCCAAATAAATTCTTGTATATTTTGATTGTTTTCTTACATACATACGTCTTAATTATATACTTTTATAAGTTCAATAATATTATTTCAACCAAAACAATATAATAAAGTAGTTGGCGTTATTGAAATGTCCAAAAAATGCTTTTTGGTACCTATTATGTACTGATGAAATATGGACGTTGGTTTTGAAATTAAAAATTTGAAGTGGATGTAATTAGTAATTAAGATAATTTTGAGCATGTGCATGGTGATTAGTTTATGTCAAGAAATATAATATTATGTATCGGGTGTGACCCTCAGTATATTTTTTAAATTGGAGAATCTCGTAAACATTTTTAATTACCAATATTTGAGTAACTGAGCCTTCAATGAACGATTCCCAGCGATTTGCAATTATCATTAAAATTAATTGCAGAAAACTAGTTGCGGAATGGTTCGATATATAGTTAATTTTGAACTTATGGAAATACTATGAATGCTTAATACCCCCTGGCTAGTCAAAAGGACCGACCGAAAACCAAGCTGTCCGAAAATATAAAATGAACGCTTTGAACTTCTCCAGAAGTCTCATTACAATTTGAATACATTGAACGCGGTTTGCAATTATTATTTGACCGCTTGTATTATTCTTCGCTGTTGTTAGCGGGTGATGTATAATTTTTGCGTATAGCGTGATTTTTTGGGTATATCGAAGTGTGATCTCTACTCACGTCGGAGTCACCTATTATGGGTTTTATTCTTATACTTCTAACCCATAATAATCTTAAATTAGATTATAAACTAACTACACAATAAAGTTATAACACATCATTTTTAAAACACTTATTTTTATTTAACAATTAACAAATAACGTAAATTAAATTACAGAAAACATATATTAATTATATTAACTATTTAAACTGTAAGAGACCAATCTTATATAATAGAACACTTATTATTGCTGAACATTTAATAACGACTGCCTCGAAAGCCTTTACTTTTAGAACTATTCTTGAAAAAAAAACAACTTGCCCTTATATATAGTTTGGTTTGTTTAATTTTATTAAGAAAAATAGTTCCACAAAAATTAACTAAAATTTCGAAAACTAGATGTCACTAACTTTGAATTAAAAATTCAAATTTACATGTAGTATGTTTCGACAACAAATAATAAATGTAAACGCAATGACCATTGTTACATCATTGTATTTACATTTGCAACTGACAGCCACATAGGTATTTAGTTGTTCACGTTTTCTTTATCTCGAATGACTCCATGACAATATACTAATTTAACAGGACATTCATCATTGTAGTTTACTTTCAATCAATCGTTGAATAAATGCGTTGTATCAAGATACGCGTTGATCGTTAAAAAATGCGGAACCCCAAATTATGCACCTCCATCGTATCCAAAAATATTTATATACAGTTGAGTAAATTATGGTATTCCAAACTATGCACTTTTTTCGATATCCGGTTAATGTATAGGGTTTTCCAATAAGAGTAATATGATTCGCAATAATTCAATTGTTGCACTTGCTGTGTTGCACGTAGCCCTGTCTTGTTGGAACCAAATGTTGTCAAGATCAACTTCTTCCAATTTCTGTCATAAAAATTTGGTTGTCATCGATCTATACCGATCTCCATTGACAGTAACGGTGTTACCAGCTTCATTTCGAAAAAAATACGGACCGATGATTCCACCAGACCAAAAACCACACCAAACTGTCAATTTAGGTGAATGTAATGGTTTTTCATGAATCATTTGTGGATTTTCTTGAAACCAAAATCGACAATTTTGTTTATTTACCGCACCACTCAGAAGAAAGTGAGCCTCATCGGAGAAGATGATTTTCTTAAAAAAAATCGTTATCGTTTTCAAGTTAACACTGAATAATTTTTAAACGTTGTTCTTGCGTATATCTCACCATGATGAAATTGTAAACATTGCTGAATACAGTGAAACAAAAAATGACAGGTCGTGACATATTACAATTGGCCGAAACTTCACTTAAAAATCATATCATCCCTATTGGAAAACCCAATACAATTATCATTCGTTGAATACAGTTTAAAATAATACAATCATATATAATTTTGATGATTTACTTTTGGATGGTTTGCAAATTCAATCTCTTCGGGCAAACAAATACAATCCACTAGATTATCAACATAAATTGCACAAATTAATTATTTTAAACAATAGTATATTGTATAATTAGGAGGAAAAGTACTGCATTCCCGGACGATAGTGGAAATTCGCAACCACGGGAGTCCGGGAATGCACTTTTCCTCTGAATTGTACATACTACTTTATCTCCGATCGGACTTTAAAACGAATATAAACCCAAACTAATTTTTAGTATTATTCATTAATTTCATATTAAGAAATCAAACCAAAGTAAAAAATAAGGATAATTCGTTTTCACTGTCCATATCCCTTAAATTTCGTTCACACGTTTTTTATAAATCAAATAGGTACACAAACTTGACAACTTTAAAAAAAAAAAAAACAAAATGTATTTATGTCTTATGATGTCGTGGCTAACTAAGCAGTAATTTTATATTATTTTTGATTTTTTACTTTGTTTTGATTTCTTAATATGAAATTAATGAATAATAATAAAAATTATTTTGGGTTTATATTCAATTTCCACTATCGGCCGGGAATGCAGTACTTTTCCTCCTAATTATACAATATACTATTATTTTACAAATAACAGTTATGAATTTAATCTTTATAAAAAATGATTAAATTTACTATAATATTATTTTTTTAATGAATTATAAAATTCAACTTATAACCTTGAACTTGAACTTAAAAAATTAGACTGGTAAAATTCTATTTATAAACTCCAACTGATAAAATTTTACTAAATGAAATAATTAAACAAAACTTCCTTTATATATAAGAAATTTTGCTAATCTAAGGTTTCTTATTTACAATATAAAAAAACAATTATTTTAAGGTTGGTATTTCCGACCTTTAAATTTGCCAACAAATACACTCATTTTGCTCAAATAATTTGATTAATTTGATTAATTTTGACATTTACCTTTGACGACCGATGGAAATTGTCAGAACAACAACAAAGAAACATAAACGAAGTGAATATCAAGTAAATAATCTATTAAAAAACTAATTAGATCTTTATTAATTTTATTAATCTATTATAAATCAGGACAACAAAGACAGCACCACTACAATACTCCCCACTCAGTGGGATACTTGCAAGAGCTGTATCAAAATTCCACGACACCCCAAATAAATAAATAAAAAAAATAAATACATCAGTGTTACAAAATAAATATGTGCAAACTTAATATGAAAACTTTTTTCAAAAAAAAAAAAAATGTTACATACAAACATGTGTAAATGAAAAAGTTTCCAAAAATACATGCACAAATTTGTACATATTTACGAGGTTTTTTAATAACTCTCCCTGTCCTTTTACATTGTGTTTGATTATTTTTATCAGGTAAAGGTAACTCAAAAGTTATTTTCTTTCTGCAATTACCTTTATTTACGTCATTTCTATCTTTTATTTCTATCTTTATTTCTATTTTTATTTCTATCTTCTTTAACTAGATCGTTTGAATCGTTTTTGTTAAAGGAAAATCTGTAGATTCTACGTTTTCACTATAACAAGGTTTGATTCGATCGAAAGAAATCTTTGTTGTTTTATTGTTAATATTGATATCGAAATATTTATCATTTCTACTTATCACTAAATAAGGTCCTTTGTACGGTGGTTGTAAAGCCTTTCGTAATGCATCTATCCTTATGAGAACATATTTACAATTTTTTAACTTCGGACTTACAAAATTTTTTTCCGAATTATTCCTTGAAACTGTTTCGGGTTTAAGTTCCGCAAAATGATTTTTTTGCGGATGATCTATGCCACCTCTCTATCATACCATTCGCCTGCGGATGATAACTGGTGGTTCTGTTACGTTGAAAACTTGGATTGGTCACCAACTCACCAAATAACTGTGACTCAAATTGTCTACCCTGGTCGGTAACTCTAGCCTTAGGTACACCAAATTTAGCTATCCATTCTGAATATAGTGCAAATGCAACAGTTGATGCAGTAATATCCACTGTAGGAATAGCTTCCGCCCATCTTGTGCATCTATCAATCAACGTTACTATGTATTACTGACCATGAAAAATGGTTAATGGCTCTACTCTATCTAAATGAATTTCTGTGAACCTTTCTTCTGTATTTGGAAATGAACCAATTCTGGATTTTGTATGTCTATGAACTTTGGCTTTTTGGCATTCGATACAATTCTGTGCCATTAACTTAACATCTTTTTTAATAGAAGGCTAAATCACCTGGCTTGTTAGCAACCTTATTGCTGCTTTAATACCTGGATATGCTCGAAAACATTCTTCCTCTAATTTAACGAAATAAATGGTCTAGATTTGCCCAGCGATTGATGATAATAAATTTTAATATTTGAACCAAAAGCTACCGGAACTTGTTCAAATTTGAATTTGTAGAATGTAGCATATCAATTAAATTCGACAACTCTTCATCTAAATTTTGTGACACAGCTATTTGTCTATAATCAATATTCTCTTCATTGACAACAGGTTCAATTCGTGATAATGCATCAGCTACAATTTTCAGTCCCTGAAACCTATGCAAACCCTAACTGTCTTCTTTGACGTTGAGAAGCCTCATCCAAATAATGGTTTATGATCCGTTAAGACCACAAAATTCCGCCCTTCCAAAAAAAAAACTTTAAATGTTTAATGCCTAAATATGTGGCTAATAATTCCCGATCATACGTGCTGTATTTGATTTGATCATCTGAAAAACGTACAGAGAAAAAAACCGAGGGGTTGCCAGACATCATTAACTTACTGTTGCAAAACCGCGCCGAATGCAAAATCGGATGCGTCTACCAGAATGGATACTGATGCGGATAAACTTGGATGCACTAAAATAGACGCTTCGCACAATTTTTCTTTACTTTTCACGAAAGCTTGAATTACCTCCTCCGTTCATTGCACTGATATTTTGCTATTTTTCTTATAACCTTTAAGTAATCATTTAAAATAACCTGATCATCAGTCGCACCTGAATCTTTTTAACAGCTGCGCGTTTAAAGGTAAGGGAAAATCCGTTATAACTTTAACCCGATCCGGGTTCGATAAAATTTCCTTAGCAGCTATCAGATGCCCTAAAAATGTACTTCCGCTTACGCCCACACACGTTACTCTTGATTAATCACTAATCCAAAAGTTCTTAAACGATTGAACACTTCTTCTAAATATATTAGATGTTCCTGTCTAGATTTAGATGCAACCAAAATATCATCTAAATATATGAAACAAAATGACAAACCACGTAAAACTTGATGCATAAACCTTTGGAATGTTTGAGCTGCGTTACGAAAACCAAACGTCATACGCACAAACTCAAAAAAACCAAATGGCGTTAATATGGCTGTCTTTGGAATATCTTCTACTACAACAGGAATTTGTATGCTCGTAGCAAATCTATAGTTGAAAAAATCACACAATTTTCCAACTGAAAAGAGAAGAGGGTATACATCCGGGACTGTAACATTATTCAATGCTCGGTAGTCACCACATGTTCGCCATTCCCCATTTTCTTTGGGTACCATGTGAAGTTGATTATCTCGTGGACTGCTACTGGGTCTGCATATAGCCTGTATAATCATTTCCTCAAAATGTTTTTTAGCTATTTGTAATTTATTAGGCGCTAATCTTCTCGCTTGGCAAGAAATAGGAGGACCTCTCGTTCCTATAAAATGCATTATATTTTGCTTAATAGGAACCACCATTCCTGAATTTTGAGTAATATCTAAAAATTGGAATAATAATTTTTGGAAATTTGGATCTATATTCTCCTTTTCAACTACAAATAATGATGGTAAATTCATTTTTATAATTTGACCTGTTGATGAAACTGTGGTCACTGGATCTATAATTTTTCTTTGTGTAATGTCTACTATTAAACCCGTAGCATTAAGGAAATCAGCTCCCAAAATAGGTAAGGTGACATGATCGATTATAAATGCCTACCGTAGGCTGCTATTGTAGTACCATTTGCTGCGTCTAACTTAAATAAGGAAATTAGCATAGTTTTATTACCGAATTTTTTCGGCAAGACTGACACATCCGATCCCGAATCTATTAAAAATCTAATGTTTTGATTTTTCTCCAGAATAAGTATACGGTTCGATGCATGAACCTCATCCAGACATACGGTCGAATGCCGATGAATCTTTAGTTAGCTCATCAAAGCCATGATGCGATGATGGATTAAAATTTGATTTGGATAAAAAAATGTCGTGCATTTTACACCCTTACACATTTTTGTGCTTTAGCTCGTATCACAACGCCAAGAGTACCTATGTTTTTATTTCGATGTTTGGAATTATCTCTCTCTCATACCTTCGACGACTTGAATCTTCGGAATTTGTTTGTCTCAAAATTCTAGCCATTTCCGTCAAAATGTTTCACAAAACTTTGGATTTACTGCAGTTTCTGCAATTTGACCGTTTGTACTGCACAATGTTTCCACGTGGTCATCAGCTTTTTTGGCCAATGTATTAATATCCATGTCTTGTTCGAAAGGTGTCAAAACAAGCTGAATTTGCGAGGGTAACCTCTGCATCCACAATCATTTAATGGAGGTTGCAGGTCGTAAACCATTGATCTGGAACTTGAAAGTTTGATCAAAAAGGAGTAGAGCCCAAACATTTTTATGGGGTATTTGATTAGGCCAAAATGAGTCTAAAATTATTTCTATGGTAATTGATCTTGTTTTGAGTTCTAATTTCGGTTTTGGTCCGATTTTCGAATTGGGTTCTGTTAGCTTTGAAGTGATAAAGCCTTATGCGTTTAGGGCATTTAATTAGTCTAAAGTTAACCTTTAATTTTCCAATTGTTTTTAAATAATGTTTTGTTTTGGGTTCTGCTATCTTTTTCTAAAGCTAGCAGAACCCATCGTTTTAGTTGGAAGGGGTGGAGGCCAAATTTTTTTAATAGAGCCTTTAATTAGCCTATTATTAGCCTATAATTATTCATTCTATCTTGTAATGTTCTGATGTATGAGTTCTACTAGCTTAAGGGACGTGAGTTTTTGTGGATTTCATTAAATTCGAAAATAAAATAAAAATTTCACGCTTTATTCCGCTCAGTAAACTAAAAAACTAAGATCTGTCAAAAAAAAAACCCCGTACTTTAAATTTTACTACAAAAATGTAGTAGATGTGGAAAAATAATGTAGTGAAATGTGTAGATTTTTCAGTTTATGTAGGTAATAGAATTTGTTACTATAAAACCGAACCGTGAACTAAACAGAAAAACATTGGTTTATGGTTCGATTCAACTAATATTGAAGAAACTGGTTTGGTTTTGGTTCGGTAAAATTTCGATGGTTCAGTGGTTTTGGTTTGGTTCAAACGAACCGGTTTCCGTCTCTGATTTTGAGCCAATATTGTTTTTGAATTAACTCTGTTCATAATTGAAATAAATATATAATAAAATTTACAAACCAACAAATTTAGAATAAAACATAGTCACATAGTGTGTGTGTTAAATAGTATATCTAACTACACGCATATCTCCTATATGGGTGACCCCGACGTGATGAAAGAGTTCTATCAAGGGCAACGGGCAGTAATTAGCAGTTAAAAAAAATCATCAAGTTTGTAAAAAAAATTTTTTTTTGATGACCCAACAAATAATTAAAAGTAGTTGTGCAAAACGACATCTTTAGTAGCAGCAGCCGAAAATTTCAACCAACTTCAAGAGGGAGCATTCTGGAGGCAGCCGGAATTCATTCTGTTTTTTAATTTTAAGTTTCGTTTTTCGTTTCGTTGTGCACAGGGTAAATACGGACGATGAGGAAACGAATTCGCTCATTATATACTCTTCTGATCGGCGAAATATTTTTCGCTTCAGGTAACGAAACGATCACTGTAACTCATGAACAATTATATTCAATAGTTCAGGATTAAGTTCGTAGCAAATTAAAAGCACAGTCGAATGGTTCTCACAATTCTGAAGCGTCTACTAGTAGTAAATCTGGCGACGAAGTTGATAGTGAGGTAAAAACTATCAAGCTTATGTCCATTTTAATGGATCATAAAGAGATAGCACTTGTGGCATTTAAACCACCCCAACCTTTATATCTCAAAATCTCGAAGTCGTTGTTTGCTATTTTGAAACAACAGTTTCTGGTAGCAAATATTGTTACAGAGTCGATACGGTATTCGCATGCGGTTGGTGCATTGTATGCTATAGGCTACATAATCAGTTTGCCAATTTAATAATGAAAAATAAAGGCAAACAGCCCTATACTTTTTTTTAAACAGGAAGTGCTTACAGTGTTAGGCGAATCTGAAGGAACAAAATTAAACAATTTATTGTTACTATTATGATGCCACTTAATATAATAATACATATTTCCATGTTTGTTTTTATCAGCATTGGTTATTGTCATTTCTTTTAAGTCTATTAAAAACAAGCATGAATCATAATTAACATTATAATCATTGAATTGTCGTTCCAACTCATTTTTTCTTTAATTAAAATTTCAATTTTAATTAAAATTGGGAAAAAGTCGTCAATGTTTGTTTGATTATAGCAAACAGTGTTTTCTCGTTTTCGACCCTCATGTGCTGTTCTTGAAAATTTTTGATTGGGCCACTTAGATGTGTGTAGAGCCTCATTGAGGTGGATGGGAAAACTGGCTCCAGCGTTTACCCATCCATTGCTTCTCCCGACGAATTGTCGAATTCCTCACCCTATTCATTGAGAGATTCGGGGCGCTCGCAAGTTTTAACGTAATTTCTTGGAATTCATTTCCAACATAATATAATTCGGTGGTGTAATCAAGGTTGGAAGTAGACATTTCGAAAAACAAATCATGCACCAACTCTACAGGAGAGTTGTTTTGCTCTGTTCTTTATTTTTCTAACATTTCCGTGCCCATGGAAATCGCTTGCTGTTGTACAAGCGGTTGTATAATGGTGTGCGCTGCTGGCAACGAGACTGGTTTTATAAAATAACATTCTATGTTTGGATTTCTTTTTTCTACCTCGTGTTCACCGGGTTCCATGAACAATTCAATGGTTTGTTTTTTCATTTCCACTGTGGCATGCGCATTGCAGTGTCTCATAAAATTGGAAATAATCCACACAACATCACCCTTGACATCACCTGTAGTATAATATTTACGCTGGATTTTTACTGGCTTTAAACATTTGGCACAAGTTATGTGTGAAACGATTTCGAATTTGGTTTTTATCACTTTTACGTTCTCAATGAAATAACTGGCTTTTTGTTTTTCGTTACATATGAAAGAATCCTTAATCCATTTGTTTGTTAAATTTCAAATTTTATTTTCATGTAAAAGCCACAAATTAATTTTAAAACTGGGAAAAAGTAATAAACACATGAATAATTTTACCTCGATTGTATACATTTTCTGTAGTATTTCTTGTAGTTGCACAAACGGTCACACTTGAAGCTAAATGGTCTTTTTGATCGTCTTTTTTACTATTATTTGAATAATCAAGATTTCTTTTATTAAATTACTCAAACTTTTAAAGTATTTTTTAAACCCATTATATATTTTAAATTCACTATTTTGTAACGACGGTTTTAGGTAGTATCGGTCTTGGCACACTTTAATCATGGGTAAGATCTATATCGGTTGGGAGGGTTCGTTACGCCGATATACCATCGCACAAAAAAAATAAACAGTGTGCTACGTTAATTATCTATACCAAATCACTAAAAAAAACCTGAAAGGTACACCAATAATAACCACTCTGCATAAGAACGCAAAAAAAAAAATATTATTTCATTTCCGACGGGTCGCAACAAAACTCGGTTTATTCCATTTTGAAATATGTATTCATATTGTTAAATAAATATTAGATATATTGAAAAAAATAAAATTTAGAGAAACTAATCTAAAAAAAAGGAAAAGCAAAAATTCTTCCACGTTATGGATATACCGTTATAAACATGAACATATCTATATTATATATATTTATATATATATTTTTTGTTAAAAGACACAAAACTTACCACTTTGACGGTGTTCTCGAGCGCTCCAGAAACTCGTCCCAAAATCGTAATCTTCCTGTAACCAAAAGTTATTACCGCAAAAAAAAAAACAAAAAAAAACAACAAAAAGGTATACCAAGAATATGCGAAGTTACACGTAACTACTACTATTAGATCACTAATGGAAAGTATAAATATTTTTTTTCTTAAAATTTAACACCAACACCAGTCTTAAGAAAAATGTAAATTAAAAAAAAATAGCAAAAAAAACTAATAAGAATGCCAATAATGGCCACAATTTCTAATTTCACCAAATGCACGCGTTGACGAATATTTTCTTATCGAGCATGTGAATTTTATTTAACCAGATAACTGGTATATGCAGATATAACTGTCGAGTACTTCTATCCAGCGGTAGTGCCTAGAACTTCCATAAAATAACCTAATCGGGAAGGTCGTCTAATCCGAGTATTTTTGGTGATGCCTGTTACAGAACCACACCCTTAGCACTGTTTTCGGCAGATTGGCGGTTATTCACTCGACCATGCGTTCCTCAGGTTCGAAATATGGGGTCTACCCGAACGGTCTATCAAGAAAAGGAATGTTTCTTATAGGATTCACTAATTTTCGTAATATAAATTACCTTTTAAGTATCAGTAAGACTCGTGTCTGAGACGTTTAAATATCCAAAAAAACAGAGCCCAACACTTTAAAAAATATAATTTTCGCGTAGTTGCCACACAATTTTAAGATATCTTTTATTAAAGATATTTTTATATATTAACAATACACTAGCACCACTTATCACTCGATAATTATGTGCCTAGGCACTACCAAAATATTAATGTTGGTTGAGTACCAAAATGAAAATGAAAGACCAAAAAAAATTGTTAAAACCACGCCAAGCTCAGTCCTAACGGTACTAACCAGTAGCACCCAAATACAGTACCAACCAGCCCAACAAGTTAATACAATTGCAATTTTGAAATAAATTAACCCATAGAGAAACGCTATTCAAAGTCGACCGTTAGTGATTCCAGAATAACGACAACCGTATACCTTTGTATATTCCACAATTGTATGCAAACACATAATTTAGCTTTCAAAAATCATGTTATTCAAATGATGGAATTAATTACTATGGAGTAACGTATGGCGTGCGACTTGCGCGTTACAATTTTTAAAATCACTTGGAAAATTCGAATTTTCGTCAAAATTTAATTTACTATTACTATCTTGATTTGAGTTTATCGCTTTGCATACTGATTTTCCATAGTTCTCCATTTCTTGAATATCGTCATCATCTAGTGATTACAAAACGATGGAGCTTGTGTATCCGTTTTCCTCCATTATTTTTTTTTGTAATCTGGCAACAGGCCACGCACTTCTTCGATACGACCGTCCAAATTTAATTTGTTTTTGTTGTCCATATTGACTTTCCTTGCGCACTGACTAGTTTACATTAAAAATATTTGTCTTGCACAAAAATAATGCCAAAAACAACTGGAAATCTAATATGAAAAAACGAAAAAGAAAAGGACAAAACGATGATTACGACTGGTTTTTTTACATGATTACTTGGATTGTTCCAGATTACAAGTATATCATGATTAAATTGACTGTTTTCAAAGATTATTCTGATTATTAAAATGATTATGCGATTTTTGTAGTTTGCATATGATTTTAAAGATTTTTAAGATTAAAATGGTTATAAATTAAATTTGTACACCGATTGTGAAGAATTGTGTACTCCTTGGTCACGAGGCTCGTCTTTGAGTGAACTTCGTTCGCGTTTAAATTCATTGTACTAATTATAAACACTAACCAAGGATGTTGGTGAGTTACCTCCTTCCGAAAATCGTAAAAAATCATCACACGAAAATGTTCACGCGATAATTCCATTTTTTCACTGAATTCAATTTTTCAAGTGAATAAAAGACAATGTTGCGATGCGAACTAACAAATGACTTCTAAGAAACATAACCTCCAAAAATGTTACACTTTTTGACTTTCCGAGGGGCATCAGTGGTTTACCTATGAGGATAAGAATGATCGCCCAATTAAAGTTATGGCTAGAGGTCTTCACCCAACCTGTGCAGAAGAGGAAATTATTGAGGATCTCAAGCAAAAGGGTTATCAAATAGAAAATGCCGTAAACATAATTAAGAAAGAAAAAATCGAAACTGAACAAGGAGTTCAAGTTAACAAAAGAGGGCTTCCACTATTTATGCTCACTTTTAATAACAAACAAAAAGTGGAAGATGTGTATAATATCAAGGCAATACTTAGCATGAGAGTTAAAATAGAGCCATTGAAAAAGAATAACGGATTAATACCGCAGTGCAAAAAATGTCAAGGTTTTAATCATACGCAGAAATATTGCCAAAGAGAAATTAGATGCGTGAAATGTGCCGGAAAGCATCATGCCCAGGTATGCCCGGCTAGTAAAAATATTGCTGCAAAATGTGTCAATTGCAATAAGTCACATCCCGCAAACTACCGGGGATGTGAAATAGCTAAGGCGCTACAAAGAATAAGAAATAAAACGCGAAAACAAAGTCCAGGAGTATCGATAAAAAATTATCAAACTTCCACCAAAGAGGAACCTAAACCTCATGCTAGTAAAACGGGAGAAGAAAAACCAAAACTGTACTCGCAAATAGTCATGACAAAACCAATTATTTCGGAGCACACTACTGAAGGTACAGCAGTGCTCCAAAAGATACTAAGAAGCATGGAAGCTCTTAACATTCGTCTAGCTAAACAAGAGAAATGCCTTCAAGCTCTAAGCAACAGGTTAGATAAGCAAGACTCTCTAAATGAAATGAAATCCATGCTCTATTAAAATGATGCAAACAAAAACAAATAAAACATTAAGAATAGTAATCTGGAACGCAAATGGGCTAATACAACATATTCCAGAATTAGAAATTTTCCTAAATACTGAAAAAATAGATATATGCCTAGTATCGGAAACCCATTTTACATCAACTTCATATCTTAAAATATATGGATACAATTGTTACCACGCCATTCATCCAGCAGGAAGGGCAAGGGGAGGATCGTCGGTGGTTATAAAAGAAAACATCAAACACTTTATAGATCTTAAAATTGAAGAGGAATTAATGCAAGTAGTCACCTTAAAAGTATTTATAAATAATAACAAGGAATATAGTGTATCGTCAATATATTGCCCCCCAAGATATAATTTAATTAAACAAGACTATTGCACGTTATTTAAATCACTTCGTTCAAGTTTCATAATCGGAGGTGATTTTAATGCAAGAAACACCTACTGGGGATCAAGAGTAACCTCTGAAAAAGGAAGAGAGCTGTTTGCAGCAGGAAGACTATGCAATTGCGATTTTAATTCTGGTGATCAACCAACTTATTGGCCTACGGATAGAAACAAAATACCCGATATCATTGATTTCCTTATCACCAAAGGTATAGACGAAAACTACATATACCTAGAAAGCAGCGAGGGGATTATGTCGGATCATACGCCTGTTATTATGACAATCAGTGCAACGATTATTAAACAAAACTAGTCCACCTTCGCTAACGAGCAATAAAACCTGCTGGGAGAAATTCCAGAAACTTGTTGAGGATAATATTGATCTTCAAGTGCCAATTAAAAACCCGATAGAGCTAGAAGAAGAACTAGAACAACTCAACAACAGTATACAAGAAGCGGCGTGGAGTAGTACCCCCTCAAGTTCAGAGGAAATTGGCCGAAATGCTATTTATCCTCTAGAAGTTAGGGAACTGGTTGCAGCAAAACGAAAAGCAAGAAAGGCCTGGTAAAGAAGTCGAGCGCCAGAATATAAAACAACTCTAAATTTTTTATCCAATAAACTTATGTTGCTAATTAAAGAAATCAAAAACGGCACCATTAATAAATACTTGAGTGGCCTTACTGGGGAAAAAGATACCGAGTACTCCCTTTGGAAAGCGGCAACAAGTTTAAAACGACCTAAACTACAAATTCCACCAGTAAAGAATGAAGATGGCACATGGGCTATAAGTGCAAAGCAAAAAGCTTCGTTGTTTGCAACCCGGCCTTGAGATCACGTTTCAACCTCTACACAAACAGCAGAGGAAAACATACCACCAGTATATAAAATGGATAACTGCAATATATCTCCTGTCACACTACAAGAATTAAAAGAGGAAATCAATCTCAACGTAAATACAAAGAAATCTCCAGGATATGACTTAATTACAGGAGAAATAGTAAAAGCTCTTCCTGAAAAAGGTCTACGTAAACTACTCCAAATAATTAATGCAGTGTTCAGACTTAAACACCAAGTCAATGGAAAATCGCAGAAGTAATTATGATACCTAAACCAAACAAACCACTTAATGACAAAAATTCGTATAAACTACTCCTAAAGAGACTAAAACCAATAATAGCAGAAAGAAATCTTGTTCCTCCACATCAATTTGGCTTCAGAGAAAACCATTCAACAATAGAACAAATACACCGAATTACAAACATAATTGAAGACGTACTTGAAAAAAAGAAAGTATGTTCAAGCGTCTTCTTGGATGTAGCACAGGCCTTTGACAGAGTATGGCATAAAGGCTTGGAATATAAATTATAAAGAGACTTGCAAAAGCAGTTTTATGAAATTCTAAAATATTACATACCTAACCGATACTTCCGAGTTAAATTAGATGGCGAATGCTCAGAAATAAAGAAAATATCAGCAGGGGTACCACAAGGTAGCGTTCTGGGACCAACTTTATATGTTCTATACACCTCGGACCTGCCAACGATAGAGGAGACTAACATAGCGACGTTCGCGGATGATACGGCCATCTTAGCAGTTGCTAATTGCATAGAAGAATCTACAAGCAAATTGCAAAGAGCCACTAATATTGTCAGTACCTGGACCAAGAGATGGCGAATAAAACTTAATGAAACAAAATCTGTTCACGTAAACTTTATCAACAAGCAGGTCAACTGGATTCACCACCAGTAGAACTGAACTCCCAGCAAATTCCCTATGCAAATACGGCAAAATATCTAGGCATGACTCTAGACGCGAAACTAAAATGGAAAGAGCATGTGAAAAATAAAAAAGAAGAGTTAAACATCAAATACAGAAAGATGGATTGCAAAGCAAAGTCCTTCGTTGAATAGTTAATGCATCGTGGTACATAAGAAATGACAACCTCCATAGAGATCTGAAGAAGTATTTCGTTAGTGAAGAAATAAGCAAGCACGCGAGAAAACACATGCAACGTATTAGTGTACACTAAAATGCTGAGATACGTCGTATATGTTGGATGATTCAAACCTAGTAAGACGGCTGCGAAGGAAGAAACCGCATGATCTACAAGATCCAATCAGGATCGACTAAAAATATAATAAAATTGTAAAGGAGACTAGCCAAAGGGCTACAACCTTTCAAACAAGAATATAAATTATGAAAGATAAATTACTAGATGATTTGTAAATCAATTGTAATAAATAAATTTAAAAAAAAAACTGTTTGACTGACATAAAGATTTGCATCGGAAAACACTAGTATTACCATTTTCAAAAAACTTTTACGGCAGCCTATGTAAGTAATAAATACTGTAGTGAAACATCTACAAATAGTTATATACACGTAAAGATTTCCTACCTGTCATCTTTAAAATATTTTCGAATAAAAATCCATCTCCTTAGCCAGAAAATAATTTTTCAAACATATAATTTTGGAGGCGTTTGTATACTGCGTCGTTCCTGGATTTTTGAATTAAATCTGGCTTTTAAATTTTGCCATTTCGCTTCATCCTCGCTATTGTTGGGCCAGAGTGTTCCAACAAAGACATGCCTGCGGTGTAAAATGCAACAAGACAGATTATGTGGATTTACATATTACTAGAAGTTCATCGAGAAGTGATTATTGACGTTTGTCCTTAAATGTTGTTAAAAAGGCTTAGGCATAGTTATAAAGTAGTTCATTTAAACATGCCCATAAATATGCCAGGGACTATTTTAGGTTATTACAGAAACCCACTAATCACTACAAAAACAAATTTAATTTGACCAAACCAACCCAAAATATTGAGCCAATATTATTTTTAAAATTAATTCCTTTCATAATTGAAATAAATATATAATAAAATTTACAAACCAACAAATTTAGAATAAAACATAATCTTCTACCCACTTTGGACATTTGCATACCATTATGTGGTTTGGTTTGCTATACATATAATACATTATAATGCAAGTCAAATTGTTTATTTTTATGTAACGGGTGATTTTTTAAGAGCTTGAGAACTTTTTTTTAAAAAAAAACGCATAAAATTTGCAAAATCTCATCGGTTCTTTATTTGAAACGTTAGATTGGTCCATGACATTTACTTTTTGAAGATAATTTCATTTAAATGTTGACCGCGGCTGCGTCTTAGGTGGTCCATTCGGAAAGTCCAATTTTGGGCAACTTTTTCGAGCATTTCGGCCGGAATAGCCCGAATTTCTTCGGAAATGTTGTCTTCCAAAACTGGAATAGTTGCTGGCTTATTTCTGTAGACTTTAGACTTGACGTAGCCCCACAAAAAATAGTCTAAAGGCGTCAAATCGCATGATCTTGGTGCCCAACTTACCGGGCCATTTCTTGAGATGAATTGTTCTCCGAAGTTTTCCCTCAAAATGGCCATAGAATCGCGAGCTGTGTGGCATGTAGCGCCATCTTGTTGAAACCACATGTCAACTAAGTTCAGTTCTTCCATTTTTGGCAACAAAAAGTTTGTTAGCATCGAACGATAGCGATCGCCATTCACCGTAACGTTGCGTCCAACAGCATCTTTGAAAAAATACGGTCCAATGATTCCACCAGCGTACAAACCACACCAAACAGTGCATTTTTCGGGATGCATGGGCAGTTCTTGAACGGCTTCTGGTTGCTCTTCACTCCAAATGCGGCAATTTTGCTTATTTACGTAGCCATTCAACCAGAAATGAGCCTCATCGCTGAACAAAATTTGTCGATAAAAAAGCGGATTTTCTGCCAACTTTTCTAGGGCCCATTCACTGAAAATTCGACGTTGTGGCAGATCGTTCGGCTTCAAAAGCCGAATGTCAAAGCATACTGAGCATCTTTCTCTTTGACACCTTGTCTGAAATCCCGCGTGATCTGTCAAATACTAATGCATGAAAATCCTAACCACAAAAAAATCACCCTTTACAACATAAAAATATGTAATTAATTGTTAAATCATTTCAAAATGTATCATAATATTTTTTTTTTATTACTGACAGCAGAAGATGAATATACAACGAATGTTTTACGGTGCACTATAGAGATGATGACGATGCATATAACAATAACAACAATAAGGTGTCAGATTTATTTATAAAAAATGAATTACTTGCAATCAATCTTATTGTTGTACGAATGGGTATTTACATAACAATACGATTCTGACGTAATTGTAGAGTGTTGTACTGCAAATAATCTTTCGCTCGTTATATTAAGTACACCGACTTGTTGGAAGGTCGTCAAAATATTGTAATTAAAAATTTTAAATTATGAAATTACTAAAAATCATAAATTGCAGTATTACATTTTTAATTAAAGATGTGCAAATTAAAACTCGTTATATATTTCGCAACAATTAAAAGTGAATTTAACATCTGCAAATTATAAACCCAAAATTGTATAATTCATCCATGTGTATATCCATTTCAAATATAAACATTAATCCTTGGATTACATTTGATTTCCATTAGAATTGTCTGTTGTTTGATGTCTTCCGAGCATTTTTGTTGTAATTTATATGCCGAGTATTCTATGTACATAGCCGCGTGTAGGCGAATCGACTCGTACTTATATACGTTATACATTATATTGGAAAATATGTTTTATGTTGGATTTAAATTATGTATACATACAAGAGAATGGCGCCAAATATAAAAAACAGTTCATGGCCATAGACAATAAATATAAATATGGATAATAACACTTCTGGTTCATTTTAACGTATATACAGTATTTTTCCAAGAAAAACACATTTTCTTCATACCATGTTGACAAATTTAACACAAATAATTTCAACCTCATTGTTTAATCTTAATACCTATAATAGTTGCAATAAATTATGTTTTGCCTAGATATAATAAATCGTATAATTCATATTAATTCCTCTCACCATTGTACAAGCAGATAACATTTTTCTTCTCTAATCGTCTTAATTATCTTTATTTGGATATCACGTTTCCATATAAATTATTGAATTGTAGAACACAAATTATTTGCACTTAATATCTATATCTGGTACATACACATTAATCATTAGAATAATTTTATGCGCGTGTTGATTGATTAGATTATACAGTTTAGGTTTTTTGTGTGCGAATTTATAAACATTTCAATCGAAATGTTGATTTATGATTTTTACGCGGCGTGCGCACCGCCAACAGCGCACTTCGATTTTATTAAACCTTGTAAAGCATTTTTTTTGTCTCAAGGTTGATGTCTACATCCTTAAACCTATATAAGTGTGTATACAAAATGGAAAGGTGTTCTATGGTAAACTTCATTAAAATTTACTGTGTTTATCGTATACAACGCGAAGACAGCTTCGCTGCCTTCATAATTCAAACTTTAGTGGATTTAAAAAAAAAATGCTAAATGCTTATAAATTTTGTAAGTTACTGTTATGATAAATAGCTTACTAAAAGTTGAACAATTTTTTGTTAGCTTCTGAAACTTTATCTAGCGCTCATTAATTTATTCTGATCACGAGTTCGATGAATTTATTGTTGAATTATGATTTTTTGTATTTTATTGGCGAAAGAAAATGAAACAATAAACTTAAAGATGTTTCTTATAAAATTACTCCACTTCATTTTATTATTTTTTGGTATATTTTAAAAATCAATTCTAGTCTGTATTTTGCACAGGAAATGAACTGAATAAAAAAACTACCATGGTACGAAGATAAAAATTGGTTTAAAGTGAAAAACTATTTTTTTAGGGGGTTCAAAATAAATTTGGTGCTATAAACTCTTTGTTCTGCTCCATGTATATAGAAAAATTAGTATTCCAAGATGGTTGGTTGGTGAAATTTAAATCATAAATTGTTTTGAAATTTTGTAGTAATTTTATGTTTTTACATAAAGCGCAAAAATTTTAAAATTGTTGCCCGGGATGCATGTGAGCTGAAATTCAATGGTTTATGGGCGAACGTGTTGGTAAAAAATTAAATTTTCGTTGTTCGTTGATATCGAATTTATAGGTTAAGTATTATTGTTTTTTTTATACATAACCAAGAGAACAGGAACGTCGTGTTCTAAGTCAGAATCTCTATATACAATGAATAGATAATTTTTAGTTGGAAAAGGATCTGCAGTAAAATATTTAGTTCGGTTAATGTCGCCACTCATATATTTTCCGTCAAAATGAACCCACCAAAGTTGCTAGGTTCATTATTATTTATTTATTAATTGCTTCAATAAAGTACATAAGGCCATCGTATTTCTTCGATGTGTGCCTCACACAGAGGAGTTTTATTTATTTATTTATTTTAAAATTTAAAATATAAAAGTAAAGTAACAAGAAAAATCACTGAGGAGTGTAAAATTGCCTTAACCTACTTTTAAAATTATTAGTTAAATCTATTAAACTCTTACACATCATCTTTACTGATTCATTATCGCTATAGTGGGTTCTGTGTCTATCTAAGTGGAAGTTGTGATCTCTTAGTTATCTACCAGGAACCTCTATTTTAATTGAGTTTAGCACATTTGGTGCGTCGATTAGGCCTAGTAGGAGATTACTAATAAATGTACTTGTGGTTGTCGCTCTATGTTTACGTGGTATGGTAGATCATGATCCTAAACCCATCCATCTTTCCAGGTAAAGCAGCGTATAACCTTCTTTTGAATTTTCTCAAGATTTTGGATATGATTTACGTAGAACGGCACCACTTAATTTACAGCATAATCCTGCTGGGATCGAACGTAAGCACAATATAGGATCTTAATTGTTTCCACATCAAAACTGCCACCCGTCCAACGTTTGACAAAACCGAGCTGCTTAGTAAAGCTTATGTTTTCAACGAAAGTAACCCCTAGGTCTATTCTATCAACTAACGATAAATAACACAAAAAATTAAATTGTAATCAAACCTTTTTTATTATTCGAAAGATCAATACATGGCATTAATGTTTGAAAATGATTTCGTGCATATGGGCACCGCGGCTGTTCTTGACGAAACGCATTCTGGACGCCCACTTTTGGGCCACTTTTTCGAATACTGCTGGCCATATGTCACGAATACCATGAACAATGCTGGCCTCCAAGGGGTCAAACCAGTGACTTCACATAGCCCCACAGGAAATAATCGATAGGCGTTAAATCGCACGACCTTGGCGGCCAATAGACAGGTTCATTTCTCGAAATCAACTTATCGCCAAATTTTGATTCTAATAAGTCGATGGTTGCGGTTGCCGTATGGCATGTAGTGCCATCCTGTTGAAACCACATCTCGTCCGGAGTCATCCATATTTTCAAAAAAAAATCATTGATCATGGTGCGGTAACGATCTCCATTAACCGTATCGCGATCCCCGGCCTCATTTTTGAAGAAATAAGGTCCGATGACGCCACCCGTTAAGCCAAAAATGAGCCTCATCGCTGAACACAATTTGACGATAAAACAACGGGTCATTTTCCAATTGCTCTAGAGCCCAATCGGCGAAATAACAACGCTCATAATGGTCTCGTGGCTTCAATTCCTGCACCAGTTGGACCTTGTACGGGTGTAGGCCAAGATATTTGCGCAAAAGTTTTCATGTAATGGACGGACAGAGTCCCAATTCTTGCGAACGACGACGAATCGATGAATTTGGATCTACTTCCACCCTTTCATTTACAGCGGCGATACTCTTTCAGTACGCATATTCTAACCACAGTTCAGAGAAATCTAACCACATTTCGACGGATAGCTTGTTTAGACAGACGATTATATGCGCCATAAAAATCACGAAGTCGTCTATAAGTTGCACGAATCGACGACTGATTTTCAAAGTAAATTTTAATAATTTCGTAGTTTTGTTCAAGCTTGATTCTATTCATGATGATTGGCCAGAGTATACTGAGATCTGCCAGAGAATATTTTACATAAAAATTTAATTTTTTGTTTTATTTTTTACAACTTCAAGTTCAATCGGGCTTAAAAAACACCCGTTACTTGTAACAGGGTTGGCTTTTCGGTGAAATGATAAAGATTTGCACTTTCCAATATTGATATTCAGAGAATTATACTCGCACCAGGTTGTCAATATATTGCTGTAGTTTATTGGCATCGTCGACTGAATCGATGCCATTGTAGATTTTGAGGTCATCTGCGAACATCAGGATATTGAAATGCTTTATTACTTCAGTAATACCATTAATGAAGATTGTGAAAATCCATAGGACAACGTGAGCACCTTAAGGTACACCAGAGGTTGCTTGTATTCTATTCGACGTTTTATCTCCTATTTCAATATATTGGATTCGATTACTCAAATAAGATTTGAATCTGGCTACAAACTGGCTGGAAAATCCGAACTTGAAAATGTGTCCCAAAGTGTTACAACGGCTGATGGAGGCGAAAGCTAGTAAATTCTATGAAATTCAATGACTTCTATGAATAGCTGGTAAATTCTATGAAATTTGTAGATTGTGATCTTTTAGGCATAAAGCCATGTTGTTTTTGTGATAAATAACGCGTAAGCACTGCTTTGAATGAGTTGCATATTACTAGTTGAAATAATAGCAGATATAGATGTAATACTTCTGTAGCAAGAAACATCATTTCTAGGTCCAGTTTTGAAAGTAGGCGTCACTATAGTTATTTTCCACTTTTGTGGAACGTTGGTTATTATCTGTGGATCACAAGACTTTTGATCATTAAATTCCATCCAGGATGGTTATCCACATCAGTTTCGCGTTTGGTTTTAAAAATATTCCAAAAGTGTCTAGGATCGCCTTTTATTTTAACCTTTAGATGGAGAACATAGCTGAGGTTGAGGTTTTCTTTATAAGTCATGTCTTTTTTGTTTTTAAGACTAATAAGTTGATCGTCATACCATGGAGGATATTTGTTCGGTTTGCTCATAGACACGAGAATGAATAAATCAATTCCTTTAAATAGATGTCTGTACAATTTTTCCACTTTTACATCTATGTCATTGCTGTTCAACCCGGCATTCCAATTTATTTCATCATCATATTGTTGTAAGATATTCGAATTGGCCTTTCTGAAGTTGTAATATGGTTTCCGGTTTTGGTAATTTTTGAACCTGTTATTCACATTGGCTTCCAATATTATTTCGTTTGCTTTGTGGTGAATACCATTAATTACGAAAGGTGTTGGTGATTCTTCTGTTTTTAATAAGTAAAAATAATTGGCCTAGGGTGTTCAAAAAATTTTCCGAATGTTTTACCTTTCTTTCCATTCTGCACACAATTTTTAAATTATTACTTCCAAAGTTTTTAACGTGGGCTAGCCAACTTCGACTTACGTGAATATTTCGTTTGATTTTAATTGGCCATTATTTTCTCAAAAAATTTTTATACATTATTTTTTCCTGCCCATTACAATGTTTTGTTCTGATCATAAAAGAGGGTGCGATATGTAATTTATTTACATCCTATATTTGTTGACGTTATTTACGATTTCGCCTATTGGACATCAATTCAGTGTGGGTGGCCGCTTTGATTCGCCGTCGATCCATCGCAACTTGATCAATGCAGGGTTGATAACAACATTCATTAAACGATGACACCTTGATTTAAGCATTAGAAGTTATAACAATTCAGTCGTATTACATACAACTTGAATTGCAGATTATAGCTCTAAAGCAAATGTTCATCTAGAATCTGGAATATGCAGGGCGGGCTATCAAAGAGAGTTTTAGATAAAATGTGGTGATACGCGATAATTGAAGAACGAAAGTTAAATATTAATTCTGTATGTAGTGAAATTAGTGGTGCGATTAAAAATAATTTTAATGTAAAAATAGTTGTTGGTAGATAAAAGTGGAAAAATAACTCTGGGAATAGTAAATATCCAGTAAATATGAGGAAATTCCTTAGAGATGGTTTCCGATATATTCGGAAGTATACCGGAAGCGGTCTAGATTACAAAAATTAGTGTCGTAGTCTTTGTTTTAAGATAAAATTGGCTTCAATTAAAAAAAAACAAATATCTTTCTCTCTCCTCCAACTAATTTCGATGTCGTTGTGCCAGCGTTGATCAGCATTGTTGGTGGGACACTTTTCTAATCATTCGTTGTGATTGTTCTCCTCCTAGCTCGGCTAGATCTAATAAATCTGATAAATTCACATTCTCCAAAAAGACGTTTGATCTGAACCCGAATAAATCGATCGAATTCCGTTTCTTTCCAAGATAGATAATATTCTAAAACTGTTAGTGGTTAAGGTTCAACTTTTGGTTCCAAAAGATAGCAAAATTTTGATCGCAACAACCTTAGCTGCTAGTAGACGAATGGATGTTCAGCTGATGTGCAGGCTTGTACATCATTTGTTGACGTCAGTCTTTTACACTATAATTCTAGACTTGTTCCAAAGCGTCTTTGGAATTCCGAGGCATATTAGCCCAGCCATAGGTTTTCGGTTGATGTTGTCAGACGCCTGTTTAAAGTTTTTATTGAGTTGGTTAAAATGGTTGATGATGGAAGTGATTCGGGCAAGTACTATATTAGCAAGCACTTTGTGAGCGTTGTTTAACGCGGCTATTCTTTTTTTTTATGCATTAACCATATACGGGAAGTTCCTCCTTGCAGCGATAAGTTCATATAGATTTGATGCAAGAGTAGCTCCTCTGGGTATGCATCTATTTCCAAAAGCTGCATCTATTTCTTCTACTGTGGGATACGGGACAAATCTCTTCGCCCGGTGTTTGAAAGTAGGATTGCCTTACTGAAAGAACATCAGCCACGTTTGTTCTTAACCATCCATTTGTGACCCCATATATTGCTGGCTTCTTTTACCGAAGGTATTCGGTCTAACGATATTACGAGCTAACTGAGCGTCGAACCAATGATTTCGGACTCTTGGTGGACTTCTTCCGGTGGTATTTTCTGCTTCGATAGTTATGGCTGACTGGATAGCTAGCCACTGTGTTTCGTAGTTTTCATTTTACAGGTTTAGATAACTGATTTGTAATTTTGCAGAAAGCCTCAATTTTTGTATATATCGATATTCCAGCGCACGGTTTTCTTTGCTTATCTGATAATTGTATTTATCCGTCGTTCCGCCGATTGTTGCGTTCAGGATGTTACTCATGATGTCGTCTAGCCAAATAAAGAATAAACCATCTGGTTTGTCTTTAGTGGATGCTTGAGCACTGCCAACTGTGATATTGAATTTCTTTCTGCGGAAACTAACCTTACTCGCCGGTGGATGAGAAAGCCTATTCTAAATTCTGATTGGTCGAAAACATTTCGAACTATATGCTATATGACTATATCAGAATGGAAATTTTAACATTCTTTAGGACCATTTCAATGTCATGTCACACTCGTCTATTCTATAATTAATCAATAATTAGCTACAAGCGCCAAATCGATGGATTTATGAACTAAAATGTTATCAAAATTGTTGTCTCACCTTTCAAACGCTATACTACTCTTATACGTAAAGCAATATACAAGTATTCTTTTTCTTCTTCGCTGGCGTAACAAGTGGCGCTAAACATGATAACCAAGAGTCTGAAGGTCCTGTTCGAGGACGTCCATTCACCGAATAGGGGATCATCGGCGAGATTCCGTTTTCATTGAGCTGATTTCAGGACCTGTTTTATGGTACGATTTTGGCAACCTGTCTAAGCCTTGATGATTTATTATTTACAATTATCTCAAGATTCAGACTTACCCATTATATTTCTCCATGACCCGATTAATAGGGCCTAGCACCATTTTTCGTTAATGCTTTGTAAATATTTAATATTGTTTTGCGCAATGTATTGCGAGACTTAAAAATTTTAATGCAAGCGTAGAATGATCGGTAACCTGCTGGGCCAATTTGTTGGGCTGTCTGTCGTTCTTAAGAGAGACGATTTTACGACCTTTCTTGAGTATTTCGGTTCAATTGCCATCCACACCTGGTTCTATATTTGATATGACGCTTCGCACTTCATCGTAATAAGGAGCGAGTGGTGTGGGCATTTCTATATTGATATCAGGCTGATGTAATGATGTTGGTTCGATTTTAAGAACGTTGTCGTTTGAGTCATTTACGTTTCGTCCTACTACGTATAGTCGGTTGGAGTGCTTGTTTGACTGTCTTGTTAGTTGAGAAGGGAGCCATTTTTGTGCGAGATCCTTTTCGTGCATTTATTTCTAGGCTTAGGTGTATTTTTTAGAAAATGTCTTTTGGAGGTACTCCATCATTTGATTTCCACCTACCTTTATGGATTCGCTTGTGCGGAAAATATGTGTTGGCTACCACCAGACTAGACAACAGTGGTGCGCATCCCGTTGTTGTTTGATGTAAAGTGTAAGGAGTGTGGACCGTTGATACCACGGTGAATACTGTTTGCTTTGCCGATTTGTGCGTTGGCCCAAATCAATCTTTAAATCGTGCTGGGGAATTTTGTTTAAACGCTTTTGAGTTGGTCGTAGAAAATGTCTTTAGCTTGTTTTAATTTTGCCTCCATTGGAGTCATATACGTTAAGAAATGGCGTTGAAGTGAGTTCGCTGGTCCGAGTGTTTCAAGTCCGCTAGTACCGCGATGTTGAAAGAATTGGTGGGGGCTCTCCGGGCGGTTTAAGATGAATATGTTTCATGTTCAATAGTTTTAATCGTTGTCCTCATTTTGTGTTCGAGCTCGTTATTGTAAATGTGAATTAATTATCCGATGCTTTTGTTGAAGTTTCGTAATAATTGCTTTTTTTCTAGTTGGATTACCCTTCTAGTTGGAACCTTCTAAAGAATGATTACAGCTCTCACACACTTAGTCAAGCTTTGTTAATGGGTGGTTACTGGTGGCTGCCATACGAGGAGATGGTGTGAGCGCTAAATGGTATTGGGTGGGTTTAATTTCGGGAATTTCCTGTGAAAGGTAAAATAAATTCGGATCACATCCAAGCGGTCGGATATTTTTTTTTGCTTTTTTGGGATCCGGGTCATTTTCACCAGTTTTATCAGGATTTCATTAACAAACCGAAGTTAATGTGAAGAACCTCTGATATAAAAACTTTGCTTCATGTTGTTGTGAGAGTATACAGGAAAAATTATGAGCTTCTTTCTGGAAGAGAGTTAAAATCTTATGTTTCGCAAAAATATAGCATGATAAGCGCCACTTGATGATCTTGAAGAAAAATATTCCAGTTCAAGTCTACTAAAGTCGGCAAAGATAGCCACCAAGAGTGGATGCACCAAATGCAGGCGGCAAACAAGTCTAAGTCGACGTAACATTCATCAGCAACAGTGCTTGGAGTTCAGTGGTGAGAAAATCCTCAACCAAACAGAGCTTACAGAGACTATACCATACGCGATTGATGGCAGTACTAATGTGTATGTAAATAAATCCGAGACTCCGAATATGTGCGTAGATTACCAAGTAACCCAGTTGAGAGGTTAGCATTTCTCTTTTGGGTTTGTTTGTAAATTGATTAGTATAGCAGTCCAGATTTGACCAACTCATATTTAATTATGTTGAAAGCCCTTGAAAAATCAAAGAGGAGCAAGATGGTGACCATATTCCAGTCAATATTTCTTCGGACGATACTGAGACCGTATCAAATATTGTCGAGGTTATGTTGTAATATTTTCCAAAAACCACTCTGATCCGATATTGGTATATGCCACCGTAATACAATAAACGATCTGGTGCCTTATGCGTTAATCTCTCACCGCTTGAAAGAGTAAGCAAAATACTGATAGGCCTCAGATAAAAAGTAAACATTGAGTCGTAATTTTTAGGGATGGGCATAACGAAAGCATGCTTTCAAATTGAAGGAGAATCAGACAATTTAATGAGTATCAAATTGATAAAATGCAAAAGATGTCTAGATAGGACACATTCTGGTACAGCTGAACACACATTTGACACTTGTCATGAAATATAAAAAAATGGAAAAGATAAAATAGTGTAGCAACATTAAAAGCCGCTGTTACATAGTGACAAATAAGAAATCTGCGCGGAATATATTTTTATCCGAAGTTGCAAGTGCACACTGGTCGTGGATACCAGAAAATATATTTATTGCTAAAAATTCAAATATGATTAATTAAAATGTGTTTTGGAAGGTCCACCGTTTTTGTAACGAATTTCTGATGGATACGACTTCTTTCTGTGCTGAGTTACGCTTCTCTTTGTGAGCTGTGGTTGATAAAGTGTTTGTCGTAAACTATAGTGTACGTACGCTTATTAAGTGAAAATGTCCAAAGTTAATTTACAAATGCATACATTAGATATAATGAATACTTGGCCAATAGACGATTAGTTACCGTTACATAAGATTAATAGGCATTATACGATTACAGCATAAAATTATTATATTTTGCATGTGCATAATCTTGAAAATAATTTTCCACGTTGTATCAAATTTTTAACGATATTAGTTACATGTCACATATTAAGCGATCTCAAACGTGAACCAGCAATGTAACCAATACAAATCTCACCCGGATGTGCAATTATTACTTTAGCAGTTTTAGAGGAAAGTAAAGTCAATCAATTTTAACAACATTTTATTAACGCATGACGCATGAAGCTTGACAAAATAAACATTAAGCATTTCACTCAATTGTATCAAAGTTAAGACGAATTGCATACAAATGGTTAAAAATTTGGCTTTTCCAAACAAAACATATTATCGTTGCTCAACCAAAAACGAATTTGTATTTTAACGCCATCCAAGGTACAATGTAACGTGTATGCTGTAATAGGTATTTTAAAAAAAAAATTTGATTTAAATTAAAAGAAGATTTATTGCTTTAAACTAAAAAACATTTTTGACCCAGATTTAGCGGTTTAAAATAATTCACTATATGCAGATTAGTTTAATTACGAAAATAACTAAATTGCAAAAGTTGTTTCGGCACACAAAAAATCAAATAATTTTGAACACTTCAACTTGAAATTAGATTAACGTTTTTTTAAAATTGAATCTGTTGTTAATGAAATAACAATGAAACGTAATCGGTACTCAGGTGAGTGATGTACATGATACCAATAAAACAATAAATCAAATTAAAATTTTCTACGCTCACAAAAATTTTCAACAGCATCGTAAATAAAAACACTAAAAGGGCTTTACTACAAATGATATTTATTTACCGTCGTCGAGTCGACAAAAGGAAAGCATAACTGTGACATGGTATTGTAGGTCGCAATTATTTTCCACAAATACAAGAACAAAGATGTAGATTACTGTTTTAAATAATTTTAATGACACATTTCTTCAAATCTTATAAGAAAAAAATTGTGCAACATAATAGGAGAAAAAGGAATTAGGAATAATATTTGCACATCATTGTGGTCAAAAATATCATTTTCTGGCCTACTGAGAAATCATATTTGATCAACATTTTTATAATTTCGGAAATATTTTTTCCGTATCGAAATATTCCCAAATTAATTTTGTTTTTGAATAAATAATTTACTGTACCAATTGTTTACCATAGTATGCCAGAAAAAAAATTTTGGCCACAAAGATACTATCAAAATATTTTTCCAAATTACTGTTTTCTATAGGAAAGCCAGAATCGACCTCCAGCTGGTATGTTTTGTTATTTTAGAATAATCTTGTTGTGCAAATTCAATTCTAATAGTTTAATACTAGACGGTTTCAAAGTTTAGTGATATACAAGCAAAGGTGGCCAAATGTGGAAATATAAATAAGTTTCAAGGTACAAAGTTTCAAATAGAATACCTCATTTACTGCCTAAATACGAATACTAAAAATTGTTATTGTTCTTTAATCTTTCAGTAGGCAAGTTTAGTACCAACTTAATACCAGTTGATATCTGTATCAAATTTCCGAACAATAGTACTAGTCTGTTTCAGACAAATATATCATACATAGCATGGGACGATCGAGATCTCATCAACTAACTTGGAGATAGGTTCTTTCCATCATTTTGTGTTTTGTCTCCTAATAGTCTCGTTACAACAGCAGTTTGTTTCCAGTTGTACTGGAAAATATTTTCAGTACCAGAATGTCCCGCGATATTCAATCGCTCTCGTTGGTGCTGCCATTATATCGATCTTGTTCTGGTTGTTAAAAGTTCTTCATTTATTTTCTTCTTGAAATGAATGATTTGAACTGTATGAACGTAAATTAATACAAGGGATCATAATTACTTATAGCTTTGTTCGTGCTTGTGTCCCGTTTTTTCGATACGTCTTTGATGACTTAAGTCCCACGTTGGTTGCTTATGATTAGATGACGTTAAAATCTATAAACCCATGTAGAACACGTACGTCACACGCAAATAGCAACACGAGATTGACAACCTGCGCAGTCCCAGCGTCAATAAGTGTAAGACCATATGTCGCAGTGGATAGCTATAGCTCTCTATATATTACGAATATCTTCGTTGTAAAAAGGACATACGATATTAATAGAATACTCCAGTTGAGAACTGACCTAGGGGATGTACCTTACCTAGCCAACCAAACTCTGTAGACCTAACTCTTTCTTTCACTTTATTAAACGGTAGACCTGGAGTATTGGCGATGTAGAGACAATAAAGATATTGTACATCCCCTATTGTAATCCCTCGTCCTTTTTACAACGAACATATTCGTAATATAGAGAGTATCCAGAAGAAGTTTGTAAGTTACTTAACTTGGAAGGATGGTTGGAAATATAACAAAAAGTTAGCATATCTCGTTAGCCTACAAGAACTACCACCACACCTCACTGGATGTAGAGCCTACAATCTGACAACCGAGGAAAATAGACGGAAGCTTTTGAAGTGTTTGTTTATTGGGAACATCTTACTGAATGAAATCGATTCACCAATCTTAAGAAATTGTGCGTTTCTTCAGTTCTTCATTTTCTATTTTGAAGCATTATTTGACGAGAAAAACTATATCTCAGCTCCTAGATAAAATATCGTGAAAAGGCTTACTGTTCTGGATAGTGAAAGAACCAGCACATGACTTTGTTAAATAACATATTTATTTGAATTACCTGAAATTTACACAAAAAGTCAGCGATCGAAAAGACGCGTGACAGATAATTTGAGTTCATATATATTTTTACTCATAACCAGTGTTGTGTACCGACCAAATGGCATAGTGGTTAAAGCTTTGGCGTTTGGATCAGGAGGTACCGGGTTCGAATCCCGATAGGAGTAGGACACAAAGGGAATTTTCATCAACAAGTTACGATTTGTGATGAAAAGGAACACATCTATGACCCCCTGTTGGAGTGCAAAACTTATAGGTCGACTCATCTTCCATGCCAGTATAGGCTGGCATGGAGCATACACTGTGCAGAGGGTAATAAAATCGGACCTATATCTGTACGTCCTCGAATTGGCCGACACAGGCGTAAAAGTAAGGTCGTAAATAAGCAAACCGCGAGAGAGTTGAAAGAGCCTTGGCCCCAGAACAAATAGCAGAGATAAAAAAATCAGTGTTGTGTATCTACACATATTTCACAATAGTCGTCGATGTTGAAAATAGTGTAGACAATTGATTTCTGCTTATTAGACAATGCCGATAATTGGTAAAGTATGTAAACAATTTGTAGACAATGTAGAATATTCCTTATTATGTTTTCCGATTGCGTTCTTTCAGTACGATGTTAGATTTTTATAGTTTTACAGTCCAAAATGGGGGTTTCCGAATTTTAAATTAATTTTTACAAAACAAATGGTTGAGATTAGTACGTTCAAATTGGTTCAAGATATTACAAATATTGTATTCCTCATCTAATCTATTTCAGTCATTACCAAATCTAACATTTTTTTCTCATACCAGAGAAATTACAATTTTTGTGAACATTTCTTTTCGAAAACATCTTCCAAACTAAACTTTTAAAATGTTGATTTTTTGAAATATTCAAAGTGCCAACTTCTACCTGTCAACAGCCATCGGTAATTGAAATTAAAATTGTTGTGAACAACTTTTTATGGTTGTATAATAAATAAAATTCAGTATACAAAATATCAACTTGATCTTTAAATTAATCTGTCGGCTTAGATCTGTTTTTTTTTCTTGTTGGTCCAATAGGGGAAATAGGAGCATCGTGAACGAATTTTTATGAATCAATCGTTGTTACTATTAAACATAATCATTACGGTTCTGTTCAGAATCGAATGACTTTCTTATCGAAATCAAACAAAATAACGCGGTAACTGTACGAGACTAAAATTCTCTGCTCAATATGCCATTTGCCAAGCATATATCGTCGAAACAAATACTGTAGTCCACCCAACTCGTGGAGTTTGTGTACAACCGATTTGGATTTTGCTCAATGTAAAGTGAGCTTTAACCACAAGAATTCCACAATATTTATGGTGTGCTTGTGCGGTTTACCCAATGCTCCTAGAGTAACAAGCAATACTGCATAATACGTCATCAAATCTATGTCTACAGTTTCATTTCTGAAATGTAGATGGCTGTAATATTCGTAATAAGTACTTGACATTTAGGGATTTTCTTACCAATGGCTCATAATATAATTTTTAATTGATATTATTGTAAAATTTACTGCTTTAATCATTTATTTGACTACGATTGAATCATTTATTTGATGAAACTGCCATCTACAGCCAAAAATTGGGACGATCCACATAAATTGACGTCACACATCAAAATTTCTAAAGCAATAAGGCCATTAGTATCTAGGTGCACTGTTTTACCATAATAAAATATAATATTGTGTGATAAGGTATACAAGGTGTGCATTTTTAAACATTGGAGAATTTCATTTTGTTCTGGCCAAATAAAATTTAAATTTACTGATAGATTCACCATTTTTTTTTTACTTTGTTTTATTATGTATAGTTCTGGTGTTATTATTTGTAGCACATTAACAATTCAACAGCTCGCGTCTGGTTTATAATCATAATTGTTTAAGGGTCTATTTTTTACAACAAGTGTTCGTCGTTTTAATATTTTTTCATTCTTCTAAAACAACAAGAAATTAATAATTTTTCCGATTATTCTGTTTCCCAGCATAATTCAATAAGGTTTGAGTTAAAATTCTTCAAACCTTCTATCTTAAATAAACCCATAAACAAAGATTTAGAATTTGCTGATTGTTAAGTTAAAAAATCAATATTTTCTTCATTCTCTACATTACCGACGTCATTTTTTAATTCTCTACATACATTGTCTACATATGTAGAATATACAACACCGCACTGGATTTGACACGGGTTTATAGGTAATTTGCTGACGACATATAGTGTGCAATAGTTTTAGTTAGATTCAGTTTTTAACCTGACTCGAATCCGTCATAATAAAAAATTAAAACAACGAAACGTTACATCTTACGTCGAAATGGTATATTGTCTCATAATCAGCTGATTTTTTGTAGTCTGTATGTCAAGCGTCATATTTCTAGACAATTTCACATCAAAATTCACGTAATAACGGAAATAATTTTTTTAAATATTTTTTCCCGATGGAATAGTATTAGACGATTCATTAATTATTTAATTGAGGCTATCCACTTGGTTCCTAAGTTCCTGGAGTGTTCGACTTATTAAAGCAATTGAAATTGTGTCAAATAAATTATGCAGCTCTTGACAATAATCCGCGTCAGAGGTACTTTTCGATATCGAAATCGTTTTGAGATCGAAAAAACGTGCGAAAACGAATTGTGTTAAGAAACAATTCATTAAAAGTGGTGGGAAAGCGGGAAAAGGGGTATAATAATTGGGGAGAATGACGTAGGCAAAACGACCGAGGAGTAATGGCGTAGGATATTGTCCGAGAGGTAACATCCGGACAAATTTAGAGCTAGATCTGTTTCTGAAATAAATAAAACGGATTAGGGTAAAACTACAGTCATTATCTATGGAAATCGAAATCGGTTTCAATTTCACGCCAAAATGAAAGTGAAACATTTTTAATTTAAAATTAATAAAACATTAATTGGAAATCAGCTTTAATCCATGCTTTTTAATAAAAAATTAATTTTCCACAAATCACGTCGAATTAATCAAAAATTAATAACTTGGAGATAATTTTGTATAAAAACTAATTGGGAAATTAACAAATACAAACATAATCGATCTTTTATTGGGTTTAAACCTATATGGCTTGAATAACCAAACATTTTGTCATAATCGTTTTATAGAAGTGCCACCATATTGGATATAACAAAAATTAGGATGGTTAACAACACTTTAACAGTGTTGTTACATACAGATGTTATGATCTAATGATGAGCTTTCAAAAAATCAACAAATCACTAGGCTATAATTATCTTGTTCAGTTTTTAATGTTTTCTAAATAAGATGTTTATCTCTCAATGTATACAGCTATGAGCAATATTTGTATTTATAGAGTTAAACTCAAACTGTGGACGATCGTCATCGTACACAGTGGGCTAACCTTTTAACCGACCACGTCCACTTTTATAATCATTGTTGAACAATTTAAACCGATAATGATATATACAATTTCATACATAATTTCTTTAAGTGGGAATAAATAATATTTTTCAATTTTTCATTTTTAATGGTATAAAGTACAATGTGAAACTGTGCGAAAGAAAACAATGATATATAAATTTGTAAATGCGTCCGTGTATTTCTATATATGCAGGCCGAGCTCGGTATCTAAATATTTACATTAATATCATAATAAAAACACAATGATTTCCTATTTCGACTATTCATAATATGGCTTTGATGTGTGAAGTATGATGATACGGTTGTGATTAAAAGTGAAAATATAATATATGTGCGCTGTGATGTGTGTCAGACAGACTATACACTGTACTGCAATGGTTTAACATGTATTACCTAGTTAAATTTTGTAATATCATATAAGTGCTCTAATATTATAAACGTAATTAATTTACCACTTAAACGAACCTAATCAAATTCGCAACGCACTCACAAAATGACCCAACACTTTAAATATTAAAACGCGCGACTCTATATAGTGAATGGGATATGTCTTTTGCAATTACTTTCTACCGTTGTCGATATGTGCGCTTTCAACACGGCTAGAACAATTATTTTGTATAGTAATATTTCACACATGATTATAACACGACGTCTAAGCGCGTATATGTAAATATATGTAAAGAGATACGCATACCAAAAAAGCAATTATTTTTAACGGTTTGGTGAATAATTAGGTGACAATTGTAATACAATGGAAACCATTTGTCGAATAATTTCCATATACGCAAGTATACGCTAAAATATTTTCGTGCAAGTTTGTCTACTTCTACCATATATGCGGTTTGTGAGACGTTTGCTTGGTAAAATATTATAAGAAGTAACACAGAAATAAAAAAAATACTCGTACTTTAAAATGTAGAAATTTTTATCTTATTATTTGTCTTTACTATTATTTATGTACATTAAATTATAGAGGTTAATGTTTTCTAAATATGTGTACAAAAATTTGTATTTAATTTGTTGTTTAATTTACTCGGCGACTTTACATATTCGTCTAGTGTATACATTTTTTTGAGTTGACTTCATTTCGGTATTGTTTTGTTTCATCTTGATTACTTATTTACTTAACTTTATTACCTTCCTTATGGTATTTTCAATTCTTACCAAGCATAAACAATATATAGGTAGACATACGAAATAGAAAATAAATAATAGATCTTATAAGATCATTTGCGTATATCGAAAGAGTATTTAGAGCATTTTAAAAGGTTTATTGTTTCTTTTTTTTTGTCGAATGAAATATTTAAATAATGGCTTCACGATTTGTTAATATGATTGATAATAGACTTGTGATTTGATTGCAGTTTAAAATTTTGTTAATAATGAGGTATATACAGAGCTTTATGAACCGATCAAAATTGGTACTTTGGTTTGGTACATGACATAATTATTTCAATTATTGCGGTTTCTAAAAACGAAATTTATTCAATTCGTTTATATTGTTCGATTATATAATTCAGCAAGTCTTTAGATTTCCTTAAATACTCTGAGATATGAAAATATTATAGGCGCAGAAATACTAAGCTTGCGCAGAATCTAATTGAACTTAGTAAGATTCCAGCAGTCACAATTTTTTTTACAACCTATCTGAAAGTTTTTAGCATTACCTCAGTTTTGTTGAATCGAGATGAACAGCGCAATATATGTCACCTAGATCTACAGAAATCGATTATCTTTATATATATTGTCATACGAGGGCAGAGTGAGAAGTCTGGTAAAAATGAAACAAGGAATAATGTTTTCGGCCAAAGTAAAATTTATTTTTCAATGTAGGTGCCTTTTAGCTCGATAAACTTAGTTCAAAGTTTTTCGAATTTTTCGATCCCCTCCGAATAATACGATTTCTCCAATCCTTCAAAATAGGCGTTTGTCGCATCGATGGCCTCCTCATTAGAGCCGAACTTCTTTCCGGCAAGCCATTTCTGCAAGTTCGGAAACAGGAAATAGTCGCAGGGGGCTAAGTCTGGAGAATATGGCAGATGTGGAAGCAATTCGAAGCGTAATTCATAAATTTTGGTCATGGCAACTACACACGTCTGCACCCGTGCATTGTCTTGATGTAAGAGAACTTTTTTCTTCACCAAATGCGGTCGCTTTTCTTTCAAAACGTCATTGAAATGGTCCAATAAGCTGCAGTAATATTCGCCGTTGACTGTTCTCCTCTTTTGATGGTAATCGATGTGGATTATACCGCGTGCATCCCAAAAAACTGTGGCAATGGCCTTGTTGGCCGTTAAAACCGCTTTAGCCTTTCAGCGCAGATTCACCAGTAGAAAACCACTGTTTAGACTGTTCTTTGGTCTCCGGTGTATAGTGATGAATCCATGTTTCATCCACAGTTATAAAACGATGCAAAAACCCCATTTTATTTCGCTTGCATATCGCCAAACCTGCCTCTGAAGTTGTCACACGTGTGCGTTTTTGGTCGATTGTAAGCAAACGCGACACCAACCCGCGCGGATAGCTTTTTTATATCCAAATGTTCGTGTAATATATTGCGAACACGTTTATCTGAGATGCCTACTACCTCAGCTATCTCGCACACTTTCACTCTGCGGTCTTGCAATACCGTATCATGGATTTTGTCAACCGATTTTGGTGTCAGGTGACTTCATTTGGGCGTCCTGAACGTTCGGTATTAATTGTGCTTGTACGATCACAAAAAAAATCAATAAACCACTTTTGAATCATTTTAATCGATGGTGAAGAGTCGCCATAATATTTATCGAGCTTTGTTTTGGTTTGCATAATGGGTTTTCCACGCACGCGCCCTCTGTTGCAATTTTACCAGACTTCTCACTACGCACTCGTATTAATGAAAAAATGGAGGAGTGAATATGTTGTAGCCAGCAACATTAGTTTACCAAGAATCTATACATAGATATTCGTCCTCTAAGTCACATCGTGAGTTACCAGCTTCTTATTGATGCTGCTCATTTCAGTTTTGACCTGATGTACACTCAATATGACATTTTTGTCGTGGGTGATTTCAACCTCCCCGTCCTGAAATAGGATTATTCAGATGAGACTCATATTGCTTTGAATACACTAACCTCCAAAAAAACTTTATTCAGATCAGCAACGTTAAGAACAGTTTAGACAGGCAGCCCAATTTGGTGTTTTCCTCTGATATCCATAATAGAGCCATCTTAATGTCGACTCTGAAACACCACCTCGATTCAATTTTCGTAAGGCCGACTTTGTGAAACTTAATGACTTATTGGCAAACATTAACTTTGATACCATTTTAAATGATAACAATGACATAGAAACCCAAACTAAACACTAAATCGGACTCTGAATACTCTTAGTTTGTTTGACGAACTTTATGGAAATTATATCAGACCCATCGAATCCAATCTAGTCGCTGATTATAAGAGATTATGGTGATTTATTAATTTAAAGAAAAAATCCGACGGATAAAGTAATAACAAACAAGCGATTTTGAACCCAATGAAGAATATTTCAAATTCATGAATAACTGCGTTCAAATCGATTATGAAACCGTGGTACAAAAGATTTCCAAACTTTAATATGATTGCTTATCCGGTTCTGGCGGTCAGCCGCTGGTGGCGCTTTTCCAAAAGTCGCTTACACCCATTTGGAAAAGTTCCTTTCTTGTTTCGAACCATAAGAACGGCTGCAAATCAGGGATTTGTAATTACAGACCGATATTCAGATTGTCTTGTATTCCTAAGCCGTTTAAAAGTAGTTTGTATCCACTATACTTCTATTGAAATCATTTCTCAAACATTAAGTACCATAGAGACCGGAAATGGGGTTGATATTTTCGCCGTTTTTAGCAATGGGTTTGGCAAGATTTCTCTTGCTGTGATTTTGATTAAGCTTAGGGCTCTTGGTTTCTTGCCCCAAATTATCCGTTAGGTGGGCTCTTATTTAAAAGACCGTACATATACCATGTGATTTTCAGGTCATCAATATCAGCTCATTTCTTAGCAACATCTGGAGTTAGGGCAGCCATCCGGGGTCTTTTTTTATCCTGTTTAACCGACGTTTTATTAAAAGTTCACCCATATCTATATATGCCGATGCGTGCAAGGAACTTTACATCAATTTAGGAACAACCTTGAGTTGAACGTGCGCAAATGCCAAAGAGTGACCCTTTCTCGTGACTAGTGTGTGTCCTTTGCGACAGCGACTTGAATTTGAATCAAGCAAACTCTGCGCTCGGTCCCATCAAGCGTTGGTCTAGAGAATTCGGCGATCCTTGTGTTACGAAGGTTCTTTATTCAATTTTTGTTCGATATCTGCTTGAGTATGCTAGTTAAGTGTAGTTGCTTAATCTCGGGGTTCACGTAAAGAGGATTGAACAGTTCAACCTAGATTCTTTCGCTTTTCTTTACGTGGGCTACTGTTAGTGGATAAGTTTAACCTGTCTCCATACCAAGATCATCTGATCAAAATTGACAGAATGAGCCTGTCTCTGCGCGAGGCTAGTCAACACTGCCACTTCATTGATTTTAACATGGCGTTAACTGCTGTGACCTTTTGTATTTTGTTTACCTCAGTTACCATATTTACCAAAAGCTACAGATACCCGTTGAATAAGTGAAAAATCAGATTGACAAAATGCTTTTCGATGGAATGGTTACAGACGCATCGTCCTCGCCAATTTGGATAATGCCAGAAATGTGGTAAGACTAAACTGCGTTTAATTATTGATTACCGTAAACGAAATAAATAAAACCATTCATGATAGGTATCTTTTGGCTAATACCACTGAAATCGTAGATTAATTGGGACGTCAGAGTGCCTTTCGAAATCAAGATTGCTCACTTGACATTCCAACGTGTAATGGATAATGTTTTACAAGAATTACAAGAAAATTATTGTCTTTTTTTATAATCATCTTTCCTACATCTTCCCAAGAGCATATCAATACAAAGAATTTTAAAGATTTTTTTTTTAAACTTTGCAAACTATTCAGGGGCCGAAGCAATCCCAACTCTTTCGCAGTTCGCTTATTGACGTCCTTACCTTACGCAGTTGCCTGCCAAATCGAGGACGTACGGATATAGGTCCGATTTTGGCATCATCTGCACATTGCATTGCTTAATTTTAAAGATTGAAAAAAGCAAACTTAAAGGGACAGCTGGACAAATCCGTTTCATACCAAAAAATCAAATCCTTCCTGTCAACTTTTGGACAGGTTATTATCTAAAATTTATTAGAAATTTTGATGACCTAACCAACGTTAACACAATGTCTATACGGAAAGACAAAAAAATATGATACCAGATGATAACCTAAAATGCTACAAATATTACAAACAATATCCAGATGTCGAGAAAGAATTCACCCACACAACGGATGCAAGCAATTTTGCCTTTGTAGCAATTATCTATCAGGGAATCATTGCTTCTCTATTTATTTGGAAGAAAACTTCTAACTGACTCGTCACTGAAAGAATAGAAGAATATGACTGTACAATTATGTATAAAAAAGGCACAACTCCGATAGCTTTTCTAGAATAGAACCTGAATCAATGGAAATCAACCATCTTTTGGCCTTTTCAGATTGAAATTCTACGTTCATTCGATTGATGATATACAACGAATAGGGCAAAAACAAAAAATTATTATTTATTTGGTTGCTCAATTGCTCAGCTAAGCTTTTTGCTGTTTTTTGTGCGCTTTTATTTTCCAAAGCACATGAAATAAACTCATCTGCGATGTATTCTGTTGCTCCAAAATTTTATTGATTACCATTTCAAGCGACAGCCATTGCGTTATTGCGCAAGCCCAGGAAGAAAATATATTGTTGAAATTCCTGCAGATCGGTAAAGCGTTTGGAACTGTGTGCAGTGAACGGTAGGAATTTAGAATAATTTCATTAAATCTGGTTCGGACGTCACTAAATTGTGTAGACATAACTGAAGCGTTATCGATATTGGTAACAAATTTAAATAATTTTTACTTTTTGTTTTCTTACGTAATGGGTTTTATTGTGATTGTTCCGTACAATGGTCTATCTTCATCTTCATCTTTTTTTCAAATCATTAATCTCATCCGTTCGAAACTGATTGTTGGAATTCTTACAAATTTTCCATCTATGAGTCAAAAATTGAAATTTAAGTAGTTTATTATGGTAGTAAAAATCAGGGCAGCGTCAGCTTTCATCATCTTTTGCTAACCAAAGGTTTTGCTGTGCTTATGTTCGTCGTCTCATTTATTATTATAGGAAAATGTTCTTCTGCTGTTCAGCAAGATTTTCCAGTCCTTTTAGTCTCAAACCATTTTAATAATTCCACTAATCTAGGTTCTACCGCACTTTATGCTCTTGAGTATTTTAGACTCTGGGTAACACTTTTTTAATATACTAGGTAGGAAAAGCATTAAGGAAAAAGATAAATGGTGCATCAAGCAGAAATCACCATCGGCTTGTTTAATTTGTAACTCAAAAGCCACTTTAATGGGATTTTAAAATAATTCAGCAATGGGTATAATTTTGTCCTTTGCCAAATTTTTTTTTGTATGTGGTGCTTGGGTCTTGCTTTACACGATACAATATAATATTGAGCAATCTAATATCATATACCTTGCAAAACGTGACTGGGGCCGAATACCCTTCGTTTACGTTTTGCCTGTTTGGCAAAAGATTCTTCATTGCTATCTGCTGAACTGGATTCTGAATCTGAGATGTTAGCAACTATTATATGATTTACTTCCTTCAAAGTTGAGGTACTGCAGCCTCGTAGCCAGCGAACTACGAAATAAATAATAGGTTTCATTCTGTAAGGGTTTATTTTTACAAACGGCTCATCTAATTTTACTTATATCGAGGAAGATGAAGACGAACTGTGGTGAATATTTTTGATGCTGGTGTGTTCGATGTCATATTTTTTACTAACTGAGGTTTTGCTTTTGGTTTACTCGCTGAACGGGATTCTAACACAATGCCAGCTATTTAGGTCTACAAAATAAATAAAGATTTCGAATTTTCGATTACGTCTGCATTTATCTGTACCAAATTTAGTTAATTTAATAGCAAATAAATCTTGAAAGGCTAAATTTACTTACATCGAAAATGATGAAGAAGAACTGTGATGATTATTATTATTCAAGAAGTTATAGTTGAAATATAAAATGTTGAGATTTGATTTGATTCAGATAACCTAAAAATAATAATCTTACCACTGGTTTTTTAATTCCTTCTTTTGACTATTCGAATTACAAACCTTAAATATTTGTAGATTATATTGAAATTAAGTGTTGGTATTTAATTATTACGAGATACTTGATTCAGGCGATTCAGGTTAAAACACGTAGGAGAACTTAATTTTATTTTTATGAAACATTTGACAAAATCTGTTTTAGTTTTACTAAATTCTTTGACCAAAATGGCTAGAACAGTTCTATCCATGCTATAGCTAAAGTTGCACTAATTTAAGTCGTTCTTGACTTTGATAAATTTTTCAAAAATATTATTTTCAAATAACGTAATTATACAAAAAATGGTAATTAATTGAAATTTATGTGTTACTGGTAGCAGGTAATAGTATAGACTTCGGAAAAAATTGTCTAATATTTAAAACTAACATTTAAGCCGACTGCACGAGTGCGAGCGAAAATTTATAATTTTTGATCCGCACGCTAAACCAATAAAACGCTTGAAAATATTTTTCCATCATTTTGTTTTTCATAAAAAATTCCCCTGCGAGTTAAAATATTTTTATCTTTGCGCTACTTGGTCCGCAGACGACCAACCTATAGACATAAAAAATTTTCCTTAAAAAAGAAGCTGAGCAAGCGTTTTGCAATTTTTAGGCAAATATTTGTCATTCAATTTTTTTTTAATAAATATTAAAAATATTGTATTGTCTAGGCCGACTTAGGTACTGTATAAATTTTTAACGCAGTCGAAATTTTCAGAATCCCGTTCGAGCAGCGTTTGTTTTTCTAATATTTGGGATGTATACTCATAATTGTGTGCATCTGCAAGAAGGATTCCTTCAACAGTATCGACTTAAAGCTTAGCCAGTTAAAAGCTTTGTCTCTTTATATTTCGATTGTTTAACATCTCGAAAGATAAGAGCAGCTTTTGTGCCAAATTTTTCATCAATTATATTCTTAATACAGGCCCATCTTAATTGTTCAAACCCCGCTTTCATGTCGACGATATTGACTGCACCCACTATGTTCGGCTTTATTAAGAAAATTCAACAGATCGTCCATAATAATCGGTATGTACTGAGGTAGGTTTTCTAATTATATCAGCATTTTTGTGTTTTTTATCACATTAATTTTTACATACGGAAATAAATTTAATTGCTACGATGTTAAAATTATCTGGACCATGTTTGAAAGATTAATCGATTTTTCGCTCGATCGCTGTTATATAATTGAATCCCTAAACTCTTGATGGAAGCGTTCAAAATTAATATACCAATAGATTTCAGGTTTAACGGGGGGTGGAGGGGGGTGGTGGTGGTTATAAGGGCCCACTTTTTAATCTTCATGTTTCTGAAGTTGGAATAACACAGGGACCTCAATCGTAGGGCAGAATAGGCAAAAAAGTCGATGTTAATAAAAACACATTTACAACAATTTCAATCGAATGAAGGAAACGTCAATAATGTAGACGAATTTTACTACGCAAAAACTATATTAGTTAATAACTTCAGACTGTGAGTGCGGGTAAAATCTAACAGTCGTGAGCAGCCTTTAGGCCACCTTTAGCCGTATCACTTCATATGACGTGACTATGAATCTTCTTGGTTACTAGATTATAAAATCAAAATTTACTAAATACTTTTGTAGGAAACTCACAGCGAATATTTTTTCCGGCCAAATAATTGCACCCAGTGGGGTTTTTTATACAAAATGTCGTAAAAAACAGGCATTTTTGGAAGTTCACCAATAGTATTTGAACCATTAAGATTTTCGTTATGCTTTCTTCAGCCAACTTGTTGCGCACGACTTTTCACAAGACAAACAACTTTTCCGAATATATCAAGACCGAAAAACCACATCCACCATATATGTGAATTTTACTTAGGCCAAGGTTAGGTTAGGTTAGGTTGGAGTGGCTGCTTCTGCACAATTAGACCAGTAGTGGCCCGTTGTGATACCACAGGATCCTATTTCCCCTTTACCCACTGTTTAAAACCATTTGGAGCTACGTACGTAGAGCAAAATATCCTATCAGGTTGTAAGGCAAATACAACTGGAGGTCGGCATACTTAGGCCATCAATCACATAACCAAATTTTACGAAGTACATAAAATCAAGTTTCACACAACACATTAAACTTGAAAATCATAGGTAAACTAAATTCAATAAAAGTTTAACCATTTTGCACAGAATCAAAAAAGGACCGAAACTTGACAGGTTAGAAGATCTTGGTATACATTTTGGGCACAATTTGACTCTAGAGTTATGAGACATTTGTATACTGTACGTATACAGATTTCTCATGAGTCATGAGTCAAATTGCGGCCAAAATTCACACCCTGAAAATATACAAAAACAAAAACACCAACAATTCACTTAGGGATAAAATCACCCGAAAAACACATACAATTTACGACGAATGGTCCAGAACTTAAAAACAAAGGAGTTGCCAAACAGCAGCGCCTAGCAACAGTATATAAACAGCTTCAAAATAAATTATGTAATAGTAATAAAAAATAAACCGAAGAAGAGATGATTATTCTCGAAATCGATATTTTTAAAAAAGTTAAAAAATTGGCACAATAGGTAAGAACTAAAAACTACAACATAAAATTAGAATAAAAAGTTTTTCATTTAAATATATAAAGTGACAAAAGAACACAAAACTAAAGTGAAATCTGGTGAAATAAATAATATGGAAAACCCAACTGAATAACCACCACCAACATTTGAATCTGATGAATCCGGAGAAACATCTGCATCAATATATCAACCATCAAATGTCACTGCGCAATGGAATCACATTGAAATCTCGCAAAATCGTTTGGGTATTACTATGATAAGTCAGTCGGTACGACTGAAACTATCGCAGAGGCAAGCCATTCTTTTGTCAAAGGATTTAAAACAAGTGACCATTTTGGCTCCAAATGTTCGGATATATATGGAGTAATAAATCGTCATCGTCATTTTACGAATTTGTTCAAATCAATTGAGAATAATTCTCTCGCTTTTTGCACTGATATCCGTGGTTTGGTATCCACAATGCACAATTCCTATAATCCCGAAGATTGGCGATTGTTTATCGATTCATCCACAATCAATTTGAAGGCAGTTGTTCTTCACGTTACCAACTCAAAAAATTACATTCCAATTGCACTCAGCCCAAACACAAAGCTAACTTATGTGTAAATGAAAAAAATCATTGATTTGATTAAAATCAATGACCATCAATGGAAAGTTTGTGCAGATTTAAAAGTGATAGCTCTTTTAAGAGGCTTGCAATTGGGTTACACTAAAAACATGTGTTTTATGTGCTTATGGAATACACGTTTTAAAGACGACCAATACAACGAGCGGATCTGGGCTTTACATGAGCACATTAGATTGCGATACGACAACATCGTTGAGGCTCTACTTGTGCCAATTGAAAAAATATTGCTACCACCACTTCATATCAAGCTTGGGGTAGTTACAAATTTTATAAAAGCGCTGAATCCAGATGGCAAATGCGTTCATCGAATTGCGTTAAATTTTTCAACGGTTAAGTGAATTGAAAATAAAAGAAGGTTGGTGTTTGAATCTATACGTATCTAAGTTTTTAACAAATAAAATTTCATTTCGGATCTTGTTTTTTATATTTAAGAATACATAATGGACCAGATATATGGAGATGAACGTCGTTTGGAGAACGATGACGCATTTGAGCGAGAGCTTGTGGCATGGAAATGTGTAAACGAAGTTATTAAGAATGTTCTCGGAAGTAATCGATCCGATGATTAGCGCAAATATATTGAAAATATGCTGCCGCTTGTCGAATGTCGTTGAAAATAAATTTTTTGCATTGTCATGTGGAAAAATTCACCGAAAAACCACCAGTCGAATCCGATGAGTATGGCGAGCGTTTTCACCAAGTGACAGCAAGGCTCGAACATTGGTACAGCGGCAAAAAGCTACATGCACTCTTGGGTGACATTTGATGGAATTTGCAAGCAAAAGAAGACCTCGAAGACAAAACGAACGGATCAGAGAATTAAAATTAAAAAAGTTAAGAAAAATGTTAGTTTTTTAAGAAATGATAAAACAAGTGTTTTCGTCGAAATGAAAAGAAAAAAGAAAAATAACACAAAAATGTGTATGTAGATGTGGTTTTTCGTTCTTGATATGTTCGGCAAAGTTGTTTGTCTTGGCTTGCGCAACAACTTTGCTGAATAAAGCAAAACAAAAATCTTAATGGTTCAAGAGCTATCAACGTGAAAATGAGTGTATATTTTGGCAAATTTTTGACTCAGAGCCAAAACATGTCGAAAGCGATATCTCAAAAATAGAGACTAACTTTGAAATGGGACCAGCACCATTGAATTCAGCATACTTGAGTTAGGTTTACCTTCTGGGTGCCCAGCTTGTCACAATATTATCAATATTGCATCGAAGTAATAATAATTTATCGTAATGTGGAAATTATTGTTTAATTCATATTATAAATAAAAAACAAGCATACTCGTGTCTTTCTGTTAAACATAAAATTTAAAAAAACTTTCACGGTCATCTGAGGTGGTCGCTTGCGAATTTCAAAATTAACAAACGATTCAGCACATTTATTTTTAACATAATAATGAATCGTGTATGTAGCTACGTACTCGTACATGTTTTTTTGTGTATACAAGCCGCTTACCAATCTTGCAATAAATGAATACATTGTTTGTACATTACACAGAAATTATGAAAAGAGTAGCAAGTAGACCGAATTACTGTTAACAAAACAAAAAGCATAAAAATTTCTTATAATATAATTACCTAGTTTTATTGAACCATTTAAACGAAAATTGAGCAAATTATATGTGACGTATAAGAAAAAATCAATCAACGTCAACATTCCATCAGTAGATAACAAATCAAACTCCAAATATCAATATGGCTTCGTATATATCCGCAAGGTGCCTGTGCATTGTTGTTATGTATGTAAAAAAAAATATTATTAATAAAATATTTTCTTTTTTTGTTATCAATTTAATTTCTAACCACATAACAAAATAAATAAATAAATGTAAGTCAATAAATAGTATTTCCTATTCAGATGATTTTCTTCTTACATGACAAATATTTTTTATCGTTATATTCGTGAAAACTCTCTTGACATCTATTTCACGTCACGTAAATCAAACTATAGCGTTTGTGTTTATGTACTCGCACATGCTATTCGAGTATGTAATACAATATGTAAAGGGTGTTTTTTTAAGAGGTTGCCGATTTTTTTTTTGAATAAAACACATATAAAATTATGAAATGACCAACATTTTTTTTTATTTGGTAGATAATTTTTTGGCATTTAACATTTAAACACAATTTCTGGCATATGGCTACCACGACTATTTTTCACAAATGTCATTCTGGAGGTCCAATTTTCCAGCACTTTTTCAAGCATTTGAGGGCGTATGTCAGCAATGACACGTTGAATATTGGTTTCCAAAGCGTCAATCGATTGAGGTTTATCCACATAAACCAATGACTTCACGTATCCCCACAAAAAGTAATCGAGTGGCGTCAAATCGCACGAACGCGGAGGCCAATTCACCGGACCATTTCTCGAAATAATGTTGTCGTTGAAAGTTTCTTTCAATAAGTCGATTGTTTCACGTGCTGTATGGCAAGTGGCACCATCTTGTTGAAACCACATTTCATTCATATCCATATCTTCAAGATTTGACAACAAAAACTCATTTAACATGGTTCTGTATCGATTTCCATTCACGGTAACGCGTCGTCCTTCCTCATTTTTAAAGAAATATGGACCGATGATCCCACCAGCCCATAGACCGCACCAAACAGTACATTTATCAGGATGCATTGGTAATTCTAGAACGGCGTGTGGATTATCTTTGCTCCAAATGCGACAATTTTGTTTGTTGACGTATCCATTTAACCAAAAATGCGCCTCATCACTGAAGAGAATTTTACGGTAAAAAAATGGATCTTCGTTCAATTGATTTAACGACCAATCACTGAATTCACGGCGCAAACGATGGTCGTGTGGCTTTAATTCTTGCACCAATTGAATTTTGTATGGCACCAAACCCAAATCTTTACGTAAAATTTTCCATAAAGTCGATGGACAAAGTCCAATTTGCTGAGCACGACGACGAATCGATAAATTGTCGTTTTCTTCGACACTGGCCTCAACGACAGCAATATTTTCTTCTGTACGAACTCTTCTCATTCTTGTCGGTGGCTTGGCATCCAAAAGAGTGAATGTAGACCGAAATTTGGTAATTACGTTCTTTATGGTGGTCTCTGACGGACGATTATGTGCACCATAAAATTCACGAAGTGCTCTATAAACATTTTTAATTGAACACTGATTTTGAAAATAAATTTCCACGATTTGAAAACGTTGTTCTGGAGTTAACCTATTCATAATGATTTGCCAAACAATACTGAGTAGAAATGCCACTTTGAGCTGTCAAAACAACTGTCATAAAATAAAACGACATCTATCGGAAAAACAAACCTCCTAAAAAAACACCCGTTATATGAAAATTTTATTTTGTTTTTTTAGGCTTAATGGAGATATAAAATTTTGGGATAGTTTCGTACAGTCGTATATATAGATTTTCCGTCTGCGAATTTTTAGAAGACGTGTGTACAATATTTATGGGTATAGCTTTTTAGAAGGGCAAGCTCGTGTAAATATTTTAGACTACTTAAGTTTAAATAATGTTAGAGTGAATACTGCTTTGTAGCCTCGATTTATTTTGTGGCCGTTTTGTTTACCTCTCCATGGTTTTGTTGTAGCCAAGTTATAACATTAACTTAACTGGCTATTTCGGCTAAATTTGAACGAAGAATTTTCGACAATCTAAAGTAAATGTGCCGGCTTAAAATTCCTTCCTTAACAATGTTATAACCAATATTTAAATTATTAATTTGTTCCTGCTTTAATGAGAACTATTTTTTCTTTTGTTTTAGGTAAGGAATAAAGGATTCACAAACATTTCATTAGCTGCTAGAAGTTTGACCAATGTATATGTTAACTAACTTAGGTCTTTTTCGACAAGAATACCACATTATATGTGGAACCTTTGTCTTATTCAAATAACTATATGATGGCGAGGTAAGTTATTTTCTATCTGGTTCTTACAGAACAAAATTGGTCTCTAAAATGAAAAATCTAAATCTAAATTTAAATTGGTTTTTAATTTTTTGTTGTTATTTATTTGTTGTTGCTTTGACATGTGGAAAATATGTTTGATAACTGATAATGGATATACGAGGGCGGATTGAAAATGAAACTACCTAGCGCTAGATGGCAGCACAAACACAAAAAATTTTTGTTTATAGAAATTGCGATCTGTCAAACGTCAGCTGTTAAAATTTCACCCAAATTCATCGATTAGTTTATTTGTTGTAGTCGTTCGAAGTAAGGAACTTTTGTGTTTCTTGAAAAATGGAAAAAAACGAATTTCGTGCAGTTAAACACTATTATTTGAAAGGGAAAACGGCGAAAGAGACAAAAGAAAAGCTCGATACATATTACGGTGAGTCTGCTCCGTCAGATTACATGGTAAAATATTGGATTGCTGAATTTAAACGCGGCCGAAGAAGCACTGCAACAATACCATCAACAGGAAGGCCAAAAGAGGTGGTTACTGAAGAAAATATCAAGAAAATCCTCGATATCGTTATGAATGATCGCCGAGTCATGTTGCGAGAGATTGTTGAAATGGTAAACATATCATATGAACGTGTGTTCAATATTTTGCATGAACATTTGCATATGAAAAAGCTATCGGCAAGATGGGTGCCGCGTTTGCTCAGTGTCGAACAAAAACGAGTTCGACAGACCACTTCACAGCGGTGTGAAATACACTTCGAATTGGTTGATCATCCACCTTCACCAGTCCAGATTTAGCTCCTAGTGACTTTTTCCTGTTTCCAAACTTGAAAAAATGGCTCGCAGGACAAAGATTCATCTCAGTCGAAGAAGTGATTATCGAAACTAACGCGTATTTTGAGGGGTTCCCGAAATCGTATTATTCAGATGGTATAAAAAAGTTGGAATATCGTCTTACTAAGTGTTTCGAACTAAATGGAGACTATGTTGAGAAATAAATGGTTTTTGGCAAAAAAAAATTTTGTTTTCCTACTTAGGTAGCTTCATTTTCAATCCGCCCTCGTATGCGATAGAAGTTCACATTAAAGATACACAAAAGGATTGAAATAACGATATATGATGACAATAACTCATTGGTACAGCATACGGTGTAATTATATAGCTGTGTACTTAATTATATAGCTCTATGTGAAACCGATTGGCACTGATTAAGGGATTACACCTAAATAATCCTGTTTCTTATAATTAAGTCTACAAGTACAAACTTCTTTGATTTATCAACCGAATCCCATCTAAAAATGAAATAAACTTATATATTTAAATATTATTTCAATATTTTTATTTTATTAAATTATCACTTATCATTTTAATTTAAACGTTCACCGAAAAGAATGCGGAAGAGAGCCAAATTGTAATTGCAAATGTTCAAGAACAGGATAATCGAAAATACAAGCCACCTCCAATCTACTTGCGCGAAACCAATACACACAAGATGGTCCAAGAACTCTTCGAGTTTATTTCGAAGCAAAATACACGAGGTAAAAAATTCAAACATTGAGGTAAACTTATAGTCGTTTAGAAGTCATTAATTATTAAGATGCTCAAAACAGAAACTTTTATACATACCGATTGAAGTCTTTAAGGGGTCTTTCTGTCGTTATTAAGGGCATCGATGTGCATGTTGAAACAACCGAAATCCAGGACGCGTTTGTTGAAGATGGATTTAAGATACAGAATGTATATAGGATCATGAACAGCTTGAAGCAACCACAACCAATGGTCAAAGTTGAACTAGATCCGTCCGAAAGCATTTTGCGAAAGGAAGATGTTCATCCAATATAAAGGGTGTTTTTTTAGGAGGTTTGTTTTTCCGATAGATGTCGTTTTATTTTATGACAGTTGTTTTGACAGCTCAAAGTGGCATTTCTACTCAGTATTGTTTGGCAAATCATTATGAATAGGTTAACTCCAGAACAACGTTTTCAAATCGTGGAAATTTATTTTCAAAATCAGTGTTCAATTAAAAATGTTTATAGAGCACTTCGTGAATTTTATGGTGCACATAATCGTCCGTCAGAGACCACCATAAAGAACGTAATTACCAAATTTCGGTCTACATTCACTCTTTTGGATGCCAAGCCACCGACAAGAATGAGAAGAGTTCGTACAGAAGAAAATATTGCTGTCGTTGAGGCCAGTGTCGAAGAAAACGACAATTTATCGATTCGTCGTCGTGCTCAGCAAATTGGACTTTGTCCATCGACTTTATGGAAAATTTTACGTAAAGATTTGGGTTTGGTGCCATACAAAATTCAATTGGTGCAAGAATTAAAGCCACACGACCATCGTTTGCGCCGTGAATTCAGTGATTGGTCGTTAAATCAATTGAACGAAGATCCATTTTTTTACCGTAAAATTCTCTTCAGTGATGAGGCGCATTTTTGGTTAAATGGATACGTCAACAAACAAAATTGTCGCATTTGGAGCAAAGATAATCCACACGCCGTTCTAGAATTACCAATGCATCCTGATAAATGTACTGTTTGGTGCGGTCTATGGGCTGGTGGGATCATCGGTCCATATTTCTTTAAAAATGAGGAAGGACGACGCGTTACCGTGAATGGAAATCGATACAGAACCATGTTAAATGAGTTTTTGTTGTCAAATCTTGAAGATATGGATATGAATGAAATGTGGTTTCAACAAGATGGTGCCACTTGCCATACAGCACGTGAAACAATCGACTTATTGAAAGAAACTTTCAACGACAACATTATTTCGAGAAATGGTCCGGTGAATTGGCCTCCGCGTTCGTGCGATTTGACGCCACTCGATTACTTTTTGTGGGGATACGTGAAGTCATTGGTTTATGTGGATAAACCTCAATCGATTGACGCTTTGGAAACCAATATTCAACGTGTCATTGCTGACATACGCCCTCAAATGCTTGAAAAAGTGCTGGAAAATTGGACCTCCAGAATGACATTTGTGAAAAATAGTCGTGGTAGCCATATGCCAGAAATTGTGTTTAAATGTTAAATGCCAAAAAATTATCTACCAAATAAAAAAAAATTTTGGTCATTTCATAATTTTATATGTGTTTTATTCAAAAAAAAAATCGGCAACCTCTTAAAAAAACACCCTAAACTAAAGTACCTCTTATACAGACGCATGACTGTTGAAAAACCAAGAAAATTACCGAACTAATACAGTGTTTAAAGTACCAAAAATATGGTTACTCATGGGCAATAGCAAATTGATATCAGTGTGCGTTGCATACGGGGAACTACACCAAACCAAAAGTTGCCCAAAGCTCAAGAACTTCTCAACATAAAAGAAGTACAGCAATTGCGGTGAAAACCACACTGCAAACTACCGAGTATGTCCTGTCTACAGAAATATCAGTCAATCGTCACGTATACCAAATGTGAAGAATTATATACCTTTGCATGCGCGAAATGACTATCGTTCGCCCATAACACCAACCAGCATACTGCCCTGGATAACTGCATGCAACTGATGATGCAGTTAATGATAACAATGCAAAATATACTACAAGCAATGCTACTAAATCAAACCATTATCATCCTGAATCTATAATGTCTCGAATAAATTATCTGAAGATATGCCACTGGAATGCAAACGGTATAAGCCAACACAAACTCGAATTAGAACCTAGCAAAACACGAAATTGAGTTTATGTTAGTTTATAATAAAAAAAATTGGATTTACCATTATGTTCTAAATTAATAAAGCACTGAGGAAATTCAAGCAACCTCTGTATGTGTGAACCTCGGACAAAGAAAGCTTAGTCATCACTTCAATATATTGCCCTCCAAATAATAACGTTTCGGCAGATATCTACAAAAAAATTTTTTGCAACTCTGGGTCAACGTTTCATGGTCGCCGGCGACTCTAACGCCAAACATATTTACTGGGGTTCAAGATTGACTACTCCAAGGGGACGTCAATTATTTGGCAAATTAATCAATCGCCAAAACAAATTATTCATTATGGAAGGACACTAAATGCCTTAAATGACCTTAGCAACCAAATTCGCCAATTTATCTTTCTAGCTGTGAATGTGCTAGGAGTAACGACGAAAAAGCTAAAGCCTTTGCTGAACACCTTCAAACACAAAATGTAAGGAATCAGACCTGTGAGGAAATTTAAGATAAAAAAACCACTAGTAAAGTTTATTATTGCACATCAAGTTCAATTAAAGACAGCCTCTGGGTATGATCGAATTACAAGTGAAATGCTTAAACAATTGCTTGAGTGTGGTTTTGGACGGCTGAGTCAAATATTCAATTCAATTTACGCATCAGGATACATCCCTGAGTGCTGGAAATTTTAAACTATAAAAATGATCTCGAAGCCTTGCAAGGATTCTACCAAAGACTCGTCATATAGACCAATTAGCCATCATCTCGAAAGTATTCGAAAAAACTATTATCGAAAATATAAACCGGAACTATGAAATATCATCCCTAATCATCAATTTGATTTCAGAGCCGAGCACGGAACCAAAATAAGGTCAACATACAAAGAGAAAAAATCTCCTGGTCTTCTTGAATGTTGTCCAAGCATTCGATACAATTTAGCATGGGGGTCTGCTTCGTAAATTTAATCATAAATTGGCAGATTTGTCAAATCGCTGATATTATGTCAAATACAATACCTCTAAATCAGGCGAGAAAAACATTTTGGCTAGAGTAGCACAAGGTAGTGAGCTTGGCCCAACGTTATATTTAATTTTCATTTCAGATCTACCAACGTCTTCGGAAATTATGACGTCTACCTTCGCAGATGATAGCTAAAAGAATGGAAGATAAAGGCAATGTAGATAAATCGACCCATGTATCACATTCACATTAAATAAGCTTTCTTGTCCGCCTGTCACAATGAACGGACTGACGGTTAACTTGGCGAAAACATCTAAAATGAAACGAGACCGGGGTTGGTTGATGGGGAAATATTCGGTCGTATGGGTGTCAATTATGGCATTCAACCTCAAATTCGAGTACTGACATTGTCCAAGGAACACAGTCAAAAATTCTCAGAATCATTACAGGAGCACCTTGGTTCGTTAAAAACACAAATATACATAAGCATCTTAGCTTCCTAACTATCAAAGACGAATTACAAAAAATGCGGATCAGCTATGCAGCGAAACTAGCATCTCATCCGAATTTGTAGGTGTAAAACCTAAAATATATATTCACGGTTAAAGAAGAAAACGATGGCTGGTCCAACATAGATTATAAAATTATAAAGTTTACTTATTGATAAGAAGTAGATTCTGCTCCCGCAGATTTACATTTCTCGGTGGATTCTGGCTTTCTTATAGGAAAAATAGCTACATAGCGTTTTAGTGAAAAAATGTCTGGTCTACTGCGAAATCATGTTTCACCTAAATTTTTATACTTTAGGAAATATTTTTTCCGAAATTGAATTCGAATAATATTCCCAATTTAACTTTGTTTTCCAGGAAAACATGTTTGCGACAAAAATACAGCGTGCCCACCCGAAAGGTTAACTACTTTTTGGCCTATGCATTATTTTTTAAATAAAAGAAAATATATTTAAAGTTCACAGATAATTTATTAAATGTTGGGAATTATATATGCAAAACAATGTCTGCCAAATGTTCGCCTCTACTGGCCGTACACATGCGGGCATCTTTTGATTACACTTTTCATCACTTTTTCACACTGTATCATGTTAATTTATCCTTTAATGTTCCTTTTAAGTTGTTCAATATTTCCTAATTTATTTCCATACATCTTACTTTTAAGATAAACAAAAAAAAGAAATCGGGAACAATTAAATTCGGTGACCGTGGAGGTTAATTTTTTCCACATCATCGGATTTCGAAAGTAACTGGTGTGGAAACATTTCTCGTAACAATTCCATGGTTTCTCTAGCAGTAAGGCATGTGGTACCGTCTTTTTGAAACCACATACATATTCACCAAACCATTGGCATGCAATTCTGGTCTAACAAAGGCAGCAGCACCATTCGGATTTTCGTAAAAATATGGCCCAATGACCCCTCGAGTCCAAATTGCATACCATACTGTCACTTTCAAGGAATGTAATGGTGATTTATGAATTGTTTATGCCCAGAACCAGCTGTTTTGTTTGTTTACATTTCCGCTTAAATGGAAAATTTTCAAAAAAATGCGGATTATCATTGTCAAGCAACAGTATTTTATTTGCATACGTACGGCGAAATGATCTCTTGGTAGCTCGATGAATAATTTATCACTTGTGGACTTGACGAATGTCAAGTATGAACTATGAACTGTCAATATTAATACTCGCCTAAATGATGGTAAAAAAGTAAACCTTTCGGATCGACACCCTCTACTATGAAAATAGTTTTCCTAATTCTTTTTTCCTATAGGTAAGCCAGAATCAACCTGCTGGTTTGAGAATTGCCGAAACAATATTTATTTTGCCAACTAAATTAATTTTCAAACAAATTATGTTTTACATGCTTGAGTTATGTCTCTTCATTCTGCCGTTGGCATACTTCAACCAACATTTTATAATATTTACTGTCACACGGTCTGTAAGTTAAAAAGTTTATCATAGATATTTCTGTAATTTAGATAAACGATTTAGATGCTGCGACTTTACGATTTACTTAAAACGGGCTAAGAGGCAGCTACTCATTTTTGGTCAAACCAAAAATATTTGGTAGCGACTTCGTTTGATAAAATTCTAGCTAAGGAGTCTTTGATGAAATGGTCTTGTGATGAGACGTTGCCACTCGCAATTATATCGATTCCTATAAATGTTGAGTGTAATCTATTAAAATACGAGTATAATTTTCGTACCGCTTTTAATACGTAGCTTCCGGCTTTGCAAATTCCTCTGTTTTCAAGTTCCTCTGGAGTATTAAAAGATGAAACATTTATTTTCAATTTTCGCTTTCTGCCCATACTGCGAAGAAATTTAATTAAGGATGGCGGATCTCTGTTTAGTTCGTAGTAGGTGAAAAGTTAACAAGAATTTTCTTTGCATGATTATGTTGAATTTCTGAAAACACTTCCTTTGGCACGTTAATTGATAATGCTGTATAATTTCCTGCCTTTTTTCGTATTCAATTTTTTCGGAATACTGAATCGGAATATTTTTGTCCAAATTCTGCATTAGTGTCCTTGCTTTGGTATTACATTACGTATCCGAAGAAATTTATGTTTGTAATTACAATCGGTCTTAATCTATGATTTTGATTGAGGAAAATTTGATCTACGTAGTCAACAATATATGTATTATCATCTGCAGTCATGTGGGCCTCCCGGAACGGAGTTAATTATGTTATTTTTGAATGGAGCATTTTAATGTACAAAAGTTACATTTGAATTTGCATTAATTTTAATAATTTTTTTAACATTTATTATTTTAAATATTTCGTTGGTGTTGGAATAACATTCTAATTGGCTGATGTAAACTCCTACTTGTAAAGAAACTAAAGGATAGTCATCAAAATATTCGATTAGGGTCCGCCTATGACGTTTTTTTCTATTTTAACAATCTTTATTATTTTACTCTGGCTATATACAATAATTGTTTAGGGTTGAGGTGGATAATAATAAGCTCTCATAATATGGGGTATAGCTGCAATTTCTACTCATCGTGAACATCAAAAACATTCTAAATTCAGTGCCCTTCCAGTGAACCAAGTCTTCCAAGCTTCGATTACCTTTAAGATTATTATTTATTGCATTTTTTAATGAAATTAACACGGGTTCGTGCTTCAGCAAACAAATCACAATCGGCACTTGCAAAGATTTGTTTGGATGCTTGCAGTTCTCAACCACAAAACAAAATCTTAAAAAGCATGACACCCCAATAAATTATCTGAAAGTGGCGTTAATTCGTACGTTGAAGTACATTACAGTAGGCGAGCGGGACTATTGTCGTGAATCTTCGATCATTTGAATAAATTTTAAAAATTTTAAAATTTGAATTAATTTTATTCATGTTGATTTAATATATTTTTGAAATTCTGAAATTAATTTGATGATATTCTCTATATTGTTTAAGTACATGTGGTCCGGAAAAACATTTGGAATTTTTCTACTCAATGTTTTCAAATGTCAAACACGTTATTTTCGGCGGTGGTGATTCTGTTTGCTGGTTATTCAGTAATTCAACGTTATATACAAACATAAATTTCTTCGGATACGTAATGTAATACCAAAGCAAGGACACTAATGCAGAATTTGGACAAAAATATTCCGATTCAGTATTCCGAAAAAATTGAATACGAAAAAAGGCAGGAAATTATACAGCATTATCAATTAACGTGCCAAAGGAAGTATTTTCAGAAATTCAACATAATCATGCAAAGAAAATTCTTGTTAACTTTTCACCTACTACGAACTAAACAGAGATCCGCCATCCTTAATTAAATTTCTTCGCAGTATGGGCAGAAAGCGAAAATTGAAAATAAATGTTTCATCTCTTCATATATTTGTTTAACGTTAATAAAATGAGCGATAAGCGTTTTTATCGTCTCCGCGATCGTAACTAGCTTCTCGTTTTGAAACTAGCTGCATAACGCCATTTTCGAAAATGTATTTCTTTTTTTTTCTCTCGCAAATCACATGCGATCGTTATACCACATAGTGGCGGATATCGAAAACTCAACTCACCTGACTCGATTATTTACATCGAATGCGTTAGTGCTGCCACAATATCTCATCCTCATCCTCCTAACGATTAGTTAAACCTAGAGGATCACCTAATATCGCATCCCGATTGCGTCTTGCTTTGTGATTTCGATTTCTGTGGAATGTTCAAGCCCAGCTTGAATTTTATTTGTATTCTTTTAACAATTTTGTTGCTGTTTTCGCCATTTGGGCTAGACGCGCGACCGCTACTGCTGTAGGTTGATTAATATTGGCAGAAATATCGTCCGATAGGACCTTGTTGAATGCTTTAAAGCTATCGATTTTGCTGTCCAATTCAATGAAACATACCCGATAGGAACTCTATCGAAGGGTGGGGTGAGCTGTGCAAGTCCCGAACCAGACCCTGCGAGCAAAGATCTTTAAAGACCAATTTTGTTCATTTTTAATAAGTCGTGATTGTGAGACAATCTGGTTTAGGGTGGAAAATGATGACGATTGAATCATATCTCCTGGTGGTCGTAACTCCTCTACTTTCTGAATGCGGCTCTCAAGCCTAATAGTACGAATGATAAAGGCTTAGTTTATTGTGGATCGTTTATATACATTATTGATGTTTTTAAGCTACGATGCAATCGTTCAACCATTTCGTTGCAGGCCGGGTTACAAGCTGTCGTACGCTTGCGTTGGAACCCAACTAAATTGGATTGGTTGGCAAATAAATCGGATTAGTCTCTATCGGAGACTAGACAGATAGCACGCTGTCTGCTACTGTTTTTACTTTAATGTTCGGCATAGGCGTAGTCTCAGTCCGTCGTATGAAACGGTCTAAGATTGTCAAATAATACCGTTGATTTTCGAATGTTTCTAAATGGTCGACTATATTTAGGTGTATTTCACAAAATCAATTGCTGACAACAGAGTAATTATCGCAAGAGGTTTTGATGTGCTTTGTGATTTTGCAAATTGCAGTTGGCACAATGTTTGGCCATATATTGGCGTCGGATGTTTTTGGGACTGTACGGTCTTGTTGTCTGGGAAACGTCACAAAATAAAAATTTGTTTGTTTCGAAAAATATAATTTTGCCGAACTTTAAATCGATCGGTGATCGGTATATATAATAAATTCTCGAGCGTCTATAAAATTTTTCAAGTGTTTTATTGTTGCATATGCCGCAGCTCCGTATCGTACGTGCTGTATTTCTGTTCCGTGTCTGTCACTTTTCGCGAAAAGAAGCTTAGTGAAAGCCAACCATCTGTTGCGTATTGCTGTACCACAGCTCCGATTGAACTCGTATAATTTGATTGGATTTTGAGACGCGTTGGATGAGAATATGTGATAATAATTCAATATTTCCAATGGTTGAATATCTTTAGTGGTGGTTGGATGCACGAAATTTGTTATTGCTCGAAATTATCCCTTAATACGGATTGTAAGCGCTGAATTACTATTTTTAGGATTTAATGTGCTGGTCGTCCAGCATATCGTCGATATACCGGAACGTGAATTTGGGGCCTTGCAAAATTGTTGCCGCTGGAATATATGAGCCGCATTCCGTAATCCGAGTGTTATCCGAGGAACTCAAAATGAATGTAACATATATACTCACGTACAAGGTCAATCTTTGCAAAAATATGTTTGAAATCCGAAAAAATAGGTATTGGAGGTCGTTCGACCTTTGTTTTGTTTTATTCAATCCGCGGTTGTCTCCGCGCGGCCGCCAACCACCAAGAAGAATGACTCTTTTTAATATGGAGATAGTTAGTTCTCAATTGTTCCTCGAAGGCTGCCATATTCCTTGACTTACCTAGTATTCGATTTCATATTTAGCTATTTTTATTTTCTCTATGTTGATCCGTCGGACTTTCGCTGTATTAAGACTTAGACTGTATTAAGCGTCGAAGCCTAAATTCATTTTAGCTAGTTTATGTGATTTCATTAATAAACGTTGGAATTTCCAGTAATCACCTACACAAAATTTATCAAACCCAATTTTTTTAAATTAAGGATTAAATAAGGATTTTCTACGTATAATTACTGATACGGTCAAGGCGCGATCATGAAAACCTTGATTAGTACGTTTTATACATGACATATACAGAAATAACCAATACATTTTTTTAAAAGTTTTATTTGTGAGACTGGGGTTGAATTAAGGGGTTACTATTCACAAATCTCGCTGATATGAGATCTCAGTAAATCCTGGTCTTATCAATTTATACACAGCTAGTTTTAACAATTTGACTATAAATCTTCTAGATTTTCTAACATAGTCAATCTACATCAACAGATTCTGTACATAACGGACTTAAATTGTTAGATAAGCCGTTCTGCGAATTCTGACCATTTTGGGAGAAGAACTAAATTGTTTTAGGAACGCACAGTTTAGCACAACTAAACTAAATAAAACATGTGCTTCAATGTTTAAACGGGTTTATGGGGTTCTGGTTTGATAATCACATCAAAAATCCCACAATATCCTCCAAAATACGTTAGGCAACAATGGAATAAATAATAACCCATCGCATCGCTTTTTGACATCTTGCCTTCTGGACAACCTATTATCAGGGCAATCGAAATAACTCTGCTCTTTAATGGCCAGTAGTGTGTGCGTTTAGTAGAAAATGCGCCGGTGTCGATACAAAGAGAGCACTTTCGTCGTCATATGTTGGAGGGAGTGGGCGCGAATTAGTATCGCCTCGATCTGAGTGATGATTGTTGACATCTCTTCATTTGTTAATTTGGAATTGTCTGTAACAGACTCTATCGGTTGCAACAAATTCCTTTCTTTTGGAAATTGGTAACTCGCGGAACTTTTAGCATTCATGAGGCAAATGTGTTGACTTACACTTTAAACAGGATACCTCTGATTTAGATCGTGTCGGCAAGGGAATTGGTGGTTTCTGATTTTTAGTGTTGTCATTTGTTTTCTTGGCGCTAGTGTTTGTATGGAATGATGGTGATCTTGCTGGTTTGCGCCTTTGAGAACCTTCACGTTCGACTGATTCCAGCGTCGTACGCTTTTCAAGGAATTGAATGAAGTTTTCGATAGTAAAGTATGGATCGTCAGTCGTTTTCTCTGCCCACTTCCGCTGAATTTTTTCATCCAATTTTGACAATAAAATATATATTTGCCAAGGATCTCTGGTTTGGGCTTTCTTTCCTAGTACATTAAGTCCGCGAATGACCTCTTCCGACGTATCACATATGTTTCTAATCTCAACAGCTGAACCATTAGCAGCCGACGGAATCCTTTGATAATGATTATTTTGCTTGCTTTTTCAGTCAAGGTCCCTTCAAATACCGAAATTTGTGGATACCCGTTATAGATGGATTGGTATGAACCGCAGTGTTGCATAGGTGTTTAAATGTATGAAACTCGTCATAGTTATTTTCATCGAATGAAGGAATTTGTAATCGCGGAAGTTTGATGTTTCCACGCTTGTATGTTGCGTTGATGCTTGTGTCTTTCATAGTTTCCAGCATTTCTTTCTGATAGTTTTAAAAGGATGCCATTGTTTCATTCATTTGCGACTGCAGCGCTTGTAGCATTCGATTTTGACCGGAAACCGGTTTCGAATAATTACTTTTACTTTGATATAGCGAGGCAAAAACTCGTTGATTTCCGTTAGATTGTCATCTAGGGCTACTATTTGTTCATCGTGATTCTTAAATTCGGTGTGTGCTTTCTCCAATAGCTAGGTCCACTGTATGATTAGTGCAATCATCGCCAATTTAATTTGTTAATTTCTTAGTGCTAAACATTTTCCTAACGTTGGCTTCGATTTTACTCAACATGATCCCAACTGTTGGGAAAGCGCCCATTATGCCCTAATTTTCCGTGTGCAATGCAAATTACACAAAATTCTGACTTTAATGAAGTAGGGTAATTTACCAAAAAAAATGCGAGAAATAAATTGCAACTCAACCAACATTACTAACTAGTGATAATATGATTTAGAAAACTAAACAATTTGATTAGAAGAACGGAAATACGATTATTTTTGGCTGTCCCAATATCGATTACCCAAAGAGCAGCACTACCGGTAGACTGCACTTGTATACTACTGCATGAGCTTATAAACATGAATTTTCATGATAAATTAACTCCAGAAATTCAACGCTTAGGCAGTGAACTCATTTTAATATACAAATGTTTTGAAGGAATTGTCGCGATAGCCGCAAACGATATTCCCCCAGTAGCTTTAATAACGAAAACGGTGGTTTTAATCACACGCGGGCTTTATCGATTTATAGTTCGTAGTACAATTTCGTATGGTACCGCGTACAGATGCTTGGTAAATGATTGCTAGAAGTTGCGTCACTTACTATTAAAACCGAAATATGTGGAGTATTGGACGAATACGAAAAAAAAATAATAATACTCGACCAAATTAAAGACCGTGGGATTTCTAAAATTGGATTTTCGGGGGTTAGTGACACTATTCTCATACATTTGAACATGAAATGGGACACATGAATTGTTACAGTTCATTCATTTTGACAGTCGTAAAGTAGATTTTTTTTACATAAACCAAGAAGTTTTCATTTTAAAAACAAAATCAACCTTCAATTATGTTGACGATTTCGACTAAAGAAGGTGAAAATGATGGTGAAAATAAAACCATGCACTCTGCAATAAATAACATGCATGAAATAATTAATTTTTTCGATTCAAACTGGATTGAAATTCTAAGTTGAAATTTTGAAGAGAATCGAGATTTTTGTTAAATGGAACTAACTAATGGAGTTTGAAGAGATGGAGTGGACATTAACTTGTCCAACATTTGAACATGCATTTTGGATAAAACTCTACAGTATGCCATCCGAAATGATACCATGCCGTTTCCCCTCATTTTCTTTTATATCTGTTGCATTTTGTTTATTGAAATCACTGAAACAAAAAAGTCGCCGGCTTTTTATTAATCTGGACTCGATATCTTTTTGCCTAAATCGAAATTTGGATTACAGAGTGTGTGTTAGAGTTACTTACACATGTTGCACCAATAAAAGATGCACCAATAAAACTAATTAGGTATTTTGGAAAAGTTATTTCAAATTCAAATATTGAATTTATCTGAATGCTTGATATTCCGCAAATAGCTTTGGAGATCGTAACTATCTATGATGGTACTAGTCATATTTTTACACAACAGCTTCTACAATAAGATCATCAATAAGAATGCGTTGCCCCCAACTCTACAAATAATATATTTGATTAAAAAATTATTTATTTTATTTAAATTTTTACCCTGGTGGCAAACACTTCAACTATATAAAATGAAACGTTTACTCGCCTGTATTTTACTTTTTAATCGTACATCACGCATTTGAGTAACTGTTTTGGGATCAAAGACACAAATTCTTTGAAATTCAGATTTTCCAAATTAAAACAAAATCTTCTGAATAATTTAAAAGTTAACCAATTGGGAAATACATAACAAATCACATAACAAAAATGTATCAAATATTTAAGGAAGAAAATATTACGTTGTGTCCTTAAGGCGCTTATGTTGTATTTGAACGCATCAAATTTTCTATAAATATTTCCCAAAAAGATATAGCAGCGTACACAAAAATATTTTCCATTCAGTTTGTACCCGCCACATTCAAATTGTACCAATTTTGTTTCCTCCAGAATCTTCAATATTGAAATTGAATATTTCATCTCGTATTTTTCTTCTTGCTTTGATATTATTCAACTTTCCTCAGCTTAACGCTGATTTGTGATGATTATTATGGAATGTTCATAAATAGAAACTTTCAAATGCCGCGTATGTTATTTAACGCCGAATTTTAACATGTTTACTATAAAGGTGTATATGACGACACGAACATCGTAATATAATTAGAAAACTATTAAATATTATAATTTTATTTTTGCTTGGTTTAGATAACCAATCAATATGCAGGAATCAATTGGATGACATCAGTGTTATCTGAGTTCATATCAATATGACTTTATAATATTCAAATGATGCTGTCAGCAAAAAACAAATAATTCATAATTACAAATGATTAATGGTAATTTGATTTGTATTCTGCGTAACTTCTTCCACCTAAGTGTTTTCGAATTAGAATTTATTTCCTAGTTTTTGCCAAACAAATTGTTCATGTTTAACTGGTTTGATTTGGCATTTCCTGTCTCGTATGTGGTTCAAATATCGGCAATTTCTTGTTTTAGTCCCTTCCGTTGAATAATAATTAATTTATTCCATTTGTCTAATAATGTATACATTTACATTCAAACCGTTTTGTAATATCGAAACGAGAGGTGTTTAGTGATATGATTCATGATTGATTGACAACCTGGAAATTTATGTAAAATATCTAACATTGTTGGAGGCAAAATATGGTTATATGTAAATAAAATATATATATTATCATATAAATTTCCATTATTCGGATTTCTATATGGTTTTGAATTCGATTGAATATAAAGTGTAAGCCCATTTTGTGGTGCATATCAAGTAAAATGTTTAAACTCGAAAAAGTATTTCAAGGGTTTTGGGGTATGGCGCGGTATCCGCCTTTATGTGGTAACGTGATAGAAATATGTTTATGATTGCATAAATGCATTCAGAACATAAATAATATAATCAATTCAGACACAAATTAAGTGGGATCGATATCGAAGGTGAAAGTTGTAAACTATACGCCCGTATTATTATTTTCTTGAGTGGAGGAGTTATTATCATCCGTTATTTATGTCTATCGTGACCGATATGTCAACACTGGAATTATCTGTATGAACATACATTTTATGAATCGTGAATCATCGCACACGACCTTGCAACTGAACATATCGCAATCACATAAGTTTCGATTGATACAAAAGCCAAATGTGTGTGGGATGATAATCTGTCCAGTGATGGGGAAAGTTGGTTAACGTATTATTAAGACGTAGAATCTTTTGATGTTTTTCTTAAGACATTTTCTCTTATTTCTATGATTATGTCAATCAATAAATCTTTGATTGGGTAATCTTAATATCTTTATTCGTTTAAGATGGGTTAAGAAGTAATTTACAATGCCGAAATGACATGGTTAAAAATTACAAAAACACTTAATCCTCGTTTTCAAATGACCTGAGTTTCATCAAAATAGTTTAGCAACAAAATGACTCAAAGACGTAAACAAATGTTTTCTAAATATAAAATGGAATTTTATAGTAGTGTAAAGCACCGCATCAGTTAAAATAATTTAGTTCAGTGTTAAAATAAGCCTCAAACAAGTTATTTGAAACTAGTTTAACAGCCCCTAATTTAAGCGCACAATATAAATTGCAGCAATACTGTGCTGCTGTGGTGACATTTTTAAAACAAATATAATGCCAAAGATAAACTCTTTGAAGGGCTTCGTCACTACAATATGGAGGAAAGGAACGAGAATAATGGTTTTGTGAACTCTTCTATGGCAACTCACGATTCTTTAAAAATCGATTGGCTTGTTTTTTCAAGTGCTGTAAATTAAAGCTCTCAGGAAATACGCTGAAACTGATTCCACATCGAGGTTACTCTAGGCTAGGATGAAGGGACCGTTTAATGTTTGGTACTACAATATAAAGGTTCATAAACAAATAAAGGAATCTACCAGACACTATTTGTAAAATACATACCAACCAAGACGTAATATCTGTGCTCTAACGTATCGAAGAAAAATGTAATGTTCACATCGCTTTTTATATGGACGACTTTATTTTGAATTCCATCGAGACATTCCAATTAGAAGTTGCATCGTCTAATGAATCCCAAACATTGACTTGTGCTTTTGGTGATTGCATATCTATATTTTTTTCAGTATAGGTCACTCGAAATTTGCAACAACATCTTAAGCGAAGGAGACCTCGAAATTCGGCCCTGCTAGATTTACCCCATTCTAGAATGATTCAATGTTTGAGAGAATAGACGCGTTCATAGCTTGTCGTAAACTTTATAGACAGGCATTGATTTCGTTTTAGGTGATAAAGTTAATGGAAGCCAACATCGTTGTCTTGTTAGCAAATGAATATTGCAAGTAGCTGAGGCGAGAAGCGAGTAAACTTAAAGTAAATTTATCCAAAACAACCTAAATTGTTCGGCTCGATAAATAATTTGCTAGGCAAGTTTGGCAAATTGTTTAGAAATATTCAAAGTCAAAGCGCTAGCTTCCCTAGAATTTTAATTACATCGCTCCCAACACTGAGTCACGTTAGTCATGAGTTCGCCAAAAGGGCGGTTTGAACCTTCAGACAGTATGTAATAGAGAAGTTGTCGATAGATTCCATTACTTTCGATAAAAAAGATAACAAAGCAATCGGATGATAGTTTGTAGGACATGATTTTCGTGTTCGTTTAACTTGAAGTTTCCTTAGAATTTTTCGGTCTTTGAACAGAAAAATATTTTAGACATAGTTAGGTCAACTTAAGAGAGCTTTGGAGGGCTTTGGTTAGGTATCGGAAGACTAGGAAATGTGGCAAATTTGATGCTAACTTAAAGCATCAAAAGCTATTATATACAGCTAAGAAGCAAAAGTTTTTTCAGCAACAATTCTTTTAACCATACCAGCAAAAGGCCTAATAGATCGAGTATTTGAACCAGAGTCTAAAATTATTCCGATGATTCCGAATTGGGAACCTAGCTGATACCAACGCTAAAGGTGCATTCACAACAATGGAATATTTGTCGAGGTTGGTATTTAGAAATAAATCTAAAAGTGAACCGACTGCTCGGTCAATGCGTTGACTGAGCAGATTAAATTTTTCAAATCATTCAGTAGCTGCGCCGGCTCGATTCCTACCTTTCGAATATCTCAACCAGATATTAGCCTCACCTCAGCAGCAGGGGAAAACTGATACATCTTATATATGCAGCTCGACATCGTATCGACAAAATATTAATTTCAATCCAAAAAATATTACGCATTGATAGACAGTCAATGCGTGAGTACCCTCAGTAATTAAAGTATTTAGGGGCTAGATGAGGAAACCTGAGTCACCTCCAAGCCAAGCGGTAGTTTATTTAATTCGAGATGGGAAATTACCGAGTACAAATTACCGCATTACCGTCTTGTTTGACAAATCGGTAGTAAAGAGGCCCAAGTTCCCGACATATGTGAATCTCTCTCTTAGATCCCTGTAGCCTCGTTTATTTCCTATAAAATGGCTAAACTCTTCGATAATTAGTGAAGCCGTTAGCCTCTTTTATTCCAAATGACTATTTACTAATACGTACCGTACAAAATACTCCGTGGGATGAAGCGTGAATCATTCCGAAAATATAGGAGTCCCGTTTCGTTGATTACGAAGTCTTGCACTCAATTTGCTCCCTTCTTTGATGAGACAGACAATTTTAAGATCATCTGCATATATTAGAATTTATTGTGGTATCTGTAATTCAGTAAATGAAAACAAGAAATATCCACTGTCCAATGTGGGAACCTATGGGGACTCCTGAGAAAATCTTTCTAACTTTATATTTCTTACTTCCAATTATCGCACATTTTCTGTAAACTGTTAAATATTAGTTGAATCGCGAAACGAATTTACATGAAAATTCAAATAAAATAAAATGCTTTGTGAAGTTTGTACGGACTACGTCTGTTTGGTGCTGCTTTTGAATTTCATTTTGTTTGCTAAACTAGTGAATTTGACTAAACTAGTACTAGTTGATCTCTCTGGTATAAACCCGTGTTGTGTGATTGTTAAATAACTGGCTCTCTTCGTCAAATGAAATTTAATTAAATAAATCTGTGTCGTTTTAGATGAAAATCTGCCAAACGGAAATAGATGTTCGTTAGGTGTATTATTGTTATCTTTGCCAAAAGACAGTTTTTGAAATTTGCTGCTATTTGGGTTAATTAATGTAGAGGAGATTTAACGGTTAAACGTTCAATTTAAATATGAAAGGACCAAATAAGTTGTGAGGAAACCGAATGAGAAGTTTTTAATTTTTGTTAGAATTCCATTGAATTATGCGAAATAAATTTTCTACTAATTTCGTAAGAAATGTTGTATGTGATGTGCACCTAATTTTGAAGGTTGCTTGTATATGGAGTGCCCCATTTAAAACTAAACACGCTGAAGAAAATCCAAAATATTTAATTTTGCAAAAAACCTAAACCTAACTATATGGTGCATATGGCCCCGATAACACTAGACCTTTGTCGTTAAAAAGTGATTCATTTATAATAAAACCATATTCGACTGCCTTGCCCAAAATATGTAATATGTTTATTAACGTAATAAATTTAAACGACAAATGGCAAATTTCATGTTTTAGCAAGTCACCGCAATATGTCACATTTCTCAAAATACTGTTTCTTTCACCTCAAGTCACTTATTGGTATGCAACTGTTTGCACATATAAATAACAAATTTTTTGGTCACTCGAACAAAAAACGATTCAATTAGCGGTATGTTAATTGTGGAAGGGAACAATAACACAACCTCTGATGCAATTTAAAAATATTATAATATTGGCCTCCTCCCCTCTGGAATTGAATGGTACAAAACACGTTCGGCCACTTAGGTTGAATTCAGGACATCTTCTGACTTCAGTTAACAAGTCGGATATAAAATGAGTGACAAGTCTGAGATGAATCGTTTATGACATGTCCGAGATGAGTCGTATGTTGAACGTATCGGAAATACATGTAATAAAAACATTTTGTTTAAATGAAAAATAATATTTAAATAACATTTAACAATGTATATAGGCATGTGTTACTAGGGTTCTAAATGGCTGAACATTGCATTTTTATCGAACATAAAAAATAAAATTTTTTGGTTATATTAAAATTTTTCCAATAAAATAATTGCAAACTGTTTACTTACCAATTTGACAAAACATACAATTTGACACCGTATACAACAAATAAAACAATACGATAGCCTTGTTTTAAGGAGAGAACATGTAATGAAATGCAAATTTTTCCATTTCTCTTGATTATCTACCTACGTCATTTTATAAAGCACATACATGATAGTATGAGAAAAATCGTAAAGAAATTGCCATGAAAGACGAAATGTATATGACATGTCTTACACTTGTCGTCGAACGTGGTGTCACACTGTCACACAACATTTTCGTTTTCATACACATTTGGAAAAAAATGGCAGAAACAGAAACGTATGTCTTCCGCAAAAATACATTCACACGTTTTATGCGTACAAGCTAAGCTTTTCGAATTCATGCAATGCTTCTCGAATTTTAGAAAAATAATAAATATTACCAATATAATACTTTAAAGTTTATGCAAAAGAGGCCATTCCGTTCGGTAAATAACAATTATTGAAAATAAAATAATTTCTACTTCATCCATTCATAAAGCCTGTATTTAGCCTGTGCCAGATTGACATCTGATTGATATCTCTGCTGAGTTGCAGATAAAAGTATCATAACCTCCATATATAATAATTGTAAATTCAAAAACAAAAAATAAGTCCCTGTTTCGGCGCCATTTTGTTACGATTGCTTTAGAGCCACTACACGGTTTTATGCGGGTAAGACTCAGTAGAAATGGATGGTTCTTTTGCTCCTAAGTAATTGAAACCGTAGCCATATCTACGTGCAACGTTACGATCTAATTTTAAATTTATAAACAAGCACCTTGTTGAGAAACATCACCACCGAAATACTTATAGAATTTATTTAAAACAAATTATGGACATCAATGGAAAATAATCACGTTTCGTTGTTCTAACTTATCCACAAATTTTATTCTTAACATAATAACTAATTGCTTACAGAGTTTCGTTTATAAAAATTTCTGTGACGTTGGACCATTAAAGTTACAAGCTACAAAGGTACCTAACAGAGGACCAGTTACCTAACGCGAATAACGTTCATTTTGAAACATAGATTTTTTTTATCTTAAAGGATTACATTTCAACTTAACGTATAAAGTACAATCACTTACCCGAAACTCCTCTTGAAGCGCTTCAATGCGGTCTTTGTTCTGTGCCTGCAAAATGCCTTGTTTAAATATCCGTTACTAGAATTTTTCACCACCGATTAACCGATTATTAACAAGTGGGCTGGCTGATTATTTTGTAACTATAATGGCGGCTTAACCACTGTAACTTAATTGTAGATAATTTTATCTACTACTCGACTTTTTTTAAATTCAAGAAATTTAAAAAAAAATAATCAAAGTTTTTTTTTTAAATCAGACGCCATTTGTACATGGTAAATTTGCAGAATTAACTACTTGATAATACTATCTCACTATCTCACTGTACCGATTGAATTTTAATTTAGCTTCCGTGGCCTTCGTGAATGTGCACTTCCTTGGCTGTATAAGAAAAATAGGAAGAAACCCATGGAAAAAATAAAAATAAAGAAATAATTTAGATCCTATCCGATATTTACCATTCACATATAATTTCTGTAGGCAAATTATTCCAATTCTTTCTAATTTAACTGCTTATGCATCGATATGGATAACACTAATAACGGCACTTAACTTCTAGATACTTTATATCAACCAACAAACACTTTACAGAGATCTGTTGCCCAAATTTTTTTTTTTAATGAATTTTATTTCGCTTCGAGTTTGCAAGTGAAGCTTTGCATACATCCACTACCAAATGCTTGCAATTGGTCGTACACAGGGACGAGCATATGCGGTAAATGTAATACACCAAGCCTGGTAGATTATTATATACCAATCGCTATGTAAAGATAATGATGATCAGCCGTGTCCTTGAGTGTGTACGATTATCAAAACCATTTGCCGCACAACAGTGATGTTAATTATACCTAAACTCACTTTCAATTACACAGACGGATAGACAACCAATTGTATTACAACCGACTACGCTCGTTTGTATTTTCAAGTATTCGCATCTTGTTACATCACAGGCTTGTTCGAACTACTTTGAAAAATGGTCTGGAAGTATTTACAAATGATTTCCCAATGCCTTTTAGTAATATGTCTCCTACTCGTGGCGAGTACAATTGCTAAATATTTTTTCAAATATAAAAAAAATAAGGAAGGTACGAAATTATCCTTCATATTTTTATATCTGTACATTGAAATATACCGAGGGACTTTCCCATTTTTGTCCTTAATTTCATATGCCACTGATCCAATTTTATTTGCAATTTATCCATCTGTAAAGAGCGGTGCAAAATTTGCACAAAATTTATCTATTGACTTACTTTGCGAACACACCGCACGTATAGTTTTTGCCCAATTTCAAACGATTTTGGTCTTGTTCGTAAATTGTATCGATTAAAACTTCTTTCATAAGCCTTGTTAATATTAGTCTTTACCTCGTTGTGTAGAATGGCTAGATTCGTAGGAAGCGGTAAAACCATGTCTTCTTCTGATATGTCATCCAATTTTCGCAGCAACTTGTAATCATTTCCGTGATTTATTTTATGGTAATTATGTGGTGTACTTTTAGTGGTTTCGTGAATACCGTTTCTTAAAGCCGCCGCGATCTACACTTACATAGGCTGCTACGTTCGACAGTGGCGAGTAAATGGGGGTTTTAGAATCCACCATGCCAAATTCCTTTGAAAGAGCTTTATATTCACAACTCTTAAACTGGACGCCATTATCGCTGTGTATCACCTCGGGCACATGAAACTGGCAGACAACTTCATCGCGCAGAAAATTGTCAATTTGCTTCGATGTTACCTTACTTAGAGCTTTCAGTATTACAAACTTCGTAAGGCGATCTAGAACGATTAGTATGATTGTGTTACCTTTGGTAGACCGAGGGTAATGGTCCAAAAGATCCACATATATTCGTTGCTAGGGGCGATGAACAGAATGTTGTGAGCCCATGGATGGAGCTATACAAAAATTAGGGCTTTTTGTGATATTACATGTGTTACAAGTCCTAACATATTCTCGAACATCTTTAATCATCGCCGGCCAAACGTAAAATCTACGAATTGTTTCAAGGGTTTTTATAAGCCCTCCATGAGACGATAGAGGCTCATTGTGTTCGTGTTTAATAATTGACTCTCTCAGTCCAATTGGAATCCACAATTTCCACAATGCTATCTCAGATAATGGTTCATGGCTTCGAGGATCCAACCTCGTTATAAATATAAAATTACCATCTATTTTAAACGCAATCTAATCGTCGGGAGATTCCACAATTTTGTTTTTAAATGAAACGTAATCTTTATTTTCGAAGTGTTTAGGATCATGAAGATGATGTTGCAAAACCATAGACAAACTGTCATTGCATTTCCGGAGCAATATTCTGTGACCCGTTAACGTGCTTTATAAGAAAATTATAACCCTGAAGTTTAAGGCTCCACCGAGCAAGACGACCGCTTAAGTCACGTCGGTCCATCAACCATTTCAGAAAAGAATGTTCGATGATCAGGGTGTAGTCGTGTCCCTCCACATAGGGGCGCAGCGAGAATTGCTGCAAGACATTCAGCTTCATTCAATTTCTCAGACATAAATGCCAAAGGTTGTTCAATTCCCTTATCATTGATCTGGTACAACACCGCTCCAACACCTTCCGTACTTGGGTCATAGCGGATATAGAAAGGCTGATTATAATCTGGATTATACCTAGTACCGGCGCAGTAGACCTACAAAATTTCAAAAGATCTTTAGACCTCTGTAGTCCACACTAATTTTCCTTTCTTTAGGCAGTCTATAATCGGCGCAGTTAGTGCGGAAAAATTCTCAATAAATCTGCGATACCAACCCGTCATACCAAAGAGTCGACGAGTTTGTTTTACAGAGGTAGGGGCCTGCATGTTGGTAATAGCGGATATTTTTTCTGGATCTGGTTTCAATCCTCTCTTGCATCCCAGCTACCCAAGATATTTGATCTTCTTCATGACAAAGTTTCTCTTTCTGTGTTTATTGTCAACCCAGCAAATCATCAAGGTAGACGAAACCCTTGTCGTGAAGCTCGTGGAGAATTACCTGATGCATTTGGCGCAATATTGACTGGGCTGACATCACCTTGAACTGGTAGAGTGGCCGCCCTGGAACTGTAAATGCGATTTTTCTTTTTCGGATTCCGTCAAGGGAACCTGGAAAAATGCATCTTTGAATTCAATTTTTCCATTGGCCTTTTTAACAATTGTAACAGGGGAGCTCCAAGGACTCTTGCTAATCTTAATTACCTTTAGATCTAACATTCGCACCCCTCAATGATCTCAATTGGTGCACCTCTCAATGATCTCAATATCATGAGCATACAAATGTGTTCGCCCCAAGCCTTATTTTGAAAAGGAGGTGAAATAGTTTATTATTTTATCGAGATCTTGTTTTTGTGTAGAGTTTAGAAAGTGTTTATTTAACAAAATAGTCTCGCTATCCTCATCCAGTTCACAGATCTGTTTGCAATCAGTAATTCTTTCTGACGATCTAATTTGCTAATTTAAAGATTGAATTTTAATTAGAAATCAATTCCTAGGTACACAGGAGATTTTAAACTAGAAACTATACAAAATTTAATATCCTCAACCCTATCACCAAACCCAACTGTTAGAACCATGCGTAACCTTCAATACTGTTTTTAGTACCGTCAGCGGTAGTAATGTTCGACTGTATTTTCTTATATTCAATTTCGAGCTCTTTCAACAAAGCAAGGGCTCCCTTCCCCAAAAACACTTACAGTAGCACCAATATCCAAAAGGCCTGAAATGGGTTTTGAGTTAATTCAAATGGTCGCATATGGGCGTGGATCACCAGCAATTAAACATTTAATTAAAGAATAAGTGCACTCTTTAATAAATTTCCGTTTCCGTCTAAAATAATTTAAGGTGCGTTTTGCAATTATTAGAACAGTTGACATAAGAAGGTAAACTGAACTTAGAATTTGTTTGTAAAACAGGTATACCAGGTGACTCAGATTCTTTAGCCTGAACGGATGGAATTTCAATTTTTATAGACTCAGGTCTGTTCTCCATTAATCTTTGATCACCAGTATTATGATTGTGTAAATCGGTTATTGCGGTGGATTAGTTATTATTGAGTTCACTCCTGTTTGGCATCCAAAGAATTCTGGGTAAGGTTTGTTTGAGTGTGGTCTGTCTTGTGAAACTATTGGAGTTTCCACACCCTGTTCCGAGTTTCCCGAAAGTTTTGCTCCACAATTTTGACAATTTATTTGCTTGACTTTTAGTGCTCCACATCCCACGCAATACATCTTTTGCCATGGAGCAGGACACAGTCATGCTGTTTAGTTTAGGAGATTGTTGCTACTGATATTTCTTTTGATACTTTGGGTAGTTGAAAGCTTCAATTCAGACGAGAGCAGACGAGTCATAAAAGTTTAATCCATCTTGGTCCTCATAATCTCCATCAAAAAACGGTGGAAACACATTTAAAAATCCTTGTTGTAATGGATGAGAATTAAGATTCAAAGCACAAAAATCATTTTGAATTTCATTCTCAGTCGGACGTCTCTTGTTTACCGCATACAGTCTTCTCGGATCGTGGTCTGTTTGCCCCCACATGCGTTCATAGCGCTAGCATAGGATTCGTAGTTGATTCACGGTCCTAACAGTGTTTTGGGCATGCGAAGGTGACATTTTTCAATGCAGGGCTCATATTTTGGAACAACCTATATAATAAGTCATTTTTGGAAAGGCGACGTTGGAGGCGTGAATTTAATTGTTGAATAGCTAAGGCGAATTCTGCACACATCCCTCTATTCGATTGATGCCTTCTAATTATCTGTTCCATGATCTCATTCTCGTAATTGGCGCTGCTAAAGCAAGACACCATTGCCGATTTTAGGACTCTCCAACGAACGTTTTGGTTATCCTTCTTGTATATCCAGAAACAATCGTCCACTCGCTTGGAAAGGAACAAATGAAGGATACCTGGTAAACTTTCTACAGGATATCCATCATTATTTGCCATTTGCTCTATTTTATATAAAAAGTCGTGAATAGTACTGTAGTCCATCCCATCAAAAGACAAGCTCCAGTTTTGTTTTAACTTATAAGCATATAACCGGACAAGTGGTGCAGTGGTTAAAGCTGCGGCACTTCGACCGGGAGGTGCTGGGTTCGAATCCCATCAGAGGCTAGATGCAAATCGAATTTTCATCATCGATTACGATCGGTGATGCTAATAAATACAACTAAGACCCTCTGATGGAGTGCAGAATTCCGTGTCACGCGCCGACCCACCTTCCATGTCAATGTACAGGTTGACATGGAGCTTGCAATGTGCAGGTGGTATACTGTAGTTGTGTGAGTAGGTGAAGTAGGTGGGTTAATGATGTGGAGTGAATGAGTGGTATCACAATGGGCCTAAAAATTGGCCTAAGTGTGCAGTAAGCAACCACTGAAACCTATAAGCATATAAGCATAATCTAGGGTTTCAGGTTCCGTTTTCGTATAACAAAAGCAGGAGGTTGGAGTCTTTGTCCATAGCCTGACCAACTGCTGAAAATTATGTTTCGATTCATGATGATTTGACGTTTCTGATCTATTATCATTAATCTCATTACATACGAGTTTATCAGTTTTGGCAATAATCGAATCTTGATTGATGTGTGATATTTATATTCAAATTCAAGCATCCAAGTCGACGGTTGATAAGTCAAACATGACGAATTTCCTCGATGAATAGAAAATTAATCTTTTTAAATGGAAAATTCTTTAATTTCAAAATGTGTTTAGTCGAAAGCTGTACATGCCCACTGTAATGACATACAAATACAAACAGGTGTGTTTTACGACATAGTTGATTCACTATTACTCGGCACACAACATCTTTAAGTCTTATATAATACGAGCAAAACATGACTTATAACCTCTTAATCCATTAATTTGAATAAAAAACATATACAACGACAATGACACACAGCAAAATTTACAACTTCCACATACTTACCATATGCAGATAGTAACTTTCACCTCATCCACAAATACCATCTTTACAATTTAATTTATATTTACAACAACAATTGAATAATAATAAATATTTAAATTTATCAAAGCTACCAAAATCATGGAAATAATAATTAAATGTTTTGGTTTGTTAATTTAATTTTGGATGATAGTTACGAAATTTTGTAGTCTCTGCGTATTTGATAATCGCGGCTCGTCAAAACACGATTTAGAGATGATTTTTTATATGTACATATACGAGTAAGAACAGATTTTACTAAGTCAAAACCGGATGTAGTTTGTCCGACATTGAATATGTCTATAAATTATTTTAGGGACGTTAAACCAATTTCATCTATAAATCAGTGACTTAATTTTTGTTTACGCATTTCCGATGTCGTCGTTAGATTTGGTTAATTGGAAGTTAAAATTTATTATATAGGGTGTTTTTTTAAGAGGTTGCCGATTTTTTTTTTGAATAAAACACATATAAAATTATGAAATGACCAAAATTTTTTTTTATTTGGTAGATAATTTTTTGGCATTTAACATTTAAACACAATTTCTGGCATATGGCTACCACGACTATTTTTCACAAATGTCATTCTGGAGGTCCAATTTTCCAGCACTTTTTCAAGCATTTGAGGGCGTATGTCAGCAATGACACGTTGAATATTGGTTTCCAAAGCGTCAATCGATTGAGGTTTATCCACATAAACCAATGACTTCACGTATCCCCACAAAAAGTAATCGAGTGGCGTCAAATCGCACGAACGCGGAGGCCAATTCACCGGACCATTTCTCGAAATAATGTTGTCGTTGAAAGTTTCTTTCAATAAGTCGATTGTTTCACGTGCTGTATGGCAAGTGGCACCATCTTGTTGAAACCACATTTCATCCATATCCATATCTTCAAGATTTGACAACAAAAACTCATTTAACATGGTTCTGTATCGATTTCCATTCACGGTAACGCGTCGTCCTTCCTCATTTTTAAAGAAATATGGACCGATGATCCCACCAGCCCATAGACCGCACCAAACAGTACATTTATCAGGATGCATTGGTAATTCTAGAACGGCGTGTGGATTATCTTTGCTCCAAATGCGACAATTTTGTTTGTTGACGTATCCATTTAACCAAAAATGCGCCTCATCACTGAAGAGAATTTTACGGTAAAAAAATGGATCTTCGTTCAATTGATTTAACGACCAATCACTGAATTCACGGCGCAAACGATGGTCGTGTGGCTTTAATTCTTGCACCAATTGAATTTTGTATGGCACCAAACCCAAATCTTTACGTAAAATTTTCCATAAAGTCGATGGACAAAGTTCAATTTGCTGAGCACGACGACGAATCGATAAATTGTCGTTTTCTTCGACACTGGCCTCAACGACAGCAATATTTTCTTCTGTACGAACTCTTCTCATTCTTGTCGGTGGCTTGGCATCCAAAAGAGTGAATGTAGACCGAAATTTGGTAATTACGTTCTTTATGGTGGTCTCTGACGGACGATTATGTGCACCATAAAATTCACGAAGTGCTCTATAAACATTTTTAATTGAACACTGATTTTGAAAATAAATTTCCACGATTTGAAAACGTTGTTCTGGAGTTAACCTATTCATAATGATTTGCCAAACAATACTGAGTAGAAATGCCACTTTGAGCTGTCAAAACAACTGTCATAAAATAAAACGACATCTATCGGAAAAACAAACCTCCTAAAAAAACACCCGTTATAAAAGTTTTTGTACATTCTGCAACGGCTATAAAATTTTTCACCCACAGAGGAAATGTTGAAATATTATAAAGATCCGGATAAAAGTTTTGCCATTTTCTGTGTAACCGAGTGATATGTGTTAATCGCTAATATAAGGCGCCATTGGAGTGTTTTTATGATCTCAGCGGAGTCTAACTCATCGAACTAATCGAAACCCACGTCTAATCAAATTGTATAAGATTACAAGTCATGCTATTTTTACAATATCTTTATGGTGCCAAGGTTCACACGAAAATCATACTTATATAAAATCAACATTTTGTTGTGCCACATGTCTGTTTGTGTTTCTCCTTCCTTCAGCAAAATAATTCACGGTTAGCAGCGAAGTTGCATAACAAATTCAATAAAGTTACCATAAAATAGTTATGAATATTTTATAGCACAAAACAAATTTTTAATGTTTACATTAAAAATTACAAGAAGGTTAATGCATATTCTTGTGATGGGTCAATCTCCGTCTCTAAACGACTCGACTTATATAAAACATTTTTCATAGAACCAAAATGATTTTATTGTCGGTGTTCCGCAAGGATTTAGGTAATAAATTAAATTATGCATAATTTTTTAAATAAATATATATTTTACATTAAATCTCTGAAATGCAATTTGGTGTTAATTTTTCATTGTAAATTGTGAATGGAATTTAGTGCTATCGTATTACTGCGTTGTGTATCACCAAATAGCGCTGCTATAATGGCGAGAGCCCTTGAGTATTTTACATCATAAATTTTTTTTTTATTGTTGATGTACTACGATAATAAATTAAAAACATTTTTTTGTGTTTCATATAAAATTTGTGTTGGCAGAATGTGGCCTGTAAATATTAAAAAAAATCTTCGATACTTGTATGATAAGAACATTACCAATTGTTATTTGAATGATGAGTCATTAGTATCATCACATTGGTTTCCGGCAAAATTCTGAATAATCTTCTGAATAATGGTTATAGATTTTAAATTTATTGGAGGTTTAGCACATAAAATGTGTCTGTTGTGCTCCTATTGTGCTACTTTTAATTTGGATACGAATTTCTCAAGTTTCCAAAATAAAAATGAAAGCCACGTTTGATTGGCACATGCACTAAATAAAATATAAAATTTTATGGATTATAATAAATAAGATTTTATTATGTGCTAATTTATGTATTTTTAAATTTGATATCAAAACCATAAAATATTTATTCTAATTTTATCGCAAAAAATTTGATATTTCTAGGACAGTATTTTACAATTTGCTTATTTTACGACCATACTATGGAATATATTAACTTATTGGAGGAAGCAAATCGTAGTTTAATTACAATTGCGGTGTTTAACTGTTTTTTGCCCACTTACAAACGGACCTAGTCGAGAAATAATGAGTGTTTTACTCGTATAATAGAAATGTGGCAAGCATCGTTTACAAATCATTTTTTCACTCACAACGGTTTATGAATTGATATTTAACTGCATTAAGTTTCATCAGAATGTAATTATAGTAAGAGCTTAAACATAAGTTTTCCTATCGACAATGGAAGCTCGATTTGGAAAATTCTAATAACTTTGGGAATTCTAGTACTTACACAATTAGCAAAAATCGAGGAACAACTGTAGTGAACTGCCTCTTTAGATCTACTGTACATGTTGAATCTTTACCAACAATTAAAAACCTTACAATGAAGTCTTCTTCCAATTGGTTGTCTTCCCGAAACACGATCAATGGTGTCATTAAAACTACGACAAAAACTAGTAATGCAATTTTCATCAAAATGGTAAAATCTGAACCTCAAATTATGTAAAAATTATCAGAAGCAATCTTCAATCCTAAATTTTGATTGCGTAATGCAATGTGTTTTTCAATAAGGATTCCGATTTTTTTTAACTAATACACCAAAAGCATTTTTGTATATGATTGTATGAGAACATCTCCAAATTCTATCCAGGTTTATGCTGGTAACACAGAATTTTTGGCATAGTCCGGACTGAATATCATTTCTGGTGGAATTCGTCCATTAGTTCTAAAATCGCCTCGCGTTCTGGTATATACCATAATTTTCACGTTGCTCCAGAGAAACAAGTTTATTGCAGTCAAATTGCATCTGTCAGAATTACAGATTCCACCTTTCGTTCAAACACAAAAAACTACGTCAACCATTATTCCAATATTACTGCAAAGTACAAAATCACATAATAAAATTTTTTCTAAGGAGGCGATGAAAATTCCAATTAGATTTGTATTATTCGACGCAGATCTGGGTAAACATTGCACGAGCAACGTTTTCCTTGAAAAAATTAATAACACAAAATAAACTGATAAAACACCTACAGGGTGTCAGAATAACCAGTTCAGATTTGACATATCGGTTATTTTGGCTCTGGCAACACTAATGTCATTCATTCTTTGACTGAAACTCAGTATATTATTTCTAGTTGACGAAATGAGTCGCGTTAAGCGTTAAGCTTCAACAAAAGAGGGAAATGTTGGAAATTTACTTCCACAACAAAGACAATTGGTTCGAAATCGCAAGAAAATGTAATACAAAATTTGGTCAAAACACAGGACTCACACGTGCGTAATACTCGTCGTCCGTTACGGTCAACGAAATCAACTACCGCCACATGTTAACATCTTTTTGTGCCCATATTTTGAAGATATTGGATTGGAAGACCTTTGGTTCCACCAAGATTGTGCGCGATGCCACACATCGGGCGTTACAATAGCGAAACAGCGTCAAAAATTCGATGGCCCCATTATCAGTCGAAATGGTGACGTGAATTGGCCGGCGAGGAGCTTTGATCTGACGCCTTTATATTTTTATTTGTGGGGTGCCGTCAAGGTCAATTGTTATACGGACAATCCACAAACAATTTGAAGCATTTGAAAGCAAATATTGACGCAACCATTGCCGAAATAGATCCGCACACAATCCAAAATGTGCTCAAAAATTGGACCGACCGGATGGAGTACGCCAAGGCAAACCGTGGCCGGTTGGATTGGAGGATTGTACTTTCAAACAAAAAATTTCAAACAATCAATTTGGAAATATATTAAGCCGTTTTTGTTTTGGTGTATTGGTTTAGTTGGCTATTACTGACCTATTTAAATGTTGTTCTTATAACTTAGAAACTTAAAGTAAGGACTTAAAATAGATTAAGAAATCAAGATAAATAAAGTGTAGATTGCTCATGTGATTGACCGATTCAAGTTTATTTCAGCACACTAAAATCGATGCAGTGGATGATGTGAAAGCTGCACAACGAAAGTGGTGCGGACGGACAGACATTCAGACAAACATTTTAAAAACACTTGATTCTGATTACTTAGTTCATAAGATTTGCGACACATCCAAAAAAACAGTAATTTATTTCAAAATTACAGATAAATTCGGATATTCACGAAAGGCACCTAGATTTGTCAAAGTAACGAACTAAATTTACAGAATCACGATTCTATTTGTTAGCTATTGTTCTGAAATTCGTTTTATATGTTCAGAAAGAGAGCAATCGGTTCGGCAATCAGGGAAAGTCGTATGAATTTAAAGGTTTTAGTTTAATTTAAAAAATAATGAAATTCTGGATCATGCCAATCCTAAGTACAATGAAGAAGATATGATCAAAATCGGTTGAATAATTTGTGAGGTAAGCCCGGTCAAAAAATCAGCCAGAATTATATTACTTTATATATGTTACGGTGATAGTCCGAAATCGGTAAATGTCCAAATAAAAAATTGAAAAAAAATTGTTTTATTGCACCAAAATCTAGGAAATGGAGCCCTATATTCTCAAAATTATTCACGCTTCACTCTACGGACTGCTTTTAGTATAAGTATATTAGTGCAAAGCCATTTGGAATAGTAGGGATTTACAGCGTAACGGGCTCTCTCGCTAATGGAAAATAAATAAAACTACGGATGCATAAGAGGAAGTCAATAAACATTTCGTCAACATCTGACCTCTGTACAACCGGTTTTAAATCGTGTAAACGAATTTAGGAAATACAAATTTCGGACACTTAATAGTAACAAGTTAATGGAGTTGTCTCGGAGAGATGTTTAAAAAATAATTTTATTTTTAATTTTTTAACTTTTCTACAGCATAATAAACTGGCCAATACAATATTTTTCAACTTAGAAACTAAAACATATTTTTTGTTGGTTTTCTTTTACCTAGAGTAATGAAATTGCCGAGAATCGGATTCAATTGTTTTCTCATTACAAAATACAATATTTTTTAATTGCTGTTTAAGGTTTCATATTCCAACTGATATGCGGCATACACGAGATATTGGAGGGAAGCGTTGATATTGTTGTTAACTTCCCCATAGATGCTGATAGGTTTAAATTCAATCCCTATGGTTGGCCATTAACGTTTGACCCTTATTTTGTTGCCGAAGACTATGTCAGGAATGAACTGCAAAGGATAAACATAATACGACAATTGATTATTACTGCTTCCTTGTTCTCATTGAATGTTTCCTGTAGTTGTTCAACGTTCAACGTTTTACAGTTAAATGTTGTGCAGATATCTCGGAGTAATTTGCATGCCCTTTTCTGTTCGCTTTTTTGTTCGTTGTTGGTAAATTTTGCGTCATTAATTCACGGAAAAGGTTTTATTTCTGAGCAATTACAAATAACTAGTTCTGGTTGAGTCGGATTTCGTTGAATTCTAGGCGTACTTGCTTATTATTGTTGAGCTTTTGATGATATGGTTGTGGTCTTCTTTATTTATTTTTGATTTTATTATTTTTGATTATCATCATTGATTCTTCTTCTTGATTTCCATATTACCCAATAAATTAGTATTGAAGATTTTTGCTTTTATCAATTGTGCTGTTGTGACCATCTATCTTATTTCGTCTTTGATAATAAAGAGCCGAATGAATATGATTTGATGCAGCTTATCGTTTGAATCATCGTTTGAATCAACAATTTTATTCTATTCGATGAGCATTTGGTGTGCGGTTATCATTTGGTTTTGGATTTTAACGATCCGATCCCATTCTGTGGCGTCTGGCGATCATGTGATCCATTTACGTGCGTCCCGAGTTCGAAGTTTGTTTTCTCAGTATAAGGAAAGCAGGGATTGTTTTTGACTTTTGATAGATTTTTCCAAAATATTGCCATTTTTTAGCATTCTCCTATACATTGATGTAAATATAAAAAAAAGATAATAACAAGATTAAAAGGCGCATGTTAGTATGACGCATTCAGCACCCTGCCAGAAGCCCTGCGAACCTGCCTTAATGGTTAATCACACATTAATACGAAGGTAAACTAATTATGTAACCTCAATTAATCCTCATTAAGGCGGCCTAATTTGGCAAATATTTACTCATGTCACTGTAGTTGAATAAATTAGATGTGCAAAGAAGAGATCGAGATCAAGTTCTCTCCGAATTGGTTCATTACCCATAAAACGGTTGAACTACTCTGGCAGAATTTAAATTTTATTTAGAAATTCACAACAAACTCGGCCTAAAATATTTTCCAATTCATCTATGTTTTACATATAGGCGCTCTAATACAGAAAGAGGAGATCAAGACCTATTCAAATTGGAGTATGTTCCTGGTCACAATCACTCGACCTATTAAATATTTTTCGAATTCACAAATATTTGTGAATTTCGCATCTCTGGACAAAGTCCATAACTTGCTCATTTAACTTGTCCCACTGCTGATCTTGCCACAAAAATCTCAGTTTTCTACGCACTCAAATACGCTAGTATATATGGTAAGAGGCAGATCTAGAACCTGTTACAATTAATTTAGTTGGGCGAAAATTCCGAAAATTTTGTGACATGATCAAATTTGTGTCACATTTATTCATAATTTTTTAACTATTTTGTCAATTTGTATAGCTACACTTTGTTGTTTTGTCAGAACATGCGCACTGGTATTTTTATAAATTATCTTCCAGTGTGTCCATTATAAATCAGTGGTCGTTCGATACAAATTAGTATAGTCTAGTATCTGAATTGGTTCCCCGATTTTGAGCTTTTAATTTCTGTAAAATTTATGGTTGATCTTTTATTCAACTTGGAGATTCTTTATCTTTCCTATTTAATACATATTACCGACCTAGCAATAATAGGCGTTTAATAATATGCACATCCAGCACATTGAGATCTTACTAAGAAAAAGCAGAACTCACATATCTCATATGCTGTATGCAAAATATCTCACTAAAAAATTGTAGATAGTCTCACGTTTTAGTGAGGCAATTTTTTTTGTCTACATTTGGATAGATATTTTTGGTTCTTGAAGATGAGACAGCAGAGAGGGAAGTTGTTTGTACGCCAGGGTTGGAAATGGCGCAGACAATTCGAGTGCAAACACCGGTTGATGAAAGATATTCAAAATGGGGTAACATGCAAATTAAATTGCTCCTTGCTGAATATGCTGCCGCATAAGGAGGACCTCCGCAACCACAAAACAAGTTCAATTGTGGAAATCGATTAAACAAAGAAATTTGAAAATTTGGGATATCCGGAAATCAATAAAAGGTTCGCAAATTAAAAAAAATTTTTTTTTAAATAAAAGATAGTCGGCATTGAGAATACTACACCGAGTTTGACGAAGTCTTCCGTGAAGATCAAACAGTGAGTTTACTTCACAACATAAAGACAAGTACTCTAGAGCCATCCACACCTGAGCCTGATTGTCCCAAATTTGCCCAGTTGTGGGAGAATAAACCAGCTCCGAAAGTTCCGACAGGAACAAACTGGGATAGAAGAGGACAAAACAAAGACTGTTTTGAAGCTGGTTAACGCGGTCCAGCAAAATAACAGCCTGCAAAAGGAACAAAATAAATTGCAGGCCGAAAGAAAATAAATTTTAAACAGTTTTTGGCGGCCACATTACAAATGAAATAAAACAAACGATTTAATTTAAAATAATAAAGCGAAATATCTTTTTTATTAGTAGGAATGCTTATATCTTGTTGTATTTCATCAACTTCATCACCAGACATCAGAATCTCTTACAAATGTTCGTCTGCGATGTCAGCTTTCATCAAAATTAAAGTATGCAGAACCCGTATGCACGCCGCAACTACACATTTAATCGCGTGATTGAAATTATTTTGGTCAATGTACTCGAGCCGCCTAAACATGCCTTTCAATTGGGCGTATGCCCTCTCTATGTTTGCTCGAACGGAACTGAGTTTTATATTATGTATGGATTGCTGCTTTGTGAGGTGCCCGTTGTCCTTGAAAGAGTTATCAAATATTTTGAGGCACCGTATAAGCTGAGCCCCCATCAGATGGTGTTCTGGTTTTAATGGTGTAACGTCGCTTTCTGGTTGTCTGAACAGCGGACTACTTTTAAAAACGAGTACATCGATAAATCGCATTGTATGGTCACAAACACCTTTAAAAGTTTAAATTTAAATTGAGTACTACTTGTTAAATGGTGTGTTACAGAAACTTACCCTGCAATATGATGGAATGGAAACCTTTTCGTTATACAAATCGATTGATACGCCGAGGTTGCTTTATTGGTATGTGACATCCATCTATGGTACGAACTATACCCGGAATCTAAAATTTCGATTCAAAAAACTGAAAATACAAAATTTAGCTAATTTTTTAAAAGGACTAACTGTAACAATTTAAGCAAACACTTATATCTGAAATTTGTTTTTGTTCCTCGACATTTGGAAACTTTATGTAATTCTGCTTTATTTTACTGATGGTTTCGACAGTTTCTACAAAAATATAGAGTTCAGTACTGGATGCTATCCCAAACCTATCGCTTACCGAAAGTAATGACTCCTGTTTGCTTAGGACCCAAATTGTAAATAAGAATTTTTTCTCTGGCGGCACATATAACTCATATTGTGTTGGTTGCACACAATTTGGAAGAACACAAAATAATTTCTAAAGGTGAAACTTATTATTTATACAAAATGAATAAACAAACCACGAAACACATTTTACTCATACGAAAAAGCGCCCTAAACTCGTCTAAGCTGTATTTTGGAATTGTCACTTCGTAGGTGTTACCATTTCGAACTGGCACACTTGCATATCTTCCAACTCTTCTATCATCACATTTTTAATTATTTTAACCAAATTTTAGATTTATGTGAAATACAAAACAACAATTAATTGTGCTGTCAAATTATGTCAATTTTAACAAAAAAAATCTAAGACAAAAACCCAAAACAATATATAGATTTTGCATCCAGTACATGTAGATGTCTACAAATGAGATTACTCTACATTGTAAGTACCTCAAAAGTAGATCTCAGTGTGCTGGATACACCCAATGATGGACGTTATACTTTTGAAAATACGGTTTTACCTTTTAAGCTATAATAATTAGTAGTGGGAGAACTATTATCAGAATCATGGCCTGTATGATGACAAACACTAAATAATAAAAATAAATAACTAAATCTAGGAGTGTTTAGACGTGAAATTTTACCAATATTTATTTCTGATACTGATATTTTATGTTATCTGAAATCACAAATAAATTACCTTAGGGCCGTTAAGCGAACTTATCGCTTTGAATTGATTAATTAATTCAGTATTAAATGTGGGGGGAAATATTAAATACACAATTAAAAATATTAGGTGCTTCCCAGTCAGTCGACCAACCACTAGCGCCTGTCTCTAGTTACGTTTGAACATTTGCTTAAACAACTACTCGAAACTACTCATTCTACTTTGGCATGAATAAATACAAGTAGTTACGCCGAAGTTTTTGAATTTATAATACTTGTTTAAAATTCTAGCTTAACTATTCACTCACGCAGGTATTTATAAGTACGACTGGATAAGGTCGACTGAAAATCGACTATTAATGTCTTGCAATTCTAAATTTTTTTGTTAGTTTTCTGAACGACGCATCGCACTTACGTAGTGCAGAACATGTTGCTATGATATAAAACTAAGAAGCGATAGCAAGAAGAGGTCTCAAGGCCCCAAAAGTCTACGTAAAGTTTCTATCAATGGTGCTAAAATATAAAATGTCTGGTACCATGAAGTATCTAACACGTTGGCAAGAAACCTGTTAACAGTCAAAAATTGTAGAATACACTTTAATAAAATTCAGTTCAATTAAGCCTTTGAAATATCTAAAAAAATCGTCAAAACAAAAGTGTATTCCTGTATACAAATCTGCAATACACATAACAAGTGTAGGGATTTTCCGGTCATTGATAATCCTAGAAATAAGTAAGTAAATCTAATTTATAAGCCATATACCGAGCCAATTAGCTTATTTGTGCGACTTCCAAAAATTCAAATGTAAAAGAACAAACCTGCACTACCGGTGATTTTGATGTGAATTTGATTTTTAAATTATCAACTATCTTAAGTTTTGTACTTGAGGAACCAAGCGTAAATTTTATCGACTAACAATTTCAATAAAATTTCAATAAAACTCCAAATATGATTGTAGTAGGCCTTTGATTTTACTGGGTGATCAAAAAACAAAACTGAATAAATAGTTTTTCTTGATAGATATGATTCACTTTGAAGCCAAAATAATTCTAGCATCCTTCGCTTTCTCCAATTTCTCCTAAACAGATAATTTTTTTTCTCTTGCTATTTGTTATCGAGAAAATGTTTGCTTGGTTCCTATCCAGATTGAAAAATGCATATAAATAAAAATAAAAAACAATTGCTATAAGCCTATGTAGCCTACAAAATGTATATTGATTTCCATACAACTCATTTTTGTGATTCCTGCACAAACGCAATAAAATTTTCAATGTGCAATCGATTCGGTCACGCGAATTTTATTCGAGTTTTAACGCAAAGTGACTGAGATCTGACGGAATATTTTAGAGCTGGAGCCAAATTTGATCAATTTCTCAAAAAATTGACTAAATATTAATTAAAATGGTCAATCAGTTTACAATTAATTTAACAAATGACGGAATAATAATGGCATGGGACCTTTTCTCAAATAAACAAATATCACCTTTGGCTCGCATAGGAAGTGGCGCTAACTAGACGGCGTTTAAAATGCAAATAATCGAAGTGATTTTATATGAAAACACAAACAAACGAAAGTTTATATCCGACAACTATTTCATTCTACAATTATAACAGTAATTTTGAACAGTAGTGCACTACTAGAAACTAAATTTCGAAAATCTAGTAGTGGAAAGCTCATTGCTTATCAAAGTATTATAGAAATAGTAATTATCGGTCACTCCATATCCACTAAGGCTATTTTTAATGGATTTAATCGAATATGTTGGAAACTATTTTTCAATCCGTGAAAATTTTCCGATCGTATTTCATTATTCCAACCCTGTTTACCCATCTCAAGAATTGCTTGCCAATATCTGTACAAACTGCTTGCAATTTTGTTTTCCATGCGGTACATTAGAATTATTCACAAACTTATGTTGGTCGGGTAGCACATAATAATACCTACGAGTAAGACTTGCAATTTGTACCGGCCGAACCAGATATCCTTACGGGTGTGTACAAAAAAATCCCAAAAACTAAGAATTTCGATATTTTTTATTTTAAAGTTAAGTTGTTTAAGATTGCCTTTGTTCCAATTAATTCGGTTCTCTGTAATGTTGGTCTGAAAAGTCATGTCTGGCCTAAGACCGGTGCGCCCCAAGGTTTGATTACTTATTAGAGGGGGTTTAAATAATAGTCACCATCATCCAATAGAGACGAAGATCTATAATACTGCATATAACTAATTCGGAAATTGTTACTAAATTTAGCTTGCTCCTAAATTAAACCGAATAAAACCGAATACAAAAATGTCTTGCTTTATCTTTAATGAATTTTCGCATATAAGGGTAAACAGATTTTACAGCAAGTTCGTAAAATTGCACATAATTATAAAAGCCAAGATTTGTGAAATCTAGATTTTATAACTTTATTATGAGTTCGGGTTTATGAAAATCAAACAACTAAATTTTTATCAACATTTTGAAAGTCGCTGAAGTTGGCCCGAAATATCAGCCCGAAATTTTTGGTAAGTTTCTTCGCTAAAGTGTAGTCATCCCGAAAAAAGTGTAGGCATAGAAAAAGTGTAGTCTCATCCCGAAAAATATAATATGCATAGTGTTGCGTACACTTTAGGAAAAAATATATTTTTTATTTTGTGTAGTTGTATTACCAGTGCATATATTATTATAATTTTTTGCAACATCTAAAAGAAACGGTAAAATATACAAAATATTATAAATTTGAAAGCTATAATTAGGAAAAATATAAATTAATTTGTGGTAAAAAGGTATATGATATGAGCGTATAGTTTTTTTATGTAAACGGATTAAAACAAAACTCTCAAATATATTGCTAAACATTTAAAAAAACAATATCGAATGTTTGGAAGGCGAAATTCGTAATGGAACTAACACTATAAATAAATCGCACTAGTGGTATATACGATTAGCTAGAGGCTAAGTAAATGATCCTTGAGAAATCCATTTACTTACGATAAGGATAAAAAAATGCAAATATACAAATATACCATATTCACTTATATACGAGTATGAAAGACTTTTACGTGATATTACTGTAATGTATCATTACACGGCTGGTTTATATGATGAATTCAGTTTTCTACAATTTTTTTTGTAAGCGATTTTGTAATTTTACAAGATATACTTTAATTTTTCTAGTGGCCAATCCTAGATTATTACAGTTAAGCCTTGTTTATGCCGATCTATCCTCAGTAGACCAGGTCCATATCATGAACAGAAACAGACTTCTATATTTCTTTTAGATAAAGCGACATTTTTGAGAGATTCGTACATATAGCGCAACCTTAACGTCAGTGGAGCCCATCCTAGAAATAAATTAGACTAGTGGCAAATACGGCTGGTTAAGTCTTGCTTATGTCAATAATTTCTGAGAATTTCATTTTAAAATCACGGGGAAAAGTAATGCAAATTTTGGTTTACATTTACATAGAGCGACATTCTTGTGAAATTCGTACATATAGCGGAACCTTAACGTCAGTGGAGCCCATCCTAGAGATAAATTAGACTAGTGGCAAATATGGCTAGTTAGGTCTTGCTTATGTCAATAATTTCTGGGAATTTCATTTTCAAATCACGGGGAAAAGTAATGCAAATTTTGGTTTACATTTACACAGAGCGACATTCTTGTGAAATTCGTACATATAGCGCAACCTTAACATCAGTGGAGCCCATCCTAGAGATAAATTAGACTAGTGGCAAATACGGCTGGTTAAGTCTTGCTTATGTCAATAATTTCTGAGAAATTCATGTTCAAATCACGGGGAAAAGTAATGCAAATTTTGGTTTACATTTACTTAGAGCGACATTTTTGAGAGATTCGTACATATAGCGGAACCTTAACATCAGTGGAGCCCATCCTAGAGATAAATTAGACTAGTGGCAAATACGGCTGGCTAAGTCTTGCTTATGTCAATAATTTCTGAGAATTTCATTTTCAAATCACGGGGAAAAGTAATGCAAATTTTGGTTTACATTTACATAGAGCGACATTTTTGAGAAATTCGCACATATAGCGGAACCTTAACGTCAGTGGAGCCCATCCTAGAGATAAATTAGACTAGTGGCAAATATGGCTAGTTAGGTCTTGCTTATGTCAATAATTTCTGGGAATTTCATTTTCAAATCACGGGGAAAAGTAATGCAAATTTTGGTTTACATTTACACAGAGCGACATTCTTGTGAAATTCGTACATATAGCGCAACCTTAACATCAGTGGAGCCCATCCTAGAGATAAATTAGACTAGTGGCAAATACGGCTGGTTAAGTCTTGCTTATGTCAATAATTTCTGGGAATTTCATTTTCAAATCACGGAGAAAAGTAATGCAAATTTTGGTTATGTTAAGGTTGCGCTGTATGTACGAATTTCACAAAAATGTCGCTCTGTGTAAATGTAAACCAAAATTTGCATTTTTTTCCCCGTGATTTGAAAATGAAATTCTCAGAAATTATTGACATAAGCAAGACTTAACCAGCCGTATTTGCCACTAGTCTAATTTATCTCTAGGATGGGCTCCACTGACGTTAAGGTTGCGCTATATGTACGAATCTCTCAAAAATGTCGCTTTATCTAAAAGAAATATAGAAGTCTGTTTCTGTTCATGATATGGACCTGGTCTACTGAGGATAGATCGGCATAAACAAGGCTTAACTGTAATAATCTAGGATTGGCCACTAGAAAAATTAAAGTATATCTTGTAAAATTACAAAATCGCTTACAAAAAAAATTGTAGAAAACTGAATTCATCATATAAACCAGCCGTGTAATGATACATTACAGTAATATCACGTAAAAGTCTTTCATACTCGTATATAAGTGAATATGGTATATTTGTATATTTGCATTTTTTTATCCTTATCGTAAGTAAATGGATTTCTCAAGGATCATTTACTTAGCCTCTAGCTAATCGTATATACCACTAGTGCGATTTATTTATAGTGTTAGTTCCATTACGAATTTCGCCTTCCAAACATTCGATATTGTTTTTTTAAATGTTTAGCAATATATTTGAGAGTTTTGTTTTAATCCGTTTACATAAAAAAACTATACGCTCATATCATATACCTTTTTACCACAAATTAATTTATATTTTTCCTAATTATAGCTTTCAAATTTATAATATTTTGTATATTTTACCGTTTCTTTTAGATGTTGCAAAAAATTATAATAATATATGCACTGGTAATACAACTACACAAAATAAAAAATATATTTTTTCCTAAAGTGTACGCAACACTATGCATATTATATTTTTCGGGATGAGACTACACTTTTTCTATGCCTACACTTTTTTCGGGATGACTACACTTTAGCGAAGAAACTTACCAAAAATTTCGGGCTGATATTTCGGGCCAACTTCAGCGACTTCATTTTGAGACGTTCCTGACGTGATCCATAAATTTTATACCTGGACAAATTAAACGGATTCAAAAATATTTTCAAATTCACTCGATTAAAACTATTAAAATAAGCCACAGCAGTTATGGGGTGATATTCAATTTCTACCGGTAGAACGTTTCCGTTTAAAATAACTCGAGTAAGAAATTGTGGTCGAATACAATTGTGCCGTTAAACTTTCGTTTATTTATAAAATCTTAGCCAACTTTGGCCATTTTTTGAATTGTTTGTGTTTGTTTATTGAAATATTTTGGAATATTTGATTTTTCCGGTCGGATCTCATGATCTCGCAACTGAATTTTCCCCTGGTGGGATTTTATCTTGTAAATATTTTGTTTTGTCCGAGCCTTGTGATGTCCATATTTGTTCCTTTCTAAAATTTGGCGAGTTTGGATTTTTATTGATAACGGTAGGGATTATGATCTACATACAATGCTATGCATCTCGAGGCTTTTTATCAGCTCTAGGCAATCCAAGTCACTTGAATTTTTTATGTAGATCAGTTTTAATAGCCGGGATAGACTGCGGATTAGATAAACTGGTTTAGTAAAATTCAATCAAGTACTCTAAGGGAAGTTTCGAATATATGCAAGTAAATTTTGCAATTTTACGTGGTGGGTCAAACTGACTAGATAACTTGGACCAAATTTTGATAAACCAGTCTGTCCAGGTTATAAAACGTGGTAATGGTTTAGTCAGATCTCGTTTACCCTCTAGAATAATATATCGAGATTTGCTTGCTGGCATCTCCCGGATTTTCTGTCAATGGCCGTTAAATTAACCTAAGACTTTATGATCATCAAAATCACTAAAAGTTCCTTGCTGTATAGAACAGGTTTGAATTATCGAAAAACTAGTGTATGATGCGTATATTCTCATTGGTTCCATACTTTTGCTATCGTTTGAGCTTCAAGATGGCTTAGTCATTATTAGCTGTCAAAATCACCAAAATTATTCATTTTCTGAAACAAGTGCATAATCGGTGACACAAAAATGCTGATTGGTCCAGTAGTGTAAGACTTATACTTTACGGTCCATCGTAAAATATCCCAAAGTAAGATATCCCTACCCATGTCTAGGAATATTTCTTGTATTATTTCTTGTTTCGTGTTAGCCATTCGTTCTCAATTTTTTGAAGTTTTAAACCAAGTTTAGCAGGACTTTAACACAAATCGTAAAATTGCGTTATAAAACTCTCAAAACAAAAGTTTCATAATTATAGTTCAAGTAAACGTAAACGTAAACAAACGTCCAGTAATGTGTTATTTGCGTGAAACCAACCTAAACATTAGTCGAATGGATCCAAAACAAACTACGACTTGAAATTTATTAGAATGTGTCTCAGATTGCAATATTGCAACATAAATATTTGAGAAAAATGGATCGCCGTAAAGCCTTCTTTTGCATATTTTTAGATTACGAACTAAATTCTATAGCTTTAAAGTTTGCTGACATAAAATATAGGCCTATATTGAACATAAACTGTTCTTAAACGAATTGTACTATAAATTAAAATTCCTTCATATTTATTTTATGAATATCCTATTCATCTTCCTTTATCAATTTGACCTTTATTATTAAGTATTTTTTGGCATAGTCACCAAATCTTACGTCCATTGAAATTTTGGCCATCAATAATCCATTTTTATGTTTTTTTAACACATTTCTTCGACCATAAAACCTTGACCAATATTTTCGACATTTTTTTTCTTACTTGTTTGCTACTTTCCAAATATAAATCATTAAATATAAATAACAAATTCAACAAGTCACAAACCAAACTGTGTGCTTTTTTGTGGTGAATAATAAAAAATCCTGGTTTTGATTTATTAACAATAAAAGTTTGTATATTTATTTTGACCGATAAAATTAAATTACCAAAGTTAATTTTAAATTATATACCATTTTATTGTGAACGGTTCGAGAATTCGTAACGAGTTCACAAACATTTATTTCAATTTGTTGAAATAGGTTATAAAGACACACCAGTTGATTTTTGAACTGATTGATAACAAACTACCTAATTATTAGTTAAATAAGGTGCTTATCACACCATGACGCTTTTGAAACAAAACAATTTGTATACAAAAAGTTAAATTTTAAAATTCATTGTATTACTATTGTAAAAAATTACATCATGTTGTTTTGCATATTTTACATAAATATGTAGTAAAAATCATAAATCAACAATACAATAGAGTAAAACAATTTTAAAACTTATTTACGATTCAAACTGCAATATCATGATAGGTACCTGCATTAAATTCTTTAAATTCCAATCATCTTCCGAAATATTTTACAAAACAAAAATTTTTAAATGAAAAATCGGAAACTTTCATTTTTTATTAAACAAAAAAATTTATAAAATAATAAAATTATGGTGCTGTGGTAATAAAATAAATATTGTATTTTTAATTTTATTTTCAGATTAAATAGATTGACGGAGGAAGCAGCTGATTAACAAAATAGAAAATAAAGGTATGTTTCTTTGAACAAAATTTTTTTTATCGTTTTCAAAAGATTTATAGACAAACATTACTGACAGTTCTCATAATATTAGTTGGGTGCTGCTCGGAAGTGAATGGTCATTATATAGTAGCATTGTATATACCTCAAGTCTATTATATAAATTTATTTTACGATTATTATGAGATAATAAGAATTTAATTTTGTGAAATTGTCTTTAGGAAACCATTTATTCAATATTCTTGCTTATTTCAAAAGATTAGGTTTATAATTATGAGTTATATACGAGTATTATACGAATAATTGTTTTATGTTGCTACATCTCTGATTTACATGTACAATTTTTACCTTTACTAAATAATACATTTCTTATTAGTCCCGGTGGTCTGTTGTAAATCTATAAAAAACCACTAAAGAAAAATGTAAATGCCGGTGCGCGTTTATTTATGTCAAAACGTTCACTAAACTACTTTAAATGGGCTTTTATTTTGATAGAAGACACATGAGTGTGAAGCTTTTAACAAAAAAAACAACAATTCGTATACGAATCCAATAAGAATACTTGAAAGCTAAGTATGGGTTAGTTTTTACACTGTTAAGTATAAAGTTGAGCGAGCCAAATAATCAATGTTAGAACGGGACAAACAGGACATGTTTTTTATCTTATTAGACTTATGTATGCATATGGAAATATTGTTCAATCTTATATTTTATTAATCTATAGTTTTCTAAATACACATAACCGGAGTTATACAAATTAAATATTTCATCAGTGTTACTAAACTCCATACTAATGAAAATAAAAATAATACCCTATTGCAACTCTTTAAACGCCATAATTTTAAAGTCTTTAAAACAATACTATACGATTCGTTTTTGCGTAACACTCTCAAAGACAATTGTTAGCTGAAGGATATTTAGTAGTCGTTAAAAATAAATCCATCAATATCACCCAAATTCTGCCAAAGAGTGATACCTCAAATGGACCAGACTTACGAGTACAACCAAAACTCTCATCGGCTCTTTCTATTTTTGAGTACATCTCATTTATTTGAGTATTACAATAACAACAATAACAACATCACAGAGATTGCACCTCAATGCCACCATAAACGAATAACTCATACGGGTTTACCTTATCAAACAAAGCATGTCTCGTTCCAATGTGGATTTGTTCAGTACAATTTTTAGTGTAAAACTTTTCATCGGCTCCTTATGATTTTTGAGTGAATCTCATTTATTCTCACAACAACAAGACATCACGGAGATTGTACCACAATGCCACCATATAGGAATAACTCATACGGGTTTACCTTATCAAACGTTTCGTTCCAATGTGGATTTGCTTAGTATGTTTCTTTGAACAAAGTTCTCATCGGCTCCTTATGATTTTTGAGTGACTCTCATTTATTCTCACAATAACAAGGTAACACGGAGATTGCACCACAATGCCACCATATAGGAATAACTCATACGGGTTTGCCTTATCAAACGTTTCGTTCCAATGTGGACTTGCTTAGTATGTTTCTTTGAACAAAGTTCTCATCGGCTCCTTATGATTTTTGAGTGAATCTCATTTATTCTCACAATAACAAGAATCACCGAGATTGCACTATAATGCCACCATAAAGGAATATCTCATACGGGTTTACCTTATCAAACGTTTCGTTCCAATGTGGACTTGCTTAGTATGTTTCTTTGAACAAAGTTCTCATCGGCTCCTTATGATTTTTGAGTGAATCTCATTTATTCTCACAATAACAAGAATCACCGAGATTGCACTATAATGCCACCATAAAGAAATAACTAATACGGGTTTGCCCTATCAAACAAAGCATGTCTCGTTCCAATGTGGATTTGTTCAGTACAAATTTTAGAGTAAAACTTCTCATTGGCACCTTATATGATTTTTGAGTGAATCCCATTTATTTTCACAATAACAAGGCGTTTGCACCTCAATGAAACCATATAGGAATCACTCCTACGGATTTAATTTATCAAACGAAGCTAGCCTTGCTCAGTACAATTTTTTTGAATACAATTTGCAACGGAACTACTTCTGATTTTTAAGTCAATCTCACTACGGCCATTTACAAGACATCTCAGAAATTGCACCAAATTCAATCGTGTACATGTAACTCCTACTAATTAGACCTATCAAACATTTTATGTAATTTTTTAATATGTACATGCTCAGTATGATCTTGCTTTTGTTGAGCAAAACTCTCATTGGCTCCAAAACTCTCAAATCTACATTGGAATGAAACATGTTTCGCATAATAGGTTAATTCCGTAGAAGTGATTCCTGAAATTACAATTTCATAATAATATTCCAAATATGTTAAGAGACACAAATATTTCAATACTATTAAATAGAAAAGTTTTGGGGGAGAAGTTTTGAGTGAAAGTTATAAAATGTAATTCTTTAAAAGAAAACACACTTAGACTTGCACAGAGATGATCGAAGTGGTTCTGGATTTTAAATTGAATATAAGAATATTTAAAATCATATTCCAAATCAATTTTGTTGTTTGACACAAATCCTACTTAGCCACATGATCGGAAATCTCTAAAACTTTTGGTGTTTTTGGTGTTTGAGAGAAAAAATCGTTGAGAAAAAATCGGTGTAATTAAAAATTCTTAGTTTCTTCATTCACAAATTTGTTATCACTGCCCCGTAGGGCACCATCGTACCCGACCAACCTTAATGGCCAAATGGCTGAATCTGTATGTTCTAAGTTTAGGAGAATGATTCCACGCCGCAAAAACGAAAAACCGGGCGTTAGAAACCAGATTAGAAACTAGTGATGAAAAAATGTAAAATGAAGAGAAAATAAAAAACAAAGAAAAGTAAAAATTAAATTAAATGAAACTCTGATAGAATATTTAAGTCAAATAGATAAAAAAAAATCGGTTGGTAGCAAATAATAATTTCTTAAATTTTCTTAGATTTTGCTAATGTGTTAGTCAAAAAAATTCGAAATATTTATTAATCTCACTCAGCATTCTAGTAACAGGCTTGTACTGGCTGTAGGCCATTCTGTCAGGAGCAGTTCTACAAGCAGGTACCGTCCTCAAAGCACGAGCTTTTACATTAAGACTTATCTTTTCGAGTAGAGCTGAAGAATCTACCCTGCCAGATAAAAGTTGATGAATGAGAACGATGTCTGCAACAGATGTTGCTTACAGAGTGGCTTCAAGTTAATAAGCTCCAAGCAGTCGAGATAAAGAGGCAAGTTGTAAATGTCCTCCAATGGAAATTAGAATTACTATGTTGACTTCATTGTACGGGAACCGCACCTGGCTAGCATACTCGAGCAAAGCCGAACAAATGTCACACAAATAGACCTCGTAGCATAGGGGTTCAACATTTTTTTAGTCCAGCGCTTGATAAATCTATGCGAAGAGTTTTATCTGTTAGCAATAAAATCGATGTGATCTCTAAAGTTAAGTTCGTGGTCACAAATTACCCCAAGTCCCGTTTGGCGAGTTTTAGCCGACAGCGTTTCAACAACAGCGCTGTTGATGGTATGCTCTCGACTAATGGAGTTTGCGTGTTTCGCCTCGCCTTTCAGATCAAGATTATTTTTAGCATTTATTTTAGCATCAATCAAACTTGAATTTTCATATCGTCTGCATAATTGGAAATTGACGAGTTTTTAATCACGAGATCACCCAAGGTAACCGCCCTGCAGCACCCCGGAAGTAGTTGGAAAAGGAGCAGATTGGTGAGCTTGCCTGATACCTACGTTCCGTCAGAAAAGGGTCCACCCATAGTAAGAGTTGGAGTGTAAAACCAAGAGCCTTATGGGAAACCCTGTCAAATGTCTTGTTAAAATCCGTGGTAATAACATCAACTACGTTCCACTCTCCATAACGTTCAAATACGTTGTAGTAGATCGTCCTCTAAGAAACCCATGTTGATTGATTCAAAACAATGTTTTACATTGAAAGTAAAGGGAATCATATGCAATACTTTCAAAATAACCTGAGGATACAGGACAAGTTCGACTTTGGCCTGTAATTGGAGACGTCTTATTTACATCACTTCTTATGGGTTGGAATTATAAAAGAGTCTTTCCATATTGATGTAAATATTCCGTGCGAGATCGAATTTTGGAACAGCTTTGTAACATAGCACAGTTTTTAAAACGATAGAAGGCAAGCCATCGGGGCCAGCGGAAATCATCTTTTGTTTAGCTTGGCGATGCTCCTTACCACAGTATCAAGATCAATTTGAATAGAAACCGGAGTTGTTAGAGCGCTGTTATTGGTGTAATTGAAGTAGTCCGCATCGAGCTCAATATCGTTAGTGGAGGATGCCGTATTAAAAAAAAATGCGAAAAGGCCAGCAATGGTATTGGGGTCATCAGAACGATATCCATCTGATTTCGTCTTGCAGTTTATGAATTGTCAAAATCGCTTTGGGTCAGCGATTTTTTCTGCATACTACCGATATAATCATTATAGAGTTCATGAGATGCAATTCCCTGTTGTCCAATGGTGAAACAGCCAGTTTGTTTCTTCGTAAAAGGAATGGACTGTTAAAAGCATTTAATCATCACGGCATAAAAATTGAGAGTTTGGGTTTTCAGGTTGTGATTATTATCGAGAATGGTTAAAATCGGTGTTAGCTAATGGTTTATTAAGCTTCTTAAAATCGGCCTTATCGAAATTAAAACTGATTCTACATTGTTCGTTGGAAAATGTAATTAATAAAGCCGGATAATACAAGTCAATTGTACTTAGAGCAAAATTTGTCTCCGAAACTCTGCAATTATTAGCACCAGAAGAGAATATTAAGTTAAGCTGCCTGTTTAGATTGTTCTTGACGTTACTGATCTGCATCAAACCAGAATTTTTAAAATTTACCAGTAATAAAAGTTTATATTGCAGATCGTGCATTCGCAGCAACATAATGGCTATTACCCTCATGTTATGTCCATATAAGATCCGGAAGCTTAAAATCTCTAACAAAAAAAAGATCATCTAAAATATCAGTGCTATCAAAACGAAAGTCAACAGCATCTACGAGGAGCTGGTATGTGTTGGCATGACTATTAGGGCGTAAATAGCAACACAGAACATAAATGTGTTTATTCTTATAACCCTTGTCGATTTTATCACAAATCAGCTCGATATTGTCGGTTCTTGGGATTATCACTACTAAGCCGTCAAAGTTAACACGTACCGCAATAAGAACGCCCCTCCGTTCAGTACACCACATCAGAAACATTATAATCTGACGTAAAATATTCATTACTGTTAAAGTCGTTAGTTAAATTTGTTTCGGTGAGTACAAAAATGTCATAAAAAAGGGCTTGAGTTTGTAAAAATATTTCGCGGGATTTTGTATGCAGTCCCCTTACATTCTGGTAAAAAAGAGACCAATAATTCATTTTTTTTTTGGTTTGCATTGGTTTGAGTATGATTATTCTTAGGACGGAGATTATGCTGTGGACATGATGCTGTGAACATAAGTAAGGTGGTATGGTTTCCGGGACCATCACTTTAAAGTAGGAAACATGACCATTATAGCGAGAAACATTTTAACATTAAACTTGGTTCGATCCAACTCTAAGGCAGATTCAAAATCGAATTGACCTGTGCAAGTATCTGCGTTTATCGTTGAGAGCCTGGAAACGAATATGTTCTTACGCTTAGGAGCTGCTCTGAGCCAGCGTGGGGGTCTAATGTTACTGATATTTTCAGGGATAACGGGATTATCTGATACACGTACCACTGGTATTGTAGGTGCAAAATTGTTGATAGAATTGAGTGAGAAACATAAACTGACGTTGTAGCTGTAAAATGGCTGTTGATTACAATATTTGTTGATAAAAGTTCGTGTTTATGGGAGATTTGAAAAAGCTTCTGTTGTTGTAGGTTGGTTAGTTAATACGCAATTCATCAACTGGTTACAGGTGTCCCTTGTGGTTTTAAATTCATTCTCAAGACGGGAGATAGATGATTGTAAATGTACAGAGATGTTCTTGTTGTTTTTCTTAAAGCCATCACTGAGAAAACAGCTGAAATTGTCGAATTTACAGGAAACCTCTGTGATTACCGTCGAATACGATAATAAATGTTGATTAATGAGCTGAATATGATTCATAAATTCAGTTGAAAGTTGATTATTGTGTTGTTTAATTTGTGACAAATTTTTATTAACGTCCGAAAATATATATTATGTCAAATTTATTGCAAAACATCTCATTCATAATAACGTCGAAATTATCAAAAAAATTTAAAAGCATTTATCGTGACCAAAGTTATTAAGTGCTGTCGATTTAGAATTACTTGCAATATTGTCACCATTGCGTTCAAACGAACTAGACATGTCAATAGTAATTGCAGCAATAGTTTCGGTCAAATGAGGAGTTTGTGTCTCTTAGCCATATAATATCTAACCAATCTTAACTTGCTCGAAAATCTCTTAGATTTTTGATATTTGTGAGAGATTATAGTAGAAAGTAGTACAAAACTATTAAACATTAAAAAAAATATCACTGCCCCTACCGATCACACAGAGGTAATCCAAGTGATTCTGATTTAGTTTGTAATGTAAGAAATCAATCCTATTTGTCCACATGCTCGGAAATTTCTGATATTTTTGTTATTCAAAAGAACAAAATTCCTAAACATTTAGCCTAAAAGAAGAGTCCTAAGGATCGCACAGAGGTGATCAAAGAGATTCTGAATTAGCTGTTAATGTAGAAAACGAATCTTACTTGAGGGTAATACAAAACTCTTATTTATTTATTTATTTATTTACAATATAATTTTGTTTGACCTACTACATACACCGAATGTTGAGCTTATCGGCTCATTTATAAAATAATGTGCAGTTCATGAAACAACTAGAACAATATTTTGTTTACTATTTGGTGGCCTAATTTTCACAATTCTCCGACATTTTCAACGATGATTGTTAGGTGTTCTTTCAGTTATTACGTTCTGACAAACAAATGAAACAAACACGACCACTCGACGAACAAATCAGGGCTATCACGAAAAAAACATTATTCAACAATAAAAAAATCATTAGCTGAATTGGCTTTGGATGTAAGAAACCAATCCTACTGAGTCACATGACCGGAAATCTTTGAAATGTTTATTATTTGGGAGAAGAAATCGTTGTGTGTAATAACAAATTCTTAAACGTTCAGAAATTTTTATCTCTGCTCCTACACTGCTCCTGCACAGAAGTGATCGAAGTGGTTCTGAATTAGCTTTCGAACGTTCAATTGCAAATAAAAAAATATTATAATAAATGGAAGTGAAGTATGTCCCAAATAACAAAAAATAAACAAGTATTAGTAAATACACTGATAAAAAAAATCTTATAAGAATTTTGAGTGAAAACTAGTAAATAAACTCAAAAGAGTTTATTTTACATTCTTCATAATAGCCCGAAAAATTCTCATTTTAAGTAGTACTACAGAAGATAACATTTCAATACCTCTAAATGCAGAGTATAGAAAATTTGTGTAGAATGCTACTATGTGAAAATTAGACGATAAGACGGCATTCAGAAGACAGATAAGACAATCAAGTGAGCTAACGGACCTTTCCATAAAAATGGGATACTTCTGAATTTTTTCTGGTAAATTAAGTCAATTAATTCGGTATGTGTAGTTTTAGTTTAAATAAATTACTAAAATCGTGCAGCTTGTCGGAAACTGCCTAAAAGGTAGCACAATCAAATGAATAGCCTATGAATAGTCTTAGTGGACAAAATCAAATGAGTTAACTGCCATTTCCAAACAGATAGTTTGGATATCCTATTTAGTTGTGGGAAATGAAAACGACTTTATTGGTTTGAATAAAATTTGTTTTTATTAATTTTGGATATTTAAGGGTTTCTCGGAAAATTCCGCTACGTGCAAATGTTAGATTTACGTTGACAGAATCAATTGAATATAGAGCCATTTCCTTATCTAGGGGATAGGTATAATTTTCCGTTCTCGCAAATCAAATCGATTTTATGGATTTGAGTAGTTTAAGTTTATGATAAATTCTGAATATTGTAGAGTTTGGCGGTACTTTCACTAAGTGTAAAATGTTGGAACCTGAAGCAGTCATTTGTACCTAGCGGAATTTTCCGACTAACTCTACGATATTCATCCAGAACTTATCTAAACAAAAACTGCTCAAACCAATAAAATCGATTAAATTTGCGAGAACAAGAAATGATACCTATCCCCTAGATATGGAAGTGGCTCTTGATTTATTTGATTGTGTCAACCTAAAGCTAACATTTGCCCATAGTGAAATTATCCGACAAACTCTACGATATCCAAAATGGGTCCCCGAAAATTCTGCGACAAACAATTCATCGAAAAACAATTCATCGAAAAACAAATATGAAAACTACAACTTTACAATAACCAAATGTGCGTGAAAACAATTTTGCAAATAACTTATTCATCGAAACGAAATTTTTCATCTAAAAGTTTCTTTTGAACATCATTACTTACAGGTAAACATTTCCTATGGAGATTTTACAATTCACGTAAAATGAAATATTGTGTAAATTCCAGGTAATTCACATAAATATGTTATTTAACACAGATATGCTATTTTTCGTCCTATATCTAGTACAGTAGGCCGCTTGGCGATTTCTTTAGTAGGAGCTGAGATATGAATATTATCGTCATGTGATGCTCGAAAATCGACGAATACTCTTGCCCAAGATATTACGAAGTAAATGACAATGTTCTAAAAGTGCTCCAATTATCGTGAAAATTCACATGGGAAATCTCTAGGCTATGCTGAGTAATTACGCAAAACTTCATTTTTGCCTAACATCATGGGAAACTGCTCAAATCTGAGCCAACAGTTAGGACATTTTAGTTATGATGAATTTTTTTCGATGAATTGTATGTATCTTCGCACAATTCGTTTTCGCACATTTTTCGGGTCCCTAGGGAGATTTTACAATTCATCGACATAAAATTATATCGATATTGGGTAGATTTTGAAACGGATTATTGTGATGAGGTGCATAATTTATTGAAATCAAACTGAATTGCTATAATAATTCGAACATTTCGGGAAGTTATGGTGCAAGTGGTTGACGTAAAACATTTTTTTGAAATATTTTTGTAGAATCGATTCAAGTTTAGTTTGAAAATTTAAATCTTAAAGTACGGCACACCAAATGTTGCAAACGATTATAAACCTGTGTTAAATTTGTATAAATATAAATTTTATGTCACACGTTGGTTCGATCGCCCAATTTTTAAAAAATCAGTGTAAAATCCAGGTAATTTACATAAATAGGTTATTTAATATCGATATGCTATAGTTCGTCCTCTTCTGTTCGACGAATACTCTTGCAGAAGATATTTCCCAAGATATTTCCTTGCACAAGATTTTTCCCTTGCACAAGATATTTCCACAAGATATTCCCCCACTTCCTTTGTTCCTTTTTAATAATTTTAAGGTTCTCCTTCTAGGAATTCCAGAACAAAGCCTTTCTACTAATTGTAGTTTTAATGCTGGCTTTTCTACATATTTTCTGGTATGCTCAGATCATATACGTTTATATCAGCCAGATCTTATAGTAACAATACTTATCTCTAGACAAGTCGCCATTATGTTGCCGTCCGTATATCGAGTAGACTGTAGAAGTAAAAAAATTTTATATTACTTTTCAGAAGAATGCTGGATCTAAAATTCTCGGGTTTACCTGAGAATATGATTCAATACCCGTTCGCTCTAAGATCATAATTTCTGTTAATATTTAGCAGCGGTTCTTGTATAAGAACTATGTTTTCTCTAGATGTTGCTAGTCTGAGAGGGAGAGCTGCTAAAACGGCTTTGGTGTAATGCAGGATGATTTAAATTTATTGTAGCCTGTTTCAGCCAAAAATTCACAACTGTGCATACTACCCGCTGCCGCAGGCTAATTGGCCGCTCTACCGTCTGGTTGGTTGGTTTCCATGGAACACCGTTTATATTTGGAAGAGAGACTAGCGATTGGTTATTTTTATTCATGGGGAAAAATAAAGAGTACATTTTTGTTTCCCCTGTGTTACGTACGGTTTTCTAATTATTGGTCGGAAGATAAAGATTGCTTGGTTAAATAATGCCCTGGAATTATCCAAATTTGGCTGGGTTGAAAGGCAAACTCGTGCTCTTGATTTAATTGGAATTTCCTCCTTCCACTGCAACCTTTGCACTTGCTGCGAATGCCGCCAGTTTAACACGCCTTTCACCCCAACCCGCATTCCCGTGTGGGTTTGCCGCTGTCACAGTTTCCCGACTCATTTTACAGACTTATTGTGCTTATGGGTTGGTTGTGTCACTGGTCAAACACTAATCCTGCTACGGATTCTAAAATACCATATTTATGTGAATTACCTGGAATTTACACTGATTTTTTAAAAATTGGTCAATCGAACCAACGCGTGACAGAAAAGTTAAATTTATAGATATTTAACACAGGTTTACAAGTTTTTGCGACATTTCGTGTGTCGTAGTTTTAGATTCAGATTTTTAAACTTAACTCGAATTCGTCACCCTAATTTCCCTAAATGTTCGAATGAATATAACAATTCAGTTTGATTTAAATATATTAATTAGACCTAATCACAATAATCAGCATCAAATTCTGCTTAATATCCAAACAATTTTATTTTTTAACCTATGATGTCCTACTTTGCTGTTCGTGTCACAAAATTGAACAAGGGCGCTAGAAAGAGCGCTTGACTATTATCTTAAGGCTATCATTTCAACGTAGTCGAATTTTCCGACAGACTACGATTTATTTTCTAAATTATTTATGTCAATGAAATCCACTAAAGCCACTCAGCTGTTCTTCTGAGTTATACTACTTTGTATTCCTACAAGAATTAATTTTGTTTATTTTTCATGTTTCATTTTTAGTTAATTTAAAAAAAAAATTAAATAATAAAATATGGCGCCTATTTTCGTCTCTTTCTATTTTAATATAAATATTTCGCCAAAATCTTGATTTAACAGTGTAATTACTAATACATGTTCTGTATTAAAAATTTCTTATTGGATTTGTGATTTTTGGGACAAACTCCACAACCGTTAACATAATGATATTATCGTCATGGAAACGATGTTTGTGTAACTTAACAAAATAAATTATGCGTTCAATTTTCCAAAGAAAAATCATGGATTGCTATAGCCAGAGATTAAAATAATGTATAGAGGCGTCTCTAAAAAAAACAAAAATCAGGAACATTTCACGTCATTACTGAAGTTAATGAAATTTAAAATTTTGCCTATACCAGAAATTTTTTATTATACCAACAACCTTTTAATTAATTTAAATTTGGTCAAGTTCAAATATTCAATCGGCTTTAAAATCAAGTGCGGCGCGGATGGCCGTAATAACCAAAGGGAAATTTAACTTTTTTATATTTATACAACTCATTTATCACCATATAGATATGTACATTGTGTATTGATCTGAAGTCATAAAGTAGTAGATACACCTTTTTAAAAATTTAACTATATCCATTTTAAGAAATAAATAAAAGTGGATGCAAATATTTAAATCATTTATTATATGTGAGAATCATAAGATGAATAGGTTGTTTTATGTTTAACGAAAGTTGTCTTTCAAGCGATGTGCGTGTGTGTACATATATGTTACTTTGATTTTTCTTGGATATGCGAACGTTTATAATATTGTAAGTGTACGTAAAATAAACGGAACGAAAACGAAACGCCGATTGTAATATTTAATTATTATTACTCGTAATGTTACTAGATACGCGTGCACTAATGATAATGCATTTTATTAACGGAAAAGTGTTATTCATATAACATAAAAGTTTTTAACTGCAATATACAGCTCAATTAAAATTCAATTATAATTCATTAGCCATCGTCTTCATTGTAATTTGGCAACATGCTTGACGATGTTTTTTGTGTGTTTTTACACTGTATAATTTGTTGTTTTGTTCACAAAAAAAAAATCGTTTACACATAAATAACCTCTTAAAGAAATTTAAAAGTCATATTTTTTGTTGTATACATATTATCTGAATTTGGGTCAGTATGACTGTACGCGCAAATGACAAGGTCAATATTATTATGCACAAAATGTGTCAATACTCGTGTATACATAGCGGTGCAGAACTGGATGTGGTATATTAGTACAAAATTTAAAGAGTTTTAGACATTGAAATCCATAAATGTATACTTTAGAATGTATCGAGGGCAATTCCATCAATCGAAACGTTTAAATTAACCTCGTCTATCACTTTAAACTAAATATTAGATGCACATTTGGACTAGACGGTGCTTGCTTATTCTTCATTTGATGAGCTTCCATTAATTAATTTTATTACATAATTATCGTTTCTAATGATCATATATACTTTCTCTTTTGAGGTGTAAACTTGTCAAAACACTATTATTTCATAATGGTGACTAACTGAAGACTGGATCAATAATGATATCATTATCGATGTTTACTTATTTTTATGCGGATAAAATGGTATTTTTACAGTGGGTATTTTATATTTGCCCGAATATGGAATAGCAAAAGTTTATACAAATTATATAACTGAATATAGTATCCTACATGCTGAATGTTGCATGCTTGTAAACATATTTTTATTTTTTTGAAATCAGCAGCGATTATCTGTAATTTGCATGTTATTTCCAAAATTGCATTGATGTGTACCGGTTTAAAGTAAATTATTTGTTAATTATATTAATTACAACCTTCATTGGTTCATTATATACAAAATATATTTACACAGATGTGACATATGACAAAGCGTTGTATTATTGCTTTTATAAAGACTATATATATTTGGCCTCCCCAATAATTTTTAAATGACACCAGAATTTGATGTGTCAGATTATCTACCTGTAACCAGTAATTTTAGTAGCATGAGATTATTACAGAAAAAAATTCCATTGTTTACATTAAATAATTTTACATTGTATTCTTCGGCGCTACTAAAATATTCGTGCAACATATGCACATTAATACACTCCGTTTCACTTGTTAAGAACATTTTGGTTTTTGCGTACAATAAATAATTTTATAAATTCTTTCTTTAGTTAAATAAAATTTTATAATTAAAATGAAAGGCTGCTTTATTTCATACATTATTGACAAAATAAATATAAACAGTCAACCACAACATGTTATTGGAAACTAGATAATAACTAAATATTATATCAACTCTATTTCATAAAACCAAATCAAATATCATAAAGTTGTATAAAATTAAAAAAATATCTTAGGTGGTGTCCCAGAAGGGAATCCACGGTTACCAAATCTGACAAGCTTAATCCGAAAGGCGAGCACATCAATAGTAACCCAGCACTCTACACATAAAACTAGCAACAAAATACAATTTATAAAACCGATATCGAACACGATACTATGCCACGATATCAAATACAGCAATTCCAATTCCAAGTTTCCGTGAACAAATTTCAACATCAACTTGTTATAAATGCAACATGTTAGAAATTCAACACAATGGCCGAACAATTATGTGACTATTGAATAGAAAACGTCGCATTACGAGATCCCAAAGACTAAAAATCTACATTATTATAGACACTACATCATTTAAAAGGACCTAGCCAAAACATTAGTGCTGGATTCTGCCACAGAAATCAAATCACATTGTTTTAGGGGTATCAGTACGTTGTTAGGTATCGAAGTTCACACCACAACAGCAAAGCCATCAAAAGCGGGTGCATCAAAATTTCCCAGCAAAGCGCTCTCAGTTTCTGCCGGGTCGTCAATGATGTATGTGGTCTAGGGTTATCATGATGGAACACAACGTCATTTCTGCTGATCACTTCTGGACGTTTTAACGGAATTGTTTGCCTTAAACGCGCTAGTTGCTGGCAGTAAAGATTAGAATCAAACGTTTGGCCCGGTGACAGCACCTCATAATGTACGATTTCTTCCCAATCCCACCAAACACACATCCTTACCTTTCTTGTCGTCAATCCTGGCTTTGATACCGCTTGGAAAGCAACACCTCGTTTCGTTCATGACCTTTTTCGCACATTATTGTCGTATTTTATCCACTTTTCACCACCAGTAATCATTCGCTTTAAAAATGATTCGATTTCGTTCCGTTTCAGCAGCGTTTCGCAGATAGAAATCCGGTCCATTAAATTTTTAACTGTGGTAACCAAACGTCAAGCTCTTTTATGTATCCAACCATTTTCAAATGGTCTAAAACTGTTTTGTGGTCAATATTTAGTTCTTTACCAATTGCATGGCTACTTATATGCCGGCGCATTCTTCAATTTTCTGCATGATTTTATCGAATTTTCCAGTGGTTGGTCGACCAGAGCGAGGTGCATCCATATTTCCAGAACGAAAGCGCTTGAACCATTTCTTTGCTGCTTATTTTGATAAAGCACCTTCTCCATAAACGGCACAAATTTTTTCGCAAGCCTGATCCGCGTTTTTTACTAAATGTAAAAATATATTATTGCGTACGACGCGTAGCACTTCGATAATTTAAGTGAAAGTAATATTTAAATAAAAAGCCTGTTAAAGTTAGCCGAAAGTTTCCAGCCGAAAGTGAAAAAAATCGATAATGCAGAAAAGGTCTTATTTGAATCGGTTTGTCGATGGCTATCGCTGGAAAATTTTCCAGGTCAAGTTTCATGTTGGGAGTTCGGGAAAATTGAGCGGAGCGAAATACACGTGCAAATTTCAAAAATTTGGAGAAACTTAAAGTTTAAAGTGTTATGTCTGGAAAATGTCTTATTTGAATCGGTTTGTCGATGGCTATCGCTGGAAAATTTTCCAGGTCCTAGGTTTCATGTTGGGAGTTCGGGAAAATTGAGGGGATTAAAATACACGTGCAATTTTCAAAAATTTGTATAAACTTAACGTTTAAAATGTTATATCTGTAAAAGGTCTTATTTGAATTGGTTTGTTGAGGGTTATCGCTGGAAAATTTTCAGGTCAAGTTTCATGTTGGGAGTTCGGGAAAATTGAGGGGAGTGAAATACACGTGCAATTTTCAAAAACTTGTAGAAACTTAACGTTTAAAGTGTTATGTCTGGAAAATGTCTTATTTGAATCGGTTTGTCGATGGCTATCGCTGGAAAATTTTCCAGGTCCTAGGTTTCATGTTGGGAGTTCGGGAAAATTGAGGGGATTAAAATACACGTGCAATTTTCAAAAATTTGTATAAACTTAACGTTTAAAATGTTATATCTGTAAAAGGTCTTATTTGAATTGGTTTGTTGAGGGTTATCGCTGGAAAATTTTCAGGTCAAGTTTCATGTTGGGAGTTCGGGAAAATTGGGGGAAGTGAAGTACACGTGCAAATTTCAAAAATTTGTAGAAACTTAACGATTAAAGTGTTATATCTGGAAAAGGTCTTATTTTAATCGGTTTGTTGATGGCTATCGTTGGAAAATTTTTCAGGTCCTAGGTTTCAAGTTGGGAGTTCGGGAAAATTGAGGGGATTGAAATACACGTGCCAATTTCAAAAATTTGTAGAAACTTAACGATTAAAGTGTTATATCTGGAAAAGGTCTTATTTGAATTGGTTTGTTGAGGGTTATCGCTGGAAAATTTTCAGGTCAAGTTTCATGTTGGGAGTTCGGGAAAATTGGGGGAGTGAAGTACACGTGCAAATTTCAAAAATTTGTAGAAACTTAACGATTAAAGTGTTATATCTGGAAAAGGTCTTATTTTAATCGGTTTGTTGATGGCTATCGTTGGAAAATTTTTCAGGTCCTAGGTTTCAAGTTGGGAGTTCGGGAAAATTGAGGGGATTGAAATACACGTGCCAATTTCAAAAATTTGTAGAAACTTAACGATTAAAGTGTTAAATCTGGAAAAGGTCTTATTTGAATTGGTTTGTTGAGGGTTATCGCTGGAAAACTTTCAGGTCAAGTTTCATGTTGGGAGTTCGGGAAAATTGAGGGGAGTGAAATACACGTGCAATTTTCAAAAACTTGTAGAAACTTAACGTTTAAAGTGTTATGTCTGGAAAATGTCTTATTTGAATCGGTTTGTCGATGGCTATCGCTGGAAAATTTTCCAGGTCCTAGGTTTCATGTTGGGAGTTTGGGAAAATTGAGGGGATTAAAATACACGTGCAGTTTTCAAAAATTTGTATAAACTTAACGTTTAAAATGTTATATCTGGAAAAGGTCTTATTTGAATCGGTTTGTCGATGGCTATCGCTGGAAAATTTTCCAGGTCCTAGGTTTCATGTTGGGAGTTCGGGAAATTTGGGGTGTGTGAAATACACGTGCAAATTTCAAAAATTTGTAGAAACTTAACGCTTAAAGTGTTATGTCTGGAAAAGGTCTTATTTGAATTGGTTTGTTGAGGGTTATCGCTGGAAAATTTTCAGGTCAAGGTTCATGTTGGGTGTTCGGGAAAATTGAGCGGGATGAAATACACGTGCAATTTTCAAAAATTTGTAGAAATTTAACGTGTATAGTGTTATATCTGTAATAGGTCGTATATGCATTGGTTTGTTGATGGTTATTGCTGGAAAATTTTCAAGGTCAAGTTTCTTCAACAAATTTTTGAAATTTGCACGTGTATTTCACTCCGCTCAATTTTCCCGAACTCCCAACATGCAACTTGACCTGAAAATTTTCCAGTGATAACCATCAACAAACCAATTCAAATACGACCTTTTCCAGACATAACGCTTTAAACTTAAAGTTTTTATACATTTTTGAAGTTTGGCTATATACTTTATATATTTATTATATGCATAAGAAACTTATAAATTAATATCATTATTTTAGTTTTAATTGTAGTTTTTTACGAATGTATGCATATTTTCGGCTGATTTTGTAGGTTAGTTACTTTCGGCTGGGATTTAAATTCAATACATAATTTTTTAAATTTTCAGCTGAAGTAGTCGAGACACTATCTGCATTATCGATTTTTTTCACTTTCGGCGGGAAACTTTCGGCTATCTTTAACTGTATTAAATAAAATACTTTAATTAATTTTATATTTAAAAATATATTTTATTTGTAAAATAAAATAAATTTTTTTGTTGCTGGTGAGTGATGTTGTGTTGCTCCTGAAAAAATCCAAATTGAATAGACAGAATCTAATTTTGAATTTTCGTTCCTCGCCTAAATCCTACAAAAAACTAAAAATCCCCAAAACCGGATTTTCTGGTTTATGGAATTGTTTTTTTACATGTACAATATGTTTAAACCAACATAATTGTTTGCCATGCCATCTATTTTGCAATGGCATGGCCGTGTGTAAGTGTGTTTTACTTGATTTTGATTTTGCAATATCAATACGATTTTATGGATCTCTAAATGATAAGATTGTAGAGGTACATATTGTATTTAGATGTTATCTAACCAAAATATAATTTTTAGGCGAGGAAGAAAAATCCAAAATTAGATTCTGCCTATTCAATTAGGATTTTTGCCGGAGCAACACGCCGCCGCAGTATCATCACTCACCAGCAACAAGCAAGACAAAAATATTATTTAATTAAATAAAAAAATTTATTTAAATTCAAAAAAAAATTCTGTGTTTATTTATTTAATTATTAAAATTATCGAAGTGCTACGCATCGCACGCGATATCTGGTGACCCCGACGTGATTAATGAACTAAAAAAGAATTGTCCATTTATAAAGAATTATGTTTACGGAGGATTGTCCGTTGAGAATGATTGTGCGGAGTTGCTTATAGTTGAAGAAACTATCCGCTACAACATCCCGCTTCAATGGACAAGTAGCGTCGTTAAAAGTGACAATTCCTTGAGCTCTATTTGACCTATTACTTACCCCAGGATCGTGGCCCCAAACAACTAATCTTAAAGAATTTGTCGATTTCCACTTAAACTCCAACTTAAAATCTTGTCCCCCTACTACCAGAACGTAAAGGGACTAAGAACATTTCACGCTATTTTCTCAGCAATTCAAGGACTTTCATTTATTATTTTTGCACTCACTGAGACTAATAATGAATAATGAACAGTAACGAGTTTTTACCTCAGGTTCAACGTCTTCCGGAAAGATGCTTTTTACTGTCAAGACATTTAACTGGCACACCGAGCAAAATAGTTTCATATACATAACGAATCCTTGCATTAATTGAAATAAATATTCTTTTATATTTAGCTCACGAATAATTCGTTAATGGTATATAAGCAAGTTATTTAAGCATCAAAATATGCATTAAATAATTTGTTTTATATTAATTTAATTTCATTGAACTATAATTTAAGATTACATTAACTTTGCTTTATTTTAAAGAATATTATTATTATTAATATTAATGCAGCATTCGTTATAATAATAAAACACTACTCCAGTTTAAATATAGTTTTTAATGAAATTTGATTAACGTAATTATTTCACTTTGGAATTAAAAAATACGTTTAAAGAAGTTTGATATTTAAATCAAAAAATTATAAAATTCGACTTTTAAGAATTTTCTCATTTGGACCCGTCTTTCGTAGTCCACTGCCATCTCTTTTTCGTTTTCTCAAGGAATGAAGGATTGAAAATAAAACACCAATAATTCAAAATATAATTTTTTTTTATATCACAATTTTTTTTGTAATTCCTGCAAATTGTTCTGGGGCCAAGGCTCTCCCAACTCTTTCTCGGTTTTGCTTTTTAGATCCTTACTTTTACGCCAGTGTTGGCCAATTCGAGGCCGGACGGATATGGGTCCGATTTTATTACCATCTGCACATTGCATAGCTCCAGGCCTGCCTATATTGAAGATGTGTCGGCCCATGAGTTTTGCACTCCGACAGGGGGTCATAGATGTGTTCCATTAACAACAATTTATAAATACAAAAAAAAAACTACAAAAGTTAAATTCTTGGCCTCGATTCTTCTAACAAATATTTGAATTATTTTCATTATCAAAATAAAAATTATTAATTCAATTAAATGCACTTCAATATAAAAATTAAAATTTAAATAACGAAAATAGCATCGATGAAATGAAAAACAAATGAATTAGTACATTTTCTTTTATTAATTAATAAACTGATCGCCGGGATTGCATTGTCGTATTTCGTCTTTATTTTGTAGAAAAATTGGTGGATAAACTGCCAGACTGCCAGACTCCTGTGCTGTTAGCAAGAGTATCAAAAACGAGTTTTGAGTCTTTAATTGTGAAGTGTGTCTTTAATTTCATGTACTGATTATTCGAAGTCTTTTTTTTGTAGTTGGTCTTATAAGCGCATGCAATAGCAGCAAAATCACACATGCTCGAGCCTCTAATATTAAACGAAAAAAAAATCATGAATTTTTTGAAAAATTAAATTTAGTACTCTTATTATCTGGTGAATCATTTTTTGTTGCTTACATTCGATAAACATCTGCTTTGACAGCGATTCTAGAATTTTATTATCCATTATTGAAGTAATGTCGCTACAAAACCGATCAAACTGTACGAAAATATTTCCTGAATCTGGATACAAACTAACAAAATCTTATCTATTAGTCTGACTGTGAGTAAGCGGGCCATTCATAATAATATAGTTAATATTTTTGTCGCTAGCTTTTTTAATCCAATCCAGTCAATATGTAGCAGATAATGTCCATTTTCCTAGTATGCCATCCAAAATAATGTCGTCCCTATTATATTTCAAATTTTGACATAACTCGCGAGCGGTTTCCTCATCTTTCGTATTTGCGTCTGAAAAATTAAATAATTTTGCTTAGTATTACTACAAATTATAATTGACTGCAAGATTTAACATTACAGTTGAAATTGTTTTCAATTGCAAGTTCTTTTGGTCTTGTCTTGATTTTAAGAAGAATCAAGAACTCGACAGTAGTACTTTGCCAGGAATATTGCGTTGTAAAATTTCTTTAAGAAAACATGTGGATCTTGTGCGCTGGTAGAACGGCAAGGTACCGAATTTGTTGAATCGCACGAAGTTCAGGTTGTGTTCTTATTTTGCCATTTAAATAAACTTTCCGTTAATTTTATTCGTATACCTAACGATTTGCCTTTAAAAAGTTTTTAATGTGTTGTCCTTTCATACCTTTGAGTGCTGTCACTTCTATTATTTCCTAAATAATAAAACAGTGCGGCGTTAGATATATATTTACAGATGATAACTGGAGAGAAAAAGCGACTTTATACTAAGGTAAAATACTAAAATAAACTACTGTGGTCAAAAAGTAGTAAGACATTTTAATTTAAATTTCGCGCGGAAAACCATTCGTCGAAATATTTTTTTTCTATGTTGGTATGACTGTCAGTGACATCTGTGCCAAATGGCACACCAAAATAATCGTTAGTGTTTAGTATACGCTTGTCTTTCGGAAGTAAAAAAAAGTGCATTCGGCGACTTTTACAATGAGTGAAATTATTCAACAAAGAAGTTCCATTAAATTTTGTGTGCGGAATCAATTTTGAGGTGCCGAAACGTTCAGAATGTTGCAAAAGGCCTTCGGTGATAATTGTATATCGCGAGCAAGTGTTTTTGATTGGTACAAATTGTTCAAAGTGGGTCGCGAACGTGTTGACGACGAGCCACGTCTAGGACGGCCATCAACATCAACTGATGATCAACACGTTAATAAAATCAAGGAATTGGTGCTCGAGAATCGACGAATAATGGTCAGAGACCTTACTGACATCGTTGAAATATCGGAAGGATATTAGATAGGCCTAAGAAAAGTGAAAGCACGATTGGTTCGAAAATCACTCAATTTTTTGGAAAAATAGCACCGCGTTGACGTCTGTGAAACAATGCTTTCCGACTACCAGGATGTCATGAAACGTGTTATAACTGGCGACGAGTCTTGGATCTATGCTTACGACCCGGAAACAGACGATCAATCGGCCGAATATCGTGCCAAAGGTGAGCCGATGCCGAAAAAACCACGTCAAAGCATGTCAAAAATCAAGGTGGTGTTGACTGTTTTCTTCGATTAACGAGGTGTGGTGCACTCCGAATTCCTTCAGACCGGCCAAACTGTCAACAAGAAATACTATTTGAGTGTTATGCGTCGTAAAAGCTATTCGTAAAAAGAGGCCGGAATTATGGGTCGACAACTCTTGGTTTTTGCACCACGATAATGCACCTTCTCATACTGCATTGGTTTTACGTGATTTTTTCGCCAAAAATTTCACCCATACCGTCGCGCAACCACCGTATTCGCCTAGCTCCGTGTGACTTCTGGCTGTTCAGCAAACTCAAACGACCGCTCCGGGCAAACCGTTTTGAGTCAATTGAAGACATTCAACGTGAATCGCTACGCGCAGCACAAATGTATTGAGACCGGGGGGATTACTTTGGGGGGGGGACGAAATAGATTTGTTACAAATAAATAAAGAATTTTAAAATTATGAACAAAGTCTTACTGTTTTTTGCTCACAGTATTATAGTACTAATGGAATGTTTAAGGCGTAGTAGGGTCAACAGCAAAATGATATAAATGTTTATTTGGTAGCCTTATGCACCTGCCATAGCGTTAAAGGATAAAATAGGAAAAGCAAGAACGAGCAAAGAAAAAAATGTAAGTGTTCTTAGACAAGTGAAACGGAGTGTATTTAATATTATTATTTATGGACACTGCAATTACTGTCAATACATATAAAATAGTTTTCCCAGCGTAAAGTGATTACAGGCCAAAAATTATCACTGTAGTAATTTATATATAATTTATATTTTATTGTTGTTGTTGTCAATTTATCACAGGCCTGGCACATTATGATACATAAAAATTTATTTTGTTGGTTATGCATAAATAAAGTAAATAAATTATCTTATACGAACGTTTTATAAATTTTATATAACATGAGCGTGTGTGTATAGATGACATAACGAGTGCAAAAAAAAATTAAAATGCAATTACGTGCATGTAAAGTGTCATATTAGAGAATTATTTTTAATTATATTTAAAACAAAATTATTTTTTGTCTGTGACTTAATTTAAATATCACGATTTTAATCCTGATGTGTGTTAGTTTTTATAAAACCGAAAAATTATAAAAATGTTGAGATTTTAATTTTTATATAACGTTAAAACAAAGTTTTTTTGTTCGTGATAATTAATTTTTTTGTACACTCGGACTCGCGTAGTTATTTTAATGAAAGAATTATTTGTAAATAAAATTTATGCCATGCATGGTGTTATACGATTTTAATTTATATCTTCTAAGTTTGTTATAAAAAAATGCACGAACATTTTTTGTTGTTTGTTTTGCTACTATCTGAATTGTAATCGAATACAAGTGATATTTGATTATATGGCTTAGAACTTTATTTGCGATGACCTTAATTAGTTGAATATCGATTTTAAATTGTAATTTGAGTAATTTAGGTTTATTTAATTAAAAAATTATGTACATACCAAGATTATATTGGTTGAGATTGAATTTTAACGTTTTTTTTAATTGGAACTCTTGATTATCCTCTGAATCTACCAGAAGTTATTGGATATAAAAATGGCGTTGAATTGAAACAGGGACCGAGTGCCATAAAAACTTTTCCCGATTAGTTATATTGATTTCTAGAAGTATAAATGCCAATCCAAAAAATCCTAGGAAACAGGTGTTTGGTGGTATTAAGCTTCACCAAGCTTTTAGTATAATAAAACACTACCACTAATATTTATAATATTTTTATTTTTATAATTAATTATTTTTAAATTTTTTAATTATTCTATTTAAAATTGTTTTTTTTTATCCAAAGATATTTGTTTACAAAGATTCGTTGTTTACATTGGCTTCTGAGATTGAATTTTTTTTCGCATGATACAAGGTGTGAATACGCCACAATACTCCCCTCCCAGAGAGATCGAAGATCTATCGAAAATTTAAGAATCTGGTAGGAGTGCTGAATACACGACCCGATCTTGTAATTATTTTACTATTATTTTTTATTACTAATTATTTTTTGCGAACTTTCGGTTCTTCAGTAAACAATTTACTCGTAGGTCCGTCAACCGATACAATAAGTTCTGGTTCGTGAGTCGGTAAAAGTAATCCATTTTGAATAGTTGGTGCGTCCCTAATTTCTGATTGGTTGTCAGAGTAACACGGTTTGAGTCGGTCGATTGAAATTTTGGCGTATCGTCCGTTCAGATCCAAAGTGAAAAATTTGTCTGTACGATCGATAACCAAATACGATCCAGTATATAGTGGTTGCAGTGATCTGCGTAGTGCGTCCGTCCGTAAGGAAACGTGTGCGCAAGTCAGCAGATCTTTACTGATGAAAATTGTTACCGAACTATGTCGAGACGCCGTTACAGGTCGAATTTCATCAAAGTGTCGTCTTAAATTCGTAAAAAAGTCTGATTTTAAAATTTGATCATTTGTAGAATCTAAAAATGTTCCAGGAACTCGAGAACAACTAGTTGTTCTCCTAATTTCAAAACCCAGTAAGTTAGCCAGTTCGTGAAAAAGTTGTGATTCGAATTACATGTCTTGGTCCGTGCCAATGAACTCTGGCACACCAAAGCGAGCTATCCAATGAGAATAAGCAGCGAAACAGTTGCAGCAGTTATATCCGGAACTGGAATCGCCTCGTGCCATCGAGTGTAACTATCAATCAGTGTAACGCAATACCGCTGATTATCAGAAACTGGTTTAAGGACCAATGACATCGAGGTGAATATGCCGAGAGATTTTAGTCTTTTGGCAAGCTACACAACTTTTTAGCCATTTTCTGAACGTCTTTTTTAATCGATAACCAGATGACATTCTGAGTCAAAAGTTTGATGGATTGAGAAAGATTATGAAAAGCATCTATAACTTGTTATCGGAAATTTAGGGGAATGAATGGCCTAGGTGTAGAAGTAGAAATATCGCAATAAATTAATTATTTCGGGAACGGGGAAAACGGGAAATTTCTCGAATTTGAGAAAAGGGTTATTCTTTAAAATTTTTTGAAGTTCTTAGAACTAGATAGAAGTTTGATTAATACGTGAAAGAGTATCTGCGACAACGTTATCCAGACCAGAGATGTGCTGAATATCGGTCGTGAATTGACCAATGAAATCTAAGTGTTTCTGATTAAAAGCATAGGCAAGTGGCTTATGATCGGTCGCTCTACACCGATCATAAGCCACTTGTTTATGCTTTTAATCCGAAACACTTAGACGAAAAAACGACCTTCGAGAAGATGTCGAAAATGTTTAATCCCCAAATAAGCCGCGAGAAGTTCACGATCATAAGCACTGTATCTTTTTTGCGTATCACTGAGACGTACTGAGAAGAAACCGAGTGGTTGCCAAGTGTCCGATACAAACTGACCGAGTGGTTGCCAAGTGTTCGATACAAACTCACAGAGTGGTTGCCAAGTGTCCGATACAAACTGCTGAACCACCGCTCCAATCGCCAGAGGTGTTGATGATGATGGTTGAATAAGTAAAGTAGCGTTTGTAAGTTTAATTTTACAGTTATCAAACGCTTCAATAGCCTCTGTTGCCCATTTTAGTAATCGTAATCGTTCAACAATTGCTGGTCGATAGCGGCATCCGGAATGAAGGGTCGATAAAAGTTAATCATACCTAAAAAACGTTTCAGTTGTTTAGCAGCCTGTGGTCGTTCGAAATTTTTGATGACTTGTACACATTCATGTGACGTTAATATACCTTGTTCAGTTACCAAATGGCCTAAAAAGATAATTTCAGCAGTTGTCCACATTTAAATCCAGTCCATGTTCTTCTAATTTAGTAAAAATAATTTTAATATGTTCGAGATGTTCGTCATAATTTCGAGGTGCAATGAGCACGTCGTCCAAATATACAAAACAGAAATCGAGTCCGCGTAATGCTGAATACATAAGTGAAAATAGTGCAGCCCTCGAGTCGTTGTGTAATGTCTTAAATGTGATGAATCGGATACCTACCTGGAATTGTGATTTTATTTAACGCACAGAAGTCTCCACGCGGTCTTCAAGTTTCATTCTTTTTGGGTACTAAATGTAGTGGGTTGGACCAACCTGCTACTATTTACGTCGGTAAATCCCGAGTTTCATCATGTTTTCGAATTCTGTCTTCGCAATGTTGTCCGGTGCTAGTCGTCGTGGTTTGCATGCAGTACTATCAATATTAATGTTACCGTGAATGACTGTTAAGAATTTTGATATCACATTGAAAACTCCTGGATCCATTGCTGACCTGTCGATCCTAGATACAGTAGAATCACCGTAGGAGGAAGGGATACCATTTGAATACAGAGAGATTAACGGATCTAGAAGCCTCTGTCTCTGTATATCTACAAGTAAACCAGTTTTTCTCAAAAAATCCGTGCCGATGATAGACATCGACACATCAGCAACTATGAACTCCCAGGAGAATACGCGGCTATATTTCATCGCTTTTGTACCGAAATGATGATGATAAAAGCAAATAAAATTATTTATTTGCTTAAAGAAAGATCACCATAAAAAGGATTGAATGAATTTCGAAAATTTGGGGAGTCATTCCGTGTATAATTATTTCTAAAATTTGATCGTGAATTGTTATGCCCGCGTGAATTTGACTTAGATCGCTATCTAGAATTTAGACTAAAAATTTCCGAAATCTCCGATAACAAAGTTTTTTTAAATTCCGAAAATTTATTGTCAATTGAAAAAGCTAAATTTGGACTAGAAGAACAAGATACTGAAGTCTCAATGAAATTTATTTGCGTCTGAGTCATTGTCTTATGCACATTATCAGCCCGTTCTGCAAGGACTGGCAGGGACGTCGTTTTCGAATGGCACCATTGGAACTGTCTGGTGCAACATCTTCATCCAAAATTGACGACGTGTCGCTTCATTGATATTGTCACCAGCATTCAATTTCATTAGACTCAATAATTGTGATGGCTTCCCGTCTCCAAGTGTCAAGCCATGCATCAGATTATTGAGCTTGGTTTTTTTCAGAATCACCAAGTACCCGAATCACATCCGCCTTAAATGTAGAATAAGGTGTATTACCCTTCGGGCTAGTGATAACAAATGCGAATGTATCATGGAGTTGAGCATCCAGTGCTCCCACCGCATGAGCATATTTAGTAAATTTAACCGTGATATCTGCCAAAGCGAACTGCTGCTCAAGTATCTCAATCCACACATTAGGGTTTTGCAGAGAGTGCAGTGGCTGCGGGTGTTTGAAAGCAACTCGAGCAAGAGTTTCAGAACCGGCAGAAAAACTAACATTTGATCACGGAGTCTCCGGAATTACATTTAAATTAATATTAACACGTGAGACAGCCTTGGCAACAACATCATTAATAAGCCAGTACAGTGAGAGTTAACGTGATACTAGATTCTCTTGTTGCACCGCTGCTTGATGCCGCTGACAAGTCTGAATCAATTGTCGATGCTAGAGAAATATAGGTGGATCATTCACACCCTGCACAACACGCCAAAACAGAAAAGCAATAATTAGAAAGAATACCGAAAAATCGAAACACATTTTACGAGAAAAAAAATTATTGAAACTAGCACCTCAAATAATTATTTGGGTACTTACAGTTTGTTTATAATTAATTTCCTATAATCCAATGGAGTCACCTCGGTCTCTGATGACGATCTTCACGGTGCTGATGTAAAAGGCATTGATTGATGCTTTGTAAGCGACCGTAATGGTACGCTCGCCAATCACGTCGGGGTCACTAGTTTTTGGTGGTATTAAGCTTCACCAAGCTTTTAGTATAATAAAGCACAACCATTAATATTTATGATATTTTTTATTTTTATAATTAATTATTTTTTAATTTTTTAATTTTTTCATTATTAAAACTGTTTTTTTATTCAAAGAAAAATCAAAAACTTAAAAGTATTTTTCGTTGTTTCGTATGTTTCGTTTCGAAGTAAACAACATTGGCTTCTGAGATTGAATTTTTTTTACAAAAAGTTGGTTTTTACCCAACTAACCATGCAGGTGCTAGTCAATTTAAATTAATTTACAAAATAAATTTCGATACAAGGTGTGAAAACGTCACAGATGCATGATTGCTGGTAGAATTTGGAATCATGACTCTTCTCGAGACACTAATAAACGTGATGTCTAAAAGGGTTATGCCTAGTGATATTTCTTCTATATTTTTTTACAGAGCTTAATATATTTTTCTGGTAGATCTTTTGATCTGTAATTAAAATGTTAACTGTACAAGCGATCTTTCTATAATTAGTTATTATTTTAATTTCTGCAAATTTAAACGCTTCTTCAGTTTTTGAGAAAGGTAAATGTTCTTTCTTAAAAATACATATGTTGCCCGATTTTTTCCAATGAATATCATATTCCATATCTCGTAAATCTTGTTTTAGAATCTTATAGGACAAACTGCGGATTAGTTAAACTGGTTTAGCAAAATTCGTTCAAGTACTCTATACAATAATTTAATTTAGTTCAACATCTATCATCATCTATCATGAGTTTAGTGTTAATGTCTTTCTCCTGTTTTAATTATTCTTTCGGTAAACAAATTATTGATTTCTATTTGCTTATTGTTGTGTACTACAATCATGTTCGCTTTAAGCTTAATTGTTTTAAAACCGCCGTGGTCAGGATTTCCCGTAGTCCGTTTAGCCGTACTGCCTATAAAATTAAGCGACCTTTTATTTTTCCTTGTTTTAAATTTTGAATGACTGATTGTTAACTTAAAATGTTGTTGCTTACTAGCGTTCGTATCAATTATTGAAGGTATTCCGGATGTTGTTTTCGTAATCTACTATGCTCATATTGTATAGATTATTGTTAAATTTCCTATATGCAATTTAGCTTGTCCGGTAGGGATAGATTCTAATAAAGTCTAGTATCTGAGACGTTAATTGGTATTACCATGTGGTACTAATTTCGAATGTTACTTTGACGTACATTCCTCCCGGATTCAGTAATTACAATAGAGGTTTGGTTTACCTTCACATTTTTTAGAACGTAATGAACAGTGAGTTTTGACTTTAGGTTTTCATTTTGCTTAACATACAGTGTTATCTCTTGATAAGTAATATTTTTTCGGTTTGAGTCTTATAGTTTTTCTATGTTACTCAAATGGACTTGTTCAGGTTGTTCGGAATCTAAGAGTACGACCAAAATGCAATCCCAGTAGTACAATTTGGCGATCAATTTTTATAGTGTTGATGTGCAGTAGAAAATCAGAAAATCAGTTTTATTTCCTCTAAAAAGTAATTTAGCTCTCTTAATTCCATTTGAGTGAATTTCAATTTCAAACAAGTGTTTCATTCAATTTCATTTCCCTATTAGCGTTTGTGCTATGTGGGTGCTACTGAAATTTTCTTTGTCGTGGAATGAATCGTGTGATTATATTCATTTACGGCTCAATAATTGATTTGAGCACAAGGAGGCCCGTTTGCTTTCAGACATCTCATGATCTCAACTAGGGTCGAATGGAGTATTTCGGCTTGTCTGTTTCACTTATGGGGTAAGTATTGAACACGACTATAAATAGGAGAACACAGAAATAAAAAAGTGCCTGGGTTCAATACTTTTCGTTTGAGCAAAATGGGTAAATTTATCTTTAACAGGCATAACCAATTTGCTTTCAGTTGTTAAGTCATCAAAGTTGATCGTACACTCTGGATAAATTGGCATAAGTGTATTATAAATTAGGATTGGTTGTACGGATGTCTTTTGTATTTATTTTCTTTGCGTACCGGTTGGTTTTAATATAGGGTCAGTTATTTTTAATTCCATTTTTGGAAAGTAAAATATCAAAATAATTTGTTGGAGATTTGCAAACGCGTTTCTGTGGACTCGCTTATATGATTTTTGAGGATTATCTGTTCGTGTTGGATTTCAACTTCAATGTCCTCAACCATTTTTTGCGTGAATCGAATTTCAGAGCACCTGAAGTGAAGTGGGCACATTTCTTGTACGATGCCCCTTAAATGAAGGGATAGAAAATAAGAAGGGATTAAGGATATTTTATTAGTTTGGCTTCGGTAAAATCTGGTTGCGTGAAAATATGTCTGGAGGATGAAGAAAAAAAATAATCTATTTTCGTATTTGTCGTGTTATGAAGAGCTTTCGTCGCTGTTTTAGATTAACCTTTAGATATTTACCTCTAAAGAGGTAGGCAATTTTGGCTACTTATATCTGAGTTTATAAGTAAACCCTTCACGAATTGCCTTCCAGCTTTTCATTCTGGTATTATTATTTTTGTTTCTATAACTGCATAAGTAATCGGCTGATGATCTTTAAAAATATTTACTCGTCGTGATCTATAGAAATAAGTCCAAATTATAGCCAACTTTCTCAATTTTCGTCGGTTTTACTAAGTGTTCGTTAGATATAGATTATGGGACTCTGATGCGTCCGTGTTAAGCTCAAAGTCGTTATGCTTTTGGATAACCGTCCATCTTCCCCTCGTAAAAGGGATGCCAGAGATTTTAGCGTAACCTGGTATGAAATAGCGATAGTCTGACATATATTCGAATGACCTTAGGTATGTGAGATTAGTGGTTGTTGATAGTTTGGTTACCGACTAATTTTTTATGATTCGATATTATACCATTGGATGCTACACTAAATCCTAACAATTCTAGCTACCCAACGTTCTTTGTTTCATCCGCCATTTACGTGGACTATTTTTATATAAATATTGACTACACTTACTAGGCAGTGAAAATTCTATTTTCTCGGTACAATTTAGAGTTTTTTCAAATTGGTCCTTATTTTCACCAACTTGTTCCATCTTGTAGGATATGGATCAACCTTTTTAAAACTTTGCTTATTGTGAAGTATATTGTATAGAGACCTTCAGTTTCTCAGCGTTTAAGAAAAGAAGATTGCTCATCATATTACTTTGACGAAGTCGTTCCTGGAGCTCTCCCTCGGCTATACTTTAATGTCATCTATATGACCCAAACTAATTTTAACGATGTTTTTTTTTCACATACACTAAATTTTTGTACAAAATACGCTACAAATTGGATATGGCCTAAATGAAAGTATGGAGATTGTTACAAATGTGAATATGGAACAATTATATCAGCATATCGAAACCTCAGCAACCGAAAGCATTTTAATAAAACGGGTTGCAGGCGTAATTTTAACTTATGCTACATTCTTAATTTTAAAAATCTCAAATTTGCCGTACGGACCAAACTAATATTCAGATAACGATTTGTTAGAACCCATTTTTAAGGTCAATGGCAGTGAAATATTAATTGTTTCCTAAATGTGTGACTTCATTAATTTCCGGAATGGAATATATAACGGGAATAGTAATAAGATTTGGTTTCCTATAATCAATCGTCATTCCATATTTATTTTCGCCAGACGTGTTCTGTTTTTTCAAGACAATGCACTGAAACATTCTAAGAGAATCTTGAAAATCTTATTATAACTTCGTCTAAGAACTAACTTGTCTCTCAATTTCTTCTTTGTGATATAGGATAGGATTTTGAGTAGACTGGGCTGTCTGAATTAGTGCAGATTTCGCACTTAATTCTCGTAGTATAAGTTAGTATCGTGTCTGGTTCAGCGATTAGAGTGAGGCAGTTTTTTACAAATCTGCAGAGATTTTGAATTTAATCTTTGATTAGATGAGACATTCTTACTTCGATTTTTTTAACGCCTTCAGATTTATATTGTTTCCTTCATTGGTATGGATAATCGCGTGCAGTTTTCTTAGGGAATCATTTCAAATTGTACCATTAAGGGATTTTATGCATCTTATACTAAGCCATAAAACCGTAAAGTGTTTTAAAGTAAATGTATCAACGAAATGTTAAAGTACCAGTGGGTTAATTCTGGTAATTCCCTGAGAATAGAGAACTGGAGAAGGAATTTACATAGCTTTTATCTTTAAATCAGTTTAAAATTATTCTCAATTTAATTTTGTTTTCAAAAAAATTACCACTAACTGTTCCTTAGTATGCCAGGAATAAATAATTTAAATACAAATTGTATTTAAATTTTGTCCCCAATTATATATTCCCGGGGAATTACAAGAACTGTGATTTTGGCCGGTGCATGTTAATAATGTTGTGATGGAATTGAAGGTTAGCTGACGGCACTTGATGGCAATGCATTAAAAACACCATCTATCAGAATATGATAAAGCTGTTAAGCCTCTAAAAAAGAATCACTAGCGCTTACGAAACTATTAAAAAATGATAAAGCAGGAAATTTTTACAAACTGTGACTCCATGCAAAAACTGTCTATAATCACGGTTCTATCGGTCAATTAAATCAGTGTTTCTCAACCTTATGTTTTACATTTTAATTCCGTACGGCAATTTGCATAGTCTGTTTAAGTCCAACGCCCCCTAATTTATGAATTTAGCATATGGCTCCTCAGATATATGGTATGCCTGCCTAGGGGGAGGGGGGCGTATGGCCCCCGTTGGGAAACACTGAATTAAACGCTTCAATTTGACGAATTTGTAAACCTCAATTCAGTGCGTTTTATTGAATAATTGAGGTTACTAAATTGCGATACAACTGTGTTACTTTATAATCACGGAGTTGGCGTAGAAATTATACTATCGAAGGATATATGAATTGAACCAACGGCTTGTATCTACAGCAGTACATTTATATGGGAACATTTTATTGAATTATTAATTTTTAATTAATTTAATTTAATTTTTAATGAATTATGATGATAATACATTTATTTCAGTATGCCTTAGAGCTTTTAATTAATTACGGTAAGATCTCCTTTCATAAAGAAAACCAATTATTATCCCAATCGATGTAGTAGGCCCTTTGTGAGTGAATGAATAGGGTGAATTAATTGCTTCCAAAATAACATTAAATCCATTGGCCATACTTTTTTAGGGTAAGGTTCATTGAAATTGTCGATATTTCAGAACCACACGTGGAACTAAAATTGAGAAAAGGCTTAGTCCTATTAAAACTGCCTATTCCCTCGAAATTTATCCGCAACCCTCTCATATTAGAACCATTTTTAAACTGTAACCCGATTTCCATCCCAATCGATTTAACTAATTTATATTGGCCAATTTCCAGATCTGATAGTTAGTTTCACTTAAATTTACCACTTTTTGAACCACATTTGGAGCTGATATTGGAATATTCTATTTTCTTTTTTTACGAAAAAGTCCTAAATGAATTTTCCTAAAATTAGGACTCTTAACAATCGATTCCTGCAAACTGGCTCTCGGTGAAACAAACTTTTCAACTTTACACAATTTACTACAACAGTCCAGTGTTATTTTGTTTGTTTGTGCGTTAACACTTTGTTTTGTGTTTTAAGAAATCATGGTACTGATACTCAAAATCCTCATTTCACCCAGTTTTTTCAAAGCCGTAGGAACCCGCTCACCTCAAGATAACCCCCGAATCAAGACCCATTGTAATCGATTCCTGATATTTGAAAATCACTTTTTCACCATTTTTCATCAAAGACATTTGACTATGGGCGAAAAAATTAGGAAATAAATTAGAACATTGCAATCGATTCCTGGTACATCAACACCTAATTCCCATCAAAGTTGCTTGAGCTAAGAAAAATAATTTAAAATGAGAACCCAAGTCCCATCGAGTAATTTTTACCAAAATATTTTAGCAAAGAAAATAATTTAAATAAACAACTCGGACATTTCCGACGAAATCCCTAAATAACTTTTTCGAAATTTTTCGAAAACCCTCTTTCAATCATTTTCATCAAAGTTGTTTGAGGTAAGAAAAAACATTTTAAAAAGGAACCCGGGCCCCGCCAGAGTATCCCATATTTTTTCGACAGATCGAACATGAGTAACTCAAAAGCAGAGATAGACGGAGTAAATGACGCAATGTAATCTACACGATTTTCGACACATAATCCATGATGTAGATTACATAGTGATTTTTTGCGTTCCTGGCGACAACAATGTAGACAACGTCCACAACGTTGGAATAGATATTTAATACCCAATTTTTTCTTAATTTTATGTTATCCGATCTGATAAAGTTGTCTAGCAAAAAGAGAATTTACTAATTATTCTATTAAATTACATAAATTATTCGTTAGACCGATTCCTATACATACATTTACAATTACTTAAAACTAATTTTAACAAGAATTTTTACATATAAAATTTGAATTAAATTTAAATCTCTAATTAACTAGAGACACAGTTCTAAAATATGGAATGACTACGGACAATTTAACATACATATTTCAATAGATTTGTTGCTTTGCGCGCCATCTCTTATTAAATAGACCTATTTATTGCGATGAAAAATTTCTATCGGCCATGATAGTGTACAATTTTGATGTTTCCTTTTTGTTTTTTTTTCAAATATCTGCCAAATGTCACGTACAATTTCCAACTACGTTTAAATATTGCGGATATCTTGTTGCAGATTTTTTTTTCTATGGATCTTTTGACATTTAACTCCACTGTTAATTTATGCACGTAAAATATTTGTCAGTTTAGTGAACAAATTTTTAGTTCAATTTATTCAACTTAATTTTTTTTGCTTTGGTCTGACCGTAGACCATAGATGTCAGCAAAATGTATTGTATATGATTCTTGTTTACCATTTTTATAGAGACGACCATGTGTGAATTATTAATTATGGTTTTCAAACGATCATTTATTTTTTATGTTATGCGACTAAATATTCAAAATCCTTTTGCTTTTTCTAAATTCTAATCCTGTTTGTCTGATACCAACTTTTCGATTAATTTACTAGATGGACAAATTAGCGGCAATTTAGTTTAGGCATACATTTTACAATTATTTGGATTGACTAAAATCTCCGGTCATTATTAGAAAATAATACGTAAACGTCCATCTCTGCTCTCATGCTTTTGAGCGTCGCAAAACTCACTGAAAACTCATTTATTATAGTTTATTTCATATTTTTGTGTATCTTTGAATGTTTTTGTTTGATTAGAAAATTAGAAGAGGATCCTGGTAAATTTGACTGTCACATAACATTTCAAGCAACATTTACATCATTATTGCCTTAAGTATATATTATCACCACATTATCACCTGAAACTCGTTCTATAAAAAAGGCATAGAAATGATGTTAGAGAAGCGTTTGAATGGTTTGAATGAAGGCATCACTCTTGACAGTAACTATGTTGATGAATAAAATCGAATTTTGGCAAGAAAAAATTTATTAGTAGTTACCCTCGGGACTAATTGACCGACGAGTAACAAAACCGACGAGTTTGGAGATCGTCCTGAACATTTTTTGTATAAACCTCCAATAAGGCCTGCTGTTGAATAATATCATGGTCCATAATACTCATTTTTAAAATGTTCTTAGGATTAATTTTCTATAAAATTGTATTAGATGAACTCGCTCCAACGAGTATCTATATCAAATTCGTCTCTTACTCTTTATTCAAATAAACTCATAAAACATAATTTATTCGGTTAGCCACTGACGGTAATCATTACCGTCAGTGGCTTACACGGGTTATTTTTCAACTATACATATTTTGTCCATTAAAAATTTTATTGACCCCTATGTATTGACCATAAAAACTAATCATCTGAACCCATCATCATACCCGCTCGCATATTCATCTGTACATAGAAACAGGCGCGTATTTAGTCAAAATAAAAAGAAAAGTTACCATAAAATGTAAATAACTTTCGCTTTAATAAAAAAGATAAAATAAAATTTTATGCATAAATGTAAACCGCTAACACGAGATGAAAACCCACAAACAACTCAATTTGTTTGGTTTGATGCAGGTTAACGATAATTTCTCGAAATTAAAATTTTAAAATCGAAAATAACCCTTTAGGCATTTCGGATGTCCGACCATATATGTAAAAAAAGGTTTTATTTTCGCGGTAAACTTGCCCAAAATGAAACAAACTGAAAAAAATTAAAATAAAGAAGTGAAATAGAAATTTTGGATACAATTTACAATTTGGTATATGAATGATTAAAGAAGAAACAAAAATCGGATAAAAGAAATGATTGGTGACCCACAAACCTAAAAACTCAAAATAATGAAATATCACTTGCTGTGTATATAGTAAAGTGATTTGTTTTTTCTTCTTCAAATTGTCTATTTATGTTCTGCACAAATTGCTGCTTAGATGCGCGTTATACACTACAGAGATCGTGCGGTAGATGATATTTACAAACATTTGACCACTAATGACTTTTTCTTCGCTCGTTAATTTCTACTGTGCTCATTGAAGCCTTTTATATATGTAGGTACGCAATTGTATTGTTGGTGAGCTCAATTTTTATTATTCAATGATATTATTGTGAGCAATGCATCTTACATGTAATTCTTATTTGGTTTTCTGCAGCATGATTGTGTTGTAAAATTAAATCGAGTTTTTGAAGTAAACCATTAAGAAATAAAAACTTTTGATTTCATTTTTTTTTTTATTGAATAAATTAAGAAAAAATAAAGATTAATTTCAGGGCCAACAGCACCACCTCACCACACAATACGTATCATACACTGATATTATATATTTATACTGTCTCGCATTTCTAGATCTGTATCACAATATCAATCGAGAGATAAAAATGCATATTTTTGAAAGTAAATCATTGAAACGTAACTGAAATTTAACGTCGTGAACGTTTATAGAAAAAATAAATTATTCATGATTTGCAATTATTTTTGATGTAGTTGGGTATGCACCAAACCGACGTTCTGTTTTCAACACTGATTTAAAGCTTGATAAGTTTACGAAAATTGGAAATTGTAGTTTTGTTAGTGAACCACTGAGTCATGCGCAGCAGTTGTCAAGATATAAATGAGTATCTATAAATTGATCTCGCGACATCTAAAATAGACGCAGTGAAACGCGTTGCAACAATTTATTGATTCTCGTCAACTGCTTAAATGACATGTTTTAAGAGCAAAGGTTTGAATTGTATTGTAAATACAAAATGTCAAAGTCCATATATTTTTGGTGTAAATTATTTTTAGAACATTTTATGTGTTTGGGAAATCAACGGGACAGAGTAATAACGTAAATATTTGAATAGTCGTCTCGATGTTTTGAGAATATCTGGATAATAATTTAGTTGGTAAGTGGCTTTGAACTAATGATAATGATTTTAAACTTATAACTTATAATATTTCACTTTTACAACGAGGTGCCAATTTGTAAAATTCCGTTTAGCTTGTTAAAATTGGCTTAATCGTATTATCTAACATGTATATGATAGCGTTCTAACAAAATGGTCCGCTATTCTTTCAGCGGTGGTGAGAAGGGGTATTTTGTAACGATTATCTGACCGCTATCTATTCTTAGTTAGCCAGGATTGAAAGATACTCGTTTACTAACCGCTACATGAAATGATCGAGATTTACATCTCTATGCAACAATGGTAGAACTCTCAAGCCCCAGTTTTATCCGTATACCGAGCTGCATGCTTGCTTAACTCGTTTAGTATTTATTATTTCTATTTTGGATTTTAAATGGTGATAAGATTATATTACAGCTTCTAGGAAATTATGAATGTCATATCTGCCTTTAAGCGGAGTTCCTCCAACTGGACATCTTTTTCATTGATTTCAAGAAATTCAGATCGCTACATTGTTTTATACCAATTTTATTCAAGAAATTGATGCCATAGTTTAAATATTCCTGATACAATTGATCAAAATGCGTACTGCTCTTCGAAGATCCGTAAAATAAATCATGTTATTCGAAAAATAACTAAACTCAAATTTTAATGAAAACTAACTAAAAATCCCGACGTTGTTCGGAACTTACTTATCGGATCTCGGCAGTGCTCAAGCAAAACCAAGAATCTCTAAAAATTTGACAACTTTTATCAAAAGCCTTCGAGACAATTTAAAACAGGACCGGGCCCCCTCCGAAGGACCACGTTAACAAATTTTTCACCAATTTTTATAAAAATCGTGCGAGGCGAAAAAAATGAATAATGAAACCCGGCCTTCACCAAATGATCCGTAAATTAATTTTTCCGAAATCAGTATGAGTCGCAATTATTTTCTGGTATTCGTGTCGACCCACCAAACGACTCTCTCAACGGATTTTCCTAAAATTAACACTCATTGCAATTGACCTTTGGCAAATTAGAAATATAGAAAATTACCCGAGTACTATTCTAGGAACCCTTGGATGATTTTCCCAGAAAAGTAATATTCAGTAATATTCATGAAAATCGTGGGAACCAAGAAAACAATTAATAAACGGGACCGGGGCCTTGAAGGATGACTTATTAAACAAACTTTTCCGAAACTAAACCCGGAATTAGTTCCTGGCATTTGAAAACCCTCATTTACCAATTTTTATCAAAGTCATGCGATCTGTTAAATATTAAACTATGAAACCCGCTCAGAGTGACCCCTTAAATGAATTTTTCAAAAGGATGATCCATCACAATCTGTTTCTGGTAATCGAAAATACCCCCTCTCTTGCCCCACGCCAAAAATTAAGTAAGAGACTTGGGTCTCTCCGGACGACTTTAAAATCGTTTGAGGGGGAAGAAAATGTGGAAAAGAGGCCATTAAAACACTAATCAGATGCCGAATGTTACAAATCAATCTTGTTATACTAATAACAAACATCATTTTCAAAAATACACGATTTAAGCAACATATCACCGTAACGCAACCAACACAACATGGTGCAACATTTAGAATATGGTGAAAAATAACACCCAACACGAAGCAGCATGATACAAAATCGAGCAACAATGGTGCGACACCTCTCAACTCGTTGTTATTTGTTCGATGTTACAACAACGGATCACGAGATCATTTAGTAATTTATCAATCTTCAACCGTGAATTCATCATCAACCACGATACTAATTTATGACTGTTGGTTACTCATTTTACAATAATTTCTTATTTTAATTCGAAATCAATATGATGCAATATTGTGCAACATGACGCAACATAAGTTGAACATCACACGATATGATATCTGCCAACAAGGTGCACATGGTGCAACATTATACAATTTGGTGCATTATGATTCAACATGATGCAACATCGCACAACATAGTGCAAAATTCAGCAACATGGTGTAGCATAATGCTACATTATGCAACATCACGCAATATAGTGTAACATCATGCAACATGGTGCAACTAGTCGCCTCCTCCGGTGGACTGCTACATGAATTTTCTGGAAATCATAACTTTTTGTAATCGAAAATACTGTCTCGCAAAATATTATCATAATCGTAAGTCAAATAAAATGTCCAAGGAACTCAAGCCCCATCAACCATTTCTATGAATAACGACCCATGTAAATCAATTTCTGTTACTTCAAAACCATCTCTCATTATAATTTGTATCAAAATCATTAGAGCCATTTTTTTGCAAAATAAGACCAGTCGCAATCAATTTCTGGCATTTAAAACCCTTATCAATGCAATAATTATAAAATCGTGAAACCCGAAATAAATTTAAAATAGAGGCTCGGCTCCTACGGAAACCCCACTAAACAAATTACAATTTATCAAACTCGTGCGAACCCCATCAAAATTGACCGGCATTTGAAATCGTCCCGTTGAAATTTGGATCAAAATCGCTATATTACAAAATAAATAATTGAAACCGACCCTCTTCGGCTGACCCCATAAAATAATTTTCCCAAAATCAGTACCCACTGCATATGATTTCTGGTACTCGAAAGCGCCCCTCTGAAATTTAAAAAAAAATTGCTCTAACCGATACCAATTAATGAAAGGGATCCGGGCCCCACAGGACACCTTTCTGATCAAATTTTCGCGAAATTAACGTCCACCGCAATGAAATTCTGGCTCTCGAAAATCGCTTCTTATCATATTTTATGAAAATCGTGCGAGCCGAAAATAAATTAAACAAAGGGCCCGACCACACCTCGGGATACCCTAAATGATTTTTCCAGAAAACTGCACCAATCACAATTTAGTTCTGGCTATTGAAAACTCCGTTTCGTCAAATTTTTTTCAAAACGTGCGAATTAAATAAAAAAAATCGGACTCATCCCACCGCGATGAAAAACCATAGGCACTTGGAAACCCTCTTATAGCAATTTTCATGAAAATTGTTCTCTCAATCATAATAAAAAAGTAGCAAATAGTAACAGCACGTCTTGGTTTTACTTGATATTTAGCCAGCTGTAGCCTCAATGTGTAGGTATTGGCACCTCTCAAATGTGGATGCTACATTGTCAACGTCAGTGACAGAAAAAAACACTATGTACCCTGCTACTCCATTACGTGTCTATAACCGCTTATATTGCATTGCGTATTCTACCTGATTACTATTCTACGTCTCTGGTTTATATGTTTTTGATTTGACAATTATTGTCACTGTATATACATCGTACTAAAACTTGGTTTGGTCGGCTCATTCTGGATGGCTAGGTTAGCATTAGGCTTTACCATTTCTAAGCAAGCAGTACCTAAATCGAACATCGGATAAAACTGAAATTAGAACGCATGGAGTTTGAGCTCATGGAGAATTTGAGGAATTTGGAGATAATTGGGTTCTGCTCGCTTTAAATAAAATAACCTATAACTTGGTCAAGATCGAGTTGCGCCTAAATATTTTTCATGAGACATTTGATTAGGTCATGTTCTAATTTCCGGTTTGGTTCGATTTTTGACTCAGGTTCTGTTAGTTTGAAATAAAATAAAGTAATGCTGGGTCAAGAACGAGGGGCGCCTAAATTTTTTTAATGGGACACTTGACTAGTCCATAATGAGCTTTATTAATTTGAATTTCGTTATATCTTGGTGTGCGTTGTAATTTAGGTTTTGACCCAATTTTTGATTTGGGTTCTGCTATCTTTCAATTAAATGACCAAGCAGGGTCAAAAATAAGTGGAGTGGAAAGCTTCGTTTGCCTTCTATTTTTGGATAGTGTCCAATTTTCGATTTATCATCTGCTAATTTTAATTTAAAACGAGTTGAGCCCAATTTTTTTAATAGACCATTTGAATAGGCTTTAATAAGTCTGAAATTATTTGTATTTCAATTGACCTTGGTTTGCGTTTTAATTTTGGTTTCGGTCCAATTTTCGGTTTGGGTTCTGCTAGCTTTGAGTTAATTGGCCTAAAGCTTGATCAAGAACGAGTGGAGGCCACATTTTTTTAATAGGGCAGTTCATTAGGCTAATGAGTCTAAAATTATTTGTTTGCCAATTGATTTTGTTTCCTGTTCTAATATCGGTTTTAGTCCGATTATAGAGTTAGGTTCTGCTAATTTTGAAATGGAAAAGCCTAATGCTTTTTCTAAAATCAGCGGTCCTGGTTACTTTTCTTAATCCATCGCTTTAGTCGGAAATGATTTAAGTAATCTTTTAGTAGCCTATAATTATCCATAGTATCGTGTCATGTTCTGTGAAATGGGTTCTGCTGGATTTAGGGGCACAAAATATCTCTATCTACATATTGTTCTCATTATTATATTAAAATTATAACCAAAATTAATAAACTTTAAATATCAATTTTAATCAATTCTTATCAATAATTTATTTTATTTTCAGGTAAGCAATACGAATCTCGCACCAACTAATTACTTCAAAGGATATTCCAATTTCTGGTAATTTGTAGATATTAAATAATTTTTAAAATTTCGATTGGCCTTCAATTCATCAAAAACAATTACACCACCCAATCCTTATTTAATGTTCGGCTTAAAATTATCTCATTGCATATGATTCGTAATTTCCGTATGTAATACACCTTTACATAAATTACGTTTTATACGTACATTAAAATCAGCAATTTTATATCGGTTTTAATATAAAATGTGTGTAGGTGCCTTAATTGGAATTTAATAAAGACACTGTAATGCGATGAGATATACAAGCAAGGAGCGGTTAATCAACTTTTAAAAACGCTATTAAGTAAATAATTTATTTTGTTAAATAGTTAAAAGTAAATTGCAATATATTTCGTAATGTTTTGGTCGGCATGCGTATTAACCCCCATATAAATCTAATAAATGAGCTTTGTAATAATATGAGATAAGCATTACTTCGATGACGCTGGCACCTCATCAAGCGAGTTTTTGTTATAAGCTGAAGGCTTCAAATATCTCAGAAAATAAGCACTCTACGAAAAAAATATCCTTTATCAAAATTTGGGGGAGGGAGCATACATTAGTGCTATAATTAGAACACCTCCTCCGCTTCTTGTAAGTGGGGCAAGGGGTAACTTTGAAACTAAAATAGGAACCACTATTTTTATTGCAGATTTGGATTCTACGGCTTGAAGTACGTAGGATTTCTTTGAAACATTTTGTTCGATTCATGATAGAATAGCGAGGTACTAATTTTAACACTAATGTATGCCCCTTAAATTTTGATAATGGACATTTTTTTCGTAGCGAGCTTATTTTCCGAGATATTTGAAAGTTTCAGCTTACAAAAGTCACCCGGTATGTAGAGATTTATTAGATTATATTGCGAAATCAGCGAGATTCAATGTTGTGCGTCTACGCGTATTTCTGTATTGTGTACATGTTGGTGCCGAAAATAGCGTTCAATTGGTTTTGAAGTAGGTAATGTCGAGAATTGGTAGAATATGTAGACAATTCGTAGACATGGTAGATTATTGCTTTTTGTTATTATTTCAATTGTTTCTCTGTACCGGCTCGTCATCTTATAGTTTTCCAGTGTAAATTGGGGTTTACGTATATTTTGGCAGTTAAAATTCAATTTTTAAAAAACAAACAGATGAAAATTATTTTATAAATCCAGGTTTCTTAAAATAAATAATGTAGTTGGTTTTTTCTTAGCGTACACTGGCAGCTCCCGTAACTTTCAAACAAGCCGTTTACACGATCCTGTCATATTTGCTGATTACAAATCGATTCTTTATTGGCGGGGATGTAATCCTTCGAAAAGGAATCCGGAAAATGGGTACTATAAAACTTGTAGGATAAATGAGTTTTCTTGATTGATTTTGCTGCTTTTGGTTGTATTACAACTCAAATTAAACAAAATCCGAAAAACCATGTGGTGAGCAGATAGCGTGGTTTTTCCAGACTAAAATTATCTGATAACTGTGATCTGATACGCATTTTGTTTTGGTTAGCTCAAGATTACATTTGTCCGACAAATTCACCAATTAATTACCAACCAACGTTTGTTTTTCCTTGTCCTTTTTCAGAGGAGTTTTCTTGAAATGAGGTACAAATGGCGGATGTAATAAAACAACAACAACTTCACCACTAACATCAAGCAACTATTGCTTGGGTTAGTATTTGAATCACCTTTTGCCAAGATCATCAAGGCTAGCACAATTAGAGAAGGAAATGAAACGTTATAAAATCTAATTTATCGGTCTCAGTGAAGTGAGGTGGAAAAACAGTGGTGAAATAAACGCAAACGATGTAAATTATCTGAATATATACTGTGGCGCGATGAATAAAGTGTGGGCATATTAATAACAGCTAAAGTGATGAAGGGTTCCCTAATATTCAGTGATATGCACTAATAAAAGACGCAGATGAAACAACTAAGGAACAACTAACTAGGTTGTATAAACAACTACAAGCCGCAATCACAAGGGCACATATAAAATGAACAAGATAATAGAAGAAGGAAATTTCAATGTGAGAATTGTAACAGATAACAACGAACGAGGCTGGTTGTGAGCCTGGGTAAACAACCATTAGACTCTGTGTGCAATAAATAATGGAGAACGACTCATCGACTTCTGCGTCACAAACCAACTATTCACAGGAGTCAGTAAATTTGCACACAAAAATATACACAAATACACATGGACGCCACATGATGGCAGAACAACGATCCAAATAGACTACGTAATGATCAATAAAAAAATGCTCACGACATTGCAGGATGACACTCATTGCTCAGGGGTGCAGACATTCAAAGTGACCACCAACTGGTAATATCAATTTAAAATTAAATATGTTGCTATAAAACGGATCAAGAAAAAAAATCTGACACCGACATTTAAAAAATGCCGACACAAGAAACACATTTTGCGAAGCGCTCAAGTTCAGCCTTCAAACTAATAAAGGAGCAGCCATCAGTATATAACAACAGTGTAAACAAATCGAAAAAGCCTATATCGAAGCAAATACCAACACACTCGGACGAGTAGCAAGAATTCAGACGTAAACTCCGGATCAGTCATAAAATTAGAAAGATAATTGAAGATCGCTGGCAACTCAAGTTGCAAATATGCAGAAAATACGTTGGAGCTGAAACATCAATACGAAGATACGATACGAGAAATCAAGAAAATGGCAAGAAGTGGCCGCAGCAACCCGAAACTTGCGCATACTTAAAAAAAATCAATGCATGCGACAGGCAACAAGAAAATCCTAACAATAAGGTATGCATCTGTTCAGGAATGAAAGGAATATCTTGGAGAGAACACGACCAACGATAAATAAAATTTCGAATTAAAAACTGGCGTTAATGAACACTACACCACTATTAACACTCATCCACCAATGAAGCGGAAAGCTAGCGGTGTCATTGCTAAAATTAAAAATAACAAGGCATCTGGAACGAACCATATATACAAGCTGAAATATGAAAGGAGACAGGTCGGAAACTGCAAACCCTATAACACTTGTAATACCAGAAGCGTGGAATTCCGGTATAATACCGTGAACAAAATATAAGGCTTGACTATAACGATTCCTAGGAAGAGAATGCAAAAATTGGCAGGATATATCTTTCTCAACATAACCGCATAAAGGTATAGCAATGATCATCTTACATAGAATTTCACCAACACTCAATCCTAAATTAAGAAAGGTTTGAAATATCATATCATATTAACACAACACACGTCAGCCTTAAGCAGTCTAACGAATGAAATTCACCAGTACACTTACTCTTCGTGGACTTCGAAGGCACTTTGTGAAATTTGCATCCCATGGAAATTAGACGAACTCATAATCGAACAAGTGATCGAGTTCAAAACAAAGGCGATAAAAGTAAATCATACTATAATAGCAAAGGAGTAAGATAAGGATGCGTACTCTGGCGACTTCTGCTCCTAATAACATAAGATAGTGATGAGGATAACAGAGAAATTCAATGATGACGCAGATGACATATGCCTGCCACACATACCACACGCTGACATGCAACATAAAGTACAGAAACTAATCAGATCGATCAAAAGAAGTTGGCCTCAAAATTAATATCAGGTTTTCCTGATATTCGTATCAACCAAGACGAAATAGAAGAGGTCAATTAATTTATATACCTTGCTTGTACTCTAGCCAAAACGAGTGGCACAGATGTAGATATAAAAACAACTCAACAAAGCCAGAACAATATTCATCATGTTACACAAAGTCTTAAAAACATCTGTCCTATCCTGCAACACCAAGCTAAGCATGTTCAATTCATTTGTAAAATCAGGGTTTCTGTATACGGTTGTGAAACCTGCGGAAGCTTACACATAAGATTAGCATAAGAACATTTGTAAATAAATGTATTCCTTAGGAGAATACTAAACTGCTTCTGGTCCAACAAAATAACAAATTTTGAGCTCACTAATCAACCAGTCATTGGGATCGAAATAAGAAAGCGAAAGTGAAGATGGATTTACCACTCTGAGGAGTCTAAGAATGGCATGACAAGTTCTTTGGAATGGAACCCACAAGGGAAAAGGAAATTCGACCATCTGTAAGATGGAAATGAATGATGCTAGCAGAAGCGAAACAACTCGGAAACAGAGTTAGATAGTCTAACCCAGTTGGCATTAATCCTAATAAATGCCAGAATGAACCTAGAAACTTTGCCTGAACATTTTTTGTGCTTTACCATTTTATTGAGGTGATGATGTTGAACATTGTAGTAGGTCTAGGTAAATTAACAATCTGATAGCCCTTGGCTTGGTGGTTTACATTATCTACATTGTCGACACCATTTTTTAAATTTTCTACATACATTGCCTACACGTGTCGAATATTAATTATCTTCTCAGTGTAGGTAAACAATACAGCACAACATTGGCGAGGCATTACTTGAATTCAATCGAGCAACCATTCTGAGACCAACGCTTATCTTTTTTAGGTTGTTTATTGGTGCGATACACATTCAATAATATTCACTTATTTCAATTATATTTTAGGCCGTAGATGGAGATTCAAAGAGAATATTCAGCCCTTTTCACAATTGTAGATTTGCCTCAGTTGTAAAATTCTACGTGGGCTGGATGAAATATTTTCATTTTGTTTTTGATTTATGTCTAAGATGGTTGATTTTAATAATTAAGTAAATATCACATTTCATAATTTATTAACTTTCTATGCTTAAAGATAAAACCATAACACCAAACCAAAATGTCAATTGAAATGCTCAATCCACAAAATATTTACTCAAGAGTAGACAGAAAATATTTGCCTCACTAAACATTTGTTTATATTATAGGTTCCGCTTCCAAGTCGACTGATCGAAATATTGCTGATTGTGCATAAGTTGAGTAACCGAGAGGAACAAATACTAATATAATTGTAACTGTCGTGTGGGTCACGCGATTCCAATCTCATAAACATTTTAATTTAGTACAATTTCGTTTTAGTTTTTTTCGTGATTCGTATGAAACTGAATTTTGACAAAAAATAAACGCCTTACTATACGTTTCAACCTAACATGATTGCGAATATTCTCAAAATGAAATTTTTGTAAGAGTTTATGTCAAGTTTTTTGTTATGTAAATGTTTTTTTTTCAAAATATTAACAAGTTGCTATGTTTATTGCAATCCAGAGCTTAACGTACGCCTTCCTATCAAAATCATTATAATTAGATTTGTCATCTCCACAAGAGCTGTTTCAGTACCCGCTCCTTCCCTAAATCCATACTGATAAGCATGGAAAAATTCAGATTTGTTTAAGAAGTCCCTAACTGTATAAATACGGACAAGGTTGAAATGGGTCTATAATTAGAAACTACAGTCCTATCACCACTTTTAAAAACTGGCACAACTTTAGCAATTTTAAGATGATTGGGAAATTGGCCAGTTTCAAAAATTGTATTAATTAATTTGACCAGAATTTCAGAGAAATGGGAAGCGTTACGCTTTAAAACTAGATTACGTATATTATCTGGCCCACCACCTTTACTATTATTTAACATGAACATAATTTTATACACTTCCATAGGGGTGGAACTCAACTGATGACAAAAATATCGAATCTTCATTCGAGCGCAATGTATTGAACTTATATGAATGTTTCTATCACTCCCAACTGCCTGGCCAAGTGAGTCTCCTATATTAACAAAATAATCGTTAAATAAGTTTACTATCTCAGATATATCATTATATTTATCGCCATTAATTTCGATAGCTTAAATATTAGATTTGGAGTTGTTTCTGTTGAAAAACTGATTGATATTTTTCCATAAATTTTTCTGGCTCACATCGCAAAACATATTTCCATAATATCGTTTCTTCTCAAAATACTTCTCAGAGGATATTTTCTTATTAAAAGTGTGAAGCTGATTTCGATTTTCTATGTTAGAGTCTAATTTGTACTTTTTTAAAATTCGATTTCGTTTCCCAATGAGCTTCCACAAGTTAAAAGTCATCCAGGAACAAGGATTATTTTTCAGTTTTGAAACAACTATTTTAGTTACTTCAAATTTTACGATGAAATGATTGAATTTCTCAGTGATTTGCTTAATAGCAACTTTATCAAAATCAACAATTTTTTGTTCTAACTTGTGCCGGAAAAATTTAGGTTTGAAGAAAATGGATGAAACAATAAAATTATGATCACTTATATCTGAAAAAGTTGTTGAATTATGAACAGCTATGATGTTTGTGAAACTACATACAACATGATTAATAATATTGCCACTGATTAGCCTAGGGCAAATATTGTTGTACAGATTGGGTTAATCCTGATATGAATCTACAATGTCTCACTGAATTGACGTTTGGAAACTGAAACGGGAAGCTGTTAAATGAAAACATAGCTCACATCAGTCAAAAAAGATGGCTCAAGTGTGCAACGGGTCTAACTCTTTAATTTCAAATTTACAGTCGTAAAAATAAACCAGTTCTCCAGATAATGTTTCAATGTGTATAACATTACCAATTACCATAAGCACTCATATTTTTCACTATCACTCTAATAGTAGCAATCAGCAATTTAATTTTTTACCTGGCAACAACAACTATTTTGAAGAACCGGTTTTTAAAATTAGAAAACCGGTTAATTTAATTTTCCACCCGGTTTCAGTAAAAACCGGTTTGGAAGCTCTACACTTAGGACATCAGTTCTATGATGGTATGAAAGTTTCCAAATGACCCACCAATCTGGCAACAACATTTGTCGGTTCACGCGCCAAACTCCGCCATAAAATATCATGATCATTTTTATCATTTTGGTCGGAATGAACACGCCGCACATGTGCCGCACTTGAGTGTTGTTGCGTGAAGAAGCTGAGTTTTGTTTTAAAAATGCAGTTTTTGAATCGGCTAATTCGTCACATCTGTCGCTTTTTGATTTTTTTCGAACTTGTAATAAAAGATTCTTGGCCTATTTTAGAAACATTTTGGTTCGGGATAAAGGAAATATGTTTGTCGATACTCTTTAATTTATGTTATAATCTTATAAACATTTTAATTTAGTACAATGGCTGCGTAGTCGGGTAAATCTTTCGAATTTAGAACAGATTTTTCGATCAGTTTGCCTTAGAATTTTTGAAAAATAAATGAATTTACCGAAAAATTTACTTAAAATTGATTTTTACCCGACTACTGGCCCGCAGCCAATAAATTAAAATTAACGCACGCTTATACTGTTAAAGTTAACCGAAAGGTAATGCAGATAATGGTTTTTCTATCATAACTGAAAGATGATAATGCAGATATTATTTTTGCTATCCCAGCCGAAAAAATATTTTATAGCCGTATTATTTGATAAACTTAGTTCTACTATCACCTCCAAATAACCAGAATACAGCAGACAAAATTCTGGAAATGTAAATTACAATAAACATACAAACGTTTTGTAAACGTTCCCCTATCACCTTATGTAACCCACTCGTCCGGCCAGCGAATAATTTCTGAGTCCAATGGACTATATCTCGATTAGTATTCATACAAAAATTCTCAAAAAATTATTTCAAGTACGTTAAATGCTCCTCTACCACCTTACGAGTAGACCCATTAGTCCGAACTGGGTTGCATAAGGTGATAGAGGAACGGTGTCAGACCTTATCAAATGAATCATTGAGATATAGTCCATTGGACTCAGAAGTTATTCGCTGGCGGGACTAGTGGGTTACATAAACTGATAGGGGAACGTTTAACGTATTTGAAATATTTTTTTTTAAATTTTTGTATGTTTAGTATTCGAGATATAGTCGGTTGAACTCAGAATTTATTCGCTGGCCGGATTAGTGAGTTATATAAGGTGATAGAGGAACGTTTACAAAACGTTTGTATGTTTATTGTAATTTACATTTCCTGATTTTTTTTTGCTGTATTCTGGTTATTTGGAGGTGATAGTAGAACTAGGTATCAAGTAATATTTCTTGCGGCTATAAAATATTTTTTCGTCTGGGATAGCAAACGCACAATCTGCATTACCATCTTTCGACTGGAAACTTTGGGCTAAATTTAATAGGGTCGCAGGCTTGAGAAAATTTAATTTTGTTGCATACGCATCTTTACATATAACAAAAACCTTCTGCGTGTGACATTTTATTGGCATTTGATTTTTTTTTTTAAATTTGTTTTATTTTTGTTAAAAATTTTAGTTGACTTGTAACATTTTCAAAACGATTTTAAGAAACTCCATTCTCTGACAAATACTAGAAATAACTGACAAATTGTGACCAAATAGTGTCCAATTAGATGCAACTTTGTTTTTTCAAATTCCGCTTGATGAGGTGCCAGTTGTAAAATAAAATGTGTGTAGGTGCCAATTTAATAAAGACACTGTAATTCGCTGCAGTATACAAGGATGGAGAGGTTAATCAACTTTTAAAAACACTATTAAGTAAATAATTTATTTTATTAAAGAGTTTAAAGTAAATTGCAATTAATTTCTACCAGATATTACTATTTCGTAATATTTTTGTCGACATGCATATTAATCTGTGATATATGCATGTGCTTTGTAATAATAAAAGAAAACTTTTAATTTTTATTTACTCAAAGCCTAATAATAATATTTATATCAGATTCTAATTAAAACTTTATTTATAAATCAACAAAACCAATCGTAAATAAGTATGTTGTACTCTTAACAATATTTTCGAGTGCTCGAAGCCATATTAATTGTTTACATTTATATTTTTAAATAAACCTTATGGAATATAAAATATTGATATAATATTTTTGATTATTATTTATTTATAATTTCCTGTGTTATAAATTTTAAATATTTTAAAGCTCGCATATAGGAAGGTGTATGTACGTACATGAATTTTGTTTAATTGGAATTATTTCTATGCTCACATGTAAATATTTCTATTATTTATTTGATTCGGATGAATATAAATGATTTAAATTATATTTTCTATGTACGAATACACGAGAATGTATAAAAAATTGACTAATAAATAATCACAATAAAAAAATTGAATTATTATTTCAGAAAGGTAGGTTATGTACATAAATTGCAACGTTTGTAATTCGTTTAAATTTTTGACGTTTTGCAATTTACAATATGTGTATTGTCTATGTCAAAGTATTTATTTTTAACACCTACATATGAATAATTTGTTTAATATACTTCGGTTATACCGCATTATAAAACTTCGTTCAATGTCAGTGTCAAGTTCATTCGCATAATCGATTCCACAATAAATTTACATTATAAATGTGAGTTATAACTGTTCCTATCGATAGCAACAATAACATAGATACGAATAAAACCCTAATTTACCAAAATGCATCGTGGATTTATGAGGCGAACTGAATTTGGTGAAATTATAACGCGTTAATTGCTTTCCATTGTGCTTAGCCATATTTAGGTGAAATTCTAAAATTAATATGGGACTTAATATTAAATTGGTTTCCGTTGTATTATCGATCTTGTAATTAATAATACGAACCACTATTATTTTCTATTTTGGTAGAATTTTGAATGGAATACTTGTTTATCAATAGAACTTTAAAGAATAAATTTGGTGAAAGTAGCGTCTCGTATTTAAGATAAATTGCGCACCATAGTACACCTGTAGCTAATTTATTGCAGCTATTGTAATTTAATTCACTGACCTTGGCATCGAAACTTCTTATTTAAACAATAGCCGAACATTTGTTAAGTGCTTAAGCTAAAAACTGTTTTGACCATAAAACATGGTAAACCGAAGAAGTTATCTACAAGATCAATTAATCCAAGAATATAAACTGGGATTGAAAATTGTATTGAAGAACATGAGATTATAAAATTAATTTTATGTTGTATAATATTAAAACTAATCTTAATGATTATCTAGTAATTGTTTTATTAGCTTGAAACCTATCAATTCATCCCAGCTCTGCCAATCCTTTGATTTCTGCGACTCAGAGAACCACTAAATTCTAAAGGTTTTGTTCTTTTTAGGCGCTTTGGTCTATTGTTGCTAGATACCATACGTCCAGATAAGTTTTATGATTATGCGTTGTCAGTTCGGACTTTCGTCCAATAAGCAAGTGCATTTCTCTGAATTTTAAATTCATTTCTTGCTTTTTCTGTTTAACATGCGCTTTTCACCTGAGCTTATAGTTTATCCAGCGGCATGCCGAATTACTTAGCGTTATCAGAATATGGAATTTGTTGCGAATTCAGTCTAAACGGAATATATTCCAATTTCATATTTCTAAAGTTCGTCCAGTTATTTACTATATTAACAGCATTTTGTATTTCTAATACAAGGTCCAAAACACTACCTTGTGGAACCCCTGCCAATATTTTCTTTAGTTTTGGGTATTCCCCTTCCTGTCTCTCCAGGAAGTAACGGTCGTTGCTATAAGAGTTTAGCAATTCAAAATATTGTTTTGGAAAATCTCGTTGGTGCTTAAATTTCAGACGACGGTGCCAAACCTTATCAAATGCTTGGACTACGTCTAAGAATGTTACTGGGAATTCTTTATTTTTTCCAGCGCATTCTCAATTGCATCAGTATCCTATGTACCTATTCTATCGTTGAGTGCCTTTCTCGAAACCCAAATTGCTGTGCTTTAGTCCCTTGAGAAACAGACTTTCGAAAATCTTTGATGTTGTTATTGGTTGGGTTTGGTATCATGATTTTCGCTACTTTCCACTGTCGGAATATAACTTATTCTAAAGATAGCATTGATTAAGTGCTGTTGTTTTCTTAGTACTTTTTCGGATAGGACTTTGATTATTTGCCTCGTTATTAAGTCGCATCCAGGACTTTTTATCTTTGAGGGTTTTTACTTCGTGCTTGATTTGCAAAGTTACTGGTAGCACAGCCACCTAATCCATTTTGCTTATAGGGCTTAAATATTCATTATTTGCTTGTCCAGATGGTGGCCTGGAGGTATTTTCTAGGTGTTTGGAAAACAGATCAGGTTTTTCTTTTCGGTGCGAGCCCATCAACCATTTTTGGTTGTTTGCACTTGCATTTTAGACCTTTTTGGTGGGTTTTCACAGGGAATAATCTGTGTCAGGTTCACCAGTCAGTTTACTTAGGAAGCTAGCAACTGACTCATTCCTAATCTCCTTTGTAAGTTGTTTAAGTTTGTTGCACAAGTTGTTTAGAATTGTCCTGTTTTCAGGGGCTCTGGTTCTCTACCAAGTCTTATGAGCTATTTTTTCCGTTAACTAACTCTCTCACTTCGACTGGCTTCAAGTATATACTAACTTTTTGAAATATTTCTTGTTGATCCGGAGTACTTTCCCAGGGCGTACTTTGTACATTTTCAATGAGGCTTTCCAGTTATTCTTCTATCATGTATAAGCGTTCGAGATCTACGTCCTATAGATTGGTGTTTCCTTCGAATAGCTGCCGAAAGTATACCCAGTGTGTTTGTTGTTTGTTAGTCTTGGAGGGCTTGCTTTACTTATTACCGTGTCACCTAATGCCATTAAAAATGGATAATGGTACAACGATATAATTTTTTAATTTTTTATTGAAAATGAATAATTTTGATTACAAAAGATAGTTTTAATCAAGAAGAGTTTTAAAAAAAATTTAATTTTAAAAATAATATCTGTTAGATGCCTGCCATCACCCTTTCCGCGAGCTGCTGCCCTTGGCTGTACCTAATTCATAACTGAAGCCAAAACTGGTTGATCAATCGCAATAATTTCATTTATTATGTTGTCTTTTAGTTGCTGCAGTCCTTGCGGTTTATTTGCGTATATACGATCTTTCAATTATCCCCACAAAAGGAAATCTGGTGGTGTTAAGTAAGGTGATTGTGATGGCCAAATAACGTGAAACGATACGGTTACTAAAAACCGTTCGCAGCAAGTTCATTGTTTCCCTTGCAGTAAGGGTTGCAGCTCCGTCTTGTTGAAACCACATTTCTTGAGTATGGAAGAAGTACGGGCCGTAGATCTTGTCTGCTGATATTCCGCACCAAACTCTCAAGTGAATAAAATAGACGCTTTTGAATCACTCTTGGGTTTTCAGTGCCCCAGATTCTAAAATTTTGCTTATTAACATAACCGCTTAAACGGAAATGCGCTTCATCGTTCATTATAATTTTCTGTTAATAATTCGGTCAATTTTGCACAAAATCTTAAGCGGGTTGCATAGTCTTGCGGCAAAATGTCATGTCCCATTTGTATCTTATACGGAAACAGCAATAATTTTTTTTTTCATTATTCTACACCGTGAAGTTCTGGACATTTGAAACTGAGTGGCACGTTTACGAGTCGATGTTTCAAGGTACTCATTTACGCTCTCCCGAACTCGTTTGTTATTATCTTGGCTTCGTGCTTCAAGCGGTCTTTCACTCCAAGATAAGTCACTACAGATCCCGATGACTGAAAACGAACGACTAGATTGCGTACTTGATTTCGTGATGGTGCATTCCTGGTGTTAAAAATATTTCGAAATTTTCATTGGGTTTGAATTATTGAATTTTGACTAGCAAAATAAAACAATATTTGATCGTTCCTCAATCGTACACTTGGCTACTGAATCTCCCAAATGTTGTTTCTAATACTGAAAAATAAAAATAAATAAAAATACAAAATAAAAAAATTATATCTAAAATACAATGTTCAGTAACTTATTGCCCACCCTGTATATAGACATCTAGAATATCAGGAATTTTATTTGAATCCGTAGGCCAGTAGGTTGGCTTTCTACTGGAGTGAAATTCACAATTTTTAATGTCTTGCCTGCTTCAAAAAGTTCTGTACCTTTGGGAGTAGTTCTATTTGATCCCAGAATATGTTTTTCGCGTTAAAGTCGCCGCCAATAATAAAATTACTAGCAAGCGATTTAAGAATTTTGATGTAGTCTTCTTTTTTGGGTCATATCTGGGTGAACATTAGATTGCTGATATACTATAGCTCTTGCTATTTTTGATTTCAATAAATACAGTTCCCTATTTTTAATTCTTCGTGGTGTTGCTGCAGTGATAGCACTGGTATCCACGTATTTTAGCATACGAGGTTCTGGTTAAATGACTTTTTGAGATAAATATCTTTTCTAATTCTGAAATGCGTTGCGCTAGGCCACTTGCATTCCAGGTAGCAATTCTTAAATAGTGTGTCATTATTTTTTCTTGTTAAGTTTGTTTGGACTAGAATGAAGGTAGTCTATGGCTTCTCTAGTTTTACTTCACGTATATACGTTATTTTTTTATCTTAGCTCACTGATGTATTTTCCAATGTTCTTATAGTCTCTGTTCTTGCTAAAGGTCGCCCATAGATTCCAGTCTTTGGTCCCTCGCAGCCAGACTAGATGCTCTCTTGATTTTTTCGTTCTGCTTCGTTCTTACTTTTGTTGTATTCTTTTGATGAATATTAGCCAGCGCACTTTGCGCATCGGGGCTCCCTATTACAGTATTTGCGTATGTGGTTTTACGCCTGACAGTTGTAGTATTGTGGCATTCTACTAGTGTTCTTTTTTGATGTTTCAATCTTAACTTTCATTCCATATACTCTATCAATGCTCTCAGTGTTGTCAAATGTTAGCGAGAAAAGAGGGAAGCCAACATTGGTTGTTTCTCTTTCACTGTTTTTGTATTTAGTGACCTTTTTCTTTAGTATGTTCTCAGCATTTGGGATTTTGGGTCCATTCAGCCTAAGTTCCTCAATCATTTCTTCATTTGGGCATGTATGATGTAGTCCCTCTGGCCATGCCTTTAATTGGTTGCTCAACTTTCCATTTTTGGAGTAATGATTGCATTTGGTAACATTCTTTACGTTTCTGCAGTGATTTTATATTCATCATGTGGAACTAGCTTCACTATTTTTTAATTGTTTCATATTCACTAACATTAAGCATGTTAATAGGTGGAGGTAGTATCTCTTTATGTATTGGTTGATTTTCCTGCACTTTTCCTTAGTTGATTACGTTGGATGTATTAACTGGTTACAGTAGTCTTTCTTTCAGTAGCAGTGATACGTTCTTACGTAATTTCGCTAGGTCCGTGGATGACATCAGGTCGTTGTGGTTCTGTTTTTCGTACGCTCTTTGTTGATTGTTTCACCTTAGGTGAAGATTCTACTTTTATTTTTTTTGTTTTGACGTTTAGTTTTAATTTGCGTTTTTATAAAACTCGTTTCATACGCCAATTCATCTTCATCTTTTACATAGGTAGCTATAGTGTATTCTTTGGCTTGATCCTCATTTTTGATTATAGCAATTTCTTCTTTAATATGTTAGATTTCTTTGAATAGCTGTCTATTGATTTGCATTAAGTTTTGAAACGATTTCTTTAAATTATTATTTTCTCTAGCGACATCGTGGTGGTTTTCTTGGTTCACGTTCTCCATGCGCTTAGCATTTTCGTTCTAATACCGAGTCTAATACTGAGTACTCTACACCAACGCTAAGGGGCGATGGCCTAGAAGGTCGTAAAATGTTATGCATTTAAAGACTATTTTATAAACTATAGTCTGTTCTGTAATTAGGCATATAGTTTAATTTATTTAATATTAAAAAATTAATTCATAAATCTATTACCTACATTATTACGTTATAATTCAGAAACTAAAATTATAATATCCTAAAGCCGCAAACGATTTCAAAATCGCGTCAGCTTTAAAAAACCTTTATAATTCGTTGCACACTAGTGCCGTTTGGATTAAGATAATGGTGTTAATGCAAACAAGTTAGACTCATTTTGGTGTGAAAACCCCAGCTACTCCCTATCTTCTATGAATTTGTACTATACAAGCGAAAGGGACTATGCGATGTACCAATGCGGTTAATTTCGAGGGAATTTATTCTCCTAAATATATTGGCGCGAACTTAATCCTTAATGTCCCCTGAAAGAAAATATCTTGTGGGTTTGAAATCGAATAATCTAGAAATCCAGGAAGTCGAAAATGTAGAGAATGTAGACAATGTCGAAAACTTGTGAATTCAACAAGCAGTAAAGTTCAATTGAACACAGAACCCGTTCGTGTGGCCACCGAATCTGCATACTGCCCTTTTGCTTTAGAAATAGATGGAACTTGGGTAATGAACTACTGGATACAGTATTCGTTTCGAATATGTACATGCGACTGAGCATTGCACAGATAATTTCTTTCATAGCCAGGAATTTCTTTCATGATTATCGATGAATATTTTACTTGGACACATTAAAATATAGCTTGATAAATTCGATAACAACTAGAATTGAAAATTCGAATTGTTTTAATGCTGTGCTAGATTCAGAAATATTCTTTCAATACGCTAACATCTTCTCGGTTTCTTTACTGTGCTCAAAGTGGATTACGTGATATCGTATAGTGAATCGTGATAAACACCTATGATTTAAGTTAAAGAAGCTACCGGTGTACGCTTATTTACCAATATGCAAATCACACGAGCAGCATTCATGTTATTGACCCTAGACATGAAACACAAACATTTTTAATTTAAGAATAGAAATCAAACCGATCCCAATAAAAGCATCGGTTAAACAAATCGCCGGTTGAGATGGTAGACAGGGCCTGAAAACTGATTTATTTTGGAGCACTTTATTATTCCGTAAATTCAACGGATTCAGCTTAAGTGCACGTCTTTAAAATCATTAGAAATGTATCCTGGCCAACGAGAAGTATAAAACTGGATACAATTTTAATCACTTCACCAGTGATCATTTGAGCTGACATAAATTTTAGTACACAGTTGTCGATGAAAATTTCGTACAATACTGCGCGCAGAAGCTCGATATCGAAAGTAAATGCCTGCTGGTTGTGATCACGTTTGAAGGTATTCATTAAGGGTCATCAAAATGTTGTATTAGTCGAATGCCTTGGTGATGTCATAACCATACAATTTACGAGAAAATTATTGTAGAAAAATTACTGCATTCAATTAAACGTTGAAAAATGTTCCAAATTAATTGGTGATGACTTTCGGCGTGTGCTCCCAAAATCTATATTTCATTACACGTACAAAACTACGTACTAATTAAATTGGAGCAAATAACCCTCCCACACTTCTGAGAGTCATTCGAAACCTAAAATCGAGAAATAGCTTCAATTGTACCGTAACTATGCTTCTGGAAATAGTATCTAACCAATCAAGCAATTTGAACAGCAAACCGCACCATCGGATCCGTGCCACCCGGACGTTAAACATAAAAATCTAACATGTCACTAATTATATGATCACCACTGTGTTCAACAATTTACTTAATTTATTATATTTTGACGCATTTAAATCTTCGCGACTAAATGAGTAAAAAATTAGCGTACCGATATGATTTGGTTTCGGTTTACCTTGGCATTAATAATATGATTCAAGATTTGGTTTAAAACTTAAGTCTTATTTTTTATTTTATTGAACTTTATATTTATATTTTTAATGAACAGTTAGTTTATCCAAATATGGTAAAATGAATGAATGTATAACCATTTTTGTAAATATTTTATTTTATAATCAAACGGATTCGTTTAATTTATAATATCCCGTCTTGTTGAGCTAAATTCAGTGTCGTGCGTCTACGCAAATTGCAAACTTGTCTACACATTGGTGTCGAAAATAGCGTAAACAATGGATTTACGAGTAAATAATGTCGATAATTGGTAGAGTATGTAGACAATGTAGGTTATTGCTGTTTCCAATTTTTTCTATAAATCTTAAGTTTTCATCTTATAGTTTTCCAGTTTAAATTTTTCCAAAACAAACAGATAAAATTATTTCAATTCAAATCATATTCAAATTGTTAGTTGGCATTATCATCTGGATTTATCATTAAAAATGCCAAACGCCACAATTTACGTAATATTGCTAGACAAATAGATAATTGTTAACACTTACCAGAGAAATCAAATTTTTTCCTCAGAAGTCACAAGTTCCTCATTTCTCTTCGAAAATGTGACAATTTTGAAAAATTATTCAAATAAACTGTCAAAAAATTTAGTTTTAAAATTGATTGTGCAACAAACAAAAATGTCAGCTCCACCTGCCTGATGATTAAATTTATATCTATCGTTGCTCTACAAATTTTGGTTCAGGTTAGTTGCTTATCCAGTACTTTATTATATTCGATTTCAACTTCAGCGGTTCCATCTTGGAGTTTGGAAAAGTGACGTGGAATAAAATTAAATTATTTTTTAAATCCAGGATCAATCAAATAAATTATATTATCAATAGCTGGTATTGCTTTAGCCATATTTGGGTTAAGATATGCTTAACTCGGTTAATTAACGTACACTGGTAGTTCCGGTCACTTGCATCATTTACACGATCATTTAACATTGGTGATTTGTAGTATCGATTCTACTCTGCCGTCGATATAAGGCACTCTAAAATCCAAAAATAAAAAATAAAATAATTCATTCTGGTTGAATCAAGTTACATCCGTAACGGGATCAAATAACCGGTTAACGAGGCTATAATCGGCTGTAAGTTAAAAAAAATCCCTGTGCAATGTGCCGTCTGTTGTGAACATTTTCGAAATGCGTACTGCATTGCTGATTTTAATGCCCGTTTATTGTGCAACATTTTCTCGATAAATTTATTGGTTAAAATGAGTTTAGCATTTTTGGTTCTGTTTTAACCCTAAAGGCAAATAAAAAGAAATGCGGTGTAAAGATATGGCGGCCACACGAAGAGTTTCTGCGCAATTGATTGTTTTGTGTGGTATTACCAGAACAAACAATCAACAAACATTCTCTGATAGCAGTGATTAATCATTTCTTGAACAACTGTACAGTTTGCGAATTTTTTACTGAATAGACTGAACTTGTATGATCATTATTTGCACGTACAGTAAGTACATTGGGTTTTTCACAACTCTTTTCACGATCTGAAACAGAAATTGCTTAGCTCGAACTTACCGAATGATAATATGGAGTACCAACCTAACTCAAAATATATTGAATTTTTTGGTGTGCACTTTGAAATTTTGATCAATCCGACTGGGCACAGTTCTTATAATTCGTTATCGAAATATTTGAAGTGTTTTCTAGCGGATCGCTTGGTAATGTTTTAAATTTTTCTAAATAAATCGATGGCGTTCGTCCATAGGTAAGTGTTACGTCGCCTATTTGCACAACGTATTTCTATAGCTGTATGCCAGTCGATATACGAAAAATATTTTAATTAATTTAGAGTATTAAAATTTATCATTTCTATAATTTTCACGCGTGATTCGGAATTGTCGATATGTTGGTGTCGAAAACAGCGTAGAAAATTCACAATTGTTTTTCAGTAAAAGGTTGCCATCTCATAGTAGATTAGTATGAGTTTAAAATAATTCGTGATATTTTAATTCATTTTAGTTATTTTATTTGCGCCACATATTCCATGCATTATGGGTAATATTTTTCTCTTACCATAGAGAAATTTAATTTTTATCACTATTCAGATGTCACCATTAAACCATTTATTTTCGAAAAATAGTCAAACTAAACTAAGCTGTTAAAAAGTTTATTTTGAAATTGTCAAAGTGTGAACTGTCACTTGAAAAAAAAAAACAGGAATTCTGGCTTACCAAAAATCACTGTTTCACCTGCCTCCAGTAATTAGTTAGAATAGACTGTTCGGCTCAGGTCTGCCTAGAATTTTAAGCATTTTTTTATTCACCTAATTTTATATTTATTTCGGTACGTTATTATATGTGGCACCGCTTCCAACAATCATTTGTTTTCGATATTGAGCATCTGCAAGCAATATTTTTAGAGAGAATGGTGTACTAAAATTTGTTTCTGTCAATTGAAAATGCGCCTGCAACAAGCACAAATGGTCACCGTTAATGTGATTAAAAGTATATGTGGCTCAATATCTAATGGTTTCAAAGTTGTCGGATTGCCCAAGTTTGTCCGTTGAATTTGCGGAATTGTATTGTGTTCTAATCCACGTTTATAGCCAATGCGGTAGCATACAACCTACATTATTTGTCAGGTTATGTCTATTGCTGCGACTAGCTCTTTGATTAACCGATGCTTTTAATATTGGGACAACCATAAGCGATTCCAGATCCGTCTGTAAAATTAACATTTTTTGTGTTTATTTTTTGTTGTTACTTTATGGTATTTCGTTAAAAAATTATTTTTCGTGTATCTCTCTGTAAATTAGTTACGCTGTAAAACCAGCACCTAGCGTGATTACCATTTCCTCCTTTAACTTTAATCTCAGGTGTTTAAGGCGATCCTGCTACACGTTATTTGTAGTGTCGATATTAAATAGTTTTCAATATAATCCACTTCGAGGAATTAGCCAATGAACCCGGAAAATAGGAGCATCTACAAAAAAAATGTCTGCTTCCAGTGCTGCATTAAGTTCATCAAGATGTACATATTTTAACGAAACCGAATAAAATGTTAAGTGTCGGCTTCATCGCGCTAATCATAATGCCGTACGAGGCTAATTTAGCGACAATAAACGAAATTCCCTGTGCAATCTTGGAAATGAATACTCTATCCACCTTCGTTACTCACGTTCATCATCCATTTTTTAACTAGAAGGACGGAATGTGGGTATGGCGTCCCCTCGAAGTTGACGTGTGTACAATATTTGAGTGGTTTTACCGGAATAAAATTTGTACTGTTTGACAGCTGTAATAAATCCTTCCATTAATTTGCGCTTAACATTTTATTGCGTATTGATGATTTTGTTTATTGAACTACTATAGGGTTATCATATTGGTAAGATAGAAAAAGCGAACATATGGGGAAGAGGTCTCAAATTTAAAAAAACTCCTCGGAAATAGGTGACTTCATTTTACAGTTCAAATTTTTTTTTAAATTCTTTTTTTTTAATCCAAATGGAAAATGTTGTACAAAATTTTAACTTCTGAAACGAATATATCTCTTAATTAATATATCAATATCAAAAACTAGAATGTAATAATTCCATTGATAGATGGTAGGGTCAACCTATTCCGCTCTTTGGTCCATTGTGCTGAGATCATTGAAAACATTTTCAGTATTGTCATTTTCCCCTAAAATAGCAAAATAAAAATGGAAAATTTTAGAAATTTCATTAGTGCAGCTTTCGTTTATAATGTTAAAATAGTTAACCCGTTTGCCAAAGCTGTAATTTTTGCAAATGTGCAAATTCATTAAATAAAATTGTGTCATCAATTTTTATTCCTCTATTGTACACAAATAATAAAGTGTGCTCAATTTCTCCCCATTCTTGAATTTTTTTTAATGATATCCACTGGAAATGTTCATAGTCATTAAAATGTGTAATCCAGGAATCAAGGTAGTTTAATGTAATGGTAAAAATACGAAATTTTTTCCTTAAAACTAAGAGTTTTACGTCTCACGTCTTACGTCTCAAAGCCACATTCAATATTTTGTCTTAATCCCTTGGCATACAATGACGTCCGGGAGACACCATCCATTTCATGTACCATTGTAAACTTTGACGTATCTCTCCGGCGGTTTTATTTAAAATGTTCACCAGGCTCTCCCGTTCTTCCTCCGCAACAGTACCGAGAACAAAATCGCATCGGCAAACCAGTAAATCAGAAAGAAGTAAATACATTGAAAGCAGTACTCATTGTCAGTATAACAGTGATCCCGCAAGGCGAATGTCAGATTATATATTTCGTTTGATATGGTATGATATGATATGATAAGAGACGTACAGGCCAATCATAATGGCGATCCCTAGGTATGTATGGCAAATTCCTGGATTAACAAAATGATCAAAAAATTAATTTTAGTTTTAGATTTCAGAACAAAAATAATGTAGTTTTTCTTAAATTAATAAAACCGGTTTTTCGGTCACGGAAAATTGCAAAAAAAACAGGTTTTCGGGTACCGGAAAAACCGGTTTGCAATCACTAGTACAGGGCAGCCAATTCCAATGAGATCTCTGTTTGTGCTTTTTTAAGAGAGCATGGACATTATTAGTACCTTAAAGTTACAAGGACAAGTGGGTAAGAAAAGCCTCCAAAGTTGGTGTTGCAGTTGTCGGCAGACAGCGCTTTACATTTAACTATTAATTTAAATTTTCGCAAAGTGTTTTTTAAATAATTTACAATTATGGCGGCTGTTTCGTTTTTTAAATCGACTACTTTAATTACTGGAGCGACATGTTATAACATCACATTTTCAATGCTTTATCGAAGTTTATTTCTCGTTTTCCTAAACTGAAACGGGCAACTGTTTCATTCATGAATTATTTCGTGTCTATTGCTATCACAACCTGTTAGTACAAATGCAAACAAGGTGTCTTTCTCTAATTTTGTTGAAGTATCGAAAGCAAATTATTTGGTGTGGTGATAGAAACGGAGTAGAATATCACAATTGTTCAATCTAGCAATCTGGTAAATGATATGCAATGTGAAATATTGTCACATTTTATTCTAAGGAAGCGAGACATAAACTTCGATAAAGTGTGATGTTATAACATGTCACCCCTGGAAATAGTTTTATTACTCCTAGATTACTGCCATCGGTGAATACAGAAATGAACAGAATTTTTCTTCTTCTGTTTTTATATTTGACAGTATAAACGGTGATAACACATTGTTCACGGTTGCTTCCGTATTAGTTCGAGCGGAAGTCATTTTTTGAAATTTCAGAATCGACAATAGTTTTTGAAATTAAACGTGTGGTGCAATCTGTGGATTTATAAATGTAATGGTGTTTTACACAATAAAAGGCTAGAGCCCCTTCTACGCTTCTTCCTCCTTCAATATGTTGTTCTAGATCATATGATCCTTTATTTGATAAACCTATCTTATTTTGAGAAATATTACAACAAGCTGCATGCTTGTCTTCATCGACAACACAAAAAGGTGTCAAATTGGACATGCTACTGATGGTTGTAACAGTAAAAAATGATTTAGTAAATATTTTTTATTACTTCTTACAATAAATTTCAACTTAAGCACTTGTATTTTAACTTTAACTTTTTCGTGTAAAAAAGTTTGCTCATTTATTCTGTGTTCTGATTTCAAACGTCAAAATATAAGCTAATAACTCATCGATAAAATATCACGCAGTTGAAACCAATAAACCAATTATAACATCTACCAAACCCAATCTTCACTATCAATAAATTCTATAATACTAATCTAAAAAATTAACATAAAATATTAACTACAGTAAAAATTATTATCACGATCACAAGTTTTTAAAATTAATTTTGATACATTTAGGATAATATTATTTATCAGTTTATCACACTTATGGTTTCTTAATAATCCTACATAAATCTATAACAAAATTAACTAGGTTTCGTTTATTATAATTTGCAGTGGCATAATTGTGTTTTACTTGCTTGCAATAATTCAAACTAATTATGTTTGCTGTTGGAGGAAGCAACATTTTAAAAATATTAAGGTTCGTTTGGCCCCATGAACATAGTCTGTTGGTATCGATAGAAAAATTGTCTTGTTTTAACACTATAAATTATTAATTTATGCAAGATCATACTTTGATTACTTTCAGAGAAATACTTGGCTTTTACGGCATCATGGCCAATAGTTTCCTGAAATATGGCGCATGCATGAAAAGATAATTGATAGGCAACTTCTGTTGATTGCACTAAACATCACCCCTTTGCAAATAATCGAAACAGGTATCGTCAGCTTTAGTTCCAATTTCTTTTATAAAAAGCTCAACGCTCGCCAAATATTCGATTTACAGTCAGTTTACCGTGAACAATTTATCGTGAATAATTGATCGTATAACGGCTTATCGTAGAACAGTTTATCGTGAGGACAGTTTATCGTATATCACAATTAATGTCGTGGATTTGAAATATCTTAAAACATAAAACTTTTTTAATAATGTATTTCGTATAAGAATTCGGCCATTTCTTAACCGATTATGATGAGATTTATGTTGGATGAAAATGTTATTATTAAATGATTTTTGGAAGAACTAATGAAATATTGCCACCTGGGACCGACTGGTGATAGATGTTAAGGCATCCAGTTCTATCAGAAACTTCTTTACATATTACAAGGTATTGGTTTTGCGGCATCAATAACTTGCCCTGACATGTAGTGTCAATAAGCAGAAGCAAAATTCAATAGTCCACCTAATTCATTTAGAGTTACCTAGCGAGCGTATTAATCAAGGAATTTTCGCCCTTATATTACCTTCAAATATAATTTAAATAGATTGATGATATACGACTGAAAATCTTACAATTTTACAAAAAATAAAGAATTGGTGAAATTTAATGCGATTACTATCAAACATTCTCAGTTTTAATAAAGTACGAAAATTTCATAACGAACAAAAAGTTTTGTTTTCTTTGAATATTCTAAAATGAAACAATTAAAAAGGAAAGTTTCCACCTACAGTATGTATAGAACAAGTATTTCAATAAAAATTTGATATTTTGCCACTAGAGAAAAAACTGACAATAGCTTCGTCGATTATAACCGGAACACACGAAACACACTTTGTGGATGCAATAGCGAACAAGCCCGAAATTGGAGTTGGGTTACTCATATCTATTAGCCATCATATTTGCGTACTTAAGTTTCTTGGGCTTCACTTTGATATTTCGTTTGTCAATATCCAAGCACCAAGTGAAGATAAACTCGATTAAATCAAGCATGCTTTCTACAAACAACATCATGGTATCATGAGCAAAATACTACAAATCGGCGTCAAAATATTACTGGATGATTTAAATGTTCAAATCAGAGGCGCTCACGAGGTATAACGCGGCACCATCAGTTCGAACTCCGTACGTTTTGTTGTTAAACAACAAAGGGACATCAACCATTCTTCTAATTTTGTTCTACAACCCGTTGGTTGCAGGCATGAATTTCCTATATAAACGCATTCATAAATCATGGACATTTCACTAGAACTATTTATATCAGTAAAAGCGTGATGTCAAATAGTTGCGAAAAACGTTTATTATCTACATATATACAACGGACAATAACCCTTTCATCATCATATATATTCAAACTGTCAGTTAGAATATTGAAGCACTTCAAAATCATGTTAATTACGGAAATTTTGATAATAATGAACTTTCAGTCATTTCTTAATTTCGTCGAAGATCAGTTATAAGATGGCCATATTCCAGAACTTCTTCCAAAAATCATTTTAGAATCCCATTCCCATCCAACATACCCAATCTTATCATAATCGGTTAAGAATAGGCCAAGTATCATCCTAGATGGGCATATTCAAGAAATTCTTCCAAAAATCATTTAAGAATCCAATTTCCATCCAATATACAAAATATTATCAATATCAGTTAAGAAATTACCGAGTTCCGTCCTAAGCGGCCATTTTCCAGAACTTCTTCCAAAAACCATTTAAGAATCGCATTACCAAACATACCCAATCTCAACATAATCGATTAAAAAATTACCGAATTCCGTCCCAGGTGGCCATATTCTAGAACTTCCTCCAAAAATCACTTGAGCATCCCATTTCCATCCAACATACTCAATCCCATCATAATTGGTTAAGAAATGGTCGAGTTCCATCCCAGGTGGCCATATTTTAGAGCTTCTTCCAAAAATCATTTAAGAATCTCAATTCCACCGAACATATTCAATTCCGTTTTAATCGATTAATAAAGGCCAAATACAATATAATTTTATAAACCGAAGACACTTTAATTTTTTACGTAGACATAATTTTGTTATACGGTCAATTTTAAAACTACGAAAAACTGGCATACGATAAATTGTCCAAACGATAAATTGTGTCCACGGTAAATTGGGTTCAAGACAAACTGTTCTACGGTAAAATGCTCACGTTAAATTGAAACATTATAAATTGTTTACGATAAAACGACCTACACCCAAATATTCAGTGTCAAATATTTCGTTCGGAAAAAAAATCGGATATGTCATCTGAAATATTAGCTTTTTCAAGTTCTCGAAATTTTTTAAACTGGCTTAATGGGATTTCTGTTCTAGAAATTTTTCTAATCCGTAATTTAGTTTCCGATTCAGTTATATTTCGATAAGAAATATGTAACAACGCCCTGTTAAAAATCTATACTTACTAAACCTATTTTCTAAGTTGTCACTTCGGAATTTACATATAAGACATACTCAATGGTTAAATGAATATTTTGTGATATCGATCAAAGCTTTGGTGGAGGTAACCATTGTTATTACCAGAATTCAATACATTTTTGCAAAAATAGTAGTCTATCGTCATTAGGGGAGACAATTGGTTCACCGTTGTCATTACGCTTTGCAATATCTTTGAATTTAGATTTTACGTTTGATATATCCCACCACTGTCGAATTAATTCTAAAATAATTGCTGTTTGTAAATAATTATTATTTTACCTAAGAGCTACAATTATATTATTGTGGAAAATATTATCAACCAATGAAACCTTTTACTTTTCTAAATTATTAGGATACATATATTTAAAGTTAATCTTAAATGCGGTTTTTAGGGTAAGTTTATTTCGTTTGTATATTGCTCTCATAATTGTGAAAAACGAATATATTTGATTTCGCGCATTTCAAAATCTGGATAAACGAATGAATAATCGAAATTTTTAACGTTCATCCAATTGTTTCGGATATTTTTAAAATTGTGAACTCCATCATAGCAACCGATATGGTCTTCGTGTTATCACAAGGATGAGGAAATTAAAAACCGCATGTTGAAGTATATTACAACTATTGTTATCAGTCATAATAACAAATACGTCTAACCCAATACTATGCAAATATAAGAGCATTTTTTGTTAAGCTATAAAGTTCTTTGCCAGTACAGTCTTTAACTGGTGCCAATTTTACAACTTCCTTTAAGGTTCAAAAAGCTGCGACAACCATGCAAGTTTGAACTGTTATCGCTAAAACTTCTACCGAATTTTGAGCAAACCCTTTTATATTACCAGTTTTGATGACTTTTTTCTCTATCAATTAATGTAGAAAAAAATTATTTGAGATAATTATTATTCGAAATTTTACTATTGAGCGAAATGTTTAAAGAAGCAGAAATATGTCAAATGTGTTCGGGGTGCGGTAAGTTTAAATACTGTCGAATTATGTTATATGCAGCGCTTGATTGTGGATGCAAAAGATGGGCAACAACGATCGAATTCTTAGAGTAGCGCGGTATTTTATTTTTAGGTTGAAATAATTTAATTTGATCAGTTAAAAAAAAGTTCATTTGGAAATTAAAAATCATTGGGAATTTCCGCAGAAGCCGTATTTAAATTCATTGAAGCATTTTCCAATAGCAAATCAAAATCGTTTTTTGAATCAAGGCCTATATTCCCTTAGGCGTATCACTTCATGCGACGTGACTATGGATGTTCTTGGTTACTAGATGAGAATATGCTGCAAAATTTCGTACAAAACTCGAAGTGAATATTTTTTAAATCTTAGTTGGCTGCCTTAGTTTAAAAAAAATCTATTTATTTGTCGCATCAAAATTTCTAGTGATAGCAATTGCCGTTTGGAGTGATAGAAGTCACAAGACTTAAATATTTATAAAGCAGCATACTACTTTAAAAAATAGCCGCAACGAGTTTTGTAAATAATTATTTTGTAAGTTTCGATTTAAAAAATCTAGTACCCAAGAAGATCCATATACATGTCGCTTGAAGTGATACGCCTAAGAGAATAGGGGCCCAAAATTTGACAAATTTTCGTATCTTACTAGAGTATCGTAGAGTGTAATTATTTGCATATTTGGAAGCACCTATTGCAAGTCCTTTTTGCACACAGAAATTTCATAAACCAAAATATTAAATTTTAAATCACTATTTATCACAGTTATTATTTTAAAATTGCAGCCTTTTTCGATACCTTCCTCAAGAATATAAAATACTAAAGAATTATTTTGAATGAAAGTGTGGTACTCTTTAAAAACATCATTCATATCATCAAAACATTTTATAATGTCTGCCTGCAACACAGCTTCATTTTGTCTTTCAATCCGGCAATTAATTTCCTCGAGTCTTTTAGCTGGAGTTTTTCTCTTCGGTAGTACTGTTATAGGATGTGGTTTTTCTGGAAAAACTGATGGAACGGCCCCATTTATTAATTTCGAACCGGATAATTTATAAACACTGTCCTCGATTTTTATTTTTAAATTTCCTTGGACATCTTCCGTCCGGAAATGTTCAAGACGCACAGCTGAATATTTTGTGGGATGCCAGTTTCCTCTTTTCAGTGCTTTTATCCATTTTAATCTTAAAATATCATCAGCCGGGAAACAAAATGTTGGGATTAGTTTATCATGTTCCTTATTATGACTAGAATTGCTTTGACAGGCAATAACACAATATCTTCTTGGCATTTTGAAATATCGTAAAACTAATTAGCAATTATTAATTTTATTTATTATCACTAAAGTAAGAAAATACAAATAGAATGTTATATAATTATTCAAATTTAATCAAAAAATGTATATGGTGAAAAATTCGTGAAATCAAAAATTTTTGGAAGTCATGTTTTAATTTTGTGATTTTTATGTTTTAAATGTGTATTACTGGGCAAAAAAAAATATTGTATAACTCGATTTTTTGTTGTTGTTGCATAAGATACAGTCGGTCAAAAATTTAAGAATTTGTTGAAAATGGTGATGCATTTATACCAATATAAAAAAATGTATTTATTTAAGGTAAAAGAATAAGGATTAAGTAAATATTACAAAAATAGTATCATCTTTAAGTTTTTCTAAAAAATTTTTCTACAAAAAACTTATTTTTTAAATTTTTTTTTGTTCGCCATTTAATTCTATAAAACATACCAAAAAAAATTGGGTGATATTTTTTGTTTTCTTACAAAACACGTTTTAATATCATGGACATACTATATTTCTGCACATACGATTTTTAAAATTTTTAAGTCTTATTTTATTTTCACTCCAACATACCATTTTCTTGCAAAATACAACTAAATAAGACCACCAACTCTATATATAAATAAATTTAAATTTAAAACAAAATTTATTGGTAAATTTTTTTTTATTAAAAATTAATTTAGTAATTAGTACATTTTAAATTTAATATAATCTTCACTATTCGAATATTTCTTATAATTAATGTAACCTTCTCCTGAAGGAATAACTACATGGAAATCGCGTGTTCCTTTTACAGTTTCCAATTTTTCGAACCTACTGGCAAGTTGAATTTTTTTCGAGTTATATTCTATGTCAGACAAAACTAAAAAACCATATCAGTCTTTAAAGTTTTAGCCCATTTGAGTAATTCTGCTGCATTCGTACTGATACCGTCAAATTTATCAGTGAGACTGGTTCTGGACGCCATTCTCTTGATAGTACCTCATACTCCATCACATGGTCGCTTTCTATGTGCTGTGGCACGAAAATGCCATTCACAATCGACTCCGAAATCTTCTTTGTGTTTCATTATATTCATAAAATTATATTTATTTTTATAATGTGTTATAGCACCATCAGTAATATAATAAATTTTGGTTAAACTCGTCATTTTAGTTTTCAAGAACTGGATCTTTTTTTCGATGAACAGATAAACTGCCCCAGTGATATGATTAAGACAATCCGATATAACAATGAAGCTGTAGTGCTGCAATTTCCCATCTACGTTTATGTGAATTGCAAATGGATGAATAGTCGCTTGCTTATTATTCCAATGAAAACCCTGCGCTGCATTCTGCATTATAAATGAAAAATTTTCTGCAAAGCCTCATGAAACAAGTGCTTCTGTAGGCTCCAGAGTAAGTTTTTTATTTTTTACGAAGCTAGATTGTTGAAGTGAAATAAAGTAATGAGGAATCAGATTTTCCAGCTGCTTTATGAAGTAATCCAAAAATTCTTCTAACGGTTTTGAGTACTTTTCCAAATTGCATCTGTCAGGTGAAATCCACTGACTGAATGATAAATCAGCATCCTCGTAGTCCTTTTCCAGAAAAGCGTTTTTCAAATATTCTCGAAATAAACTTAATCCTGGATAATTTTTGCATTTTATAAGATAACGTGTCGGCTTAGGATCTGGACATAAAATTGTTGAAATGCAATCTTGGTATTTTGATATCTTTCCATTTGTAATCGTTTCTATTTTGGTTCCATAAATAATCAAGTTTACATTTTGATGTATTGTACAAATACACACTGTATGCGTTCCACTACTTCGTGATTGCACACAGTTTTTAGGACGAAGCAAGCAAAATTTGGAAAATCCGATTTTTTTTGACTCGTCGTTCTGATGGAGATTCTTATAGCCCTCGTAGCATTCTTTTAATGTACTCATCATTAGACGTTTCTGAATTTTAACTTTCATCATCGTTATAATAATCTATCACTGATTGCTTTAGTTCATCGCGTATGCATTTCCTAGTATTAGGTACAGGAAGACCAAGTTGGCCGTTCGTTTTCTGAATATACTTAGCGTATGCACCAAGTATTGTGTTGTGTTGAATTCCTGTTGACTTTGTTGTATGGTTAGTGATCTCGGCAGTGTAGTTAGCAGCTGTATCTTATCACAATTTTTCTCGAATTGTTTGAATTTACTTTTCAGTTGATCCATGAATTCGTCGTATAAATTAGCCTTAGCCGCAAGAGACTCGATTCCAGGAATCAAAGATGACAATGTTGATGGTTCTATTGCAGCTAAATTGGTTAATTTTTGTTGATAATGCTGTTACCTAGCTCCTAGTTTATTGGCATATATGGGCGACATTCCAATATCTGGTAAAATCTCATTGATTTTTTAAGAACGCTCGCTTTTTGTATGTGGCGTTCTTTACTATCACTTCTAATGGAATTTATTTCAGATTCTACTGCAGTTGATGATGATTTCGGCGTAACTGCGGAACTTGATGGTGAAGAGGGAATGTGTGAATCTGTTTAAATTTTTCGACGTTTAAAAGAAATGTTCACATAACAAGTTGTACAAATGAATAAATTTTCATTTCTTTCAATCGAAGGCGGTAAAAAATTGATAATATGTTTATACACTTTTCGTAAATTTTTAGAACACTTCGAGCCAACAAACGGCTTACAACACTTTTTAATTTCACTCATTATTTAATTCAAGTAATACAAACTCACTATATGATAAACTAAAATTTGAATTATGTTTAAGTCAATGTTACTTACTTTTACACTTTAAAATTTGAACTACCTAAATATTGATTTTGACTCTTATTTATACCAAAAATTTAAAACTAGAAATGTATACCTGAAAAATGTACCCGTAAAACTCTTTTTAAAAGGAGGACCAAAACATTTTGTGTAGTAAATATACGGAGCTATTTGAGCTTATTTTGAAAAATTGAAGCAACAGTTAAAAGCATAAGATTATTTTAGGTATATATAGTAAATTAAGAACTGAATAGGTATATCGATAATTTTATATGGAGAAATAGCAGGCCAAGATATTAAAACATGTTGATTTTGTTTTGCAAGAAAACAAAAAATATCACCCAATTTTTGGTATGATTTATAGAATTAAATGGCGGCCAAAAAAAATAAAGAAATAGGTTTTTTTTATAAAAATGAGAAACATTAGTTTGGTGGCCATTTTGAAAATGAAAAACTTAAAGATGATACTATTTTTTGTAATATTTACTTAATCCTTATTCTTTTACCTTTAAAATGAGCCCTATTTTATATGTTTTGGATAAAATTTTTTGTTATATTTGTATAAATGCATCACCATTTTCAACAAATTCTTAAATTTTTGACCGACTGTATCTTATGCAACAACAACAACAAAATTCGAGTACTGCAATATTTTTTTTACTCAGTACTACACATTCAAAACATAAAAATCCCAAAATTAAAACATGACTTCCGGTTCCATATATTGAATTTTTGATTTCACGAATTTTTCACCATATATACCTTTACAACGCGTCTATACGCAATGAATTACGAAGAAAAACTAAAAAAATTCAATATAAAAAACAAGGAAAACAAATTCAATACACACATTGACAAAAATATTACTAAGTCTTGATAAATATAGTTGTCTGTGCTCGAAGCCACTTTTATTTTGACAGCTCTGTATTTGGTTTTAAAACTTGACTATGTGTAGAGTTAGGTTACTATGGTTTTTGATTTTTTACGAAATTTTTTAAAATTATAATAACACAGCTAAGTTATACGCAACAAATATCCTTTTTTATCATTCCGTAATCCGAGCAAAGCAACACATATTATATGCATAAGAGTACGTCATTGAGATTTAGAAACTTGAGTTCGAATTCTTCAACTGTGAGGTAGAAATGCAGCCAAATGCTGATTGCTAGCAGAAACAATAATTTTTGACATTGCCTACATTCTCTACTTTTCCGCAACACTGGTTAAATTATTTCATCCAGAAATATCATTATCATCATCAAGTTACACGTAATGCAAAGGATGAGAAAAAAAAAATTAAAGGAAGAAAATTGATTTTCTCCTACACTTCATGTGTGCCAAATTTTGTATTGTGATTGAAAAGTATTCGAATCATGTTGGAAAAAATCATGTTTTCGTCTTGTACAGTAATTTTGAACGATCTCATAAAATTGAGCAAGACATGATATAGCGAGGTCACGTATTAAAAGAAGAAGGTAAACAATTTTCATCTTCTCGATATACATAATTTTTATATGGTACGATGTTCCTTGATTGATTGGAAACGGCACACGAAAATAATATAATTTGATACGAGACAAAGTAAATGTTTAAATTGGATTATCTTTAATTGACCATATTTTTATTTGTACATGTTCGGATATTTATTGTCTTACTGTAAAACCCAAGTTTATTAACCCAAATCAAAAATTATTGTATTTAAACAATAATCTTTCGATCTCGATTTCATTCTATACACAATAATATAAAAATTATAGCCATGAACCCTTTATTACAAAATTTCTTTATTATCATATCGAAATATCATAATCCATAAGCTAAACACAAAAATATCTATTAATCACGACCCTCTTAGTGTCTGATTAAAGCAAAAATAAAAAAAATTTGAAATTTTAAATTCTTTCGTTTGGTTACCAAACACAAAACAGCAAAAATATATTTGTTTCTGATCTGATAACTTCTAAACAATATTTTACGCTTCACTTGGTTTCTGGAAAGTACATAGAGAAAATCCTAATTTTTCAATTACACAATGATTATGATATTATATACAGCTAGGCAGGTAGTCTAGATACCAAAATAAAAATTTTTGTTTAGTCGAAAAATGACGGTAACGTCTTTTCGATGACTAAAGAAATTGATATAATTTCGAATGACATGAGATAACGTTAAAAAAAATTGTTATTAACAAATCGAAAATTATACCTCAGAAGTATTTTATTTATTACTGTATTATTATTATTATTATTCTCGTTAGGAAACAAAAAATATAATTTTCCAATTTTACTGGGGATTTTTTCATTCGCAATAAAGATAATAGGAATATTAGCTGGGAAGATACACCCAGATTTTTTCTTATGAAAATGAATATTTTTTTTCACATCGAAATATCCAAATGGTATTTACTCTTGAAGACCTATAATTTTGAGTTTTACTGTTTTTTTTCGTTTATGCTATGTCGATTCTAGAACGATTTTATTGGATGTATCTTAAAATAAGAATCTAGATTTCAAACGGTATCGTGTGCGGTTGTGGAGAACTTTGGTACAACGAACGATTAATCGATTTATTGACAAAAAATAGTTCATTGTCTGCATTTTAAATCAAACTTGAAAATCTAAACCGCAAAGATAATTTATTAGTGCGGTTCTAGTATGGCTTATATTGACTCAATTATTCAGATTAAATGGTTGAATCTGGCATATTGCAGTTTTCTAATTGTTAGGGTCTATTAAAATTCACGTAAAATATATCCAAAATTTGTTAGGATTTTTTTCATTACTATTAATTTTATTTTATTTATTTGTCACTTAAACTGATTTTATTCAACTCAATTCATTAATAGTATTTTACAGTTTACATAAAACCTAAAAAATTAAAATATTTGCAGGATCAACAGTTTCCACAAATGCATATGTAAGATGATATTAATACACAACCAACCATATATGTATGCCGTTGACCCTAGTTGTTCAGCTGAACATGCTGCGCGCGGCAATGAAAATCGTGGCTTGCGGTGTGTCTCTTGAATTCATCAAAGTTGCCTTGTTGACTTTCAAGTCAAACGGTTGATATTTTTTCGTTCAATGAAATAATTTTCTTTAGAAAAACTACAGATGAAAGGCCTCGTTGCGAATTAATAACTCGTTAACCAGAGCATCAGAGGATGTGAGCTGCATTGTTTACCAATAAGGGCCATTCAAAAATGATCAAATATGCGCATAAATAGCATGAAAAAAGCTGCACCATGAATATTATTCCAAGGAATTTCAGCAAAGTTGGATTTATGTAACCTCTCCGTATAGCCGGCCTACCGCCCGTGTGTTACATAAGCATATTTTTCTTAAACATATTTATTTTTATTAATATTGTAAGTAACATGAGAATCTTATCTGTTTTTGTGATTTTGCCCCAGTGATTTTGCCCCCCACTCTTCAAATTATGTCGAATGATTAGACTCCAGTATGCAGCAAGCAGCTGAACCTCTCCTACATTATCGAAATATATGCCCCTTGTGTCTTCTAACTCATACATCTGTAACTTGGTGGGGTGAGTTTTAACGAATACGCAGTCTTATTTAAAATGGATAATACTGTGAGCAATCTTATTGCGGTATTTAGAACGTAGCATGATATGCTTCTTAAAGTTGGTTTGCTTTCTTCTTCAATTCATGGGCTCTCACTTTCATCTGCTCAAGATGGGATGGAAACGACACAAAATGTTCGGTTTAAACATTTGCGCCGAAAATATATTTGCTGAATGCGTTCGGCACAAATTTTTGTAAAGAGGAGCCACCTTAAGACTGACAAGTGGATACTCACCGTAACGTTTGAGTGTCTAATCTTCCACTTGGTCCGGCGTTGCAGCTGAGATAAATATTCTTGGTGCCATTTTCTCCAGAACTTGGTGCATTTGATTTACTAACAAATCATTTTCTGGAGGAGCCAGTAAGCTTTACCAGTTAAAAAATATCCAGAAGTTAGAAAATCTATATTATCTGCATCGTTGGATATAGAATACAGGGGACGTGAATTGAGACATGCTTTGATCATGCATAGCGTTGTGGATAATTCCTCATACGTAAACGTTCATTTTCCAACGACTCGGCATAGGTGATGTTTTGGTGATTTTACCGCAACCTCCCATAATCCCTTGAAAACTAAAGCGCATGGAGGTGTAAAGTGGCATGTAATGCTTTGCATTGAAAAATTATTCTGGATAATCTTCTCCCAGTGCCGTTGGTTTTGGATTAGAAACCATCGTAATTTAAAAACGTAATCTAAACCGTCGTAATGTAAATCTTTTAAATGCTGCCAAGAAGGCGTTTGCGGTTAAATCAGGGACCACTTCGAGGTGAACTGAATTGCAAAGTATCTTAAATGGACCAATGGTACATTGCCAATGAGTTGTTCTGCGCGTTTACTTTGGAATCGGAAACAGTAAATTCAGTTTTGAATGTGATTCCTTAGTCCTTGTGCTCCCCATATTATCCAGAAAGTTTTCCGGAGAAATGCTAATGTTAATGCATTGGTGCCATGTAGCGTGGACCCATGTTAGGCTGCGATAAATTGTGATTTAGATGGTAGAATTAGAAGGTGTTTTTCTTGGAATGGGAGATCCGAATTATTGAGTCTTCCTCAAGGTCCTCGGTGGTGTTCTTCTTCTTAATTGATTGTTGATCCTGTAAGGTTGATATTTTGTACGTAAATAAATCACGTTTAATTGCTCTTACAATTGTGGTTAATGCTGGCTAACGCTAATCTATTGGCCGAAATTCACCGGAACACGCCGTTTTGTTAGTAAGTTTAGATCAATACTTGCGTTAAACATTTCCGTGGTTTCATTTGTTACAGGTTTTTTAATTACTTCAGGCCTGGTCCACCATTTTTTCAAGGTATTTAATTTTGATAGTGAAATCCCACGGGTTACATGATCTGCTGGGTTTTGGGTTGATCAATTTCTGATACCTGATTAGAGACGAACGTTTTCCATTTTGTCGCTGGTTTTTGTAGCCAAGCAAAAATAATAGTGGAATCTGTCCATGCATAAATATTAATCGGTTGCACTTCTAGAGTTTGGACCACTTGGTTTGTTAAACGTGACAGAAGAAGCGCACGGCATAGTTACAGACGTGGGTACTTTTGCCTAACTCGGGTAGGTACGACATTGCTAGCTGATGTACTGTTCTTCTATTCTTCTTTGCTCCAAGAACGGAGCTGCTGATTTGCCGTATGTAACAGTAGTCAACTTGTATCCCTGTAATGGTTGGCTTGAGTTCTCTCTCCATATCATTTTTTGATAATCTTGAAGTTCCTTTGTCATTTCAATTTGTCGATACATTTTGATTATGTCAGCTCCGCATACAATTCTGTGTTTTGGCCGCTGTAAAATAAGTGACAATAAATTGTATTGTAGGGCAGCTCCGACGTGCAGAGTATCAGCTCCTAACAAGATGTCTATGGGAGCCAGACAATCATATTGTGGATCCGCCAATATTTGGTATATTTTCCCACCGAGAGCCATGTTTGGTCTTATCTTTTGCTCTGGCATTTAATGTTATTTTTGCAAAACATATGCTTCTATCCGTAGTTTAAACACCGATTCAAAATGTGTACAGGTATTTTATGTATGGCCTTATGTATGGCCTTTTATGTAGTTGCCCTGGGATAACCGTTTTGTTTGTGGAGGCTTTGGCTATGAGTTTAGTCGTTGAGAGCAGGATTGTGGTATTTCCATTGATTGCACTGATTTGTACCTTTTTCTTTGCATCACTATTGTGGGTGTGTAGCAATTGATTGAATCAACCTTGAATTGTTTACTTGAGGTGGCGATTACACTCTGGAGTGCTTCAAGCAGATTCATTCTCTCCACTAAGAGATGTAAAAATCATTACAATGTATGGGAACGTCTCGACTACCACGAATAGATTACCCGTGCTTTAGGCTATTATAATCCAGCTTTTTGACATTAATATGAATGAGGATGGTGCTCTTTTCGTCCACGTTGTAGCCCCAGTTTCTTATGGCTTACACTCCTTTACTGTATCATGCTTTTTTCTAATATCTTTGACTGCATTTGGTTGAACTTTTGGTTTGTTCAACATGGTGTCAATATATTCGGCCACGATTTTTCGAATATTGTCGTACCGCTCCTTAATGAAGTCGTGCGCAGTTTTGACGTTTTCTGCTTGTAGTGCTAGATTTCCTATTAAGGTAGATAGTTCTCCTTTTAAACTTTCCTTAAAATAGGATAATTTTGCGAAGTCTGATACATGGCTGTTATCATATACCAGCTTTTGAAGTTCCCGTTGAATGTTGGAATTTGTTTACGCGGTAATTTAGGCATACTTCTTGTGCCTTGCTAATATTTTGACTGATTTTTTGATGGCTTCGTATTGTTTCATCACTGTGCCAAAGTAGTCGCCTACGAAGTACGACAGAGTGGTTTCTTCGTCATCTGCTGCTTCGATGTATATTGATGCAGCTTTTCGATTTCCGCTTTCTTGGAGGATATTGCCTCAAATTGGATGTTCATGAACTCCAAGTTTTCTGGATCATTTCCCATTATATATACGATTTGATTCTGTTATCGTGGCGTGGAATTGGCGACATCTGAACGTGGAATAGATGAGGCTGTTAGAGTTTTTCCTTTAACGCCGTTTCTAACCTCCTTTTGAAGTTTTGCACCGGAAGTACTACCGTTGCTCGAGCTTGCCAATATTCATGTGTTGGGAAGTTGTTTTTATACTCACTTTGTATAACTTCATCAACATCGCAGTATTGACGAATCCTTCATACATATCATCTAACCGCCCTACTATGCGGTCGATGTGTAAACAAGTCTTCCTGCTATTGGATTCCTTCTTATGTACTTGGGCCAGAGAGTTTGGATCTCCTTGAACCTCCGATGTTGCTCCTTGCATAGGTTGTTCCTTATCGACTCCTGGCTGATGTTTTATGTGTCATTTTGATGTGGCACAAATTATTTTGTTGACCCTAGTTGTTCAGCTGAACAAAGTGATGGCGATGAGCTCTGATTTTTGAAAAAATCCGTTAAGTAGGATTAAAGAGTTTTTTTCTGGGAACAGAAATATTTTTGCCTGTGTAGGGTGAGTTTTTAAATAAATGTCAGGCCTTAACTCGGAAACGATGCAAGACAGGTGAAAATTTATTATAATGAAAATTGTTCCGTGTCAAGGGGAACGAAAGACGAGAGATTGACGAAAGTTAGTTTTTAGTCAATAAAGAAATGTTTTTACCTAATATTTAGTGCATCGACTCTACGCGTGTTTTTAACACTATATCCTCGATTCATGAAGCATTAGAACGAAGTCCACAAAACTATGCTAAAATACCGGGTTTTAAACTAACAGCAAGTGTTATTAATCGGGTTGTCGACTGATTAAATTTTTTTATTCTTACACAATTGATAGTTAATTTTCTTCATATGAAGCGGGGCACTCAAATTGCAGGATGTATGTATTCACACCACCCACATAGCTATTTGCATGAGAGTTACTTTTCTTAATCTAGGTGCGAGGCGATGAGGGTTGCTCACTTCTTTATTTCAGGATCCTGTAGAGTTATAACCGAGATATATTTTTCTAAATTACATTTTTAACAGTCGCTTCACTACTAAATTAATGTTACCCTTCATCTTGGAAGTTTACTGGAATTCCAGATTTAAAGAAAACTTCAACATAATTAAACTTATGGTATCAAAATGTTTAACTGAGGTTCATTTTTGAGTTCGATAGAAGTTCTTTATGCCTAGGTTTGCGAAGCGTTTTGATTATGATATCTAATAAGACGATTGTGATTTCAGAGTAGCCATGTGACTTTAAACTGACTGACCCATGCATATTCATACTTGACCACAAAATTATTTGAGTACAACCAACCGAGACCCCTTCAACGTTGGTCAACTAAGTGTTTTCTAAAACTCAATTTTGTATTGAAACTTGTAAAATACAAGAGTTTTATTTTCACAAACCTGGCCGTTTTGTGGAATTTACTCTCTGAAATGCCGTATAACGCCCAGATAATATTCTTTATGAGAATTCCGAGTGCACAACACCGCGCGATAAACGAAGAAAATTGTCAACCTTAACTTTTGATCGACGTTTACGTGTTTTTTTCGGTTTCGGCTCAGTTGGAAGGCGCCATTCCGAAGCTTATTGACTGATTTGAATGCCAAATTCGTATAAACCAAGGTCTAATCACCAGTTATAATGCGTTGTTTGAATGTGCCTTCAGCGACCTTTAAGCGATGGAGTTTTGGAAAAAAATTCAGGCATTTCGGAACTAGTCGAGCGGCAACGCGTTTCATGCTTAAACAATCGTGTACAATGGTAAGAATTGATCGTGAGACACATAAAGTTCGGCGGCTATTTCTCTAAAATCTAAATGACGATTTTCCGTCACCATTTCCTTGGTTATATTGATGTTTCTTCGATCAAGGCCGACATATACACTTGTTTTTGATAAAGTCGATTCACCGCAAGTAACATTTTCAGCAATTCGGCACACGAAATTCTACTTGCAATACAAAATTTGAGACAAATTCTTTGTTCGGCATTTTCATTCATTACAAAAATCGGAAAACAGACTTGAGATGAACTGACAAAATTGAGCACTGTAAACAATGATAGATCGCGCTCAAACTTCACGTCAAGATAGAGGAAAGTTGTGGCAACTTAGCGATAAACAAAATTTTACAACCCTTTAAGCGGGTTTTTTAAATGATCAATTCCCGTTACTTTCTTCAAAGTTTTTATTGTGTTGTCTATATTGAAACGGTTCCATTAAAAGAATTTTGATGATTGCTAAGAAAAATAATATTTTCTACATTGTCTACATTGACGACGCCATCTTTTTGATTTTCTACATACATTGTCTAGCGGTGTAGGCAATACAGCACGACACTAAACTCGAGTACTGACAGACTGTCTGTTGAAGAAGAATGAAGTTGTTATCAGATCTCTATCTCGGCTACTGGTCTCTCCTAAAAAATTGTGAATTAAAAATTTTCACCCTGTTTTTATTAATCATATATTACTTACCCTGAAGATATTCAGCTGTCCACGTAATATTGTTTGTTAATAAGAATATTTAAAAATCTCTTCGTATTTCTTAGCTAGAAGGCTATTATAAATTTGATTTAATCCGGAACAAGCAAAACAAAATTCAAACAACTTTCCACACTATAAAGATCATGTCCAATTTTTTTTTATTTGCTGATATGCCATAATATGAGATCATGTACAGACTATACATATGCAACCACATATTGTAATTTACTTTCAGTTTCAGTGCGCGAAGACGTGATTTCCCACAAAGAAAGTACGTTGTTAACCGAAGAAGTAAATAAAATGTTACAAATCTTTCAAGTACTTATCGTATTAATCTATGAAATATGTGAAGCTTCCGTATTTCATCAAACTCTTTAACCACTGTAACGAAGTGTACACATATGAGAGTAATAATCCAATTCACATATAATTACAAAAAGTTAATGCTATTAATGTCTATAAAACACACTAGGCGAAATAATCTTAAATGTTTTATTTTATTTTAGACGCAACATGTTGTTTCAGACACATGATTTCAAAAGGAAAAGTTTTTTAAATATTTTAAAACTGTATAAAATAAATATTAAGTTATATAACCAAATAAATGTACAAAATTCTATCAAAATCAAATTTATAAACATAAATATTGTAATAAACCAAAATTTAATTCAATTAACATTTTAAAATTATGGATGTTAATAATTTTTTCTTCTCGGTCGATAATTTGACATTAATAATATGTTTGCGTTACATAATTCCGTAACTTTCAATAATTTTGTACGTTATTCGGTAGCTACGCAGCTACCTAAATATAATATGCACATGATGTTTATCTCATGATTCTTTCAAGATCAAAACTGTGCTCGTACGTACAAAATTATGTACATTTAGTCCTTGAAGACTGGTAATTTATATGAACTCTCACTTTTACTTCGTAACGTGGATTTATTGCATCTGTAATATATGAATCTATATCAAAACTGTATTCTGGTATAAAATTCGTGTTGTTTATTTGTGCGGCTTGAAAATTTTTTTTATTGCAATTCGTGGCGCCGCCATTCTAGTAATACATAATTACATAACGATATATAACTTTCGTATAATAAACATTTTTCCACTTCTTGACACGAAATGCTATTATTTTTACGAGAGAAAACGCATGAATTTTAAACGGCTATGATAAGAAATAAAATATGGCTTTGTGTACCAAAACAACCTAATAACACACATATATATTTTTATGTACGAAGGACAACCTTGACAAATATGTTTTTGTACATGTCGCATGTATTACATGTTAAACAATTTTTCATTTCTGCGTTATATATAGGAGAGTACATTTAGAGGTATGAAATATAAATTGGGATAAGGATTAATAAATACGTCAACATTTTTGCAAAATATTACGTATGGGTTAGCTTGCTGTGTAAATTATAATATGGTTGATACTAAAGTTGTGATGAAAAATTGCCATCATGTGTTACTAATGGCATTCGATTTATTACCTCCTATACAGGAAAGGTTATACAATTATCACCAATATAAAACCGTATACATTATTTGTTATTATGGGATTGTTGAATGTTTTTGTTATTAATGCCGGTAGTTTAAGGAGTTTTTGGAAATATTATATTATTCTGGATTGGTCTAATATAAATATTCGAATACGAGTCGGTTATGAAATCAGTTACTATGGAATTACAGTCAATCAATAAAGTCCACGTACACCTACTAAAATTCTCATATTTAGGAAAATAAAAAAGTCAAAAATTTTCTTTTGTTATCAGATGGTTCAATTTAATAAAAAATTAAACTTAACAAAGTAAAACCAAAATAATTCTGCTTCACATTCCGCCAAAATCCAAATCTTTAAAAAATCCATGTCAAAAAAGTCTACATACACTTATGTATGCTACTATAAAAATAAAACATCTGCAATAAATGTGTAATCCTTTGTTTTAAAATCCAGCAGAAATTCGAAATTTGATTATAAAACTTCGATGTGAAGATAATTTATCGTATAGTGAAATATCCAAAATAGTTAAATTGCCACGCTCAATAGTGCAGACTATAATAAGCAATTTTATAAAACGAGGCTCGATACAAAACAAACATAGATCTGGCCGCCCTAGAATTCTAAGTGATAGAGATGTTCGAAGTATTTTGAAACAAGTGGAACAAATCCCTAAAATTAGTGCTCCAAAGTTGGCCATAGAAATTGAAAATTCTACAAATAAGACCGTTCACCCCGAAACCATACGTAAAGTTCTGGGATCGGCTGATTACAATGGTAGGGTTCCAAGAAAAAAACCATTGATTTCTATGAAAAACCATAAAATGCGACTACGATTTGCACAGGAGCATATTACTGATGATCAGGAATATTGGAAACGGGTTACTTTCACAGATGAAAGTAAATTTAACATATTCGGGCCAGATGGGCGTGGCAAAATGTGGCGCAGAGCAAATGAAGAAATAAAGTTAAAACATTTAGTCTCCACTATTAAACATGGTGGTAGGAATGTAATGGTCTGAGGAACTATGGCTGCAAGTGGCGTGGGAAACTTAGTGTTTATTGAGGGAGCAATGGATAGATTTATGTATCTCGCTATATTGCGTGAAAATCTTACATCATCAGTTGAACGTTTAGGACTTGGAAATAGATGGATTTTTCAACATGATAATGACCCGAAACATACGGCTATGGTATTGTCAAAGAATGGGTATTGTATAACGTGCCTAAAAAACTCTGTTCCCCACCCCAATCACCGGACGTCAATCCAATCGAACATATATTGGACGAATTGGAGAGGCGTGTTCGAAAATATGATCCGAAAAACAGTCAATCACTAAAAGAAGAATTTCAGAAGGCTTCGGCAGAAATAACTCCCAATATAACGGTAAATTTAGTGCTTTCGACGTCACGTCGTCTTCAAGCGATAATCAATGCTGATGGAGCACTTACAAAATATTAAAAAATTTTGTGACGGGCAAATGTCTTATTAATAATTACAAATTTTTTTAATGTGTCATTATTGACAACATTTTTTTGTTTTTGTTAATTTTTTTATAAATTATGAATTTATATGAATTTTTATTACAAAATTATTTATATGTTTAATAATACAAAAATAAAATACATTACAAATGTATAATTTCATATATAGGGTGGGCTAAATAATTTGTATTTTTTTTTTAAATGCTATAACACAAAAAGTTCTCAATATTTTTTCAAATTTATTTTTTCATTGTAAATAAAAATCCTTCCGATTAATTATGGAATACTATTTCATTCATATGACTGCCTCGGCTGGCCTTGACGTACCCCATACGGTCCAATTTGTGAGCACATTTTCGATGGTATGCGGCATTATGTCTTCAATGGCAATGCGAATAGTGTTCTTGAAAGCGTCAATCGTTGCTGGCTTCTGAATTCGATCTTCGAAGATAGTGCGCAAAACATCAATTGAAATGGAGCGCCGTCTTGTTGAAACCAAATGTTGCCTATGTTCTCCTCTTCAAGCGCCGGGAACAAAAATGGTTTATTATCGTTTATTATGGCGCGGTAGCGATCGCCATAGACAGCGGCGGCTCCTTGCACATTTTCAAAGAAAAATGCCCCAATGATGCCACCGGACCAAAATCCGCACCAAACAGTCACTCGTTGAGGATGCATCGGCTTCTCTACGATCACGTGCGGGTTCTCCGTGACCCAAATGCGACAATTCTGCTTGTTTACATAGCTGCCAAAATGGAAATGCGCCTCATCCGAAAAGATGATTTTTTTGCCAAAATTTTCGAATTAATGTTTCAATATTTCCCAGCGTTGTTCAAGCGAATACACAACCTTTTTCGTTCAGCGGAAGGATAAAACTAACTTTCTGTCAAATCAGAAGTGACATAACCCTTACCATACTAAAAAAATTCGCTAGTTCAAAAAGCAGGTGTATGTAGACTTTATTGACTAACTGTAGCTAATATCATGTACCCTAAAAAGACATCATCTTTTCTTTCTTACAAAATTGAAACGTTTAATGTCGGTATCAACCTTTAATACACAGTTAAAAATTCTACAAATAACACTTTCAGAATTTTTTTTACCGGAATATATAATTAATCGGATTCTAATTATATTTCGATTACACCAATACCTCACTTTGCGTTGCAGATATGTTCCAAAAAATACGACGCAAAGTGAAACCACGCTAAGTGAATTGTGATTTACTATAGAAAGCCATGTAAATACAGAAGATATGTTCCAGCAAAAGTTTTTTTTGTGACTCTTGGTATAAAGTTGCAGAATTGATAACGGAAATAAAAGAAGCTTCATTAATTCGCATAAACACATAATTAAAATAAATAATAATAATAATGTAAATAAAAATTGTTTCCGCTAGTCCAACGAGTATATTTATGACGTGGTAGCAGTTTAGGTTAAATGATTTTCTGTTACAAAATATTTGTGTAATATTTGCTGAACAACTTTTTTCTTTAAATCAACATAAAGTTCCTTGTAACAATTTACATCATCAGCTTTGCTCGAGACACTTTACCACTTCGTTCGCTGTCATGATCGTTTGTTTTTAAAATCTCGATATCTCATCAATTAAACTCATGTCTCTGAAAAGCAGTTTAAACGTTAAATTTCTTTCTTCAGGTAATTCGAGCGGACTGTCTTCTTCGTTAGCTAACTGTAAATCTAGTTGAATCAATTCCTCGTTAGTCATTTCGTGATTATGTGAAGTTAGTAATTCTCCTATGTCCAACTCATCAATTTCCTCAAAATCAGAACTTCTTGGGTGAACACATTCTGGCCAAATTTTTCGCCAAAAATCTGAAATAACTTCTAGAACATTCATAATGTTAATTTTTTCCCAAAACTCTTGCATCGTAGGTTTGTATTGTCCATTAGTTTCACTTAAAGGCAGCTTAACCCATTGACACACGAAGTCGGCGAATCGCCGGTCAACTATATTATTGTATTAAAGCACTAAGCCGGCGAAACGCCGGTATGTCTTTGCGTAATCACTTTATGTAAAAAAAATCATTGACAACAACTTTACTCATGTAACTATCGTTAATAAAATAATTACGAATTATATTTTGATGATAAAATATAATTACTAAAGTTTTTTACGTATTATTTTTAACTTGTATTTTGTCAACAAACAGTGTTTCCAAAAGGGCCGCCAGCAGTAGTAAACGATCTCGTCGCGCTCGTAATATTTTTTCAAATGTAGTTGAAATGGAGCAATTGTTTCTGGAAAGTTATAGTGAAAGTGAAATTGAAGAACGTGCTAGTGATTCAAGTGATTTTACATCTCCGAAAAACGATTTGGAGTGTTCATTGACACTGAACACAGTGACACTGAAGTGACAAGTGACAGTTCAAAAACACAACACGTAGATCGCGAGTTACTTAGCAACAAAAAAAACAAAAATGAGGAATGAATTTTGAATACAGACTCAGTTCAGTTTTTCACTGGAGTACCAGGCTTATGACGCTTGGCAGAACTAAATTAAGGACGAAATCCTACGCCGTACTACAACTATAAAATAACTTTTGGCGGCGATTTTTACCAAATGGTTGCAGATTAAACTAACAGATTTGCAAATCAAAAGCTAACAGGAAATAAAAGGGTTTTTTGCGATCTATATACTCCAGTCAGGTGAAGAAGAATACATTGAGGTCATATTGGAGTGAACGAAAATCGAAAGAAACACCTTTTTAGAACAATAATGCCATTCAAAAAATTAAATTTGTTTTTTTTTTCAAATTTGCATTTTGCAGGCAATGCTCTGTTAGATAAAAATGATAAATTATTTAAAATTTGTCCAATAATAAATTATTTGAAAAATAAATTAACGACATATATACCCAATGAGGAGTTGTCTATCGACGAATCATTGATGAGGTTTCGCGGGCACCACAGTTATGTTCAATTCAACGCGCTTTTGCATTTAAGCGCAAGATTTGGCATACAAATTTACAAAATCTACGAATCTAGTTCGGGATACTGCCTAAATTTTGAAATATATTCATCCAAAAAAAAACAAAAACATCTTTACCAGCTAGTGAAGGAGTCGTGTATAAGCTGATGGAGCCATATACTTCAGATGGGTACACAGTGTTCCTAGACAGCTGGTATTCATCTCCGCAGTTTTATTTCATAATTTGAAAAATAAAAAAGTAAATGCGGTAGGAACAGTTCGTTGCATGAGGAAAACTATGCCACTAACGTACAGAATAAACGCAAAACACAAAAGAAATTGAAACGAGGAGATCTCCAAACTTTGTTTAGCCATGACATAGCTGCAATAAGATGGATTGACAAAAAACCCATTCATATGCTGTCAATCATGAATTCAAATTTTTCTATAACGGATACGGGTAAAAATGACTACAAAACTGGGAATCCTATTATAAAACCCAAGTCAGTCATCGATTATACTCATGCGGGATGGGTGGAGTGACCAGTGCTTGGCGTCATATCCACTAATGCGGAGGTACTCCAAGATAAAGAAAAACAATTTTTTCATTTGGCCGACATGACCCATGGCATAAAATTGACATATAGCGACTATAGGATAGGTATTGCAGAAAGCATATTAGAGAATATTGCGCGACCACCATACAAGTGGTGAGTAATGGCATCTGGAGAAGCTTGCCCTTTACGATTACAGGCTGTACAATGGGCACATTTCTCTAGACAAATTCCCCTAAATCCTGTCAAACAAAACCCATCCAGGCTTTGTAAAATGTGTTCATTACTGAAAAAGAAACACTTTTCACGATGGGAATGTGAGAAATGTTTGGTGGCTCTCCACATGTCAGAATGTTTCAAAAAATACCATACCTTTCCAAAACTGTCTAGGGATGAAGATTAAACAAATATCCATTGTACCGTTTTAGTTTTATGTGAAGTTTAGTGTTAAGGTTTCTTTGCAATAAAAGTTGTAATAATTAAATAGTGTTTTTAATTAACAAATTATATCATATTATTAGTGGTGGAATGGGTTAAATGTTCGTCGTAGATAATAACTTTTAAATTATGGATATTACTCCCTGATCCACAGACCATGGACAGAGCTTACATACTCGTGGTGTTTGGTGACAAAAATACAAATTTAACATTTTCGGATAATTTATCAACATAGACTGGGTGGCCAGGAGCATTATCTACTAGAACCAAAGCTTTGACGTTCAAGATATCTCTGCTACAGTAAGCGTTAATTTCAGAAATAGTACATGCAGAAACCCAGTTTTTAAATAACAATTTGTCATCTAGGCTTTCTTGTTTGATCGCCAATGAACAGAAAGCCGATACTTTGAATAACCCTTCAATGCTCCTTCAAAGAATTTTCAGACCGGTAAATAAGGAGTGGTTTAAACTTAACATCTCCATTGGCATTACCGTCCAGAAACAGAGTCAATATATATTTGCTCGCTTTGAAGCCAGATGCAGATTTTTTCATTTCGAATATTCAAGTTCTTTTAAGGAGCCTTTTCCAAAACAAGCCGGTCTCGTCAACATTAAAACCTTGTTTTGGAGAATAGCATCGATCATGAATTAATACTTAGAGCTACACTATGAAGTTTGGCGCGAACCTTGCATCTCTCAAGCCAACCCTGACTAGCTTCAAGTTTTTCACCTTTGTCATTAGCACTATCGGTTGAAGGTTCGTTACAGGATGATTCACTTTTTATACTGTCGAATAAGATTTCGCTTTCGGCTGAATTACCATTTTGCTTAATGGAATTTTCTGTGGAACCTGGTTTTGAATCTAAATAACAAGCAACGATTCCATTTTGATCATTCATCCACTCCTTGCACGAGTCATTGCCTTAGCATCTATGGATGTTACCGATTTTGCGGCGTCCCGTATTTTATTTCCATCTCGTTCTTGAATGGTTCTGACAGTTTTTGCAGCCAGACTAAGAGCTTTAGCGATCTCTACAGCTATTTCTCCCTTTTCAAATTGTCGTAGAATATCCAATTTTATTTCCAAGGTGATAATTTGTCTATGCCTTTTGGTAGTTTTACCTCTAGTAACGTTTTTTGCACTCATGATACATCTTCATGTATCATCTAAAATTATAAACTTAAATAAAAATGCCATAAAGCATGAAAGTTTGAAATAAAAAAATAACCTTTTATATTATGTAAATTGCTTTAAAGTTTTTCTGAAAACTGACGCTATAACTACTGAAATGTGTCCGTAAAATTAATAAATTACATATGTATGTACTTGAAAGTAACACTTATAATAAATCACAAAGGCACAATAATGAAGAAGGAAATGACATTTAAAAAAGTGGGAATCCCCGAAAATTCCCAATAAACCCAAAAAACGCAACGAAAATATGAAAACTCAAAACGAATTTTAAGTTCTAATTTAGCAGTGACGCAACTCCGAAAAACGCAAAGTGAGGTATTGGTGTGTTTCTCGTTTTGGTGTGTGCGATTGATGCGCGATGAGAAGGAATGGGCGAGTGACATGCACGAAAAACAAAACAAAAAAAAGGCAACGAAAGAAAATGTTCTTCTAGGTTTTGTTTTGGTGCTGGAATTAGAGTTAGTCAAGTTTAGAATTTGGTATAACCATAACCAAGTCGATACCATTTGTTATATCGGCGGCTGAACGCCGTTACATATTAAAGTTGCCTATTGTGGCCTAAATTAATTTGCATCGGTATTTTGGAGGCCGTAACCCATATATATGCCCGAAACGTGGCTGGTCTAGTTTTATTTGAGTGTGGTAAAAGTTTTTTCCGTTATCAAGCAGTCAACAAGAGGTTTGCATAATCATAACGGGTGGCCAACAACGTGGCCATTCGCAAATTACGGAATGACACCCAACATTATTTTGAATAAAGGCGGGTAGACGCCCAACTATTAGGGCTGCCTATCGAGACCAAATCTATTAACGGCGAGAAGACGCCCAATTATTACGGAGGCCTATCGAATCCAATTCTATTAACGGCAGGAAGACGCCTAACGATAGTTACGGGTTACGGCGGTAAGAAGTCCAACGATATCTATGATTTACGGATCTCCAACCACGTGGCGATTTGTAATTTTTTTTGGGATTAACGGTGGGGAGACTCCGCAACCTTTTTTGGCGAGACCTTTCTGACGGTCAAGAAAGTACGATTTTTTTTATTATTTTTTTTCGTAAAGTAAATTTCATTTCAATTTATATTTTTAAATGTCCACTTTAATTTTGTTTATTTTTAATTTTTAATTTTCAAGTTTTAATTGTGTAATAGAACACCAAATAGCGGTCGATTGACACGCGCAAGAGGGTTGGTTTCGCTATACAATTTATTCAAGGTCAGCGATCATTATTTTTTTGTTCGATTTTTTTCCGCTTCACGATTTATTCATCAAGTTCAGCTATTATTTTTTCTTTTATTTTTTTCTCTCTCCTTCCTTCCTTCCTCCTCGTTTTGGTGGTGAAAATTATTTAAATAAAAAGCACGGCGTTTCCTGGCATTTGGTTTTCTTTCCTTTTCCATTCATCGGCTTTAGTGGTGTTTCATTACTATTCTGATTTTCTGATTATTGTACCTGGTTACTTTTTTTCTCGCAAATAATAAAATGTATTACAAAATTCGGCGGGGGGGTAGGGGTTTCGGTTTGGTATGATGGGAGGGGTGGGGTTCCATTTCGTGTCGGTTCCATAGTTGCAGACTGGGCTTGCCACTCTCTTTCATCCCTTTGGCGGGACATCCCCAGGGTCGGAGTGGTGAGTCCAGTAAATGTGTTGTCCATTCGGGGACGGCCGTAAAATCTACACGGTTTCCTCGTGGCACTCCGGTAGTCTCAAGCTGTCGGAGTGTGTAATGTGGGAGATTACCTAGAAATCTCTCCGGGTGAAAAGAGGCTTTGTCTGTTGGGGAGGCGTTTCTATCCTCTAATGCTGCTTCGTTGTGGCTGGCCATCGGCCCTTATAGGTCGATAAGTCATTCGAGTGGGTGGGCACGACCGGCTTTTATTAGATTTATCATTGTTCCTCAAATTTCATTCGATACAATTTTGGCGTAATTTAGTTTCCGTTTTTCGTTTGCTTTTAATTTTGTTCTGTTCTACGGTGTAGGTCAGGAATATGTAAGCCTTAACTTCCCTACGACCCAAAACTTTGAGATCTAGTCGGCAAAATCACCGTGAAAGAGGCCTCTGCATGTTTAGATGAATCTGCGGGTTGGCTTCGTGCCATCCTGTAACAAATTGATTTTGGAATTGTTGGATAATATCCATGATGCTCTGTTTGATACATCCTCATAGCGGTATACCATAAGTGCAGACAGGCTTGAATACTTGCGTATAAAGCAGAAGCTTATTCGAGAGTGATAGATGAGAGTTTTTTTCAGAACCAATACATTTTATTGTATTTTAATCCCAACTCGTCTCTTTTCTTCTTTATACATGAGTTTTCCAGCGAAGCTTAGCGTCTAATGGCATACCAAGATATTTGACAGAGTTTGCATGTGGCATTTCTTGATTATTTAAACATACTGCTTTGTGTACTAATCTCTTATTTGCAAAGTCAACATGTACAGATTTGGTTTCATTTAATTTTATGCGCGATTTTTTTGTCCAGTTGTGTACTTGCTCTATGGCGGTTTGTAATTTCTGTTTTATATTTGAGTTGTTATCACCTACTGCCATGATGACTGTGGCAAAGTGCCTATTGCGTTGTTTTGTGGGATTGGAACATCTCTTGTACCATCTAAAATTGATTTGATTGTAACTCTTCATAAGCGATTATCATGAATTCCAATCAACCGTCTTCCTCCAATTCATTGAGATCGGCAATATTGGCCGCACTGTGTACGGTTTGAGTTTCGTTTGGTGATTAAATGATGAAACTCATTCGTAATTCAAATGAATTCAATGTCGTTTATTTATATGGATTTTTCGTTTTGTTTTCCGGCGACCTAAGCATCGGGCTGTTTCATCAACAGATTCTATCCACTTCTCAATTGAAAATGTCTCCACGTTAAAATGAAACTGATGCTTCAACTCTGCATTACTAATATTCATATTACTCTGCATCAATTCATTGTCCTTTTTTCAAAGGTCTATTTCTCTATTCTTGAATTCAATCTCTTTTTCAAGTAGCTCGGCTTTTTGTCGTTCATATTGGTGATTGGATTTTGATGGTGAACCTCGTTTCTTTCCTTCATCGCCTTCATCAGAAGATTCAAAAAATGCACCGTGTCCACTTTTCATTTTATATAAGCTTTCGATCATTGCCTGGTAAAATGAATCTCGATCGATCATGTTACTTGAATTTTTAATTCCCCCTCGCTTTTTTGGTATCTTAATAACAGTGATTTATTTAAGTTATTTGGTAATCCCAACGGTAGCACTATCTACCATAAATCACAATGTCCATTATTACGCACACGCTTATGGTAGTTTCAGTTTGCTTCTTAGAACAGCCAACTGATAAACAAATCAACCCAAAATCAATGTTTATTAACCTTTACACAGATTTTCACTATCAATTGGTTGTTTCCAACAAAAATTCACGACCTCAGCACCACAGCACTTTTATACGTATCTCAATAATTTCCATCGTACAAGCTTATAAGACGACCACCGGAAGATTTTTATTGTAACACCTTCATAAAAATCTATATGTCATATAGAAAGCATATTGAACACTGACCGAATCCCGGTTGAGCTCCCATGTAGGAAATAATAAACGCCAACTTCCACTATCATTGGACGTGAATATATATATATATATATATATATATATATATATATATATATATATATATATATATATATATATATATAAATTTCAGATCCAGCTATTTTTATAGCATTTACGTTTTTATCCTTACCCGGAAATATTTTAAAGTGGTTTTGTTGTGCATGTGAAACACTTTTTCACACTTAGCTGTTTTTAAATTTAATTCAAGAGCTTAATGTTAACATAATTGAGTTTCGAACTTATTTTCAAAAAATTGTTTACTATTCATACAGATACATTTATGTTTCAATTTAATTTTTCCGAAAAACAAAACTGTCACTTACAAAGAGTGCATGAACTATGTACCGAAAAGTACTTTACAACTATTTGTTGTATGCTGTACGAGTGTACATAAATATCTTATTCTGATTATTTTTAAATATAAACATAACACTTCAAATAATTTTTAAGTTCAAAATGAAAATTGGAGATAAAGTTTATGTCATGCTATTTATTTTTGTTCCCAATGAAATTAAGAAAAGCGTCTGTATCTCTTTGTGTGTTGTGATGATAAAAAAATAGTTTTTCGTTTTACGAAGACGAATGAAAATTTATTTTTAAAAAAAATTTATTTAATTAAAGTAATTTGTTGAATTTAAAAAAAATGAATTTGAATATAAATAATTTAAGTTTTTATTTCAAATTTCATTAATTCGATTTTTGTTTAAAAGTTCTTATTGTGACACTTACAATTTAGTTTAAAATTATTTGTTTATGTAACATTTATGTTGCTAGATCTGTCAAGATTGAATAGCTTTATTCGGGCTAATTCTAGAATTTCCATGTTAAAGCTTTTACAATTTAAATCCGATCACTTAAGCAATTTTCTATTTCAGCTCTTATTTCTAATTGTCGCATGTTGAAGATTAATTTTAGAATTCTCTAGTCCATTCATAACCAATAAAACCATCTACAATTTACTGAGATTTATTATACGTCATCCGAAATTTATTAATTATAAACCCGAAAGCTTAAAAGCTTAATTTTATAACTTTTTTGACTGTGGGTGGATATTATCACTAAAGCTTCTTGTGCAATTGTTTTTTGTCAAAAACAACAACTATTAATGTCTTTAATTTACCCTACTTTAGTATTAGAATTAAAATATCGTACCCTGTTTAAAATGGTATATACTGTAAAATTTTCATAGAATTGATCCACAGCCGAAATATGACTAAAATTGGTAAGCACTGCAACAACTCTCTCAGGACTATCATCAGCTGCATTTTTTGAAATTTTTACTTTCTGGTGGACTTCCAATAGCCTAGGAATACAACAAACAACATTTAAAATCGTTAAATATGTGTGTATGTATTTTTAAGTGTAACAGATTTGTAGACGCTACTGCTTTTGAAAATATTTGCCTTCCTTTATCTCACTTCGTTGCAAGTCGATTTTCAGCTTCAGATATTTTGCAGAAAATATCTCGACGTTGCAGAGTAGTTGCAATCATATAGGAAGTTAGTGCCCTCCCATTAGTGCAAAGAAGCGACCACATATTGACATAAAAATACCTACTTGCAGGCGAGCACTGGCATATTATTGAACATTCTGTAATGATATTATTTGACATCCTATTTGTGGGGATAGGTTCATTACTTTTGGCACTTCTTACCCAATTTCCATTAATTATACTTCCTTCTTCCAAATCTTCAATTGTTACAATACAGTAAAACCTCGATTTAACGGACTAATTGGGAGTGTCCGTTAAATCCGAATGTTTTTTAATTTAATCGATTCGATCGAATTTAATCTCGGACGGAACTCAGCCATTTCTTAACCGATTATGATCAGATTGGGTATGTCGAATGGAAATGGGATTTTTAAATGTTTTTTGGAAGAAGTTCTGAAATATGACAAATTAGGACAGAAATTGGACATTGTGGAATTTTTGGAAAAAGTTCTGAAATGTGGCCATATGGATTAAGTTCTTGTATTGCAAGTACCTCAAAGGTGTAAATTTTCGCTTGGTTCGAAAGGTTCTAAATATTTCATGGTCTTAGAAGGCATCATATTCCAAGTTCCCGTGAACAGTTTTCAAAGTCGTTGTTGATAAAAATTCTATAAATTTATCCGAGCCCTTTGTGTAAGGTTCATAACGTAATTTTATGTGAGAGTATGAGGTTGGTCTGCCGCTCAACCTACCAATTCCATGATTGGTGGGTGTTCGAGTGATTCCGTACTAGTGATAAATGTTTAGCATTACCAGAAACTTGTTAGCATTACGAGCCATATTCCAGAATCTCTTAAACAAATCATTTAAGAATCCCATTTTCATCCAACATACCCAATCCCATCATAATCGGAACCGAAAAACGGAAAATAAAAAATTGTCCGTTAAATCGAGGGTCCGTTAAATCGAGGTCCGTTAAATCGAGCGTCCGTTTAATCGGGGTCAGTTAAATCGAGGGTTTACTGTATTTCCTTTCTTGTTAACTTTTATTTCCTTTAAAATATTTTTTTTCCTAAACAAGTTCACTTTCCATTTTAGTGTGCATATGTCATCAATGAACTTGTGGAAAAGATGGTGACACTTCACGATGTGATTTAGTCGCAATAGTTGCTGGATTAGTTTGCACCACATTGAAACTTTATGTGTCTTCTCCTTGCTAAAACTGTATTGGGTATTGACGAGCATCATACAATCGGCGTGTTTCAGTAACACGTTGTACACTTTCATTTAGTCTATTGATAATGGATCACTTCGATCGAAATCTTTTCCGACCATGACAATAGTAACTTATTTGGTTGTTGGAGCGTTTTTCTAGTTCATCAGAGTGTATTTTGTCTGCTCGAATGATTCGAAAATTTGTAAAAACGGGATTCGTTGCCATGGAGAGTATGAAATGATCTCACTTTTTGGTAAACTTGTCCTTGTAATTTAAAAGTGGACATAAAACCTCCATTCTTAAAAATTCGTGTTACTCCAAAAAGTGTCACTTGATAGCATGATTTGTGATTTGAAATGTCTTTTAGAAAATGTCTGGATACCTCAGCAGTTCCCGAGACGTTCACTAGAAGATGTTCCAGTTGATTACTCAGAGTGTTGTGTAATATACCGGAAAAAGTCGATCCATTTATTTGTTTTCCGCATTGTTCGGTAAGGTCATTAAATTTTAACAAAAGAAACACAACTGCTTTAAGATTTTTTTCGGCTTTTCGGACAAAATATGGGCTTTAATTGTGTGCATTAAGGGTCTGTGTATCTTTACACTAGAACTCTAGAGTTAAAGTGCGTTAAAGTGCGAAATTGTTCACCTCAATGCTCGTAGTCTTGTTCATTCACCTTGGGCGGATTGTGCGTGCCCGTGGCAGTTATGTGGGCCTTAGTCAGTTTTAATTTAATTTATGTTATAAGGCTCGCAAATTAAAGTGAGCCGGAAAGATGATCTTTTTTAAATGTATGATTTAGCTGTTTCAGTACAATTTCAAAAAACTTTACAGAGTCCTGCGTTAAAAAGTAGAACTTTAGAAACAGCTATATATTTTTAAACCAAACCAAGGGTTATCAGAATGTTATTGTACCCACACAAGTTCTCAGGTTCATAATCCTAATAAATACCAAAATATGACCGACTGGGATTTTTGAAGCAGTTTTCTTTTCCACTCATATCTTTCCGAGCTGTTTTGTTTCTGTTAGCATTATTCGTTTCCATATTATATAGATGGTCGTCCGACTTTCCTTTTCCCTTATGAGTTCCAGTTCATAGACAATCTTGTCATGTCATGCTTCGACTTCCTCAAAGGGTCATCTCCACTTGCACTTTCTTATATTTTGATCACAATGACTGCTTGATTCGTTTTCCTAATGAGCTCAACATTTGTTATTTTGTTTGACCAGAAGCAGCTCAGTATTCCCCTAACGCATTTATTTACTATTTTTTTTATTGCTTATGTGTACGATTCCGGGTTTCGCAGCCGTACACTGATTTCACACACGAATTGAATATTCGGGATAGGACAGATGTGTTCCAGACTTTGTGTAACATGTTAAATCTTCAAGAATGGCACCCTTGTTACTAGAGTACAGCCAATTGATATAAATTCATTAACCAGTATATTTATTTTGAGGCCGTCTTCTTTTACTAGATCTAATGGCTTCTATACTTTATATTGTATGTCAGTGTGTTTTTGTGTTAGTAGGCATTTGTCATCTACCTGCATATGTCACCTGCGTAATCCATATAATTGAATTTCTTCGTTAACCCCCACCACTACCTTATATTATTAAGAACGGAAGTGGCCCGTGTTCGCATCTTTGACTTACTCCTAGGCTGTTAGAGTATGATTCACTTGGCTTCCCTTTGTGTTGTACTCGATTATCTGCTCGTTTATGAATTCGATTAGTTTCTTTGAGATGTCAATTTGCAAAGTGTCTTGCATATTGCGTTCTTGTATATTGAGTCGAATGCGCGTTCGAAGTTCACGAAGAGTTCTTTTCTTAATTTTGCTATATCGGTATGGTTATATGGGGATATATCCTGTCAATTTTTTCATTCTCTTCTTAGGTCACCTTTCTTGGGAATCGTTAATCAAGTTTTCTTTCTTTCTCGCGGTATTATACCGGAATTCCACACACCTTTCTTTTTAATATTTTAGCTTGTATATTGAGGTATGCATTACTCCGTTCCAGAGGCTTTGTTATATTCTTCATTTTAGCAATGACACAGCTAACTTCCCACTCCGTTGATCGATGTGTGTTGGCAGGTTCGTTACGGTCAGTTACGTTGTCAGTTGTTAATTTGAAATAGCATTCCTTATTTTTACGATATTGGTGAATTGTCTAATTGCTCATCGTACGCATTCATTTTTTATTAAATATGCACATGTTTCGGGTTGCTGAACCCTCTTCTCCTGCTTTGATAATGTTTTATTGCCTACAACCACTCCTTGCCATTTTCTTCATTTCTCGTGCTCTATCTTCGTATTGACGTTTCAGCTCCAACGTATTAAAGTTGGCACATTTCCAACTTGAGTTGCCGACGTTCTTCAATTTTCTTCAAAATGTTATCAATGATCAAATTTTATCATTGTCTCTGAATTCTTGGTACCAGCCATAGTGTGTTGTCAGCTGTTTCGAAATAGTCAGCTGTCTTCCATTTGTTTCCACTGATGCTCTTCTATACTGCGCTGCTTCTTCATTGGTTTGGAGGCTGAGCTTGAGTGCTTCCCAGAATCTCTTTGTTGTGTCGGGTTTCTTGTGCCGACATGTTTTAGTCTGTGGGTGTTAGTTTTTTCCTTGATCCGTTTTACAGCGACAGGCTTAATTTTGGAATTTGATATTGTGAAGGTCTGCATTGGCCTGATCTCGTACAATGACTCATTGGCCCTGATCTCGTGCAATGACGTGAGATATTTCTTCTTAATCATTACTTGATTTAATTGTGTCGATGTTTATGACGCAGAACTCGATGAGTTGTTCTCTATATATTATTATATTACGCACAGAGTCTAATGCTTGCTTACCCATGTTGGTTGTTAGGTCAATGTTATAAGTTCCAATTTTGTGTTGAAATCTCTTTCTTGTACTTGATCATTTTCTGTGTGTCCTAGTGATTGTGGCTTGTAGTTTTCCCATAAACTCATCTTTAGTGGTTTTACTTGTATATTTTGTAGGGTCATATTACTAAATATTTTAATGGTAGTGTTTCATAATTGTTAATGGAATCTTGTTACATTCTACGATTGCATATTCTGGCTATTAACTGATTTCTCTATTCCACTAGTGCCCTCTTTGCTTTATATTGTCAATATGTCCACGCCTTTATTCATCGCGTCGACAGTATATAATAAGATAACTTCCCTTACTTGTGTTTATTTCACTTCTGTTTTTCCATCTCACTTCACTGCCGAGAATTTCGATTTTGTGAAGTTTCATTTCTTTTTCTAATTATGCTCTGTTAGAGTTTTGATGTTCCAATTTCCGATTCTTGTCCGTGTTCGATAGCCGAGAGTCGACATTTGCAAGTTTGTATTAGTATTACTTTCTATAATCATTTTGAATTCGGATTAAGGAATAATTGGTCCATTGAATACTAGCCAGCTCCTAGGGCTTCGGATCAAGGTATACTGACATGCCGGGTGGAGGGGCTCTGTTCCGATACCCAAAGTTATACTAACCCAAGCAATGGTTGCTTGACGTTGGTGATGCAGTTGTTGTTGTCTTACATACCTCTGGCACTCGCCTCCCATTTCAAGCTAGATAATTCCTTGACAAATGACTGCAAAAATGTCGAATGAGGTATGGCCTCGGACAAATGTAACCCTGAGCTAACCTTAACAAAATGGATATCGCGTACATTCAAAAATTCCCACCTGCATTCTTGTTCAAGACTAGATTAATCACAGTTATCAGACAATTTTAATCTGAAAACCACGTTTTGTTTTGATTTTTGTTTAATTTGGGTCGAAGCGCAACCAAAAACAGTAAAATCAATCAGAAAAACTCATTGACCCTATAAGCTTTGTGTAACGCCCAACTACGTTGCTTAAGAAATGAACGTTAAAATAATGAAGTATTCATTTCGAAAATGTTCATGACAGACGGCAAATTTATAGGAGGTAATTCATTTTAGCCGAATTTAGTGTGGAAAGTACATTGCAAACCATCATTTGATTTGATCTCACTACAAAACTAACTCGATTTGAACCAGTTTTTTTATTTTTAAGTAATTACAACTGAATACAATTCATCTAGTATAATTTTTCTTTCTTAATGTAGTCACTTGTGAATGAGACGAGGCCCATTGGCCAGCTCCATTTATAGATGTTTAACTGAAGTAGTACATATTTGCACTGGTGTCCTTAATCCATTAAAGCAATTGGTTTCGTTCTCTGCAATCGCCTTACTGCATGTGAAGTGTCTAATAAACCACGAAGCTCCGCCGTGTTGAGAAATACGTTGCCCATGAGTTACTGCAAGATTTATTTCTTCTTTAATTGTCTGGATATTTAGGTCCCTAGGAAGGCCATCAATCCTAATGTACCACGGACCGTTAATTATACCACGTAGCTCTGAAAAGTTTGTATTATTTTGTTGTTGGTTTTCTTTGTACAGCCTCAGACCTGAATTCCGTAAGTTCATACAGGCTTTAATACCTGTTGATATAATTGCAATTTATTTTCGGTTGACAATTCCGAATTTTTCCCGAGCAGCCAATACATTTTTCGTTATTTATTGAACGTGTTCTTTTCTAAATATTACAGGTTAGTAGCTGACTTTTAGATTAGTAAAATTCACATGCGTGGATTTCGATTCGTTGAGCCACATTTTATTATTTTATCACATGCTTCTTGAAGTTTTGTTGTCGATCCCTTGATAGTGTCTCCTACTGAGATAACTGCAGTATCATCAGCAAATGTTGCAACGGTAACATCGTTTAATTGAGGTAAATCTCAGGTGTAGAGCAATTAAAAAATTGGCCCAAAACACTACCCTGCGGGACTCCTGCCGAAATCTTTTTTAGCTCGGAATATTCTTCTTCATATTTCACCCGAAAGTAGCGTTTCTCTATGTATGAAGAACTAGAATTTTAAAAAATTATATAATGCTGGTTTAGTAAATCTCTATGTAATTTTAAGAGTAAACTTCTGTGCCACACCTAACCCAAGGTGCCTTTTTCAGGCAGCTCCGATTTTATTTGGCCTGTTATCAGAGCGTGACCAAGAGCTTTCTTTGCTTTTATGTTCTTAATTTCAGCTTTTAGTTCGTTCAAGCCTGATATCGTTCAGGCCTGATATCTTCGAAGTCAGATGTACTGGGCGTATCAGCAGTGTTTTTGTAACTGGTCTGCCGACCTAGAGGTTGAAATGTTTCTTCAAGATGTTCAGCAAACAGGACAGCTTTATCTATTGCAATTCTAGCCCATATCCCATTGTTTGTTTTGATTGGGAGATCTCCGTTTTTGGTCGTTTTAACCCTTTTCTTGCTTTCCAGAGTAAATAGACGGTATTTTTAGTTGGAACTAGAGAACAAAGGTATTTTCCAATTGTTTCATTTTTCACTGCTTTTATGAGTGCCTTAAGTTTGGTGTACAAGTTATATAAGGTGGTTTTACCTTGCGGCGCACGCATAGTCCGCCCGTAGTCTATTAAGTGAATAACGGAGTCTTCTTTCCTGGATGATAATTTAGGGGTGCTTTCCCAAACCGGCCATTGTTTGACATCAAGTAGCTTGTCTAGTTCCTTTTCTATTTCATTTTCACTTTGGATTGGCACTTGAAGTTCTATTTTTTGCAATTTGTTTTGTTGTTTGTGAGCTGTCGTGAATTTGTTTTTTCTATTACATTTTCACTAACCGTCATAATAACGAGAGAATGACCAGCTATTAGACTTTCATCATTTTCTTAGAAGATGTAGCGTTCCGATATGCCTTTAGTGATGTAGAAAACTATTAAGTCTGGAATTTTGTTAAGATCAGATGGCCAGTACGTTGGGTTCCTTCCTGAGTAAAATTCACCGGTTGAGTATAGGCCAGCAGCAAGTAATTCTTTGCCTTTTGGAGCGGTTAATCTTGAACCCCAGAATGTATTTTTTGCATTAAAGTCACCTCCGATAATGAAGTTACTTCCTAATTTCTGGAACAAATTAATGTAGTCTTCTTTCTTTAGGCTATACGTCACGATGGTAACTTGCATGGATTCTTTTTCTATTTTTAGTTCTTCATGAAGATAAATATTATCTCTAATAAATATTGCTGATCCTCCTCTTGCCCGTTCTGCCGGTTGTATGGTATGGTAACAAGTATATCTCCGGATTTCTACATAGGATCTGCTGGTAAAATGTGTTTATGATATTCAGCATATATCAATTTTGGCAGCATATATCAATCATATGGCTGTCTTTAATGAGTAGTTTTCATTTCTGGTTTCAGCCCGGAATTATGAATTTAACTATGTATTGCCGACATTATTTATTTTTAGCTATTTTGGAACTTGGTGTTTCCAGCAGATTGAGTCGATCCAGAATTAAATTATTTAGTTTATTCTGTTCCTCAAGGTTATTTAAAATTGCTTAGACAGTGTTTTTGAAATTTTCGGTACCGCTGCTGCCATTTTCTTTCGAATTTTAAGAGGCCTGTTCATATTTATATTTCTCTCTAAGCATATAAATACTTCATTTCTTGCTCGATCATTGTTTGGATGACCTAGAGGAATTTGCGTGCCTGATCTCTCATTTTCGGTAGCTGCTTGGCAACCTAACCTCACATCCTCGGTAGCTGGTTGGATGCTGCCCATTACAATTTATACGTTTTGCTGTTCTGCTTTAGACATTTTGCAAGTTTGTGATGGGTGCTTTCCAACACATTTGACACATCTTGGTTCGCGCGCGTAATATCGTTGCGTATGGTTATAGCCCTGGCATTTGTTGCATTATACCATTTTTGAATACTGCCTCTTTTAACAGCTTCGATCTTTACTTGCATGTTGAGTATGCCAGTTATATTGTAAATTTATTCTATTTGCTCGGATTTATCAAACGTTAGCATGAGCAGGGGAAGTTTTCTTTTTGAAACGGATTCTAGTCGGTTCTCTCCGCTACGTCTATCTTTTTTAATAATGTTCACGGCATCAAGGAATTTAAATCCTGAACCAGAACGAAAATTATTAATTTCTATAAAGCGCGCGAGATACAGCATTTTTTAGATGATTCTCCCATTTTCCGAATTTGTTTTCGAAGGATTACATCGCCATCAATATAGAATCGCTACTACAAATCAGCAAATGTAATTTATTTTATTAAACCTGATTTTTAAAATAATTTAATTTTACTCCACGAACGAATATGAAATCGCTTATGGTTTTGTACCAATATCGAAGCCATCGATTGACTAAGATAGTTCAATCTCACCTATTTATTTTATTAATTTAACTGCCAGAATATCCAATTTAAACTGAAATACTATATAAAATGACGACCTGGGGCTCTATTCTTGAACTATTACGAAAATTTTCGGTACCTAAAATATTCGTAACACTATTTTCGTAATCGTAATGGAGAAATCATAAATTTGTATTCTTGAAACCATTACGAAAATATAAGGAAGAGCGGAATAAAAAATAATGACATTTCGTAATGAGGTGATCTCATCATTCTAATTGAAAACCTTAAGCGAAACGGACGTTTTGTAAATTATTGTGGTTGTCGTGTCTTGTTTAAGTCTTATATTTAATAATGATTGGAGCTACAAAACATTGTTTTGGACATCAAATAAAAATAGAATTGTATTTAAAAAAAAATTAAAACAGCGGTAATTCTAAAAAATTAATCCAAATTTTCCAAATGATCACCCATAGTAATAAATAACAAAACGAAATCACCTTTTTTACTACTTAGATACCAAAATGAAATCATTGCGTTTTAATACGAATATTAAAAAAAAAGTCTAAATAATTTTATTACGAAAATGAAATAAGGAACGAAAAAACCATTACGAAAATTTTAATAACGTTCCGTTGCGAAAATTTTCGGAAACCAGTTTCAAGAATACCATTTTAAGATTTTCGTTATACTTTGACATGAAACTTGGTACCAAAAATGTTCGTAACAGTTCAAGAATAGAGCCCCTGGTACAGAAAAATAATGGAAAGAACAGCAAAAAAACAATAATCTACATTGTCTACATATTTTATCAATCCTCGACATTATCTACTCAAAAATAAATTATCTACGCTATTCTCGACACCAAAATGTAGACAATTCGAATATACGCGTAGACACACAACACTGGTTATATCGCGGTAAAATCAAATAGAAACAAAACCTTTTTGATTTTTTTTTTCAAAGCCAATCTGGAGTCACATGTTGTAAAATCACATTTTCGATACTTTATCGAACGTTCTATCTCCTTTTTCTAAACTGAAATTAGGGATTGTTTCGTTTATTGATTTCGTTTGATTATTTCGGTTCTATTGCTATCGCAAACGATTAGAATAAATATGAGCTGTACCTTTCTCTCCAATTTCATTCAAATATCGAAAACAATTTATTTGGTAATAGAAATGGAGAAGAAATATCATAATTTTTAAATCTAGTGGGCTGGAATATGTTATACAAAATGAAACAGTGTCCCATTTTATTCTATCGAAAATGTGATGTTATAACATGTTACCCCTGATCAAGAAAATTTGTACCATCATTTTATTTTTAAATTTTTATTTCTAAAGTACCGACATTACAAACCCTACCCCTATTTGAAGTTAATTTAATTATAACTCGTTTGAGTGTTGATGTACTAATGTTGTTAACATCATCATCGTATAGCAACTATACAATCAACTCGGTTCGAGTTCAATAGTTCGTTAAAACGTGTGCGCGTCATAATACACACATTTCTAATAAATCATAAACATTTTTAATTAAAACCTTTCTAATAACCAAAAAATGTATATTTACCAAAAATCTAACGTGTTTTTATTCATTTCTTATATTTTCAGGTGAATGATTTATATCTTTTGTTCGAGTGAAGTACAAAAAAAACGTATTGGTGGTAATTAGTTATAATACGACTTAAGAAGATAGTTTCATGTTATTAATAATTACATATATGTAGTTTGAAAGTGTATACAAATTACGTATGTTACATCATAGACCACGACCACAATTTTGTTTACCTAATACGCATCATCATCTTTATATGAATATAACGCAAGAGATGGACGTTAAGAAACAGAGGTAGCTTAACAAAAGGTAATATTTATTAATTAAATATTTCGTATATAGCGTTACATGTCATTCTTTGAGTCTTTGACAATTGGTAAATTGGTAATTCCATTATTATTTAAAATTCTAATCACTAATATTATTTTTTATTAATCACCAATCTGACCTAAAAAGAAAGTAAACATATATATTCTTTGGTGTGTGCGGTTGTTTCATAAAGACTACTACTGGTCATTTCTTTATTATAATTCTTTTAGTCTGTAAAGTAACGGACCTAACCAGCTCAACGTATACGAGTAATACACCTCATGTACACACAGAACAATGACACAAAATATTTATTAGACAGCGTATATTGAATTGTTAATAATCAATTTTTATTGATCTAAAATTCATATTTTTATGTTACGTACGCGTACATTTTTCTAGCATAAAACATAAAACACATAAATTAAACAGACTGTTTTTGTCTTATTGACCCAATTTTATGTTGTTTATTTTTTTTTATTAAATCGTATTTATTTAATTAAAAGCATTTTTTTGCAATGATAAGAACAACAAAAAAGAATATGATGAATGCGTTATGATCTTATTTCTTGTCCATCATCACAATTTGTGAGATTAGAACGCGACAATTCTTGGAAATTTTTGCTACGCGCTCTATATTTTATTATATGGTTAACATTAATTACATTATATGTACAATATACAACAACAACATCGGTTTCATATGATGTCTGCGGATTTTTGCAAAAGTAAAACACCAAATACCAATAAGATTGTTACGCTGGTAACAAATTAACACAATTTAACTTTACTTCATCTTAATATTAAATTTAGATATAAATAAGAGAATCGCTCTACAACATTATACCGTACCTAACACAGATCAATTTTATTAAAGCCATAAATAAAATAGAATAATATAATGTGTATTACTATTAATAAAGGGGTATGAGATGGCAAAATGTCAAAATCGTGATTTTAAAAAGTTTAATGTGTTTAAAAGTTGTTTCATTTTTAATTAAAGCAATAAAACCAGCATAAATTGTACCGAGTACGTATACGTTTATGATGGTTTGACTTTTGTTCTAGTCTAAAACTTTGTACACAATGTAAAATTGTGGTTTCGAGATATGGTGTAATAGTAGTGATTGTACGTGTGGAACCGAATTAACGATATACATATATAGATGGAAAGAAATGTGGGTGTAATTAGACGAGTTTCAAATATTTTGTGGGGGTTTTGAAGATTTTATTATAATTCGTAATACAGTCGTGAACATAATACTTGCATATCAATGTTTCCAAAGGCAGTGGAGAGCCGGTGTGAAGTACTTAACGTTAATGAAAAGTGTAGCTACACATTTTAACGAAAAGTGTAGACTCAAAAAGTGTAGATACACAAATATCAAAAGGTGTAGCTGCAAAATTGTATTGACACTTTTTGTACACATTTAAGACACCACGCCAAGTTGAGAACACTAAATTCCACACTCGGCACTCATTGTTCCGAAGATTTTCTGAATTAAAAAGACTTTAAAATTATTTTTTTTATAAAAAAGGGATTACTAAAACTTATTATTGTAGTACTGTGATTCTCAATGTTTTTTGTTTATTTTTAATAATTTTAATTAATTCACGTATTTCGAATTCCAAACTTTTTTCTTTTCCAGATAAATTTTTTGATAATTTGTGTATTTACACTTTTCGTTAAAATGTGTAGCTACACTTTTCATTAACGTTAAGTACTTCGCACCGGTCAGTGGAGATCTCTACTTATATAGAGAATCTAGGTAAACTCTATTCCTTTGGTTTGTGCATGGTGTCGGTGCCAATTTGTTAATTCTGAACTTTGATTGTAGTAAAAATTGAATATTTAGTTGGTTTATTTCGGGACGGAGGTTTAAAACATAATATAAAGTTTTTGGTTAAAAGTAATAATTTGTACGACAAATCATGCCACGAACGAGAATTACATTGAATTTTTTATATTTCTTTTTTATATTTTGTTATATGTTTTGGTCACTGATCTACAGATTGGTTGAAAAGTATTGAAAACGACACCTATTATCCAGTAGCGGAATCAAAATTTCTACGCCACTTTAATATTTCATCTTTCATTTAAACACATCAACATTTTTATTTCGATCTGGCAATTCATTCTTGGTTTACAAGCCATTAGAAGTTGCCGTGTCAGTGTATTCGTTTACAATGGAAAAACCAAATATCGTGCAGATGATCGTGGTAAAATTCTTTGTTTTGGAAGGTTTATCAGCAACAGAAATTCATACACAAATGATAAAAGTGTTTAAGGAATCTGCTGCTGGACATCAAGATACATCAAGATATGTACAATCTACATGCGCGTGAAATATTTCCTAAATTTATCCTAAGTGTAAATTTTTTTAGGAAAGGTTTAGGAAAAATTCCACACTCCCGCACACAGCCGTGAAATATTTCCAAAAAAAATCCTATGTATGCTAGTGTTAGTAATATCAAGTTAAAAGTAAATATTTAGGCGAAACGATTTTTTAACGAAACTCCTATCTATACAAAAATATGAAAATTAGCAGTTACAAACGAATATTAAAAATTTAAATTAAAGTTAAACACAAAATCCACCTTCAAGTAAACTCAGCAGGAGATTTTGCCAAGCACTCATAAATTCCACTACGTTCTTCGGTTTTCTCTCTTCGGTTAGCCCTGAAAGAGAGGAACTGAAGTAAAAGTCCACCCAGATATAAGACTCGATTGTACTTTAGACAAAATTTACACTATTCCTCTAAATAAAAACTTACCACTGATTGGCAATATTAAACGAGGATTTTTATAATTTTGTCATAGTTCTGGCATGGGCGAATATGGCCCCCAAAATTTGTGAGTTGTGATTTACAATGTTTTTGCTATTCAGACGATTGCTAATCGATATTTTGGCCGGTTCTCATCAACCCCTGATGTTTTCCAGGAAGTTCTATTAAATGCGAATGTACACGAGGAATTTTAGAATTTTGTCATATTCTGGCATGGGCAAATATGACCCAGAAACGTGTGAGTTGTGATTTACAATATTTTTGCTATTCAAACGATTACCAATCGAGATTTTGGCCGGTTTTCATTGATCCCGTTATGTTTCCCAGTAAGATCAGGAAGGTAGATGGAAGGAACACATACAAAAGAAGAGAGAAGAAAGAAACATAAAATTTAGACAAATGCAATGGCTCTTAGGGAGACAATCTGAACTAGCGATCCATAACAAACTGCTGTTATACAAACAAATCCTGAAACCTGTATGGACATATGGTAAGAAGACAAATATCTAAATCATGCAAACAGTCCAAAATAAAATCCTGCGATGCATTGTTAATGCACCGTGGTACATTCAAAATGACAACCTCCATCGAGTTGTAAAGATCGAGCTTGTCGCGGATGAAATCAAGCATCATGCAACAAAACACCTACAAAGACTGCACCAGCATGAAAATTTGGACATACGCTGTATGCTGACTACCAACAAGACGACTGCAAAGAACCAAACCACTGGACTTATCGCGACCAGGAAGTCAGTAGACTTACTGAGGCGAAAAATCCAACGAGAAGTTACACGAAACTGGGAATAATCACTTGATTACGCCGATTAATTATTATGCAATATAAATTACTAAATGGGTACAAGACTCAGTCGTAATATAAATAAATATAAAAAAATCCAACTGCGGATCGATGGGTTTTAGAGTTTAAACGTGGTCGTTCAAGCGTTAAAGATGAACCACGCAGTGGACGCCCAAGAAGTACAACAACACCAGAAATCATTGAGCAAGTGCATAATATTGTATATGAAGGTTTAAGTTTGACTAAGCGTGAAATTGCTGATACCATAGGAATCTCGGACGAACGAGTACTTCACATTTTACATGAAGAATTACGTATGGAAAAACTGCTTGGAAAACTGGTGCCGCATTCGTTAAAAACTCAACAAAACCTGAATCGAAACCAAATTTCTCAGCGTAGATTTATAACTATGGATGAAACTTGGATCTAGCTGCGCATGGTCCTAAACTGAAATAAGAACTTTAACAGTGGACTGTATCTGGTTGTTCAGCTCCAAAACAGGTGAAGTCAGAACAATCGGCAAACAAGGTCAAGGCATCAGTTTTTTGGGATGCAAAACTGTTTTACCTTTTTGAAGATAATCAATCAACAAAAATCTCTTTTGTTGATTGATTATCTTAAAAAAGGTAAAACAGGCAACCTTTTGGACAAGTTAGATACAATTGCTTGATCGACAGATTTGACTCCCAGCGACTACTATCTCTTCAGATACCTCAAACAATTCCTTCGTGGAAAGCGTTTTTCATCTGTTAGACTGTAGACACACGCGTGAAGTTTGTCCTAAATTTTGTTTTTGGAATTTTAAGACAAAGTTAGGACAAACTTCACGGGAATTATTATTTTCTTATTTATTTATTTATAAATGTTGCCTACAGTGACTACAATCGGCACAACAATTGGTAAACAAAAATTACGGCACATAAGCTCGACTACAAAAGATTATATAATGCTTTCTTGAATGAATTTCTCGACAAGTGATAATCGAAAGCTCCGTAGACCTTGTTGAACACCCGCGATACCCTCGGAATGGGATTAGAAAGACCGTAGTTCGTAACCGCTCCGTCGATGAATATAGATCTATCGCGTTGACGCATTCAACGTTCGGGAGCATACAAGTTGATACGTGCTAGTAACTCGATACAATCGACACGGGAATGATGATATCACGCACAAACAGCGCGGAAGCTACGTCTCGGCGATTGTCTAGACGTTGCAGTTTCAAAAGATTACATCGATTCTGATAAGGCGGAAGAACGTAGTCCACGACACGACTGGATGGTTAACGTCGTAGTGCGAATAAAATAAAATGTTTCTGGATACTCTCAATCCTCTCAGAATGACAGTAGTAGGAATGGATAATGGACCGTCACAAAAATCCTTGTAGTTTCGTTTAGTGAAGCCAAGCAAAATGTTCAACTTTGAAATAATGGCATTAATATGTCTGGTAAATGCAGCGCCAGATTCAAGGATCACACCACGATCCGTAATGAACTCAACCCGATCAATGGTTTCGTTACACAGTTGATATTGATAAAAAAACAGGCGAACGGATACGGAAGAAAGAAATAGTTTTGCAATTACTCACGTTTAAATCCAGTAAGTTGTTAATTGACCAGCTGCAAAAGCGGTTTAAGTCGTCTTGTAACATTTCGCAGTCTAACACGCTAGAGGCGAAAATCATCATGAAATCTGCGAAGAGGAGGCAGTTGGCAACCTTAAAACATTTTACAACGTCGTTAATAAATAATGAAAATAACAGTGGGCCAATATGGCTACCTTGAGGCACGCCGGGGGGCACCCGAAATAATGGGGTGAAAAAATCCATAATCCTAACAGATTACCAACGATCTGAGAGATAAGAACGCAACCAGTCGATGGGAATGAAATCACAATCGAGACTCTCCAGCTTGCTAATAAGATTGGAGTGATCAATCACATCGAAAGCCTTTGCGAGGTCTGTCGTGGACAACGTCAAGCTTCTGCTTGGAGTTTAGATTGCCAAATAGATGACCACAAAATGAGGACAAGTTAGACACGGTAGACTTACCTGGATAAAATCCATGCTGAAAGCGAGAAATAAGCCTCTTGGTATGGAAGTGCAATCCTCTGTGAACCATGGACCCAAACAGTTTGGGTAAGACAGAGGGAATGGCGATCCTACGATAATTAGTTACCTCACTTCTATTACTCGCCTTGAAAATTGAATGAATGTATGATATTTTCCAGGGATCAGAAAAAATAGCACGACGAAGGCTTTTGCTAAACAAGAAGGTAACTGAAGGGGCCAGACTTACGGCACAACGTGTGAATAGGATCGGTGGAAGACCGACCGTCATAACCCGCTCCCTTGCTAACGTCGAGAAGGAGCAGTTTTTCCAGAACCTCTTGTTCGTTAGGTGGAAGAGAGGTGGAAGTATGTAGGAGACCCGGTGTCTGTTGACCGAAGTGGCTGGTAAACCGATGCAAAGAATTTGGGCAAATGTCGGATGGCTAACTGGCGGTGGAGGTCTGAGATACCTTTTTCTTGCTGTTAATGAAGTTCCAAAATTTTTTGGGATTGGATGTCAAAACTTGTTCGATTTGCACTACGTAATTATCGAAAAGAAACAATTAAGGGTCTAGAATTCATTGCGGCCGGTAACGAAATCGGGATAATATTCTACGCCGTAAAGCCTGTAAAGGGAATGAAACTTATGTTGCGTTTTTTCTCGAGCAGCATCAACTCGGTATTATACCATGGCTCCCGAAAGCCGGATTTAGTATTGATAACCCGCGGAACGTGTCTCTCGATACCACTCCCGAGAAGCTCGTTGAATCTGTGCACCGTGTTATTAAAATCCGCACCGCGCTGTAAAAAGTCCCAATCGGCAGTGCTGAGAAATTCATTCAAGTCCGCCATTCTAAAATTAAAGTGAAAATCGTTAGAAAAATAATAAGTTGTACATTTAGTATAAAAATATTTATCGTAATTTGTGTGTGCACGGAGCAACATCGGCATGCAAGACGTCGTTGGAAAATAGCAGGTCCAGGAATATCCCTCGACTGTTGCTTAAGCTGCTAAGCTGCGTTGTTTATATGGAAGCGAAGTAATCGATGATAGTCAATGCTTTCTCGTCGGTTGAGGATGAAGAGAACACACCGCCGACATCGTTCCAAGATATACCGAGTAAGTTAAAGTCACCCACAATGATAATTTGATCACAAGGGCGAACTGAAGGTATAACGGCTGAGTCGATGTAGTTGATAAACGTGTTGTGTTAGATGGGTTTAGGTAGATACTTAATCAACTACTTCACGAATTAGCGAGAATTGAATCACAATCTCCAAATATGGTCGTCAATGGCCAACAACATTTAGTATAAAAACCAAAATTCATATGAATCACTGGGAATGTTATCAAATTTGAGTAAAAATGATAACAGTACATCTAGAAGATCAAAATTCGTAGCAATAAACCCGAAGTCGTGCACTAATAGCAATAATGAATGCCGATAATGGATTTCGGGTTTATTGCTACAAATTTTGATATTCTCGGTGTACCGATGTCGTTTTTACTCAAATTTGGATGGCCATTATCGGGCAATCCCAGAGATCGTGATTCAGGTCTGGCTAGTACATGAAGTTGGTCATTGAGTCGCCTAAACAAATCCACCTAGTGCTAATAATGCACGACTTCAGGTTTATTGCTACGAATTTTCATATTCCCGGTGTACCGATGTCATTTTTACTCAAATTTGGATGGCCATTATCGGGCAATCCCAGAGATCGTGATTCATGTCTGGCTAGTACATGAAGTTGGCCATTGAGTCACCTAACTAAAACAAATGGGCAATGCAAATGGGCTATTGCATCACATTCAAGAACTAGATATATTTTTAAACATGCATAATATCCTTATAACAGAAACCTATTTCACCAAAACTTCATTCTGTAAAATAAAATGAAATAATTGCTACTATGCATTACATCCAGAGAACAATGCTAAAGGTCGATCAGCTATCCTCATAAAACATCATATAAAACATAACGAAAAACTTAAAATCGAGAAGCTCTCCATGGAAGTCACAACAATCAAAATACAATTAAACAATATTAAAACTTGTAGTATCTCAGCAATAAACTGCCCTCCGAGATACAATCTCAAACAAGTGGGTTATACTAATCTTCTCAAAACACTAGGAAGTGTCTTCTTAATTGGAGGTGACTATAATGCAAAAAATATCTATTGGGGATCACGGTTAACGACTGCTAAAGGAAAATAACTGTTCGCAGCAGGCAAACAACTAAAATGCGAGTTTTACTGAGGCGCTACACCAACCCATTGGCCTACGGATATCAGTAAGACTCCAAATCTTATAAACTTTATTACAAGAGGGATTTCAGATAATTATATCCATGTAGAGAACAGTGAAAGTCTATCGTCAGATCATTCACCAGTTATTATGATACTTAGTCAAACAATGATTATGAAAGAGAGCAATGATTAAGAAATTAACGAGCTCCAAAACCAATTGGGATCTTTTCCAAACATATTTAACAGAAAGAATTTGTCTGCAGAACCCAATATAGGGAACAGTCCAAATGGAAGACGAACTACATAAGATCATCCATAATATCGAAAGAGGTGCGAGGGAAAGCACTCCTAATAATAGTATGGAAATGAAACGCCATGCTAGCTATCCAGAGGAAGTGAGAACACTTCTTAAAAATAAAAGAAAATCACGGAATAAATGGCAAAAACATCGAAAATAAGAGGATATTTAACCACTTGTGCAACAAACTAAAATACCTAATAAAAGACATTAAAAATCAGTCAGTTAATAAATACCTCAGTATTCTAACTGGGCAAAAAAATACTGATTATTCATTATGGAAAGCAACTAAGAATCTTAAAAGACCCAAACTTCAGGTTCCTCCAATTAAAAATAAAGAAAATTGGGCTCGAAATGTTAAATAAAAAGCAGATTTGTTTGCAAATGACCTTACCCCAAACAAACGAAAGAGGAAATTATCACCCCGATAAATAAACAGGATGAAATGAAAATTACACCTGTAACATTGAAAGAACTAAAATGGGAAATCAAGAATAACCTAAATGCGTATAAGGCTCCAAGATATAATCTTATCGGGTAGATTATTAACTTACTTAACGGGTCAGATAATATAAGTGTTACCGGAGAAAGCGTTGAGGAAACTAGTGCATATAATTAATGCAGCATTTCGACACTAACATATGTACCAAGACAATGGAAAGATGCAGAAGTAATTATGATACTTAAGCCGAACAAACCTCCGAATTATAAAGCTTCATATAGACCAATTTCTCTGCTACCAACATTACCGAAACTATTTGAGAAGGTTCTTCTTAAAAGTCTAAAACCAATTATCGAATAAAGGAATCTTATCCCCCCCACATCAGTTTGGATGAATTACTGATGTAATCGAGAAATCACTAGCTCAACTACATTCCTTGATGTAACGCAAGCATTCGACAAAGTATGGCACCAGGGGTTAGAATTCAAACTTTATCGAGATCTTCCGGACCAATTTTTTCAAATTCTAAAATCATACATATCAGAGAGGCACTTCTGAGTAAAGTATGAGAATGAATACTCTCAACTAAACAGGATAACAGCGGGAGTACCAAAAGGGAGTGTTCTTGGGCCAATCCTTTAACTCCTATATACTAGAGATATACCAATTACAGAAGCAACTATGGCGACTTTTGCCGATGACACGGCAATACTTGCAACAGCAAGAACATCATCTACTAACCTGATAGGCAATTGGACAAAGAAATGGCGAACTAAATTAAATGAGGCAAAATCAATCCAAGTGAACTTTACAAATTTAAAAGTTAATCATATACCAATAAAGATAAATTCGATAGTAGTACCGCATGCAAACACTGCTAAATATTTCGGCATGACTTTAGATGCTAAACTTAGATGGAAGGCACACATACAAAAGAAGAGAGAAGAACTAAACATAAAATTTAGAAAAATGCAATGGCTCTTAGGGAGATAAACTGAGCTAGCGATCCATAACAAACTGCTGTTATACAAACAAATCCTGAAACCTCTATGGACATAGCCAACTCTGGGGTTGTGCCCAGAACACAAATATCAAAATCATACAAAAAGTTAAAAATAAAATTCTGCGATGCATTGTTAATGCACCGCGGAACATTCGAAACGACAACCTCCATCGAGATCTAATGATCGTGCTTGTCGCGGATGAAATCAAGCATCATGCAACAAAACACTTACAGCGTCTGCACCAGCATGAAAATCTGGGCATACGTTGTATGCTGACTACCACACCAACAAGAAGACTGCAAAGAACCAAACCACTGGACTTAACGCGACCAGAAAGTCAGTAGACTTACTGAGGCGAAAAATCTGAGGAGGAGTTACACGTAACCGCGAGGATAATCACTCGATTACGCCGACTAATAAAATACTTTATTATGCAATATAAATTACTAAATGGGTACAAGAATCAGTCGTAATATAAATAAATATAAAAAAAAATCCAACTGTGTATCAATGGGTTTTAGAGCTTAAACGTGGTCGTTCAAGCTTAACGCTTGAACGCGATAAACCACGTAGTGGACGTCCAAGAAGTGCAACAACACCATAAATCATTGAGCAAGTGAATAATATTGTTTGTGAAGGTCCAACTGTGACCAAGCGTGAAATTGCTGATACCATAGGCATCTCGGATGAACGAGTATTCCATATTTTACATGAAGAATTACGTATGGAAAAGCTGCTTGAAAAACTGATGCCGCATTCGTTAATAATTCAACAAAAACTGAATCGAAAACAATTTCGTAAAACGAGCGGCAAAAAGGTCGGGACATTTTTTGGGATGCTTTTTGGGACAGATTTTGTTGATTGATTATCTTAAAAAAAGTAAAACAGTTAATTCTGAATGTTACTGCAACCTTTTGGACAAGTTGGATACAAAAATTCGTGATAAAAGACCCGCTTTACAGAAGAAAAAAATATTTTTCACCACGACAATGCACGTGTTAACACGAGTCTTTTAACGATGGCTAAATTGACGTATGTGAAGTTATCCCACGATTCTATCCCAGAAAATAAAAAAATGCATCGGGCAACACTAATCAATAAAAAAAACCCATTTGGTCTTGTGTGAAGTTAGCCCTGCCAAGAATTTATTAAAAATCACGTTAAATACAATAAATAAATTCGTTATATTTAAATTAAGAGAATTGTATATCAACAGAACATGTACGAACTAAAATTACATTAGACACGATATAGGTAATTGGCACCTTAAAAGTATATATTTGTCGGATTAAGGCTATGTGGTTTTGAGATCGTAACACTTCTGATTTACTTTTAGAAAAATAAGAAAAAAATAATTCCGTGGAAACTTTGCGAAATTGGGCCCTGGACCAGTTATATCGTTTATATCCATACAACACGTATTTGAACAAAAATTAAATTTAAATTTAATTTCTGTTCAAATACGTGTTGTATATCTGTACCAGGGCCCAATTTCGCAAAGTTGCTTCGGAACGAATTTTTTCTAACTTTTCTAAAAGAAAGACAGAAGTATGATGACCTCAAAATCACATAGCCTTAATCCGACAAATGTACACTTTTAACGTGCGAAATTTAAATTTAATTTCTGTTTAAATACGTGTTGTATGGGTTTATCTGGCCCAGGGCCCAATTTCGCAAAGTTGTCACAGAACGAATTTTTTCTAACTTTTCTAAAAGTGAAGCAGGTGTATGATGACTTCAAAACCACATAGCCTTAATCCGACAAATGTACACTTTTAACGTGCGAAATTTAAATTTAAGGGCCCAGGGCCCAATTTCGCAAAGTTCGTCACGAACGATTTTTTTCTTACTTTTCTAAAAGTAAGGTCGATATGTGACGACGATCTAATGTAATGTAATTTTAGTTCGTGCATGGATCTATTTATATACAATTCTCTTAATTTAAATATAACGAATTTGTTTATTGTATTTAACGTGATTTTTAATAAATTATGGGCTGGGCTAACTTTACCAATTACGTTTTATTTTGAACCAATTTAAAGAAATTCTGGGCTGGGCTTACTCCACGCAAGAGCAAATGGGTTTTTAATGATTAGTGTTGCCTGATAAATTTTTTTATTTTCTGGGATAACTTCACATACGTGCTAAATTGAACGAATTAAAATACGAATTTTAAAATAAAATATTTATGAAGTAAAGCCTATAACTATGGCTTGAGATATATAGACAATGCACAATGTAACACATAACACATTAAAAACGACCAGTCGCAACTTTTTTTTTTGTTGTCACCACCAGGAATCGAACCCGGGACCCCCGAATCACAAAGCAAGCGCGCTTCTTACTTTGCAATCGTAAGCAAATTGCTTGAACACCCACCGTATTCACCAGATTTGACTCCCAAAGATTACTATCTCTTCAGAAACCTGAAACAATTCCTTCGTGGAAAGCGTTTTTCGTCGACTGAAGAAGCTGTTGCAGCCGTGGAACAGTATTTTCAGGAAAATTATTACAGAGATGGTATAAAATTATTGGAGGCTCATTGGAATAAGTTTACTGAAGTAACGACTATATACCAGGTGCATCCAAAAATTCAGACGCCCTAACCTTTCCAGTCGACTGTTGTGCTTTTGGTCGCTTCGGACGAGATTCACCGGCCGCTCGCGATTCAGCTGATTGCCGATTTGACTCTGGTATATAGTGGTGGATCCATTATCACATACCGCATAAAAATCCTTTATATTGCGCTCAAATAGCTTCAAACAGCACACGGAATCATCGACGCGTTGTCTTTTTTGATGTATTGTGAGCAAACGCGGTACTCACTTCGAACACAGCTTTCTCATGGACAAATGTTCATGCAAAATAGGACCAACACGTTCCATTGATATCTTTACAATGTCAGCTATCTCACGCAACTTCACTTTACGGTCATTAAAAACATTTTCGTGGATTTTTTATGTTTTCTGAAGTCACAGTCTCATTTGGGCGTCCAGAGCATGGTGCATCATCGGTGGTTGTACGACCACGTTTAAATTCAGCATACCAGTCAATGTTGGTTGATTTTCCTGGTACATATTCTTGATAAAGGAAGTTTGATATTAGCCATAATATATTCATCCGTTCATATTTTTCTTGATCAATAAATAAGTCGCTGAATTGGAAATGATAATTAACGATTTTTTCACTATAACTTTATTACCAATTTGTTTATATACGTACGTATGTTCAAATATTACAAATATGATAATTCATTATAACGAGAGATTAACTAATACTATACTGTATACAAATACGTATCCGTAATAAGCAAACAGGCAGGACTTACAATAATATAGCCAGAATATGTGCAACTAAGATCGAAGAGCCTCAGCCAGGTAACTCCACTTCAATCTCGTTCACGACAAAGAACAGTTGTACCCACAGTTGTAATCACAACCACCGATTCGAAAGGCAAAATTTACCATATCCGTGCATTACTAGATTCAGGCTCAGAAACCATCTTCATCACCGATCATCTTACTAAGAAATTAGGACTGAAGCGCAAACATGCATGTGTAACTATAAACGGTTTGTCTTCAAATTCAGCTGGTCAAACAAAAGGTATGGTAATTTTAAAATTATCGTATTAACTAGCTTACCATCATAATTATTACCATCATAGTTATTTTGGATGAACATTTCTCAAGTAAACTATGTGAGTATCGCCTTGCTGATCCTAAATTTAACGAATCGAGATCCATTGAGATGATCCTCGGCATAGCCGTTTTTTATGAAATTGTCAAAGAGAAGAGAATATCCGTACAACACAGTCTTTATTTAATCGACAGCCTATTCAGTTGGATTATCGCAGGGTTGTTTGACGACAATATTCAATCAGTTACTAGGTGCTAGGCAATTCAAACAAGTTCTGACGATGTTTGTAAACTGTTACGTCGTTTTTGGGAAGTGGACGAAATTTCAGTTGAAATTTCTCCTACCGATGATGTGTGTGAAGTTTCTACGAATCAATTCAGAAATGGCCGTTATACTGTGGAATTACCACTCAGAAGGAACTTCGACACGTTAGGTAACAGTTTGAAGGCAGCAACTTCCAGGATGATTGCGATGGAACGTAAATTTAATCGAGATTCATATTTAAGAGAAGAATACAGAAAATTCTTACGAGAAGATTAATTGCTTGGGCATATGGGGAGAATTCCCGAACCAGCCGAACCCATTATCAATTCATTTTGCTTACCCCACCACGCCGTTATAAAACAAACCAGTGCGACCACAAAGCTGCGTGTGGTTTCCGATGGGTCGTGCAAATCAAGTTCCGGAGTGTCACTAAACGATGTCTTAGAAACAGGTTCAACAATTCAAGGTAATCTATTTTCGTGTCCGATATAGGAAAGATGTATCGACAAGTGCAAGTTCATCCAAAACACCAACATTTTTAGCGAATCGTTTGGCGTGAGCATCCAAAGGAGGAAATGCAACACTTTAAATTAAAAACGGTTACTTACGGCTTAACGTATTCGGCGTATCTTGCAATTCGTTCACTTCATCAAATTACTGTGGATAATCGTCATATATCGAAGAAAGTAGCGGACATTATCAAATATGATTTCTACGTTGACGACTTACTCTTGGGTTGTGATTCTGTTGATGAAGTGGCTGTAGTATACAAAGAGATATCAACCATTTTATCAAATGCCGGATTTTCATTAAGACAGTGGAGCTCAAATAGCCAGGAGATTCTCGGCCACATACCTATGGAAAGACTTGGAAGAAATTCGATTTTATTGGAAGATCCAGATGTATATATAATGACATTAGGAATATGCTGGTTGGCCAACGAAGATGTATTTACATTCAACGTTCCAGACATATCATATAGCAAGTTCACTAAACGAAGGTTATCCGAATGTAATAAATTATTCGACCCGTTAGACTGGATTGCTCCAGTAATCATTAACTTCAAAATTTTGCTGCAATCGCTCTGGTTGACCAAGATAGAATGGGATGATCCACTTCCAGAAGGCGTAAATCGGACTTGGTGTTCAATTCGCAACGAGCTGTCTAGTCTTACTGCAGTACGTATTCCACGATATCTACTAATACAACCATCAACAACCATGGTTTCTGCGATGCTTCGGAAAGGGCGTATTCCGCTGTGGTATACATAAGAGCTACCTTGGAGAGTATTTCGTTCGTATAATTGCTTCGAAAACGAAAGTTGCTCCTTTAAAGCAATTATCCATTCCACGTTTGGAACTCTGCGGTGCTGTACTATTAACTAAATTGCTTTGTAAAATTTCAGACATATTTCAAGTTCCAACTGGCTTATTATACACATGGACCGATTCGAGCATTGTTCTATCATAGTTTCAGATGTTCCACGGAAATAAAATTATTTCGTATCAAATCGTAGGAGCTTTAACATCAACAAATTACCGAACGATCACTGGCATCATGTACCTAGCAGTCTCAATCTAGCTGATTGCGCAAGTCGGGGAATTTTACCGAGTGAACTTCTAAAACATAAAATTTGGTGGGATGGTCCAGAGTTTTTGAAGATGTGACAATCTAAATGGCCCATTTACAAGGAAATTCCAATAGGGTATACAATTTCTGAAAGAAAAAAAACAGCACTAATTGCCAAAATGGAGAATGTAAATACTTCATCACCTATAGAATAAGCGGTCGACAAATTTTGTTCTTACGGGTCAATACCCTAATTAGCGAATTGGGCCCACTATGATTGCTTCCGAGGCGACATAAAACAGTTATAAAAACACGCATCGATCAAAAGGGATAGCAAACTGAGAGCATTGCATCCATTTCTAGACGAAAAAGGTATACTACGAGTGGGTGGTCGTCTTCAAAATTCAAACATCCCATATTCCATGAAACATCCTGCAATATTACCTAAACACCACCAACTAACGGAGAAAATCGTGAGTTACTTACATAACAAGCACTTGTATCTGAATCAGTCAACGTTGCTCTTCATATCACGAGCAAAGTATTGGGTTATGGGAGCTAAGGACGTCATTAAACGAATCACAAGTGGATGCATACACTGCTTCAAAACTCGTCCAAAGATAGCAGAACAGTTAATGGGGAACTTACCTGCTCTAAGAGTTACTCTAACGCGAGCATTTAATAAGGTAGGAATTGGCTATGCTGGGCCAATCGCAATTAGTTCAAAGAAAGGCAGAGGATCTAAACTTACCAAGGCGAACTCATTGCTGCGTTAAAAAGATTCACAGGTAGAAGAGGGCTTCTAAGACCCATATACAGCGGCAATGCTACGAGCTTTGTGGAAACGAAGTTTTCCCTTCGTTGGGTACGAAAACACGCGTGAAGTTTGTTGTAAATTGGTCCTAAATTTTGTTTTTGTAGTTTTAGGACAAAGTTAGGACAAACGTCACGGGAATTAACATTAACTATTAAAATTCATCGATTGAAAAAGGGACCAACAGATAGTCCAGCCTGTAGGTTCGGTAAAGCTTTTACTTTAATCTATATCTCTAAATATTCGGTCAAACTTTGATATTCGACATGTGAATATTGGCACGAACATATCAACATTGGCCACTCAGAGAAGATTATACGAAGATAACTTTATACGTCTATAAAATGGCATCTTATTTTTTATACTTTATCTTTATTGTACAACTTGCTCACTATGTACATCACCACCACATCTCGCATCTAAGATTCAATCGTTTATTTGTTCACTTTATATAGGTAGGTAGCTTTACCTGTGCAAGCGACAAAATTATTTAATAAAACTACAACTAAATACTAATCACTCTATAACAGCGATCGATTTCAAATTAATTATGTACCTTGGTGAGGATATTACATATTGATGTATCAGTTAATTATTCAACCTTTATCTTATTTTTTTATCATATTTATCTTTTTACAATATAATAATTACGGTCCGAAGAGTAAATCATCTCTCTTACTAAATACACACGACGATATTTGTAAAACTAGATTAAGCTTTTTTGTATCTAGAAAACTTTAATGTTTGGATTTTAGATTTTGAGTGAACATTTTGTTAAAACCGAAATAAAATGATTGATTGATTGATGAAAATATTATTTTCTCCGCATTCACAATTGGGAAAATTGAGGTTAATTCTGGCATAGTGGATGGAACAAAATAAAAATACCAAATCGAAAAAATTGATTTGTTATCATAAAATATATATTGATATTGATTAAAATGTTATTTCGTTTAATTGATTGATTAATGATTGATGTATCTTTTAGCCGTGAATTATGTACAAAATCCTTAACTTGTATGTTCTCGTATATTACGCCACTTTAATTATCTGTCATTTCTTATATGTTATCTCATCGGGCTTGGCTGCGAGAATATGTAAGAAAAATATTACTGCATCTTCTATTATGTATATACTCGTACATAAATATTATATGTCGTGTCCATATGCAAAATGTATAGAAACCAGTTTACAATATACATACGAGTATCTAGAGTATATAATGAAGTTGAATGATATGCATATAAATGTTAAGTTGTAGGCGAAAATTATTTTATACTTTTTAATAATATCAGAAACATCAACAACTATAAATAATGTATAACGGTGAAAATCTCATATAATACGGTTATACGTGGAAAAAGGTGGGTTGAAAATATCACACATCTAGAGTACACAAAAAAAATTATTTGACACCAACTCATTTGCAATTCATACAAATATAGAAAGGATAAAATTAAAAACCGTATAAATCGAATGTAATCATTATTGCATGATCGAATATGTAAATTGCATTTATTATTATTTTAATTTAAATGGAAAGTAATCGTAATGAAAACAAGAATTGGAAAATCATTTTATTAATTGCCAACCATTTCATAATAAAAAAATATATTTTGGAAGCATACAGGTGGGTTATGTTGCGGGAAACGATGTAACACTCGGCCAAAAAAAAAAAAAAATTAAATCGTTAAAATGGTGCAATGCCGATATAACATTATTACGTAACCGTGCGTAATGAGGACTTATTTTAACTGTTAATAGGTACAGATTGTGAGCACAATAATTTAATTTACATATATTAGTTATATTGGTATTTACTCTTGTAGGTGATTTTTATTTTTACGTTATTGTTGATGTCATGTGTTATTTTGTAATCTTGATCATTTGTACTGTCAATTCAATTAGCAAATTTTTTTTAGTGTTTTGATATAAAGTATATTTACATTTTATAGCATTATTAAATTAAGGTAAAATGTTTAATACCCACGTGAGCTAAATATGCAAAATAACCAGGCGATGGTCACTTCACTTTGATTTGCTTCGCCAGTTTTTTTTCTAAGCACTAAGGCAACCACACCACTGATTTAAAAGTTTTGTCTTAAATGTCCATCATGTCTCTTCACACGAGTATGGACCACAACACATCATGATAAGAACATAGGTGGATTTACACAAGTGTCCGCGATTGACGGCAGTGAAGTTTCTAACAAAGAATTAACAAGAATACGTGTATGATTCCAATTGGAGTATTAAACTACTTTTGTGTATTAGTGTTGCACTGTACAAACGTATTTTTTAATGAGACAGATATATAAAATCAGAAAGAGAGGAGAATTGCTCTCCCTTTCTGAATAATTATCCGCTTCCGATATTTTTCAAATCGGAATGTTATAAAAAAAATAGTAAAAAATCCTTGAAAGACCAAATTATTATAACAATGTGTAATTTGTTGTAACTTCCTTTATCTTTAGATTACAGCTGTTTAACTATCTTAAATTTTGACTATTTACAAAAAGGTACCAAGGATTGTTCTACGGTGTGACAAACAAGACAAAAAGCGATAGTATTAAACTGTCCATTTGCATGTTCCTTGCGGTTTCCCCAATTTTCATTTTTTTTTTAAATTCGTATGCCATATCGATTTCACCTGTGTGAGTAATTTATATTTCGACAAATAACGACTAATTTCGACTAGAGGTTATAATAGCCCCATGTACTTAGTATGAAACTGTCCATATGTTATGTCGCAGCGGTCGCTCCAATTTTAAATTTTTTATTTAATTTGTATGGCATACCGATTTCACCTATTTGAGTAGTTTATACAGTGCTGGAAAAAAAATTGGGCAAACACATTTTATTGCAAATTGCAGTCTTTTTTTGCTAAAATTACAAAACTTTTGAAAGCAATTTGCTTATTGTTTCATTTAAATACATGTATGACGTAATTTTTTGAAAAAAAATGTGCCTACAATTTATTGGCAAAACCCTGAAAAATGCCAAAATATTCAAAATACGTTGATTGAAGTTAAAGTAATGGAATAAATTAAACATCTAATTTTTAATTTTTGTTTTGTTTTTTATTAATTTATAGAAGTTCTATCTTTAGTATTAATATTTTGTTAGACCGCCTGTTCTTTTTATTACACCGCTACAACCCCGTAGCTGATGTGCAAAAAAATTTGTCAAGCAATTATTTTATTTTACGCCTACCGTTCTTGGCTGTCATTAGGGTGCAGATGTTTTATTGCCTGTAATTTTTTTTTTGAGTATTAATAGTGCATATTTTGTAAAATTCAGGTATTCTGTAAGTGATCCTAGTCAAATATAGAATAAAGTGCAGTTTTAGTTTAAAAAATGGGAGAAGTTAGTGAACAGTGTAAAAGCAATATGTTGATTTTGGCGCGAGAAAATTTAACCACGAGTGAAATAGCAGAAAGGTTAATTATTCCTAAAAGTACTGTCGCGTGGAATATTAAAAAAATGCGAGAGATGGGCAGTACACAAAGAAAGAAAGGCTCTTGAAGGCCCCGAAAGACAACGCCATTGAAAGATCGTTTCATATTATTACAATGTCGTCGGAACCGTTTTAAAACTTCATCGGACATAAGACAGGATGTTGAGCGAGCAACGGAAAAACAAATTTCAGCCAGCTTAGTGAGAAAAAGACTTGATACAGCTGGTTTGAGAGCACTTAAACCAGTCCAGAAGCCTGATTTCACATTACTAGTGAAAAAAACGTTTACTATGGGCTCAGGAGCATGTTTCTTGGACTCCAGAGACGTGGAATGATTTGATTTTCTTCGATGTATCAAATTTCAAGCTGCATGCTGGAGAATTCGCATAAGAAGAAAACCGGGCGAGAGGCTTAGCAACGAATGTCTTTTAAGACTTCCACCGAAAAATGAAGAAGTTCTGGTCTGGGGATGCTTTTCTGGAAATGAAACCGGTCGATTGTGCTGCCTTAGTTCCAGCGTGACAGCAGCTGTTTATCTGCAGGTCCTACACAACGAATTTGAGCCTTCAGTGTTAAAGCTTGTTGGCGAGACTTGCAAATTTATTTTTCAACAGGTCAACGCTCCGTGCCATACCGCCAAAGTTGTGAGTTATTAATTTTGAATTGTAAATAGAAAAATTGCCTTTCAGATAACCATAAATAATTTGTTAAAATCTTGTTTTTTTTCTTATCTCTTCATTTAAAGGTAAAAAAGTACTTCGAAGAAAGAAGTATCGATGTGTTGGGCTGGCCCCCCGTATAGTCCAGACTTAAATCCAATTCAAAATATTTGGTCTATAATGAAGCTAGAAGTAGCAAGAAAGCGCCCAGAATCGATTTAAAGCTTTAAAAAGTTTGTTGATGACGGTTAGGGAATCCATACCTCTTACGACTTTGAATAATTTATCAAATTCAATGAATCGGAGGTGTATCGCTGTAATAAAAGCAAATGGCGGTCCAACAAAAAATTAATATTAAAGCCAGAACTTCTATAAATCAATAAACAACAAAAAAAATAGGTGTTTAATTTATTCCATTACTTTAACTCCAATCAACGTATTTTGAATATTTTTAAGGTAGTATTTTTTTCAAAAAATTAAGTCGTACATGTATTTAAATTGAAACAATAAGCAAATTGCTTTCAAAAGTTTTGTAATTTTAGCAAAAAAAGACTCCAATTTGCAATAAAATATGTTTGCCCAATTTTTTTTCCCAGCACTGTATGTCGACTAAGATTATGAGGACCACAGAGATTCTTCTAAGACGTCATGAGGAGGTTATAATAGCTCTAGCTTAATACATAAGCAATGAACTGCCTTTATGTCATGTCTCTGGAGTCTCTTAGGTTATACATAGAGTTATTGTAATATCCTGATAATGTCTTAGAAGAATCCCTGAGATCCTCATAATATTAGTCGACATATAAATTACTCAAACAGGTGAAATCGGTATGCCATACAAATTAAATAAAAAATTTAAAATTCGGGAGACTGATTGATTTTCGCGTGCGATTTTTCTGAACGAAACTATTTACATCCTTATTCCTCTAGTCGCATCACTTCATGCGACGTGACTACTCATATTCTTGATTACTAGATTATTAAATCGAAACTTATACCGTGTACAGACTCAAAATAGATAATCATATATTCTACATTATCTAGTTATTTTCGCCTCTCTGTACTTACACGACATGTGAAAAGAGGATTATTATGTTTTCAAAACGAGATAATCATAATCGCCCTCACCAAATTTTACATGCAATTTTCTTTTATTTTTAATGAAAACTTAGTGTGCTGGATATGCCAAATGTTAGAAAGAGACAGTAAAAATATATTGAGATAGCATAGTATGTTTATAAATGTCACGTATTCTAATTTAATGCATATGGCTATTGAACCACGGAAATTAAGACCTGTGATAGCACTAGTTTGAAGCAACATTTTCCGGTTGTTTAATTGTAGAATTTGAGCTTCATTTTGTTTTATAATAAAAACAAGCCGATAAATTTCATCAGCGTTCATTTCAACTTGATAATGTGGACTGTGACAGCTTTAAAGTTTGTCACAAATCAAACATAACTTGGTAGGTGGTTTTACATTCATATATCTCAGTAACCATTGATCGTATCGGGCAATTCATATGTGTGTTTTAAATGTGACATTTTGACTTTTACTTTGACATACAAAACAAGAACACAACATACAAAATCGGTGAAGTGAATAAAAAGTTAGAACATTTTAAACATGAAATTACAATTTGTGCTGTTCATGGAGAAGGTGCTTTATCAAAATCAGCAGCATCCATTTCTATGGTTCAAGCGCTTTCGTTCTGAAAATATGGATGTCAAAGATGCACCTCGCTCTGGTCGACCAACCACTGAAAAGTCGTCGAAATCATGCAAAATATTGAAGAAGACCCGCATATAAGCAGCCATGCAATTGGCAAAGAACTAAATATTAATCACAAAATAGTTTTAAACCATTTGAAAATGACTGGATACAAAGAAAGCTTGACGTTTGGGTACCATGGGAATTAACAGTTAAAAATTTAATGAACTGGATTTCTATCTGCGAAACGTTGCTGAAACGGAACGAAATCGAGTCACTTTGGAAGCGAATGATTACTAGTGATGAAAAGTGGATAAGATACGACAACGCTGTATGAAAAAGATCATGGAAGAAACGAGGTGAAGCTTCCCAAACGGTATCAAAGAAAGGATAGACGTCAAAAAGGTAATGCTGTGTGCCTGGTGGGATTGTGAAGAAATCGTGCATAATGAGGTACTACCACCGGGCCAAACGATTAGTTCTAATCTTTACTGTCAGTAACTAATGCCTTTAAGGCAAGCAATTCAGTTAAAATGTCCAGAATTGATCATCAGAAAGAGCGTTGTGTTCCATCATCATGACACTACGCCACACATATCATTGATGAGCCGACATAAACTGAGACACCTTGGCTGGGAAGTTTTGATGCACCCACCATATAGTCCTGACCTTGTACCATCGGACTACCATTTGTTTTGGTCCATGCAGAACACTGTTGGACGCGTAAATAAACAATTTAATTTACATGGTTATTTACATGTAAATTGCGCAAGTTATTTTTTACATTATGTAAAGTAAATATTGACTTTTTCATTACAAGCGCGCTATCTCTTGTATAATTTAATAACTATTTAATTACTATAAAAATTGACTGTGTAACGTTGAAAATAAAACATCTGAATAGAACAAATGAATATTTCAAAAATTTGAGGTTATACGCTTTCTTGTATTGTTTCATAACATCGTTTTGTATTGGTTAGCATTGGTAATATCTGTATTTTAAATTTGATACAATCCAGTATATTTTATTCTGACCAACAGTCGCCATAAATGCACGGCCAATATGATGATACAATTAAAATTCTGGATAAGCAACCATATAATCCAAAATTTGCTGATGAATAAAAATAAATTTGTTGCATTTGTTCACTCAAACTCATTTTTAGGAATACGTCATCCTGGACAATGTAAACAGGCTGTTCGTAAATGTCATCTAAATTAAATTAATTTTTTGCTAAAAATTTAATTCCGGTATTTATGATTGTTATTTTACAGATCCAAAAAATAATGGACCACCACCAAAGATAAAAATGCCTTATTCACAAGTAAAAAATTCAATATTATTGCTTGGAAAAGATGGCGTAACTAATGTTATTGTCGAAGACACTCCACTGCCACCACCAAAAAGTCCATACCGTGATCCGTTTAATATATCGAATGATTTTTATTACCTGCCGAAATCATCAGAAACAACCATGAGACTCAAACTCGGAGGTGGAAATTCAATTCAGCATTCAACTCCGGTAGTTGAAACTCGAGCCCCGTTTATTTCAAGACCCATGAAACGCATGAAATTGAGAGCATTCCATCGTCCAGCAATGTCGAAATATTTGCAATGACTATTAGCATTCACTCAATCTCACCCTGTATTACCGCTGCTAAAACATATTCAAAAGAAGAAAAAGCCAAAAAAATTAGAAAGAACTGCGGAGATGTGTTCTTTATGACATCTAACTGGTCAGCATGGTGAAATAATTTTGGTTGAGTTTTGTGAAGGGATGTCGTTTAATGAACCAAGTAGGAATGCGTCCGAAAATTAAAACTTATTATAAACGAAAACCCGGAAAAGATTCGGGCACTCCAGAGTTTAAATATGGTGAAGTTGCGTTTGTTCACACAAGCTACTTGTTGGGAATACTTCATCCTGGACTACTATGTTCGGACTACTATTCCCTCTATAAAAAGTTGCAAGACCAAAGTCAAAGGGAGCCAATAATTTTGTTCGAGATTTTTTGCAAGTTTTACAAGAAATTAAAGTTGCTCTTAGTCCTAGTGAAAGATTTGTAAATAAACCACCGGTCGTTCAACTACCGCCACATACTTCGACAGAACCTATTGGCAAATATTTTTTAGGCCGATTTACTACCGGAGTTGAATGTTGAATTAAATTTCCTCCTCCGACTTTGAGTCTCATGGTGGCTTCTAATAATTCCGGCATGTAATACACATCATTCGATGTATTAAACGGATCACTGTATGGATTTTTTGGTGGTGGAAAAAAATTAACTTACTGATATGTGATGACATTTACTCGATTGTTTGACATTTCCGAAGAAACCGTGTAAAATGCTACAATTTGATAATAGATGGAAAATGCAAAAGGTCATCGATCAAAATGACACATATTTGGTTTAATAAAGTTCATTTGAAATAAGAAAATTCTTTTGTTTTGTTGTTCAAAGACCACGAGCTTTTTCCCTAACCCTTTATTTTCTTGTAACTTCTACCACTTCAAACGACACTTTCCATCACATGAAATTTTGATGCGACAAATAAATATAATTTTTTTCAAACTAAGTCAGCCAACTAAGATTTAAAAAACATTCACTGCGAGTTTTGTACGAAATTTTTCAGCATATTTAGATTTTACAATCTAGTAACCAAGAAGATCCATAGTCACGTTGCATGAAGTGATACGCCGAAGGGAATAGAGGCGTTTAAACTTTTCGAATTCATATTTCTTTTATGTACATATTGCTAAGTTAATTTTTTTTCCGCAAAACACTTTTCAGTTATCGCAAAAAATTGAAAGTTTTTTTATGATACGAGTAAGTGAGTAATTTTTATTTTGCTTTTTCCAACAGTCATCACTTATGATTTTCATAAAAATAAAAATTTGATAAGTTGATAAGAGAAACGTGTGATATGGGAATAGGGCCCTCATCTTATAATTAATTGTTTAAATTGTTACGACGTTATGGTCTACGATTAAATGTTTATGATGATATGGAAGTAAATCAGTTTCAATATGTGTGTACTTACCTTTAAATTATGACTCATGTCGGAGCTATTAAACAATAATGGTGTAATGCCACAATAACCATATTGTGACGTGTATTAGGTATGAATGCTATTTAATAACTGCTTTGATATTTGAACTGTACAGTATAGAGTTGCAATATGTAAATATATTGAGATGTATTTATTTGACATCCCCTTTCCCTTTTTTAAATAATAATACAATTAAAAATTTCCAATTCCATTTTTGTATTTTGGTTTCTTAACTAGTCGATCCCTGCGAGTAATGACTGGTTACTTATCCTCTGTTTTTTCCTTTCTATTTTCCTCAACCGATTGTTTAATTTTGACTGTTGATTTGTCAATTTCGGTGATGCTTCAGCTGGTGCTAGAATTCTATTTAAACGTCGTTGTCTTCTGACTTTCAATAATGGTTTTATTTTGAGCTGGATCTAGAATATGCGCCTTAGATCTTTCTAAATGATTAGCATTGCGCCTATATCTTTTGCCAGATTAATCCTCTACGATGAACGGCCGTGGATATATTGTTTTTTTCACTACGTTTTCTGAATTCCATTCTTTCTGACCAGTTTGCATGCGCACGTATTCACCAATTTGCAATGCTCTGAATGAAATTGATATTTTGTCAGCATATACCTTTTGCTGAAAACGTAGACGTGATAATTCTCACTTGACATTATTGATGATTTTCGGCTTTAATTGTTCTTTTTCGATCAGATTCTATTCCGAAGCATTAATAGTGCCTCATAAATATCACTGTTATCATGTCAACATTTTTTCAATATATTTTTCGCCGTTTGTACATTCCAATCAGCAAATCCTTTAGATCTTGCGTAGTATGGACTAGATATGCAATAATTGAACAACCGTCGATTTGCAAATTGCTTAAATGTATTTGAAGTGAGCTGTGGTCCACCATCGAATTCTAAAATGTCGGGTATTCGATGAGTTTAACACCATTTTTCCATTTAGAGTACTACTTCAACTGCTGTTGACGATCGATGAAAATCAAGAAACCAGGAATAATGGTCCGCAATGAGCAGTACTCTTTTCCTTTCAAATGAAACAAATTAAGGTATTACTTTGTAACAGCGGTTCTTTTGTTTTTAATTTTTATGTGCGCTGGCATGTCGAACAATTTTTTACGACTTCCTGAATGTCTTTTGTTTTCCTACCCAAAACAGGCTTTGTCTGGCTCTAGCTGGTGATTGATTACTACCAGAATGACCTTTATGAACCCAGTTTAGAATTTCATTTATTTAAGCTTGAGCCACAATTACTTTTGTGCCTTTAGCCACAATAGCCCTTTTTTCTTGTGATTTCTTCCTAGAAATTGTGATATTTACGAACTCCTTTTGGCAATTTCTTTTCATCATCTGGCCATTCCTTCATAATAATTGATTTTAATAATTGCAATTCCGAATCATTGTTGGTTAATTGAACAAAATGTGGCTTCGTGAGTTCAGACATTGTAACAACACTACAAACACCTTTGATTCCGACTCCTCTTGGAGTGAAAATTTAACACGTTCTTTTTCATATTCACATTTTTTATTGTTTAGTGTAAATCCTATATTTTCCAGTATATTAAAAATCTTCTTCGTAATTTCCCGTAGCTCTCTTTCGTTTTAGAAAATGAAAGCATATCGTCCATGGCAATTTTATAATTTCCAATGCCTTCTAATATCTCGTTCATGACTTGCGAAAACACTTATGGTGCCGACGATATACCAAATGGTAGACGTAAGTATCTATATCGCCCCCACGGCGTGCCAATCGTGAAGTATTTGGATGTTCTTTCAGTGACGGGGATTTTCCAAAATCCTTTGTTAAAAGATTGTCAAAAAGTTTGGTAAAACAAATGCCGGACTAACTGCTGGTGTAGGTTTTTTTTATTGGCTGAATTACTCTTTTTTAACACGATTTTTAAATGCATGTGGAATTCTTCTGGGTGGTATATCGAACAACTCGAACAATTAACCCCCATTTTTCACACATGTCTCTACCTAGTATGGTTATAAGATTGCATTTAAATATTTTAAATTCCACTACAGCTGCTGCTTTGGATGATTTACAAATTGTTTCGACTTCTCCGATGACAGGTATTGCGCTATTGTTGTAGGTTAAGATACGTTTGGTTTTTGAATGCTTTAATTCTAATTTGAGTCTTTTTGCTTCTTCAAATCGCATCACATTGCATTCTGCGCCCGTCTCAAGGTTAACTGTGACATTTTCATCACCAATTTGTAATTTTTCTATTCATTTATCGTCGGCTGCTAATTTGTTTATTTTAATGACCGCTGTCATAAAATCAAAATCAGACTAATCTTCTTCAGCTGAATCAGAATTTGTGTCTGACTCTTCAACAGTTGCACCTTTCTTTGTTTTTTATTTTTTATTTTTCAATTTAGTTGCCTTTTGATTTTATCTCTTCATTTACCCGACACTTTATTGCGAGTGGCCCTTTATACCACATTTTTTACATTTGGTATTGAATGCTGGACATTGTTTTCTTCCGTATTCCATATCACATCGACCACAATGAAATTTGTCATTTTTCATTTTATTTACGTGAACTGATGTATTTAATTCAGTGATTTCCTGCTGTTCTTCATGTATCTCTTTTTCGGCTGCTCTACATATTTTCTTTGCTCTTTCTAGGTTCAAATTATCTCATCGTAGTCCTAACATGACTTTCGGAAGTATGGTGATCCAGCCGGTGCCCTCGTGGCACATAATGGCAGCCTTGAGAGTGCGGTGCCATCTCTCAACCGTGCCATTTCACTATGGATTATAAGCCGTGGTTCGTACGCGTTTGAACCCTAGTAGCTTGAATAGTTCTTCAAAAAGTTCGGATTCAAACTGAGTTCTCTGATCTGTAAGAATAGATACTGGAACGTCAAAATGAGATATCCAAGTTGAATATACAGCGAACGCGACAGTGGCAGCCGTTATGTCCGGTACAGGAACCGCCTCAGGCCAACGCAATCTATTAGCGTGACGCAGTATCGTTGGTTATCAGAAATCGGCAAAGGACCAATGATGTCGAGGTGTATTTTTGCAAAACGTTGCGAAGCTAAAGTGAAGTTGGCGAGAGGTGACTTGATGTGCCTTGAAATTTTCGACTTTTGACATTGTATACATTGTTGAGTGAAGTTTTTTGAATCTTTTCGGGGTGAGGGCCAGATAATATTTTTAGTTAAAATTTTGGTGGTAGCTTGGATTCCGGCGTGCGAAATATTGTGAAATGATTCGAAAACTTGTTTTCGGAAGTTTAACGGAATGAATGGTCGAGATGTACCATTCGAAATATCGCAATAAATGAAGTTATTGGCGTTAAACGTTATTGGAACTGGCTGAAGATTAAGTGACATGCTGTTACTATGCAAGAGTTCTCGCAATTCCGCATCATTGGTTTGTGCATCCGCGATAATTGAATAGTCAATGCTTTCAGGAACAGAAATTAGATCTATACGTGATAAGGTATCTGCAACGACGTTGTTAACGCCGGAGATGTGCTGTATATCGGTTGCAAATTGACCGATGAAATCTAGATGCCGAAATTGACGCGGGGATGCTTTATCCGGATTCTGATAAAATGCGTAGACTAGGGGTTTGTGGTCAGTGAACAATGTAAACTCACAACCTTCGAGGAGATGCCGAAAGTGCTTAATGCCCGAGTAAGCTGCGAGTAGCTCTCTATCGTAAGCACTGTAACGTTGCTGCATCTCGCTCAGACGTACAGAGAAAAACTAAGCGGCTGCCATGCATTCGAGACAAACTGCTGTACCACTCTTCCGATTGCGTGATCGGATGCGTCGACCATAACTGCCAACCGAGCATCGGGGATTGGGGTGCAAGGATGGAGCGTCAATGGATGCTGCCGTCCATTCGATTGGTGTTTTTTTGTTCTTCTTGTAGCCTTTCAAGAAGTCGTTAAGTAAAATTTCGTCTGCAGCAGCGCTTGGAATAAAACGTCTGTAAAAATTGATCATACCCAAAAATCGTTTGAGTTGATCAACCTTTACAGGCCGTTCGAAATTTTTAATGATATGAACTTTGTCTGGAATTGGAAGAATGCCTTGTTATTTTATTAAGTGACCAAGAAATTTAATTTCGGGTACGCATTTGCGCAAAACGCATTTGTCTGAATTAATAATCAAACCATGTTCTGATAATTTTTAAAAAACAATCTTGCGGTGCTTAAGATGATTTTTGAAAGACTCAAATGCGATCAGAATATAATCTAAGTAGACGAAGCAGAACTTGAGGCCGACTGTCATTTTGGTAAATTCAAAAAAACCAAAAGGTGTTGAGATAGCCGTCTTGGGTAGGTGTGATGGTTCGATCGAGATTTGGTGGTACGCTTGAACAAGGTCACTAGTCGAGAATAGTGAACAACTCGCGAGTTGGTATGAAAAGTCCTGTAAGTTTGGTATTGGATATCTGTCGGGAATCGTAACTCGGTTTAACGCTCGGTAGTCACCACATGGTCTCCAGTCTCTATTCTTTTTCAATACAAGGTGAAGAGCGGTCGACCGCGGACTGCTGCTCGGGCGACAAATACCTTGCGCCATCATGTTGTTGAATTCGACTTTTGCGATTTGAAGTTTATCCGGTGCTAAGCGACGTATTATTGCAGAGATTGGCCTACCAGTGGTTTCTAGGCGATGCTTGACGTTAGGCTTGATAGCCGTGCTGCTTAATGAGCGACTTGTGATTTCCGGAAATAGTTTAAGAAGGTCTTGAATTTGTGTAGGGATTGTGATCTGGTTAATGTATGACATACTTTGCGCTGCCATGTGGATGAGTAGACCCGTAACAGACAGTGAAGTCAACAGATCGATGATCTTCCGTCTACTTATGCCCACTACGAGACCTGTGTGCCTTAAAAAATCGGCACCGAGTATAGGCGTCAAAATGTCTGCGATAACGAATTCCCAGATCAATTCGCGGCGTAAGCCAATATCTAATTTTAAGGTTTTTGTACCGTACGCTAGGACCGGTGTACCATTTACTGCATACACATTTAGAGTGGATAATGCCTTAGATAATAGCACGTTTGATATTTGGGATTAATTCGTCGTCTCGAGTTAGATCGACTGTGTGTATGCTGTCGGTTGGATCTTGCCTGCGAACGTGATCGTGCGTTGCTTGATTGACTATTGCTGGTCGCAACTAACTGACTGAATCGTGTTAACAATGCTTCGATGTTCAAGACTTGGTTGGTTGTGGTGCTTGTGGACTGCTTTTGTGGAGAAACGCTGTCGGTTGCGCTAACTCGCGAGTGCGACATTGTTTCCATAACCGCATCGGCTCGTTCGGCCAATGTGTTTAAATCCACGTCGTTCTCAAACGGTGTGAGTACTAATTGGACCTGTTGCGGTAGACGAGACATCCAGAGCTTTTGTAAAGTTTTTTCGTCGCCAGCGTTTAGTTTAATCTCGCTTAGTAGTTGCGACGGGTTTTTGTCACCGAGCGAGGGACCGTGTAAAATTTTGTTAATTTTGGATTTTTTAGACTGTCCAAGGACGCGAAATGTGGTGTAAGGAGTGTCATTTTAGTCAGGTAATATGAGATCCGCGAACGTATTATGGATACGCGAATCAAGTGCGCTCACGGCATGTGAGTATTTGGTGCTTTCGGTTGTAATATTTGCAATTTTAAACAGTTGTTCCAATATGTTAAACCATACCGAAGGGTTTTCGGAATAAAGCGGCTGAGGTGGCTTGAATGCCACTCGGCTAATGTGTGCCTCTATAGGCTATTCGTTTCTTGGGGGTATACGAGTATGTAAATCGTTGTTAAACATGCCGGAACCGTTCGTCTGTGTCAAATGAGATGTTTCGAGAATTGCGCGCAACTGCTTAATGAGATTCACCGGATCTGGACCCGCTGCACCACTTGAAGCCGCTTCCACAAACGAAGGAGTGCTATTTCCGGACATTATAATTTACGTAAAAATTGGCAAAAACAAAACGACGATTATGAAATATATACGATCGCGATTACAAACTTAAATTTTTGTTGGTATGCAAAATGTTAATGAAAAATAAATACAGAAAACTACTCACGATTACGTGGCCGTCCGCCAAATGGGAGATTAAGTTGACGCCTGATGTTGTTGCCTTGAGTTGACGACTGATGCGAATCCCGGTTAAAGTTGTAATTGTATTCGTATATTATATTACCACGTGCTGAATTAGACGAATGAATCGTTGATCAATCTGATATTGTTGTTTATGGTGGAACGTCGGGGTCACCACTTTTATAGTATTGGAGATATGATACTATTTTATGTGGGTGTCCAAAGTGGGGCTGATTACGCTTTTGGACCCAAGTTTGAATCCTTTCCATACGAATGCTGCACTGAATTATCCTATGCAGTTTTATCTGACTCCATTAATTATTCGATAATTGATATTTAGCAATGTTGCGTTGCTTTAGACGCAAATGATTCACAATAAAAAAATGATGCATCTTCCATATTCTATTCAACACAAAAATAGATATTTATTTGTCCACACAATTGTTATTACAATTATATCAATTTAAAAAAACGAGACTGAATACCTTCTACGTGGTGAGCTTTTTTATAAAAGAAAAACAAACATCTCGACTCAAAAAAAAAACAAAAAGTATCATAAAAAAAGAAAACAAAAACTGTTCGTAAATTCGCACAGCCTTCTGTATTTTTATTTACATTTGCCCAACAATTCACGATACTGTCGATATACGCTACACACTTATTGTCCGGCTTCAATGGTCGATACACAGTTTTTGGTAATTTACGATACCACTTTTATATAATTCGCGACAAATTGTAAATTATTACCTGCCGAATTTGTCATCTTGTTTCAGCAACGAGTACGCTACAATATTTAAAAGTAGGTTGTAAATATTTGACTGGACTGGGTTTTCTTAGAATTTTTTTAGGCTTAAAAATCTGATAGCTTCGACTTTTTTTTATTTTGTTAATTTTTTTTCGCCTGTTATGTAAATTTTTACATTTGATTTTTTAGGTTAATTATGAACTTGTCAAAAATTTCCCCTCACATAATTAGCCATTTTTAGATAGTTTTGTAAATTATCCAAATTAAGATTTTTCATATTTTTTAAATAATTTATAGGTTAGTTTTTGTCGTTTCTAATGTAAATTTTAGTTCTTGTCTTTGTCACATTCTCAGCAATTTTCTGTTTCCAGGCCGAATAGTAGCAAAATGCTACATCAAAATAATTAGGACTGCCCGTGTATAAAACAATTATTTAACTAAATAAAATTTACGATTTTTAAACCTGCATTAATTAATAACAATTACATATACGAGTATTGCCAGAGTTCCATATTTTAACTAACTATATTGTTTTATTTATTTTCAGGTTAGTACAGCTTTAAATAAATTGGTGATATTTGCATTTAGGCCGCCACATTTCATTGCAACAAGTTTTAGCAAAAAAAAAAATATCTACAATTTTATTTTATGTGTTCGAGTTCGAAGAGAAAACCAGAAAAATATCAAATGATCATATTTGATATTTCACGATCGAATGCAGCAATATGTAATCTTGCATTGCTATTTTAAGGTTTGGTAATTTTTATACTCTCTATATACATGTTCTTATTTATCTTATATTACATATTTGCAATTTATTTATTAGATGGAAATTAGAATATATAATTTTTTGTCTAACAAAAGTTGTATTGTTGTTAACAAACCAGAAACATTAGATTTGTTAAGATATTTTTGTTGCAATATCCTCCCTTTAATTGATGATCTGCAAAATACGACCTTATTGGTGAACTTTTTTTTTGTTTAACGGTTTTATAATCTGTAAGAGTATTGAGAAATTTTGATTATTGTATTTAGATTTTATTACAAATAATTTGAAATCAATTGAATCGTTAAATTGCAACTGCTATATACGAGTAGGTAACACAGACCCAACAAACAGATTTTCATACATTTTAATTGTTTTAATTTGTGGTTATTTATCACTATTATTGTTTTTACTATGGACGGAAAAATTTAATTAGTTTCGTAAATTGGTTGTATATTTATTACAATATTTGAGATGAGGAGACGAATAAACAATGGTTTCATTGTTTAATTAAATTGGTGGTTTTTGAACTAAACTAAAATACTCATTGCTTTTTCGAATATTGCGAAATAATTAAATTTTTTAATATTATCAATGAAACTGTCTAGTAATTATATCGTTTATAGTGGCTGGATAGTCTATATTGACAATATTGCATTGCTTCTCTCTAAATAGTTGTAATTTATGTTTGGTCACAGTTCAATTTTATAATTTTGTTATGCTAATAATGCGGTAAAGCATTTTTTGTCTGTGGGAATAATACTCACTTTACAACTAAAGCAGAAATGAAATATTAGGTATAAATACAGGTGTTTAAGTTAAGTAGTGCGTAAATTTTAATAATTAATTTCGTTGGAGATTGACAAATTCCGTACTCTACATATTTGACCATTGCATTTTCTATTCAATATAAATAATCTGGAGCCTTTCGCAATCATCTCAGCTAACAAAACTTGTGGTGAAGCTTTAGGCACTAAACCAGGAATATCGTATCATACACTTGTCAGGAATAAGTATCTTGAGCACCATATATAAGTTTTTTGGAGAAACCTCGGAACCAGATTTTTTCGTTTTACGTAATTCTACTGATTTGATAACCCAATTTGATAATAAACAGAAGCCGGAAAAAACACCTAATATAGTTTATTTATTTGAAATATTTTTTTTAGAAATGAGATATGATAAAAAAAAATGTTCAAAATCCACCAACTAATAAAAAAGTCCATTTGTTTTCGTTTGATGTTTGTTTGATGGTTGACAAGGCCATATAAAGATTTTCTAAATTGCTGGCCCTAGTCCTAGTAACACAATACAAGTTTAGCTCGTTACTCGTGCGCTTCCGATTCAGCATCCCACCAAGTGACCAATAAGCAAGCAGTCAATTTCAGTTTTTGGTTCGGTTCCGTATAGTCTCTGCAGTGGTTTTTGGAACTTCTAGGAATTTTATTAAGGACGCGATATCTTTATTTCTTCATTCGTCTTGCTTTACTTTTAGGAGATTAAGCATTTCATAACTCAATTTTGTTGTCTGAGCATTCAGATTTTTAAATAAAAATCCAAAACCGCTTTTGCTTTTAGAATATCCTTATTCTCCATCTAATGCTTCTGGCGCTACTTTTAGTGGCTTTAGAACCTTTTGAAGCTCGACAATGTTATGTATTGTTGATCATCCCACATTTCAGATAATTTTAACTCTCCTAGTGATTTTATTATGGAATCAGATTTAGTTCTGAACCCTCAACCTCTGTTAAATATTTTTGCAGTATTGCGTTCTTTACAAGAGACATTCTGAACAATTTGGCAAAACTGTGTATGAAATTTGAATCAGCCCCAACCTTAGAACTTTGGTTGGTCATTAAATGTCTATCCGGATAAGAAAAGGACAAGATAATACTTAAAATATCGTCTTCAGTAGATCATCAACAAGTTCATCATCTTACATTTTTGCTTGAGATATTTTTATACAATAGTTTGATAACTGAAAACTGTATGGCAAAGGCGTATCAAGTTAGATGTAAGCTGGGTGATATTCTTCCAAACTTCAGCAATATAGCTGCATGGCACCTACAACAGCATTTTTACAACTTACCTTAAACTAGCTGACCCGGCAAACGTTGTTCTTCCATATAAATTATTTCTAGTGAATATTTTGGTTGTTAAATAAAAAATAACGAATGTATTGTAAGTGTGTGGGGATGGGATCTATTACAGAAAGAGGATTGGAGCACTGTAGGCGATGACTGCCGACAAAAACAAAAAAAACACCCTCCGCTTTCATTAATTTTCTCAATTCAATGTATTTCATTAACGTAACGGACATATTCATTGTTTGATATCTTAAAAGTTAAATGCAAAGTGAAAAAGTAATATATTTTTTATCCTAAAGTAGGAAAATGAAATAAAGAAAATTAATATTAATTTCGAAGAGCAATTGAGTGTACAATATTTTGTGTCAGTCCGTCTTTAGCCAACACAAATAAGCTGGATGGTTTGCCCATTTGAATCATTGGAATTTGTGGCAGAAAAACATTTTCGACTCGGAATTTTTCTTTCAAAATGGTGGCTTCGATAATGTTTTTCATCAATTTTTTAATGATCAATCGCGAGTCATTGCACAGCCGTGGTGGTTTCAATTGCGAAGTAAAATAACCGGAGAACCAACTTTCAGTCGTAAAAGGTATGGCGGCATGCCTGGCAAATCAAGTGAGTGCGAAAAGTCTGTTGGATAGTTTATAGCTTTCTTGACATCGCAAACTGTATCGATCGATTTGTATGATACCATGTCGCCTGGCAACGACTGCCGTATCTTGAAGTTTAAATTGTCGACGTCCACATTTTTTTCTGCCAAAATGTTTTCTGTTCTTTCATCCCAGATGATAATTTTTTATTGTTTCAGCACTATGGTCATATACGATTGTTTTTTTATGTTGAACAGGTTATTTTGAATATTCAGTGGCAGCTAAATGCTGAATGAGCTGTTTTGCCTCCATTCAATAAAGTTGTTACAATGCCAGATGATGCAACGTCCAATGCGATGCCATTGTTTAATCGTATTTTAGCGAAATGATAAATGCGAATTTCGGTGTTCATTAAATCAGATGCACTTCGATTTGGCGAGCTCATACCGAAATGACTGAGTGGTAAATTGGTAATGAAAACGCAAACATCCTCGATAGCACTCAATGGTTCATTGCACATAGCGTCGCTGAATGTAATCGTTAGATCGTTGCACCGTGTCTGCACAACGTGTCTGCTCGTCCCGGAAACCATGCAGTCAACACTATAGCGAATAGCAGACGAATTGGTGTTGCTGTACAGCCCAATGCTGTTTCAGCAAGCATATCGTCCCAGTGAGTGTTGGCTTCGGGCAAGCCGAGTGCAAGGCATGCATCTTTATATGTTGGATACTGTTTCTATTCCCTTTGCGTATAACTTGAAATGGCAATGGGCTGGTGACATTAACCAACAACAGTCGCAAGTGGAAGTACTTAATTTCCTTGGAGTGACTGTATATACTCGGACCAAGGCGTCTGATTTGAATAGGCCGGGACACGCATCAATTGATGTGCCTTGCTTGCGGGGCACGATTACACAATTCGAAAAATTCCGTTAGTGTAGATTTTGGTGCATTTATGAAAAATACTCGCTGGCCGTTTTCAAGATGGACGGCTAAATGTATAACTGCTGGGTCCCGTTCATGAATTTGGAAGCCAGACAGTTTCATTGGAGCTGATGTACCGGCCAATTAGGAAGCGCATTTTTTGTCGTTGTCATTCTATCGAGGAGCATTCACATCGGTATTTTGAATTTGAAACACAGCCATACCACTGCCTTTATTTGCATACTTGCAAATGTATTTGATGCTCTTCGTACCACTCAACGATTGTCAATGTCAATGTCTGCGTTGTTTATATTTAGCGTAAATGATTGTCCGCCATTATCCATCGACATTATTGTGATCGTGTCGTTGGTGAAATCTTTGGGAAAACGCTTTGTACATTTTCCATCTACCATGCAAGGCGATAGACGATTCAGATCACCGCATGAGCCATGAATCATGTTTCTGGTAACAATATCGAACAGTAATTGATCAGTATTTGAATCTGAAATTTCCGCGGAAATTACACTATCGATTTCCTTAGGGCGTATTTTGTCGACTAACCAAATCAAAATGTATGCATGAAGTAATTCTCTCTTTTGCGCCATTCAACCCAATACATCCAGCAACGTGTGGGACCGAATACATGTAATTTATGACCAGTTCGCCGACGATGTGCCTGCGGCATTACGCGAATTGAGGTTATTGTATAGTCGCAACATGCATCCACACGATTGATGTCCTCGCATCGCCCATGAAGTAGATTTGTAAAAATTTATGTGGGGTTCGTTTGGTATTGGCAGCAATGGGCTTACTTCGTCGTTTACTTTGATTTTGAATGTTGAATTGAATTGTTGACCATTTGCCATGGTATTGTGAACTATTTATGTTGCTCCGAACGAAGGCATTTGGAAGCATGAATTGAATGTGAGAATGAACTTCAGGAACAGGTTTGAATCTGTTCTGATGGTGTCTCAATTTCTGGTAGTTGCACTTTTTCTGGTGCACACATCCTGGCTGACTCATATTTGTATTTGAGCGCATGATAATTGGGACATTATTTGTCCATAGCACCAACCAGCACTTTCGGATGATAGCGGAATTTTCAATATCTGGCTCGTACTCGAATGCGAGACGAAGGAACGAAGCGGATGTAAATGCTCGATGTACTTGTTGGCGTTGTCGACCATTTGCTCTGCGTGTGTTAACTACGAAACAGCGCGCTTGTCTCCGTTCCAATTGTCGTTGTTGATTTCGTTCTGATCGTGCCTCTTGTGATTGAGATGCATGCAATTCCAACATGCTCGCACGCATATTTCCGTTATCTTGTTGGATTTGTTCGTCTGTTCTTTCTGCTTTACTATTTCGCATGTTTGTTGCTTTATTGGTTCGACAGTCCGAATGGGTCCCTTTGCGTCTTGCTGGCATTGTTCACTGTGATACACACACATAAATAGACAACAATTTTGTACTTACTGATGAAAAACGGTATGTACACGTATGTATTTCTTACAAATTAAAATAAATCCTGCAAAATTTTGCAAGCACTGCATTGTGATACATAACAATTGCAGAATGAAATGTCAAAATGATGCGACGCTTCTCGTGAATAACTTGCGCAGATGTAGATGAAAGTTCGATGCGGGGGACGTAGCGCCATCTGTCTCCGTTTGAAATACGAATGACGATTAAATTATTTGGATATTGTTCATAAAAAATACTGAAATCGCGATTAAAAAATGTGAGGGTGAAGATTTGGGGTTATAGATATTTTATGATGCAAACTCAAAAAAATACGAAATAAAATTTTTGTCAAAAAAATAGAAATGTAAAAAAATTTCCTTAAGCACCTAGCGGTATGGAATATATTTTACGACCTATTCTCATACCTACCAAATATACATAAAAAAATTCATAAAAATCGGTCGAGCCGTTTCTGAGGAGTGCGACCACAAACACCGTGACACGAGAATTTATATATTAGATTGATTGCGCCTCACAAAAACCGACCTCAGCATGCTTTAGCGAAGCAAGAATCAACTATTGAAATTAACCCATGTTGTATGGCTTGCCGCTAAGATGATGAACACTTATATGGATGTAGGGCTTATTGTTGACGCCAGTCCATTCGTCTAATGTAATACTGAATTGTTTTGATTCTGCCTTGATGCGTTGAATTTGGTCAATAGGATTCGTCTGTTCCACAAAGTAATATTAATCAACTAGATTCCTAATGCCACCATTATGTTTAGGAAGAATGTATCCTCTTGTGGAGATAGCTTCTCTAATAAATGAGGTATTCAAAAACCATTTACAGAAAATCTATCTTTAGCTACTAATTTGGCAATGATTTTCTCTTCGAATTTTGAAGTATTGATTGTTGCACTTTTTTAGTGATTTTACCACGGTACTTCCGTACGTAACGTAAATTCTTTTGAAATTCCAAAATTAAATATTTTCAATTTTTTAAAGAATTTCTCGTTCTTACTTGAGAAATTGGAGTGGCATTTGTACTATGGGATAGTAGCTCAGAACTTCACGGTGCAAGTGTTTCGTGAGCCCATAAATCGGTTTATCATATCGAACGTTGAAGTATTTAATTTTTGAAAATTTAAAAGAACTTGTGGTTTATACGTGAAAGTATACATTACGCGATTGTTGAAATCCAATTAAAAGGTTGTTTATGGTTTTAAGGGTGAGCTCAAATTCGAAGTAATCTTTAAATGGAAGATCATAAATAGCTCCGAACTCTACAAAATAAATTTATTCAAAATGTCCTGTTTTTACTGGCGGGGCGCTAAGTGAACAACTGCAGTTATTTAAGTTCCTGCTAAATTGAGAGAACTCAAAACTGCTTCATGGTGAATTTCGATGGCTCGAAATAGTTCATACGAGTAGTTCTACACTAATAGTTTTCAGGTTTAACAGTGATAAGTAACGGGTGATTTTAAAATTTTAAATAGGAAAGTATTAACGTAGATAGGTTTGTTTACGCTCCTTAACTGACACTTATTTTACATACACAGAATTAACATAATGTAGATTTAGTTATTCCAGTTTTGGTATACCCGATGTTATCCAATACTGTGACAGGGCTCACTGCAACATTAAATTTATTAATATGTTTGCACCCTCTTGGTAAAGGTTCTTTGTGTGTATCTTATACCTTTTCTACCTTTAGTTGTTTCGATATCCGAAAGTGCAGGTATTATGATTTTACTCTAACAGAATAACACTTCTGTGTTATTGCTGTACATCAATAGTTCTGTAGATTCCATACCCAGCCTTCCTGGATGTTCTTCAAAAAATCAATGCCATTTTGTCTTACTATAGAGAAATTAACATTTTTGGTCGACACAAGTTCAGCTTTGGCCATATTTGTCTCGATACAGTGCATGTGCAGTTATCTATCTATCCGGATCGGTACAGTTTAAACGTCGAGAGCAGTCTTGGTTGGGTTGCCCTTTACCGTCGCTGTTAGAAAGGCGTATCTTGTCTACCGAATTCATTGTTCTCAAGTTTCCCGGGATTTAAATTACCAATCCCGAATTCCGGAATTGCAAATATCCGGAATTTTTACAAGCCCAATAATATTTTCGTTCGAAGATGGCCAGCTGGCTAAGCCACGTTGCTTGATTACAATGCATGATAAATAAAGTATTCCAACAACAGCCAGCCCGTGTACGTCCTAGAGAGAGAGAAAAAATATCTGCCTTAACTGGTTAAATCAATATTAATTTCTGAGTACTATAATCTGGCAGAGTGTATATACCCACATAGAAGGGACGTTCACATAAATTTGGTGAGGTAAACTCTGTAACTGGTGTTCATTTTAATTCTATAATTTTTTTATAATTTATCTTTAGAAATTATGAGTAAATTTTCTTAATTACAGTCAGGCCGATAATCCAACCATGGACTTTTTTTTCGAAATTAAATTAAGAATATAATTATTTGGGGTGGTCGCAATATCTTAAGCTATCCATAAACTGCTCTACCTTTTCTAAACAAGAAATTTTCGATATTTACAATAGTATGCTGTTGCTTATTTAAAAAATTAATGAACAAAGGACCAAACGGCTTGGTGGTTAAAGCTTTGGCATTGAAATCGGGAGGTACTGGGTTCGAATCTTGATATTGGAACACGAAGCAAAATAGATGTTTCATTATAACATTACGATCTGACGATCTAAACCGAGCCTGTAGCCGAGCGTCCTCGATTTGGCAGGCAACTACTTAAGGTAGGGCGTGAAATGCGATCCGCGAAAAAAGCTGGGAATGAATCGGCTCCCTAACAGATTGCAAAGAATAAAAAATAAATAAAGAAGGTTATTGAATGATACCGCGTGTGACCGTGAGAGGTAACGCGACAACAACTACATCGTTGACGTCGAATAACTTTTGCATGGGTTAGCACAAATTGGAATGGCCCGTATGCCAGTATGCCTCATCCAGTATGCCCCTTCTAGGAGCCCTGAGACCATACATATTCGTGCTTAAGTGTTTGCGTGTTTCGAAAATTTCAAAAGGAGAAAATTTTGAACATCATGCTTCCTCCATTCGAACATACTGTGCTACTCGTACGATCTGACAGTAATTTCGAATCACAAGATCGCGTCTTGAAATCACATAACACGATATTCAATGTTTTCGACAAATTTAAATTTTTAAAATATCTGTTCAATAAATATTGACTGTAGACTAAATTTTTTGTTTCAATTTTGTTGGATTACATCTCATAGAAGGATTAGGCCGCTTTATTGTTTAAGCTGTGTACTAAATATGAATCCGTAACACTGCCGCGCAATCTGCATAAAAATTAATGTAGGTGCTGACCATCTTCAGCTTCTTTATGCATAAGCTGATTTGGTTAAGTATGAACAATTAGCAGTTGATAGTGACTGTATTGATAAGTTGATCTGCCGGTTTTGTTGTGTACTTGGTTGGCTTGGTCTGGTCGGAAAAGGCGATGTAAGGCGGACAGAAAATAATGATAGAGGCAGGCGGTTGAACAAGATGATAAATAAATGATATTCGGGTACTGTGACAAAATATAAATAAAAATGTTGAACTTTATTAACTAAGTTGAACGTTAATTTGTTTAAAAATTATTTATGTACATTTGACGCGTGATTGTGTAAACTAAACATTTAAAAATGTAACAAAAAATTAGCTAATTAACTGCATGTAGCAATAATACATTTTGTGATTATTGTTGAAATATATAGTTGAGTGTGCAACATGTTATACGAATACAAAAAGTTTATACGAGAGTTTTTTTTTCAACATCAAATGAATCTGTTTTTGCTGTTGTGTTAAAGTGCTTGTGTCAAATCATACTTCGGAAAATTAAATTACTTCAAAGTTATTATAAAATATTAAACTTAGATGCAAGAAAAGTCATACCACATGCCATACACCATTATCCTGTGTGACATATTATATAGTTTAATTTATAATAAACGACTAATTGAAACAAAATTACACCGACGAAGCTGAACCGTAAACCCACTGAACAAAGTTTCTCACTGCAATTATAAACGATTTTGGTCAAATTAATTAATTATTTGTTGCATGCACCAGCACGTGTCATATTGAGAAACACCGAGCTCATACAGTACGTCACATTAATATAATGCGGTTTGTGAAAGTTACCGGATAAATCGATAATTCCAAATTTGTATACAACCCTACGACTGTACGAGCGAGTATTACCTTCCAAACAAGGCAATCGTGTGTTCCAGAAACAACCTTGATGGGTCGAAAACACAATTTTTTAAAACAATCAGTCCAACGCCTCTCTAACATGTTGGTAGTTTTTTGTAGAAAGATTTATCTTTATCTTCAAAATTATCTTCAGTTTCTGGTAAAAAAAAAGTTATCTCAGAATTACGCTTAATATACGCTTCAGGCAATACTACATAACACTAGAACACTACATAACAATAGAAATCTAAATATAAACAAAAATATTGTTGGTCTAAGTGACGTAATTAAATATAAAGTTCCGAAAATCATTAAAATATTCAATCTTTTTATGCTCAATCGCTCCCACAGCTCATTCTATAGAAGTGTAGCTCATTCTATAGTTCTATAGTAGTTCTATAGGATTAGGACGAATGCTTGCTAGATGCGGAAAACTAACTTTTTTACACAGGATCAGTTTCATAAAACTTATATGCATCCAAACGGCGCAGTTGAATTTTAAATTCCTAAAAATTGAATAATTCAATGATTTTAAGAATTTAAAATTCAATTGCGCCACTTGGACGCTTGAAGTTCAAGGGTGTAATTCTTGGGCTGATAGTGATCGGATAGTGAACTTTCGGGCTGATAGTGATAGGATAGTGATAGCTGGGTAACTTCATTTTCTGGGGTGATACTTTGCCCCCATTCTAATGTTCCTGGGATAAAATATTCTGGAATGGTAAAATTTCTGGACTGATAGTAATATCGTTTGATGAAAAACTGTCGTGCTAGTTTAGTGTTGCCATCGTCGTTTTCTGTGATGAATCTTGGGCTAACTTTATATACATTTCAGTTTCGGCAATCACTTCTTCATTGGAGCCAAATATTTTCCCTGGTGGTTTTTTTTTTGAGATCTGCAAACAAGTTATAATTTCTGCGAACCAAATCTGGCGAATATGGTGGATGCGGAGGCAATTCAATGTACAATTCGTGTAATTTTGTCATTATTGCGATCGACTTGTGTCATGGTGCATTGTCTTAGAGAAATAGACATTTTTTTATGGACAAATGTTCGTGCAAAATATGACCAACACATTCCTTTGATATTTTTACAATGTCAGCTGTCTCACACAACTTCATTTTTCGGTCTTTCAAAACAATTTCGTGAATTTTTTTATGTTTTCTGGAGTTACGACTACGTTTAAATTCAGCATACCGGGCAATTATGGTCGCATTTCCTGGTGCAGCGCCCGAATAACACTTATCAAGCCGCTGCTTTGCAAGAACGGTATTTTGTCCCATAAAAAAACGTTGTTTAATCAACACACGAATTTCTTTTGTTTCCATTGGTTTGAAATTAACAAAAGTAGTGTCACAACTGTGACTTATAGTCGGAATGTAATGCAATTTTAACAGTTGGTAGGTTGGTAGAATTCAAAAATCATATGGGTTTTAAATTTTTGGCACCACCTATGTGTAAGATCGGGAAGTTTTCAGGCGATGTAATATTTTCAAATTTCTTAATCACTCCGCTCCATTTCTATCATTACTTACGTCATCATGACTGAATTATATTTGTTTAATTATTTTTATGCTGGGTTATAGAATGTGAAGGATACACCTTATCATGTCATAATGGGAATGGTATATCATCACCGATTTGTACATTAATTTTTTTTTGAATCTCGATGATCAGCTAGTTTTTATAAGTCAATTAGAACGCTACACTTAATTTTGTGTATGTTCGTTTTATTAAAACCGCTGACTGCTACCCAAAATATTAACGCGTTCCGCCAGTGCCAGATCTTGGGACACAATACATTCGTTACGGCTGCTAGAAGGAGCATACTGCTGCTTGGATGAGACATACTGGCCTTCAGGAGGGGTGATCTCATTTACTATGAACAAAATAAATCACCGGAGGTAATATTCAAATACAACAAAAATTAACAAAAACTAGTTTAATTAACAATAATAACCATAAAATGACTAATTTTTCTTTAAACAATTAGTAATCGTGTAAAACAATACTAATAATTTATATGAGATTATACGTCATCACTTAACGGTAATTATTAAATTTTCTTCATCGATTTATATAAACCCACCTCAATTTATTTCGATTTAATTGAACCAATTTCCATTCTATATAGATTATTTCTAATCGTCGAATGGAGGCCTAAATATAACAATTTATCGAAGATAATCATAGTATCGTAAAAATTGCTATAAGCTGTTTATAGAAAATATTATTGGGTATCGTTAACACCATAATATGTATGAGTATATACACTCGTACAAGAAAATTTATAATAACCATTGTTACATATAAATTAACAATCTTGCAAACTTATATTTTTAGATCCTAAAGGCCATTTTAACAATTTCGTTTTTTTTCAAACTAGAACGAAATGAAATAAAATTAAAATTGGAAATGGAATCAATATTTTATTGTTAATTGGAAAATTCTAATTGTTTGTTGTTGGTGTTATTGTACTCGTCTCGTAGTATGGGGGTTTTTAGGTTTTATAAAATAATATTTATTTTTGATGCTGTTTTGTATTTTAACTTGTATACAAATATGTCATATATACATACTTACATATCGCCACAAGGGTTTCATTCAGGCTTTGTTCATTTTATTTTTATTTGAGTTAGTTTGGTTACCTTAATTAGAACTTCTGAATATTGTTTTTGAACTACCTTCAAAAATATTTGTTTTTGACGCAGGCTAAAAAATTAACCTATAATGAACTAAATTTAGTAATAATTAAATAAATAATTTAATATTATGTTAATGTTCAACGGTACTGCTTGTTCAGGGAGAGGGTCAATTCCTTTCGACTCCTCGGCGGATTTGCCATATGAAACATATACGAAATGCTAAATTTACAAAGCACAATTAGATCCTTTTTTATTTCGTCTTGTGTTACGAAAAACCTCTTAAATTCATTTTAATTATTATAAAACACAATAAATACATTTAAATAAAGCAAGCCGCTAGTTTATCAAATTTGATTTAAAAACTTTCACGTTCGTATTTTACGATCTTCGTCACCTAAATAGCAGGCGGATTTCAATATTACATTTTCATAAAATCCGATTTTGTTTTGTTTTTTAGTTTCGAACGATAACGAAACGATTACGAAATCAAAAAAAATCATATTACAGGCACCCTACTTTTTATATTCTCTGATGCTCGACACTCGCGGTATTGAATAACAATTGAGTTTCCTCCTCCGAATCACAAGTATATTTAAAAATTAATATTTTTAAAATAAAATTTATTCAAAAATAGAAAATATTAATGTAATACAATAATTATTAAAACAGATAAGCAAACAAGATCAAGTTAAAATCTAGTGTGAATTAGTTATCAAATAAATAAAAATAAAAGCTTTAACAGAAAAAATATCAGAAATGTTTATTGAAATGTTTCGATCAAAATAATGTGTATATTATCAATCTGGGCCAATAACAAGCCACTTCCAGATATTAGTGCAACATACCACTATATAGGTTGAATTGGGCTATATATAGTGAAAATTTTCCGGTATAAGGTTTTTCTTATCGAAGAAAATGTATCCTTGGTAATAGCAATTTTCCACCGTAAATTTTGAGTATTTTATCAATCTGGGCCAATAAGAAGCCACTTCCAGAGATTAGGGCAAGGTACCACTATATAGGTCGAATTAGCCTATCTCTAAAGAACATTTTCCTAGGTTTTTCCTAGCGGAGACAATGTAATCTTATTAATAGCAATTTTCCACCATGATTCTTAATTTTTTTATCAGTCTGGGCTTGTTATTGGCCCAGATTGAAAAAATACTCAAAATTTACTGTGGAAAATTGCTATTAACAAGGTTACATTTTCTCCGCTAGGAAAAACCTTATATCGGAAAGTGTTCTCTATAGATAGGCCAATACAACCTATATAGTGGTATCTTGCCCTAATCTCTGGAAGTGGATTGGCCCAGGTTGATAAAATATGCAAAGTTTACTGTGGAAAATCGCTTTTAACAAGGATGCATTTTTTCCGCTGGGAAAAATTTTATACTGAAAAATGTTCGTTAGAGATAGGCTAAATCGACCCATATAGTGGTATCTTGCCCTAATCTCTGAAAGTGGCTTCTTATTGGCCCAGATTGATAAAATACTCAAAATTTACTCTGGAAAATTGCTATTAACAAAAATGCTGCTAGAAAAAACCTTAAACCGGGAAATATTCTCTATAGATAGGTCAATTCACCATATATATAGTGGTATCTTGCTCTAATCTCTAAAAGTGGCTTCTTCCCAGATTCTCCCAGATTGATAAAATACTCAAAATTTACTGTTGAAATTTTCTATTAACAAGGTTACATTTTCTCCGCTAGGAAAAACCTTATACCGGAAAATGTTCTTTAGAGATAGGCTAATTTGACCTATATTGTGGTATCTTCTCCTAATCTCTGGAAGTGGCTTGGTATTGGCCCAGGTTGATAAAATACTCAAGATTTACAGTGGAAAATTGCTATTAACAAGGATACATTTTCTTCGATGGAAAAACCTACTACCGGAAAATTTTATCTATATATAGCCCAATTCAGCCTATATAGTGGTACCTTGCCCTAATCTCTGGAAGAGGCTTGTTATTGGCCCAGATTGATAAAATACTCAAAATTTACTTGCTATAAACAAGGCGACATTTTCTCCGCTAGGAAAAACCCTATACCAGAAAACCTTCTCTATAGATAAGCCAATGTTTTCTGTATAGTGGTGTCTTGCCCTAATCTCTGGAAGTTGCTTGTTATTGGCCCAGATTGATAAAATACTCATTATTTTGAGTGAAAATGTTCAAATATGTTTAATTTGATATTTTTTTTGTTAAAGCTTTAATTTTATTTATTTTTTAAGTTATTTAAATGTGTCTTTAATATCTTTTGTATTTATTATCCTTTTTATAATTTATTATGTAAATTATGAATTTATTTAATATAATAATATTTTTAATCAAATTTTCGCTAATTTGCATTTATAAAATATTAATAGTGCAAATCACCAACACTAAAACAATTCAATATGGCGGCCATTGGAATCTATTTGAATCCAATAAGAATTATGTATCCACCATGTTTTCCCATTGGAATACGTATACATGTTATTTTTTGTTAGAAACTACACGCGCTCGTTTCCTTGTATTGTACCGAACTCGTATTTATTCCGTAAATGATATGCATTGGGCGCTTTCGGATCCAGCAACTGTGGGCAACATGTTGAGTATTTTTGGATCGTGTGAATCGCACAATTTCGTCAAATTAACCCTTTATTTACAAATCAGTGCCTTTAAGTTACCGATACCGTTACCGACCAGTATATGATACCGATTAGTAAAATCAATATGTTGGCGGAAGTGAAAGCTCCCATTTTCTTTAATACTTCCGTGGAATTAACGCAGGAATAGACTGGATTTACTCTTTTTAATTTCTTCCGAATGATCAATAAAGAAATCGCGTATCACTGGAAAACTTTTTTAGAAATCAGAATTGCTTGCGTTTTAGCGATGTTCAATGGGATTCCATTAGACCTAAAAAACCAATAAATTGGATAGATTCAAATTAATATTATTAAAGGTTTCCAATATATTTTCACAAGTACCACCAAGATAAATTTGACAATCATCAGCATAAATTAATAAAAAGGGAAAACAAAGTTGGGTCAATTATAGTTCCTTGAAATACACCTACAGGTATACGCTCTGGAACTGATTATTTTCCATTTACAATGATTTTTTGATATCTGTTTAGTAGCTAAACATATTTTTAAGAGCTCTATTGTCAAAATTAAAGAAAAGCATCAACTTCTGTAGTAACAAAACATGGTTCAAAGAGTCGAATGCTTTGGAGTAATCCAACAGTATTAGAACAACAAAAGAGTTTTTTCCGTCAAGTGGGCAAGCCAGATCGTCTACAACATGAAGAAGGGTAGTCGTTGTACTGTGGTTATTATAATTAGCCAAACGCTGGTTGATTTGATCACGAATACTTTAGATAAAATGGAAACTAAACTAAGCGGTCTAAGATTATCCAAAAAATCGTTACCCCTCTTTTTTACAACCGGAATCACAGTGTTCGTTTTCCAGATTTCAGGAAATTCAGATCGCACGATACAATTGTTAATCAGGTATGTCAAAGGTGATACAATATATGGTAAAATATTCTTTAAAAATTTTAAATTTATTTAATCGTGACCGGATGAATTTTATTTAATAATACACAGGGCTTTAAAAACATCTAATTTACTTGTACTGCAAAAGGAGAGAGAAGTATGCGATCAGTGGGGTAAATTTCAAAAACAAATGTTGATAATTGAAGGGTTAAAGTCAGTAGAAACACCAGACCTACTAGTCCCCAATTCAATATAGTAAAAATTGTTCCAAATTCGTTTCATGGTTAATTTAATATTTCCAAAAAAATATTTTTGTTTAGAAATCCTTATTAAGCTAGTTACCCTATTGCGTTATTTACGATATAATTCTAGGTTCCACATATCGTCTGTTCTTTTGTACTTTGGCATTTAACTATTTTTTAGTTGACACACAATTGTATGTAGCAATGACAATTGTATGTAGACTTGTATGTAGCAAGAGGTATATCCCAGAACTACATTCACATTGAAGACAGTAATTCTCTAGTATCGGAATATTCCCCGGTTATCATAACAGTCAGTGAAATGGTAATTCAAAGGGAGAATTCACCCAGATTAACAACTTCAAAAACAAACTAGGACCTCTTTCGGGAAGTAATAGAGGAAAAAACCAATCTTCAGGTGCCGATAAGAAATCCGCACCAGTTGGAAGATGAATTAGGACAACTCAATGAAACATTTCACTATGCTGCTTTTGCAAGTACCTCTATTATACAAAATAAAGAGAAGCTTAACATATTCTACCCAACGCAAGTTGAACACCGGAGAACAAAACAATTCTTAACAATTTAGGTAACACACTCAAATGTCTTCTTAAAGAAGTTAAAAATGTATCAATCAACAAATATCTAAAAGGCGAAGAAACTCAAAAGACCCAAAATGCAATTGCCTCTACTTAAAAAGGATGATAGAACCTGGGCAAGAGGTCCGAAAGAGAAGGCTGATGTGTTTGCGGAGTATCTCAAGGTACATTCCAACCACTATTAAGACAAACGGCCAATGAAAATATAATGTCAATCCAAAAGCTAGATGATTTTGATATACGCCCAGTAACTCTCAAAGAATTGTTAAAAAAGTCCCAGCGTATGACTTGAATACTTGCCAAATAATCAAGGTTCTACCAGGTAAAAAAATGCGTAAGCTATTAATCAATGCAATCATTCGGTTAAAATATTTTCCGTGGCAATGGAAAGTAGCAGAAGTAATCATCATAGCAAAACCTGATAAACCACCTAACGATAAAAAATCATATAGGACAATTTCATTGCTGCCAATTTTGTAAAAACTCTTTGAAAAATTATTACTAAAAAGACTTAAACCAATAATTGAGGACCGACAACTAATTTCTCCACATCAATTTAGATTCTGGGAAAAGCACTCCACAATTGAAGAGGTGCATAGAATCACCAACGTTATTGAAAGAACGTTAGAACGTAAAAAGGTATGCTCCAGCATTCGCTAAAGTCTGGTACATTGGGCTGGAATTCTAGCTGCATAGAGATCTGCTGAGGCAATTCTATTCCATCCTAAGATCTTATTTATCCAATAGACATTTTCGTGTGAAATATGAGGATGAATACTCCAAACTAAAGAAAATCTCTGCTGGTGTCCCACAGAAGAGTGTCTGAGGACCAATCCTGTATTTATTATTTTCGATATTCTAATAACAGGTGAAGGAACCACAGCCACCTTTCTAGATGACACAGCAATCATGGCGACTGGAAGTAATACCGCTGATGCAACGAGTAAACTCCAGAAGATTACCAATGCGCTTTATAACTGACCTAACCGCTGGAGAATCAAGCTTAATGAAACGAAATCCATGCATATTAACTTTACATATCAAAAGGCTTCCCATCAACCGATAAAGAAATTATTTTATTTTTTTATTTTTAATTCTCATACGATAACAACGGCGGATTATCCTGTGAATTTTATGATCCTTTAAGGATAATCCAAGTTGTTATACATCAATATACAAAAGTTACAAAATTTACATAGATATATAAATATTATAAAAATTAAAGATAACAGAAATTTTGTTCCAAAATAATAAAATATTCGATTTAAAATAATTTTTAATATTTTTTTTTTAAATTAACTCACGACCGGTGCCATATGCAAACAATACTAAATATCTTGGCATGACACTCGATGCAAAGTTTAAGTAGAGAGAACAAGTCAAAAAGAAAAAAAGAAGAACTTAATATTAAGCTCAAAAAAATATAATGGCTCATAGGTAGAGGCTCTGAACTTACAATACACAACAAGCTGCTGCTATATCGGCAAATATTGAAGCCGATATGGACCTACGGTAATTAACTCTGGGAATGTACTAAGCAAACAAACGCCAAAATCATACAGATGTTTCAAAACAATGTTCTCCGCAGCATCATAAATGCTCCGTGGTGCACAAGTAATGAAGACCATCCCAGGGACTTAGAGATGGAATACATCAAAGATGAAATAAAAAAGGATGCCGCCAAACACGGATTAAGGCTCCAGGAACATGGAAACCCCGATATTCGCCATATGATTGATAACCCTGTCGTTGAAAGAAGACTTCAAAGAACGAGGTCACTTGACCTAGTAAACATACCAAATTAAAATTACAGCAAATCAGAATTGTTTAAGATGATAAATTGCATCATCTAACAGTCTCAGTTGTAATTAATAAGGGGAAAAAACAATTGATGCTATTATGCTGAGCATTGAACGACAAGGCTCGGCCACATGTTGCAAGAGTCGTTAATGAAATGGAGGCGCATCAATGAGATGTGTTACTCTTGTTCCAGTCGATCACTCGTGGCCTGGCTGAGCAGCACTTCCCTGCTTACGAATAAGCCGTAAATGGGTCGATTCTTGGATAGTCTCAAAAGACGCGGAATTTTTTCGATGTGGAATCCGTTTGCTGCCTGAAAGATGGAGAAAAGTCGTAGCTAACGATTGAATATACTTTGAATAAAATAGGTACAGAGTGCGCAATCTTATATGTCAGTATGCAAACATTGAACTGTGAAATTTTTCGACCGATCAGCACAATTTTAACCATGAATCGCTTCACACCGAAACAACGCGACGACATAGTGACGTTGTTCGGTGAAAATAGTTCCAAGACGTTCCAATGAACTGGTTGGAGCGGTCAGAGAGAGCGTTACCCAGAACCCAAAAGTGTCGTATCGAAGCCGCGCGCAGCATTTTGAAAGGATGATTTGCATTTGCTATCGTTTCGTGCAATCAACACAAAGAATATTGCCGACAAACCGTCCGCGTCGCTTGGAATACGGCCAAACAGCTACTCGAATGGTTGACACTGAATCTGATTTTTAAAGCAAATTTTATTGACCAACGAGAAATGGGTCTTTCTCTGGCGCCGTTAATAAGCAAAATTGCCGCATTTGGGGAACGGAGATTCGACACGAGATCCATGAAACTCCTTTGCATGACCAAAAAGTGACTGTTTGAGCCGGCATTCGCGCCAAAACCATCACTGGGCCAATTTTTTTATGAGAAAACGAAGCAGCCAATGAAAATCGATATCGGTGGATGTTGGCTTATTATGTATGTCCGCAAATGCGTGAAATATGTCTTGACGGTTACTGATTTATTCCCTGGATGTCTGTAGGTCGATTCTGGCTTTTCTGTAGGAAAAGGAAATTGGAAAAACATTTACATAGCATTTTTGTGAAAAATGTCATTTTTTGGCCTACTGAGAATTCATGTTTGATTTACAACAAAAAATTTACAACAATTGCTTACCATAGTATGCCAGAAAAAAAAAATTTACGACAAAAATACTACAAATTTTTTTCTTAAATCATTTTTCCTATAGGAGAGCCAGAATCGACCTACTGATGTCAAAAAGAGGCGAATTGACTGGTCACCCAGATCTCCAGATTTGACCCATCCGGACTTTTTTGTGGGGTTATTGTATTGTGTACGCCAGCAATCCTTAGACCATTGACGAGCTCTAGGCAAACATTCATGGCGAAATCATCATTTTACTTTGGCCAATAAAGGCGGCCACTTAATTGATGTTTGTATTCAAAAACTAGTCCAAATAAATTGCAAAGGACCATATTGAATAAAGCTACCTCATACATAGCAATCGGTTGTTTGCTTTCTTCAAAGTTATTCAATGTTTACATACCGACATAAAAGATGGCGCGCCCGTTACATTGTACCAATTTTTCAGAATAAAACCTTGAAAAAACTCAAAACTTATTGGTACCCCTAATATTAGTTTGAATTTTTGGTAAATACCACTTTTAGTTAATACTATTGAGTATGGCATTATGCATATCAGATTTAGTTAATCCTTGTTACGATTAGATTGTATTTTACTTTTCTGTGTCTTCGTATTGTATACCAGCCAATATATGCACCCGCACATGATAATCATCTACTAGTTTTTTAAAATTATTTTTCAGATAATTACAGGAGGAGGTAGAGATTAAAGTCTCAATAATCTTAAACCAGCTTGCGAATCTTATTTATGTTAGTCACGTCCATCTCTTGAATTTCCAAAAATAAAATTTGCCGAAAGAATTATTTTATTAGGAAACCAAATAACAAATTTCAATCATTAAATGTATTGATTAAAACTAATTAAAAGTCAATTACTCTTCAATTAAAACGGGAACACATAAATTTTGTAATTATAAAGCAAAATAAGAAAATGTCATTAATTAATAACAAATTATAATAATAATGAAAAAAAAGTTTTAAAATATTCTAAAACAGCCTCGAGGGTTTTCCGCGAACGATATTTTTACATCGTCAATGTATTATTTCCCGGGGATTACATCCCGAAACAGTATACACGTAAATACGTAAGTACTGTAACACCATGGCTTTGTTTTAAAATTATTTCGTTATTGATTAATATTTTGATAGTCAAGAATTCATCGTACGCGGTGATGAAAATTACGTTAGTTGTTTTATTTATTTCCAGTTTAATTTAAATAATACCAAACGAATTTTTTTTTAATTTTGGTCTCGCATAAAATATGCAAAAAAAAATTTATATTGAATAATGGAATCCCAAAGCAATTTTATATTTTTAAAACAAATATAAAATAAATAAATAAATTGGAACGAGCTGAATGTATAGCGGAGTAACTAACAGCAGTAACTCAGCAGGAGTTAAAACTTTATCAAACCAGACGTATACCAAACAGGAAACACTATAAATGTTGGTAGGTATGTTATGTACATGTTCTGGTAATTAAATTATAATGTAAATTTTTTTTAAAATTATTATTAAAATGCCGATTTTTATTATTCAATAATTAATAAAAAAAAATATTTTTTCTCTGTGGTACATCAATTAAACATTATTCCAATTATAACACATTATGATGGGAAATCATTATTTTTTTGTGTGATTGGAATTCATTATGAAATTTTTTATTTCTGATGATGGATTTTAAAATACAATATGAAGTGTTAAATCACTTATGTATGTACATTTGTCTGATTTGAAATGATTTTTGGCTTGATCATGTTTTTATAATATTCGGTTATAAAATTATCGCTCTTTTATTAAATCATTAATAAATGAAGTTTTATGCAAAAAATGTAAAGTGCTATAAAAAAATATTAAAAATAATCATTAAAGGTAATATTTTCGCGAAGTTTGCGTCAGTAAAGCATGCATGAATGTATCCACTTTATTGGTTCGAAAGGCGTTTGCATAAATTTACCAATTCAGCTGGCCGATAATGCCGAATTGGTAAAATATTCTTGGATGTCTAGTTGCTGCTGACCAGAGAATACGCTACATTCGAGGCAGTACATGGTGTGTAGGAAGACCTTTAGTGTTGTTTGGTTTGCACCATCGTTGGCTCCAGCTCAATCTGTTTCGGTTTCCTCTGGCGTACTATAGGGTAACCATCTTTGTTATTTAAGAGTACAATTTGATCCTTGATACTATTAGATTGTAGGTAGAGATTATTATAGATTGTGGACACGCAATCTATTACTATCAGAAATCTGGCGTCGACATGTTGCGTACATCGATAACCTAGGAAATGATATTAAATACTTAGTTTTCCAACGATTTTCTCTGTATCTAATTACTTAGGATTAATAATAATTTTTAATACCTAAAGCTGAAAACTAATTTCAACTTTTACAAGAGATCTTTTAAATTAAAAATTTGAAATAAATGTAAAATTTCCAATCAATTAGAGACGTATATCTAAAAATATGCTCCTAAGTTTAAATAAATTTTAATTCATTATTTGATTCGCGAAGAAATATTTTTCTCGACCACGACTAGAGTTTCTGCTCGAGAAATCTCATCTCGAGAATCTTGAGAAAATTTTACAATTTTTTACTCTCGGAATCTCGAGAAATATGAATTTAAAATTTTCGAGAAATCTAATCGAGATTCTCGAGAAATAAATTTTTTTTTAGCGGCATGCGGAACCTATTGCCAATATTTTTTTATTAAGAATTAAAATAAAAATTACAAAAATTTTGTTTCTCATGCTCAAGATGAGATGCCACTTAAAACATTAAAATGTTTTTATTGCAAAATTCTCTTTTGCATTTGGTTAAACTAGCCTAACAATATTCACTCATCAATCAGTTGTCATTTGTCAATAAATTTTACATGCAAAAAAATCTTTCCGATAAAATCATAACATAAAATGTTAATTGTAGTTTTTTAATCAACATAGATAATTTATTTTTACAATCAAATCGTGTTTGTTGATATATGTTAGCTTTGATTAATAAAATTCTCAGTTTCTTGGTAATTTGGTATAAAAACAGAATGTTTAATCCCCAAATTGTACTGATGTGTCTGAATATGATAGCGAGGATATTTGGAAACATTTTGAAAGAGGCAAGCTTGATAAAGATAGAGCTACGTGCACCCATTGCGCAAAGTCACACGCGTGTAAGGCCTCATAACTTGAAGAGAAAATTAAAAGAATTTTCTACCTGCGCAATTTCTGAACCGACAACAACAACCAAAGAATTTGAACGCATCGGCGAGTATTTTACAACTTCTGATAAAAGACCCACACTGGCAAGAATTATTTCTAAACTTACTGCGAGGGATGAAATTTCAATTAATACAATAAGTAAAAATTGATTTATCCGGAAAAGTTTACAATTACAAGGTTTTCCATTGCCGAAAAATCCATCAGATGTGAAGAATTTAATATTTCACGAGACTATCAAAAATCAAATTATTTCCAAGATCAATTAAATGAAAGCGGCAAATAGAAAATTTAGTATATCTATTGATGAATGGACGAGTTTCCGTAATCGTCGTTATATTCGTCGGAATTCGTCGTATATTTTTCCGATGGATCAACAGAAAATTTAGGTTTGATGAGAATTGAAGGTTCATGCCCTGCTGATAAGGCCAACGAAATGGTTACCAGTAAAATTCGATCGTTTCATTTGAATTACGAAACAGGCATTGCTGTATAATGAGCCAGTATAATGTTGAAATATGGTAGGTTGTCGCCGGCTTTTCCACAACTGTGCCATAATCACGCAATCCACTTGACGGTTATGTAAGTTTTCTACGAAAAAAAAGTTTCTTTGTGTAACAACTTAAGCGATGAGGTTGAGAATGAGGATTCCGATATTGATGATTTTGAGTCAGATGATTTAATTGAAAATGCATTTTTTGCAGATAACATTCAAATTAATTGTAGTGTGCAGTGTGCAGATTAAAAAAAAATAATAAAAATAAGGGGAATTGTAAAATAATTCAAAAACTCGCCGGTTCGAAATAGTATTCTCCAAAGTAATATTAAAGAAATGATTTCTGACGCGCAGGAATTACAGTTGTTGTTAGATTGTAAGACCCGATGGAATACAATCGGAAGTATTAAAACTTAAACCGGGTGTTTTAAAAACGATAAGTGATCTCAATTTTGGGCGTCTATGGAAGGCAGATTAAATTTTTTGTTCAAATCTCTTCAGACAAATAATTCCGAGATAAGCCGAAAATTATTAAGTACAATTTAAAACAAGATTTTTAAAAGAAGCGACAATTTGATGATTTCACTACTAAAGTTTCTTCAGAACCCTAATTACCTTAATAAGCCTGAAGAAGATGAGTTTTTTTCATTGTGCTCAAAAGAAGAAATTATCGAAACTGCTAAAACATTGTCCCGGAGCGTATTTAGAAAGTTAGAAAAATGTTCAGCCGAAAACATTTCATCTTTTGACCATGATTTCCCAGGAAGTTCATCAACGCCTCAGGATGATTTTATTTCTTTAGAACAACATTTGGAGGAGAGAATTCGGGAATGTACATAATTGCCAACAAAAATAGATGATGAGTTCCGCAGTTTATTATTAGAATTTATTATTAGAATTAATTTATTGTTGAAATATTTTTCATTTCTCGAGGGTAAAATTAATATTCCAATATACTCGAGAATCTCGAGGATCTCAAGAAAATGTTTTTGAATAAAATTGTTGGAATCATCTCGAGAACGAAAAAAAAAATCGAGAATCGACACACTCTAACCACGACAGTGTCTAATTTTGATAAGTTTTTTTGTTTGTTTTTGTGCAGCGTTTAAAAAATCATGCTAATTGAAGTTTAAATATCGTGTTTAAATAACACGATACTGTGTTATAAATGTGCAAACTGGAATTAAAAACTATGTAGTGTGTAAGTGTGATGAAACATATATACATACATACATACATAGTTATTAAATTTTTATCACGGGTCTGAGGACGAATCTATTCGTGCTAAAAATAATTTCCACATCACATCATGCCATTAACTAATTTCACAACATTGTCAAATCACTCATCGTTTGATTTTGTACTTTCTCAAAATATCACTTATGTAATGTAACATTTACCTTTCCCAAAAACGAAACGGTTCCACGACAAATGTAAATTTGGCTTTGTTATGGATCAGACAATCAAGTGTTCCGAAGGACAGGGTAGTTCGAACTCTATTTAGGACTTGATTCCCATCAGTATTAAAGTTGTGTGAAGAATATTTTTAATACAGTTTTGAGAATTAGCACCTTGTTTGCCAGCAAATTAGGATACATAAACTTAGAGAGTGAAACTGGTTAAATTAGCAAGCAAGTTGTAGCTACACGTCCAAATTCGTTTTCCTCTAGACCAATTCCATAAGTTGCCCATAAACTCGGTTTTTTGTGGATTTTGACAGGTTTTACTTTTAAATAGAGTATTTCTTGTTGAAGATGCATTTTTTGGTGATTCCGGTGGCTGTAGTGGACAAATATGGAATAAATAATTTTAATTATAAATTACTTTCTGAAGTTATATGAAAATTATATATTTTAACTTTTTTCTAAAGGGTTTTCCAATAAGAGGTTTCATTTTTATATTAAAAAACCGAGTATTCTTTAAGAGAAATCAATGAATGTTTATTTCATTGTAAGGAGGAAGGTATGCCATTAACATTTGAAAACGATATCAGCCCTCATTTTTAAGGTCTTGAATCGAGTGTGGAGCATTGACATAGACGTTATCTTTCTCGTGGTCCTAAGGAAAAACAGTCTAAAGGGGTTAAATCACAAGATCTCGGTGGCCAATTGTGATCAGTTTCTCGAGAAATATCACGGTCAGGGAACTTTTCTTGCAAAATTGCGATTGTTTCGTTGCTTGTGTGACACATAGCGCCGTATTGAAATACACGTCATCCACATCAATATCTTCCAATGCTGGCCATAAACATTAATTAATATTAGCTCGGTAGCGCAATCCGTTTCCCGTAACAGTTGCACCATCTTCTTTTTCGAATAAGTAAGTTCCAATCACACCGCCAGCCCAAAAACCGCACCAAACGGTGACACGTTGAGGATGGAGACGCTTTTCAACAATCATTTTTGAATTTCCTGAGCTTGAAATGTGACAATTCTGCTTATTAATGTAGCCTTCGAGGTGAAAATGGGCCTCATCACTGAAGATGATTTTTCAATGAAAATCTGGATCAATTTGATGCATTTGAAGGACCCAATCAGCGAAGACGACGTTTATGGTGATCGACCGGCTTGAATTCTTGTGTTAAATGAACTTCAAAAGCCGTAAGACCTAAGTCTTTATGCAAAATACGGTGTAATGTCGTTTGTAGTTATGGTAAAATTGCAACATTATTTCGTTGTGATTGGCGCTGCATGCTCATAATTGAAGGGGCCAATACGTTTGACGGGCATTTGCTTCAATAACTCCTGGAAACATAGAGTTCCGGAAACCAAACCTAATAGTAGCATAACTCGTCAGTATACTTGTCATTATTTAAATATGTCTGGGTTCTGAATATATTTTTTTATTTCCTTGCAAAATGTTTTATTACGAGGTTTTAGTATTTCTTGGGCTGAATTAGTGTCAATTTTAGTGAAATCCTGGGCTTGTATAAACATATAATTTTAGTGTTGCCTGATGCAAACATTTATTTTTCTGGGATGACTTTCTGGGCTAATTTCACATACATGACTGAACCTGCATGTCGACATTGTGGCATTTTCGGAAGTTCTTTAATGGTATATCTATTTAGAAAATTTATTAAAACGTTTGGAATATTTACATACATTTTATTAAAGTAGTAGAAGCTTTACATCCCATATTATTCACCTCCATTACTTGGCCGACACTATCCATTGGAGCGAATTTTTTATTGCGCAAATTTCACAATATTAGTTAAAAATTAAAAAATTAATTTAATTTAATTTAATTTTCTAAATAGCTTCGAAAATTGCATGATTTGCAAGAAACTCCGGGTTTGTCAACAGAGATGTGTCCAGCCAGCATACTGAAAATACACGCCACTAACTTCCTTGTCGCTATTAGAAATTGCTTTAAACCGGTCATCGTAATCATTAACAAATAATTTGCGAACATGTGGTTCCCTCAGGCACAATTAGCAGTTCTTCGCAAATCTTATCGTCGTATATTGCTTTACTTACGTTAGTTTGGTTTACAGCTTTCAACTTAATAGGTGGATTTTGGGAGCCCTCCGACCCTTTATAGGTTTAGAATTTTTCTGCATTTTTTCTGCTATTTTTGCTGCATTACGTATTTGTTTTAATGCCACATCTTGGTCTTTCTTCTCTTTCTTAATTTTTCTCTCCTTAAGACGATTTTCTTTCCCTGTTTCAGCTAAATTTTTTTCGGAATTTTATTTTCTTCGCATTTTTGGAACGGTATGGATGAAATTATGTACGTGCGGTGTTCCACATTTTTAATTCCCATTTGCACATGCGTTTGAGGTACTGCAAGGAAGCTTCCAATTTTGACGTTTCTGTCATCGACATAGATAAAATGTAAGCCAGAGCCGAATTTTTCTTGGCCAACAAACTGTAAGAACAAGGTTTAAAAATTATACAAATATAAACAAGTTGTAATTAGTTCATGAATAAATTCGATCGATTGAATCTCCTGTAATACTGCGCCATTAAGCTGGTTCATTGTTTGAACCGTAAGTTCGTGATGCTCTAAAGAAATGGGATAATCACCAAGGTTTTCAACTTGTTTGGTTTCATTGATTTCGTTCTCAACGTCGGCTTCGTTGGCGTAATCATGGTCAAATATGAATGTATTTTCGTCTTTCTACGAGGTAATTGAAAATAATGTTAATGATATAGTAAATTGATCTGCATTATAGGTAGGTACATATTTTGTTCTGATTCAAATTTAAATTAAATTCCTGTTCGGTAAATTCTCAAATTGACCATGTTTTTCTCGGCCAACAATTTCTTTTCCCTAAGCATTTCGAGAAATCTATTGCATCTGGATTAAATGGTTGTAAGCCACATGTGCGAAACCCATTAACAATGGAATTCTTTCTAATGTGATTATCGACGACCGTTTTTAAAATTGGAGCAAAACAAGATTTTGTTAGCTTTTTATCGATGTTTTGCTTTCTCCAATTCAAAACAGTTTTTTGCCAGCCCATTTTCAATGGCTTATAAAACTCGAAACATCTGCAGGTTGTAGAAGCCTAGTCGAGTTTGGGTACAAACAAATTAGAATAATTTCCAAATTTTCACATAATTTGGACAATTGCTAGGTTAGATGCGTTCTGTGTCCATCGTCGTGACACGACGCTCGGATAAATAGTATCTCGAATGTACTCGAAAAAAACTTCGGTTTCCATGCACCCAGAATCCAATTTCAACCATTTTAGAACACATGGAATTGAATTTATAACGCGCGCAGGCACACGTTTGTATGGATAAACGATTAGTGGTGGTACTATAAACCCAGACGCCGAGAAACTAAATATAACGGTCAAGTTTTCTTTTGCTTGGCCCTGATCAGTTTAGTTAACGTTTCTGGCCTCTTAATTGCAATTAATTTGCATTTATTATTAGTATAAAATAAAGAAATCATATACATACCTTTAGGAGCAAGCATCTTCCCACTTTTCGGACACATTAAAAAGTTTGTCTCATCACCATTGAATATGTTCTAAGGATCTTCAAGAATATCGAGGCATTTTTTTCTGTCAAGTAAGCTTCAATTTGCTTAAACCACCCGCGAATGTTGATCTCCGCGACTTTAGAACTAGCGTCTGTTATTGGTTCTGGATTACGAATAGAAAGGTTTGCATGCCTTTTAAGGAAGTTTTCGTACTGTCTCTCGGTAGGTTGCCCGTAAATGGGTTTAATCTTGGTGTTACGTTCAAATACTCTTTCACAACACTCAAAACGTCTTTCTTTCGCCGTGGGAAACCTTTAACATGGTTAGCTTATAGCCAATCCACAATCTGATTTTCCTCGTAAATTTTGAGTATTGGTGATGGCGCAAAACTGATTTTTCGCGTGGTAATGAAGTTTTTACTAAATTTTACTAAGTGACGTCATTTGTATTTAGTAATGTTTTAGTAAAAACTTCATTCGCGTATATAGGCGATGGAAGTATTTACTAAATTTTACTAAATTTTTTGTAGATTGACTGTGTAGTAAATTGAATGATATTGATCAATTAATAAAATCAAAAATATTTTATTTTCTGTAAAGAAAAATTTTTGGCCTTCAAAATAAAATAAAAATATAAAAGGATTTTAAAAATTTGATTTTATCACAATAATAACAAAAATCATAGGAATTTTTTTCTGGTATAAACTAATGTAACACCGCGGTAAAATTCAACCTATTTATATTCGAGTTTGAGCACGTTCTCATACTTCTGGCCTGATATAGGGGGTGGTTTTGATTGATGCTCAAATTCTTTAGACTTGAACAATTTGATCGTTTACTAAACTACTATAAACTATTTGCCCGTTCACAAACGATTGTGTTTCTATGAGAGGGATGACCAACTGACATAATAGACAAGTTTGAGCACGTTCTCATACTTCTGGCCGGATATAGGGGGGTGGTTTTGATTGATGCTCAAATTCTTTAGACTTGAACTATTTAATCGTTTACTAAACTACTATAAACTATTTGCTCGTTCACAAACGATTGTGTTTCTATGAGAGGGATGACCAACTGACATAATAGGCAAGTTTGAGCACGTTCTCATACTTCTGGCCTGATATAGGGGGGTGGTATTGATTGATGCTCAAATTCTTTAGACTTGAACTAGTTAATCGCGTTTACTAAACTGCTATAAACTATTTGCCCGTTCACAAACGAATGAGTTTTGATGAGAGGGATGACCAACTGACATAATAGACAAGTTTGAGCACGTTCTCATACTTCTGGCCGGATATAGGGGGGTGGTTTTGATTGATGCTCAAATTCTTTAGACTTGAACTATTTAATCGCGTTTACTAAACTACTATAAACTATTTGCCCGTTCACAAACGAATGAATTTTGATGTGAGAGATGACTATCTGATGTCTTTTCATTAATCATAATAATTAATTGTATCATACTTTTAGCCGAAAAAATCGTTGCCCGGGGTAACGATTAAATAGTTCAAGTCTAAAGAATTTGAGCATCAATCAAAACCACCCCCCTATATAAGGCCAGAAGTATGAGAACGTGCTCAAACTTGCCTATTATGTCAGTTGGTCATTCCTCTCATCGAAACACATTCGTTTGTGAACGGGCAAATAGTTTATAGTAGTTTAGTAAACGATCAAATTGTTCAAGTCTAAAGAATTTGAGCATCAATCAAAATCACCCCCCTATATCAGGCCAGAAGTATGAGAACGTGCTCAAACTTGCCTATTATATCAGTTGGTCATCCCTCTCATCGAAACACATTCGTTTGTGAACGGGCAAATAGTTTATAGTAGTTTAGTAAACGTTTAAATAGTTCAAGTCTAAAGAATTTGAGCATCAATCAAAACCACCCCCTATATCAGGCCAGAAGTATGAGAACGTGCTCAAACTTGCCTATTATGTCAGTTGGTCATCCCTCTCATAGAAACACAATCGTTTGTGAACGGGCAAATAGTTTATAGTAGTTTAGTAAACGATTAAATAGTTCAAGTCTAAAGAATTTGAGCATCAATCAAAACCACCCCCTATATCAGGCCAGAAGTATGAGAACATGCTCAAACTTGCCTATTATGTCAGTTGGTCATCCCTCTCATAGAAACACAATCGTTTGTGAACGGGCAAATAGTTTATAGTAGTTTAGTAAACGATCAAATTGTTCAAGTCTAAAGAATTTGAGCATCAATCAAAACCACCCCCCTATATCAGGCCAGAAGTATGAGAACGTGCTCAAACTTGCCTATTATATCAGTTGGTCATCCCTCTCATCGAAACACATTCGTTTGTGAACGGGCAAATAGTTTATAGTAGTTTAGTAAGCGCGATTAAATAGTTCAAGTCTAAAGAATTTGAGCATCAATCAAAACCACCCCCTATATCAGGCCAGAAGTATGAGAACGTGCTCAAACTTGCCTATTATGTCAGTTAGTCATCCCTCTCATCGAAACACATTCGTTTGTGAACGGGCAAATAGTTTATAGTAGTTTAGTAAACGATTAAATAGTTCAAGTCTAAAGAATTTGAGCATCAATCAAAACCACCCCCTATATCAGGCCAGAAGTATGAGAACGTGCTCAAACTTGCCTATTATGTCAGTTGGTCATCCCTCTCATAGAAAAACAATCGTTTGTGAACGGGCAAATAGTTTATAGTAGTTTAGTAAACGATTAAATAGTTCAAGTCTAAAGAATTTGAGCATCAATCAAAACCACCCCCTATATCAGGCCAGAAGTATGAGAACGTGCTCAAACTTGCCTATTATGTCAGTTGGTCATCCCTCTCATAGAAACACAATCGTTTGTGAACGGGCAAATAGTTTATAGTAGTTTAGTAAACGCGATTAAATAGTTCAAGTCTAAAGAATTTGAGCATCAATCAAAACCACCCCCTATATCAGGTCAGAAGTATGAGAACGTGCTCAAACTTGTCTATTATGTCAGTTGGTCATCCCTCTCATCGAAACACATTCGTTTGTGAACGGGCAAATAGTTTATAGTAGTTTAGTAAACGCGATTAAATAGTTCAAGTCTAAAGAATTTGAGCATCAATCAAAACCACCCCCTATATCAGGCTAGAAGTATGAGAACGTGCTCAAACTTGCCTATTATGTCAGTTGGTCATCCCTCTCATAGAAACACAATCGTTTGTGAACGGGCAAATAGTTTATAGTAGTTTAGTAAACGATCAAATTGTTCAAGTCTAAAGAATTTGAGCATCAATCAAAACCACCCCCTATATCATTCGTTTGTGAACGGGCAAATAGTTTATAGTAGTTTAGTAAACGCGATTAAATAGTTCAAGTCTAAAGAATTTGAGCATCAATCAAAACCACCCCCTATATCAGGCTAGAAGTATGAGAACGTGCTCAAACTTGCCTATTATGTCAGTTGGTCATCCCTCTCATAGAAACACAATCGTTTGTGAACGGGCAAATAGTTTATAGTAGTTTAGTAAACGATCAAATTGTTCAAGTCTAAAGAATTTGAGCATCAATCAAAACCACCCCCCTATATCATGCCAGAAGTATGAGAACGTGCTCAAACTTGCCTATTATATCAGTTGGTCATCCCTCTCATCGAAACACATTCGTTTGTGAACGGGCAAATAGTTTATAGTAGTTTAGTAAACGATTAAATAGTTCAAGTCTAAAGAATTTGAGCATCAATCAAAACCACCCCCTATATCAGGCCAGAAGTATGAGAACGTGCTCAAACTTGCCTATTATGTCAGTTGGTCATCCCTCTCATAGAAACACAATCGTTTGTGAACGGGCAAATAGTTTATAGTAGTTTAGTAAACGATCAAATTGTTCAAGTCTAAAGAATTTGAGCATCAATCAAAACCACCCCCCTATATCAGGCCTGAAGTATGAGAACGTGCTCAAACTTGTCTATTATGTCAGTTGGTCATCCCTCTCATCGAAACACATTCGATTGTGAACGGGCAAATAGTTTATAGTAGTTTAGTAAACGCGATTAAATAGTTCAAGTCTAAAGAATTTGAGCATCAATCAAAACCACCCCCTATATCAGGCTAGAAGTATGAGAACGTGCTCAAACTTGCCTATTATGTCAGTTGGTCATCCCTCTCATAGAAACACAATCGTTTGTGAACGGGCAAATAGTTTATAGTAGTTTAGTAAACGATCAAATTGTTCAAGTCTAAAGAATTTGAGCATCAATCAAAACCACCCCCCTATATCATGCCAGAAGTATGAGAACGTGCTCAAACTTGCCTATTATATCAGTTGGTCATCCCTCTCATCGAAACACATTCGTTTGTGAACGGGCAAATAGTTTATAGTAGTTTAGTAAACGATTAAATAGTTCAAGTCTAAAGAATTTGAGCATCAATCAAAACCACCCCCTATATCAGGCCAGAAGTATGAGAACGTGCTCAAACTTGCCTATTATGTCAGTTGGTCATCCCTCTCATAGAAACACAATCGTTTGTGAACGGGCAAATAGTTTATAGTAGTTTAGTAAACGATCAAATTGTTCAAGTCTAAAGAATTTGAGCATCAATCAAAACCACCCCCCTATATCAGGCCAGAAGTATGAGAACGTGCTCAAACTTGCCTATTATGTCAGTTGGTCATTCCTCTCATCGAAACACATTCGTTTGTGAACGGGCAAATAGTTTATAGTAGTTTAGTAAACGATCAAATTGTTCAAGTCTAAAGAATTTGAGCATCAATCAAAATCACCCCCCTATATCAGGCCAGAAGTATGAGAACGTGCTCAAACTTGCCTATTATATCAGTTGGTCATCCCTCTCATCGAAACACATTCGTTTGTGAACGGGCAAATAGTTTATAGTAGTTTAGTAAACGTTTAAATAGTTCAAGTCTAAAGAATTTGAGCATCAATCAAAACCACCCCCTATATCAGGCCAGAAGTATGAGAACGTGCTCAAACTTGCCTATTATGTCAGTTGGTCATCCCTCTCATAGAAACACAATCGTTTGTGAACGGGCAAATAGTTTATAGTAGTTTAGTAAACGATTAAATAGTTCAAGTCTAAAGAATTTGAGCATCAATCAAAACCACCCCCTATATCAGGCCAGAAGTATGAGAACATGCTCAAACTTGCCTATTATGTCAGTTGGTCATCCCTCTCATAGAAACACAATCGTTTGTGAACGGGCAAATAGTTTATAGTAGTTTAGTAAACGATCAAATTGTTCAAGTCTAAAGAATTTGAGCATCAATCAAAACCACCCCCCTATATCAGGCCAGAAGTATGAGAACGTGCTCAAACTTGCCTATTATATCAGTTGGTCATCCCTCTCATCGAAACACATTCGTTTGTGAACGGGCAAATAGTTTATAGTAGTTTAGTAAGCGCGATTAAATAGTTCAAGTCTAAAGAATTTGAGCATCAATCAAAACCACCCCCTATATCAGGCCAGAAGTATGAGAACGTGCTCAAACTTGCCTATTATGTCAGTTAGTCATCCCTCTCATCGAAACACATTCGTTTGTGAACGGGCAAATAGTTTATAGTAGTTTAGTAAACGATTAAATAGTTCAAGTCTAAAGAATTTGAGCATCAATCAAAACCACCCCCTATATCAGGCCAGAAGTATGAGAACGTGCTCAAACTTGCCTATTATGTCAGTTGGTCATCCCTCTCATAGAAAAACAATCGTTTGTGAACGGGCAAATAGTTTATAGTAGTTTAGTAAACGATTAAATAGTTCAAGTCTAAAGAATTTGAGCATCAATCAAAACCACCCCCTATATCAGGCCAGAAGTATGAGAACGTGCTCAAACTTGCCTATTATGTCAGTTGGTCATCCCTCTCATAGAAACACAATCGTTTGTGAACGGGCAAATAGTTTATAGTAGTTTAGTAAACGCGATTAAATAGTTCAAGTCTAAAGAATTTGAGCATCAATCAAAACCACCCCCTATATCAGGTCAGAAGTATGAGAACGTGCTCAAACTTGTCTATTATGTCAGTTGGTCATCCCTCTCATCGAAACACATTCGTTTGTGAACGGGCAAATAGTTTATAGTAGTTTAGTAAACGCGATTAAATAGTTCAAGTCTAAAGAATTTGAGCATCAATCAAAACCACCCCCTATATCAGGCTAGAAGTATGAGAACGTGCTCAAACTTGCCTATTATGTCAGTTGGTCATCCCTCTCATAGAAACACAATCGTTTGTGAACGGGCAAATAGTTTATAGTAGTTTAGTAAACGATCAAATTGTTCAAGTCTAAAGAATTTGAGCATCAATCAAAACCACCCCCTATATCATTCGTTTGTGAACGGGCAAATAGTTTATAGTAGTTTAGTAAACGCGATTAAATAGTTCAAGTCTAAAGAATTTGAGCATCAATCAAAACCACCCCCTATATCAGGCTAGAAGTATGAGAACGTGCTCAAACTTGCCTATTATGTCAGTTGGTCATCCCTCTCATAGAAACACAATCGTTTGTGAACGGGCAAATAGTTTATAGTAGTTTAGTAAACGATCAAATTGTTCAAGTCTAAAGAATTTGAGCATCAATCAAAACCACCCCCCTATATCATGCCAGAAGTATGAGAACGTGCTCAAACTTGCCTATTATATCAGTTGGTCATCCCTCTCATCGAAACACATTCGTTTGTGAACGGGCAAATAGTTTATAGTAGTTTAGTAAACGATTAAATAGTTCAAGTCTAAAGAATTTGAGCATCAATCAAAACCACCCCCTATATCAGGCCAGAAGTATGAGAACGTGCTCAAACTTGCCTATTATGTCAGTTGGTCATCCCTCTCATAGAAACACAATCGTTTGTGAACGGGCAAATAGTTTATAGTAGTTTAGTAAACGATCAAATTGTTCAAGTCTAAAGAATTTGAGCATCAATCAAAACCACCCCCCTATATCAGGCCTGAAGTATGAGAACGTGCTCAAACTTGTCTATTATGTCAGTTGGTCATCCCTCTCATCGAAACACATTCGATTGTGAACGGGCAAATAGTTTATAGTAGTTTAGTAAACGCGATTAAATAGTTCAAGTCTAAAGAATTTGAGCATCAATCAAAACCACCCCCCTATATCAGGCCAGAAGTATGAGAACGTGCTCAAACTTGCCTATTATGTCAGTTAGTCATCCCTCTCATCGAAACACATTCGTTTGTGAACGGGCAAATAGTTTATAGTAGTTTAGTAAACGATTAAATAGTTCAAGTCTAAAGAATTTGAGCATCAATCAAAACCACCCCCTATATCAGGTCAGAAGTATAAGAACGTGCTCAAACTTGTCTATTATGTCAGTTGGTCATCCCTCTCATCGAAACACATTCGATTGTGAACGGGCAAATAGTTTATAGTAGTTTAGTAAACGCGATTAAATAGTTCAAGTCTAAAGAATTTGAGCATCAATCAAAACCACCCCCCTATATCAGGCCAGAAGTATGAGAACGTGCTCAAACTTGCCTATTATGTCAGTTAGTCATCCCTCTCATCGAAACACATTCGTTTGTGAACGGGCAAATAGTTTATAGTAGTTTAGTAAACGCGATTAAATAGTTCAAGTCTAAAGAATTTGAGCATCAATCAAAACCACCCCCTATATCAGGCCAGAAGTATGAGAACGTGCTCAAACTTGCCTATTATGTCAGTTGGTCATCCCTCTCATCGAAACACATTCGTTTGTGAACGGGCAATTATTTGTTGTTAGGTTGTTATTTGTTGTTATTTGTTGTTATTTGTTAAGCTATTCTTTCGAATTAAGAATATTGAATGTTATTTTACTATTATTATACTCGAAGGGAAATCTTAATTTATTTTTTTTTTTTATTTATTTCTTTATTTTATTACTTCTTTTATTAATTAAGGTATATTTGTTGCATGTTAAATTATATGAATGTCTAAAATAAGTTTATAATATTTTTGTTGATATTTTTCATCAATTGAACACTAACATTCAATTTACCACACAATCAATCAACAAGAAAAAATTTAGTAAGATTTAGTAAATACTTCCAAAGCGTTTTTTCGCTCTATTGTGCATTCGATTTTGGATTTTAAGATGTGATTAAATTAATAGCGATGATTACAATGGAACTAAAGGGGCAATTCACTAAGGTGATAATTCGTTTTTGCTTATATTTAGAGCTTAACTGACACACTAAAGTGACAGGTTTCTTAAGTACAGCTTTACGATATTTCTAATACTTGTAAATGTGATTAAAATTAATGTTTTATTACGTTTTTCACATAACAATCAAAGCTGTGATTAACGATTGTAAGTTTAATCTTTTACATACAAACGAGGTTCAGTTCAATGGGAAGTACAATAATTTTGGGTGCTCGCGAATTCTTATAAAGGGTGGTTAAATTTTAAGGGCCGATGTTGATTTTGAATAAAACACAAATGATAATATGGTATGGTTCAATTATGAGTTGTACAAAGTATCGCGACCTCGGCGGCACACCTCCACCCGATGGTTCAAATTTTCGATGACGCTTAGGCATAATTGAGGTTCTATGCCGTTAATGTGCCGAATTATCTCATCCTTTAGCTCTTGAATTATTGCTGGCTTATCGACGTACACTTTTTCTTTCAAATAACCCCAAAGAAAGAAGTCCAACGGTGTCAAATCACATGCCCTTGGCGGCCAATTGACATCGCCACCACGTGAGATAACACGGCCATTGAATTTGTCGCGCAAAAGAGCCATTGTTTCGTTAGCTATGTGGCAAGTGGCACCGTCCTGTTGAAACCACATATCGTCCACATCCATATCTTCCAATTCGGGCCATAAAAAGTTCGTTATCATCTCAGAATAGCGAACACCATTCACAGTAACTGCCTGACCGGCCTCATTTTGGAAAAAATACGGCCCGATGATGCCGCCAGCCCATAAACCGCACCAAACAGTCACTCTTTGTGGGTGCATTGGTTTTTCGACAATCACTCTTGGATTATGATTCGCTAAATGCGGCAATTCTGCTTATTGACGAATCCCCTGAGGTGAAAATGTGCCTCATCACTGAAGATGATTTTCTTCGAAAATTGATTATCCACTGTTGCCGTTTCTTGCCACCATTCTGACCATTGACGACGTTTGGAATTTTCAAGAGGCTTTAGTTCTTGAGTCAATTGCACCTTATAAGCGTTATAAGCGTGTCTTTATGCATAATGTTCATCAACGACGAGCGTGAAAGGTGCAATTGTTGGGCACGACGACGAGTTGAGGTGTGCTCTTCAGCCACACTATCGCGAACAGCAGCAATATTTTCTGCTGTACGAGCTGTACGAGCATGCACTGGTGTTTTAAAAGCTCCTACAGACCCGGTTTGCTTAAATTTTTGCACGATTTTTCCGATTGTACGCACATTTGGACGATTAAATTGACCGAAAAAATCACGAAGTGCACGATATGCATTTTGATTTGAACGCCCATTTTCATAATATGCCTGAATAACTTTAACGCGTTGCTCGATTGTGTATCTTTCCGTGGTTCAAATTGAGTTAGTCTGAAATTGAGAAATGTCAAACTAAATGCAGAAAAAAACTTGACGTTTAGGTGTGGTTCATATTCAACGTCGGCCCTTAAAATTTAACCACCCTTTATAACAATACTATTCAGTACATGTATAAATTTTTACTTGCACACTAAAATAAAAATATGTTTCATGAAACTTATTACAATTAAAGGACAATTTACAAAATGTTTAAACAGAAAAATAATAAACTGCAGCGAAGTACTTAAAACTACTTGCATAATGTTGAAGTTAGTATAAATAGAATAAAGTGATTTGGTGTGAATATTTTGTCCAAAAGAATTCTTATGCAAATTTACTTCGCAAAACAAGTTAATAGAAAAATCAAATTTTTAACGGTGGCAATGATCGAGTTACATCGAAAATTTAAAACCGGAGCACTTAAAATGTGTTGATCCGATCAGAAATTTACTATACAGGCGGAAAACTGTTGAAAAACATTTAAACGTTCAAATGTAAAGTTCGTTTAAAATGATTTAAATTCACCCGAAAAAAATTTTCAAATTAATATTTCCGTGAATATAATTGTTTTAATTTTTTTTATAAATAATAAATTATCTTGTTATAAAATAGCGGCGTCAAAATAAATATTTGTTAAATTTAATTATAAGAAAATAATTTATTTTTAATATATTTGCCTACGCCTTTTGAACATTCAATAAAGATCATCCTTTCATATTTTCTCTCATTTCACTTTCACGGTTGTGATTATTTTTATGTAAGAGTAGGCGAGATAGCAGTCGTAGCATTAAAAAATATGTGTCAAGAAATTCATATCAAATGCATCAATGTAAAAAAAGCAACAACAATTAACTTGTTTAATGATTGTGTTGTTAGAAAGAAAAACCACTCTCACACAATCATGTCTCTATTCATCTTACTTCTACTCTATAAATATAGTATATAATATAATATTCATGTCGTTCTCTACCTTTTGTTTACTCGTATATTCGTATATTTTCCCCAATTTGTTGTACTATGAAATCGTAAATTCATAGCCGAAGAATAATATTTTGTATGTGGGTCCGTGTGTATTTCGTGTTTTTGTTTTGTTTTCTATTCGTTTTCTCCTTTTACAATTTATTTGACCCAGTAAAATATAAAAACAAACTGTGTTTTGGTTTCGATGTGTACGTAATTAAAAAACAAATACACAACTTTTTTCCTCGAACGGGATTATTTGTACTCGTAGAGTAAAATTTGAATTGACCTACATATACATTAACAGCTAACTGATTATCAATGGGATGTTGTCGTTTGGTTTGTTATGTAATACACCACCATTTTTATCAATCAAAAATTTGAACGTAGCGCTCTAATTACAAACACTGTGATAGTTTATTGATTTATTTATTGTTTTGTTTATTAAATTATTTTTTTATAGATAATTTTAATTCACATTTGTAATAATTATAATTTATTAATAATATTAGTCACTGTTAGTTACAAGAGATTTTAATTTAGTTACAAGAGATTTACCACGATCACTTAATTTTCAATTAATTCATAATTTTACTTTTTATTCATACACTCTAACACAACAGTTTGTAAACCTAAAAATGACAAATTATGTGCCAATATTTTTGAATTATTTGGCGTCGTTGTTAACACAATGGTTTACTGAACCTCGTTCTATAGCTAAAAGTTATGTATGAATTGACGAAGAAGGAGAATGACATTTGAGACATATATCTTTGAGAGCGTGGATTGAAAATTAAGAACCGATTGCATTTTATACTGGAAAAATATTTAACATTGTTGTTTCTTAAAATGGTTTTTGTTTTAAGTTTTTTAATGATTGAAAATTTCGAGGCACGCGTTACTTGAGAAAGACATTTTTTAAATTGGTGCAAAATGATTCAGATATAATTTTGTTACAGAAACAAAATTGTTTTGAGTGGGTCGTCGATTGACCGTCGCAGAGGAAGGACGTGTTTTTGTCTCTCCTTTAAATAAACAAATTATTTATTTTAAATGTAATTTAATTAACTAATAAATAAGTAATATTGATATAGTGTTGATAAATTAAATAAACAATAATTTTAAAAATAATTTGTGTGAATTTAATAAGTGAATTGAATAGTTGTACGTATTGTAAATTTATATTAATTTATGTACGATGCGCTTGTAATGGCGTAGAATATGTATTTTGATACCGTTGCTTGAATGCAACGTACGCAATGTATGGACTTTTTGGATTCCAAAGAATGCCTAAGATAAGTGTTTCTCATTTTTTTCATTGTTTTAATACATATTTTTTCGAAATAAATTTTAATTATATTTTAACTGTATTTTATAACACATTAAGGTGTAAAATACTAGTATTCTCATGTAGTGGGTTATTCGAGTTTTGTTTACGCGAGAATGGGTTTTCAATTCTATTATTCTGTTTTGCTACACTCGTTAGTAATTTTTGATGTTGTTTTTTGCTAAGAAGAGTAAGCATGTTTTGGTGATAGACGACCTATCTTTTGTTTCACATTCATATTTACTCGTATATTATTTCTAAGGTTTTTCAATGTATGCGTGTGTGATGATCTCGCAGAATATATAATAAACGATGAACCAGAGCCTATGTGTGTAAATACGGCCATGTCGCAATATATAGACTTTGTATGTACGAGTATATATGTAAAACGTAAACTCGAGAAGAAACTTTCATACAAATGCTATGGAATTTTCTTTTTGATGAGTTTTCTCACTTTACTAGATTGTATCTTGTAGATGCGGCGGAGAAATGAATTTCCTTTCGCCTGAGCATGAACTTTGTTTAATTATCTTTGGTTTTGGTGAATTGTTTTTTTTATTTTTAGGGTAGTTTTCGTTTAGAAATTTACCATTATGTGGCGCACGCAAGTCCGATTAGACCGTTGAAATAGCTATGGAATTTGAATAGGAGAAATCTTAGATCTTCTTTAGTTTTGAATTCAGGAAGACCGTTCAATATTACTGCTTCATCAACGGGGTGTTTGTTAAATAATGTACTGATAGTTGTAGGTTTTATTTTATGGTTGAAAAATTTGAATTTATTATACCTGGTTCAATAAATGACTTTGCTGAACCAGTATCTATTAAAAATTTATATGACTTACCGTTAAGGTTGATGTCTATATATGGAAGTTGTAACCTGATTGGTGATTGTTTATATTTATGTATCCATAGGGTTTCCTTAGGCATCTATCTAAAATCCTCGTCATGGATTTCTATTTATGGAACATTGTCAGGTTTCTCGGAATAATTATTTTGATATTCAGTGCCTTGAGATTCATAATAATCTTTAGGGTATGGGTCGTAATAGTCGTTGCATTCAGCGTATTCGGGTTCTATGTTAAATAGCTCTTTCAAATGCAATCGTGAGGGTCAATTTTGTTGAAAGTTATATCTGGGCATGTATTGTTGATTTAAACGTCTTTGTTGGTTTTGTTGAGGTCTTGACTGTGGAGGGTAGGGATTCTGTTTGGAGACACTGGTGGTATCCATTGGTTTTTGAGGTTTTGGAGGTAACCCTCTACTGTTAGCGAAATGATTATTGAAATTCATCAAGGGTCTATGGTTAAAATATTGTGGTGTTCTGACGGGTATAGGTGGTTTATATAATTATAAGAGAGATTAGTTTGAACTGTTTTTTTATATTGGTATGAATTTTGGATTGGTTTGGGTGGTAATACAGGTTTTTTGTAAGCATCACTTATTGTGATATTTTTCCTAAAGTGATAATTTTGCTATACCAAGCAATAACTAAGAGCAGCTTACAAAGTTTTAAGATCTTTGGTTCGAATAATCGTGGCCAAAGGCTCCTTGAGGCCAGTTAGAAATGCTGTTAACGATAACTGCAAATACCATTCGCGTTTGGCTTGTGTAACTACTGCTAGTGTGTTGTTTACTAGTCAAGAATTTAACCTATTTACTACGCTTGCTATCTTTGCGAAATATGTGTCAATATCATCATTTCTTTGTGATAATGAGTTAAGTTCCTTAATCAAAGTTCCCTCATCTTCTTTGTCTGTGTAGTCATCAATTAGACACTGCCTCATTTGCTGGCATGTGCCGCTGGCAATGTACATTACAAAAACATTGCTTGCGTCGCCTATTATTTTGCTACGCAGTTCTTGTTATGATTTTTCTTTGGTTTACGTCGGGGTATAGTGGATCGCAGATGCTGATCTTTTCGTCACCGTGGTCTTAAAAAATTCTTCCTGTCTCTTTAAGTTACTAATTTTGATTATAATTATAATTTATTTACCAAAGAAAAATAAATGGAATTTTTGGGTTGTTACAGGAATTCAGGTTTTTAATATCAACTCTCACCAAAATAATACAACTAGAGCCAAGTTTTGATGTACCCTCATTACTTGATGCTAATTTTCAGCAACTACCGATTTCTTCCGTCTAATTTTCTGGGTTGGTTATTGATTTTCTTTTTTCTTTTTTTCGACACTGTACGAGTACTGACGCTCGGTCGCCTATATACTTTTCTGATTATTATATTATTATATTTATTTTAAGTTTCAGAAAAAAATTTCACTGTTTTAAGACTTTTAGCTTCATATTTTTAATGTTCCTAACTATGTTCTATGTGCACTTGAACAATTTAATATATGTTCGCTCTATTTAATTCGAGAATAGTGTTACTTTTGGTAGATTTATATCACTAATAGTCAATTTTCATTCGACTTTCTACAACTCTGTGTATACACTAAAAACACTTTAACCGATCACTAAACTGTTCACTTTTTATTATGCAGTTGATTTTCTTTTGTAGGGACAGATCATAAAAATGATCCTCTACCACACTGCGCTAGTTATGTCTCAGGTATTTAATAAACTTTAAATTTTTTAAACAAAATACTGTGCATTTGAGAATGGAAAAATATAATATTTTTATGTTAATTATGCTATTCTAAAAGGTTTCATATTAAATTGAAACACAAGTGTGGAAATTGTACTGGAAATTGTACCGCTTATCCAGCAAATGGTCTACATGCTGCATTGTTGTTGTTGTTACTGCTGTGACGCGATGTTGCCTTCCAGTGTAGTAGCAATACGTAACTTGTACAGTAGGGCCGGCGTATCCGGGATCCCTGCTTAGTATTGGCCGTACATTCTAATCAATCAATCAATCAATCTATTGTGCAATCGATTTTGTATTGTTGATCTAGGAATGTTAAATTTTCTGGCCGCGGCGTGAATCGATAGCCCGCCGTTTATTTCATTAAGTGCCATTTCTATGTATTTGGCATCATATTTTGGCACCTTAGACACTTTTTTGAAAATAACCGGTTGCAATAATCATAAAAATTAAAATTGGTCTTTCAAGATAGAATCGTTCTCATTCACAAAGCAAAGTTTAGCTTCCAAATACCAAATACCTAAGCCCCTTGGCTTGTAACTGAATTATTAATGGTAGTGCCTTTTCAAACAAATAACAAAAATAAATATGTATTAGTAAGTACACTATTAAAGTATTTCTTATAAGAATTTTGAGTGAAATAAAAATAAAACTCATGAGAACAGAAAATTGGTTTCCTAATGACAATTAAATGAAGCACATCGTCCATTTTTTACTATCTACGTTTCCAACATCTATCTAAAATAAGATTAAACTAATCAATTTAAAAAAGCTAAAAAAAAACTCAATATCTGTACAAAGAAAATAAAATGTAAGAGTACATAATTCGATGTAAATAAACAGAATTTTTCGATAATAAATTTAGGACCTATGATCAACAAATCATAAAGTAAAACTGCCAGTAGTTTACATTTAAAGGCCAATAACAAGACATCGCAGAGTTTGTACCAAAATGCCACTATTATCGGATGATTTTTATAGGCTTAACCTTGCAAATAAAATAAGTTTGATTTCCAAACGGATTGGCAGCGATATTATTTTCTGAGTAAAACTCGTTCATTGAATTCGTTGAGTGACACACGTTGAATGACCAACAAAAGCACATCGTTGAGTTTGTACCAAAATTTCATTATATACTGATGACACCTATGGACTAAACCTTTCAAATGATATCAGTGACATTCCAAAACGGATTGACATCGGAAGATTTTTGAGTAGGATTTCTTCAGTGCACTGAAGGAGTTGGAGTGGAATAGGTTTAACGTCCAATAACAAGACACCGCAGAGTTTGTGCCAAAATGCCACTATTATCGGATGATTTCTAGAGGGTTAACCTGGCAAATAAAATAAGTTTGATTTCCAAACGGATTGACCGCGATATTATTTTCTGAGTAAAAATCGTTCATTGAATTCGTTGAGTGACACACGTTGAATGACCAACAAAAGCACATCGTTGAGTTTGTACCAAAATTTCATTATATACTGATGACACCTATGGACTAAACCTTTCAAATGATATCAGTGACATTCCAAAACGGATTGACATCGGAAGATTTTTGAGTAGGATTTCTTCAGTGCACTGAAGGAGTTGGAGTGGAATAGGTTTAACGTCCAATAACAAGACACCGCAGAGTTTGTGCCAAAATGCCACTACTATCGGATGATTTCTAGAGGGTTAACCTGGCAAATAAAATAAGTTTGATTTCCAAACGGATTGACCGCGATATTATTTTCTGAGTAAAAATCGTTCATTGAATTCGTTGAGTGGCACACGTTGAATGACCATTAACAGGACATCGTAGAGTTTGTACCAAAATTTCATTATATACTGATGACACCTATGGACTTAATTTTTCAAATGATATCAGTGACATTCTAAAACGGATTGACGTCGAAAGATTTTTGAGTAGAACTTATTCAGTGCACTCATGCACAGAGCTGAATTCAATATGAGTATATATTAGAGAGCGAGTGAGCTGAATATCATTAGAAAGAGACGAAATTAATTTTTAATATAGTTCTTATTTGAAAAAACATGGCGAGTGTTTCATCTCTTTCAACAATGTGTTTAACAGTGTAGAAACTAACACATGCAATGTTCTAGTATATTCGTATTGGATCCGTATACATATTGTTGTTATTTTTTTGTTAATAACTTCACACTCATAATTATTAATAATTACGAAAATATTGACAAACAAAATCGATCCATTAAGAAAATCTTCAACGCTCACCTGATTTTCTACTCTCGCTGACACACGTCTGATGACACTTGAATTTAGAGCAATTCTGATGTTCTAAAATTGTTTTTATATTTTGCGCGAAACTAAATTAATTTGTATTTATTTATAATAATATAACAGGCCCATTACTGGAGGGGCGGCTTATTACTGGGTGGTTTACCCTATATTTCAATTCCGTTTATTTGAACATGACTTTAAACCATTTTAAAATAAATTAGCGCTGTCCGATTTATCTGGCATTTTACACGGCTACTTTTTACGTGCAATGATAACAACATTTTCCAAAGAACCACATAAAAATAATATTTCAAAACTGGGTCAATAGTGCATCATCTTTATAACGTCATGTTACACAAAAAATAGCATTCATTATTTAACTGAAAAAAGAACACGATGGAGTTCACAATCAAATAAGATAAGGTCAAGTTAAATTTAAATAAAAATGTATACAAGCAAAATGTAAAAAAGAATCGAATGGCACAAAGAGCGCGCGCACAAAAAGGAAATCAACATTTTCAAAAGTAAATTACAAAATAAATATTAAATTGGATGGCAATAAGTTATTTTAGAATTTACATTTTATACTTTACACTGTAACCAATTTACTATACACATAAAAAAAAATTAGGGCGTAAATTATATCATTTTATTTCATTTACTTATACTTGTAATTTATTTAATAATAATCGAAAAGAAAGTCGTGTTTGAACAATGAACCGTTTGATAAAATCTTTATTGTAACAAAAATATTTTGCGGAACACTAAAATTATAACCGTATTATATTTTAAAGTCGCTGGCGCTATACAAGAAATATAAAAGACGTTCATAAAATGTCAAGGAGAATAAATATAATAATGCTGTGCGGGATGATTAAGCACAATGCAAACAGCCTGCATATTTTTTATGAGAGTTTGTTATACGTTCAAAAATCACCATACTTGGTTTTATGAATATTTTTTTGGTGTATACAGCACGTTTTATTAAAGTGTTTAGATAAGAATGTTGACACCAAAAATATCTGATCACATCCCGAAAAAAGTGATGCAGCTTTTAAAATATCGTTATTTTTAATGTCCGTTGTACTCGTTGGTATATAAATAGAGATGACATTTTACTTTGTTTTTTTGGTGATCATCAAACTTTGAGATTTATTAGATTTTGTGAAGAAGATTTAAGCTTTTTTCGTTAAATGTTGGATTTTGTCTTGTGACTCATTTGTTTTGATTTAAAGAGGGGTATATCTGTTTATCGTATTTGTGTGTGCATAATTTACTCGCACATATCTAATAAATAAAACCGGATTGGTTACTTATACGACATAGTCAAAAATTAGGTAGTGAGAAGAATGTAATAGTTTATTATTGTATACTTTACTAAAATGCGTGTAAGTAAACTTGCTAATTTGAACTGCTTTAATGTTGTAGATTTATCGTGTTCTAAGATAATAAAAAAACGACCTCCTCATTTTTCAGTAATTCGTTATTTTAATGATTGAAAAATTTAATTCGGAATACCACATTGAATCAATTTGGTAGAGGGTATCACAGTCTGGAATTAAATTCGAAATTAGGGCGAGCTCTAACCAATACTATAGTTTGTGGGATTGAAGCTGTCGCGGGTATATTTCAAAATACCACCTTAGGCGGCAAAACAATTCTAACATACATTTAATGATAAAAATTACTCGTATATTTAGCATTATCTAGTACGATTTTAATAAATTAACTCCTCCCTTATTTGTTAATCTTTTTTCTGTATGCGTTCGACTAAATCCTCCAATCGATTTAGTCGAACGAATACAGAAAACAGATTAACAGATAACATCGATATTTATGGTGAAAAATAAAAATACTGTGAATTGAAATACCTATTTCTAAATTTTCAACAAAGTATTGAAACCCGATCATCAATTGATGCAGAATATAATGGTGGAGTACCCACCTAAGAACGTTCGAGAACGTAGAATTGTCAAAATATTAATTTTATATCAACTTCAATTCGAAGAAATTCAGGGAACAGTGCAAAACATTGGGTTCGTCAATGTCCACGGATATCAGCTGATCAGATCAAATTGATCATTAAATCAGCGAGGTTCCACTAAAACTTTATTTAATTATTTTTTTTAGTAATTTCATCAAAATTCTAATTACCATGAAAATTATTAAGTTTGTGTTTGATACAAAAATCGCTAATGTTGAAGATATCGTGAAGAACCATTGGATTTATTGTTGGAACGAAAAATCTGCAAGATAGCAATTCAATTCAGTGCATTATTGCTAGATCCTGCGACAAAGCCGAAAATAATTATTATAAGTTTAATTAACCTTGATTGTGTGCGATTATTACTCGATTATTACTCGATTTAGCCTACGCCACGGTTTTCGCTAGAATGAGCAGCTATTGCTCAAAAAGGAGTGTAAGGATGTGATGTAGATTGAAGTGAACACAATTTATAACGTGTTATTAAATAAATAAAGAAAAACGTCCTGTTTACCTCGACCCTGCAGTATAGCTAAACGGATCTTTAAAACCCAAATTTTACTTTCGAAGCGAGCAAATTTAATTTTGGTTATCGAAGCGCCAGGGAGGTGATAAATGTAATAACCAATGTAGGATTAAGGATCTGGCAATGGTTTCCGGAGAACCAGCACCGTATATTAAGTTTACTATCGGATTAATATGAATCTAAACTAACCGAAAATCACCATCTCTTGAAATGTTACAGGGGCTAAGGGTATTTCGCAAGGAGAAGATAAATTTACGAATGTTCCTCCTAAAATGTTAAAGGGGTTAAATGTGTTTAGTATGCACATCTCGGTTTTTTTAATATTTGTAAATAGTTTTCCATAAAAATTTCCAATAGCCCAGGAAATCCTCACCAAATATTAAGATACTTTCGGATTAATTAGGATCAAAACTAACTGAAAATAATCACCCCTTGAACAGTTAAAGGGATTAAGGGTGTTTAGTACGCTCATTTTGCAATATAATAAATTTACGTTGTAAGCGGTTCTCCATAAAATTTTATTATGGCCCAAGGAAAGCCCTATCAAATACTAAGTGTACTTTTGGATACTCCGTGAAATGATAAAGGGGCTAATGGTATTTAGTATATCCTCATCTTACAATGAGACGGAAAATTTATTTTCTAAGCGGGTTTCAATTTAAAATTTACGTCGAAAGCGGTTTTCTAGTTTTTCTATAAAATTATTTATTTTAACCCTAAAATATATTTAGTATTCGGTGGGGTTTTTCTATGACTTTTGAATATTTTTTTAAAACTTGCTTACAACCAAAATCTGGGGGGCGGAGGTCCGGATTAATTCCTATATTTTATTTCTTCAGCTCAATCAACCTAGTTTACAATTACTAAAAGGAGACTTTGCAGCACCATAAATCGATTGCGATGTTTAAATAATTTTGAAGGACACTGCTGAAAAGAGGTTTCCATGTACCAGGAATCGATTGAGGCGTGCCCGTATTTCAGTAAGATTCGTATATTGCGGCAGCCAGCAACCGAATGCTGGTGATAACCAACGATCCTGTGCGATTATCCAAAAACGAAGTTAAAAAAACGATTCCAGAATTATCGATTGGATAGTTGAAACTTTCATTGCATTCGAACTCGCCAAGAACCAACTGAATGAACTTGCTCTGTTGGCATACCCGTCGCCAACAGTCGAGCTTGCAGATATAGTGGACGCATCCGTCTAGCGCATTGAAACAGGCATCCAATAAAAAATGTTTGGAATTGAAACTAATGGAAACTAAACAACGATAAAGCACTTGTGACAGAGAAGTAGTCAGACTATTTTTGAGTATATTCCACTTCTTTGTTATCATCTTCGAATGGATAAAAATGATTATTGAACATTTGTTACAATCAGTTAACTCATTTTTACAGCGTTTGTTTGTAATATCTTCAAATCAAACATTCCAAATTAAAGGCTATCGCCTTTACAATTCTCGACGTAGCCGACCATGATGTACTCCTTAGATATAGAATAACATTTCTGGTGTTATTGTTCATGCTTTTTGCTAGACCAAATTTCTTCAGGCGTTTTGTCGATAGCCCCACCCCTAAAATCTGCTGTTGATCTGTTGTTTCTATGTACAGTACATAGAAAACTCCTTGTTGCAGTACTTTGTGCCATTATCTGAACGCAACTTTTTGAATTTTCAACCCTTTTGATTTTCCGCAAATGCTTTGAACTCTTTAAAAATATTTAAGGAATTTGTTCTTGATGAAATAAAGGGTTGTCCAAATGAGACTCAGGAAAATAAAAAATAATTTTTCAAAAACGCCGCATGTTTGTTTTCTGTCATTTCATGTCATTTTGTTAGTTGAATGTTTGGCATTTATCGCTGTGGGGTCGTATTCGTTTGAAGATCGTGCTAAAGTTATTCAAGAGCACTACAAAAATAATGGAAACATAAAATCACGTTTCGCGCAATTCGTGAATATGTTGCTCGCCATAATCAAATGAAACAACCTTCTGTGATGGATGCCCAATGCATGGTATGCGATAAGCTGTCCGCACACTATAGATTATATCGCTGTTGTGAGACAAAGTGTGAGAGATAATCCAAACTAATCAACAACGGGGTTACCACTTGAATTGGGTATTTCTAGGACAAGTTTGTAGCGAATTATGCGCAAGGACTTGAATTTACATGCAACTTCTATACTACGCGTGAAAATGTCGACGAATTGCGGCTCGGAAATGTGAATTGGCCTACAAGATTATGCAATTTAACGCCATTAGAATATTTTTTACGAGGATTTTCGAAAAGTAAAGTGCACGATAGTCCAGCCACCGCATCCAAGACCTAAAAAACAACACTTTTTCTTCAAAAATTTTGCCCATCGGATCGACGTCTGTGAGTCCAGCCGTGGTGAACATTTGAGTGATACAATTTCTCATACATAAATGGCATCGATAAACCTTTAAAATAAAGTACCCAACTTGATGCAATAAATATTTGTAGTCTTACTTTGCATTTATTTTCCTGCGTATCAATTGAACAACCTTTTATATAAAAATTTTGTGTCTAATATCGTCCAAAAATATTACAAATATTATGAGCCGCCAAATGAATCAATTGACATTGGATCACAAAGGCGTCTGTGCGCCATGATGATCACAGATAAACCTCATTCCGTCCATAAAACTATTTCGAAATCTCATTACATGGTCGTAATCTACATGTCCTGACGATGCCATATTTTTATGATCTGCAGTTCTTATTATCAAACCTGAGTGACTCGACTCTCTGAACATTCCAGCATTTACTATTGCCTCAACCACGAATTTGTTGTTTTTGACGACAACTTTGCAGTTGTTTGCACTAAACTTAACGATTAATATTTTGTCAGCTAATTCACTGACCGACAATAAGTTTGTGTAAAGACCCAGCGCGAATAGAATGTCATGAACCGTTGTGCTTTCAGTTTTGCTTCATTTGCAATCGTGAACTTTCGGACATTTGGCTTTGTAGTGACCAACTTCACCATATCCAAAACATCTCCCGTCTTTTCCTAGTTTCTTTATGGCTGATAAAGAACCCCCATCTCTATCATCCAAACCAATGATTCTTTTGGTTCGCAAGCTTGTTCTGTCACCGGATCTTTTTTTGTATATGTACCTTCAACATGACACCACAGACCACTCCTCTCAAAATACGCTTGAGCACACTTTTTAAAATTCATTTTTTGACACAAACAAAAAACCGCAAAAAGTGGCGCAGCAATTGATAAAAGTTTTAATTTAGGTAGTCTCGTTTTGAAAATTCAACAACTTCGCTGTATACAAAGCCCTTGCGTATGACCAAGCTCGAAGGACCAGGTTGGTTCTACAAGATTTGTACGATTTTTACGTAAATGACTTTATGAACGAATGCCACACTACCGAGGAGGCCGACCAAATTCAGGAATGGTCAACGAACTGCAGCCCCTTAATAGACAAAATTCCTTCAAAAAACAAAGAGACTCAATTGAACGCCAACTTCAATTCAAAATTTTGGTTGAGAATGAATCAGTCGAAACGAAGCGGGAGATACTTTCACAATACGCACGTATCTTCGATGCAACGGGTGGACTGGCTTCAGTCGTCGACACCATTAAGTTACTCTTTCAAAATTTGTGGCTGTTAAACGTGGAATATAATAATCAGTTACCTATGAATGATGCTAAAGCTTGGCAAATCATAATGGATTAACTTCCGCAACTCGAGATATTTAAAATTTCATTCGGATGGGGTCATGTTGCAACATCTTGCATAACATTTTATCATTGTGGTTTCTGTTAAAAGAGTTATTTCGTTATTTTGCATTATATTTTACCACGTTGCGTTGGTTGCGTTACGGTACATGTTTCTAGGGTTGTGTTAATCGCGCCCTTTGGTAAATATTTCTTAAAATGTTTGGCCAATATTTTGTATTGTTCGTTATCTAATTAATGTTGGTTTACAGTAGTTTGTCGATCTACCATATTTATGTGTGTGCCAAAGGTTACGGAAGTTTTTTTTTGCACCAGGAACCAATTGGGATGTAGGACTCATTTAAGAAAGTTCATTTAAGGTTTTTCGGGTTGAACTATTTTTATAAAAATGGGTGGAGCGGGTTTCGAAGAATCGATTGTAATGAGTTCCAAAATCGGTAAAATTTGTTTAGGGGGTTCTCAGATGTGGGTCTCTTTTTAAAAAAAAAAGCGGGTCGAACAATTTTGAAAAAAAAGACAAAAAACATGAGATAGGACATTTTCGAGTGTCATGACACGACTTGAGTGGATCGTAATTTCGGGAAATTAGTTTTCGACTCCCCCAGTTTAGCCGTTATATTACGTCTTGCTCAACAATAGTGTAGTTGGGGGAATGGGATTCACATACATACATTTTGACCATACCTCTGGAAAATTGTTAATTCAAATGAAAAGCGTCTTTTAAACGACAGGGATAAAACGAAAAGAAAGTTAGAACAATTATTCCAACATGAGTTCCCCTTGTGCCTTTAAAAAATAAGTGAATTGGATGGAACGTAGACATTTCTTATGACTTAGGGGTTTTTTTCGGATCAAACTATTTTTATTGAAATGAATGACAGGGGCTTTCGAGGTTAGGAGGTTTTCAGATGTGGGTCGCTCTTTAAACAAAGCGGCTTGCCAAATTGTCAAGAAACGACTTGACGTTTAGCCGTTATACTGTATCTTGATCAACAACAGTACTAAATCATTCCTTACTCGATGAAAATGTTGACCGCGCCTCTTGAAAATTGTCAATTTAAATTAATCTAAGCAATTCTTAACCGATTGTTACCGGATTCCAAAACGAATTGAAATGAGTTTCAGGAGATTTCGAGTGCCAAAAATCGATTGTAATGAGTTCTAAGTTCGGGCAAATTTGTTTACGAGGTTCTCAAATGTGGATCGAACAATTTTCGAAAAAATGAGAGGGGATTTTCGACTGTCGTGAAACATCTTATTGGATCGTAATTTCGGTAAATTAGTTTTGGGCTCCTCCAGTTTAGCCATATTGCACCCTGCTCAATAACAGTACTAAGCCATTCCTCAATTGAGGGGATGGAACTCAGATTACGTAATGGAAATGGGTATCTTATATAAATTCTGAACATGCCCCTGGAAAATTTACAATTTAAGAGAATGTAAGCAATTCTTAACCGATTGAAATAAAAGTCTGTTTGTGTATTAAACATAGGATTCTAAAATGAGTTCCGACTGTGCCTTTAGAAATTGAGTGTGGAATGGATCAAACTATTTTTATTGAAATGAATGACAGGGGCCCTCGAGGTTAGGAGGTTTTCAGATGTTTGTCGCTCTTTAAACAAAGCGGCTTACCAAATTTGAAAAAAATATAAGAGGATTTTCGATTGTCAAGAAACGACTTGACGTTTAGCCGTTATACTGTATTTTGATCAACAACAGTACTAAATCATTCCTCACTCGATAAAAATGTTGACCGCGCCTCTTGAAAATTGTCAATTTAAATTAATCTAAGTAATTCTTAACCGATTCCGAACGTGCCTTTGCAAAATTAGTGATTTGAATGGAACGAAAACTATTTTAAAGACTTGGGGCTTTCTCGGTTTGAAATGAGTTTCAGGGGATTTCGAGTGCCAAAAATCGATTGTAATGAGTTCTAAGTTCGGGCAAATTTGTTTAGGAGGTTCTCAAATGTGGATCGAACAATTTTGGAAAAAATGAGAGGGGATTTTCGACTGTCGTGAAACATCTTAATAGATCGTAATTTCGGTAAATTAGTTTCGGGCTCCTCCAGTTTAGCCATTATATTGCACCTTAGTCAATAACAGTACTAGGTCATTCCTCAATTGAAGGGGATGGAACTCAGATTACATGATAGAAATGGGTATCTAATATATATAAATTCTGAACATGCCCCTGGAAAATTTACAATTTAAGCGAATCTATAAGCAATTCTTAACCGATTGGAATAAAAGTCTGTTTGTATGTTAAACGGTGTTTGTGTGGAAAATGAGGGAATTGAATGAAACGAGGACATTTCCCAAACAAATACTTTGGAATTGCGCTTAACCAAATGTAACGTGATTATTTTATTAAATGATCAACTTATTTAATCATCCACCTACGTGAAACCATCGAGAGTTTTGCGATATAAATAATTGAACCAGCTTTGGTCGATTGAACTTAGGCCAACTTTGGATTCATTATTCTTCTTATTCATTTTATAAATCATATTTAACTGTGTCACTAACATTTTTCTTTCTCTTATTTCTTACAGAATGAATCCTTTAGACGGGATTAGTTAACGAATTATGAAATGCGTCGATATCCAGCTGGCGGTCCTATTGATTCACAAACCCAAATTGGGTCATCAGCTTATTATACTTCTGCAAATCAAAAAGTAAGAAGAATTATTTTTTATTTATTTGACAATATTTAGATGTTATCGTAAAAGCCCGAAATCCCTAAATGCCCAAATAAAAATTCGAAAAAACTGTTTTATTGGTTCGGAATCTATGAGATATTCTCGAAATGGTTCACCCTACCTCACGTAATATTTGTTATGTCATTATTAGTGCTAATTTGAATTTGCAATAGTAGGGACTAACGGCTTTACTGAGCCCCACGAGCTCGTGAACGCTAATCATGCTCTTTATGATGCTTAGCCCTCTGACGGGGATAAATGAAACTACAGGGATGTAAGGGGATAAGGTCAACAAACATTTCGTAATCATCTGGACAACCGGTTTTTAATCGTGTAATCTAATTTAAGAAATAAAAATTTCGGACATTTATCGATTTCGAGCTTTAACCGTAAGAAATACAAATACAGGGTGGTTGAAGAATATTGCTACATTAAGAAACTCAAATAAATTTTTGATTAATTCACGAAATTTATTTTTTCTTGATTCATTTGAAAAATAATTCAAGTTTTCTTAATTGGTTGTAAAAATAATGGAATTTAAATGGCCACCATGCACGTTGACGCATGTACGACATCTCAGCAAATAATTATTCATTACTGCCTGAAGAGTTGCAGCGGGAATTGCCTCAATTATCGTTCGAATGAATTGCTTTAAATCATTCAAATTTGTTGGTTTTGTTTTGTAAACTTCCTGTTTGCAATAATCCCACAAGAAAATGTGGAGAAAGTGGAGTTTCTTGAAATCAGCTTATTGGGGAATTTTTGCTGCAATTCTGTCATAATTGCCCGGGCTATGTGAGGAGTTGCACCATCTTGTTGAAACCACACAGAGTTGAAAGTTTAAGACGTTTAAGACGTTTAAGACGTTTTCGTCCTCTTCCACCATTTGAAGGATCTTCTGGCGAAATTCCAAGCGAATTGGCAAGTGTGCTGCGTTGAGTTTGTTTGTTATTTGAATGTTAAAAGGGAATAAAATCAAATCTTTGTGCATAATTGTCTGCAGTGACTGTCTGATGATACCCATTTGAGCAGATAAGCTCCTTGTCGCAACTCTGGGATTGTTTTGTATGGCAGCAGCTACAGCAGCGATAGTTTCCTGCGTCCGAACTGATGGGTTTCGATGATAAGTATTTCTTGCGATTGACTCATGCTCAGCAAAATTGTTTACGAGCCTTATTATAGTCCATCTGCTAGGAGGAGTGCCGCTAAACGTGCGCCTATATTCTCTTTGTACAGAAACTACGGACTCCAATGCGTGATAGCGGTGGACAATATAAATTATTTTCGTTAAATTTAAACATCAATCTATAAAATAAAAAAAAATGGAACAGATTAATTACATATAAAAAAAGTTATTAATTTTTTTTAGTAGCAGCTTTCATCAGCCACCCTGTGTATTATATTACTCGTAGATACAGTCTAGTGAAATGATTACAAGCTCTACAAAAAATATATTATACGAATCTGTACCAAATTACGATGATCTATGTGCGCATTCGATTTAATTAGATATTTCAATATTATGGTGGCACAAATTGCCCTCAACAATATAGAAAAATTGATTTCCGTCTAAATATTTAAGACAGATCAGTCATTATGCGATTTAAATTTATGACGCTGTGTTGTGCTGGTACATTTTAGTATTTTCCATTAACCTAAAAAATTCTGAGTGCAAGTTTAATGTGCTTTTGCTATACACGAGTATTTGTGTATTTTTAATTAAATATTTTTTGTTTAATAACAAACTTTTAAATTCGTTTCGGTGTAAAGTTGTAATAGATTTTTAATTTTTAATTGTCTAAAACCGGTAAACCAAAAGCTATTTATTCGTCGAGATATTCGAAAACTATAAATATCTAGTGTCGACGAACCAGGTCGGAAAATAATACAGGCACGTCATATATAAGGATATAATAAGCGTAGGCCAGCTCCATTCGTATAACAGACTTTTGTCAGCGCAAGAAGTCACTTTGATGTCAATTAACTGCTTAACCAAATTTAAACGTTTAAGTGTATTATACTTCTGACCCCAAAGTCTGACTTTAGATACCGTTAATAGTATACTAACTCTTAACTTCAAAGATAATTAAATGTTTGGCCTTGACGTCACTTGTTACATAGACGATTATGTTATAAATATATTCAAGTCGCTCATATCTGACTTTAGATGAAGTTGAACAGTATACAAAGTACCAACGTGAAAAAGTATCAAATTGTAGGCTTAAATGTCACTCATAAAATAGACGAGATTAACAAATAAATTCATAATAAAAATTATATGTGTTACGGTAAAAGTCCGAAATCGGTAAATTACTGTTTTATTGCTTCGATATCTATAAACAAGAGTCCTACATTCTCGAAATGGTTCATCCTTCACCACGCGGAGCATTTTTCGTGGTATTAGTGCAAATTGGAATTCCAAATAGTAGGGAGTAACGGCTTTACTAACTCGTGAGAGCTATTTCGGCTCCTTATGACGTATAGCCTTCTGAAGGGGAATACATGGAACTAGTGAGATGTAGAGGAGAAGGTCAACAAATATTTCGTAAACTTTGGACCTCTGACAATCGGACTTTTATCGTGTAAACGAATTAAAAAAAATAATATTTCGACAATTTACCGATTTCGGACTTTAACCGTAACATATAAAGTAAAACGCATAAAATTACAAAAACTATAAAAATACAAACTATCAAATAAAATGAATTCAATTCACTAAAATATACAAATATTTCACTTGTCCATTACCACATTTTGAACGTATGGTAAGACTTTATTGTCTAATGATCTTTCCACGTTAGCCGTCTATTTAAGTGTAAGCCTAGATATTTGGCCTTGGTTTGTTGAGGAATATATACACCGTTTAATTGTACTGGTGAGTAGGAGCATTTGTTCAGCGTGGATATGACAAGAATTGATTTTTTTACTTATATTCGCCAGATCTTGAGCCAATCCTCAATTTTGCTCAGATGACTTTGCATTTTTCTGGAGAGGCTGTTTGCGGGTTTTCGTGTGATACCAGGATGACTGTTAACTAGTATAAAATAGCTCCCAGAATGCTTCCTTGTGGGACTCTTGCACTTATATCATTTAGGGAAGTAGTGCCTTTGGAGGAGATAGTTGTCCAGAACAGAGTGATTATTCTTCGGCAGGGGCGCGTCCATCGTGCCAAACTTTGTCAAATGCTTGTGCTATATCCATGAATACAGCAGTACCGTATTGCTTTGCCTTAAAGGTCTGTCTGATTAAATTTACAATTCTATATGCACTTGCTCTATGGTACCATGTTGCTTTTGGAACGCAAATTGATGGTCTGGAATAATTTGCCTTTCTTCTAATACTGGTTTCAGTTTTTTGTTATTAACATTTTTTCAAACAGCTTTGAGATTGTGGGAAGCACGCTTATTGGACGATAAGACGAGATTTGAGTTTCGTTTTTCCCAGGCTTATGTATCATTGTGATCAAAGATATCTTCCACATTTGCGGAATACGACTAGTTCGCATGATCGCATTAAAAATGTAGGTTATTATACTTTTATGCATTTGTCTGGTAATTCCCTTATCATTTTAACAGTAATAAGGTCATACCCTGGCGCCTTTTTCGGGCTAATGCAAGTTTTGATTGTGTTCTTAACTTTCTTCCATTCGAACTTTATAGGTTTAAAGGATGAATCATCATCCATTTGGTGAGGCAGCAAGATATTATTAGTTCCTTCTTGTGGTGAAAACGCCGTTTTTAGATGAGCAGCGAAAGCATTGGCATTCTCTTCATAGCTTTTCGCCCAAATTTCAGTTGATAGTCTAATTGGTGGATTCGACTCTGTAGGCCTTTTTAGGATTTTTGTTGCCTTCCACAAAGAATAATCGGTCTTCTCTGTTGCCGAGAGTTCACTTAACTAATTCTGGACACATTGGTTTTCTTCTTCCTGAAGTGCAAATTTCAGAGTTTTGATAGCTGTGATAATTTATTAATTCTTCCAGAAATGTTGATGATTGGTGAAACCTTTTTAGCTGATTTTGCTAGTGTCTCCTTTAGCTTTTCTGCAGCCACATCAATATCTGTTGGTGTTTTTAGTGAGATATCAATATGACAATTTTGTTCGACTAGTCTCCTATATTGATTCCAATCAGTTCGTTTGTTTGTCAGACGTTTCGGTGTTTCTGATTTTGAGACAACAGTAATCTTTGTTACTATTATCGGTGAATGATCGGACGACAGATAATTGCATTTGGTGGCCTTAACATACGTACGCGCAATGCCTTTGGTTAGTGGGCCAGTAGGATGACCGGTAGACAAAAAATCGAGGGACTGTCCCTCTATAGCTTCAATTGAATATGTTTGGAGTTGTAATCACCTCCTTAGCGTGCTTTGGAGAGTAGTACACTGCTGATATCACACAATTTCAAGACCATTCCTGCAGACAGATGCTCGTTGATTGGATATGATCTTTCTCACTTTTAGAATGGCACCCATAAGTACAGTTGCATACGAAACTCCGTGATGCATACTTCTGTTTACATTTATATTCTGGGGGTTAAGTTGCGTTCCATGAAAATATGAAAATCAAATTTTTTTTATTGGCAATCGAGTAGATTTGAATTGTCCATAACAAATTTTGATTTTACACAATGGAATTTAAAGCTACGTGCGAATATTTCAAACTACTAGATTACTAATGAAAAACAATTGCATTTTAATTATTTTATGGATCGCGACTTGACCCCCTGGTTTCCATTTTGAACTTTAGATTCTGAATGTAATTGATGCAATCGTTGCTCAGCTCGCTGTCTAGGATTAATTCTCCTTTTCAATTCAATATAAACTGAGCAACCTCTATAATGCGCTGTGTGGTTTCAATCGCAGTTACTGCATTTTCGTTGAATCAGAGAGATCACCACAGACCACACAAACATCGCTCAAAGTGCAATATACTTTAGTGTGGCCATATTCTTGGCACTTAACCGGTCCACTGTACCGGTCCATTTCTTCTTCTTGTTCTGGGTTCTTCGACAGTAATGGAAGATATTTCACATCATATATTTCATGCTTCCCTTTGTTTTTTTATTATCTGGTTCTAATTCCAGGCGGAAGGTGGGGGGTTAACGAAGCTCTCAATTCCTTTTAGCATCACAACCAACCCTTTTCTTTAGTTGATAAGTATATAGTAGTGTTTTCCCACTTCATCAAAATGATTTATCACGGCCATGTATGCCTCAATATTTGCCTGAATTTTGGTTTCTTTTATATTTCCTCGTTTAACCCCGGAAATATAAAAGTTCAAAATTTCTATTTGATTCTTCTCTAATATAGATTGGTGGTGGTTTCTCAGTTTTTGATGCATTATTTTTTGGTACAGCATCTTCCATGGCAACTAGAAAGCCGGTTGCCATGAGTCAATTCAGCCGTGGCTAGCTAGTGAATTTATTCACGCTAGTATTGGCCGCTGACCTAGGGATCCTCTTTCGTTTGGGCTGCACAGTGATATTCCTGTCTAAACCCGTTTGCACTAAACACCGACCTCCATCACTGTTTATTTTATTATCATTTGTTGTCGATGCGCTTTGCGAGTTTATATTATCGTCATTTGACGTCGTTGCACTTTTGTCTTTTTCAATTAATTCACTAGATTCATTAACGTTTAGTTTTAATTCCGTGTTGATCAAATTTGCTTGCACAGCAATTTTGGAATAGTTGCTTTAGGTAGTGAATGGGACACAGGCATCACTGTATCACATTTTGCCACATCAGTAATAAATACAATATTAATTAGCAACTAAAAGCAATAGCTTTATCCACATGTATATCACCGTTATGTATTATCAACGAATTATAAAAGCACAGTGAAACACAGAAAATATTTTATGTACTGAAAATTATCACACAGTTTGAGTAAGATCACCGTTTTATTGGAACACACAGAATTCAATAAATTGCACAAAAATAAATAAATTGCATAATTTGGGAAAATTGGCCATCATTTTAGTAGAATCGATTTGGTAAAGCGATTAACTTTTTTTTTGGTATCACACTTGTGTTGGGCTCCGTATTTTTTATTCGATTTAACACTGAGCTTTCGAACTCATTTCGAGTTCATAGTCAAAGCAAAACTGTATCAAGCATTTTTGCTTTGACAATGAACTCAACGGAAGTTTGAACGATCATCGTTAAATCGAATAAAAATACAGAGCCCAAAACCCCAAAAAACATATTTTTCACTTTATTATTATTGGTTCATACACTCAAATTTACAAATTTTAGTTAAGCTGAATTAGCTAACAATAACAAAATTCATTTTCACTTGATTCATCACGTGTTTGATTAATTGGATTTGTTTTTCCATTAACTTCTAAAAAAAATTTTAATCTTTATAAATTTTTTTAATTCTATGATTAAATTATTTATAGATTTAATTCTAACTTTTTTATTTTTAAACAACTCTCACAAAATTAACACACTTAGAAAAAAGAAATTTACTTACTTCTTACACTCCAAGATGAACACTTGTAATGCGCCTAATTATACGTGCTTTGTTTGCTAAACTACGCGTTTCACGTTTATACTTATGTATTTGAGTTTAATATTCAACAAAACTACTGAATTCATAGTCAACTTTGTGTAACGAGCCTTTAAGCCAATCGAATGGTAGGCACATAGGCCAGTGTTCAGTAATTAACATTATTTGTGGTCATATAGCCGACCCTGAAGTCAAAGTGCAGTAAATTTTACAGTTTTCTGAATTTGACTTCAATGTTCAACCGTACTACTAACCATTGTTGTGTGTCTATGCATAATTCGGAATTGTCGACATGCTGATGTAAAAAGTAACGTAGACAATGCATTTGAAGTAGAAAGTGTCGACATGCATAACGAAACCAATTTTCGCGAGGCTCGAAAGTTCCTGGTCAAAAAATTCCAAAAATGGATGGATGAACGGATGACTGTACTAGTGATATCTCAAGAACGGCATAAGCGTTTCGAATTTTTTTTCGCCAAACTTCTTTTATTTTTAATTCGGTACATTTCGGAAAAGTTGTCGGACCTCTTCCTTAAGGGGTCGGTACCTGCCATAGGAAATCACCCAATACCACGACATTGCTTTACATTTTTCCTATATACTCGTGTAGTATACTGTTTGAAAAATTTTGGAACATACAACAATTTCTATTAAACTTTTGTTCATAAATCCACCGTGACGGCGTTGGTAGCTAATTTTTCGTTTATTATAAAATATGTTCTTGTCGTATATCTTTGAAAAAGCCTTGAAGAATGCCTTACAATTTCCAGAAAATTTTAGTACTAAAAACTACCGCTGTTGCGCCGGGAACAGATACAACTTTTAGCGCTGATAGCTAATTATTCAACTATCATATAATATTTATAAATACGTGTTGTATATCACTGAAACAGTCTTGAAGCATGCCTTAAAATTTTCTGAAGCACCTGTAATTTAGGAAGCAGTTGTAATTTTTGTCAATCCCATATAATCATGTAGCTGGGAGCGAATAATTGATTTATTCTAGAAAGTATGACATCAATGAAAAGGTCCTGAATAATGTCACAAATCATCTGATTAATACTACAAAATACCATTGTGGCGCTGATTACAAATAATTTTTTTCTCGTTTTTAGATTTTGGACGAAGGCAAATTTTTTATCAGCAATTTATTTCTTAAATTCAGAGCTTTGAAGGTAGCTTATGGTAAATTACAAAAATCTCAGAGATTGGCTCGCACAGTGGCTAAATAGGGTTGAAAAGGCATACATTGTGGAATTAAAATCACCTAATTCTATTTCGAAATGAGCCGTAGAGCTGTCGTATATAATTTTTGAACATTTACGCTTTTCGCGTTTTTTATATGGAAGGATGTCGTTGTAGCTTATGGTAAATTATGATTTTAATTCCACATTATATGCCCTTTTAAACCTTTATAGCCACTATGTGAGCCAATCTCTGAAATTTTTGTAATTTACCATAAGCTAAGCGTAAATGTTAAAAAATCATATACGAGAGCCCTTAGGCCCATTTCGAAATAGCATTAGGTGATTTTAATTCCACATTGTATGCCCTTTTAAACCTATATAGTCACTATGCAAGCCAATCTCTCACTTTTTTATAATTTACCATAAGCTACAACGACATCCTTCCATATAAAAATCGCGAAAAGCGTAAATGTTCAAAAATTATATACGAGAGCCCTACGGCCCATTTCGAAATAGAATTAGTTGATTTTAATTCCACAATGCTGCACAGGGTTTTGTGATTTACCATAAGCTGTAATGACATTCTTTTATATGCATACCATATTTTTGATGATTAAAATAATTTCTGAAAATTATAATATGAAATACAAAAATTTTATTTATTTTACAAATATTTTTTTTATTTACACTTTTTAGAAATGCACACTTGTCCAAATATCTGTCAAAAATCCATATTTTGTCTAAAAAATTATTTTTGAACACTCGCGTAAACTCCTGTCCAAATTATGTCCAAAATTTTATAAGTGTCCAAAAACTTCACACTGGTACGTCGTATGAGGCTAAATTCGCGGATCTGAGCATCCATTACTTAAGCAAAAGGGTGGCATACACATATGGCGGTCACACGAATTGGTTGTGTGTACAGTCAAATATTTGTGCACGTTGGATTTACAAGGTTCATAAAAATATTGGGGCATTTGAGCGATTTTACCGAAATTAAATTTGTGTGATAGCCGTTCAGAGATGGGCGATTACGCGTCATCTACTAAAGTTTACGTAATGCCGTAGACAACTCGTCAACAATCTAGATAACGTCGATTATTCGTAGACAACGTCGACTATTCGTCAGTAGTGATTGAATGATCAACATATTTTTAACTTTTGTTAACATATTTCCAAGTAACATTTGCTGTGTACTTCGTTTTCTCGTTAATATGTGCCGTGTTTCATGGTACTCATTGATCCGGATCAGAACAAATTTTATATGGAAAACATGATCCAAATTTTGTTTTAGATCACAAATTTTGATTTGAAATCTAGTAAGCGGTTTTGCCTAGTTTCATGAAACATGAACTGAACCGAATCAGATCAAGCATCAAGAAACACAGCTACTGTGTGCTTGATTTCGCTTGTTTGTCTAAAGTTCCAACTAACTAATATAAAGGTGAGTTCATACCAGTTAAATATCTCTAAAAATATCTCAAGCTTAGTTCAGATTTGACAATGGCGAAGGTCTAGTATGAAGCTACGATTAATTTTATGACACACACAGTCTAAATGAGTTACTAAACTAAATAGCCGTTACTAGCAGTGTTACTACAGTTATTTCTAGTTCTTACTGTATCCATAACACGTACTGGGTTTAATATGTAGTACTAAATTGAGTACTAAATGTTAATTGTCAACCATCGATAATTAATATTTCGACAATTGATAAAACGCAAATTAAATTAACGAATTAGAATAAAATGTCGGTGCATTATGTTTTACGCCATCTATTGATAAATGGTATGAACTATCATGAAGTTAGTTTACACTTTCGTGATCAACCGAATTGATGTTTAATTCATACCAGTTGTTTAGAGATAGCACTAAGCAAATCAAGTCTCATGTTTATTTGCTTAATAAAGTAAAACTTATCAATTTCCAAATTGTTTCTAATTGGCTATTGACAAATTTCAACCAGGTTTGCAGGTTCAAATATCAGGCATGTTCTGTTTTCTGAACCCTAGAGATACGTAACAATTATTTGTATAAACCGGCGATCAATTTAGTTAATTGGAAATTTAGAAAAAAAATCGGCTCAGGCGCACTGCGCAATTTAGTCGAAAAAATTGGCATCAGACACAAAGTGTTTTTTAAATTCAATTTTTCTAGTTCGCGAACAGGTAGGTAAGACATTTTAATGCATAAGGTAGATAACACAGGCCTCTTTGTATCACAAAAAATATTTATCATAAAAGTTAGATGGTGTCCCCGTAACAGGGGTATTACGGGATACAGAACTATTCAGAACCGATGAGAACAACGATATTACAAGAAAACCTTCGAACTTTTTCGATGGATTCTTTGTGTTATGCAATTTTATCTAAGATATTTAAGTAAAAACAAAAAAAAATTTAATTTTTAATTTGACAATTTATTAATCTTAATTTATTTAACAAATTTTAATTAAAACTCGGGCGTGGTTTCTGTTGTATCATCTATAAACAGTTGAATTGAACTAAAAATGTGTTTTTGTTCACTAAACTGACAAATATTTTTTTCATGAATGAATTAGCTCTGATGTATTTCTTCCCTAACTGTAGTGAGCCTATTAAATATGAACCTGCGGTACAGTAGGGATGAGACCAAATGATGGAAATGGGTACTAAATTAAAATATTTACTTGTGGTGAAACTTTAAGTGTGTTCATCATACCGATGTTTTTCATGAGGGTGTTGTCCAGGGGGACCATGTACTCACTATAATGAACGTTTAACGGCGACTGTTGTAAAACCACGTTCTTTTACACCCAATGAGAGTTAGATTAGGTCAGCGTATGAGTCGGTACTAAAGAATTATACTAACGTAGCCACTAATGTATTATTTTATTATACTAATTAATAATTTACTTGTTTTAGTATCAAATTATAAACGGTTGTTCCTTAGATAAGACGATTACCTTTTAGCTAGACAGCAAGTTTGGCAGACTCACTAATGCAAAAATAATGAGAAAATTTAGATTTTACTATCAGTTCATAGGTTATTGACCTTGTTTACATTGTCGATGTCACGGACGCAGAAAATCGTTATGTAATATACTTGATAGATTACGTGTTGACTACTGCGTAGATTACATTGTGTAATCTACCTCGCCCAACCCTCGTTATTATCCATTCATGAATTTGTACTTTAACATTTTATTGTGTGGTGAGTAGGTTTGAATTTTTTAAAATGTAAGCCAGAAATCAAAACTCCACAAAGCCGAAATGGTTCTGTTAAGAAATAAATCATAGAACTATGCTGATTTCTGACAGAAACAATCATTTTCGACATTGTCTACATTTTCTACACTGCCGACGTCTTTTTTTAAAATGTTTTTACACATTTTTACACATGTAGAATATTAATTATCTACGCGGCGTAGACAATACGGCACAACACTGCTACTAACCACCAACCCAATTTTGTGAAATTAATCTCGGAGTTCGTCGCACGATAGAGCGACAATGTCAGTCTCTTATAATTTACTTCGATTTTTGTCGTATGACTGCCCCCAAAACCAATGTTCAGATTAGATATTATTTTATTATTTTATTTATTTATCCTTGTAGATCCCTTTTGACTTAACCGAAAAAAATGTCGATTATGTTAGTATTCTGTAATCCAATACCAAACACGCCCAAGCCAAAGTCCTGGGACTAGCGCCTTTGAATGTCAAATGATTGACTTCTAATCTGAATTTCTAAACAAGTTATTTTATCCTATGGTAAGGTTAACTTCCAAGTCCGTATTTCATAAAATGACTTCCGTTTTAGTTATATTTCTAACATTAAAGACTAAAACACAAACTACATTTGCGTCCCTTATAGATAAACAATGAAAAGGCACAGAAGTCGACTAACATTTTGAACATTTTCGACTTAGTGGTTTACCGGGTAATTTGAGGTGGTGGACCCCTTACCAACAACCCCGTTTAAATATGAATCTCTTTTGTGCCATCAAAGTGTTAATTGACAGTCAAATTTACTTATTTATCACATTTTTATTTTTTTATGTTTTTTATGCTGTCACTATGATTGTGCTACACGGAAAAAATCAACATTTTTATTGTGTTATCATATCTTTATACATAAATATTTAATGTTTTTCGAAGCGGAAATAAATGTTATGTTATGCGCTGTATTATGTATACGTGTTGATGGTAGGGACGGGCAAAAATACGAACATCTCTCATATTGTTAATAGAAAAAAGTAAATTTATGAGTCTATTTAAAATGATTGGTTCTTTTTACATCCACGATTACAGTACCTAAGCCGGGAAATAAAGTAAAAGGTATATACAATATTACATAAAATGTATGTTATTTATTGCATATAGGTATATATATTAAAAGGTGTTGCATAAATTACAAGTGAATTTGATTTAAATTTAGAATTATTGCTTTAAATATTGCATGATCTAGAGCAAAATTTCCGTTACTTAATTATAAGCATCCGCATAGAGTTCTAATCTAGTTAAGATTTAAATAGGATTTTATCTGTCATCATTATTCTTTGTGTTATACATACGACGCACTCCTACATTTTTGGCTCTTTCTGCAAATCACAACTGGTCATAAAACCATTACTATTTGGGTATTTACATTTTGTTACGGGGTATCGATAAAATAGTAGGCTGAAAGTTTTAACTATAGTAAGCAACATACTAAAATCTAAGTTTCAACCAATAATGCAAACTGATCATACCAATGCCTACTGAGCAATCATGTTTGATCTAAATTTTTACAATTTAGGAACCATTTTTTCCGTATCGAAATTAGATAGGAATAATATTGCCAGACAAAAAATGTTTACGACAAAAATACTACGAAAAATCTTTCCTAATTCCGTTTTCCTATAAGGAACCAGAATCGACCTATTAGGTGTGTAAATATGAAACCGGAATTAACCAACAAATGGCGCCACCTGTCAATGTACCTTTCGACAAATCACGTGATCGGCGCTATTGTTTATTTTCGGCATCTGTCAATAAAATCCAATTCATAACTGCATACAAGTTGCATACAATAAGGCTTGTTTGTTACGTGTTAAACATGTCGAGTTTTATACCTACATATTACGATTTGCGAACATCATTGATTTTTTGTTGTCATTTGAAGAAAACTGCTTACGGTGACCATGTTCTTGGTAACTCACAATGCTGTGAGTGGTTTAATAAATTCTAAAGTGATGATTTTGACGTGAGAAACGAAGAACGTGGAAGACCACTAAAAAGTTTGAAGACAGTGAATTGCAAACATTGTTGGAGGAAGATGATGCTCGTTTAAAAAAGAACGGGAAAAGGAGAAATGAGAAAAATGCAAAAGCTGAGAAAAAAATACGAAATTGCGAAATACTTTCTCGAAATACTCGTCAGACTGGGATCCGTCCGATTATCAAATCATAATTATTTTCACGGTTTTAAACCATAATAAATTTTTCCGTTAAATTAAGTTTAAATTAGTTTATCTGAATAAGCCTACCAACTGCAGTGACATTTGGTAATCCCACTTTATTCAAAACATTGGCCCGACTATCATCCAGCAAAACCAATTTAAAAAAAAAATCCGTTAAAAACACTAATTAGAGATTACAAAATGTTCAACAATTATTAGTAGTGTAATATAATTCGCTAAGTCAACTTGTGTTTGCTTGTTATATATACCTGAAGTATTCAACTTTATTTTGTAGCTTGTGGCCACTGCCATGTGACCAGAAAAACTTGGTAATCTGGTTATCATCTAGAAAAAAGAATTTGTTATTTTTTACACAGGAAGTATTTGTCAAATTGAGAAATGATACAAGCTCATAGCCCATAGCTCAGTTTGACATAAAAGTTTTCTTAATTAGAAATTATTATAATTAATTCATTTAATCTAAAAATATAAATTAAAAATATTTTATTTACTATTTAGGCATAAAATATTTTAAAAATTTCCAATTTAACTATCCAACCTGCGCAATATATTTGGTTAATGCCGAAACATCTTTATTAGCAGCAAGTTTATATTATTGGTAACAAACCCAATTCTAAATACCAGTTTTGATATTTAATATATTTATCGTAATTATTAATTATTTGTTTAATGGACTCAAAACAGGCTAAATAAAATATTTCAAATTGGGATATAAATTGTAGTTGTCGTCTTTTCAATTATATTTTATATTCGAAACTTGTATAAACTGTATCGTTTCAGAATATGAGTTTTTTTAGTGTTCGCCTCAAAATAAGAACAGTTTTTTTGGTATGCCATCCAAGCATTGCCTAAAAGACGGGAAAATTTATAACTAATAATGGGCAATACATTGAATAAAATACTCTTATTCATTATCATACGATGAACGTGCACACCTGGTATTACCAACCAGTTCGATAAATTTGTTAGTTCGGCTTTTTCGAACAATTCAGATCCCGATGTTCAAGTATATGCATGACAGTGTTCACTCTTCTTTGGATTTCGTCCAGATTGATTGCGACACTGGTTGGAAAAATTACAAACTTAAAAGGAGATTTTTCATGCGGAGCTGATGGTTTGCTGTCCATCATCTTAAAAAATTGAATTTGTAGTTTGGCTAAGCCACTTACGGCAATTTTTCAAAAATGTTTTCGTCCATCTGGAAAAACTTTTCAGCAAATCGGACATTAGTGATTATAAGCAAATTGTTTGCTAAATGTAAATGTTTGCTTCCTGTCTTTGAACATGATTTCCAAGGACGTTCCACTATCACTATAACCTCACCAAGTTTACATGAAGTAAATTGAATGACATGGGAGCAAGGAATGAAGTAGAAGAAGTTAACACTGATTTTAGTAAGACATTCGGCAGAGTTTCTCACACAATTATTATATTTAAGCTCAGAGACTTAGGGTTTCCATCATAACTTCTTGCGGGTGGACTCATATCTGAGAGACAGAAAGTATCAGATGATCTTCAGCTCAACAATATCGTCTGCTTTCACAGCTACATCTGGCGTGTGCCGATAGCCTTTCGGGGCCCATTATTCTCGACCTGGAATATGCCAGTCAGGTGTGGTTTCCTCATCATCGAATACACATAAAAATAATATAGAGACAGCGCTACGAACATTTAGTGATGTCGTCGAGTTTTTCAATATATTCGACGAATATAATCTGAATCTAAATTTAATTCTGAACAACATTACAGGGCCTATTTTTTCAAATATTTTCAAGCTAGTTTTTGAAATTCGTATAACTTTATTTTGAAATATGTACCTGAAGAATTCTTCTAACGACCCGAGAGTCTTTTTGAATTTATTTGATTTGTTATAGTGCAATGATCGCAATTTTACGATTTGCAACTAACATTATTGTACAAACTCGCATACCTCTCAAAATATGGCATTTTTCCATATATGAACAAGAGATGGCTCTCACTTAGCTTTATAATTTTATTCCGTACATTTGCGAATTTATTTAATTATTCACAGAAAGTTTCTAGATATAATATATGTAGAGAATAGGCTGCTGTACTAAAAAATATTATCAGGACTGTGCCGCAACATCTTCGGATGAAGTCACATCTGACGCGATTGTTTAAATATATATCAGATATCCAAGATGGTAAACATTTGAAACGTTCGCATTTTAATACCTCGTATTTGTCCCGGCTAGAAATTTTTCATGTTCAGTCGCAATCCAGACGAGTCGGTCTTACCGATGTGACGAACTAAACAAAATTTGTTATTTTAAAATTTACGCGAGTGTGCATTCAATATTTTAACAGTGTAACTCAACAAAAATTTGAACAGAAATGATTGAAAATCGCATTAAAATAGTTAAAAGTAAATTGTTTGTGTTGTTCAATATATTTTACGAGCCTGATTATAGATAGTCCCATGCATTTATATTAGATACATTAAATAGTTTAACTAATAGGCTTTCAACATACAATGACAAGAGTAATGGCTAACAACTCATTCAATTGTTTGTGTTGACACGGTTGTCATGGTTAAATTTAGGGCTAGTGAGATACACTATGAATTAACAAGCTTTCAATGGGAATTCTTGACTCATTCAATTTGTTGTGTTGGCACCGGTTTGCTGTTTGTTACAAGAAGCTAATCCTAGAGATTTCCACTCAGACCCAAACGTGTTTTATAATATACGTATACAACAAATTCAATCAACCATCTGTCTTAGTAACCAAAATTTTGAATTGATATCAATCGTAAACTTTATTAAACCATCTTCAAAATTAGGCGTAGGACATTACCAAGCATATATAAAAAGAATTAGTGCAATATGGGAGATCCGCGATAATATGCTTTCATAATACCGATGGAAACCACAACAAACTCAAAAGTAAACCTCGTAGTACTATTTTACATAAAAACATAAATCAAACAAAGAGATCCGCTAAAATCCCCCAAACAAAATTATTTCATTTCATAAAAAATGATTAAAATACTCGTAAGTATTAAATAATATTTGAAAGCCTATTAGTTAGACGATTAAACGTATGTATTGAAACTGCGTGAACATCTCTAGGCTCCGCCCCGTATATAGAACTACACAACGAGGCTAACACAAAAAATTGAATGAGTTAAGAATTCCCATTGAATGCTTGTTATTTTCTAGGGCATCTCATCACCAGCCCTAAATTTAACCATGATATTTGGAAAGCCTATTACTTAGGCGATTTAACGTATGTATTGAAACTGCGTGAACATCTCTAGGCTCCGCCCCGTATATAGAACTACACAACGAGGCTAACACAAAAAATTGAATGAGTTAAGAATTCCCATTGAATGCTTGTTATTTTCTAGGGCATCTCATCACCAGCCCTAAATTTAACCATGATATTTTGAATGCCTAATAGTTAGGTGATTCAACGTATGTAATCAAGCTGCGTGGTAATCCTTATGATTAGCCCCTTAGCAAACCGGTGCAACACAAAAAATTGAAAGAGTCGTTAGCCGTTACTCTTGCCATTATATTTTGAAAGCTTACGAGTTAAACTATTTAATATATGTAATATGAATGCGTGAGACTATCTATAATTGGGCTCGTAAAGTATATTGAATAACACAAAAATTGAATGAGTTTACTTTTAACTATTTTAATGCGATTTTCAATCATTTCTGTTCAAATTTTTGTTGAATTACACTGTTAAAATATTGAATGCACACTCGCGTAAATTATAAAATAATTATAAAATTTTGTTAAGTTCGTTACACCGATGTCGGTCTTTGGTTATCAACCGCAGAACTGTTATCATCTTTGTAAATTAGAATTACATGGCACGATTTGCAGCAATCTGGAAGAAAAACAAATTTCATCTGTTAAATAATATTGTTAATGGAAGCAAGTCACTGTGTACATTCACGTTACATAATAGCACGAACGAGAAATGTAATTAAAATTTTCTTCTACATCAATAATTTATTAAACCACAGTTCCTCATTTGTTGATTACTAACAACAGGATACTTAGCAGATATAGAAATATTCGTTAAAGTTAGAAAATAAATGTTTAAAAATATTTCGGCATTGTTACGAGTACTATCAGAATACATTTGGCCTAAATTCATAGTGCCAGGATACGCGACAGTTCCTCTTTTGGAGTTGACAAATGACCTAAACACAACGAATTTCTAAATTCCTCTAAAAACATTTTGGTATAAAATTTATTTACTGCACCGTACAAATCACAATAATCAAACCGTTTAAATCTCGAAAATCAGCCTTAGACGGCATATAGTTCGGATGTTGTATCCAAGAAATATGCGGTGCATTAAAATCATCGAAAACAAGGACAATTTGCACTGTCATCAAAACCTATATTCAATCTAAAATTTAGTGCAATTTAACATACGAGTAGCAATAGCACCGCTACGAGAACAACAACTTCATAATGATTCCCAAACACTTTAAGGGGTAAAAATCTGTTTTGGAACGAAGTCCTCTAATGTTTTGACTGACAATTTAAGGAAGTTTAATTACTTTTCTTATGTTGTCTATTATTAAACCAGGCGGCATATCATTTTTTGGACTATCAATGAACTTTCTAATTGATACACCCGGCAGCCAAATATCAGGTTTGAGCAGCTTCTCAAACATTATAAGGCTGACTCTCATTCTGAAAAAGATAAATCTTAATTTGGTAGCATTCTGGTTTGCTCACCCTAGTCAAAGATATTCTAATTCGTTTTCACGGCATAGATTCCGATAAAATGACAATTTAACGTGACATTTTTGATTAGAATAAAAAAATTGTCACAACAAATTTACAATTCTGATAAATGAGTTGTAACATTTATAACAGTTTACAGCAACTGCACTTTACAATTTCCAATTTTTTTCAAAACCAATTTTTAAAATTACTGACAAAAGATACAAAACTCAATAGCGGCCATAACACAATCAATATTAATGTCATTAATATTAATGCAGTTCGATTTTTAGTACTAATTTTTATCAATTATGACATTTGCCATTTGTCACCTGATCAGAATCTTGCCCCAGTGCAATTTGTATTTCATTGCTAAGGTGTTTTACTACAGCAGATTCGGAACATTGAAGCGTAGATATCTTTCTTTGCCGCATTAAGACGACCCTCCCTCATAAGATCCAATGATGATATTGGCATAAGGCTCAGCAGTTTACAGCAAAATATTTTCCCAATTCCCCGGGAGTCTTGAATTAAATCCATCTAAACCCGATTTTGTGGTGTTAATTAAACGCAGGAACCAGGATATCCTTATTTTCCTGATCTGTATATTGAAGTTCCTAACTTGAATGTATACTCGTACTTTAGATAACCGACTTTAAGCATGAGCTTGAGTTCCTTGCGGAAGGTATTAGAATGGAGTGGATTTATTTTTGAAAAATTTGTTGGTTTTTATTCCAGTAGTAGTATTGTTTCGTTTGCTGTTGTTTATTTATAATACTTCATAATGTGATCTTCCTGTACCAAAATTGTTATGTTACAGAGTCTAAAATTTGGAAAATTGTTTAACGTTTTGAAGAAACTGGATCAGTTGCAGGCCGTAAATTATAAATGAACATCATCGTCCAGCTCGTACTCGGCAAACAGTAACAGCTGTAAGTGAAAATGTTGGTGCCAAGCATCTCTTCCTTGCATGTTAACTGGATTGTTGTGGCTAAAAATGGTTGATATTGATTTAGGTGACCTATATGGTTTCTGCAAGACGGTGCCACGTGTCACACAAACTGTGGACACTAGACATATTGGTAACGAAGTTGTATGATTGCATAATTCCAAGAAATTCTGATGTCAATTGGCCATCAACATCATTGGATTTGACACCGTTAGATTATTTTATTTAGGGTTTAACATGGACGATATTGTATTCCATAAATGGCATAGAACCAAATTTCTTTTTCAATAAAAAAAAATTCAATTTCCAACTTACCATATGTGTTTTTTTTAATATTAAATAAACTAAAAAACTAACTAACTAAGTTTTTGTTCATTTATTTGAAAAGTTTAGTCAAAGCGGGAGAAGAATAAATTTTTACTTAGCAAGAAGGATTTCGTTTGTTTAACAAGCTTGAAATAGTCATTCCTAATATGTTTTAACATTTTTCCTCTACATACATTAGTGCTAAAATTAGTACCACCACCCCTTCATTTCTTCTAATTGGGGCGGGGGTAACATTGAAATTAAAAACGAAACTCCTATTTTTTATTGCAGATTCGGATTCTACGGCTTGAAGTACGTAGGATTTCTTTGAAACATTTTTTTCGATTCAGCCAATTACGTTTAGCCAATTTCATTTCTACAGGTAACAATTTCCCAGTTATTCAGATATTTTTAAAACAAAATACAAAAAAAATCATTTATTTGAAGCAGATTTAATCGTATGTTCCTGGGTTATGATAATAGTAGTTTCATGACAAGTCATTTTTCAGTAATCAAAAATTTAAGAAATACAATTTGTATTTCGAGTATTTACATTGAACACGTGTTAATTTTAGTTCAAACGTATTACAGAACCGTATGAATAGTGGGTAAGTTACTCCTCCACTTACAAGAAGGGGAGGAGTAGCACTAATTTTAGCACTAATGTATGTAACGTAACCTTTCCAGTAAAATTCCTTTAACAGAAATTCGTCAAATTTCGTTCTCCGAGCAGCCATTGGCCCGCCAGCTGAAGTCTGCATGGGGGTGGGTTCAGACAACTTTGACGAATCTTTTGAAGCTGCTTTTCTGAATTCCGAAGCAAAGATTATACAAAACAAAAAAAAATTATGCAACCATGGTACCTAAGCGGTTTTCTGTGGAGACACTTCACATTTCGCCCGTTTTAAACACTTTAGCTCATAATAAATATGCATATTAATTAATTTAAATAAATAAATCATATTTAAATTAATTAAGATTCGACAAAAAGAAATTATATTGTAACAAAATTTAAACTGATTAATTTTAATTGGTGGTGAAATACATTAAAATTAAATGGGAGGTTACTCTCCACAAACAAAAATAAAGTTAAATCTTAAATCACTTACCCCAACACACCGGCAAAGCGCTTCTACGATGGATGCTGTACGAAGTAAATTTATCGAAATTAAGATTGCTAAAAAATAATTTTTATTTAATTAATTATACCACTGTGAAATTATATTGCAGGTGAACGACCTTCAACCAATTGCAATCGATGCTAAACAGGTTATTCGTAGCGTGAAAGATTCGCTAGCGAGTAAATTTTGTTGGACGGTGGTGGATGATCTATCTATATCACACAATCTCACCATCGTCGCTGTCCTTGAGTAGTTCGATTCAATTGGTATATATGAAGTCAGTTGGTCAAACCTAATCCACAAGAAGATTTTCGTTTGGACACCCCGCAGCTAATATCCGACGGTTGTACCACTATCCGCGATACTGGTCAATGCTCACTATAGAAACTGACGGACATAAATATAGAAATCGGCGTTAGTTAATGACAATAAAAACACTAGTAACATTACCTTCATAGTTTTTGTTAGATGTGTATGATATTTGGAATAGGACAGAATTTATACTCGTAACACATAAATTCCAATTAAAATTTGGTATAAATCCTCCAAGCTAATTCTTTATAAAATTTAGCACTAAATTTCGCCAACACCGTATTTAATACTAATTTTTAATACTAACTTTAATACTAATACACTATTAAAATTTACTTCACTTAAAAAAATAATTAGAGTTTAAATTATGTTTGCAAAACAAAATCTTTTCAAATACACAACATTTATTTTGGGTGGGCGATCTCCAAAAATAAGTAGAAGAAGAAACTTCACCTGATGAACAAAATAATGATTTTGTTAACGAGAAAACGTATTAACGAATTTCTATTACAATAATTATAATTATTAGGTTGGTTTAGAAGTTGCGGTATAACGCGGAATTTAATATTATGTTTCGGAATGATTAAGTTTTGATAATGGACATTTTTTTCATAGAGTGCTTATTTTCCGAGACATTTGAACGTTTCAGCTTAGAAAAATCACCCGGTATATCCGACCCCTAAAGGTTGTGATTTTAACTAAGTGGGAATTACTGAGATTTACGTTCTACAAATTTTTAAAGCAATATAAAATTATTTTCATATCTACAAATGTACAGAAAAGGTTGCCATCGATGCTGCACTTCCCGTTGTATGACCATTTTAAAAAAATTTAATAGACAATCGCCTTGTTTTGCCACGTCTTAATCGTTTGTTATCGAGTATTTTATATATCGTCGCCTCAGGACTAGAGTACGCTAATCGACGCGTCTGAAGCGATAAGTTCAAAGTTTTACAGATTATTCTAATGTAATGATTATGTGAGAATAGCAGTGAGGTACAATCATTTTAGTTTTGGGAAAACTTATTTAAAAAATAATAATTTTCCAATGAGAAGTTTTTTTAACATACGCTATACGACATTAAGAAACTGTGATATAGCGGAAAAGTGGTATAGATTAAAAATTAATCTCGCAGTTTGTAGACAAAATTACACGTAAAGATGGTGCTTAGCGGATAAAATTTAGTATAAAGTAAAAAACAAACGTGCTAATTCAAACAGAATCAAAATCACATTTTATTATTCGGTGAACCAAACACTTAAAAACAACAGTTCAGCCTTAAAAAAATTAAATTTTTTCATTCAAATTATTGTCAATTGTTTTACTCTGGTTTTAGCGCAGTACGGTAGAAATTTTGGTCGACTTTAGAAATCCTTGCGTTTCTCCTCATCTATCTTAATGTTATCACTAAAGACCTCATTAAAGTTTCTTCTTTGTCCTTCTGGACTACTTGTTGGCTTTGTTACAGATTCCGTTGTGAAACCTTTCGTGAGTCATACTTTAAATGTCGTACTTTGGTATACGGAATACACGAGAAATTAAATTTTTGGGCCGCCTGGATAAATGGCATACAATCGGTGCTTGTCCTTTGTAATATTTTCAAATTAACTTTTAGAAATTTGGCATTTGCAGATTTCCACATTTTTCAAATATTTCTCCAAAGTATTGTGCACAGCAGCAACTTCATGAAGAAGAGAGTGTCCTGATTCCGAATATTTGTGCTCTATGAGAATAATACCTGGATTTGTTTTTGCATGAAGTCAACAAGCTTAAAGATAAAATCGAATTGCGGTTCTGTTCAAATAGTATAACACAAGCATCTGTCCAAATAGTAAATTTTTAAGTTTACGGAAAATTGGTTATCACAGCTTGCAAAATTCTTATGAAAGCACTTGTTATATTTCATCTGCACCTTTTCTTTGAGGTGCTTCGGATATCCTTACAATATTCTGTTAGGTTAAAACCCAAAAGTTTTCGCTTTTAATAGAAGCAGTTAAAATTTACATTCGGCAACACAAACACATTTTGCAGATCATTTACCATAACACGAGTACTTGGTTCAACATTTATCTTGTCAGTATCTTTCTCCGATTTTGCTACCAATTTGTTTTGAATGTGATCCGTGTAATCGTTTTGTTCATCTTGAGTTAATATTTCGTTAAATATGTTTCTCTTGTGCTCTTTTTTACACAAACCTGACAAAAGCTTTGCAGGGCCATCCGTTTCATTGCAATACATCATATACGTTTTCTTTAAATTATGATGTGGTCCCAAAAACATTTTATTGGTTGAAGAACGACAATAATGAGACTCTACTGTTGCGAGGCTATTTATATGAGCAACAATATCTTCCAATTTATTTTGTGGTAGTTTATTTTTCGCATGCTTGCCTTTAGCTGGAGATTTCGATGTTGTGGTGTTGGTATCAATTAAATGATCAAAATAATAATGCGGAAAATACTTGGCAGACCCTTTCCAACATACCGGCCTTTTAAAAGTGATGTAGGTTTGTATATTTTCTACGCGAGTTAGCATTGCTGGTTCTTTTTCTCTCTACTGATATCTTAAATATCATTTTGCCAACAAATTCGCCTTTCGATTCAGAGTTTAATTGCAAAACTGCTCAAATAAATGTTTCCTCTCTAACAAATCAAATTTCTCTCTTTTTTTGCAAAGTACCTGCATTTCATCAGTGAACTTCTCCCCAATTTTCGGGGTGTCTTTTACGTGTCAACATTTTATAAAATAAAATTTATAAAATTAATGTAAAGTCCCCCATACAATTTGATAATTTATTGATGATTACCTTCACGCAACAAATCGATTACTCTCAGAAGCGGAAGATGTTCTGGGTCGATATCCGAATCATGATATGGTGAATCTAAATTAAAAATAATTATTATTATGTTGTGATTTTATCAAGATCAGCACAAAGAATTAGGAATAGAAAATACTTCCAGAATCAAAACTTTCATTTAACATTGTAGTTTCGATAGTTCTTTTGGCAGAAACCTCACTTAATACTGAATCCTTTTTTTCGGAAACAATATCTTCATTTTCTTCATTGCTTAAATGAAAGTTTCCATGTATGTATTTGAGTGTATATTGCGGCCTCAAAATATGTCCTCAAATTAATGGAGCGGGTGGGATTAAGGTGCACGGGCTGTGACTTAAATTGTTCTTCATCAAATTCAGTCGTTTGAAATATGCATAAGAAACTAACTAACAAAAACTAAAAACTACTTTACATAAACGATTATTAATGATTTTATTTTTAGCTCCTCTACTGAGAAATTATTCTCATAGACCAATTTTTTCACACAGTACTTTTAAACGAAGCGTTATAGAAATAAAACTACACTGTTAACACTTTCAACGGTTGGATATAACTTGGATTTAGTGTTACAAGTTGTAATTGTAGCGTAATTTATCGATATTTTATTTTTCAAGCAATGGAGTTAGCTTAAAAATTCTTTTTATTTTGTTAAATTTTATTGTGAGATTTTTAAATTTGTTTTCTGTGGAATTAGAAGATATTTTTTTTTTTTTTTTTTTTTTATATTTATTTATTACAACTGATTTACAAATCATCTAGTAATTTATCTTTCATAATTTATATTCTTGTTTGGAGGGTTGTAGCCCTTTGGCTAGTCCCCTTTACAATTTTATTATATTTTTAGTCGATCCTGATTGGATCTAGTAGATCATGCGGTTTCTTCCTTCGCAGCCGTCTTACTAGGTTTGAATCATCCAACATACGACGTATCTCAGCATTTTGGTGTAGACTAATACGTTGCATGTGTTTTCTCGCGTGTTTGCTTATTTCTTCACTAACGAAATCCATCTTCAGATCTCTATGGAGGTTGTCATTTCTTATGTACCACGGTGCATTAACTATTCCACGAAGGGCTTTGCTTTGGAATGACTGGATGATATTGACATTGGTTTTCTTTGTACAGCCCCAGAGCTGAATACCGTAAGTCCACACAGGTTTTAGGATTTGCCGGTATAGTAGCAATTTATTATGTAGAGTTAGCTCAGAATTTCTTCCTAAGAGCCAATCCATCTTTCTGTATTTGATGTTTAACTCTTCTTTTTTCTTTTTCACATGCTCTTTCCATTTTAGTTTCGCGTCTAGAGTCATGCCTAGATATTTTGCCGTATTTGCACAGGGAATTTGCTGGGAGTTCAGTTCTACTGGTATCCAGTTGACCTTCTTGTTGGTAAAGTTTACGTGAACAGATTTTGTTTCATTAAGTTTTATTCGCCATCTCTTGGTCCAGGTACTGACAATATTAGTAGCTCTTTGCAATTTGCTTGTAGATTCTTCTATACAATTAGCAACTGCTAAGATGGCCGTATCATCCGCAAACGTCGCTATGTTAGTATCCTCTATCGTTGGCAGGTCCGAGGTGTATAGAACATATAAAGTTGGTCCCAGAACGCTACCTTGTGGTACCTCTGCTGATATTTTCTTTATTTCTGAGTATTCGCCATCCAATTTAACTCGAAAGTGTCGGTTAGATATGTAAGATTTTAGAATTTCATAAAACTGCTTTGGTAAGTCTCTTTGTAATTTATATTCCAAACCTTTATGCCATACTCTGTCAAAGGCCTGTGCTAGATCCAAGAAGAAGCTTGAACATACTTTCTTTTTTTCAAGTACGTCTTCAATTATGTTTGTAATTCGGTGTACTTGTTCTATTGTTGAATGAATTTTCTCTGAAGCCAAATTGATGTAGAGGAACAAGATTTCTTTCTGCTATTATTGGTTTTAGTCTCTTTAGGAGTAGTTTCTCGAATAATTTTGAAATTATTGGGAGTAAGGAAATCGGCCTATACGAATTTTTGTCATTAAGTGGTTTGTTTGGTTTAGGTATCATAATTACTTCTGCGACTTTCCATTGACTTGGAACGTGCGTTTAAGTCTGAACACTGCATTAATTTTTGGAGTAGTTTACGCAGACCTTTTTCAGGAAGAGCTTTTACTATTTGTCCTGTAATTAAGTCATATCCTGGAGATTTCTTTGTATTTAGGTTGAGATTTATTTCCTCTTTTAATTCTTGTAGTGTGACAGGAGAGATATTGCAGTTATCCATTTTATATACTGGTGGTATGTTTTCCTCTGCGGTTTGTCTAGGTAGTGGCTGAAACGTGTTCTCGAGGTGGGTTGCAAACAACGAAGCTTTTTGCTTTGCACTTGTAGCCCATGTGCCATCTTCATTTTTTACTGGTGGAAGTTGTAGTTTAGGTCGTTTTAAACTTTTTGTCGCTTTCCAAAGGGAGTACTCGGTATCTTTTTCTCCAGTAAGGCCACTCAAGTATTTATTAAAGGATTCGTTTTTGATTTCTTTAATTAGCAACTTTAGTTTATTGGATAAAAAATTTAGAGTTGTTTTATATTCTGGCGCTCGACTTCTTTGCCAGGACTTTCTTGCTTTTCGTTTTGCTGTAACCAGTTCCCTAACTTCTAGAGGATAAATAGCATTTCGGCCAATTTCCTTTGAACTTGAGGGGGTACTACTCCACGCTGCTTCTTGTATACTGTTGTTGAGTTGTTCTAGTTCTTCTTCTAGCTCTATCGGGTTTTTAATTGGCACCTAAAGATCAATATTATCCTCAATAAGTTTCTGGAATTTCTCCCAGCAGGTTTTTTTGTTCGTTAGCGAAGGTGGACTAGTTTTTTTAATAATCGTTGCACTGATTGTCATAATAACAGGCGTATGATCCGACTTAATCCCCTCGCTGCTTTCTAGGTATATGTAGTTTTCGTCTATACCTTTGTTGAAAATAAAGACGTCAATGATATCGGGTATTTTGTTTCTATCCGTAGGTCAATAGGTTGGTTGATCTCCAGAATGAAAATCGCAATTGCATAGTCTTCCTGCTGCAAACAGCTCTCTCCCTTTTTTAGAGGTTACTCTTGATCCCCAGTAGGTGTTTTTTGCATTAAAATCACCTCCGATTATGAAACTTGACCCAAGTGATTTAAATAACGTGCAATAGTCTTCTTTAATTAAATTATACCTTGGGGGGCAATATATTGACGATACACTATATTCTTTGTTGTTATTTATAAATACTTTTAAGGTGACTACTTGCATAAATTCCTCTTCAATTTTAAGATCTATAAAGTGTTTGATGTTTTCTTTTATAACCACCGACGATCCTTCCCTTGCCCTTCCTGCTGGATGAATGGCGTGGTAGCAATTGTATCCATATATTTTAAGATATGAAGTTGAAGTAAAATGGGTTTCCGATACTAGGCATATATCTATTTTTTCAGTATTTAGGAAAATTTCTAATTCTGGAATATGTTGCATTAGCCCATTTTCATTCCAGGTTACTATTCTTAATGTTTTATTTGTTGTTGTTTGCGTCATTTTAATAGAGCATGGATTTCATTTCATTTAGAGAGTCTTGCTTATCTAACCTGTTGCTTAGAGCTTAAAGGCATTTCTCTTGTTTAGCTAGACGAATGTTAAGAGCTTCCATGCTTCTTAGTATCTTTTGGAGCACTGCTGTACCTTCAGTAGTGTGCTCCGAAATAATTGGTTTTGTCATGACTACTTGCGAGTACAGTTTTGGTTTTGGTTCTCCCGTTTTACTAGCATGAGGTTTAGGTTCCTCTTTGGTGGAAGTTTGATAATTTTTTACCGATACTCCTGGACTTTGTTTTCGCGTTTTATTTCTTATTCGTTGTAGCTCCTTAGCTATTTCACATCCCCGGTAGTTTGCGGGATGTGACTTATTGCAATTGACACATTTTGCAGCAATATTTTTACTAACCGGGCATACCTGGGCATGATGCTTTCCGGCACATTTCACGCATCTAATTTCTCTTTGACAATATTTCTGCGTATGATTAAAACCTTGACCTTTTTTGCACTGCGGTATTAATCCGTTATTCTTTTTCAATGGCTCTATTTTAACTCTCATGCTAAGTATTGCCTTGATATTATACACATCTTCCACTTTTTGTTTGTTATTAAGAGTGAGCATAAATAGTGGAAGCCCTCTTTTGTTAACTTGAACTCCTTGTTCAGTTTCGATTTTTTCTTTCTTAATTATGTTTACGGCATTTTCTATTTGATAACCCTTTTGCTTGAGATCCTCAATAATTTCCTCTTCTGCACAGGTTGGGTGAAGACCTCTAGCCATAACTTTAATTGGGCGATCATTCTTATCCTCATAGGTAAACCACTGATGCCCCTCGGAATTAAGCTTTGTAGCCAAAGCTCTATAAGTTTCAGAGTCTACAACATTAATTTTCCAGACGCCGTTGTTTAGAGATACGAGTTTGTACTCGGCTATCGTAATCGATTGCATAATCGATTGTATAGTCGATTGAGGCGATTTTTCTTTCGGTTTAGCTGGTTGTTGTTCTAGAGCTAGTTGTTTCTTGATGATTAACTGATTTCTGGCAACCTCTTTTGAAGTTGATGGTAAAGTCTCCGCAATTTCTGGTGAGTGTTGCGCTTTCCTTTTCTTACTTGGTCTTTTATTCCGGTTCAACATCCAATTTGTTTCTCTTTCTAATTCTTCTTCATCCGTATGGAATGAATTAATGCCATCATCGACTGTTGGGCTAGGTGTCGTCCCAAGTTCTGCACGTGTTTCAACTGCTTTTTTGAGTTCTTCATTTTCTTTCTTTAAAATTGTAAATTCTTCTTTCAATTTAGCGGTAAATTCTTTTATTTCTCTTAGTTGTTCACGGAGTTCGGCATTTTCCTTCTCGTACTGAAATATATTTCCAGTTGAAGATCTTGGTGATCTTGATAATTTGGAACTTCGTCCAAATGAGTTAAACAATGATTGGCCCACCCCAGAATCTGTTGGGCCTGCCTCCGAAGAGTGTGGATTTGGCAGCATATCTGCTGCTGTACCACCTGGGGTATTACATTCCGTATTTGTTGTATTCATTGTTTGTTTTAGCCAATTTATACCACTGGCCTTTGGTCCCCGGTAGCACTTTGCTACTGTAGAAGCAGCACCCGCCCCCCGCGACGAGGACGCGGCTACCTTGGTGTTACCTAGGTGTACACAGAGACAGCCGAAGTCCTCTGAGTACCATAGGCTGAGTTGCTTTAAAATTTAACGTAAAATTAAAAAAAATTCTTTTTTAGGCGTAACTCTTGATTTTCATAAAATAGAGAAGAATTTTTGTTATATGAACTGATTTTTTTAACAATACTAAAAATTAACAACTAAAAGAGTTTATTTAATAAAAATGTAGGATTTTTTTCAGTGTACACAAAAACTACAAATGTATAAAGTAAAATTCTAGTCTTATATGAATTTTAATAAATTAAAATTTTAATTTGTTTACCTTTATAAAGATGGTGATCAGCATTGTGCAAAAATTCTTTTTAACTAACATAATAAAAAATAGATAAAAATATATTATACTGGCTGAGCGTGATATTTATTTAACGACTCGGCCATACAAAATAATTAAAAATCCATTAATGTGTTAAAAGCTTAATGTGTTTATTTGTAAAATGATGAATGGTATAGGTTTAGCTGCTCTTACAACTAAAATATTAAAGTTTTATGGCCGCAAAATTAATCTGCTAGACCGAGATCGATTTAATATCGTATAATCGTATATAAATACTTTTTTTTCAAAAAATAAGGATTTTAAAATCCATAAAAAGTTATTCGGCACATCAAACCGATTTATAACTTTCTTCAAGCCAAACAAATTATATATATTAAGATTTCTAAAAAAGCATTAAACTGTTAAAAGGCATAATAATGAAAATGTTAATCCACAAAGTCTATAGTGTAACTTCTGAATAAATTACTTTTTTTACAAGTTTGTGTTAGGAAAGAACCTTTCTGTTATATATTTTTATTATGTCTAAATATACTAAAATCCATTTTATATAATAATTACGCCTTCATAAACCACACCAACCAAACTTCCTCTCTCTCTCTAGTTAATCCATAAATCATATTGAACAACGAGAATAATTCAATCCATCATCGAAAAATCACGTTTTATATTAAATATAATCATCATTATTAGAAATGACACGTTCAAAAGTTTTCTCCCCCTGGTGAATTATCCTTTCTGTAATATGTAACATCATAAATATATATAACACAATATTAAGTCTTAATATAATTCACATAATTCTTAATTTATTTTGTTCAACAAAAAAAAATTTCAATTAAACAAAATATCTAATTACAAAATAATTCGAACGACGAGAATAAAATACGAATGCCAAGTAATTGAAGATGAAACATGATCTTAAAGTCGTATGGGGTACAGCTTAAATTTTTACTTTTCTCATTTCCATTGACTATGCAGTTAACAGAAAACTAACATCATAATGCTTTTATAATAACAACTATGTAGGTACAAACTAACTATAATAACCTTCTTCATATCATAGCACATCACACATGTTATGAATAATAATAACAACTCGTAATGTGTAGTAGTAGTGGTGTAATATTCTTATTCTTATTATTAAATAAATAGTTTTTTAAATAAATGTTCTTATTTCTTAAAGTCGTGAGTCAATAGCAAAATTAAAACTTTTGTTATGGCATGTCTTTATGGTTTAGGTGCGTGAGGTACGAGTACATCATCGCAGCTAGTCACCTGAAATTCCAACCATGAAGTCGTAAACATTTTGTGTTAGATTTTAATTTATTTATAAATATAAAACTTTTATTATTGCATTTTATGGTGTTTTATTGTTTTAGCTAGAACTAGTTCATTGACTTATAGGTAAACAAAAAGGAAATTTAGTTTTAAAATTATTTTCGTAACACCAGCAGTAGTTTCAGAACAACTCCCGGTATTTGTGTAACGTGTATATACAGTCTTCTACCGTCAATATATTGAAAACTCCATTAAATTGGAAGTATACTATGCTGTCCCTGATTCGCTTATCACGAAAGCTTGGTAGTTTTCAAACATCTCTTATTGTTCTGTATTCATCTCTTATGTCGCGGTTAATAGAAAAAGTGTTTTGGCAATTTATTTGGAAATACTTAATACATTTCTCAATGGCGTAGAAATCAGTTATGAGCAATAAAGCTTCAACCCTATTAAAGTCAGTGAAAAGTTAAAAAAGTCAATTCTTAATTGCAAGATTTAAATTAATAATGTTTTATTAAGTCAAACTTCCAAAAATGAAAATGAAATTTAGATTTTATTTTAAAACATGTAGGTTACAAATAAGATTTCCGGTTTTGTAACAACACTCTACGGTTTGTATTAATTTCAAAAACGACATCGATCTCATAAAGGCAATCCGGTCAGTACTACAATCGGAAGCATTTAAATTTAAGTTTGAATGAATTTCTGTGGAAGCGTAAAATTTTTAGTTTTTGACCAGATGGATACCTCGGACTCACTATAGGCCTATCGGTAAGTTATGGTCTTCCATTGCATTTGGTACAAGATAGGGGGTAATGAGGAGTGAAGCTTTGATTTTCAGTTATTCCATCGATAAAATGAGTTGTTCCTCAAAACTGAAATGGATACAGGCCTGGCGATCTCAATTCAATGCATCATCATTACGGGGGTATATTTAAGAATTAAAATTTTGGTTTGTTCGATATTTTATAGCTAAAATGTATCAAAATCCAAAGTTATAGGAGTGAACAGTGGTTTCACTATGCCAATTCGATAGGCCATGAATTTCTTGTTCGGTTTCTTTCCTAGTTTCAGTTTTACCACAAACAAGCTTCAAGCTTGCCAAATTTCGGGTTTAGTTATTTTATTTTCATATAAGCTAGTGTAAAACGAAAAGAATTATCGCCTCCTGTAAAAATACTGAAATAGTAAATACACACTATTGCATTGCTAACAGTTGATGTCTATATACTATTGAAAGAAGTTTGATTTTATGTTTGTAGTGGTTATGAGGATGAGATTTAGGTTCCACCAATGTTGCTAGATGAAATCTCCAATAACAAATTTTTTCAAAGCTGTGGTTTTGCTGTGGTAACTATGGCATAGCTGTGGTTTAGTGATTCACAATTATTGGTATGCGACCAATTGCAACATATTGGAAACTGTTCCAATCCAAACCAAGGATCTCACAACTTGGAAATGTTTACGTCATATCTCGGGTTCTTTCCGACTTAGTCTCCGCTAATAACTAGTGCAAGTGAAATTGTTTGTCGGGGTTCGAATTTAAACTGTTTTATTTGGTTTGAAATTAGTAAAATTTTAAATTTAAATTTGAAATGAATTTCCTTCCTTAAACCTTACCCAATATTTTACAATATGAACTGTAATCTCACAATGTTAATTCTAAGAACCGTGAACCGTTGATGAGTTCATGATCGATTTGAAAATTTGATTTTTGGAAAAAACAGTTTTTTTTTATTACAAATCTTTAAATATCAATAAAATCAATCAATAAAATATCAAGAAATTTAAATTTCGCAGGTTGAAAATGAATCAGATTGTTTTCAAACAAATTTGCCATTTGGTCGTTTTTACTGGAATAACATAGTCACATCGACGCTAATACCCAAAATTACCTGAAGCTTGACAAGCTTTACTTTCATCTTTAAAATTTCTGATATTCAATTTTTCTTCTCAATAATGCTTTTAAGCTTGAAAGTATCATCGATCCCAACCTTCTTCACCATCTTCCAGAGGCAAAATATTGCCTAAAGTCTTAAACTATCGAATAGGGATAATATTTACTAATGGAGTGTTATATGGCGGCGTGAAACTTGGCCTTACTTCGGGGTACTCTGAGCGTTTGTCTGTATATTAACTCAGCCGCGGAACATTTTGAATATTTCATCCTTGCATGCAGTACGAACTCCTAATAACACGAATGGAAGTTCTTGACTCCAAATTGTTGTGTTTCCGAAATCTATTAAGATTTCTTAGTTTCGATGAAATCTCTCGATAATCCCATTTGATTGTAGATGACGGGGAATTGTTCTGATCTTAAATATACCTAGAAATTTTGCGAGTTCTTGAAACAAGGTAGATTTAAATTTGGGACCTTGATATATAACAAGTTCCAATGAAATACCGAATCTAGCAAAGTATGTTGCCAATACTGCTTTTGCGTTAGTTTGTGCAGTAGAATCAGTAAGAGAAATAGCTTCCGTAAGTTTTAAATGTTTCCATTCGATGGGGCTAAAGGGTCTACCAAGTCTATATGAGTTTTTCAAAGCGTCCGGAAGGCAACTGAAATTTGTATAATTCTAAACACGTGTGTAATTTTAGATTTTTAACAATCGATACAAGATCTTGTTCAATGGGAGAAAATTTTATTCATCGATGACCAACATATTTGGATCTTACTTTCTTTTATATGTGTCATACAGGCGAGGCGTTGTTTGTGATGTATCTCACCATATTGTTACTGAGTTACTATTTGGTGTCATTTGTTCTAACTTGAGCCTTTGAGGCTAACTTGAGCCTAACTTGAGCACTTCGAATTTTATGAAAGTTAGTACAGAGATGTCGTAGGGTCGTGCGAGAGTATCGGTCACTATATTTTCATAGCCGCTCACATGGCATATACTGCGTATAAACTGGTCGATATATTCCAAATGGTACGTCTGTCCCGGACTTCGCTCGGTTTTTGATTGAATGGCATTTACAAAAGGCTTGTGGATCGTATAAACGCGGAATTCACGGCCTTCGTAGAAATGTTGGAATTTCTTTATTCCATTACAAATGTTGAATATTTTTATTCTGTTGGTGAAAGTTTTTTGGAAAAGAAACCTAGTGGTTCCCATTTATTATTGTTTCGTTGTTCTAATACGTCGGTGCTGAGGCAATAACAAATTTGTTTGATTGTAGTTGAGTGGTAGTCGGTGATAGTAGTTAACCATTCCAATTATGCGTTGGAACTGCCGAATTGTACTACGATATGGGATAGTTTTGATGCTCTAATTTTATAGCTTGATGTTTTTCTTCAGCTGTTCTACTGGCAGCTCAGATATCGTCGACGTAGGCGTATACTAGAGGTATCCATAAGGTCGATCGCGAGCTGATTTTTAGGCGATCGCCAATTAAATTCCATTGTATGATTGTATATATATCTACTAATTGAAGATGAAATTATTACGTTGAGAAATGATATTCACATTAAAGTTAGAGCTGCGGAAGACATGTTTTGGAAATATTTACTAGAAGATAAATACCCAAAATTAAGAAAGGTGATATATATATTTTTTTTAACAACTTTACTGATATGGCTACTACAATCTTAAACATTATTAATTCATTGGTAAGGTTGACATTAGTACTTATGAGATAAGCATAAACTTGTGTGGGTCTGCTGGACCAGTGTCCAGTTCCCTTGGTTTATAATTTTCATACGGTTAGCTCATGTGGTTTGATTCGTTTGAGCCGCCTTACTTCGTTTGTACTGTCCAGTAGTTGTACGGCCTCAAGATTGATGTGGGTATGAAGTCTCTTCTCATGTTTTATGGCACATTCGCGGATAACGTCGTCTTTCAATTGTATTTCTAAATCATTGTGGATTTCCTTGTTAGTCACAAATCGGTAGGCGTTGGTGACCATTCGAAGAAATTTATTTTGGCTTCGTTGTATAATGTCTCTATTGGATTTATGTGTACAACCCCATAGCTGCGCACCATACATCCATATTGGTTTGAAGATAGTCTGGTATACCAGTCTTTTGCAATACAGGTTCATTTTGGAATGATGTCCAATTAACCAGTACATTTGACGTTGTTTCAATCGTATCTGTTCAGCTTTTTGTCTCACGTGATGTTTCCAGTTGAGCCTGGAATCTAAATGTAGACCAAGGTATTTTGCCGATTCAGCCTGCGGCACTTGCACTCTCTTGAGGTGTATATGAAGAGTGTTATTTTTATGTCGGAGCGTAAATGTCACATATGTTGATTTGAGCTCATTCAGTGCGATTTTCCAGTCAATTGTCCAGTTAGTAACGTTGTCCATTGCTCGTTGAAGATTTTCCACTGCTCTTGGTTGAGATTCGTCTACTGACATAATTACAGTGTCGTCAGCGAACGTGCCGATGAATGTTTTATTCGTTGTAGGTATGTCCGCAGTATAAAGAAGGTAGAGGAGGGGACCCAATACGCTTCCCTGCGGAACTCCCGCAATCGCTGGATAAAAGTCAGAACATGTTTCTTCATGAATGACTCTGAATTGGCGATCAGAGAGGTATGATTCAAGCAGCTGGCAATAGTTTTGTGGTAGAATTTTGCTCATTTTGAATGTCAATCCCTCATGCCAAACCCTATCGAAGGCCTGGGATACATCCAGAAATACGGCGGGGTAATATTTATTTTCTTCTAACGCTTGCTCTATTACCGCAGTTATTCGATGGACTTGATCTATGGTGGAGTGGTTATTCCTGAATCCAAATTGGAAATCAGGAACGTTTACCATTGGCTTTAGACGTTTTAGTAGCAATTTCTCGAACAGCTTTGATAAGGTCGGAAGCAGTGAGATTGGTCTGTATGATGTTACTTCTTCATCTGGTTTACCTGGTTTCTTTAGCATAATTATTTGGGCCATTTTGAAGCATTTGGGTACATACTTCAATCTCATACAGGCATTAAATAAGTATGTGATCAAGATAATTGCTTTACGTGGAAGTTCCTTGAATAGACCCGGTGATATTTCCTGGTGCTTTTTTATGATTAAGATTTTTGTCGATTTCTTTAGCAATTTCCATTGGCGTGACCCTTTTAAAGTCCTGATTTGGTTGATAAACAGGTGTTACATCAATGTTGGATTGAATGTCATGGGGTTGGAACACTGCTGCTAGGTGTTGAGCAAAGAGTTTTTTCTCTTCTTTCTTTCCGCTTTTTCTTTGTCTTGTCGAACCCAACTGCCTTGAGCATTCCTTAAAGGTGGTACTCGAACTACAGGTCGTTTAAATCTTCTGGTTGCTTTCCATAACGAGTAGTCTTGATCCATTTCTGGACCTAGCCCGCTTAAGTAGTTATCGAGGCAATTCTGTGTGAAATTTTTGATTAGTCTATTGACTTTGTTACTTATTCGATTAAAAGTTATCTTGTCAGCGGGATTTCTGGTGAGGTGCCATATTCTCCTCGCCCTTCTTCTTGCCTTGATTTGTTCCCTGATTTCAGCCGGGTATTTGACTTCAATCTCCGCTTTGTCCTTTGATTCAGGAGTAGCTAGTCTGGCAGCCATTCGAGTGTATTCAATAAAATTGTTTGTTTGTTGTTCCAATTCTTCATTGCTTTTGATACTAACTTTTAATTCAACCAGCTCTTCCATTTTTTCTCTGAAGATGCCCCAATCCGTGAATCTATTAGTAAGGTTTTGCTTTTTCTGTTTCTTTATTACTGTAGCGCTTACTGACAGCAGTACAGGAATGTGGTCAGATGTTAGGTCGTTAATTCCTCCTCGACTCTAGTGTAACTTAGATGAATACCTTTTATGATGAAGAAATCCAGTAGATCTGGTATTTTTCCTGCATCCGTTGGCCAATACGTTGGCCCCTCCTGGGGACAGATATTCGCATTTGTTTTCATGAATGGCATTGATCAAGGTGTTACTTTTCCCAGGAGAAATAAGCCTGGAACCCCAAGCTGCATGTTTTATATTGCAGTCCCCTCCAATAATAAATCTTGAACCGAGCTTATTGAAGACGTTATTAAATTGTAACTCCGTTGGTGTATGCCGTGGAGGACAGTACGCTGCTGCAATATTTAGATCTGCGCCATTATATTGGATTGAGATAACAGTTGCTTGCAAATAGTTTTCACGAATATCCTCTTGTCGATGCTTTATCTAGTATCAGAGAACACTTGTTCCGCACCTGCATATTCCTTCACATTTTAAACCCTTTGTAGCCTACTAAATACATTCCAGTTCTGATTCATAGATAAGAAATGCATTATCTAAGCTTCAACGAGAACCAATCATATCGACCAATCACAAAAATAATTTGTGTACTTTGCATTTTGGGTACTTGTGGCATGTTTCCATGTGTTATTAAGGGCGCGGCCTGCTTCGTTGTGCACAGATTTTTTTTTTATTTTTGAATATTTATATATCTATCTTTTGTTTATTGTTGTATTTGTTTCGTTTTTGGACACAACGGTTGTCATTTGTAGTAAATTTTATTTTTCGGAATATTCTTTGTACGTGTCAATGTAAAAAAGAAACCTTAATATCTAAATTCGTATTTATTTTACTTACATGACCAATATTAATTATCGAATATGGTCGTGGGGCTATTTCCAGCCGCAAAATTAACTGTTTTACTATTAAATCAAATTAGTAAACCGCTGGCGGATGTAATTAAGGCAAAAGCAAAGGATAGCCAATTTTTTCGACAGTATGTGTGCATGCCACCCGCTCAAATGTATAATTGGGTTGAAGTGCAAACAAAAATGTGGTCTATGAATTTGGGTAAACCGGTCAACGTGCCAAAATTGAACGAGGCCATGGCTATTGAACTGGGGGCAAATTTACTAGGTGAAGTTATTATATTTATAATTGGTTCTATTCTTCTTATGCACGAATATTCACGTAGTTCCAAAAAAGATGCATTAAAGGAAAAACAAATAATCTCCGAAAAAACTAGATTACGAAATTTAGTGTTTGAATTATCATTTCAATTCGAGAAGCAGAAAGTACAAATGCGTGAAATGGAACACGTTATAGCTGAGTTGCGAACTAACTTTCGGAAGCGGATGCGTTTTATAGAAGCACTTGAATTAAGTAACCTTAAAAAACTTGAAAATCATTCACATGGAATTCTACTAAAAGCTTTGCACTTGCTGGAGGAAGAATTATTGTATCAGTCAAAAAGTCAACATCCTAATGTACCGTATCTATTGGCTCACACTCCCAATGGATTTGCGGGAGATCAAAGATCATAAATAATCTCCCTATACATCTTTATAAATTACAGAGTTTGTTTTCTTATTTTTCTAATAAAATAATATAATTTTAATTTATTTGCAAGTAATTTTTTTAAATTTAGAACAGATATGACTTCGAACTTAATTTTTTTTATTTTTCAAACAATTTGATTGGAATCAATAAATCAAATTCGTCGTCCTATATCGAGAAAATTTAATTAATGATTATTAATCCACTATTGATTATTAATCCATTATTGGCATTTCGATAAAATTTGTAGTAATAATAAACTCGAAGTAAAAAAAAAATTAAATAAATAAACACCTCGAGCTAATTCTTTGCTTATTTCGAATTACTCACAAAAAATCAATTAATCTTTCAATTATATTTCAATCAACAGAATTAACTATAGCTAATTTCAGAACAAAATTTATTTAGTATCAACTTAGAGAACACCAATTGATTAATGAACTTTTGTTTTACTTCTTATCTTTCACAAAATTTAATTTAAAACTTCGTTAATATTTTTTGTTTGTTGTATTGCTTAAAAGATTTAATTTTTACACCCTTAAAGCGATTTTGAATATTTTATAGCGGTGTGGTTATGTGTGAGTCAGTCAAAATATGTAATTAAGATTATTGATCAATTTATACAGCGGCAACTGCTTTAAGCTCGTAAAATATTAGTTTTTAAATACTGATTGACATCCATTAGTTCCGAATTTTATATCCACATCAATATTTTTAATCCTATCCTCCAACAATATAATATGCGGGCTTATTTCAGTGTTTCGGATCCAATCTGCTACGGATCGCTTCTCGAACAATAAATTTTCCTAAACATCTGATACGCTTTTATTTATACTGGCGGCACCCAGATTCTAGCCCACTTATAGAAAAAGGTTAAACAACTCTGGTTTAGCAATTTTTCAATTTGTTTATAAAAACTGCACAGCATACACTAAATTATATTTATAGTCATCAAACCACTCTTCATCTCGCCACAAAATATACACATGTGCATGCTGCTGATATGTTATGTTGATACATCGATTTTGTTATCGTTTGTGACACAAAGTATAAATAAAAAATTCATAGTGTATAGTGTGTACTTGTTTGGTATACTAGAAAACGTTGAGTATGGTTAACAAGCAGGATACAAAATAAACTATTTCAAGTTTTATATAGTTTAGATTTTCCAGAAAAAATCCGGATATTATATTGCATTTCGCATCTTCCATCATAATTATCACTGTTGTCATCAACCTACATATTCATATATTTAGAATTTATATATGTCGACTCTGAATATTTTTTGCTATAGATTTTGAACTCGACTTGATCCATCATCATTAAAAAATAATTTTTGAATTTTGGTTAATTTCTACCGAAATTCGTGTCTCAATAGTTGGGAGGGTGATGATTTGCATTTTAAAATTAAATGGCACCTGCAACACGAAATCGTGTCTTATTTATCAATTACACTATAAATTGATACATTGCGTGCTATATTTTAGGAATGATAATGAGCAATTTTGAAAATGAGTTTGTTAAGGGAAAATTTTTTTTTTTGTAACACCAGAAATGTGAATTTTTGATTTAAATCCAAAATTTGTTAAGGATGATGATTCATTCGGACCAATCATTTTGCCCTTATTCCAATTTATATAAAACGATGCAAAAGTGTATGTAGTTTTATAAGTTATAATTATTGTTTAATATTTGTAAAACTTATTTTTATGGTAAAAAGATGCTAGAAAATGGACTTAAAGTCAGCGACGAATATGGCGCTGTACGTTCTTCTATCACAGTGTCGCTATGTTTGGTTCCGCCTTAGGTGTTTTATTTAGTTTGTCTCTTGTATCACTCCGGTTGTGGCCAGTTGTGGCCAGTTTTGTTTTTGATCCATAATTTTCCTTTGAGTCCATATTATGCGGAGACATGGATATCAATGAAAAGCTAGAGGCCTTAGTTAACTGTTCGCTAAAGTAATTACTAGAAAACATTTACAACCAATTTTATGAAGTCATCTTTTTTTGAAAACAAAAAAAAAATCTGAACCGCCTCGCTGAAAATTCACTGAAAATGGGAATTGTTGATTGAAAATGCACCTAATTCGAAAGGATTTCGAGGTTTATTAATTTTAAAGGCCGTCAGTGGCAAAAATAACAAAAAAGTTGTTTAAACATTATTTATCGTAAATTTCAAATCAGAAACCCAATGTGCGCATGTAAAATAGCTGGAATGCATGGCAGCGCACATCAAATGTACGGACCAATCACACGTGTTGCACTTGATGGAATTTGGAGCGGTCGACTTCGATGGCAGTTGCCCATTTTATACTCTTCTTCGGATGGGAGACAGGTGCTCGCTTACCAGCACCTGGAGAAGTAAGCATGGTGTTTTGCATCGATTTGCGATAACGCTTTGAAGGCTTTTTTGGTGGAGCTGCTAGCAGGGGACCAATTTCAATCAAGATTGATAAGCGGCTCGGTGAAGACGCTGTAGATGTGGAAGGTTTTGGTGTGGTGACCACTTTCACTTCATGTGCAACATCTGACCCGAGGAAGACTGCTTCTCTTCATCAATGCGATACTCAGAGCCAGCCTATTTCACATTTCGCTCGAACGCTTGAATAAAATCAACGCCAGAGTAGGTGTTTGGGTCGTATGAAAGCATTCCGGATGCTCTGAAGCCGGATTTAATAGCTTTGGGCAATGCCAGATCAAGAGTCTTGATGCAAGGCCAGCAATATGATGAATCTCCATTGCCTGAAACAACGAGATTAGAAATTAAAATTTCAGATCGAGAGGGCAAGGTTGAAGGATCTAAAGTCGTACCTTGTTGGTATTATTTTTTTGCCATGCAGAACACTGACTTGTAATAGGTTTTTATCGGCCTTAAAATAGACACTTCCAGTGGCTGAAGTTTGTGACTACAGTGCGGCTTCAATTGTTAGATGCGAAGCATTTGTCGAGAAGCAACAGCACAGGGGAATCTAACGAAGGTTTTGCGAAATTTATAAAATTGTGCATAACCGGAAGTCCCATCAGAAATGCTTTCGAACAAGATGGACTGCATTTTTTGCGGGAAAAGAAGGAATGGTGGTAGACTACTGCCACCAGCGCTTACAGTTAACGCCATTGTCACCATCGTACCTATTTCAGCGGCTTCAAGTTTTCCGACACGTCGCATATCCTTCATGGCAATCATCTTACCAATTTTTGTCGGAATCTTTGAAAAGCCGCTTTCAGCTATTTTGTAGATATTCGTTGTTTCGAAGTGATGTTCATCGATCAATTGTTCATAGTTTTGGAAAAACTTCTTGACGTTTGATTTACAAAAGCCTTTCACGCACTGCATGGATGTTTGTTCCGGAGTACGTAAAACGAGCTCAGGGTGGCGGCGCATAAAAGTGTAATACCTATGTTTGCCCGCTTTTTCGTCGTCATTCCAAATCGGCGGATATTCAACTTCAAGTTTCTTAGCGAATTGCGACGCTTATTCACGCAGATCGTTGATGCTGAGGCCGTAATAATGGTTGACGCATTTCAAAATATATTGGACAAGGTCCCTCGCGTGGATCGGTTTGAAAACCTATAAAAAACATTCCAATTGAGCACAAAATGATTTTCAAAGATGAAAAAGAAGATAAAACATAAACTCACAATATTTGTTGGAGTCTGTTGGGCAAGCCGCCAAACATCTCTTCCGTTTTATACAGGTAGCGCTGCCAACTGCTCCGCGCAATTCCATAGGTTCGTGCAGTCGATTTAATTTTCTTTTTTTAACTAAGCAATCCTTAATGGCACGAACTAGCGCATCAAAATCACTTGAAGCTGATTCAGTTGATTTCTTCGGGGTTGTCATGGCTAAAAATGCCTTAAAATATGTTAAAATGGTAATAAAATATGTCATAAACGATGATATCTGACAGTTTTCCAGTCCAAAAAACACTTTAAATAAAAAAAGAGGATGCCCGCAACCGGAAATCATGACCAATCTCGGAGTAATCCAAAAGAAATGTGGTGGGTCATGATGTTGATATAAATCGATGTGGTATTCCAAATCACAACGAAAATACTGTAGAAATATGGATAAAACTTACCTGTTTGAGATTATTCACTTTGATTTATTGCACTTTAAAACATTGGAAAATTACAATTGCGTTGATGTTTACCAAACTTTTGTCAATGTAATCGCAACTAATGAACCAGGTCGTCTATTCACTTCGATATTAGTTCGACAACTGCGTACTGTCAAAGTACAAGTTTGTGGAGACTCTCCTCTACATAACGCTACGATGACGCGTTTTACAAGATTTGTCGGTATTATAGAACTGCATTGAAAACCTATAAAAAAGTTGTAAATTGAAAATCATTTTACAAATAACACAAAACTTACCAATCATATTCCCTTGATACAAATTAGAAAAAATATGAAAACGTTACGTTCCGGGTTATACTAACTCGGTTAGTGCGTTCGAAGCAACATGACCAGTGTTATCCTCTAAATGATCCCATTCCAATCTGGAGTGATTGCAATCACCCACCATGTCATCTTTAGTGTCCATCAAGTCAGACGAAATCTACAGCATTAGGAGAAAGGTTTTTAGTTCTGCCATAGTTGCGTTAGAGCGGGTATCAATATTAGCAGGAATTATTTAAGATTGAGACGTTGAACAAAGATTCAGAATATTAGCGCGATCTGTAATTAATGCTGGTTCGCGAATTAAGAGGGAATTCGTTAAATCATGGCAAGCATCATTAAATGAGAATTATTTTTTAAATCATTTGGAGACTTGCAGATTATTCAAAACAAAATTCGTTTTTTAGAGGGCTAACAAAATCAAATAGAACCAAGGTAATCGCTACTCGCGATCTCACTCGAGGTCATAAAAATAATACTTTTGAATATTCAATTTTAGCGCAAGGGAAGAATGTTAAGGTATGTAAGACATGTTTTCTGAAAACTCTGCAAATTTATTGGAGTAGAGTTTATCAGTGCTTGGTAAAACAAGAAGTATGTTGATGGCTGAGGACGTAATCCTAAAAATAATAAAATCGATGACTCTGTTGCCATATCGCATATCAAATTTTTTCCAACCTGGCAGAGCCATTATACTGGGAAAGATAATCCTCAACGGAAATATTTAAACCCAGAATTAAACATTCGTATAATGTATGACATGTATGTTGAAAAGTCCATTTCCGAAAAGATTACCCCGGTTAAACAAAAATTTTAAGATACCTGCAGAATATGCAGAATATGAGCTGACTAAGAAAATTAAATTTTGTGATGAATCGTCTGCACTGGGGGCACAACAAGAGCTGCACTTAAGAAAAGCACAACAAGCCAGAGACTCACTTAAAAATGAAGTTGTGTCAAATGAGCATTACGTTTGTACTTTCGATCTGCAAAAGGTGTTGCCATTTCCAAAACTTTCAACATCGGTGGCATATTACAAACGCAATATGTATATTTATAATTTTGGCATACATGTAATCAATACCAAAACAGCTTTTATGTACATGTGGGAGGAAACCGAAGAGGGTAGGGGATCTCAGGAAATCGCAGCTTGCATTATTAAGCATTTAAAAGCCAATGTGCCACCTGATTATAAGCACATAACAATGTACAGAAATACATAGGCTCAACTGCTACAAATGCCGATATTATTGATATGAAATTTATGGCCTCTGGGCACTCATTTTTACCAAACAATGCCGATTTGGGTGTTATTGAAAATCGGAGCAAAAAACACCAGTTTATTTACTCCCAAGATGAATGGATGGAAATCGTAAAGAAATCGAAAATAAAACCGCTAACTTATACAGTGATACAAATACAGAGAAGTGAATTTTTCACAGAAAAAAGTCTGATGATGGTCATCAATTTTCATGGCTTAACATTAAGTGACTCCGGTTTGAGCGAAAGTCACCACTTTCCATAAAATTTAAAGAAACGCTCAGTGGAGAAGTTGAATTTTGTGAAATTAATTTGAGGAAACGCAAGGCAGGAAAATCTGTTGTCACTTCAGATGTTGAGACAGATTGAACTATATCCAATGCGTCGTCCCAGAAAAAAGGGACATGATGGATTTGCTCAAATACATACCCCCAGTTTACCATAGCTTTTATAAAAATTTACCAGTGCCAAATTCAGTATTGACTAGACAACAGGCACCATTACTGGATAATGATGAGGCTAATGATGAGATTTTGTATGACACAAACTGACTTTGAAAACCTATTAAAAAAAATTTATAGATTTTATAAATTTTTAATTTTGTTTTTTAAAATTTGAATTTCCAAAAAATTCGTATAATGAAACACATTTTTAATTTGTTTAAAATTTAATTTTTTTATTTTGAAGGCAAAATTGAAAAAAAAGTTCAGAGTAAAAACGAAACAAGTCACCAATTTTCTTTTCACTTCATTATTCCACACTAACCATAAGTCTTTCGCCAAAAATTTTTAGTTCTCAATTACATCTCACGTCACCCGATTAGCGATTCGTCAGTGGTTTTACTCGAGCCGGCGTCTGCAGGAGTACATGCAGGTATTTGAATATCAAATTTTTTGGATAACCCCATAATTAATTCAGTATTTGCTGCAAGATATTGATTGATTCGCGTATAGTTGTTAATATAGTCATTTGTAAGTAGATTGATGTGTCGGATGCAAGTCAAGTTGGCCTTAATAACAGAAATATTTAATTCAATTTTATTGCTGACCACTTCATAGTTGATCAAATCGAAATTGTCGATAAACGTGTAAATTTCCGCTTCAGTACGATCTAAAGAGGTAAAAATGATCCACTGCAAATTTAACTTCTTCACCCGGCTTTAAGTTTATCGAAATTGCGAATAATTGCATTCGTTAAGCAATAAAAGTTTTCTGTAAGCATTCTTGTTTTGCACAATACAAATAAAATCAAATTATTTTACAAAATTAGTATCAAGACTTACAAACGTAACACATTCGTAGGTGAGATGGAAAGACGTATTACAGAAACAACATTTCTGTGTTCCATCATAAAAATTATTTTTGATTATCTTCGCTTTTAGTAGTCACTGGCATTTATACTTTTTAAACGAAGGCTAGAATATTATACCATTAATTAATGCATTTTAAATATCGCACACAGGCGTGCATTTTTCACCGAAAAATTAAGACCGTAAAAACTGTATGTTGTTAACCTTATAGCAACTTTCGATTGTAGTTTTGTATCACATTTCCATTTAATCTATCCTTTTCAAATATATGAAATCACCATTAACCTTTTTGTACAAACTATAGCCATAACTAATTAACATTAAAACTAACCTTGACACCTAAGATTTATTTTTTCTTTACCGAAGCGCCATGACAGTTTGATATGCTGGCAAACACCAATCGATAAAAGTTAAATGAAATTAATTGAAACGATCAATAAATTCAAAACTAATTTATTGTGCTATTGAGCACAAATTTTGAATCGCATCAGCTCAGTTGACAAAACTTACATACTTAACATGGTATGAGTGTTATTCGTATTATTTCTCAAACTGAACAACAATTTACTCAAATTAATTCAAAATATCAACCCCACACCAGGGTTCATAAAATTTTCTCAACATTATCACTTATGCATTTAATTTAATTTACATGAAAACTTTGAAATGATTGGCACAAAATTCATACGGTTTGTGCTACGATTCTTGTCTGGGCAAAATAATTTTTTTGTCTTTGAAATTTATTTTAAATTTCGTTTTATTATTAAATTAGAAAAATATAAAACATAACAAATTTAATTTAATAAGTAAATTAAACAATTTTCAAAAGAAATTGTTTTGATGTTGTTGTGCCATCTGATCTATACCTGATGGCATCTGAAAATATTGTTAAGAAAAGTTCTATGCATTGAAAAAGGCAAATATAACAAGAAGTTTAAAGAATTTAATAAAATTTATAAGACATAAATTATTTAGAGTGATCCGTCTGATTTGGGTCGAATAGTTGTTCGCTTGAAAGCATTATTACCTTAACCCTTCCAGTGCTATGCAGAATAAGTTTTTAATAAATGTCGGGCTTTTATATCGGGAACTGTGCGGAGGGAGATAGGAGACAATTTCTTATAAATAAAAGTGCCCTTGAAATCCAGAACATATACTGTTGATGGTTTCAGCGATATGAGCAAAACTTGATCTGCATTACAGCAAAACAATTTTCTGCAAGTTCTAACACTGTAACGAAAAATAAAAATAATTAAAACCAATTCCTCTGACATAAAAGTACCTAAAATAGAAAAATTCTTAATAAGTCAAAGAAGATTTTATTTATTTTTATTCCCCAGGAATCATCCTACGGCCATCCTACTCAACCATCCATCCCTGGTCCTTCAAATCAACACTGACATATTTTTAGAACATCGTAACGATACGTTCTCTCGTAATTCATCCCTTTCATGAACATTAAATTCTAGTAGATTCTTCTTTAATGACTTCTGATTTGGACAGCGCATTTCAACACCGATTAACAGTTTGAATAAAGTCATGCCAACATTTTGTGACAGAATTATTGAGATGCCGTTGTAAGGGGTTTGTATGCTTCAATCGCTCATCAGGTCATTATCGGTGTATACACCCGTTGTTATATATGAAATAATCACCTATTCCTGTGCACAATACTCCTGAAATTCTGTTGATCTGAACGAACCACCTCTGCCCAAGATTACGTACCTTGGATGGCCAAAAAAATATTTTTGCGCTGCCAGCCTCTGTGTGATCTCTTTAGCGTTCATTATTTTGGTTGAACAAAGCTCAATGAATTTGGAAAATACATCAATAACGCCTAAAATATACTTATATCGGATCTTAGTAGAAACCTAACGTACCTAAATGGTCGATGTGGTTTGTCACCAATGGAAGATCACTTTTCGGAATAAGGTTCAGACGCCTCTTGAATGCCAATTTTCTTCTAAGAAATTAGAAATGCCAAGAAACAACAGAATTAATAGGCGGTCGAAGCGTAGATCATTAATCTGTATGGCTTTAAAGCATTTCACGACATTGACCTCTACTAAAAGTTTATAGAATTTGTACTAAGCACACCTACGTGTCGCATTCGACAACCAGAATGTTGTTCCAATTTAAAGTTAAACTCCTTTAATTGCAAGGGATATCTAGCAATCCTTAACGTCAACTCCTTTAGCGTGATTACTATAGCTAGGACCTCCAGTTCGTAGCTTCCGTAGTTTTCTTGGGACTTGGATGTTGCGTTACGTAGCACATTATGGGATGCATTCGATGATCGTCGTCATATTGTTGCAATATATTAGCTCAAATTCCAAGTTTACTGGCATTGGAATTTAACTCCGTTTGTGCCTTCGAGGAGCACAAACTAAATGTCCGGGGATTTGGCAAAATATATTATTACGCAAAAATATTCCATTCCCCAATAGATTCGTTAATGGGCTCGCTATGGAGGTTTAGTTCTCAACCAACTTTCAAAAATATCTGGATAATCCTAAAAAACTTTGAATTTTTTTCACGCTATCCGGTTCAGGAAACTTGACGATAGATTATGTTTTGGATTTGGACGTCCTAATCTCTCCTGATTCAGTTTTATACCCCCTTCAAACTTGTCCCGTTTTATATTTAGAACTCTATTTGTTTATTTATTAATTATTTTTTTACCGACATACATTTTGTGAACCCCATATCTCAATTGAGCAAAGAAGCTCATTGGCTTAAGGTATGAGGTTCCATATTAATAGTTAGATACCTACTTATATGCTGGTAATTGTATTTCAGGCAACTGCTTCTTAATATTTTGTACGATCTCAACCTGTCCTGGGGTAAGTTAACATTCAATCGGGCACCACCGCTTCATTTCAGTAACATAAATATAATTTTGAAAGATGGTTTTGTATACGAGTGCAGCTCCCAATAAAGCCAGTTAAAATTATTTCATTTTTAAAATATTTTACTTTTTCGTTTCTGAATTGAAATAAAAATTATTCAAAAATGTTAAATCTCAGACGTCTGCGTGACGCGAAAACCAAATCCACATTTGCTACTTGCTTTCTTAAAAATTGGCAGTTATTAAATTTTGTGTCTAGTTCGTTGACCTCTGTTGTATTTACAACTTTCTCTTTCACTCATACAATTAATAAGTGGAATCGGGATGCCTTCTTTACATATGATATCGTTTAATTTCCTGTAGTCCACACACATTCATTTTGTGCCGTCCTTCTGATGTGCTAACACAATGGGACTAGCATACTCAGAATTGCTAGAACGACTGATACATTCTGCTCATTTCTCATTCGCGTGCTTCCTTACGATTTCAGTTTCTATCGAAGAAAGTTCCTTATCTGATTCTTATTCTTCTTTGGGTTGTAGTTAATCAACATTCTTCCAAGTTAGCTGGTCATGTTTCTGTTGACAAGACACATCTCAAAACAAACCTGTTTATTATAATGATGGTTGTTGTAAGAATTGTAATAATTTGTTTAATTAAATATTTTCCCAATATAATTTCGACTGGTAATATTCCATATTACAGGACGTGTATCATAGTTAAGTAACTCAGCCTTCAATTTCCTCCCCTTTGTTTTGAGTTTAATTTTTTCATAAATGTTTAGTGTTTGTTTAACTCACGGAACCATGTTGCACAATCTGATTGTGTTCATCATCATTAATAACAATAACTATGGCAAAGTCTTCTAAATTCCCGCACGTACCGAGTTCCAAAGCTGAATTAGTATCCGTTCCTTAAAAACCTAACTAAATTTCCCAATTATCAATTGCACTTACCATTCTCAGACTCCCTTTTACAGGCCCCGTTAAAACCCGTTTTGAATATATCTTTTTTTTAATATCATTGCAGCCTAAACATGCTGCACTCTCATCGACCTCCGTAATCCACTTTACAATTAAATATTCATCATCACCACCAAATGTATTATGCGATTTGCCGTCAATAGCATGATTTTGAGCATTTCGATATTTTGCTCTTCATCCAAACTTTAAAATTAAATATTTAACTGGTAACGGCGGATATTGTAGCATGAGTTGCAATGTTTTCCTACCAGTGGCAATATTCTTCCATTCCACTACGAATAGAGAATTGAGGAAGAGAAATTAGTTATAATTTTTTTTTTGGAAACAAATATAAATTGGGAATAGTTCTCCCTTCGATATGTAATTCACAAAAAAATCAAATGTTGATAGAAAAATTAATAAAAAATTGGTAAATACTTGCCCCCGTTTGCTATGTCCAGAATTGCTCGAATCGATGTAAACTCAACCATGGGGCTGAACATTTCTGTGTATTCCACTACAAATCGTGCTTTGTATCGATCAATGCTTGCATTTGGATTTTGCTTTTGTTTGTAGACCCGACGATTATCATTCATCTTTTGTTCTTTTGGTGGATTGACCAAGTTCCACGTACGATTTTTAATGAGCGAATAATACTCGTTGGTCATTGCCTGCTAACACTGCTTGTGATTACTACTTGTTGTCGAGCCATCACACAGACATACTTCGTAGTCCTTTTGTTTGTGTACAGTCGCATTTCCAATTACCACTCTTGCCACAACGATAACAATTGTCATTTGGGTTGCTATCATCTTAGAGTTTTACGTGTTGTTCTGTTCCAATGAACGATCCTTTTTTAAATTCAAATTCTTTTACAAAAAATTCAGGTTTGCCATTAAGGCTCTAGTTCTCTTAATCTAACCCTGTGACTTTAATCAAAGCTCCGTTGTCATTAATTACGTACATAAATTTGCCATAGTTTGGTTATCCGCACTTGTTGATTCCCACTATGCAAATGGTTATATCCAGTTGGCAAAGACATTAAAATCTTCGTTATTACCATCGAATTGGTAACCTCTTCAACGTGATCCTTTAATTGTTGCACGACTCCCATGAATTTTGGTACGTTTAAGCGTCACCCACATTGAAGACGCCGAATCACAATTTATTATTTGCAGGATTTATTCTGTTTCCATGTTTCCATATTCATCGCATAATCGCCATCTACCACGTCGAACAATTGACGGCCTCTAAAATTTGGCCCATCTGAAATTTGTTAGCCAATTTCCAGCACGTTCCAATTTTTCAATGTGCACCCTATAACCTTCTATTTTCTTTCGTTTAGAAAATTTGTACTGAAATCAAAATGAATAAAAAATCACAAAATCCATGCTTATCGTCGTCTTCTGTCTTCACACGATGATGAAAATGTAATAAAACCTATTCCTTTCTCGCTTCCTAACAATTTCACAACACCGCGTAATTATTGAAGTTATATAATCAGTTTTAATGTCGGATTAATGTGTAATTGTTCGTTGAATCCTAACCAGGTCTCAGGGTTGCAGGAAGGTGAACTCTGCTACTGGACAAGACATACTGGCATACCGAAGGAGGTGATCTTGTTTTCCCTTCCACTTTACACAATTACTTTCTTGCCATTCCCATGTGCTCATCCAAATTTGTATTAGGCAATGGTTGCTTGACGTTGATGATGTAGTTGTTGTACCATTATCTCTCGTAAAGCAAATCAAATCAATATTTAAAAATTAGCTTGAGCACTAATTTCTAATAAAATATTAAATTTTTCATTTTAAATCTATAGCAGAACCCCACTCGGAAAACGGTTCAAACATTCGTGGTTTCAATTTTGATTTGGACTCTGCTGACTTTTTGTAGCAGAGCCATGTATTTTATCAATATCGATTAAAGGTTAAAGTTTAATGTTATTTGAGTGGTTTGTCTCTACTTTTTCTAACACTCTTTCGTTCTAATCAGAATGAATGAAGATACAATTTTGTACTGTTTAATATTAAGGTTTTACTAACTCTAGGGCTTGACACGCTTGTCACAAATATTGTGATCCATAAATCATATCAATCATGTTCACTCAATTTGTTCAATCAGTGTTTTAAGCCAGTAGATATTCGTTAAAATATAACCAAAATTTAGCATCAACAATGTAGCTGGTTCGGATGGGGTTATACCAGCTTGCCTTCTTTTCAAATCAATCTCACGGAATCAAGGCATTATTCCTCAGAAGTGGAAAATAACAAGAGTTAACATCTATACGAGTATTCAAAACTGGAATACGGAATGATGATATTTCACGTTATATAGAGGTATAAAGTCAATTTCGTAAATTCGGAAATTATTCGATCTTGTTGTAATCACTACCTGTTTTTGACCCGTCAGGAATTTGCGGGTTTGCTCATCATAACCAGCCGTGTTCGTGGTCAAAAACATTTGGTAATGAACGACACATCACTATCACTTCTTTATTTGATTCCATTATTGGTAAATTTTTTTACGATATTTTCGTTATCAACACTTAAATTTTGCCGTCAAAAGTAGATCGAGAAAGAGAATCCTACACAAGTCGAAAACTAATATAACGATCATTTACATATATTACTGTATATTTAACCAAGCAAAAATGTGACAAAAAAAATGTAATTAAAGAAAATTTGTACCTTAATTGATAATTACTAATCCGGCTGGTAACGATGCGGGTGGTTGGCACGTTGGTTGGTCCCGTGTTTTAAACATCCGATTATAGAGGTAATTGCATATCACCGCTAATCCTTCTTCTGCAATGCCTGATTGCACTTGTAACGAATCCCCGAGTATTTATGAAATTACTTCAAAGCAGTTTTAGGGTATCGCAATTATTTGGTTTAAGTGTAATTTCGTTAGATTGTTCGCTTTCATCCAATAATTTTATTTTTAATTTGTGTTGTTGTTTACCAAATTTGACTTTACACATTTGTTGGGTGGCACGAGTATCACCTTTTACAATTCACCTTCATTACAATACAATTTAGAACGATTTACTGTGGTGTTTTAGCATTTTTTGTAGCTTATGTATATTTAACTTCATACAGGAATCATTTTCTAAAAGCAAGGAGTGAGCCTACATAATCGTTTCAAACTGGTAATATGCAATTCTTTTATTAACGAAATCACCACAAAAATTGATTATTCAAAGGTCCTAATATTTGCAGATGACCTTTAAAATCTTTAAAACCGTGTAGAATGTCAACGAAACCCACAAATTACGTTTATAACGTAATCAGTCTCAACATCAATAAGTCTAATACCATATCTTTGCAACGAAAAACCAATTATGTTGTCCAACAGTACCATATAAATGGTGGCACTCTACAAAAAGTATCTGCATTTAAAGATCTAGGGGTTACTTTCATGAAAATATTAGTTTCTCTAACCACGTCGGGCAGTGCATAGCTAGAGCTTACTCGACCTTAGGCTTTAACGATAGACAATAAAGAAATTGTATTTCGTCAGATACCAAGAATACTGTTGATATCTGGTATCCTTTGCACAACGAACATATATGTGATAAGAGTTTATCCAAAAGAAGGTTGTACATTACGTAACTTCGAAGGATGGGTGGAAATGTGACAAAGAGTTACCGTTTCACGCTAGTCTGCCAGAACTACCGCCATACCGCCATTTTGAAAAAGAAACGCCTGCAGGACCTAATAAAATTCTGCACATCATGCACGAGTTTTAACAAAATTGACCGGATTGGGGTCGTTTGCCCGATTTTCAAAATCCCGATTTTTTTAAAATAATTAATAGGTCGAGTGCCCTCGAGCCGGCCCGACGGGCTTTTGTTCAACTTTTTCTCAGTAAAAATTTCGATAATCTTTTTCTCAGTATAATGTACTGACAGTACAATGAATCCATAAAATAGTTGTAGGATCCGAACCAAGCTGGATTTCGTAAATAGCATAGTTTAATTCATTTAATAAGCAATGCCAAATTTCTAAAATGCGTTCATGACCATTAATGGTTAACAAATAGCCATGTTCCATCCAACATGGCCAAAATTCAAAACTTCAGCCAACATTGCTATAACAATCTCAATCCAGCTCTACTAATTAAATTTGACCATAATTTGTTACGAAGTGGCCTTAGTTACATTCAGCAGTCGAATTACGGAACTTCGTTCAAAATTTAAGTTAGAATCCAATTCTGCATACCAAATTTGACAATTATTTGTTAAGGAATGGCCAAATTCCAAAAATTTGTCCCAAATTTGCGGCATTTTCAAAAGCGGGATTTTGAAACGCGGAATTTTAAAACAATCGGGATTTGATAATTCAGGATTTTGAAATTCGGGCTTCATACCGACCGGCCCCATTTATTTACTTACATCGTGGGTTTTTATTTTTTATAAGAACATAAAGAATAATTTTATCTTTTTATTGATGTTGCCTCTGCCAAATGAATCAAACATGAAAAAAATATGGCGTCCAATTCCGACTCTTTCTATTATATGACAATCGTTTTGCTGAACTTTGGTTTAACAGTGTAAAGTATTATTGGTTTTGCATATATACTTATTTATTTATTTAAAGAAATCTATTCTGTGATTTTCATGTATTATTTCAGAATTTAATTTAAAACAAAAATATTAAAAGGATAAAATAAAGAAAATTAAAACACAGAAATATATAAATCAAATCTTGATTTAACAATTAACAATTTTAAAAATAATTCTTAAGTATATTTTTGAACTTGTCCTTTGATAAATTAAAGTCAAATAGGTCGTCGACGATGTTGAACGATTTAGACGACCTATTAATGGGGTTATTTTCTCCATAGTTTGTGGAATGGTGTTCTAGTGCTAAAAATTCATGGTTTCGAAATCTTCTGCAAGACACATGAATTGATGTTTTCCAAAATGTATGCTGAATCAATGTGACCAAGCAAAACGTTACCAATGAAAGCCGCACCTAAGAGAAGTCGTCTATTTTCAAGCGGGCATATTTTGTAATCCGTGCATCTTGTTGGGTATGGAGGTAACCGAGCCACATTTTCATGGAATGGTAAATTGTGGTCGTAATTCCAGTCACTTTTTTTTAACAAGAAAATCAGAAACTTTTGAATGCTTTCAATTCTTTTAATGTGTACAGCACAGTATGGATTCCAGACCGGTACAGCGTATTCCATTTGAGATTGAACGTAAGCGAAAAAGAGTGAACATAAGGTTTGAATATCTTTAAATTCACCAGTCCACCTTTTAACAAATCCAAACATGGTATTAGCTCTCGCAATACAATTTTCAATATGCCTATTGAAACTGGCATTCTCGACAAATGTAACACCTATAGATCTATGATCTCATTAACTCTTTGCAATACTTCGTTCTTGACTTTGTAGGAAGTAATTAGCGGATTTCTCTTACGTTGGAAAGAAATGATCTTGCATTTCTTAATATTTACGTAAAGCGAGTTTCGATCACACCACCCACTTTATCTATCGATGTCTTCTTGAAGTTTCTTCGTATCTAGCATTCCATTAACAGTTCGAAAAATTTTCACGTCATCAGCAAATATGAGCACGTTTGAGTTTTTGATTATCTCGGTTATTTGATCTATAAAAACAATAAATATCCACGGCCCGATGTGAGAACCTTGGGGAACACCAGACGCAACTTTAATAACGTTTGATTTCTCATTTCCCATTATTACAAATTGTCACCGGTTTGATTTATAAGACTTGAACCAATTTATGTAATCGAGTGAAAACCCAAATGCGAATAAACTCGGGAGTGCTTTTTGATGGAAGATGGAATCAAATGCTTTACTGAAATTCGTGTATACGCTACATCAACTTGATGATGGTTTTCTATCTCATTAATTATTTTACTGGTGAATTCAACCAGATTAGTTGATGTGGATCGGCCAGGCATACACCCATGCTGGTTTATTGATATATGACGTGCAATTGTGGATTTAAAGTTGTTGCATAAAACTAATTCAAACAATTTTGGAATTGATGATGTAGTTGATATTCTTCTGTAGCATGTAACGTCGTCTCGTTCGCCCGATTTAAAAATTGGTGTAATTTTTGAAATTTTTGTAAAATGTCAGGATACTCCTTCAGAATAGAAGAGGACATATTGTCAAAAATCCCTTTAGAGCCGATAAAATGTTATCCTCATATATAACAGAAGGAGTTATTGATAAGTTGGATTGCGCGTGCAATCCACTAGTAACGCTTGGTTTATAGACTGATTGGAAAATCTTCGCGAACATGCCAGTTATATCTTTCGAGTTTAAGGAGCTGGTATTGTTATATGTCATATTTGCAGAGTATCCATCAAGTTCGCGTTTATTCCTAAAGTATTTCCAAAATTGTTTTCAATTTACTTTGATTTTGCCTTGAATTTGATCGAGATACGACCTGTATTTTGATTTGAAGTAAATTTCAAATTCGTTACTATGCGTTGTAGAAACATTGTTTTGCAGCTTCTAACCCGCTTTTCAACATTTTGGCATACGCTTTCGAATTTCGATTTTTTAAGTTAACTAGACAATAACTAGTCAATAACCGTAAATACGAATAATTACACAGGAATTTTGTTTGGACAGTTGAAGTTCTGCAAAAACGACTCAAAAGCTCCATGTTACTTAGTTATTGCTTTTTTCAATATAATTCCAGAATTGAAACACGTCTGGTCTAGGCTATAAACCTGCATAGTTTGTGAATATTTTTAAATTTTTTAGGATCTGATTTTACTTCAGTTCTAGTAATGTAGCATGCCTTTTTGTTACGATGGGTCACATACTGTGATTAAATCAATTCAATATTCAACAAATAATGCAGCTCAGAAATGAAAGACATTTTTTTCCATACTTAAATGAGTTCTGGTAAGCTGAGCACTTCCTTTAAATTGTTAATAAAAATATTTTAAGTAAATAAACATGATACAAGTACAGTTAATTTCAGAAGGTTCAAAAACTTTGTTGAGTAAATTTAAAAATTTAATTCGCGCGACCTAATTACATTGCACTTTTGCATTCTGGGCTTTCGTTAGAAAAACATTTTATCAACTATTTGGATTATCAAAATAAGACGCTTGTACGACTAACTGTGGAATTATGGTAATAACTCATAAACGAGAACACACATCTTTGCAAGTAACGACCGACATCATTTTAGTATTCGAGAACTATAGTTTATTATTAGCAAACAGAAAATTATGCTAAACCTAAAATATGATTTTAATTTTTTGCGAGTTTACTGCGAGTCCAAGCCTTATGGCAACAACAACAAAAACTCACAGAAATGAAAGCAAAATTATTCCTTAATACGAGTACGTTAAAATTTTAAAAATTGCCATCACTACCAATTCAAATCTCTGGCAAAAAATTTATAACTGAGTAAGGGATAAAGTGGTATATATATTTTCATAAACTACAAATACGAGTATTTGGATAAATCATTCAAAAGTAGTTTTCATCTTTAGATGTGGAGGAAATATTTATAAATACTAGTCCTTAGTTGAGTATGCTCATCACCAAACAATATACATTTGCTTCTTGAACGAGTTTAATGTCTTAAAATTTACTTATTTTACTTTTGTATCAGCTTATATTGCCTTCAAGTGGATCAATCAAATGTTAATCTTAACGCCGCAAAATTACATGTTCGAAAACGATATGCTATCGCATTGTTACGGCCAATATAAATTTTAAGACGCTTAATTTGATCCGTACTGTGTTCTACATGCCCATTTGCGTTTAGTAAAGAACTAATCACTAATTGTTTATAATGAAAACCTTACCTTTTCGAATAGGTTGAAATTTGCAAAAGTTCGAAATCAGGTACCAGCTAGCAGATAATCTCACCATTTTATAAAAAGCCACTAAATAAAGCTCAGCTTTTATCTCAGTATTATGTAATATTTGCCAAAGTACTGGATAAGGTTATAGTAAGCTTATAGAAACAGCCGTTATATTACTTAAAGCGCCAGCGGAACTAAAACTAAAACAAAATCTTATTCTCAAATAGCTTAAATGACATTTAAAACGAATTAATGAGCTAGACTTGTTCTGGTGGGTGTAATTAAACATCAAATAATCACGCCATCGGTTATGTAAACGCTTAGCCTTATGGATATATTGAATACATTTCTTAATTAAATTCCAAACATGATATCCATATTTGGAAAATTTTCATTTAGCTTTCTGTCAATAATTTGCCTAAATTCGATTAATAAATTTTTAGTGTTCAACTCAAGGCTGTTCCAATTTACATTTAATTTTGCAGCTAATATGTTAAAATCGTATATGGATGGAAAGCTTAACAAGTTTTTTTTAATATATAGTTTCTCAAAACTGTATAAAACATTAAAGTATATGCATCCCCTTGTGAATAAATAAATATGCAAATAGAAAAAAAAATGTATATACATTTTTCACCTGTTAATTGAAAATTGTGGCTATAAACATAATATTTGCGTTTCGCTTCATGAATAACATCACATTAGATTTACTTCACTCCACTCTAGTATTTGTTTTATGTTTTTCGTTGGAACGTGTGTGTTAAGAGACTCTTGTGCTCCGTGGTTCTTTAGTTTAGATATGTTTATGACACTTTAATGAATTTTTGTAAAATATTAATTTTTTTAATTATAAAAATCTAATGTATTCCATAGTATTTACCTTCATTTTATGTAAATTAGTTTTTTGCTATTTGTTTACTCCATTCATATACCGTTCTGAATAAAAAGAAACATTTTGGTTGAGCTTAATGCTTAAATGTATGAATTAGATTTTAAATTATGATACCGGCCGTTGCGTTTTAAACTAATGAGTCACAAATCACAATTAATAAGCATTGAATATGCGTAGACATGACTAACGATTATAGCTCATGACTGAAACAAATTAATGATTTTTTTTAATTTAATTAATTTTTTAATTTGTTAAAATTGGTTGTATGTTTAAAGGTAATAAATCAATGTTTGAACAAGCGCCCGCAGATTAAGATTAGGAAGATCTTTATATGTCGTTGATGGTAAAATCCGGTTACGGAGTAACATAAGGATACGAGGTTTATTAGTTTTTGAGATTTTTAAAACTAGACAAAACCATATATTCTAAATAATTTATTGCTTATTTATTTAATCAAACTAGGGAGCCTGAAGCGTTTTATATCTAGAACATCAATGAAGTGAAATTCTCTAATAGGCTGTGCACACTGTTTGGCCATTAACCCTAGAGCTGTACATATGAGCTACCTCGCATTGTCGTAGTTAAGAGTACTCAATGCCTCAATATTTTTTTGGTGAAAAATGAATATCCTGCAGAACAAAATACGTAATCCAACAAATTTTTGTGTAGACCAGAGCAACGATTTTCTTTATTTGGAATTCAAAAAATCGTTGCTCCGTTCTACACAATTGGTTGGATAAAAATAGCTATTGAATCCATTTGATTTATTTTTGAAAATATATTACTTAACTATTATTCCAAAATATTAACATTTAATTTGGTGAATGCGTTCTTGGTCGCTTTGATGGTGGTACCGAAGTACAGTCTTCATCCACTGGGTCTGCGCTTGTCGTATAGCTCTGTTCGCGTGCCTTAATATATAACCTTTTGAATTTCGGGGAGTATTGTAATGTTCGTAATCTCAACCAATTAACTGTAAAGCTGTTTAGTGATTTTAGAAATAATTTTCGCGTTTCGATGACGTACACAAGGTTGGATTACTCAGTTGAAATATGCGATAGGCAACAAGGGCACCTACATCCAACATGTTATAAAACAGTTTATTTGATCGAACGTATCAACACCACCCTTCGTAGCATTGTAGTCCAAAATAACTTGCGGTTTTTGGGTGTTAGTACCTATAGCTTCATAACATAACATAACATAACTAGTAAATACATAACTAGTAAGACATAAGTTATCAGAGAACTCAAAAGTAGTAGAATATGCTTCTCTACGTATTATTTCATTCGAATACGTGAACTGTTTCGGTAATTCCGGTTTATTCGATCGTATTGTGCCTGTCAAAGTTGTTTTGTTTGTAAAAAAAACTCCTTTGCTAAAGGGACACGTGTGAAAAAGTATTCATGGTGATGATGAAACCTTTATCGAGATAACGGTCACTAAGACGAAGCACGAGATCGTGAGCAATATTTCAAGATATCTGTTCCCCTGGCTGTGTGCCCAAATATATTTCTCCTGCTAATGGATAATTCGTAGTAGCATCAAAATTTATATCCCATACTTCCGCGGTTTGCTTGGGATGTATTGTTTGAAGCTACATCTTCCTCGGGTTGTAACCAACTGCTCATCATTGGATACCTCTCTGAACGAGATAAAGTGGTCTTGTCGTACAATCGTGCGTCGTGTTATCGAATCTAATAAAACGAGTTATTTGTTCAAATCTTGCTAGAGACATTACAGCTCTGTAGAAAGATGTGTGCGACTCATGGAACAGATTCTTGGCCTGCACTGAATACGACTTTTCGGATGTAGGCATGAAACAATTCATCAGCGTTTACATCGGTCCAATATAGCATATTCTTGGTGTAGTTCAAATATCTTTCATATAGTTTTTTCGTTTAGCTTTTTTATTTGTATCTAATACAATAGCTTCGACAATCGATATTGGTATGCAATGTGATTTTTTCTTGCAGCTTTTGCTAAAGTAGTAGTTTTACTCAGAATGAGAGGGACGCGACCACTAAATTTGCTCACAATTTTTGTTCTGTGTGATGTCGCGCATCACATCCTCGATTAAGCTCAACTGCCGGAGCTTCGTTTTGTTGTGTTTCTGGAGGATATTTGGCAAAACTTGTTTGGTTTTCAACTTCACGAAAACCTTCAATCAGCGATTTTTTTCAAATCACTAATTTATCATAACACACGTTAATTACACAAACAACTACCTGTTCTAACGAATTTTCTTTTTTTTCTTTCTTACTTTCTTAAAGTATATAAATTATTTTTGTTTGTGTCGAATGAAAAAAAAAACAGGAATTGACCGTTTTACATACAAAAGCAATTAATAATTTTATGGGGCACTGTATGCCACAATATTCGAAAATGGCATTTTTCCTTTTTGATGATGAGTTTGAAAATCGTTAGGGGCAATGAGTGCCTCATGTACAGCTCTAGGGTTAAACTAATGCTGAGTTGTCGATAGTTTAAAACCAAATTCTATACGCTGGTTCAAATTCTGGTTCACAAATCTACAGAGAATTAGATTTGTATTCAACTCAAATAAAAAGAAACAAAAGTCGGCTGAGCAAGAGTTACTCGCCTCTTTCGAAAATGCATACAAATATTACGTATAATACTGAAGTTTAGCTTGTTTTAGGAACTAAGGGCCAATAAGTTCCTCATAAACAATATGTTTTGTGAACACTCTATTATCATTAGATAAAAGGCCCTGATCTGAAATTTGACCTTGAAATTTATTTATAGACATTATACAAAAGCTGGTATAAATAAGAATAAGAAAATCGAAGTAATTAAAATTCGTTTGTTACGATGCACGTAAATGCCTGCCAAAATTTCACAATCGATAGTATTTGTATGAATGTTTGTCACACGCATTCGAGTTTCATTCACCAATGCATTATTTATATTCAAATTGTATTAAAATCAAAGAGTTTAAAAATACATTGCTTTGCTCCCGAATATCATCGCAAATAATCGTATTAAAACTGTAGTATATTTTTCATCACCTGGTATACGTTTCATAATTTCGGAATTGGTAAAATGGCAATCAAGGACGTCCCTTAAGCTAGCAGAACCCATTCGGCAGAATATTACAAGATGTATAAATAATTATTGGCTAATTAAATGCTCTATTAAAAAATGTTGGGCTCCACCCCTTCCAACTAAAACGATGGGTTCTGCAAGCTTTAGAAAAAGATAGCTAAACCCATACCAAAAATGATTTAAAATAATTGGAAAATTAAAGGTATATTTTAAGCTAATTAAATGCCATTATTAAATTTTTTTATTCTGCCCATTCTAGAAAAAGAATAAGGCTTTAACACTTCAAAGTTAGCACAACCTAAATCGAAAATCGGACCAAAACCGAAATTGGAACGAAAAACAAGATCAATTGTTCAACATACAAATAACTTTAGGCTCACTATGGCATAATCCAATGCCCCATTAAATTTTTTGGGCTCCACTCGTTCTTGACCATACTTCAGGTCATCTAATCTAAAACTAGCAGAACCCAAATCGAAAATCGGATCAGAAACGAAATTGGAACGCAAAAATTTTGGGTTGCACTCGTTCTTAACCAAACTTCAGGCTATCTAATCTAAAGCATCTAAAGCGAGTATATTCCAAATCGAATATCGGACCAAAAACGATATTAGAACGCAAAACAAGATAAATTGACATACAAAAAGTTTTGGACTCCACTCGTTCTTGACCAAACTTCAGGTCATCTAATCTAAAGCTAGCAGAACCTAAATCGAAAATCGGACCAAAACTGGACCAAAAATCGGACCAAATTAGAACGAAAAACAAGATCAATTGACACACAAATAATTTTAGGCTCATTATGGCATAATCACTCGTTCTTGACCAAACTTTAAGTCATCTAATCTAAAGCTGGCACAACCCAAATCGAAAATCGGACCAGAAACGAAATTGGAACGCAAAACAAGATCAATTGACATTCAAATAATTGTAGGCGCATTATGGCATAATCAAATACCCCTTTAAAAAAATTTGGGCTCCACTCGTTCTTGGCCCAACTTCAGGTCATCTAATCTATAGCGAGTATAAAACCCCAATCGGTATGGAACCCAAATCGAAAATCGGACTAAAACGAAATTTGATCGCAAAACTAGATTAATTGACATAAAAAAGTATTGGGCTCCACTCGTTCTTGACCAAACTTAAGGCCATCTAATCTAAAGCTAGCAGAACCTAAATCGAAAATCGGAGCAAAACTGAAATTAGAACGCAAAACAAGACCAATTGACACACAAATAATTTTAGGCTCATTATGACATAATTAAATGTCCCATTAAACATTTTTGGGTTCCACTCGTTCTCGACCAAACTTCAGGTCATCTAATCTAAAGCTAGCAGAACGCAAATCGAAGATCGGACTAAAACAAAATTAGAACGAAAAATTTGTTCTACTGACAAACAAATAATTGTAGGCTCATTGTGGCCTAATAAAATGTCTCATTAAAAATGTTGGGCTACACTCGTTATTGACCAAACTTCAGGTCATCTAATCTAAAGTTAGTAGAATCCAAATCGAAACTCGGAGCGAAAATTATCCGACACTCGTCCGACACACAACTTTATTTTTTTCGATTGCTCCATATTTCGTTGTTGCCATAGTCATTTAGGCAATTTTGACAATTGGCAGTCCTCAATTTTATTGAGCATAAAATGTCATGACAACCAAAAGGTGCATTTAAACGAGATTTTACCATAAGTTGGGTTTTATTCTAGATTGTTTATAGTTTATCATGATATTGAACATAATGGAGTAGATACTTGATCGGATATCAAGCAAGCAATTTGCTAGTCGAAATTTGTAGTTCAAGTTTTTTTTGTAAAATTTTTGTTTATTGTTTGCTTGCTAGCCGAGCGAGTGTCTAATTAATATGCGTAAAATACATATTGCCTACTTTACATCTGAACTTAAGCAAAATACATTTCTAAGGTTAAGCTAATTTTTCAATGCCCGGTAGACGTCTGTGGTAGTGTGGAAGGATAGGTAGACTCATAGGTAGTGTGGAAAAGCTCGCAATTAAAAATTCATAATTATCAAGTGTTAATTTAAAGAAAGAAACAATCGGTGGCCTTGTGATATAAAATTTATTTTTGGCAAACTTTGTTTGCCTTTGGATCATCTCCATAATTGTCATAGCTGTCATCTAATTTTTTGTTCAAAATAGTGTCCTCCATCACCTCCCAAATTTATTGTACTTATTTAAGAATCACACTGGTCACCATTGGCCATCGGTTTGCAGTTCTTGCAACATTGTATGTGCCGCAAAGCTGGTCGGTAGTATCGACGCCGCCCTTCGTGCTATTGTAAAATTCGATTATTGCCGGTAAAGATTTTGGCCCTTCTGATATTTCGCCCATTCTGTGCATCGTAGATAGTAAGATCACACATTTGTTTTTTTTTTTGGCACGTATGACAATTTAGTGGCTTTCTTCTGGTAACCAAAAATTGTAGATTTAATCGCGCGATTTTTTTGTAATGGAAAACGACGGTGGCAACACTCGTTTATTTTTTCCATTGTGCCAACTAAAGTCGTGTTTTTTTCAAGCAGCTCTAGTGCCAAAGGGTAGCTCGTAAAGCAATTATCTACTGTGACATTACGTCCAACGTTTTGCAAATGTCTGGTTAAACGTAATACGATTTGGTCAGGCTTATTACTCAAACTGTATCGTCCTGGCGGTTGCTGTCCATAGTAAACTTCCAGCTTAGATGTGTAAAATGACACGGAATCAACAACAGAGACAACTTTTATTCCATATTTTGCTGGCTTACTGGGTGTATATTGCCTAATAATTTTGCTGGCAATTTTCGTTGAATTTTTCGAAGATTTCACGAATTGGGGCGAGTTTATCAACCAGACGACGTCCCATGCGAGTTTCGATGTTGTCAAATCAAATGCACCGCATAAGAAATTGAAAGCGACTGTAGCTCATGGTTGCTGCAAATATTTCCAAACCTGTGCTGTCGGTAGCCCACAAACCTCCTACATGCACACTCGATGATTTATGCAACCCCGTTAGATACAACAATCCAAATAAAGCATTAATTTCTGTATAATCGGTGGTTGCAGCATTAGATTTAGAATTTAGATAGTAGAGATTTGTGTGTTCCACAATATCATTGATGAAAGTAAAGAATAATTGGAAACTTTCTAAGGGTGTTTTAACAGTTTTCGAAAAATCTGTAAGGTTTGATGACGAAAGGAAAATGTTTCCGGTAACTGCCCGTGTAGATTAAAATGTGTATTTTCTCCATAGTGAGCCAACTTTACCCACTAAATCACCATCTGGGTCATCATATTCGTCGTTATTTGGATCAAGTTCCTGCTCTGTTTCGGAATCATGATTGCTAAATAGCTCTAAGTCTTCTGTTTCACTAACAGCTGACCCATCGACAGGACCTTCCTCCTCGCTGTCTAACTCGGCTAAGATAGCTCGTAGCCGATTTTGCTGACGCTCATAATCATCCATTATCTAAAGTTATCTAATGACCCAGACACTTTCTAAAATAACGACCCACCTCCTTCGAATTGAACCACACTAAAAATTATTTTGATGGGACAATTGAAGATTGAGGTTAGATATCAAGTAACATGAAGTTAATTGCAATTCGTTTTCTATGTTTTTTTTTTATATTTTCATCGCAATGGGTCAATTTGACCCAGACGTTAGTAACCGAGGGTTAAAAAAGTAAATAGGCAACATTTTTGCTATTTTATGACAACTATTTGTCATTCAATTTTTTTCTTGTGTTTGCAGTTTTTCGCCAAATTTTCATAAATGAAGGGAATAAAAATGTCTAATTTGATTTGGAAATCTTATTTATTGATGGCGTGAATATGGAATAATTGTAATACAAATATTGTATCGTCTATACCTACTTCGGTACTGTGCAAATCGTTAGCGTGCAATTGAAATGTTCTCTGAATAAGCCGTTCGGGCGCCGTCAACGTTTCTAATATTTGCAAGAAGTTTTCCTTCAATAATCGGTACGTTAATAGCTTTGTCTCTTCATATTTCTGTTGTTTAACAACTCGAAAGATACGAGCAGCTTTTATGCCAAATTTTTCACTAATTGTATTCTCAATATACGCACATGTTTATTGAGTTTAAATTCCGCTTTCATGGCCGACATATTGATCAACATATTGACCAGTTTTTCTAATCATATCAGCATTTTTGGATTATTTATCACACAGTAATTTTTACGTACGGAATTGAATTTGATTGCTAAATCGTTAAAAAAGGGTTAAAATTATCTAGATTTATCGATGTATTACTACTTACGATATGCCAAGCTCCTATGGCCCATCTCTTGTAAAATGTATTTAAAGCGTTCAAGGAGTCCCGGAATTCGATGGAAGCGTTAACATTTTGAACATACCTCTGTATCGCAGAATTCGGTATCTTCACATTCCTGCAGATGGAGTAATACACCGATCTCAATCGTGGGACACGAAAATATTTTTGAATAAATGTTTAAACGTGAATAAAATGTTTGAAAAATATGGCTTGAATAACAATTGTTAAATAAAAATACGCAAAAACATTTCGATGAAAATAAAAACACAATTGGCGTATTTTTGACACAAATACAACAACAATTCCATTTGGCTAAAGCAAAACTTGGTAAAACTAAAATCGAATATGGAAAATGCCCAAAAAATTTAGACGAATTTTATTGAGCAAAAACTACTAGATACTAACTTCAGACTGTAAGTGCGGGTAAAATCTCACAGTCGTGCATTTACATCAAACTTTTCTCCTCAGTAGGCCGGAAAAAATATTTGAGCATAAATTACATATAAATTCTTTCTCCAGTATCCTATTTCCGAGGAATTGCCAGAATAGTGCCACTATGGTACTATTCTGATTTTTTCTGGGAATAAGGAATTGGGAAAAATGTTTTCATATCATTTTTGGTCTAAATCATATTTTTCTGGCCTACTGTTGGAATTAGTTTGGTGTAAATTTTTTCGAAATAAAGGTTCGAGTGGGAAACTTTTGTTCCACAACATTTTTATAGGGAAAAATAATTCTCAATATATCTTTGTTTCAAAAATATTTCAACAGTAGCAACCGCAATAATTTCCTATTCCAAGGGAATGCCAGAATAGAGCCACTGGGATAGTTGTTTGGATTTACGACGGTATCTTAAAATTTAATTAGATTATTTGATATTTTCTCTAACGGTCCTGAAATTTTATTGACAGCCTTATCTTAATATAGCAAAGTTATCGACAAGTATAATTCAATTTATTTTTATAATCAATTTTTAGGCACACACTCTTAAGGCATACCTCAATGTCGGGATCTTGACCACAGGGTCTGTTTATAAACTTTGGGTATTACATAACAAACTCAATAAAATTAAATATTTTAACGTTCCAAATGTTGTTTTTCGATGATCTTTCTGGTTGAATTCAACAATACTGAATTTATTACATTAAATTTTCTACAAAGTCAACAGAATTTTTGGATTATCATGCTGTAGAGTCATACTGGTCGCTCTGTTAGATGGTGCTGGATAGGAAGTTAGGATAACAAGGTTATATACGCAGCATATGATGAAATGATCCGTAAATGTGAATTAGGATATCTTAGCTAGTTGTATTATTACTGATGCCGAGTGCATAGCATTAATATTATATACTGGTTAAGCAACTAACCCAACTATAAAACTAAACAAAATCTAATGTACACATTTGAGTAGTTAGAAAATGACTTTGCTGTGGTTCGCCCTTGCATATAACTAGCACTCATACAATTTGTTATTTGGTCATAAGTGTTCAAGGAATATGTTATACACGCCTAGGATCACCGTATGAATTCTTTCAAATCGGATATGTTGTTTCTGTCCGCAAGCCAATATGTTGGTTTATCTCCAGAATGAACCTCGCAACTGCATAATCACCGAACAAATGGCACAGTGGTTAAAGCTTTGGCGTTTGGATCGGGAGGTACCGGGTTCGAATCCCGATAGGCCCCGGATGCAAAGGGAATTTTCATCAACAAATTGTGATTTGTGATGAAAAGGAACACATCTATGACCCCCTGTTGGAGTGCAGAACTCATGGGCCGACCCATCTTCCATGCCAGTATAGGCTGGCATGGAGCTATGCAATGTGCAGATGGTAATAAAATCGGACCTATAACCGTACGTCCTCGAATTGGCCTACACTGGCGGAAAAGTAAGGACGTTAATAAGCGAACCGCGAAAGAGTTGGGAGAGCCTTGGCCCCAGAACAGATAGCAGGGATAAAAACAAAAAAAAAACTGCATAATCGTTCAATTATGAAACTTGATCCAAGTGATTTAAATAATGTGCAGTACAGTCTTCCTTAATTAAATTATATGTTGGGGGCAATATAGTATTGACGATACTAAATACTTTTAAATACTTATAAATACTTTTAAGGTGACTACTTCCATAAATTCCTCTTCAATTTTAAGACCTATAAAGTGTTTGATATTTTCTTTTATAACCCGGAGGTATGGTGTGGTATCAGCTGTATTCATGTATTGTAAACTAATGAGGTTGTAGTAAAATGGGTTTCCTAATTTAGGCATTAGGCATATATTGGTATTTAGAAAAACTACTAGTTCTGGAATATCTTGCATTTGTTCATTTGTATTTCAGGTTACCATTCTTAATGTTTTATTTGTGGTTGTTTGCACCGTTTTAATTCATTTAGACAGTTTGGATAAGCTGATTGAATGAGGTTTTGGTTCGCCTTTTGTGAAAATTTTGCTAATTTTTTCCGGTATTCGTGGATTTTGTTTGCGCGATTTGTTTCTTTTGCCGCTCCTTAACCACTTCACATCTTCTCTGGTATGCGGGATTCAATTTTTTCCAATTAATACGTGTTGTGGTAATATTTGTACTGGTCCGGCATACTTGGGCGTGATTTTTTCCGGCACAACGCATCTTATTTGTTCAACTTCTTCCACACTCCTTTTCACCTTGATATTATAGACATCTTCCACTTTTTCTTTGTGGGTAAAGGGCGCATAAAGTGGAAGTCTTCATTTGTTGATTTGAACTCCACGTTCAGTTTCAATTTATTCTATCTTAATGATATTTACCTCATTTCCTATTTAATGATCCGCAGATGAAGTGAATACATCTGACTATTACCTTGATTAAACGATCATTCTTGTCCTCGTAGGTAAACCATTGATGTCCCTCAGAATTAAGCTTTATATCCAAAGATCTAAGTCTTCCGCTAAATCTGTGTATACTTAAGTAGCACCTAGGCAGCCGAGTTCGGCAGTACCAACGACAAACCAAACGCCAGTGGTATATATTGGCAAAAACAAAGGAGTGTGTACAAAAAATGCGGAATTTGATACTCCAGATGGTACAGCAGCAGATATCCAACCAAATCAATAATTAGAAGGCTAACCCAAAGGATTCTAAGGTGGTGATTGCTTAACCCATTACCAGTATCTTAAACTGAAAATATTTTTTAGTAAGAGAAGGAAAACGCTGAACAATTAAGTGAAATATAAGGATTTACAGCTAAGTTAAAAAACAAATTTACAATTTTAAAGAAATAAAATGAAGAGCAGTACTCGGGACGAAACCTAAACCTACAATTGATGAGGCCATTAATTTATTTCAGACGAATGAAGTAGAATTAGGAAAAGCAACAAATTTGATCTTAAAAATGAATAAAAACCACGCAAGAAATATAAATCTCAATACCCCATGAAATGGCAAAAACTTTACCATCAATTTCAAAAGAGGTTCCCAGAAGCCAGTTAATCAGCAAGAAACAAATATTTTCAGAACAACAACAAAACCAATGAAGAAATTACCTCAACCAATTAACGTCGTTCAAATATTAAATTATTCCACTATAAAATCGATTATGAAATCAGTTACGGTAGCCGAGTATAAACTAATAGATATCTATAAATAATGTTGCAGACTCTCAAATCCTATATAGAGAATCCTAGGTTGAGGGGCATGTATTCAATTAAATCTTTAATTCATCTTTAAAAATTGCTATGAGATTGTCCAAATTTGTCTGAGATTTTTATTATCGTTTCCTATTTGAACAAACTTGTCATCTTAGAATTCTCTTCCAACACACTGAAGTCCGTTTGAATAAAACACTAAATACAGTGTCGGTAACAATGAACAAGAGACGTTTTTTTACTATTTTAAAACAATAATTTCTTTTATTTCTCCAGGACTTTTACGTCATAGGTGTACACTCTGCATTTGCGTAAACCACTGGCGAATTTTTCAGAGAACTATTAGACTAACTTCCAAACCCGAAAACCCAATATTTTGTTGGACCCAAAAGATTTTCCAAATTTCTACTTCTATTTGTCTTCCAGTTGAATTATTTAAAGCGAGAACAGTCCATCAAATGATTACAACATTCATAGGTTAAATTCCTATAGATTAGCGCAAACGACAATCTAAACCTGGAACTAACTTTCAACTGTTAGTGGCATTGGCTAAAGAAACTTTATGAAATTTGGGTTTACTTTTATCAAAAAGCTACCAACGTTGTGGTTTATTGTAATATTAAAATTATTTCAAGTGTCCATAACTCGTGCTTTTAAGTTTTATCTGATTTTATTTTAACTCTTATTGATTTGAATATACATTTCAGTTATCGGGGTCCGCCATAAATCTATTGGTTTACCTAGAAGTATTGATTACTGGTATAAAGAAGGATAAGGTAGTTAAAGTTAATTTCTAATACCAACATTTTTGTCAAAAACTGGCTTCCACTTTATCAAGCTGGTTAAGATAGTTTGTGGACAAATAGTTTTTTGTCAATTGTCAATTTTGTATGTATCGTTCCCACCTATTGGATAAATTTAATTTATGGTAATTCGTTCATACAATTAACACTATATTCGGTTAACTTTGCAATATTAATTTATAACCTCTACAAACAATAAAAATTAATTATATTATCACCACCAAAGATAACGATGTCCATAATTAAAATATAGCTTCCAATAAAATTTCACTAAAAAACCGATAAACATTTTATACTTTTCACTAAGTGACTAATACATATAGGTAGGCTTAAACTGACTAAAATACTATAAACCTATATCAAAATATCTTGAAGTATCGATTTAAATTGAAAGTGAATAAAAGCTAAGCTTAAAACCATTTTGATGTCTTACATTATTAATTATAAAATTTCTCGTAACGACAAAACAGGTTGATGTTTATGGCGAAAAAAACCAACAAATCCAACAAAACCTCCAAGTCATAAGTGTGTACACGATAAATTAAATCCTCCCAGCACCATCCAAATGAAAGCAAATTTCTTTTCAATATTATTATTATTTCAGTGTGCATACTTTTATGCCGATGACGTGTACGCCGCGTCTCGTATACGACAACGATAACAAGAAATACTAATAATATTGACAGCATCATATACATTATTAATTTATGTTGGCATCGAGCAGCAGTAAAAAAATGTTGTGGTATGTATGATAAACATAAAAAATAAAACTTTCATTCTGACCCACATTTTTTTTATCTCAAAAAAATATTTTATAATCGTTATAAATAAACAGCTCCAACTTTACAACTACTTGTTTTTCTTATTGGTGTGCGGTTGCTATATTTTTCTCCTCATCTCTCATAAACGAACTGCTTTGTAAATAAAAAGAAAATCCACCCAAAAAAAAAAGTTGAATTTTTAATCACGCGCGGTTTATTTAAAAATATGAAACAAATATCAATATTTTATTTTTCATTTTTGGTTTTATGAAACCCTAAACAGTACATTGTTGTTGGAAATGTTATAAATAATTCAAGAATTTCACTTTTAACAGTTTTGTTTTTCTTTTATTATTTAGTTTGATGAACATTTTTGGTTCACACATAAACAATATCTTTGTTGTGCATATTATATATAGCCAGACAAAGTTCAAACTACTTTGCAAATGAATTGAAAATCTGGTGACGGTAAGTAACTTGTTGAAAACTGAAAATATTTGAATATGTTTTTGTGAAAGATTTCACTTTTTGTAAAGTTTGCTACCGATAAAATGCGATTGTAATTTATACAGCTTACCAGTTTGATTTACGAAAATAAAAGTTTTATTTTTGGGTGTGATTGCGATTTCATTTTAGTGAAAATGAAAATAATATATATTGGTCACATTATGTATGCAGAATGTCTTCTAGATATTTTGAGACAGAAATACAGACATTTTTTTTTAATTGCAATCTAGTCGAAGACTAATAAGCAATTTTATTCTAACTTAAATTACTACATTTTACTGAAATTTAAGGGTTCATCCATCGATGTACTCCTTAGCTTTGTTGTGCGCTAGATAGAGATTTATTTTAGCTGATTTTACCGTAACTCAAAAGGCTTTCCTTTTTGATTTTGGGTTAAAACACAAACCATGGTGCGTTGACGATGATTCGTGTTCCTTTGCTTGGTACATCCCCACATCTGTATATTATAAGTCCAGATAGGCTTCAATACTTGCTTATAAAGCAGAAGCTTATTGGGGATTGATAGATGAGAGTTTCTTCCCAACTCGTCTCTTTTCTTCTTTACATGAGCTTTCCAGTAAAGCGTAGCGTCTAATGGCATACCAAGATATTTGGCAGTGTTTGCATGTGGTGTTAAATCTTGATTATTTAAATATACTGGTTTGTGTACTAATCTCTTGTTTGTAAGGCTGACATGTACAGATTTGGTTTCATTTAATTTTATGCGGCATTTTTTTGTCGTGTTGTGTACTTGCCCTATGGCGGTTTGTAATTTCTCTGTTGTATCTGAGTTGTTATCACCTACCGCGATGATGGCTGTGTCATCGGCGGAAGTGGCTATCGTGTTGTTTTGTGAGATTAAACATCTCGGGTGTATAGTAAATACAGAAGTCACCCAAGTACACTTCCTTGTGGAACTCCTGCTCTTATTTCTTTAAGATCAGAATATTCATCTTCTTGCTTAAGCCTGAAATATCTATTCGTTATATACGGTGTCAGTATTATGCTGTACTGTTTAGGTAGGATTGATTTAAGTTTGTAGATTAAACCTTCGTGCCAAATCTTGTCAAAGGACTGCGCTACATCAAGGAATACTGCGGAACTAAATTGGTTATTCTATTCACTTGATCAATAGTTGAGTGCTTACTGCGAAAACTAAATTGGTGGTTCGGAATTAGGTTATTTTTTTCTATTTTAGTTTGAGTCTTTTTAATAGTAACTTTTCAAAGAGTTTAGACATTATTGGCAGCAACGATATAGGCCTATATGATATTATTATAGATATGACGGTTTTCCTGGTTTGGGAATCATGATAACCTGAGCCACTTTCCAAAGTTTTGGCACATATTTTACCGTACCTTTACCTACCGAGAGGTAGCTGCTTTATTTGTTCTCCGGTACTCAGAACAAATCCTGGCGCTTTATTTAAGTTTAAATTGTTTTTAAATTCGTTTGTTACTTCAGTAAGCGATGTAGGTGTGACATCTTCGAGAATTTGTTTTCGTAATTGACTTTCACGAGGTCGGAATATATTTTCAGGATGATTAGCAAATGTTTCAGCTTTTTCTTTCTTTTTCTTAGTCCATGTTCCATCCATTTTCCTGATCGGATGAATCGGCATTATTGGCTTTTTCAGTGTTGTAATTGCTTTCCAGAGCGAATAATCCGTATTACTGTCATAGGTCATCTTACTTAAGTATTAATTATCTGACTCATTTTTTAGTTTCTGAATTTTTCTTTTTAATGGTTGAGTAAGATTATTTAGTCTTTTTTTGTCTTGTGAAGCTCTAGTTTGGTGTCATTTTTTTCTGGATTTTCGTTTATCCTTTGTTCAAGGTGTACTTTGAAACTTTCCCAGTCCGTATATTTGTTGATTAGTACTAGATTATTCCTGGATTATCCATCCATGGGCTTCCATTATTTTTGGATGATATACTCGCTTAGGGCTAGAACTATCGGAGAATACCCTGAGCTGATATCTTGGCTTTCTTCGACTTTCTTAAAATTATTAGAAATATTTGGGTTATAAAATAATCGATCAGGTATTTTTCCTGGGTCAGTTGGCCAATATGTTGGTTTAATGACAATCCGTAATTCTTTTCCTTTAGTTGTAGTTAATCTAGAATCCCCGTGGAATCCCCTTCGCATTGAAGTCACCATCAATTATATGAACCGTTTTCCCAGACGCTTGAGTCTCAACACTCTGAGTATTGTTTGTTTTTAATAGAATGTCTTGCTGGATATAAACCACTGTGACCTAAATTTCTTCTTTTTCATACTTTGCTTCTTCGAAATGTTGGATATTTTTTTGTAATTATCTAGATGGGCAGTGTGATATACGCAATAGCCTTTAACTGTTATGTAGAATTGCTTAATAAAATGTGTTTTCGAAATAAGACACACATCTATATTCTAAATATCTCTAAATATCTGCTTGTAGTTCTTGTTGACGCCGGAGCAGACCATTACCATTCCATGACCTGATTTTCATTATGCTCTTTTTGAGGATTTGGGCTCAGCTCCCAATGCACTATCTTCCAATTTTTCTAGCGTCTCATCAAATTTTGTTAGTTTCATGAGAATATGAGTTTTAGCTTGAATTTTTGCTGTGGTTTATAGTCTATGCCTCTCATTGCTTCGGCATATATAACATCTTTAGTTCTTATGGCGACCAAATGGTTGCCTATTGTCTTGATTTTGTCTGCCTCTCGTATCGATTTGCCTGACGACCATACATTTGGGTTTTATTCATTCTTTGGATTTTAATTTTTTGAAATTCCTTAGCAGGATGGCCTTGTCCACAGTGTACACACTTTAAATGTGGTTTGCGGATTGCCGCATTCTCCAGTTAGGTAGTGTCCGGTACATTTAACACACCTTGGAAGATTGCCACAATATTTTTGCATGTGTCCATATGCTTGACATCTTTTGCATTACGGAATTAGTTTAGACTTTCTAAGTGGTTGAATTCCCACTTTGCAATCCAATAAAAGGTTCATCTTTTTATTTCTTCAGCTAATTTTGTTCATTACGCTGATTATTTTAAATTGTTCTGATGATAATTCATCTTTTATTTGTTCTGGGGTCTCTGATTGGCCTTTCTTGTTTATTTTCATACATGTGAAAGACAAATGAGCCTTCGCTCAAAATTGCCTCTACGTTTCTATATGCATCTCCGCTGTTTACGTTGATGCGTTTATTTTGATTCATCCATTTAGTGATGAATGAATCTTCTGAAACACTCGCCTTAATTATATCATAGAACGCGTGATAATTTTTAACATAATCTACTATGATTGATGGTGGGGGAGGTATTTTTTTTATCTCTTTTGACGTTTGTCTCAACCTTTTGAGGCTGAGTATTTTGATCCAATGTTTTTGTGGTGGTGACGGTGTATCATTCATCATCGTTTTATTTTTCCTAGACTTAGCACGAATCTAGTCTGTTTCTTTAGCTAGGTCTTCCTCGTCGGTTTGATATTCAACGTTTTTATTAACATTATAATTGATGTTTTGGTTCTGTACCATAGAGAATTGGTTTGACTCTTTCTATTGTTGACTTTAAATTTGGTATTATGGTTCTGCTTCATTGATGGCTTAGCTTCGGTTGTGTGCTGCTTTAATTACATCATTTCTGTTTTTAGTTCGTTAATTTGTTGTTGTAGATCGAGATTAATAATGGTTTACTGATCTTTCTGATCAGTTACCTTTTGTCATTGTTTGTATATCATTCGCTCCTCCTCTGAGGCACAACTTTCAAGAAAAGATGTTTCAACATAATTATACAAGGTTGTTATACCTGCTTGTTGGCGTGCTGTTGTTGCACCCATATTATTTTGAAATTGCCCCATGTAAAGATTTTCAATTGAGAAATTATAAATGTTTAAAATCCTTAGGGCCAGTCTCATCAGAGAGTGTTGTGTGTGTAAAAATGTTTTCATTGGTGTACCACCTGGGGTATTTTTTCCTTCTGTTTTACTTATTGCATATTGTATATTTATAGTGTAATCCACTCGCCTCCAGTATTCAGCCGTGATTTAAAAACGTTGCCCGGTTGCTGCCACAGGGAGGTATACTAGACACATTTGGTGGTCTCTAAATAGTTGCAAAGTTGGAATATAGTACACGATGACTTACGTAGCTATAGAGGGTCAACTCCTTCCATATTGATTTTATCCGTTCAAATTTCCTACTATAATTCAGTGATTATTCCTTAAAAGCTAGCGCGCGATCTGTATCATAATAAACGGAATTATTACGCAATGCAATTTACGCGGTTGTCGACATGTAATCTATTTCGTAGGTTGCATAGCGCTTGGAGCTTAAAGCTCAATTTTCTTATTATTTTAGGTTAGCCGGGATGATAAAGTTGTTTTATATATCTGATAGGTAATCGCCTAATTATTCAATGGGCCAAATAATTTTCCATTTTGATACTAAATCACATAACCGACTTCTACGCTATCCTAAACTAAGTTACATTCGATTATATTTAACATTGAAATTGTTTAATAATTGTGCTCTCTGTTGCTCGAAGTTCAAACACATTAAACCTTAAACCTTTATAGCGTTGAGTTGTTTCGTATAGTTTTAGCGAATAATTCAACGATCGATGTGTACAAGCCGCATATGCAATAAATCCATTATGTATCTGAAGAATCAGAGTCAGGAATGTCAGAATTACTTTCAGAAGAAAATAGTCGAAATGTTCTCTGATTAGTGCATCGCTCGGGCGTTCTTTGCGACATTGAATTACATTTTAGACTCTATAATTTTCAAGTGGTTTGATTGCAGCATAGTGCAAAATTCTAGTAGAGTTAGAATTAAAGAGGCTTGCTTTTAAACGTCATGTAAGTACTATAACCATCAACAAAATAATTAGTTGGAACAGTTACACTTTTTTTTAACCGGAATCAAATGCAAATGTTTTGAAATTTACATATTCCTAAAATATATCTTAGATTTGATTTTTCAACTCAAAGCTCAACTCCATAGATGCTTCGTGAACCTTTAAGCAGCTAAAACTTTTTCTGTTTTTGATGACAAGTAATTTGTTCCTTCTCATTTCCATTACCGAGCAACGTTTTATTTTGCAGAAAACTAAAACGAAATCAGTAATTTTTTTGCAGTTGGTTACCAAATTGAAAAAAATTTCCTAACTCAAATTATCATTAAAATACCTCATATAACCGTCGACCAACTCAATTCTGTTTTGTCTATCCGGTGAGCGATTTTACTATTTTTTACCTACTTCCATGACTAGCTTTGGATCTCGAAATAGTTTACGATTCGTTTTTAATTCGTTCTCGCTGAAATATTAAAATTTATTTAGGTATGTATACCCTTTCGGATAATGTTTGAATAGCTTACTGCAAAATCTATAAACGAACAATTTATCTCCATAATGCCGATGTACACGCACTTTATAATCATTTTTCGTCATATGTAGTTCTGAGTTCATAAATCTCGCATGTGTAAGGTAATTTTTCGTCAGCCTGTTTATGCAGATAGTGGCATCGCAGCAAGTCGGCCGTTGGAATTTATCTGAGCATACGCGACAAACGTATTTTTAATTGGAAGAGAAAACTCATTCTTCCATATGCGAGTCGAGCTCTGTTTTAAGCGTAAATGGTTTATTGCAGATGTGGCAGAACTATATATGATGTGATAAAAATAGCTATGTATCTTCATGTGTCGGATACACTCTATCGAATATTTAACGATGCTGATCCTTCCATTAAGTATTCGTGTAAAATCTAACATCATCGTGATTTGTTAATGGTTCTTGAGGTGGTGACAAAACAATTTTAACTTCTTATTGCGCAGCATTTGCATTCGTAGGGTCCCTTGGATGAATGTGCTTCTCTTTAAATGCCCGTTTTTTCTTACAGCCCTTACTACATTAGGCACATTTATGGACATTTTCGGCTATGTATTACACAAAATTATGCATTTTGAGTTCTTCGTGGTTTTTAAATGAGCTGAAATTTATTCATTTTTTATCGAAATTTTAAATTTTTAAACAATTCGCATTCCGAAACATTTAAACGGTCGGTCATGATGGGTGAAATTGTACAACTGAAGATTCTTCAAATTATGGATATTTGATTTACAAATTTGGCACTCGAATACATTATCCTGTACGATATTTTCCTTCAAATGTAACCTCCTTTAGCTCTGTATTGAATTTAGCTGCATAACACATCCTCTTGTAAATGTTTCGGGACATCCTTCACTTGCCATTTCTTATGGGATTGGGTTTTACTTTAAAAAATTTGTTAGTTTCGATTGTTATTATCTTTTGTCAATTTTTTTTCCACCTGTTTGAATAAATTTCACTTTACATTTAATTTTTTAGGATAATTTTGAACTTGTCAAAAACTTCCCCTCACATAGTTTATTATTAGTTTCGTAAATTATCCAAAATAAGTAAACTGCAAATTTTCTTTTCGCCACAAAGATAATATTCGTTTTTTTAGGATTAGCCTAAGTGGCTTGCATTATATCTTGCATTATAAAATCTTGCATTAAAAATTTTGTATCCGAATTTGATATAAAACGCCAAAGTTCAACTTTTCCGCAAAGTTTTGTACTTGCAAGATTTTGTACTTGCAGAATTTTGTACTTGCAACATTTAGTAGCGGCATTTTGGTTTGCGGGATTTTAAAAAAATGAAAAATTTTGCACTTGCAATTTTTTGCAATGTAAGATTTCGGGGCGCTCCCGTTTTTTAAGTAATTTTTGAGGTATAAAGTTATTTTCAAATATTAAAAATAAAGATGTTTCAGTTTTTTAAATAATTTATAGGTTAGTTTTTGGTGATGTCAAAATTTCTCCAACTTTTATAACATAGAATATAAATGTCGTATCTCAGTCGCGCAGTCTTTCACATTCTCAGCAAAATTTTTGTAAATTTTTTCTCTTTTCTGGTGACATATCGGTTTTTCCAGATTTGCGCAAACGAGCATTTATGACCCACTCCAACGAAAGCAATCTTGCAATATCGAAAAAATAGCCGATTTTACAAATCCTCAGAGTTGAAAACAAAAGTACAAAGTAAATGGAGTAACGAGCCGGATAAAATTTAATTTATACGATGAATCTGTAAAGGATGTAACGACATTAAAAAATGTTTTCGGCCACCAAATTAAATTCTCATCGCGTAGAAAATAACAAATTTTAATACAATTGCCGTTCAACGTGTCATTATAATAAGTGCCTGTGCAACCTCTAAGACAGCCTCATCCTGGATGGTTAGTATGATGAACACACTTACAATTAAACCACAAAATAAAACAAACCCGCCAACTTATCCATCCTTGAACGGCGATGAAACTAAATTCATATACTTTCCGGCCGACCTCTATGGACGATTTGATCTAGCATCTTTTTCCATTAGCTAATTCAGTCTCATCGCTAATGTCTCTCGTCCACACAGGTTATATATTTATTTATATATTTAAGGAAGAAGTACATTAGCTGCTACAGAATCAATTTGACAAAATTTAGTTTTTTCCGTGAATGTTTTGACATTCAACTTTCAAATTAATGGCCAAATGTCAGTAGATGTCAGCCAAATATATATGATTTGAATTTTTACCTTTTTTTAAAGAAAAAATTGGTAGTTAGTCGAAAGTTAACGTTCCTGATACCAAATGTTTAAAATACTTATTTTTCTAATTTAATGTTAGTTCATAATTTTTCATTATCGATGGTGGCTAATTTACAATTTAGGCAGAGTACCAATTATCGAGTAAAAACAATTTTGAGGTCAATTTTACGGTAGTCCATTCCAATAAATTTAATTCTAAACCTAAATGGTCAAAGGGACACCTATTGTCAGGCACCTTAAAATTGGCTTACTTAAGTTAGATCGTGTACTTTTGAATAAATGGCAAATAAGTTGGGAAGGTCAGTATAGTTTGGTAGGTTGGTATTGCAGTTGTGATCATTGGTTGGAGATCCTCCAGGGTAAAGGTTAATAGGTGTTTCGGTGGGAAAATCTCGAGGTAGGGACAGTTTGATGAGTATTATTTTGGTTTACGGATTTGAAATTTGATGGTTGAGAATTGGGTGTTGCATGTTGGAAATTTATCTCTTGAACCAGATTGTGAGTTCATATCTCATTAATAAGGTTATATTGCTATACACGCTAATCAATCAATCAATTGAATTATCTGTTTCGTAATGAATCTAGAAAGCATCATGCATTAATTATTCCTTTCTATGTTTAGTTAATATACTTACATAACTAGTAGTGGAGCTTGTCCTAGGACGGTGTTGGGATGCAAAAACTATAAAGAGAAGATTGATTATAAAAAGAAAATAAGTACGAGTACAAAGCTTTTTTTATTCTAATATTTTATTAAAATTTTTGAAGACTTCTTTAATTACAACATGTTTCGTGTACCAATCCTTTTTTCAACTAATCTGCCTTGTGTCATTTTTTCTGCGATTTCTTCGGTTTCATTAGCTTGACCGTGTGATTTGTTGATGGTCACTGTGAATGCTGTAATGATTGGGGGTTGTGCTCGCCTTAAGATGTCTTCAATTTTATTTATTTACTGAATCTTTCCACTCGAAAATAACAATAAGTTATCAAATCTTAATCACTAACGAGATTATGTAAATCTGCGGGAGCAGAATTTTCTTGGTATCAATAAATAAATTGTATAATGTCACATCCATCGTTTTCTTCTTTAATCGTGAAGACATAGTGATATATTTCATCTCGCCAACAAATTCGGATGAGATGTTAGTTTCTCCTGGTCGCCTACGTACTTTGCTCCGGTTACTTTAGAAATTTGTATTCTCTTCATTGTGATAGGCGAACACGTAAGCTTAACATGGCTCAATTTCTCTTCATTGACCTTGATTTTCCATTTATTTTGCCAGATTTCAATGTCATAAATATGTTGATGCAGAGTTTCGGACGTTGTTTATGAATTTTAAAGGGTACAAGGCCTTGGTTGGTCTGAAGTGAAAGTTAAATATGTCGTTGGAGCAACCACACTGCCCTATTTAGAGATATTGTATTTGACATAATATCTGCGATCCGGCAAATGCTTATGAAGTTGCAAAGTTGGTATATTTCTGGCAACTAAGATTAATTTTATGAGCAGTATTTTTCCTCTTCGTGCTGACCTTGTTTCTGTTTCGTGCTCGGCTCTGAAACCAAATTGATGATTAGGGATGATATTTCGTAGTTCCGGTTTAATATTTTGGATCATTTCTATTTCGAATAATTTCGATGTGATAATAGAATCCTTGCCAGGCTTCGAAACCATTTTGACCATAGTTGACATTTTGTAGCACACAGGGATATATCCTGATTCATAAATCAATTCATTATTTGAGCCAGCCGTCCAAAGATACTCTCAGGCAGTTTTTTTAAGAATTTCACCTGTTATTCCATCATACCCAGGAGTTTTCTTTAATTGAATTTGATGTGAAATAGTAAGCATTACTAGTGGTTTCTTTATCATGAATTACCTCTCATAATCCAAGGTTTGAAGTGAATACACTTTCAAGGTCGTTAGCGAATACTTTAGCTTTTTCTTCGTCACTTCTAGCCCATTCAACATTAGTAAGACGAATTGGCGGGTTTAATTGCTGAGGCCGTTTAAGGTATTTAGTGGTCTTCCATAATGAATAATTTGTGTCCGATAATTCCTTAAGACAGTTTTACATATAATCCATCTTGTTTTGTGTAGTAGGCTTTGCATTTTCTTTTCGCCTGGTTAAAGTTATGCTCTGCAACTGGTGATCGATTAATTTGCCAGATGCGTCTTAAGTGGCGATTTTCTGGTAACATTTTTTCTATTTCAGGGGATGTTATCGTGTGCCTTGTATGCGTAGCTAAAATTGCTGCGTGGATCAGTACATCTTGAATTTTTCTGATGTACATCTTGAATTTTAAGAACCAGTTTTTTGTAGAACATGGCTTCTGGCCGGCCCTGTAATGTACAATAGTAAAACCAGAAAGCGGTTAGAAGATAATTCTAAAAGTGATTAAGCCTGGATTATTTCTCGGTTTATTTTACCTGTGACTGGAAAATCAAGAACGTCATGAATTTGTCGAGGATCAGTATGAAAATAAGTCGGCATTAACATTCATTAATTGACATGCCCTTGGAGTAGCAATCATGAACCCCAGTCCCCCCATTGCGGAGAAATAAATTGAAGCGATGACTAAACTTTTTTATTGATATTCTGGTCGAACGAGAGTCATTCGGCATAGCCGCAAGTATATTATTTTGCGCGTCTGGTGTAGTTTTATACTGCTGGCTGGGACGCGGAAATTGATTAATATTTCTGTAGACTGGGCATTTTCGGTAGTTTGCAGTGTGGTTTCACCGAATCTATGCTGAAGAGTTATTTGGTGTTGGGAAATTTTTAGTTTGGTGTATTTCACCGCATACGACGCACACTAATAATAAGTCTCTGAGTGACCATATTATAGGCAGTTTAAATACTGTATTTGACCGGATCTTTTCTTACAATAAGTGGAATGAAAACTGAGTTGCCTCAATGTGATTTAGAGACAACATGTGAAGAGTCACTGATAAAAACTTCCTTCACTGGAAGGAGTCTGAACTACAGTTAATCCGAATATAACAGGGGAGTTTTCTTTAATGTTTCCTTGTTTGTCTTTGACAAAATCACACGTTTCGACAATGCGCCAATGGATAGCTGTTCTATATTCTCACCAAAAAAGCCTTTCTCCGATATTATCCTTTGTTATCATATCTTTTGAAATTCTCACAGTATATTTGGATAAGATTTCTTTTGGTGACCAGCTTCCAATATAGAATATTGATTGCTTGAATTCATTTTGTCCTTCGCTTCTTAAGTTTGAAATAAAAGAAAGTTATTTGAAACATCCATGCTGCAAGTTTTATATTTGCATCTGCAGCATGGGCAAAAGCATCTTGCTCATGCTCTACTCCGACAACGATTTGATGATGTTTCTAAGATTCGCCAGATTGCTTCAGGAGCGCTAACATATTTAGCATCGATTAAAGATGTTATTTCATCACGAATCAATCTTTGATCCAACAACAACAGCATTAACGCTGTCGTTTGCTTTATAGATAGATTTGACTACCTTCAATGACGTATAAATCTCAATAATGATGTCAGCGTTATATGGGCAGACTAGGTACTTGATGTCTAGAACCACGTAGCGATTGTCTGTCGTTTCGTTTTCAACTTAAGTGAAAAATGCTAGACGCCGTCAGGAATTTAAACACACACAACTTCATCGATTTGTTCAGCTGTCTTAAATTTATCATTACCTTGTAGCAGAAACAAAATGTGAACTTCTGAAAATCCTCTCTTTTGAAATTCAATAGATTATAAGCGATGCTTCGTGCATCTGTCAGTGTTTTCAGTTTCAGCTTGAATGCACGTGTTACTTAATTGGGAAGATGGGTTTCAGTTTCCCTTGGTCTCAAGTAGACCAGCCAAACTAGCTGTATCGTAAATGTGAAGAACAAATCGGGGCTTGCCGAGAAAGATAATATTTTCGTATCCATCATGTTTCCAATTCAGCTACCAATGGTATCAATCCTTTAGCTATCAATCTCCGTAGAGATAGTGAATCGCGTACATCATCTAGTCGAGACTTAAATTCTAGTTGATGAAATTAACGAATCGTTGGTCTGAATTTTCAGCAAGGTTAAATGGAGGCTCACCATCATCTACAAAAATCAAAGCATTTTCACTTGATGTTGTGGAGCATTTCATAATGTTTGATTTGACTGACGGTTCTGGTGTAGCTCTATGTTAACGGTAGGTACAGTTCAGCTATCATCGACGGTTTCCTGCTTTTCCTTGTGCTAAAGAGATTTGTTCTTCTACAGCTTGAGCGCTATATGAAGTACGAGTATATATTTAATTTTTGATTTAATTGACTTTTCGCCCTCTAAAGGAGTCCGTTGCCCAGGCTTCAAATATTTTTGCACCAATTGTATTACGATACGGAGCTCTTATACGCATACATCTCCGTTTAAGTTAAATTGTTTTGGACATCGACACTGTCCCTTCGCCTTATCAATCATGCCAGCGCTGCAGTCTTTGCCTGTTCAAATCCTCGGTTTCTGCATATTATTCATTTTAGGATTCGTTTACATCACGACTTACGTATATCTAATTAATTGAAATAAAATGTTTATACGAGAAACAGCCACGTTAAATTTGTCTTTATTTTATAACTGTGGAACCAATACTTTTCATTTTGAAAACTGTCATCATTTTGAAACAAAATTTCAAAATTTAGTCTGCGTTTTAAGCTTACACACTGTTTGACTTTTATGGAAGGCCCCTGCCTAAATTTGTAACTCAGCGAAATATTTCAATAGTTCCAACTAGTCTATTCAATAGAAGGCTTATTGAGACTTTCACAATATATCAGTCTCCACAAAATAAGTCGCAAATTGGACCGCGGTCTAATTAAACTTTTAAATATGTGTACAGGTGTGGTAGAAGCTGAAGTCGATATTCTGGGATGACTGGGGCTAGGAACATCTAAAGCACTTTCTCTAAGAGGCATCAGGTCAAACGCGTTCCACAAACCTATAGAGTGGTTGGATTAGCTCCGGAGCTAAATAGAAATAACCTTTCGGACTTTACCTTGATACGATACTTCTCCAGTTGGTTTAACATCAACGTTATAGAAAATCCATTGATTGGTCCGGCGCTTTTTTTAAATTGTCAGGCGCTTTAGGTTAATCTAAATGTGAAAAAATTCTTATGGAGTTATGGGGGTGTAAATTGACAGGATGTCGATAGTTCAATTGATTTCAAACTCGTTACGCTAGTTGAGTTGTTTGTCGTTTCAAGAGACAATCAAAATATGTTATTTGTATGAAAATTTAGCCAGTTAGTATGCCAATAAGTGACAATAACATAAAATATATCTTTTGTCGTTTGAATAGTAGATTGTAGGGTAAGTCATAGAAAGTTGGCACTTGAAACGAAAGTCGAAACGACTTGCCAAATCGAGGTGTTAACTCGCATTGATGCCACTACGGCCATATGCTAGGCCTTAATGTCTGCTAACTCTAGCCCGATTGTGACGAAATTTTGATGGGGCCACTGAGGTGTAATTTGACAAGATTTCGATAGCACGCTAACCTTATTCCTCATTATTGCAACTATGGTCATTTGATAGGCTTTCATGTCTCTTTACTTTAGTCCAGTTGTTAAAAAACTCGTGCTTCGTTAAATAAATTTAACTTTTCAGAAATCACCTTGCCCCTATATAGTCTATAGTTCCTCATTCTAGTGTCAGGGACACATTCAATACATATTTTTGCACACAAACGACACCAATTATATGCTACCTAAGTTAGCAGTAAGAAACCCTGCATAGGTGGTAGAACAAAATGTTATAGAAGTTAGCAGTAAATTTTCGCCGAAAAAAATGTACAAAAATTCGTAAATAGCTGGATCCCATATTTATAATTTGTCGTGTTATGGGCCAATGAATTTGAGTTGTGGCACTAACAGTCAACACGTGTGCCAAAAATCAGGCAATATTTTGTGTAGCATCATAGTGAAATAAATTAAAAGGTGGACGCATGTTTAGTGTTAATTTGTACTGGATGAAGTTAGACCAATTCGTAAATAGTGTTTGGAAGCCAATGAATTTGAGTTATGGCACTAATAGTGAACACTTGTGCCAAAAACGAGGCCATATTTTATGTAGCATCATCGTGAAATAAACTCGAAGCTGGACGCATGTTTAGTGGTAATTCGAACTTTGTGAACTTTGACCAATTCGTAAACTGCTGGATCCCATATTTATAAATTGTCGTGCTAGAGGCCGGTAAATTTGAGTTGCGGCACTAACAGTGAACAGCTGTGCCAAAAATCAGGCCAGCTTTTAATGTATTTCACTATGACGCTACATAAAGTATGGCCTCATTTTTGACACAGGTGTTCACTGTTAGTGCCACAACTCAAATTCATAGCCACCTAACACGACAAATTTTAAATATGGAATCCAGCAGTTTACGAATTGGTCTAACTTCACCCAGTTCATATGACCTTTAAACATTCGAATTATGTGATATTGATTTTAAAAAAAATTTCGGCGTAAATTTAGTACTAACTTCTATAACATGTAATTTTCGTCTAATATCAACAGAATTTTGTACTACCACCTGATACAAAATATGACGATAATGTAGGTTTTTTTCGGCTGAAATGTTCGGTTAGTTAGTTATTTGAGTCCAATAACCTAGACATTTTTAATCGTTTGTTAAGGTGAGAAAAAAGTAAAAGCAGATATTTCCTATACCTTGATATTATCGTATTACTACTCCTTGATCATTAGCAAATTTTAATCTAGAGTCGTTTCTTTTGTGGTCACTGTAGCGTTAAGGTCTCGGAAAAATATTAAAGATCATTATTTTATCAGAGTGAAAGGTAAATACGTAATATGTATATCCGCAATATATGAAGCTACCTCGATATTAACAACCATAATACATTTCATTATGCCATTCTTTGATACGGCACAGTGGGTGTAGTAACTTTCAATGTTGTATTAAACCTTGATTTGTGTAAAATGATAGTTTTTATAGACTTACCTTCCAATAGGTGATTCAAACTTCCTTTATCCAAGTTCATGCCATTACATTTACGAATAAATCACAGTGATGAATTTTTTTTAATTAACGTGCTGTAATTCTTCTGTATATCCAATTTAAATTATACTTAAAATTGAAACACTCTAAGTGATGACATAGTGTAAACTTTGTGTTACTAGTTTTTTGTACATATATAGCAAAATTGCGGTTAACCTTGAACATTTTAAAAGTCTTGTAAAAATTAAAAATCGAGATTTTATCTGATGAACTTGGACAACATATTCACACAGTCTGAAGGGAAACAATCAAATATATTTTAATTACTTTACTATTTTGTATATTCATGGTTTTGTTTTGTTTTTTATCATTTCAGGTGACTGTCTCTCCAGAAAAATGTAGTAAAAAAACGTGGGGCCAACGATTGAAAATAACCAAGAATAATGAAAAGTTGTCCAACGACACAAAAGAAACTGAACATAAATTAAATAATAATATTACGAACCAAAGTGCACTCTCAAAATCAATGAAGTACGCTGAACCGTGGCTGTACGGAACGGTCCGTGGAATCCCTGCGCCACAAGTTCATAATGGGCACGGAATTTTCGGCCGATTCCCTCATGAAATGGCTGTCGTGGTGTGTTCTTGTCCCGAATACTTAAACGGGACAAAACGCGAAGTCAAGAAAGCTAGTATTTGTAAAAAATGTAAAGGATCACGATTACCGTTAGCACCAATCGGTGGTACGGTACGTATTCGTTCATCACCCGGGATGATACCACAATCGGTGCGAACGAGTGGCGGAACAATGCGCTTACCACCGGCATCGGTAATGGTCAAGCAGAGAGCGCGACCATCAATCTTAGATTCGCAAAATGATCCGTATGATTTAATGAGGCGATCACGGTTAGTATCACCCGAATTGAAACCGGTGTTAAATAATAAGAAGAATCGAGCGAAATCAATAAGCCCGTCTCGAAGCCGAAGTCGAACGCGAAAACGAAGCCCGTCACCAAACGAAAACAGTATTAATTTAGGAAATCGATCGCGCAGCGCAAGTCGATTAAATAAAATCAATAGTCCCGAATGCTGGATCGATAAACTTGATCCGGACCCGGGTGGAAGACGATCGATATTGGCGTACGATGTAAACCCATACGATTTACTCGCAAAAACTAATTCGAACTCATCGAGCGAATTTTCACCGATAAACGATGATAATTTCGAGTATGACCTAGCACTACACTCGAAAAAATATGAAACTATTTTAAATCCATCACACAATGGTAACACGCAGACCAGTATTAGTAATGCCAACAGCAGACGAGTATCAATTTCATCGGGTGCATCGGTGATCGCTGGTACAACCACGTCGATATCAGGACAGCGCATTCGTATATCGAGTGCTGCACGGCAACTTTCATCGTCGTCCACAACATCGTCGAATTACGAAGACGCGAATGATTTCTTTTACGAACAGGTTCAATTACGAAATACCAAACCAAGCGATTCTAGTCAAATTGTTAACTACAGTAATTTGACTTTGAGCGATACTACTTCGCCGGCACCATCGCATAAAGATGTGATACGACCATCGTCACAAAATTCAACACCGACCTCGTCGGCCACAAAAAATTCAATCAAATCAATTTTGAAGCGTTCATCGTATCATGATACCGCCGACGAAAATAGCAGTGATAATAGTAAATCAAATTTAAAAAATTCTAAATTAAACGATAAAGTTAGTTTAAATCAAATATCAAGTAATAATAATAATAATAATAATAACAATAACAATAATAATAGTAGTAGTATTAGTAACCAATCAAATATTAGTAATAGTAGTAGTAAAAAAATCAATCGTGATCGTGATAAAAATAATCGTAATAATAGCATTAACAATAATAGTAGTAATAGTAACAACAGTAATAGTACTCAGCCGAATACGAATGGTGTATCGGGATCACATTTCTATTTACCGCTGCCAACGACACGCAAGAAAGTACAATTTTTAGTCGATAACGATGAGGTTATTCAGATACCGAGTTCACCGCCCCGCAATACACAACAATCGCATTTGGTTCAATCCCCAAGTGAAATGGTAGAAAACGACGATGATAATGATGAATATCATAATGTTGAGAGTAATGTGGATGAAGACGATGATGATGATGAGGTTTTTGTTGGTGAACACAACAATGGTAATAAGAATAGCAACAGTAGCACTATTACGACCAACACCACCACCACCACCACGACGAGCAATAATATTAAATTGGAAATAAATGAGAATAGGAATGAAAATGAAATTAATGATGATACAAATGGAGATGTTGCTGATGAATATTTAAATAATGGATATGGGAAAAATAGACAAGGTACGTGGTGTGCTAAATTTTTGATTTCAATACATTTTTAATAATATAAATGGTTTTCTATATATAGACTAAAGTGGCAAGGGGAGGAAATTTGTCTGATTATAAACGTTTATTTTTTATAAATAATTGGAATGTATTTAATTGTGGTAATAACTACAGCACCTAGTTAGTTCTGCTTTACGGAATAATTTTCATTTATTTTTTTCCCAAGAATTCTCAAGAGATTTTATTACTTTTGCGATGTACACGGATTGGTTTACAAATTTTAAATGGTATTAAACTTAGAAGAAACCCCAGATTTGTTTCGAGGAAAATTCGGGTTTTAATTGCGGCCTCTAGATCTGCATTATCGGGTACTTATACAATGAGAGGTGTAGTTTAGACTTGGCCATTGATGCGGATCAAATTTTACAAAATATCTAGAGTAACTGTCGCATGCTACATAAACTCATTGACACATAAAAGTGTAATGAACTGGTAGTATTTCCAATACCACACACAACTATAGCGCAGATGTGATTCAAATTATCTATGATTGATCATTTGCCTCGATATAAAAGCTTCACTGATCGATTCGTGTGATTAACTATGAATTTTGACTAATCAATTTACAACGGTTTTAATAAATATTGATAATTTCAAAATGTCTTTATAATATGTAGGATATTATGGTTAACATTTTTAACAAGTAATAGTTTTAAAGAAAACCGTGCTAACCTGAAATGAAGAAGCACATTTACATAAATAAATTGAAAGTGAAACTTTAACTCATCGGGCGTTGCCAATAGAACAATACTCATCAACATTACTCATTTCTACGTGACTGCGTAAGGTCTGCTACTCGTAGAAAACGTCGACTACTCGTAGACAGTAGTGATTTAAGTAACTTGTACTCTGTGCCTCTCACCGATTTTTTAGCCTAATACTGTGTGCCGTACATCGATTTTTTTCTATATCTCGAACTAAGTAAATTAAAGGTTAGTTCATACCAGTTTCATATAAATGTTGCAACGTTTGTTTTGTGGCATTTATGAACGACTAGTAGGAACTAAACATCAGCTATGTTGGTAAATTTTCACTAAAAATATCTGGTTGACGTGTACAGTCTAAATTACTGAGTAAACTAAAGTGCCGTTAGATTGTACTAGGGTTTTTTTACGTGTGACGCCATCTAATAACAACTGGTGTGAACTAACATGAAATTAGTTTGGTCAGTAATTTAATCGAAAAATTGGTACAAGGCCCAAAATGTATACGCTAATTCCAGACTAAATACAAATTTTTTTCTAAACATAGCCTCAAAGCTCCAGCACTTTTTTTTAAATATTTTAGCACCATAAGAATATTTTGCACCAAAGTGCAATCTGGTCATTCAACTGAAATAGAAGAGAAGTAATTTTATCTTATTATTAGGATTTAGAACACACAAGAATAGGGCTTGTGGTGCCCAGTAATTTTTGCATGAGATCTACTTTTAACAATCAAACTGACCAGTGGTCTACCTTTTCATCCAAAATGAGAATGTAAGTTGTCTGCACATTTTCTGGTGTTGGATAGATTCATTTTGACTACTGCCAAAAATGTTATACAGAAGTTACCATCTTATCTTCGTTTCTATAGATTGTCAAATTTTTGGAAATTGTTAGGTTAATACGCTTTTCAAATGCATTCTTAATATTTTTTTATAAAAATAAATGGACGAAATTTCTGATATTAGTAGATTGAGATACTATTCAAAGGCAATAATTTATTGAATCAATCTAGCTTCATCTTACAATTTTAGATTCAATTCAAAGTTTGGCTGTCAGTGTCCTGTCTATTATAAAAACTAAATACATCAGCCAAATGCCATCATCCTCTAATTGTTTGCATTCGTCGCCTTTGCAAATAAAACTTTTAATTTCACTAATCCGCTGAAGAAGTTTTCCCCTCATTTTAATTAACAAACACCGGTGTGCATAAAAGATTCAGTAGATTCGATGTAAATATCATATTCTTCAGCTTGTATTTTAAATAGTCGCCTCTGTAATCTTTTTTCTCGAAGATAAGACTTTATAATTTTATCACAAAATACTTGTAGATGTATGCTGAAATGAGTGCTTTCAGGTACCTCAACTGTTGGCATCATGGTTAGTGAAATCGTCGCCCACCAAGTGTTGCATATTTAGGGACCGGAAAGCCAGACGAAATGATATAAAATTACGGAATTTTTTAGGGAAATTAATTAATTAATATTTAATTATTAGAAAATAAATAATTTACTGGGTTGTTTATTATAAAATTTTAGCTTCCAGCTGCCTCAATTTGTACTTGATAAATTCTGAGGACTATTGGAAAATTTTCGAAACCAAGAATATTCCAAATGTCAAATTCCCATAGACTCCTAAAAATAATAAACACTTTCATCAAAAATAATAACCTAATTTTTAAAGATTATTCTTCTAGCGATGGTAGCTACCTTATCCTAGAACAAATCGCAGTTTTTATTGCAATGTGCTCTTTCATGTCTGCCAACTGTTGAGAACATGTTGAGTAAAATCGCCAACAACGTTATGAAAATATTTAGGACTACGAAATTTTCAAATCAAACTGGCGATCTCCAAGAGAAGTTTCTAAGACCTGAAAGCGCCCAATAAGTCCCGAGCCTAACTTCTAAAAAACATATTTGGTTTTGCAAAATTCGACTTTATTAATCAATATAGTTTCCTTTATACACTAATTCCAACAGTTCTTACCGGCGTGAAGTTTTTAACATGTATGTGAAGATAGCCCAAATTCCCTCCCCGAAAAATGAGCTGTCAATACTAATTGTTGCTATTGTGACATTTTTTACTTTCAGCCCCGAAAATATTTGCTATCACGATAGTAAAAAACTGTCACGACAGCTGAAATTTTCGAGGCTGAGAGTATAATAATATGTCCTTATAAAAACATGTTTGTGAAGTAAGACCAATTTTCATATGTGTGTGAAGATAGGCTTAATTCAGTCGCAAACGAACGCGATGGTAACAAAAGTATTGCTATCATGACATTTTCTACACTCAGACCAAAAAATCACCAAATTTTTACTCACAGCCCCGAAAATTCGGGGATCACGATAGTTAAAAACTGTCAAACATTCGACATTTTTGGGGTTGGGAGTAAAGGTAATTTTTTGTGCGGTGCACATCGTTTTATAGGTGAATGTTTATGGAGCACGTGCAATTTTAGAAGTCAGGAACTATTCGTTGGCCCAACTAGCGGTGCACATCGCTTGATAGGTGAATGTTTAAGCAGCACGTGCGATTTTTTTTAATTGCATTTGATAACTGATTGATTGTTTAAGGAGCATGTACGAATTTTTTTTAGAATTTTCTCTAGGAGTTGAGATATACTCCATAGAAGTCAGGAACTGATCGGTGGTCTAACTGGCGGTGCACATTGTTTGATAGGTGACTGTTTAAGGAGCATGTATATTTTTTTTCTCGCTGCTTAATTATTTTTCGGCGAAGACGATAAAACCAGCTATTGTGGGTTAAAATAAAGAAAGATTTGCGCCGCAAGTTAGTTCAACGCGCGGCTGGCTTCTATGGAGTATATCTCACCTCCTAGATATAGACAAATTAAAAAAAATCACACGTAATTCTTAAATATTCACCTATCAATCGTTGTCAGTTCCTGACTTCTACGGACATCTAAACTCATTTTAAATTCAAATAAGCTTAGAAATTATGATCAAATAATCCTCGACACTTTTATATAGTTAGTATAGTTGACAGTAATTTTTTTATTTAATGTAATTTATTTAGGAGCTCAAAACGTTGTACATGTTTTGAATTATAATGAAATGTCGTAATAGTATAAATAGAATTAAATAGTATTGCCATACGCACTTTTTTATTATCGGGGCTGGATTTTTGGGCTAAATTGTAGCTACTCATATTAACAAAAAAGTGTAACGTACACAACCAATATTATTAAAAGTGTATGTGTGTAACTGTGTGTATTAAAACCAAACAAAAAAATATACTGATATGCAAATATTTATGCTTTCCAAGTCTAATAAATTTAACAATTAAGCTTACACACATAATTAATAGACCATCCTAAAGTTTTCGTGTTACAGCCACTGCTACCATTGAATAGTAGACACTCGAGCCTATTAAAATTAGTATTGCTCGTACATATAAAAAAGACTGTGCTGCCCTGACAAAATCCAAAATGTTGACAAAAATATTATATCAGAGCGACCATACCACCCAATTAACAGTTCATCCTAGAGAATCGGCAATAAAGCCACTAAAATACTTAAATTAATTTTGTCTGCACATTCGAAATGTTAGCAAGAATTGTACATGAGAACCGATGATACATAACTAATTAATTGTACATCCTAGAGTTTCCGCAATATAGGTACTACCACCATCAAATAGTAGATACTAGAGACTATTCAACTTAGTGTACCCTGTGTATATAAAATGGGTTGGGCTTCCCTTACAAAATTCGAAATGTTGACACCCAATTAGCAGTTCATCTTAGAAATTCCGCAATATAGCCATTACTACCATCGAATAGTAGACACTCGAGCCTGATTAATTAGTAAAAGCCTTACATATAAAAGTGTTGGGTTTCCCTGATAAAATTCGAAATGTTGACAAAAATAATATTCGAGAGTCGATCATACACCCAATTAAAATCCCCTCCTAAAGCAATATAGCCTCTGGCTATAATCGTGTCGAATAGTAGACCCTCGTGCCTATTTAAATTAACAGCCGTGTTTTAATATTTGAGCACTATCCGGCGCCGAAGGGAAATTTCTACTAAAAAAACTGTAGCTATTTATTCACTGGTGTCGCTATACCATAAAAATTAAAAAATAAATTCATCCATAAAACAAACATTTAACGAAACGAAAAACAACTCACGGAACGACCCATCTTCCATGTCCAGTACTATAGGCTGGCATAGAGCTATGCAATGCGCAGATGGTAACTTAAATCGGTCCTGTAGCCGTAAGTCTTCTATTTGGCACGAATAAGACGGGAAAATCAACCGCGAAAGAGCAGGAAGTGCTTCGGCCCCAGAAAAGATATTATAAATAATAAATCATCTTGCTGCGTTTTAAATTTTTATTGGCAGATTAAGTTTCTAATGGTTTAAGGGTTGTACAAAACAACAGAAATTTAAAATTTTCCTTTGAAATGGATAGTGCTCCCGATATCGGCTCCCGATAAATTGAACTAACAAGTTGAATGAAAAATCTTTGTTTAGAATTAAATAAATTAATTATATGCAAAAATAGCGGGCGCTAATAAAAAAGCACGGCAAATATAGCTCGTACAATAAAAAAGGTTGGATCACCTGACAAAATTCGAAATATTTTGTAATTTTGCATGAGGTCTTATCATGCGCAATATAGCCAATACTACCATTGAATTGTAGACACTCGAAGTTTTTTAAATTATTATAGCTTGTACATATAAAAGGTTGGGCTTCCCTTACAAAAACGAAAACGCGTCGATGGTTCCGTGTGTTGTTTGAAGCTGTTTAAGCGTAATAAAATGATTTTTTGTTGAATGGCGAGAGGCCGGTGAACCTCCTCCGCGACCAAAAGCACAACAGTCGGCTGGAAAGGTTATGGCGTCTGTATTTTGGGATGCATATGGTAAAATATTCGTTGACTACTACCTTCAGAAAGGTTGAAAGATCAATAGCAAATATTATATCGGCATCAAATGCACCATCGAAGGAAGAAATCGCTAAAAAACACCTCAAAAGAAGAAGGAAAATTGCTTTTTCACCAAGACAATGCACAATGTCACAAGTCGATCACAACAATGACAACATTGCACGAATTGCACATTGAATCGCTTTCGCATCCACCGTATTTGCCAGATTTGGCCCCCAGCGATTATTACTTATTTTCAGGCCTAAACTCCAGAGAAAGAGATATGGCTCCAATAAGGAAGTGATTGCCGAAACTGAAACAACTGAAGCTTGGTGTCGCTCTATAACAAAATTATTTTGATGAATAAAATGTATTTTTCCCCAAAAAATTGTGTTTTCTGTGTTATACCGGGAACTTTTCAGGCTATTACGTAATTTAAATCAAAACAATGCCATTTTTAGTCATGTGTTCGTTTACAACTCAACAACGCGTTTTGGTAATCCAAACTTCTTAAGAAAATGGTCGTTCTGAAAAAAACATTTCGTAAATTACGTGATGATTTTGGTCAACATGGACGTCCTAAAGCCTGGAATTGGCAAAATTGTTGAACGTTTTGAAGAAACTGGATCAGTTGCAAGTCGTAGAGCATATGAACATCATCGTCCAGTTCGTACTCGTGAAATAATAATACCTGTAAGTGAAGATGCAGTAACTGTGAACAGTGAACGCTATCGCGGCATGTTAACTGGATTTTGTGGCCAAAATTGGATGAAACTGATTTAGATAATCTTTGGTTTGACGTTGTCACACAAATCGTGAAACACTCGCATAATCGCAAAATTTCAAGAAATTCTGATGCCAATTCACCACCAAGGTCATGCGATTTAACAACGGTAGATTATTTTTTGGGGGGTTTTTGAAAAGTAATGTGTAGAGCAATACTTCACAAATAGTTCAAGATCTTAAGAATAAAATTCGAGCTGAACTTTAGGCTATTGAACTGCTTTTATTGGAAAAAGTCATGTACAATTTTGATGTTCTGATGCTGGAGCCTGATTGATTACATGAACGATGTTGTATTCCATACATAAATGGCTTAGAACTAATTTTCAATTTCAATAAAAAAATTGAATTTCCAACATATAAAAAATTAATTCAAAAAACCGTCAGCACGTCTTGTGCGAACTGTAAGTGCTAAACGTCGAAGTTAATATGCCGACTTGATTGAGTCCTGTTTAGAATTTTCAAAAAAATTGACTATATCGTGGCTACGTTGGGATTAGCGATATGCCCAAATTGACTTAATTCTTTGTTAATTCAAACAAGGAACAATTGGAGGGCAAGTCTGGTGCCAGCAGCCGCGGTAATTCCAGCTCCAATAGTGTATATTAAAGTTGTTGCGGTTAAAACGTTCGTAGTTGAACTTGTGTCAAGCACAGGTGGTACACCGTAACTGGGTTCGTACATCATCTTGATGCTATGACGTATTACTGTAGTGGTTTAAGCTGTGATGGTTTATTTGTCGGAACAGTGAGTGCCAAGCGTGAAATTTAGTGTGCTCGGGTTGGAATGTTCTAGACATTTTTTACGACAAATGTTGTGATTGGTGATAAGGTCCTACATTTGGAAGCGACTTTGACCAAATTAACTTAATTATTTTATTAGTTGATAAAATTGTCTGAATAGTGAGTGCCGAGTGTGGAATTTATTGAATTTGGGAAAAAATACCGAGAATTTGCTTATTGTGATTGGCAATATGGTTCTACACATGGAAGCGTCTTTGGCAAGATTGACTTTATTCATTTATTAATTCAATATATTGTCGAAAAAATGAGTGCCAAGTGTGAAATTTAAATCGACGATTTTCTTGTTGTGATTGGCGATAAGGCACTTCACGTGGAAGGGTCTTTAACCACATTAACTTAATTTTGTTATTAATTCAAAATATTGTCGAATTTATGTGGAATTTGTGTTCTCAACCCCATCCCAAGTAATTTGTAAAAACAAATTCACGACAATGAAAAATTCACGTTATGTTTGGCGATATGGCCCTACCCGTGGAAAGGTATTTCGCCAAATCAACTTAATTAGTTTTTTAATTCAAAAAATTCTCGAATCTGTAAATGTCGAGTGTTAATTATAGTGTGCTTGATTTGGAATGGTTTTTTCACAAATCCTAGATATCATCTCAAGTTAAACACTTTAAATTCCACATTGATCACTTACTTTCTAGTCTTCTATTATTTTTAATAATATTAATTAAACTTCGTGTTTGGGATCCAAAAAATTTATTTTTTCTTGTGCATACTCGTATTCACTTTTGGATAGTTTGTGTATACATTTTTTGAAGCTTCACTTATTATTAATATTAAAAACTTCACTCCGGTAATATTTCGATGCCTGTTTTGGTTATGACTTCTGCATTTAACACAAACCTCCTTCATTGAGCATTTTGTCGAGGTCTGCGATTAGGTAGTAGCCGCTGGGAGCCAGATTCAGAGAATGCGGTGGATGAGGAAACAATTCGAACTTTAATTCGTGCGAATTTACCATTGTAGACAATGATTTGTGACATGGTGCACTGTCTTGACGAAACAGTACTTTTTTCTTTAGGATTGGAGGCTGTTTCTCGCACTTTATCTCTTAAAGTACCACCAATAAAACCATATAGTATTGACTGTTTGACGGCAAAAAACGTTTGCGTATTTCGTCACTTCGGACGGCGTTGATCGGCTCCTGTCCATTCAGCTGACTGACGTTTTGATTTCGGAGTATAGTGGTAGATCAATGTTTGATCTATTGTCATATACTGATGCAAAAAATATTTTTTATTATGGTTAAACAGTTCCAAAGAACGCTCGGAATAATGAGCGCGATGCTGTTTTGGTTTAATGGAAGCAAGTGCGTCATCTATTTTGGAGACAGCTTACTCACAGCTCACCCACACACTCCAAAATATTTGATATGCGGCGCAAATAATTACGTATATCATATCTAGCACAAAAGTTCATCGTTTTTTTAAGTAAATTTTGCATCATTAACAAACAATGCGTTATAGTCTGCATCAAAATATGTAACCAACTTCATTAAATCAAATTGATGCAACATATGACTAATTATGAAGCTTTTAAGATTTAAATTTGCTTTGAAATAAAATCGAATAATTTTTTTTTTGTTTCAAGCAAACTTGGAGATTTGCCCCCCAATTGAGTTGAATTATATTTAATACTTTACCAGATTTTAAAATATGTGCTAAAAATTTCAGATGTCTCGTCACACTACACTGCTGACCATACTGTAACTGTACGGAAAATACTTTGACCTTATATACAAAGTATCAACACAATATGTTAGCGAAATATTTTAAATTCGCTAACCAATAGTTAACCTTGGGTTACACATTGAAATTTCTTTCGATCTAATTATTGCATGCTTCGTATGTAAATGTGATACACGATTCCTTCGTATAAGCCGATACGTAAAAGTTACATCGAACAATGTCGCAAAATTTCTGAGTGTGCATTTTTTGGATATCTTTAAGGAGCCACGCAACATTACTTTACGTTCATCAAAACGATTTTGTTGACTTTGAAATGACTGGAATAACTACTCCTAAGCCATTCCTCTACTTGGTCGCTATTTTGGCTCTTAAAAAAATTTTCTTTAATCAACACACGAAATTCATGTTTTCCATTGCTTTGAAAATAAAAAGGTAACGTTACTAAACCAACTGCAACCTGTAAACTAATGGGCGGATTATAATAAAATTTTGTCACGACATTTGAATATTGGTACTTTCTATGTGTCAGCCTCTTGACTTATTGGTGACGTAGTATCGTAGAACTTTTATGAATGATTATAAAACTTAGTAGTCACCCAAAGACAAGAATAAGAAAATAATTTCAAACCTTTTCATTTGGCTCCTTAATTATTTATATTAGTGTTTTATCCGAATAATCTGGTTGAATAAAATGTTCACAATTTAGTGACTGACTGTGTACATATTTAACTTGGACAAAACTTCAAACGAAAAGTCAATTTTTTGGATTATTATATTTTGTATAAACTGTCTTTATAATCTTTTCTTTATTAAAAAATGCTATAAAAGGATCTGTCTTATAAAAAAAGCATTATCCAGTCAAAGTTGATAAATAATTTTTAATTGGAACTTTTTCTCAAAGTTCACAAGTAAACAGCTTTATGTATACGATTAAAAGTCTCATTCAAATTTGATGTACCAAGTACTTTCGGTTAGGAAAGATTAAACCTGACCTAATTAATACTCGTATGGTATTAAAAAGAAATAATTTTTTTTACAATAAGTCGATAGTTGTCTTCTAAGTTTTGTAAACATTTACAGATATTGTGTATGCTGCTATTTAATATATCTTTGATACAAATCATGGTAGAATTCGATTGTGTATTGTACCATTCTACCGTTCTATGTACGAAGGTTGAAATTTGGATCACGATTTTGTGATTTATTCAAATGAGTTACGTTTTAGGAGTTCAAAAATAAAAAATAAAATTATTTAGATAGGTTGGCAGTTTTGATATTTCGAATTCGTATCCTATCAAGGTATACATTTAATACAGAAACTTATTGTTATACGTAAAGTATATCATACCAACCATTTCAATTATCTAGAACAAATTGAAATACAAGTATTTTCATTTTTTGATAATCATCTTATGTAAATCAAGTGAATTTAAGGTATTCACCAAATTTTTGTACTTGTGTCTAATACAGAAGAGAGGCAGATCGCGATTTTACCATAGGTATACAAAATAGAAATTTACAAAACAAAATCTTTTTTGTTAATCCGTCTGAATTTAATTTCTACTTCTTTCACCAAAATTCTCTCAAAACCAAAAATTAAAATTTTAATTCTAAAATGTAAGCCCCAATTAAAAATGCCATTTTTTACTGTATAAACGCGAGTATTATGATACTTTCAGTTTCCATAAAATTAATTCAATTTAAATTTTTTGTTGGCGGAAACTAGGGCACAACACCAACGACAACGACATCACAGAAATGAAAGTAAAGTTAAATTTTTTTTATAATTTTTTTTTTGTATTGTAAGTTTTGTCGCAGGCCATATATGTATTTGTCTCTCTACTCGTACTCGTATATATGTTGCACACTTGTATTTTGTTCGCACACTAAAATCGAAAGTTCAAAAGGTAAATATTTGGTTAAAAATTATCATTTTTTAATTTATTTATCATGCAAATTAATAATTAGTCTCGGGCGGTTGGTTTTCATTTCACTTAACATGACGAAAAGGTGGAACGTCAGTCATACTCGTTTGTATATGTTCGTATAAGAAAGCAGGAAATATTAGCATATTAATGCTGCAATCAGGAATTTCTTTATAGATTTTTAGTATTATAGACAAATTTAACACTTAATTAATGGTAAGCTGCATATAAACAATAGTTAATTATTTCGTAATAATTTTATAAACTAATTATTAAAATTTGTTTATAATAATTTGCATTTTGTAATTTAATCGATATCGTTTAAAGAATTTTGAACTTTTAATTAACTTTGTTTGATGGCATTAAAAGTTGAATATTGCACAATGAAAGTGAAGGTTTTAAAAAAGTTTATATTTCTGAACAAATTGCAATAATAAATTTTATTTATTTCCGTACGATGTGTATATGCATAAGATACTTGTATCAATTGTCATTGTTTGGTCGGGCAAAATTTTTGGGTCTTTTAATAGCTGCAATGTTGTTCACAACGTTTTCCATAATTTGGTTATTTTCGGATCCCATATGTGTGGTAGAACCCAAATCTTTCACTACCTGGGCAAGTGAACTACTTTGCCCTGTGTCGCTCAGTTGTGGGTTTTGATCCATCTGATTTGATATTTGAACCCTTCGATTGTCGTGATATTGTAATTAATTTCTTGTTTTGTTTTTTAATTGTTGTAGTTGTTTAGCAACCTCACAGCCTCTATAAAATTAGCCGGATGTTGGTCCTTACAATAAGTACACTTCGCTGACACCTCTCTCTCTTTTGTACATGCCTGGGTAATATGATTACCTGAGCATTTTACACATTTTGGATCCCGGCCGCAATATCTTTGGGTGTGATTAAATGCCTGACATTTCTTGCATTGGAGTATACGTGTTGTGGCTCGATTTTCACCTTCATGTGAAGGATTCCTTTTATTCCATAAATATTTTTAACATTCTCTTTGTTGTCAAAGGGGGGGAAAGGGGAAGTCCGTTTTTATTAATAATTTGGTTTGCTTCCTGGATTTCTGTTCTCTCTTTTTTAACAATATTCACAGCATCTAGTATTTTAAGACCTTTATTTTGTAAATCTTCCATTATTTCTTTGCTTGAGCAAGTGTGATGCAAACCTCTTGCCATGACTTTTATAGGTCGGGCCTGTTTGTTCTCGTAAGTGAAACACTGATACTTTCCAGTATTCAGTTTCATAGAAGAGGATCAGTGACTGGATTTCTGTGATTTTTCTTTCGGTTGCACCAAATTTGGTGTAATGTTCTTGGCAGATTTAATATCTTTTGGTTGATTGGCTTTGGGTAGAACATCTTTGAAATCTGGACTAGATTATCCCCTACCATTTAATTACTCAGCCTCAGGTGACGATTCAGCTTTTCTTTTCTTATCTTCCTGGACTGTTTTTTCATCTTTAGGATCCAGTTCGTCTCTCTTTGTAATTCATCATCATCAGTGGAATAGATGAGTTTGTCTGGTTCAATGCTTTCTATATCGTAATCTTCTTTTGAATCCCTATTCATTTTTAGGTTTTCATTCTCTCGCTTTAAATACTCAATTTCTTCACTTAGCTTGGCAAATAATGGCTCCATATGCTCTAGTCTTGCCAAAAGATCCATATTCTCCTTTTCTAGGTCAATAGTTGTTTTTCTAGATTCGGCTATTTGCAAAGTAAGATTTCCGGTGGCATCACTTATTTCGTGTAATGTTTGTACAGTACATTTAGTTATAACGTTAGAAAAGCTTCGCCTTGGTCAGCAGCTATCGAGTTGCTTCTATTTTTCTTTATTGGTGTTCTTTGTAAATTTGATCTTCTTTGGAACGGATTCGATGTTCCCTGATAATGCAATAGATGGTCCTCCCCAGAATCCATAGCGCCAGTCCCTACAAAGAGTGGATTTATCAACATTGATATTGGTGTACCACCTGATTGACGGTTTTGATTCTGCTTCACTACTACGAAGGGATTAGGTACCACAACCGTGCGTTCTAGAGAACATTGCCCAGAGTACGCCCATATCCATTTATGAATACTTCATCTGACAAACTAATTTTCATTTGTTTTATTATAAGAGTTTTAACCCTCTTAGGTTTATAAAAATTTGGGAGGGCTGGTTCTTTAACTTTAATTAATTTGTAGTGGGTTTTAAACAATAAAATTTTTATTTAACCTGGAAGATATAAGCAAGTGACATAAATGTGCCCATTTCCAGTAAGTATAGAAAAGTTGAGCAATCCCTTTCGGTTGTGTAACATAGGTACACATCACATATGACACAAAACCTCGGAGTTCTATTATAAGGTCCATTTGATTTACAATGTTATACATCTTTGTCTGGGGTCTTTTTGCACCCTATGGGTTTCTGTGGATGTATGACATCTGTGGTTACCAAGTTTCTGTTTTGATGTTTGGTAAAGAGTGGAAGTGTGCTTCCGTTTTCGTGAAAAGAAGCTACCTATTAATTATCGAGCAATGCTCTGAGGAAATCCTAAGCTCGGTAATTTATGTTTCAACTTCAACTCATTCAAAGCTTCCAAGTACACAACATATGAATTGTTAACAGCGATATCAATTAAATAACAAAATATTTTAAGACTATTTTTTTTTTGATCCATTAGGTCAACATCCAATAATCCTATATGAACACGGAACTACTAATTTTTCACTGCTTCCTTGCACTCTTCGTGTTACTGGCGACTTCAAAATTGGAGATAGAAAGTTTGAGCACATAAGAACTTATTTGTTGTCTATCCGTTTTACATCGGATATACGCCGTTAGAGCTCCGACATTCAACATCGCCTCTCTTATGTTTTTTGAATTCATAAATAGGCATTTGTTTTAGATTTTTTCTGACGGTCCCATACGCCTTAATGTTGCGCTGGAAGTTAGTTGATTAGTTGATTTAGTTAGTTGACTTACAACCTTCTCTCTCAAGGAATTGGTCCTTTTTCCTTTTTTCTTACAGTGTATAAATCGAATTTGTACAAATACCCATTTTTTGACGCACATTTACACCACATTTTAAATCCCCATTTAATGGGATTGCTTGGAAATGCAAAATATTTGAGAATAACAAATCGCTTTTATTAGAGAAGACGCAACTTCACTTTTGCGTACTGTTCAAGATATTGTGCCCTTTTCATTATGCCCGATCAAAATTGGGGGCAGTTGGAGGCGGTGTCTTCGAATTATCATAAAAATGTAGAGCAAATCGTGGATTTCTTTAAAATGACGTGAAGACTTGTATTCGCAACTAATGGAACTTTTATGTTTGGTTGGCTAGACCAGTAGTCTCTTATGGAAGGCAAGACGTGATAGCTCATGGCAAGGTTTAAGCCCAAAAATGCTCGCATTTCTGCGGGTTCAATTTTAAATGGAATTCCTCTTTGGCAACAATATAATTTACTTTCCCTTATCAACAAGTCAAGTAACAATACTTTAGACAATTCAATTATTTTTAAAATTTCGAAGATATTTGGCTGGTATTGTTTTCTCCAGTTAAAAATATGTTGTGTATGAGATATTTGTTGCTGATCATTGTTGTCATCAGAATCTTTTTGGTGTGATACTCGTGATTCATGCGATATAACCAGTTACTGATCTGGTGGTGCTTCAATTATAACTTCATCTATGCCAAAAACTTCAATATCGTCTTCAAGAAATTCGCGGTCTTCTTGATCAAGCTGTTGGTCATCTTCGTCATTACTATTGTCTGTCCATAACACTACTCATTTACTCCTTGTTTATTGCTAAACTGATATATACGACATTTTATTTGAAAAAAGTAACATCTAAGCCAATAAACTTATAATTTTTTGGCAGCTTTGTGCCAAAATGCAATAGAAATGGGGGGAAAATTAGATTACTTTTGCAAATATTTGCATTTGGCACATATATGTCACATTATAAAAACTTCATTAATGTGCCATATATGAACCTAACTCTCCACATATATTGTGTAAAAAATGTTACCTTAATTACTTGGTGTTAATGTATTTTACTATTAAAACTAAACTAAAATAAAAATATGTCAAAACTGCCATATCAGAGCAATTTACAAACGAAGTCAATGAGATAATGTTTAAGCATCAAAATAGTGCATTTCAAAATTTGCTAGTACCTTAGAATATTAAAAACAGTGAAAAACAAGTATTGGCACACATACGTGACATAAATCTTAAGGGGTTTGAAAAGTATTTGAAATAATTATCGCAGGAACTTTGAAAAACAATTAGCTACTAGTAATTCAAGGAAATCATAATACTTCAATGGTTGATATTTCTATGTTACAAAAACAAAAAGTGAATTGATAAAAATTTTGCAAAAATTGGAAAACTATTAACTTATTCGATATTTAGTGTGTCCGCCTGTATTATCAACAACCATCTGTAATGGCCGCGGCATACTTTCAACTAAATTTTGGAGGCAAGTTGTTGAAATGGAAAACCACTCTTATTGTTCATTCGCTCAGAATTCCGGTAAGTTAGATCTTGTATGGATCGGGATTTTATCATTTAGAGATGTTCAATAGGGTTTAGATCGGATGATTGTGGGCGCCACTCTATAATATATTTAATCTTTTTCGAGCCAAATATTATTTTGCGACTCTTGACGTCTGCTTCTGGTCGTTGTATTATTGAAACACGAAACGAGGTTTCATTTTCTTAGCGGATTCAGCATGGTTTTTTGTAGAATCAGAACATAATAATTTTCCGTTAATTTTGACTACATTATCCATACCATGCAACACCACCAGTGATCCATCTCCATGCTTAACTGTCGCTTGAGTATATTTTAAATTTAATAGTTTTCCTTTGGGAACCCAAACGCGACATTGTCTTTTTGGGTTTTGAATTCAAATTTGCTCTCATCTGACTAGATGACACTTTTCCAAAAAGATATCGGCATATTAACAATTTTTTTTGCGAAATCCTATCGTTTTTTATATTTTCTTTGCCAAGAACTTTTAACCTGTTCCTTACTGTATGGTAAATCTCGATTCATTCAAATTAAGCTCATTCACGATCGATTGATTTGAAACCGATGGATTTTGTTTTGTACAAAATCGTAGCTCGATCATCGTAATATGATGTTTTCCGTATTCGACTGGTTCCTCGTTTTCGTTCAACAGTTTCGGCTACAGCAGCAATATTCTCAGTTGTTCTTGAGCCACGCATACGGTTTCGATTCTTCACATCACTAACTTGCCCCAACAGCTCAAATTTTTCCACGAGTTTTACTATTGCCGACCGAGAAGGTGCTTCACGATGACCCAAAAGTGCTTTAGTTCTGCGAACTGTGACTGCAAAATTTTCACCATTTTTCTAGTGAATTTTAATAATTTCAAACAACAGTAATGGCGTAGTTTTTACTTGTTAAATGTCAAAAGGTGACAGCTTCAAAATTGACAACTGCCCAAATAGCAGGCTACTCAAAATTAAACCTCTTATTGGAAACCTCTTTATTAAACTTTTCCACAATTTTAAATGTCCCAACAAAATCTTGTATTTTAAAGTAATTTTTCGATATGTGATTCCATTCTTAACATAGTTTATTACTAATTTCCAAACTTCAAAATATTTTTGTCCCATTTTCAAAATAAATTCAATTTGAAGTGAGTTCGTAAAACTGAACTGTTATTGGATAAACCAACAAGTGCACGTGCATTTTTGTACAGTGCGTCATCCGAGAACATTGTCACTGTTGCTCAGAAGGTGTCTGAGCATCCGTCCACGTCAATTCGCTATTGTGCTCAAGAATTGAACATTTCACGGTATAAAGGCAAAATGTCCACCCGCAACGTTTTCGGTTCGCTAATTGAACCATGGAATGCTTGGATGAAAATGAGCGCATTTTTTCCGAAAAATCATCTTTTCCTACGAAGCTCATTTTCTCCTCGGAGGCTGCCTCAACAATCAGATTTGTCGCATTTGGGGCTCAGAAAATCCACAACTAACCACGGAGAAGTCGATGCATCCACAAGGAGTGAATGATTGGTGTAAATTTTGGACCAGTGGCATCATTGGACCATTTTCGAAAATGACCAAGAAACCACCGTTACAGTCAATGTGGAGCATTACCGAGCCATGATAAACGAATTTTTGTTAGCCAGAAATCAAGAGGAGGACACATACGATATATGGTTTCAACAGGAAGGCACAACTTGCCACACAACAAACGCAACAATCGGTCTTTTGCACATTGACTTCGGGGATCGAATATAATCTGCCTGCGCGATTTGACTCCGTTGGACTTTTTTTGTGTGGGGGGAACCGTTAAGGATAAGTAATACGCTAACCATCCAGAGACTATGAAAGTCCTGAAAGATCAAATCGAAAATTGATTTTCTAAGTCTAAACCGCAGATACGAATTATTTGACCTTGTGATTTGATCGTAGTGATAAATGCCAAACGAATTGGGAATTGATACGTGTTCATTAATCGGAACCTCTGCCGGTCCATTGGTATCGTGGCAGTAGAACGAGCTCCCTTTTAAATTTTTCATTGATTATGGTTGTCTCGATAATATTGCCCATGCAATTTTTGACAACTAACTCGTCTCGTTGTAAAATTTTGGCATTTTGATGTTCCGTAATAAAATGATTCGTAAACCAATTTTTAGGTGAAAAATATGCAGCGGTACTCCTAGTAGATTCAATGAATTTAAAATTTCGGTGGGAAAATTAACACTTTCGTTTCGTCGACGACTGTATCTACAGATTAGCTGTCCAGCATGTCTTGAATTTTAATATTGATGGCATCAACATCAACATTTTTGGCTGCCATTATAGCACTTTGCGCTAACCAATGATGGTTTTTGTAGTTGTCACAAAAATATCTGCTTATGTCTGCTTATGTTGATCGGGAATTAAGTCGCAATGTTGGTATTGCCTTTAAGATACTTCAGTGTGCGATTTAAGGCTTGTAAGGAATATATATGGACCATTGTACATTTCTTTGAATGTTTAAAATTAATTTCAATACCAAATGTGATTTCTATCACTAACCAGTATGGTGGCAGATATTCCAAATACTGCAATAATAGTCAATGAAATATTACTTACGATCCTATTTTTGACCAAGATGAGTGAACCTAAAAATGTTTTTCCGGTTCTTCCAGACTCTTCCGGTAAAAAAAGAAACCTCCTTCGTGAGCAGCAACAGAATACATAACTCTATCGAATATTAATGTTTGTGCTGTAGAGTGCTACGCCCTCCAAAGAATCCAAAATATGAAAGTGCCCTCGCGAGCTGCAGGCATCTCGACTGTCTAAGAAAGTAGAATCCAAGAAACACATTGCTCAGAGACTTAAGAGATATACTCGTCCAGATGCGATGCTGAATAGAGCGGCAAAGAACATCTCACATGCGGACATAATGCACAAGGCTAAACTAGTCCTTGATCGTAGTTGTTTTGAGCAAAATGTAAAACACATCGGCAAAACGACAAAGGGATATCGTTTATTAGCCGTTCAAAATACAGACAACCAAAAAATTACTCTGGAATACCAAGCCAAACTTGTGAGTATCATTGCTCAGTAAGCTAATATAAGATCGATGGCACATGAAGCTCTTGTCGAAATCTAGGACCTTGACGAAGTCACAACGGTGGAAGAAGTGCAGATGGCCCTAGAATGAAGGATTGAAGGCTCTTAGGGTATGTTCCCTATGACCCCTTCCCAGTGGTCTCGGATCCAAAAGTTACGAGTGCGTTTATAACTCTGCTATAACTGATATGTTTTGGGGAAGATGACAATGGTCGAAATACCAACCATTTTACGGATGGTTTCGAATATACGATACGTTGGAAGGCGTTAAAAAGAGCAAGTAGATTATGATTTTGAGCTACAACTAAATCTTAATCATTGGGAAATGGCACTGCTTGGACATATTGTGTGTGAAATAAGAGGCCGTTTGGGCTTGCGCTCAACAAGCGTTCTAAAGCACTAGTTGGAGGCAGGCTACAGACTGGTTTCATAAGAGTGAAAATCGACGGTATTTATATGTTCGATCTACTGAATGAGGCAGCAGAGTATCGAACGATCGAGAAGATGCTTAATTTAAGCTTTTGTCTTATTGCAGATTGTTCTGATAAATACGGGCAGCACACCAACATTCCGAAGAAGTAACTCCACTCGGTTAATTGGTCTTACGTAAATTAGTTGCAGAATTATTAGAAGAGTAGTTTCGTGGAAAGTTAGCGACGACCAAGTTATAATATTCGAACTTAACGGCGCTAATCCTGATAGAGGGTATGTTCACGAGAATATCTTTACTATCACAAACGCCTGCCTACAAGACTAGTATAGTTGATAGCCATCGTAAGTATTGTATTGATGGAATGAGGAAATCGCGACTTTCTGTCGGAAAAGCTTCAAGATAAGGAGCAAACATTTTCGACTAGCTTACTACGACAAGCGAAAATGTTTTAAGAGTGCTTTGCGAAGAAGTCGATGGAGAGCCAGCCTTGGAGGAGAACGACCTTATAAAACGGTTATGAACAAGATGAAAAGCAGTAACTTCTTTATTCCTGCAATAAGAGCATGTTGCGACCAGCGAAATAGCATTAACTGACGAAAACGATGGAGCACCAATCGTTACGATCCAGAAAGTGGTCAAGGCTAACAAGAAAGTTGGTAGAAATAAGGCACCCGGGCCAGATATCAAACCAACTTTGAATTATGCCAATCAATAAGACCAGAGGCTGAGACATTGATGGCGCATGTAATCAAAAATTCTAAGATTTTTAGAAAGTACCAACAGTCAAACAATTGTCGCCGAAGTTAAAAAAGTAGTTTTTAAGAAATCACTTGTGTGTGTGTCTGTATGAGATTGCGTGGCTCCCGTGCAGACAAAATTTTGGTGATTTTCTACAGCCCAGACGGATTGACTAATTGGGATGAAACTTCATACTTAAGCTTTTCTCCTATATTGGACGATCCCAATGATTTTTGGCTGAAATTTGGTCCATCAAAAGCAGCAGCCTTCTTAGGAGCTTTTTCGTTCTTTTGCAAATGTTTTGAAAAGTATGTCATTTACGAGAAAAACTGTTGCGAAAGATTCTAAATCAAATTTGCCATAACGCCGTTCTAAATCAGTTTTCCAAAATTTAAGCGGAAATGACGATTTTTGATAAAAAAAACTTTTTTCAACAAAAATTCAGCCAATGCACAATCCAGATGGACTGATAAATCGGAATGAAACTTCGTACCTTAGCTTTCTCCACAAATTTGGAGATCCCACTGAATTTTGATGAACATCGTTCATCGGAAGTGACAGCTTCCATAGGAGCTTTTTCGTTTTTTCACCGGAAGTGACAGCTTCAATAAGAACTGCTTCGTTTTTCGCATGTGTTTTGAAAGGTATTTTATTTACGAGAAAAACGTTTATGAACTAAATGATTGTAAATTATTTTTGCAACAAGTCCGATCCAGATCAGTTTTCCAAAATTTAATTTAATTTAATATTTACGAAAAAATTGCAAACCAAATTAATTTTAGCGGAAATGACGAGTTTTGATAAAAAAAACATTTTACTTCACCAATATTCGGCATCTCTACAGACCAAGCGGATTGGCAATTTGGAATAAAATTTCATGCTGAAGCGTTTTCCATAAGTTAGGCGATCTATGCGAAATGTGGTGGACATCTGTGTACCAGAAGTGGCATTTTCCGTAAGAGCTATTTCAACTTTTGCAATGAAGATTAAATAATTTATCAAGCAAACCTTGTTGGTTTTGTGAAACGTAACTAAAAATAATAATTTTTATTATACAAGACAGTTTTTATCACAAATCTGATAGGTTAAATTTTTTGCTTTCGAAATTTATATCCCAAATGGCTGGTCGATGTTGCTGTTGCGTCTGCTGTGTGACACGTAGTCCGGTCCTGCCGGAAAGACATGTCGTCTTTCTCCATATCGTTCAATTTGGGTCAAAAGATATCGGTTAACATCGTTCTGCAGCGCTCGCCGTTAATGGTGATGGCCTTACCAACGTCTTTTTCAAAAAAGTATAGCCAAGGATGCCGCCGGCCCAAAATCCGCACCAATTAGTAACTTTTTGTGGATGTATTGCCACCAGGTGAATCTCGTATGGGTTGGCGTCGTAAACGGCAATTATGCTTGTTAACAATTCATTCAAAAATGCTCCCAAACGCTCTGAAGCTCAGTCAGTGAACAAACGGCGTTGTCTATGGTCAATAAATTTGAGTTCCTGGGTCAGTTGAATCTTGTACGGGTGTAGGCTTAAATTTGGAAGCAAAATTCGCCAAGTTGAAGTCTGTGAAAGGTCAAGTTTTTGTCCAAGGCGAGGAATTGACTGCCTCGGGTTCTTCTGTACATTTTCACAAACCGCGACAAGGTTCTCGGCCGATCTGGCATTCCTTTGAGTGTTGACTGATTGTTTACTGAACCGATTGTCTCGAATTTGGCCGCTAAACGTTGGAGGGTCGACTTTGAAGGATCACCGCGTTTGCCGTAAAATAGGCGCAACGCGCCGTATGTTTGTACTAATGACTACTCATTTTGATAATAAAGTTTTATCATTTGGAAGTGCTGCTCAATCGTGTAATTTGTTATGATGATTTGGCTGCCAACATCGACCCGCCCAAATTTAAAAACCCTTTAAATTAAAAGAAAGTCGGGTATTGCCCGCAACAATTAGACCCATCCATTTTTTGATAGGCAAGCAAAGCTCGAAATTTGGTTTGTTGCGTTGAAACGTGGCCGCACAAACACCAATGATGCTCAACACTCTGACCACCCGAATTCGGCAGTTATTCCAGAAAAGATAAAGGAAAGTACACCAAATCGTTTTGTAAGACCGTAAAGTGAAAGTGCATGAAATAGCTAACACATTAAAGATATCAGAAGGTAAGTGGGTGCCGCGCTTGCTCACATTTGATCAAAAACAGCAAAGCGTCGATGACTCGAGATTTTTTTTAATAGGTATGTAACAATTGGACAAAACATGGACCCACCAGTGACTAAAAGTGCCGGTATGGTTTTTGCCTCCGTATTTTGGGATTCACAATACTTGTTTGCTAACAGGTGCCATACCTACTTCTAATCTCTATAGTCAGGTTAATATTAAAAATAGCAGAATAGAAGAAAATTAACGTATGTTTAACGTTGATCTCTCCTAACATTTCATATTTCAATTTGTTACTATTATATGTGTAGACATTGGATTTGTGAAGTCGCCTTCGTTTTTCAACAAACAATCCACATATCTTCTTGGGTCCTATAATTAAAATATTGTATTTCTATTGGCCATGGGAAAGTTTAACTTAACTTATCTTTGCACTTATTAATTTTTAACACGGTCTTGAATTATCTGAATGCCGACGCCGGTAATCTCGTGTTTTATGAATTGGTAAAACTTATTTCAAGTGCGTGGAGAACAATATGCATGCGCGCTAGTTCAAAAATTATAGTTGGATGACTCCCACGCATATGACACGGCATTTCACCGTATTATTTTCAAAATCGCTTGTACAGCCTTCAAACCACCGCAGACATCAATTAAATTTAGTCTCAGTTAAATTATCAACAACAACCAAAAACATTCTGTTCAACAATAATTATCATAATAAATAATAGAAAAACTCATAAATCTAGTCAAGGTAATAACAACATATTCAAAAATATTAAACATTAAATTAATAAACTTATACATAAAATATATACGAGTAAATCTCAACTGCTGGAAACAAAACAAAAAAAAGTTAATTACTCTGTCTTAAGTTCATTGCCATATCATATATATAATACAATAATTGCCTTATGTTATACCTAGTTTGACAATGAAATATTTTATTTATTAATTTTATAAATTTACAATAATTTCAACGTTGAAAGAACTACATTAAAATTTTATATTTGCAATTAAAAATTTAATTGCAACTAGTTTATTTAAATTGTCTCTCGAAATATATTTTTGTGCTGTGCTGCAATTATAACAAATTAAGAAAAATTTATCTAATCAAATTACAAATAATTGTTGTGAATTGTAAACTCTATGCACGATATGTTGAAATTAGTTTGAATTATTATAACGAAATATATTAGATACGGTATTATAGTTTAGGTGTTTTATGTACTTACATATAAATATGAGAAATTACGGTGTACCGTATAAATTTGTTTATTCCGTGAAATAGAAAATTGTAAATTATAATTAATTTCACTTTCATTGAAAATTAAAAAAAAAAAAAATTAAAATTTAAATTATAATTTTTATTAGAATATGCAATGGAACAAATCTTTTCATACAGGTGAATGATTTTTCTTCGAATATCAGATAAAAGAAAGTTGATTTACATATATTCCCGTACCATAAACTATTTTTCTAATTAAATTAAATTAATATATATACGAGTATATATATATATATATATATATATATATATATATATATATATATATATATATATATGTATATATATATATATATATATATATATATATATATATATATATATATATATATATATATATATATATATATATATATATATATATATATATATATATATATATATATATATATATATATATATATATATATATATATATATATATATATATATATATATATATATATATATATATACAAGTTACGAATTTTAATTCGGAGCGATTAAAACAAATTAAATTTCTTTTAATCTGAAACTAAAACTTAATTCTAACAAAAATTTCTATATTCAAAAATTTGCAGTAAGCAATACTCGTGCAACTTTATGTTTCGCTGATGTGAATTAAGTGGCACGTTGCAAATCTAAAGGCACGTTGTAAAGATTCAGCATTTTTATAACCAGGCCGGATGCTCCTTATCGTTAACTCCTCCTTCTTTAAAGATCCACGACCCGTGGATCAGAATTCCAGGTTAATTGGGTTAATCTCGAGTTGTTTGATGGTTTCTGGTTGATGAGTTGAGCTGTTCCTCCTTATTTTATAATGACGACTGGTCTTTTTGATTGAGAAGATAAATATAGCTATGCAAATCACAGCTATAACTCCAAGGTCCATAAATCCTGATATTTTATGCTTTGCGAATAAATTTTGAAGATGCTTTACGTTGTTGTTGTCCAAAGACAGGAGCTAAAAATGATAGAAATAATTTTCATTCAGCTATGTTTTTTATGTGCGTTTTTTGTATCTTTTTTCCGGATGCAGTTATCACCGTGACATTGTTATACTTTGCCACAATTTCTTTTCTAAACTTCGCTTTGTCTTTCGCTTGGATTTGTTTTATTTCGACGTATATCGTGTCTCCAATCTTGTATGTTTTTGGTTCTGGTTTCCCCGAATTTTCGTTTTGTAGCTTAGTTTGTTGAGAACTTGTTGGATTACATCAGCGTTTACCTTATCCCTATAGTTCAACATATTTTGGAGATTGATGCGATTAGTTCGCCCAAAGAATACATCGCTGGGTTTTCTTCCAATGACTGAATGAATCGTATTATTGTATCGATCCACAGCGATGTTTACTTGCTCTTTTGTGGGGAGATCCTTAAGTTCATTTTGTAGACATCTTATTATTTCTATGATTGTCGAATGGACTCTTTCTACTGTTTCATTTACCTCGCTCTTTTGGGATGGGCGTAAGATAAATTTGTATTCCGAGAGTCTTGATATAATCCGATACCATAGGACTGATAAAACTTGACTCATTGTCCATCACCATTATTTTGGGTTTTGTGAAGTAGTGCAAAATTTTGATGATTTTACCTCTTATATGCGGAGCTGATCTATCCTTAATATGGAAGAGCTTCGTGAATTTAGAAAACTTATCTATACATGTGATGAACTTTTCCTTTTTGATGTCAATAATGTCTATGTGGATAATTTTCGTTGGGTAGGTCGGTATTGGTGTAGGTTGAAGTTTAACCTTTTCCGGGTGGCGATCATATTTTGAGTGTACTTTTTTATAAAATTAGCCAAGTGTTGGAAATAATATTTTTCCAGAATTTGTTGTTTATTCTCCTTCCAGTTACCGTGCACTCTTTTATGCTCTTCTTGAATAATCCTGAATTTATTCTCTTCATTCTTGATGTCTTGCACGACCCTTTGTGTTAGGCGGATTTTGAATCCAGCGAAATATTCTGTATATAACTCTTGCAAAATTTGAATGTATTGTTCCGGAATCTTTACGCCATTAATTATTGTGGGGTTTAGCCTTTCCTTAAGTGTGTTCATCAGGGCCTCCTTAGTTATTCCTTGTAAACCAATGAAATGCCTGTGGTTTGCGCTATGAATTGTGCCGTCTGTTGATAGAATATTGATCTCTTTCTCTAGTAGGGATAGGGCATCTGCAATTTTGTTGGTATAACCCGGTTTATAAATTAGCTCGTAGTTATATTCTTCAAGTCTTGACTTACATCTTTTTAGTTTAGCATTATGGTTTTTATTACTTAACGAGAATGTCAAAGGTTGTTGGTCTGTGACAACCTTGATTTTTTTCGCGCCATATAAGTAATTTCATAGGCTGTCTAAAGCCCAAATAATGGCGAGCTTTTCCTTTTCATTAACAGCGTAATTTTCTTCTGTTTTGTTCAACGATCTGGAGATGAAGGTGATCGGTCTGTCTTTGCCAATCTCGCCTTGAGACAGTACAGCGCCAATTGCTGTATTTGAGGCATCTGTTGTCAAAATGAAAGGATTTTCGAAGTTGGGAAAGATCAGTATTTCCATGGATGACAATAAATCCTTAATTTGTTGAAATGCGCGATTTTCTTCCTCGGTGAGAGTGATTTTCACCTTTTTTGATTGACTTGCCGCAATTTGCGCGTTTACCCCTCTGATGATATTTGTCAACGGTTTGGCGATTTTGGCGTAATCCTTTATAAAACGCCTGTGTTAAGAAATGAGTCCCAGGAATGATTTCAGGTCGTTCAAGTTTTCTGGGCTTTTAATTTTCCGAATGGCAAGAATCTTTTTTTCATCTGGTCGAATGCCTTTGTTTGTTATAACGCAGCCAAGGAATTTCGTTTCATGTTTTAGGAGTTCTGTCTTGTCGAGGTTAACTCGCAGGTTGGCCTTTTCCAATTTCGAGAGTACTTGGTCGATATTTGCCAGATGTTCTTTGTTCGTGTTTCCTCTAAATATGATGATATCATCTATATAGACGTAACATATTCTTCCAATAAACTCCTTCAGGACGTTGTCAATCATTCGTTGAAAAATGGCAGGAGCATTCTTCAAACCGACGGGAAGTCTTAAAAATTCGTATTTACCATTCATAGTTGAGAATGATGTTTTAGGTATGTCAGCTTCCTTCATCCGGATTTGATGGAATCCAGACGTGAGGTCGATTGTCGTAAAAAATTTGGAATTGCCCAGATTTGCCAGGGTGTTCGAGATATCAGGGATCGGATACGCGTCTGATATTGTTACGGCATTCAGTCTCTTGTAATCGATGACCATCCTATATTTCTTGATGCCTAAAGCGTCAAGTACCCATATTGGGGAGTTGTATGAGCTTTTGGAGGGTCTTATTATTCCATCTTTTAATAGTTGGTCAATTTGTTTCTCGACTTCACTCCTCATGCTAACGGGGTAGGGATACGATTTAGCATAGATAGGTTCTTCAGTATTCGTCTTAATTTCGGCTTTTATATTGGTATCGATTGGTTCAGCATTATTGACAGGTTCGAATACCGTATTGAATTTTAATAAGATCCTTTGAAGGTTTTGTTTTAGTGGTTAATGTTCGCATAGAATTCGTCTATGCTCATATTTCTCTGAGTGATGTTACTAAGTTGATGTTCCAATGTCCTGAGGTTTCTTTTATCCGCGTAATGGAGAGACAGGCATTTTTTGATAGAAGTCCAATCGTCGCTAAAGATGTTGTATGATATCAGTGCAGCATCGGCATTGCCTCTGGTCTTTTAGCTAATACTTTGGAGTATCGCTCTAAATATCGGTTTGTTACGAAATCCGAGAGTCTACTAGTTTCGGCTAGATTTTGTTCGGTTTCTTGTAATATTAGTGTTTCGGTTTTGTGAATTACGTGATTCTCAAGCTTCAATAATCTCTGTTCGATTTTTTTTAGAGAATTCGATTTGAGCGTTAACAGGTCCAGTCAATTGGTTTATTTGTTCAGCCAACTGTTCAATTTGCGACATTTTTTTTAAACTGCGATTATAACACTTTTATTATTATCAACTAATGTTATATTTAGGATTTTTATTAAGAGTATTATTGAAGTTATTATCACTTCTTATTAATTATTTTGGGTTGTGAAGTTTCTTTTTTAGAACTACGAGTAAGTTGTGGAATTATTCGGTTTTTATTTTAGAGCTTGTCAAATTATAGTTTTATTATGATTTTCGTTCAATTTATTATTACTAAGGTTAAAATTAAAATTTTTGTTGCACTTACACTAGGATTATCAGGATTTGTATTTCCTGTTGTTCTGTCTAAAGATTTCAGTTTTTTAGAGGTTAAATTTTTTCTTTGTCGGAGCACCTACTTGTGGTACGGATTAGGCGCATTATGTTATGTTCCCGTGGTGATAAATTTATACGCGTAACATTTTCACTTTTCGACCACTAAAGTTTCGTTACTGCGATTCACTAATTCGCTTTCACTACTCTGCATGAGTTTTTATAAACTATGATATGGCTGGTCCCTCTTTCGGCGCCAGTTACGAATTTTAATTCGGAGTGATTAAAAACAATGAATTTCATTTTATTCTTTATTGATACAATTCCAAAATAAAACTAAACTTAAATCTAACAAAAATCTCCATTTTGAAAAATTTGAGCAAATTTTTGTATTTATGCCGGATGCTCGTGCAACTTAGGTGTTCATGTTTCGTTGATGTAAATTAAGTGACAACGTGTCTAAATCTAAAGGCACGTTGTAAAGAATCAGCGTTTTTATAACTAAGCGGGGTGCTCCTGGTCGTTAACATAGAAATACCAGTTTCTGCTGTTTTTTATTTTTTGTAAAAATATGGCTTTTAACAATTATATGAAAAATAACTTCATTTAAATGTCCACCAATCAAAATTTTTAAGAACTCGCTCACACATTACCGCATTGAGTTCCGAATGTTGTTTTTCAGTGTGCAGTTGTTGTTGGTTTATTCACATAAACTTTACTTTTCAAGAAACCCCAAAGAAAGCAATCTAATGGCGTCAAATCGCATGATCTATGTGGCCAGTTTATGTCACCATTACGTGAAATTAATCGACCTGGAAACGTCGACCGCAACAGCTGGATGTTTTCACGTGTTGTGTGACTCGTAGTGTGACTCCATCCTGTTGAAAATAACAATATTCTATGTCTATTTGTTCAAGTTGAGGCGACAAAAAATCCACAATCATTTGTATATAGCACTCTCTCGTATTGACAGTAACAGCTCTTTCGTTTGCATCTTCAAAGAAAATCGAACCAATGATTCCGCCAGCCCAAAAACCGCACCAAACAATATATGTTTGTGGATGTAATGAGTTTTATGAAATTATTCGAAGATTTTTTTCTCCCCACATAAGACAATTTTGTTTGTTGGCGAAACCATCCAATGTGAAATGAGCTTCATCGCTAAAGATGATTTTGTGTGAAAAACCAGCACCATGTTCTAACAACCAATAGACGAAATTTCTGCGTTTATAATAATTTGTTTGTTTTAATTGAATTTTGTAAGAACGCAAATGCAAATCCTTATGTAAAATTTGCCAAACAGTCGATGGATCAAAGCCTAATTCCTGAGAACGTCGTGATATCGATGTTGAAGGTTCCTCCGCGACACTTTCGGCCACAGCAGCAGTGTTCTGACTAGAACGTTCACTTTTTGATCTGCCACACCTTTTTCGATCATCGACAGAACCAGTCTCTTTAAATTTTTTCACTAACCCTTTGAATTGTTGACTCATTTGGCCGATTATTTACACCAAAAAAATCACGAATTTTACCATACGTATTTTTTAGTGCGTTCTTCTAGCGTGTAAGTACCATCGTTGAAATTGTACATCTGTCTACTTGAGATGATATAAAAAAGGTTCTGATCCCCCTTATAAAATCCGCGTCTCGTGGATTAAAATGTTAGACAAATCGGTTGTATCCCAGTAGATTGGTTATTTCCTCCTTTTGGAAAATGACCATTTTTGTGGTGCCTAAATCTTGATAAGATCTTATCATTAAGATAAGATTTAGTATGATGATAACTCCACGAACTGCAGCTAACTTTTGAAGTTTCCCGATGTTTCGAATATGTAAATCATCCAGGTATGCTAGATTCAGTTTAATTCCTCGTTCTACGATATTTGGTTGTAGTGCCGGTGGAAGTATTTGTGAGTGGGGCGAATTCCAAATTTATGTCTCCTAAATTAATCAGGCGGTGTAGTGGAGACGAGCAGGGGAAATTCTGTTTATAGTCATGGGCGCTACATGCCACGGCGAGTCATTGGCGCTCCAAAAACAATACTAAATTAGCATCTGTTCTCCAGGATGTTAGCGACTGAGACGGGTGTCTATCTTGTATCAGGCGGCTCGTTGTATAATTGTGTTCAAGGTGGGACTAGGTGGCTTGAGATTCTCACCAGTGCATGACCCCGGAAGTTGTACACGGACAACATTTCGGGAACGGAATGGGAACATGGAGCATGATTGGTCTCTTGAGACCTGGCGATCTTCAGAACCTTTCGAACCAAGCAGGGAGTTACACGTTGGAGGTCTCTGCACTGCAAGGGCTTGAATGGTCTGGAAGTGAGATTCATGACACCACAAATGGTTGCACTATTCATTGCAGCGGCCGTCAGCGTGGAGGAGAGTGGAGTTGGCTTCCTCATCCATCGGCGTGTGAAGCGTCATATCATTCAACTTTTAACATCGCGATCGTTAATGTACATGCACCCCATTTTGTATATATAGATGGATCGGATGACGTCAAGGGTATGTTCTTTATCAGGATGGGGGACATCATCATTAGCATGCCGCACCTCGAGATTGAAATCATTGTGGGTGATATTAATGCGGAGGTCGGTGGGTGTGCAGAAGGTACATCACACATCGGTCCTAACAGCCTGCACTAAACTAGTAACAACAGCGGCCGACGGTTCACCGACCTGGCAATAATGTACAACTTTGTTGTATCCAGAACGTTTTTCCCACATAAGAGAATCCACAAAATAACATGGTGATCAAATGATGGAAGAACGGAGCGCCGGTTCGATCACGTCATGGTGTCTAATAGGTGCTCTACCAGCATATCCGGCATTGGATCTGGCAAAGGTGCAGACATGGACTGCGATCATGTGCTTGTCATATTCAAATATAAGTGCAAACTGTCATATACGTTCAATAGACAATCAGAGAGGACCGTTCGATGGAATGTTGAAGCTTTGAGGGATCAACCGTCGCTGCAGAGTTGCTGGTCAGCTGTCGCAAGCTGTTTGGACCAGCGCAGTGGCAGCAGGCAGGCTACTTCTAGCATCCAGGAACAGTGGCGTGCATGGGTTGTGGTGGGGAGTATTATATTGATGTACACCCTGACAGCTGTAATTAAAGTAAATTTGGTCTTTTTTCTAAAATGTTGCATTTGTCAGCGAGTTCGGATAGTGTGTAGGGGACTTAGGTTTGGGCTTGAATATATTCCTAGATATCGCATTGTGTCAACACGGGCGTGGTTAGTTCCAGCCGCAAGGGACTGGGGTGAGGATCGGAGGATGAAGCTTGGTCTCGTGTTAGTGTGTTTAATTTCACCGGATTTGGCTCTTAGCTGACTACACTTAGTGAATTGACTAATTCTTCAGGAATAGATTGAATTGTGGCGTTGTTCGAATTTTGGTTCAGGGTGTGAGTCTGATTGAAACGTTGCAAATCTTCATAATTATACGTATTTTCGGTTAATGGTTGGTATTTTGTGGTTTGTTTGTGAGGGGAGGGGGGGTCTGGTTAAGGGTTTTAGTTAAGAGTATTTTTGTGGTTATTTTCAGATTACCATATTGAGGGATTTGGCGTAGCTTTACTCTAAACTTAGTTTGACTTATTTAAGAATGGAGTTTTAACCCCATAACATTAGTTTGCAGTTGGTGTTTTCATTGATAGTTGCTGTAAATAAATGCATACCTCCAACATTTAACCCTCTCATAACTTGACTAATACAATTCCGTATGCACTGTGCTCTAAATCAATTTTTTTGTTGTTATTGACTGTCGGCCTTATTTTTATATGGTGAAAATGTTCCTTAATAGTTTTTGGTTTCGAAAAAATTTATAGAATGGTTGAATTTCTCATTATATTATTGGTTCTGCATATTCGATGGCTTCAATTTCGTTTGAGTACCGCAAAGTTTCCATTTCTTTTATTACCCGTACGAATTCTTCTTTGTCCAATAAGTAATAATTATTCCTTCTTTTGCCAGCTGTGGGGCTCTTACTATTTCTTTAATTTCCTCTTTCAGTAGCTGGAGGCGATTAAACATCATTTGCTGAACAAACTCATTTGAGCTGTCATCCAAGTTTAGTAGAATTTCATTGTGTTGACTTAGGTATTGTTAGGCAATTGTTGTGATTCGTAAGCTTAAATCCAATTTGTCTCTGTCTATAACTATCCTGTATTTTTTAAACCAGTATAAGTATTATCCATTTCTTGCTCAACAATTTAAGTGGGTGAAGAGTTAGGGCTTTTTCATGATGCTATAATTGCTTTGCTTATAAGTTTTTTCACCTGCGCCCCCACTTCTTTCTTCATATTGATGGGGTAGGGGTGATTTTTTGTATTATAGGTTTATCCGACGTGGTTTTCTTCGCCCGTGTTTTGGTTTCGATGGTTTGTGTATCATCAAACGGGCCGAATAACGGTATGAAGTTGTTGATGAACGATCGCAGGTTGACCTTCGTCCAAATTGTCCAAAATCATCGTTTTGATGTTTTATTTTTAAAAGGGATGTCTATTCCTGATGATATTGCGATCATATTCGTCTTTCGGTCGATTACAGCTTCTGCTTTTCTAACACTATGTGTGGTTAATCCAGACAAAACAAAGAAATCGTCTTTAGCTAGTTCCTTTATAATAATATTTTTATTGGCACCTGCGTCGATGAGGAACTTTAAGATTTTGTTGTTTTGGCAGATTTATTCTTTGTATAGGGTGTGCGTGAGAGACTTCTTTCATAAAATTTAATTCGAACTCTTCCTCGACTTCTGATTCCTCTTCTAATTCACCATTTTCTTCAACGTATTCTTCGTCCAATTTCTCCTCATCCTGCGGTTCGATGTGGAAAACTTTTTATTGTTTCGGTGAGTTAACGTGTACGTTCGAATTACGTTACCTTTTGAAGTTGGGTTGATTCATTTAATTTACCCTTTCTGTTGGTGCCGATTCGTCAACTTTCATATTGATTGGTGGTTTTGGTGGCCTCATTGGTGGCCTCTGATCCTGCTGATGTTGCATGCTATGTCCAATATAATCTTGTTGGCGCTGTATATTATACCCCCTATTATTCTGGGAGTGGCAATCTAGGCAGCGGTTTTGGTGCGGCCTGCTGAATTCGTGTTGTATTATAATTTGATTAACCGGAACGGTGATTGAGTTGTTGAAATAGAAATATTTCTGGAATTCATATTTTGAATTTCCAAACACGATGAATATGCCTCTAGAAGGGTTGGTGGTCGTTGTTTGGTGAGCATTTTTTAAACAGCATCATTCAGTCCCCTTCTGAAGAATGTATTCAGATCACGATTGCAATAAGTTTCGCTGAGTACAACCATCGTGTCTTGACTATAACTTTCGGTTTTCAATTTAGTATTTATCAGCGATAACTGATGATTTTCGTTAGCGTGAAATTCGTTCGATAATCTTGTTTCCTTGTATGAGATTATTTAGTTGGTGTTCCAAAGTTCTCTGATCTCGCTTATTGGTATAGTGTAAAGATACGCATGATTTTATAGCACTCCAGTTTTCATCGAATATTTTTGTCGTATGCTCTACAGGATTGCTCGATATAAGGGCCTCACGATTTCGTAGTCTTTTAAGATACGTTCAACACTATAGTAGACCCCAGAGACATAATGTGTTGGGTTTCCGTCGAATGCCTGGAACTCTTTTACACGGTCCGGTAATTTACTTATCTCGTGAATATCATTTTCAGTTTTTGAGCCCTGTATAGGGCCATGTATATATATATATATATATATATATATATATATATATATATATATATATATATATATATAATACCCTACTCTATATAAACTAAATATTTCTAAAAACTGTCAATTTGGTCAGCTTACTAATATCGTTATTAGTAATTTAGATTTATTACACTACGAATGTGGGTGGAGAATGTATTCCCATAACTGTTCTAATTACATAAAATGATAACTTAATGCATATACACATATTTAATTTTATACCGTATTGCCTTTCGCTTTCCGTGAGCTTTTTAAATTGCACTTCAATCAAACACAATAAAAAAAATCGAAACAAAGCAATAATTGTGTGCAATAAATCACTTGTAGCGCTACCACACCTCCTATCGCACATTTAAGCAAATGTATAACGCGCGATTTATTGAATATTTTTCATCTAATTAGCATTGCAGAGATATTTTATGAATATGATCGAAGTAATTTAAATCGATTTTGTACATAGCATTGGATATTTAAATTATTATATATTGCATGTACCCGTACATTTGTGAAATTATATGCCGTATGGTAATAAAATACGATTATTGGCTAATTTTTTCGTTGTAATATTTTGTAGATATAATGTTCTAATTATATAATTTTTTATTAGCTGTGTAATTTATGTTAAACGTTTTGCAAATAAGAATTTAATGTTTTTATTCGACATTATATTCGATTCGCAATTAGATAAAATATTGTAATTGTATGAAACTTAACCTAAAGATAATACGACCTTACACATTTTCTATAGTCTTTGAGTAAAGTAAGGATAGTTAAGAAGTTTTTAAATTCGTCTGCATTAATTAATGTGGGTTTTTAGACAAAATATTAATTTTTATTCTATTTGTCCGGCCTTAGATGAGCTGCCGGGCAATTCGTTAATTAACTCTCAATCTTTTTAACTAGGAATAGCGTGCTTGCCTTGGGTGGGAGCTTAGACCACTATATTTCCAATTTAATGACGAGACTTGGCTGTTTTGCAAAGAACTTGTTTATTTATTCTAATTATTCTATTCATATACAAAATTACACAACTGATTACACTATCAAATTATACAATTAGATTGTTTGGCATTTATAATAATTTACATAAAGTTGAAGTTATTTTGTGCTAGGGAAATAAGATCTTCCATTTCCTATCAAACAATATTGTGTGTTTGGTGCCAAGGAAATAATATCTGTTATTTTCTATCACCCAAATATGTTCGTTGGTTTTGTTGTATTTCACTTTAAACATGTTTATGATGTTTATACGGCAAAGTGATCAAGTTAAGAATGGTCAATTCAACGGTGTTGGTTGTTTAACTGCTCTTCTTACGCCTTTTGATGTATATGACGGCTAGGATAATTATGGCTACAATACTTCCATAAAATACAATATATTGATGTACGTCATGTTGAGTGACTTGAGTAGATGGCAATATCTCTCTTGCCCTTAGTTGGTTGATGACTACATGTAAGTTATCCCACTCCAGGGTATCATCTCTTTTTAATCCAAGATCTTGGGATATTCGCAATAGATGTGGAACATCTAACAGGTTCTCAGTAATGTTTATTGCTGGTAAGATAAAATTATTTAACGTACTAACTGTTTGATAGGACATCGTGATTGAAACGTGGTAATGATCGGTTCTGAAGTGGCCTAGTTCCGTTTTAGTTGGCTATATTCCAGAATTTGTACCAAAATTTATTTTCCAATTCTAATATCACCATACTAAATAATTTTTTTGATGATCGATTCCAGAAACGTCTTTATTGGCCATACTCAAAAAGTGCTTCGATCAGTAGGTTTAGAATCCCTGGAATTTAGAATTCCAGTTGGCTTTATTTCAGAACTGGTTCCGAAAATATTTTGGCAATACTATATCTATCCTTTTCGTATCCAATTTCATCACGATCGTTTAAGAATTGGCTTAGTTCCATCACACTCGCCTATATTCCAGAATTTGTTTAAAAATCTATATAAAAATTTAATTTCCATGCCAGATACGCGTTTCAGTTGGCCGCATCTTACAGAACTTCCTTAAGAAAATTGAAATTCGATTTCTATCATTCATACTCGAAATTCATCATGATCAGTAGTGAAATGGCTTAGTTCCAGCCCTACAAATTTTCTAGAGCTACTTTCAGAACACAAATTCGAATTTTCAGTAATCATCATATAAACCGACCTTAACGACAAGAAATGATCGAAATATTTCAAGGACGAGAAATAAATAGAGCTTTTGTAAAAACGGAGGACCTTCAAAATCAACATATGGTACCAAATACAAACCCTGAGTAACTACTAATTTGACATATTTTCGTTTAATTGTCGTTTTTAAAGGATATTTTGACTGTGAATTGTTGTTTCCGGTGCATTGTAGTTTTCGGTGAATTGTTTTTCGATGAACTGTCGTTTTTCATGATTTGGTGTTTTCTCGTGAATTGTCATTTTCTGTTAATTGTCGCTTTCGGTGGATTGTCATATTCCAAGAATTGTTATTTTTAATGAATATTTCGTTTTCGTAAAATAGCTTTTTTTGTGAATTGTCTTTTTCGTTGAATTATCAATTCATAAGCATCGCCTTTTATAGTATTGCTTCTTAGACACTAGTAATTGAGAGTTACCATTGAAGAGATGAATAAATCCTCATTTAAATTGTATACAAACACATGCGCACACACATTTTACATTTATTTATAGATTTTTTTATCCATCAAGAGACCAAGTTTGTAGGTTTCTCCTTTATGATCTTTAAACTCGTTTGTCTGATTTAGATTTAATTTTAGTCAAAAACGCTCGGTAGTCGAGTGGTTAAGACATAGATCATTATGTGTTTCTATCCCAAAGGTCACTAGTTCCTCCAATGCTAAGTGCTAAATGGATTTTAGATTGACACTCCCAGTGAAGCGGAATATGAAATTAACGAAAAAAAAAATTGAAAAACGTAAGCGATAGTCATCATGGGAAATACTGGAACTAGACAGGGTAATTAATGACGTAGAATGTTCGCGAATACAATTACGTGCTAGTGATTTACAATTTCAATACGCAAGAGAAATGCAACAATGCACGTACATGACCGCGAGGATTTTGGGATGCAGAAACAAAGTGGTGGTGTAAGTGTAAATAAAAATTGTATCTTGAACGCTTCATTTCATTTCATAGTTTAAAAAGTAGAATCATGAGTTTTGGAAAAGTTCAGGAAGTCGGCTTTGATGAATATTTCTACTAGACCATTTTTATCTAATTACGTGAAATTTAATTTACGCCAGAAATATTAGATGGATTTTGTTTTGTTGTATGTATGTGTGCAGCGCATGTGTGTTTAACATTTATGAATGCCAGCGTTGGTGTGATTTACTTCAAGTTGGGACAGTTTGACACAGTGCATTTATAAATGAGCGTTCCTTTTTCAATTCGACTGGAGTACTCGGTTTTAGGAGTAAATTATTTTGACAGCGAACAAAAAAAACCTAAAACATTTTTTCTCATTAAAATCTTGTATCATCCCAATTTTGCAGGATTAGATCTATTGTTCTTTGTTTTACTTGATCGCAGAAGGCATCGCTGTCTAGTTACATACTTAATTTGATCTAATACATTTTTACAACACCATGCCGGATGAGGTGTAATACATATATAGTCACGTACTTTGAATCCTATGAGCTGGATTCTATGGATTGAAAATTTATTGATAAATAAGTAATTTTGATTTTTTGTTCAGGGTTAATCTGCCATAGGATCTTCCTTGTCCATCAACAGCGTCTTTAGAGCCCGATCACGAAGCATAATAAGCAGCATCTTCATGACTATCACCTTTGGATGTGTGCGATAATATTGCCATGTGTTTGCGCTGCATTGCTTAAAACTACTTTTGCTTTTGTTTGGATGCCACCAGTTACTTTATCCTAATGCGACATATCCTCCAGAGTTTACAACTATATCACCAGCTCTGACCAAGTTACCAACTTTTTTTTAAATAAAATATCACATTGCTTGCATATTGGCACCAAATTATCATGGTGTTGGATGACTATAACCTATTCTGTTTCTACTGATCAGGTTCTTTCTTTTTTGCCACGATATCTACGCCATAATGGGCAGTTTTTCGGTTGAATGGCAAATATTTGGTTTGCTGATATTGTTTCGCCTTTGATTGGTTCGTGGGTGAAAATTGAAATCGTATGCATTGTGAGAGTAGCAGACCGCTTGGTCTTTTCTTGAATAACATTTTGGAGTGTCTCAATAAATTTTGTTTTGTGCAATTAAATTTGCTACCATAGTTCTTCTACTGTAGTGGGCAAAAAAGTATTTTTTGACTTTCCATTTCTATATAATTTAAGATTCATTCATTCAAATAAATCCATTTTATCTAGAAATAGGCCAAGGTCAAAATTTGCACAAAACCAAAAAACAAACCAATGTTAAAATGTTAGAATTGTTTCGAACAATCGATTAATAACGACCCTCAAAACCATTTAGAAATTTTCTATAGGTGCGCAACAATCAATTCGATTTTTTTAATAATACCAAGGCAGTGTTGGACTCGACCCAAAGACCTCTCCGATGTCAACGGAATGCTCTAATCTGACTGAGATAACCACCCGACTAGCCAAAAAGCCTTGTGCGTTTATGCTTTCTCCGTCGTTCATTACTAGGAAATCTCTACAACAGCCAGCCAACAACGCGCGCACGGCGGGATTATTGAAAATTAGATTCAGTACTAATCAGTACTAAATGAGATGTTATTGTGAACGGATAAAAATAAATTTATTTTTGGTGCGGAATATGGGATAAAATGTAGAAAGGATAAAATATGAGATCATTGCAATTTGATCAACCTGATTTTCAGTTACAGAAAACTGTTAAATAAAAATTGGCCAATTTGAATAAAAAAAATTTATCAGCACATTTTCATTTCGTTTTCAAGGCGTTTTGGGCTAACCGGAAATAAGCTATTGCACTCTCTTATTTATTCGACTACTTTTTTTTATAATAATTTCTTAATCAGTTAAATGTAATTAAAATAAATTTGATTTTTGATGCGGATAGCTCGCTCAATATTGCTGAATACAATAGTGCATAAGAAAAACTTCAACTCCCATTCAAGAGTTGAAGCTTGTAAACAATGGCGACAACCTGCTCTCTCCGTAGTACCATTGGCGCTACTGGCCTTAAAACACGAGCGGATGTTACACAAAAATACCTAACAGTTATATGAGTGGACCCTCCCTACTACTAGGGAGTAGTTTAACACGGCATTGGTAAGTGCTACGCCTACTTCCTTTCAGTGCATTTTTGCTTAAAAACAAGTAAAATAGCCTAAGGCCGCTCAAAATTTTACAGGTTTCAGACACTGGATATCAGCTTAATCAAATTGCAAGATATTTTTTGAAACCAGCAGAAATTTTTTGAAATTTTTAAGCAAATCAATAATTCTCAGCAGAAACTTTTTTGAAAAATCAAAGCGTTTATGAAACAGAAGAGAAAATATATGTTTAAACGATTTTGAAACGAAAAAAGTGAAATTATCATAATCAGCGTCAGTAGCATTCCATAAATTTTTGAAGTCATTCTAATGTGAAATTTTTTCAGTATTTACCAAAATTGTTTTCAACGCCAATTGTGATTCTTATGTTGCTTATGTATGTAGATTATGATTTCAGCCACCATAGAAACATACGTATATCCAGGGTAGTTACAGGGGCGTTTTTTTAACATTTTTGTTAAGAAACTGAAAACATTTCACATTATAATGACTTCAAAAATTTATGGAAGGCTACTGACGCCAGTTGTAATTCTTATGTTGCTCATAATGTAGATTATGATTTCAGCTAGCATAAAAACATATACCCAAAGTGCTACCAACATGTATTTGTGTTATGATGATTATGATAATTTTAGTATATTTTGAGAGCCTTCTTTTTTCTAAAGAAAACCTCACTCTTTTCGTTTTAAAACGTTTAAACATTTTCTCTTCTGTTTCATAAATGCTTTGATTTTCATAAAACTTTCTGCTGAGAATTATTGATTTGCTTAAAAATTTCAAAAAATGTCTGCTGGTTTCAAAAAATATCTGCAGAAAAAATTTCCTTTTTGTGATAGTGATGCCTCTAGCGGTGAACATCAAAAACACATTTCTCAGCATCATAAAGAGGTTATTGCTACAAAATTTACCAAGTTGGTAGCCACTCCATTCCAATGCTGAAATTTCGCGGGTTCATTAACGGTGGGGATGCGTTGGTCTTCTACCTGGCAAAAATTATGAAAGAGGCATTCTGGACTAATGTTTTGTTGGTATCATCGGGCATTGTTCGTAGCATTTGCCTCCTGCTCACTACGCAACCGGTCTAATAAAGCAATTCATAATGCTAAAACAGGTGACCAATTGTTTCTAATCAGAGCAGGTTGGATAAATATTCCCCTGTCCTAAAGGGAACGGGTAAAAATAACGGACCAGGGACCTTCTTTAACTTTACCATTTCAGCGACGGTTACAACTCGAAAATAGCAAGCCATGATTGAAAGCTATAATCTATAGTCATCCTGCTCTTCGCCTAATAAAAATTCCGTGATTTCCTTTTAAATGCCCATTCCTTGTTATTAACCAGCAGGATTACAATTTTCAAGGGCTTATTATAACCTATAAGAAGTTTTAAATACTTTCCATTTAATTCTTGCAGTTGGATAAAATCAGGATTTCCAGATCCAGGATTTCTATATATGCTCCCTGAATCTCTTCATTGTTTTTGTTATTATTGTAGTGACGGATTTCACACTTGCTTAACGGTGGAAAATCTATAAATAATCGTAATGTATGATGCTGCCAATTTTTATAGTAACGCATCATCCAGTTCCGCTTGCCTATAGTCCTTCAGCTAGGGCTTTCATTTGGTAGCCACTCTTCTTGATGGCTTCCTAAACTATGCAATATAATGAAGGACTGCTTATGCTCAAATATGCTGATATAATAATCAAGCCAATACGCCTTTGTTGTTTAGGGGCCAATAATAACTAAGGCTACGGACCAATAGTCGGGTAAATCGTTTACTACGATAAAAACCGGATTTAGAACAGATTTTTCGATCAGTTTACCATAGTGTTTTAGAAAAATAACTGGATTTACCGAAAAATTAGCTACAAATGGTTTTTTTACCCGACTATTGGTACGCAGCCTAAGTAGGGTATGTATCTTTTTCATAGCCGGGCACCAAGCGCTTGTCTTTAAAAATGGCTCCGTAAAATAGCTCTTGAGTGGGTATGAATGGATGGGTTTTCTTGCGGTAGGGGTTAAGAGGCGTCTATGCAAGCAGCATCTCAATGCCTTAGCGATGTATTATGTTTCGCTGACTTAAATGTTTCTATCTCTATTGTTATATAAAACTGAGTTTATTAACTATAAATTGATGATATCACGTAACACTTATTATAGAAAAGTATGCACACATGATCTGGCTGTTGCTAGACATCGAATGAGGTACGCAATTAATTTATATGACATACCAAAGATCTTAATTTGGTGTGTAAAAATTACAAATTAAACAAAATCATGTAAAACGATCGTGGGTTGTAAAATAAAATGGAGTGAAAGCTGCAAATTCAGACAAAATGATGAGTTATGTCGATGACCTATAAAATGAAATTTACTTTCCAATGATTCTTCAAAATTGGGAGCTCCAGTTTCATTATGTTTTTATGTTTATTGTAGTTAACATTTCTCTGGGCATATGTATTTCCATTCCGAGGAGCATAATAAATCCACCGGTCATAAAACTTTTTAAGTCCCAGATTTATTATAACCATACGTGTGTACATTTCAATTATACATTCTGTTCTTGTTTCGCCGCGAGTGCAACACAAATTCTATCGTACTAGGAAATGATTTTCGCGCGCATATTAAAATTAACAGTAAATTGTAATCTGTTTTTTACCTTTACACAATAAGATAATTACACCTAATGTATAGAGAGAAGGGGGCAGACATAAATCTAGATTTAAAAATAATTAGAATTTTAATCTGAGTTTGATTGCACACCGAACAAGTACGGTGTAATGCGATCATATTTAAAATTTCATTTTCATTTTCAAGGAAATCAAGAAATGCTAATTATTTTTTGTTAGATTATGTATAATTAAATTAATTGAACGATGTCTAAATTAATATGGACGACTCCATATTATAATAATTGTTTTCACTTTCCTCAACTTGCCTGTAGATAGATATACACAAATATCTTAATTCAAATAACCTTGAACTTTGAGAAGGGTTTGCATTAATCGAAACTTTACTTTACTTACAGAAATCATTGAAACCAGTGACGATGGTGATTATGAATCATCGGGTACATCAACCCAAATATTTCCTCGCCGCAGTTTATTACGCCGTAGTTTCAGCGAGCGTCGCAATAGTAACAATTCAGACATACCGAAACATGACATCGTATTTTTGGATACTATGGCGCTACGAATGAAAGTAAATCGGAAAGATTCACGAACATTATTTGCTCGGCCGCTTAGTGAAAAAGTAAAAACGACCGATACATTATCGGATCAACTACCAGAAACCGAACCCAGTCCAGATTATTCTGAAAATGAGAAATCGTCCAGTGATTCATCCTGCTGTGGCTACGATGATGATAATATTTATGAAGACTATTCACCAACCATAAATGTCATTGTAAATAATTTGAAAGAGCCACCACAAAAATCAAAAAATATTAATAAAACGGTTGTGACTGTTTCGCAACCTGCATCACACCAAATCATATTCAATAAAGAATCTCCGGCAATTCATCGTCTTAAGGTTAAACATGACGAAGAAATTCCCGAGTGTGATTCATCAAAGAAAACATCAATTTTGATAAGCGGAGATGATTGCTACTCAACTGTTAATGTCAACAACAATACTCCAATCTATCAGTCATCCGTGGTTGTGAACGACGAAAACATAACAGATGTGAGTTCTGGAATTTTAAAATCCTCGACCAACACAATAACAATTAGTGTTGGGGCAGCACGAACACCAGACGAGGAAATGATATATCAGAACAATAAAATGAATACGCTGCTGAGTGGGAATGGGAGTAAATCTATTATTCCAATAGGGAAAAATCGTGGTGGCAGTACACTAATCAAACTAGGCTACAATGAATCGGGTGGTTATGAATCAAACGAACATGAAATTGATAAACTACTCAGAAATCCGGTCGAGGCAGTACGACGGAATTTAATTCCTCACGTATGTGGCAAATCGGATGAATCGGACGAGTCTAAAATTAGTGAGGCCGATCAATCAAAAAATTCGGTCGATAACAACGAAAAGCAACTGATCGATCGAAATAGCTTTATTACAAAATTACTCGAAGACCCAACACTTGCCAATTTAGCGGATGGCCTCGATAACGAACTAATCGCCAAACTAATCGAGAATTCGTTAATTCGTTTAAAAGAAAATCGCCACATAATTGATTTGAATGGAACCAAAGATGAGGAGAGCATGACTAAACTAATCGATTTGTCGCTCGAAAAGATCAAGGAGGAACGTCAAAAAATACTGGACGAAACGACTAAAATTTCCGAACCGGAAGTACCCGATAACAAAGATGGACACAGCAACCGTGATAGTGTCAGCTCCGGTAATAGTTATCTATCAGCTAATTATGAGTTATTTGATTTTGATAAAAACGGAAATAATCCGAACAATAATAGCACAACTGACGATTTGTCAGATTGCTATCAGAGTTGTTCAAGCGAACTAACCGCAGACGAAGATGGCAATTTGACACGAAGTAAGTTTTATCAGATGCTGGTTGATGCCACGTTATCCGAAATAGAAATATCAAATAATATCGACGATGATCATCATTACGAATCAATTCGATTAAATGGCGGTGATCCGATATATGAAGAAATTAATGATGTGCCACCTCCGTTGCCGCTAAGCGCACCGCCCGATCTAGATATTGAGAAGAAGAATTCCCGCTCAATTTTCGAAGGTGCTTCAAAATATGATATCCTTTCGTATTTAGTCGATGCCAAAGAACGGGGTATTGTACCAGAGGAATCCTATGCTTATAATTTTAGTAGCGCGAACGAAATAATCCTGGAGGAAAACACAGCCGATACGGCAACGTCGAAAAACAGCAAAAATTCCAAAAACGATCTGCATGCAAGACAAAATTCGGACGTAAGTAGCCGAATAAGTCATATGTCAAACGTAAGTGACTCGAGTATGGATGACAGCAGTTTGATGCTTAACGATAAAATAAATATTCATCGAAAATCGTCGGCCGACATTGAACGAAATGATTCGGGTGTCGGCTCCGAAACAAGTAAAAGCTGTCGCACCCGATATCAAATCTCACCAAATATGTTAAACGAGAAAAATTGTCCAATTCACCTGTGCGAAGATTGTGATGGTACGGTTGAAACTCAAATTACCGAATCTGGTGTACTCTTTGTCCCACTTGTATGCCGAAAATGTGCCAAGAAACGAGCCGAACGCAAGGAAATCATAACCGAAATTGTCGAAACGGAAGAAAAATATGGACGCGACTTACAAATAATCCTCGAAGAATTCTATCAACCGATGCTAGTTGCCGGTCTACTAACGCAAGATCAACTCTCTGCAATCTTTTTGAACACAGAAGAATTGCTTGAGAATAACCAGGCCCTATCGGAGCGAATGCGTGACGCCTTGGATATTGCCACAGAACAAGGGGACGATGATTTACTAACCGTTAATATAGGACGTTTGATAATAGACGCGGCACCAATGCTTCACGCATTCGAAAGTTACTGTGTGCGGCAAGCTTCATCTAGTCTACTCTTAGCCAATTTGGAGAAGGAGAAAGAATTGTTGCGAATATTTTTACGAGTATCACAAATGGAGAATACTGTTCTAAGACGAATGAACCTAAATTCATTTTTAATGGTTAGTATTCGGTTGCGTTCAGGATCATATCCTAATTTTAATCTCTTTTACATATTTTTATTTTCATAGGTTCCTGTTCAACGGGTTACCAAATACCCACTCCTATTAGCACGGCTCTATAAAGTTACACCACCACATCTAGATGGACGGGAGGCTTTAAAACAGGCACAGGAAAAAATTGAGCTGCACCTAAATCATATGAATCGAGAGGCTAAAGATGTGCCAACGAAATTATGGCGGCGTATTTCATCATCAAGTCCAAATCGACGATCCTCGTGCGAAATTGATATGATCAATATTAAGCTGCGTAAAATGGCTGTTGATATATTGGAATGGAATCACGATGAGGTGCGATTCGCTGTGGAAGGACGATTACTATTTACTCAACCGACGGATAATAATTGGCGAAAAGGACGAACGATTAAATTAACACATGTGCATGCTTTGCTTGTAACAAATGGAAAGGTAGACACTTGTGAAATGATCACTAAATGTTTATAAATCTCACTTGGAATATTGTTTTATTTACAGCCAAGCGCTAACTACAAAGCAGATCGAGCAATGAATGAACCACTTAATTTTCCACGACACACCGGAGTACGAGAATCATCACTATTATTAGTGAGAGAGAAAGGCGGACGCTACACATTACTACGAGAACCGTTATATCTTGATCGTTGCATTGTGTGTACCGAAGCCGATTGGGATGATTATTTTGAAGTACAAGAAATATCGTCAAAAGACACTTTTATATTCAAGGTAAATATTATCGATCGATAATGCAGAAATTTTTTATGTTACCCCTAAATGTAGGCGAGAAAAAAATTTAATTTTGGAAACTAATCTTAATAATTATTATACGCGCTCGTTTCAAATTGTAAACACAAATAACGTTTTGTCTTTATCTTCTTTCAGGCTGAAGATAGTACACGAACAAAACATTGGTACACCCAACTTCAATATCATGCCCAAGGCATGGGTGCTTGGCGTAAACGTCGCAATGCGCTAGCTAACATTATGATAAATGGGATGATGACACGAACCTAATTTTAATTCAAATTAGAATCGTGAATCTAGAAATTTCTGTGTTTTTATTGTATTATAAAATATTTTTTTTAATTACCTAATGAATTAGCTATTTGGATTTTTAAATATTTATTTTTTTAAATTTAATTCTCACTTTACTTCCTTGTAAAAATATATAAATATATATACCTATTTAAAAAAATTGTTAAAATTAACCTAAAATTTAAAAATATTAATGTTCATTGTATTTCTTATAGATTGTTTTAAACATTTATTTGTGTTTAACTAATTTTAGAAACATAATATTTTACTTAATGGATAAAATGATAATACAAATAATGCTATATAAATTTATTAAAAACAAATTATTAATAATTAAATAATATTGGTAGTTTTATAGTTTTAAACAAATTAATAAGAAATTGTGGAATAAAATGCAAAGTTAATTAAAACAAACATTTCTAATTTCTGAGCATAAATACAACTCATACAAAATAAATTGCAAAGGTAAATTTAGTAAAAAATAACAACATTTATAAATATTATCAAGCGTTCAAATGCCGGTCAATGTGCACAGCGGCGACATTTTAGTTATGAGCACACATTTCCAGCTTTGGAAATCAAATGCGATCTAACATCAATCAACAATTTTTGTTTGCAAATTTACCAACTTAACGAGAAACTACCAACAACTTTATGCACCTCAACCCTCTTTATGCCTACAATCGCGAATGAAGTGAACCAAAGTACAACCCTCTACACCAATAAATTTCATGCGTTAACAGTCAGGACGGAAAAACCATCAGGGATTATCGCAAAAACATTGAAAACTTTTATTACGGTTCAAAATGATTATCGACAATGAGAATGATGCATTAAGCAAGAAACTAACGGTAGGTTACATGTGGAAAGCTCAGAAATTGGAAGTTTCGTGTTTTCAAATCCGGTCACATTTTGTAATCGAATGTGGATTGCATGCGAATAAGGCGACATATTGCAACAAATTAGACGCAGCTCGACTCAAAATAACGGCATAAACTCAAAATGACCGAAGCATTCAGAATCTGTGACAATAAGTTTTATCGATTAAAAATCAGTAAGGCTTAACCATCAGGGATTTTTGCAAAAAATTGAAAAAAATGTATTGTCGAAATTCCGTTTCAAAATGATTATCGACAATGAGAATGATACGTTAAGCAAGAAACTAACGGTAGGTTACATGTGGAAAGCTCAGAAATATGAAGTTTCGTGTTTTCAAATCCGGTCACATTTTGTAATCGAATGTGGATTGCATGCGAATAAGGCGACATATTGCAACAAATTAGACGCAGCTCGACTCAAAATAACGGCATAAACTCAAAATGACCGAAGCATTCAGAATCTGTGACAATAAGTTTTATCGATTAAAAATCAGTAAGGCTAACCATCAGGGATTTTTGCAAAAAATTGAAAAAAATGTATTGTCGAAATTCCGTTTCAAAATGATTATCGACAATGAGAATGATACGTTAAGCAAGAAACTAACGGTAGGTTACATGTGGAAAGCTCAGAAATATGAAGTTTCGTGTTTTCAAATCCGGTCACATTTTGTAATCGAATGTGGATTGCATGCGAATAAGGCGACATATTGCAACAAATTAGACGCAGCTCGACTCAAAATAACGGCATAAACTCAAAATGACCGAAGCATTCAGAATCTGTGACAATAAGTTTTATCGATTAAAAATCAGTAAGGCTTAACCATCAGGGATTTTTGCAAAAAATTGAAAAAAATGTATTGTCGAAATTCCGTTTCAAAATGATTATCGACAATGAGAATGATACGTTAAGCGAGAAACTAACGGTAGGTTACATGTGGAAAGCTCAGAAATATGAAGTTTCGTGTTTTCAAATCCGGTCACATTTTGTAATCGAATGTGGATTGCATGCGAATAAGGCGACATATTGCAACAAATTAGACGCAGCTCGACTCAAAATAACGGCATAAACTCAAAATGACCGAAGCATTCAGAATCTGTGACAATAAGTTTTATCGATTAAAAATCAGTAAGGCTTAACCATCAGGGATTTTTGCAAAAAATTGAAAAAAATGTATTGTCGAAATTCCGTTTCAAAATGATTATCGACAATGAGAATGATACGTTAAGCAAGAAACTAACGGTAGGTTACATGTGGAAAGCTCAGAAATATGAAGTTTCGTGTTTTCAAATCCGGTCACATTTTGTAATCGAATGTGGATTGCATGCGAATAAGGCGACATATTGCAACAAATTAGACGCAGCTCGACTCAAAGTAACGGCATAAACTCAAAATGACCGAAGCATTCAGAATCTGTGACAATAAGTTTTATCGATTAAAAATCAGTAAGGCTAACCATCAGGGATTTCTGCAAAAAATTGAAAAAAATGTATTGTCGAAATTCCGTTTCAAAATGATTATCGACAATGAGAATGATACGTTAAGCAAGAAACTAACGGTAGGTTACATGTGGAAAGCTCAGAAATATGAAGTTTCGTGTTTTGAAATCCGGTCACATTTTGTAATCGAATGTGGATTGCATGCGAATAAGGCGACATATTGCAACAAATTAGACGCAGCTCGACTCAAAATAACGGCATAAACTCAAAATGACCGAAGCATTCAGAATCTGTGACAATAAGTTTTATCGATTAAAAATCAGTAAGGCTTAACCATCAGGGATTTTTGCAAAAAATTGAAAAAAATGTATTGTCGAAATTCCGTTTCAAAATGATTATCGACAATGAGAATGATACGTTAAGCAAGAAACTAACGGTAGGTTACATGTGGAAAGCTCAGAAATATGAAGTTTCGTGTTTTCAAATCCGGTCACATTTTGTAATCGAATGTGGATTGCATGCGAATAAGGCGACATATTGCAACAAATTAGACGCAGCTCGACTCAAAATAACGGCATAAACTCAAAATGACCGAAGCATTCAGAATCTGTGACAATAAGTTTTATCGATTAAAAATCAGTAAGGCTTAACCATCAGGGATTTTTGCAAAAAATTGAAAAAAATGTATTGTCGAAATTCCGTTTCAAAATGATTATCGACAATGAGAATGATACGTTAAGCAAGAAACTAACGGTAGGTTACATGTGGAAAGCTCAGAAATATGAAGTTTCGTGTTTTGAAATCCGGTCACATTTTGTAATCGAATGTGGATTGCATGCGAATAAGGCGACATATTGCAACAAATTAGACGCAGCTCGACTCAAAATAACGGCATAAACTCAAAATGACCGAAGCATTCAGAATCTGTGACAATAAGTTTTATCGATTAAAAATCAGTAAGGCTTAACCATCAGGGATTTTTGCAAAAAATTGAAAAAAATGTATTGTCGAAATTCCGTTTCAAAATGATTATCGACAATGAGAATGATACGTTAAGCAAGAAACTAACGGTAGGTTACATGTGGAAAGCTCAGAAATATGAAGTTTCGTGTTTTCAAATCCGGTCACATTTTGTAATCGAATGTGGATTGCATGCGAATAAGGCGACATATTGCAACAAATTAGACGCAGCTCGACTCAAAATAACGGCATAAACTCAAAATGACCGAAGCATTCAGAATCTGTGACAATAAGTTTTATCGATTAAAAATCAGTAAGGCTTAACCATCAGGGATTTTTGCAAAAAATTGAAAAAAATGTATTGTCGAAATTCCGTTTCAAAATGATTATCGACAATGAGAATGATACGTTAAGCAAGAAACTAACGGTAGGTTACATGTGGAAAGCTCAGAAATATGAAGTTTCGTGTTTTGAAATCCGGTCACATTTTGTAATCGAATGTGGATTGCATGCGAATAAGGCGACATATTGCAACAAATTAGACGCAGCTCGACTCAAAGTAACGGCATAAACTCAAAATGACCGAAGCATTCAGAATCTGTGACAATAAGTTTTATCGATTAAAAATCAGTAAGGCTAACCATCAGGGATTTCTGCAAAAAATTGAAAAAAATGTATTGTCGAAATTCCGTTTCAAAATGATTATCGACAATGAGAATGATACGTTAAGCAAGAAACTAACGGTAGGTTACATGTGGAAAGCTCAGAAATATGAAGTTTCGTGTTTTGAAATCCGGTCACATTTTGTAATCGAATGTGGATTGCATGCGAATAAGGCGACATATTGCAACAAATTAGACGCAGCTCGACTCAAAATAACGGCATAAACTCAAAATGACCGAAGCATTCAGAATCTGTGACAATAAGTTTTATCGATTAAAAATCAGTAAGGCTTAACCATCAGGGATTTTTGCAAAAAATTGAAAAAAATGTATTGTCGAAATTCCGTTTCAAAATGATTATCGACAATGAGAATGATACGTTAAGCAAGAAACTAACGGTAGGTTACATGTGGAAAGCTCAGAAATATGAAGTTTCGTGTTTTCAAATCCGGTCACATTTTGTAATCGAATGTGGATTGCATGCGAATAAGGCGACATATTGCAACAAATTAGACGCAGCTCGACTCAAAATAACGGCATAAACTCAAAATGACCGAAGCATTCAGAATCTGTGACAATAAGTTTTATCGATTAAAAATCAGTAAGGCTTAACCATCAGGGATTTTTGCAAAAAATTGAAAAAAATGTATTGTCGAAATTCCGTTTCAAAATGATTATCGACAATGAGAATGATACGTTAAGCAAGAAACTAACGGTAGGTTACATGTGGAAAGCTCAGAAATATGAAGTTTCGTGTTTTGAAATCCGGTCACATTTTGTAATCGAATGTGGATTGCATGCGAATAAGGCGACATATTGCAACAAATTAGACGCAGCTCGACTCAAAATAACGGCATAAACTCAAAATGACCGAAGCATTCAGAATCTGTGACAATAAGTTTTATCGATTAAAAATCAGTAAGGCTTAACCATCAGGGATTTTTGCAAAAAATTGAAAAAAATGTATTGTCGAAATTCCGTTTCAAAATGATTATCGACAATGAGAATGATACGTTAAGCAAGAAACTAACGGTAGGTTACATGTGGAAAGCTCAGAAATATGAAGTTTCGTGTTTTCAAATCCGGTCACATTTTGTAATCGAATGTGGATTGCATGCGAATAAGGCGACATATTGCAACAAATTAGACGCAGCTCGACTCAAAATAACGGCATAAACTCAAAATGACCGAAGCATTCAGAATCTGTGACAATAAGTTTTATCGATTAAAAATCAGTAAGGCTTAACCATCAGGGATTTTTGCAAAAAATTGAAAAAAATGTATTGTCGAAATTCCGTTTCAAAATGATTATCGACAATGAGAATGATACGTTAAGCAAGAAACTAACGGTAGGTTACATGTGGAAAGCTCAGAAATATGAAGTTTCGTGTTTTGAAATCCGGTCACATTTTGTAATCGAATGTGGATTGCATGCGAATAAGGCGACATATTGCAACAAATTAGACGCAGCTCGACTCAAAATAACGGCATAAACTCAAAATGACCGAAGCATTCAGAATCTGTGACAATAAGTTTTATCGATTAAAAATCAGTAAGGCTTAACCATCAGGGATTTTTGCAAAAAATTGAAAAAAATGTATTGTCGAAATTCCGTTTCAAAATGATTATCGACAATGAGAATGATACGTTAAGCAAGAAACTAACGGTAGGTTACATGTGGAAAGCTCAGAAATATGAAGTTTCGTGTTTTGAAATCCGGTCACATTTTGTAATCGAATGTGGATTACATGCGAATAAGGCGACATATTGCAACAAATTAGACGCAGCTCGACTCAAAATAACGGCATAAACTCAAAATGACCGAAGCATTCAGAATCTGTGACAATAAGTTTTATCGATTAAAAATCAGTAAGGCTTAACCATCAGGGATTTTTGCAAAAAATTGAAAAAAATGTATTGTCGAAATTCCGTTTCAAAATGATTATCGACAATGAGAATGATACGTTAAGCAAGAAACTAACGGTAGGTTACATGTGGAAAGCTCAGAAATATGAAGTTTCGTGTTTTCAAATCCGGTCACATTTTGTAATCGAATGTGGATTGCATGCGAATAAGGCGACATATTGCAACAAATTAGACGCAGCTCGACTCAAAATAACGGCATAAACTCAAAATGACCGAAGCATTCAGAATCTGTGACAATAAGTTTTATCGATTAAAAATCAGTAAGGCTTAACCATCAGGGATTTTTGCAAAAAATTGAAAAAAATGTATTGTCGAAATTCCGTTTCAAAATGATTATCGACAATGAGAATGATACGTTAAGCAAGAAACTAACGGTAGGTTACATGTGGAAAGCTCAGAAATATGAAGTTTCGTGTTTTGAAATCCGGTCACATTTTGTAATCGAATGTGGATTACATGCGAATAAGGCGACATATTGCAACAAATTAGACGCAGCTCGACTCAAAATAACGGCATAAACTCAAAATGACCGAAGCATTCAGAATCTGTGACAATAAGTTTTATCGATTAAAAATCAGTAAGGCTTAACCATCAGGGATTTTTGCAAAAAATTGAAAAAAATGTATTGTCGAAATTCCGTTTCAAAATGATTATCGACAATGAGAATGATACGTTAAGCAAGAAACTAACGGTAGGTTACATGTGGAAAGCTCAGAAATATGAAGTTTCGTGTTTTCAAATCCGGTCACATTTTGTAATCGAATGTGGATTGCATGCGAATAAGGCGACATATTGCAACAAATTAGACGCAGCTCGACTCAAAATAACGGCATAAACTCAAAATGACCGAAGCATTCAGAATCTGTGACAATAAGTTTTATCGATTAAAAATCAGTAAGGCTTAACCATCAGGGATTTTTGCAAAAAATTGAAAAAAATGTATTGTCGAAATTCCGTTTCAAAATGATTATCGACAATGAGAATGATACGTTAAGCAAGAAACTAACGGTAGGTTACATGTGGAAAGCTCAGAAATATGAAGTTTCGTGTTTTGAAATCCGGTCACATTTTGTAATCGAATGTGGATTGCATGCGAATAAGGCGACATATTGCAACAAATTAGACGCAGCTCGACTCAAAATAACGGCATAAACTCAAAATGACCGAAGCATTCAGAATCTGTGACAATAAGTTTTATCGATTAAAAATCAGTAAGGCTTAACCATCAGGGATTTTTGCAAAAAATTGAAAAAAATGTATTGTCGAAATTCCGTTTCAAAATGATTATCGACAATGAGAATGATACGTTAAGCAAGAAACTAACGGTAGGTTACATGTGGAAAGCTCAGAAATATGAAGTTTCGTGTTTTCAAATCCGGTCACATTTTGTAATCGAATGTGGATTGCATGCGAATAAGGCGACATATTGCAACAAATTAGACGCAGCTCGACTCAAAGTAACGGCATAAACTCAAAATGACCGAAGCATTCAGAATCTGTGACAATAAGTTTTATCGATTAAAAATCAGTAAGGCTTAACCATCAGGGATTTTTGCAAAAAATTGAAAAAAATGTATTGTCGAAATTCCGTTTCAAAATGATTATCGACAATGAGAATGATACGTTAAGCAAGAAACTAACGGTAGGTTACATGTGGAAAGCTCAGAAATATGAAGTTTCGTGTTTTGAAATCCGGTCACATTTTGTAATCGAATGTGGATTGCATGCGAATAAGGCGACATATTGCAACAAATTAGACGCAGCTCGACTCAAAATAACGGCATAAACTCAAAATGACCGAAGCATTCAGAATCTGTGACAATAAGTTTTATCGATTAAAAATCAGTAAGGCTTAACCATCAGGGATTTTTGCAAAAAATTGAAAAAAATGTATTGTCGAAATTCCGTTTCAAAATGATTATCGACAATGAGAATGATACGTTAAGCAAGAAACTAACGGTAGGTTACATGTGGAAAGCTCAGAAATATGAAGTTTCGTGTTTTCAAATCCGGTCACATTTTGTAATCGAATGTGGATTGCATGCGAATAAGGCGACATATTGCAACAAATTAGACGCAGCTCGACTCAAAGTAACGGCATAAACTCAAAATGACCGAAGCATTCAGAATCTGTGACAATAAGTTTTATCGATTAAAAATCAGTAAGGCTTAACCATCAGGGATTTTTGCAAAAAATTGAAAAAAATGTATTGTCGAAATTCCGTTTCAAAATGATTATCGACAATGAGAATGATACGTTAAGCAAGAAACTAACGGTAGGTTACATGTGGAAAGCTCAGAAATATGAAGTTTCGTGTTTTCAAATCCGGTCACATTTTGTAATCGAATGTGGATTGCATGCGAATAAGGCGACATATTGCAACAAATTAGACGCAGCTCGACTCAAAGTAACGGCATAAACTCAAAATGACCGAAGCATTCAGAATCTGTGACAATAAGTTTTATCGATTAAAAATCAGTAAGGCTAACCATCAGGGATTTCTGCAAAAAATTGAAAAAAATGTATTGTCGAAATTCCGTTTCAAAATGATTATCGACAATGAGAATGATACGTTAAGCAAGAAACTAACGGTAGGTTACATGTGGAAAGCTCAGAAATATGAAGTTTCGTGTTTTCAAATCCGGTCACATTTTGTAATCGAATGTGGATTGCATGCGAATAAGGCGACATATTGCAACAAATTAGACGCAGCTCGACTCAAAGTAACGGCATAAACTCAAAATGACCGAAGCATTCAGAATCTGTGACAATAAGTTTTATCGATTAAAAATCAGTAAGGCTTAACCATCAGGGATTTTTGCAAAAAATTGAAAAAAATGTATTGTCGAAATTCCGTTTCAAAATGATTATCGACAATGAGAATGATACGTTAAGCAAGAAACTAACGGTAGGTTACATGTGGAAAGCTCAGAAATATGAAGTTTCGTGTTTTGAAATCCGGTCACATTTTGTAATCGAATGTGGATTGCATGCGAATAAGGCGACATATTGCAACAAATTAGACGCAGCTCGACTCAAAATAACGGCATAAACTCAAAATGACCGAAGCATTCAGAATCTGTGACAATAAGTTTTATCGATTAAAAATCAGTAAGGCTTAACCATCAGGGATTTTTGCAAAAAATTGAAAAAAATGTATTGTCGAAATTCCGTTTCAAAATGATTATCGACAATGAGAATGATACGTTAAGCAAGAAACTAACGGTAGGTTACATGTGGAAAGCTCAGAAATATGAAGTTTCGTGTTTTCAAATCCGGTCACATTTTGTAATCGAATGTGGATTGCATGCGAATAAGGCGACATATTGCAACAAATTAGACGCAGCTCGACTCAAAATAACGGCATAAACTCAAAATGACCGAAGCATTCAGAATCTGTGACAATAAGTTTTATCGATTAAAAATCAGTAAGGCTTAACCATCAGGGATTTTTGCAAAAAATTGAAAAAAATGTATTGTCGAAATTCCGTTTCAAAATGATTATCGACAATGAGAATGATACGTTAAGCAAGAAACTAACGGTAGGTTACATGTGGAAAGCTCAGAAATATGAAGTTTCGTGTTTTCAAATCCGGTCACATTTTGTAATCGAATGTGGATTGCATGCGAATAAGGCGACATATTGCAACAAATTAGACGCAGCTCGACTCAAAATAACGGCATAAACTCAAAATGACCGAAGCATTCAGAATCTGTGACAATAAGTTTTATCGATTAAAAATCAGTAAGGCTTAACCATCAGGGATTTTTGCAAAAAATTGAAAAAAATGTATTGTCGAAATTCCGTTTCAAAATGATTATCGACAATGAGAATGATACGTTAAGCAAGAAACTAACGGTAGGTTACATGTGGAAAGCTCAGAAATATGAAGTTTCGTGTTTTGAAATCCGGTCACATTTTGTAATCGAATGTGGATTGCATGCGAATAAGGCGACATATTGCAACAAATTAGACGCAGCTCGACTCAAAATAACGGCATAAACTCAAAATGACCGAAGCATTCAGAATCTGTGACAATAAGTTTTATCGATTAAAAATCAGTAAGGCTTAACCATCAGGGATTTTTGCAAAAAATTGAAAAAAATGTATTGTCGAAATTCCGTTTCAAAATGATTATCGACAATGAGAATGATACGTTAAGCAAGAAACTAACGGTAGGTTACATGTGGAAAGCTCAGAAATATGAAGTTTCGTGTTTTGAAATCCGGTCACATTTTGTAATCGAATGTGGATTACATGCGAATAAGGCGACATATTGCAACAAATTAGACGCAGCTCGACTCAAAATAACGGCATAAACTCAAAATGACCGAAGCATTCAGAATCTGTGACAATAAGTTTTATCGATTAAAAATCAGTAAGGCTTAACCATCAGGGATTTTTGCAAAAAATTGAAAAAAATGTATTGTCGAAATTCCGTTTCAAAATGATTATCGACAATGAGAATGATACGTTAAGCAAGAAACTAACGGTAGGTTACATGTGGAAAGCTCAGAAATATGAAGTTTCGTGTTTTCAAATCCGGTCACATTTTGTAATCGAATGTGGATTGCATGCGAATAAGGCGACATATTGCAACAAATTAGACGCAGCTCGACTCAAAATAACGGCATAAACTCAAAATGACCGAAGCATTCAGAATCTGTGACAATAAGTTTTATCGATTAAAAATCAGTAAGGCTTAACCATCAGGGATTTTTGCAAAAAATTGAAAAAAATGTATTGTCGAAATTCCGTTTCAAAATGATTATCGACAATGAGAATGATACGTTAAGCAAGAAACTAACGGTAGGTTACATGTGGAAAGCTCAGAAATATGAAGTTTCGTGTTTTGAAATCCGGTCACATTTTGTAATCGAATGTGGATTACATGCGAATAAGGCGACATATTGCAACAAATTAGACGCAGCTCGACTCAAAATAACGGCATAAACTCAAAATGACCGAAGCATTCAGAATCTGTGACAATAAGTTTTATCGATTAAAAATCAGTAAGGCTTAACCATCAGGGATTTTTGCAAAAAATTGAAAAAAATGTATTGTCGAAATTCCGTTTCAAAATGATTATCGACAATGAGAATGATACGTTAAGCAAGAAACTAACGGTAGGTTACATGTGGAAAGCTCAGAAATATGAAGTTTCGTGTTTTCAAATCCGGTCACATTTTGTAATCGAATGTGGATTGCATGCGAATAAGGCGACATATTGCAACAAATTAGACGCAGCTCGACTCAAAATAACGGCATAAACTCAAAATGACCGAAGCATTCAGAATCTGTGACAATAAGTTTTATCGATTAAAAATCAGTAAGGCTTAACCATCAGGGATTTTTGCAAAAAATTGAAAAAAATGTATTGTCGAAATTCCGTTTCAAAATGATTATCGACAATGAGAATGATACGTTAAGCAAGAAACTAACGGTAGGTTACATGTGGAAAGCTCAGAAATATGAAGTTTCGTGTTTTGAAATCCGGTCACATTTTGTAATCGAATGTGGATTGCATGCGAATAAGGCGACATATTGCAACAAATTAGACGCAGCTCGACTCAAAATAACGGCATAAACTCAAAATGACCGAAGCATTCAGAATCTGTGACAATAAGTTTTATCGATTAAAAATCAGTAAGGCTTAACCATCAGGGATTTTTGCAAAAAATTGAAAAAAATGTATTGTCGAAATTCCGTTTCAAAATGATTATCGACAATGAGAATGATACGTTAAGCAAGAAACTAACGGTAGGTTACATGTGGAAAGCTCAGAAATATGAAGTTTCGTGTTTTCAAATCCGGTCACATTTTGTAATCGAATGTGGATTGCATGCGAATAAGGCGACATATTGCAACAAATTAGACGCAGCTCGACTCAAAGTAACGGCATAAACTCAAAATGACCGAAGCATTCAGAATCTGTGACAATAAGTTTTATCGATTAAAAATCAGTAAGGCTTAACCATCAGGGATTTTTGCAAAAAATTGAAAAAAATGTATTGTCGAAATTCCGTTTCAAAATGATTATCGACAATGAGAATGATACGTTAAGCAAGAAACTAACGGTAGGTTACATGTGGAAAGCTCAGAAATATGAAGTTTCGTGTTTTGAAATCCGGTCACATTTTGTAATCGAATGTGGATTGCATGCGAATAAGGCGACATATTGCAACAAATTAGACGCAGCTCGACTCAAAATAACGGCATAAACTCAAAATGACCGAAGCATTCAGAATCTGTGACAATAAGTTTTATCGATTAAAAATCAGTAAGGCTTAACCATCAGGGATTTTTGCAAAAAATTGAAAAAAATGTATTGTCGAAATTCCGTTTCAAAATGATTATCGACAATGAGAATGATACGTTAAGCAAGAAACTAACGGTAGGTTACATGTGGAAAGCTCAGAAATATGAAGTTTCGTGTTTTCAAATCCGGTCACATTTTGTAATCGAATGTGGATTGCATGCGAATAAGGCGACATATTGCAACAAATTAGACGCAGCTCGACTCAAAGTAACGGCATAAACTCAAAATGACCGAAGCATTCAGAATCTGTGACAATAAGTTTTATCGATTAAAAATCAGTAAGGCTTAACCATCAGGGATTTTTGCAAAAAATTGAAAAAAATGTATTGTCGAAATTCCGTTTCAAAATGATTATCGACAATGAGAATGATACGTTAAGCAAGAAACTAACGGTAGGTTACATGTGGAAAGCTCAGAAATATGAAGTTTCGTGTTTTCAAATCCGGTCACATTTTGTAATCGAATGTGGATTGCATGCGAATAAGGCGACATATTGCAACAAATTAGACGCAGCTCGACTCAAAGTAACGGCATAAACTCAAAATGACCGAAGCATTCAGAATCTGTGACAATAAGTTTTATCGATTAAAAATCAGTAAGGCTAACCATCAGGGATTTCTGCAAAAAATTGAAAAAAATGTATTGTCGAAATTCCGTTTCAAAATGATTATCGACAATGAGAATGATACGTTAAGCAAGAAACTAACGGTAGGTTACATGTGGAAAGCTCAGAAATATGAAGTTTCGTGTTTTCAAATCCGGTCACATTTTGTAATCGAATGTGGATTGCATGCGAATAAGGCGACATATTGCAACAAATTAGACGCAGCTCGACTCAAAGTAACGGCATAAACTCAAAATGACCGAAGCATTCAGAATCTGTGACAATAAGTTTTATCGATTAAAAATCAGTAAGGCTTAACCATCAGGGATTTTTGCAAAAAATTGAAAAAAATGTATTGTCGAAATTCCGTTTCAAAATGATTATCGACAATGAGAATGATACGTTAAGCAAGAAACTAACGGTAGGTTACATGTGGAAAGCTCAGAAATATGAAGTTTCGTGTTTTGAAATCCGGTCACATTTTGTAATCGAATGTGGATTGCATGCGAATAAGGCGACATATTGCAACAAATTAGACGCAGCTCGACTCAAAATAACGGCATAAACTCAAAATGACCGAAGCATTCAGAATCTGTGACAATAAGTTTTATCGATTAAAAATCAGTAAGGCTTAACCATCAGGGATTTTTGCAAAAAATTGAAAAAAATGTATTGTCGAAATTCCGTTTCAAAATGATTATCGACAATGAGAATGATACGTTAAGCAAGAAACTAACGGTAGGTTACATGTGGAAAGCTCAGAAATATGAAGTTTCGTGTTTTCAAATCCGGTCACATTTTGTAATCGAATGTGGATTGCATGCGAATAAGGCGACATATTGCAACAAATTAGACGCAGCTCGACTCAAAATAACGGCATAAACTCAAAATGACCGAAGCATTCAGAATCTGTGACAATAAGTTTTATCGATTAAAAATCAGTAAGGCTTAACCATCAGGGATTTTTGCAAAAAATTGAAAAAAATGTATTGTCGAAATTCCGTTTCAAAATGATTATCGACAATGAGAATGATACGTTAAGCAAGAAACTAACGGTAGGTTACATGTGGAAAGCTCAGAAATATGAAGTTTCGTGTTTTCAAATCCGGTCACATTTTGTAATCGAATGTGGATTGCATGCGAATAAGGCGACATATTGCAACAAATTAGACGCAGCTCGACTCAAAGTAACGGCATAAACTCAAAATGACCGAAGCATTCAGAATCTGTGACAATAAGTTTTATCGATTAAAAATCAGTAAGGCTTAACCATCAGGGATTTTTGCAAAAAATTGAAAAAAATGTATTGTCGAAATTCCGTTTCAAAATGATTATCGACAATGAGAATGATACGTTAAGCAAGAAACTAACGGTAGGTTACATGTGGAAAGCTCAGAAATATGAAGTTTCGTGTTTTCAAATCCGGTCACATTTTGTAATCGAATGTGGATTGCATGCGAATAAGGCGACATATTGCACAAATTAGACGCAGCTCGACTCAAAATAACGGCATAAACTCAAAATGACCGAAGCATTCAGAATCTGTGACAATAAGTTTTATCGATTAAAAATCAGTAAGGCTTAACCATCAGGGATTTTTGCAAAAAATTGAAAAAAATGTATTGTCGAAATTCCGTTTCAAAATGATTATCGACAATGAGAATGATACGTTAAGCAAGAAACTAACGGTAGGTTACATGTGGAAAGCTCAGAAATATGAAGTTTCGTGTTTGAAATCCGGTCACATTTTGTAATCGAATGTGGATTGCATGCGAATAAGGCGACATATTGCAACAAATTAGACGCAGCTCGACTCAAAATAACGGCATAAACTCAAAATGACCGAAGCATTCAGAATCTGTGACAATAAGTTTTATCGATTAAAAATCAGTAAGGCTTAACCATCAGGGATTTTTGCAAAAAATTGAAAAAAATGTATTGTCGAAATTCCGTTTCAAAATGATTATCGACAATGAGAATGATACGTTAAGCAAGAAACTAACGGTAGGTTACATGTGGAAAGCTCAGAAATATGAAGTTTCGTGTTTTGAAATCCGGTCACATTTTGTAATCGAATGTGGATTGCATGCGAATAAGGCGACATATTGCAACAAATTAGACGCAGCTCGACTCAAAATAACGGCATAAACTCAAAATGACCGAAGCATTCAGAATCTGTGACAATAAGTTTTATCGATTAAAAATCAGTAAGGCTTAACCATCAGGGATTTTTGCAAAAAATTGAAAAAAATGTATTGTCGAAATTCCGTTTCAAAATGATTATCGACAATGAGAATGATACGTTAAGCAAGAAACTAACGGTAGGTTACATGTGGAAAGCTCAGAAATATGAAGTTTCGTGTTTTGAAATCCGGTCACATTTTGTAATCGAATGTGGATTGCATGCGAATAAGGCGACATATTGCAACAAATTAGACGCAGCTCGACTCAAAATAACGGCATAAACTCAAAATGACCGAAGCATTCAGAATCTGTGACAATAAGTTTTATCGATTAAAAATCAGTAAGGCTTAACCATCAGGGATTTTTGCAAAAAATTGAAAAAAATGTATTGTCGAAATTCCGTTTCAAAATGATTATCGACAATGAGAATGATACGTTAAGCAAGAAACTAACGGTAGGTTACATGTGGAAAGCTCAGAAATATGAAGTTTCGTGTTTTGAAATCCGGTCACATTTTGTAATCGAATGTGGATTGCATGCGAATAAGGCGACATATTGCAACAAATTAGACGCAGCTCGACTCAAAATAACGGCATAAACTCAAAATGACCGAAGCATTCAGAATCTGTGACAATAAGTTTTATCGATTAAAAATCAGTAAGGCTTAACCATCAGGGATTTTTGCAAAAAATTGAAAAAAATGTATTGTCGAAATTCCGTTTCAAAATGATTATCGACAATGAGAATGATACGTTAAGCAAGAAACTAACGGTAGGTTACATGTGGAAAGCTCAGAAATATGAAGTTTCGTGTTTTCAAATCCGGTCACATTTTGTAATCGAATGTGGATTGCATGCGAATAAGGCGACATATTGCAACAAATTAGACGCAGCTCGACTCAAAGTAACGGCATAAACTCAAAATGACCGAAGCATTCAGAATCTGTGACAATAAGTTTTATCGATTAAAAATCAGTAAGGCTTAACCATCAGGGATTTTTGCAAAAAATTGAAAAAAATGTATTGTCGAAATTCCGTTTCAAAATGATTATCGACAATGAGAATGATACGTTAAGCAAGAAACTAACGGTAGGTTACATGTGGAAAGCTCAGAAATATGAAGTTTCGTGTTTTCAAATCCGGTCACATTTTGTAATCGAATGTGGATTGCATGCGAATAAGGCGACATATTGCAACAAATTAGACGCAGCTCGACTCAAAGTAACGGCATAAACTCAAAATGACCGAAGCATTCAGAATCTGTGACAATAAGTTTTATCGATTAAAAATCAGTAAGGCTTAACCATCAGGGATTTTTGCAAAAAATTGAAAAAAATGTATTGTCGAAATTCCGTTTCAAAATGATTATCGACAATGAGAATGATACGTTAAGCAAGAAACTAACGGTAGGTTACATGTGGAAAGCTCAGAAATATGAAGTTTCGTGTTTTCAAATCCGGTCACATTTTGTAATCGAATGTGGATTGCATGCGAATAAGGCGACATATTGCAACAAATTAGACGCAGCTCGACTCAAAATAACGGCATAAACTCAAAATGACCGAAGCATTCAGAATCTGTGACAATAAGTTTTATCGATTAAAAATCAGTAAGGCTTAACCATCAGGGATTTTTGCAAAAAATTGAAAAAAATGTATTGTCGAAATTCCGTTTCAAAATGATTATCGACAATGAGAATGATACGTTAAGCAAGAAACTAACGGTAGGTTACATGTGGAAAGCTCAGAAATATGAAGTTTCGTGTTTTCAAATCCGGTCACATTTTGTAATCGAATGTGGATTGCATGCGAATAAGGCGACATATTGCAACAAATTAGACGCAGCTCGACTCAAAATAACGGCATAAACTCAAAATGACCGAAGCATTCAGAATCTGTGACAATAAGTTTTATCGATTAAAAATCAGTAAGGCTTAACCATCAGGGATTTTTGCAAAAAATTGAAAAAAATGTATTGTCGAAATTCCGTTTCAAAATGATTATCGACAATGAGAATGATACGTTAAGCAAGAAACTAACGGTAGGTTACATGTGGAAAGCTCAGAAATATGAAGTTTCGTGTTTTCAAATCCGGTCACATTTTGTAATCGAATGTGGATTGCATGCGAATAAGGCGACATATTGCAACAAATTAGACGCAGCTCGACTCAAAATAACGGCATAAACTCAAAATGACCGAAGCATTCAGAATCTGTGACAATAAGTTTTATCGATTAAAAATCAGTAAGGCTTAACCATCAGGGATTTTTGCAAAAAATTGAAAAAAATGTATTGTCGAAATTCCGTTTCAAAATGATTATCGACAATGAGAATGATACGTTAAGCAAGAAACTAACGGTAGGTTACATGTGGAAAGCTCAGAAATATGAAGTTTCGTGTTTTCAAATCCGGTCACATTTTGTAATCGAATGTGGATTGCATGCGAATAAGGCGACATATTGCAACAAATTAGACGCAGCTCGACTCAAAATAACGGCATAAACTCAAAATGACCGAAGCATTCAGAATCTGTGACAATAAGTTTTATCGATTAAAAATCAGTAAGGCTTAACCATCAGGGATTTTTGCAAAAAATTGAAAAAAATGTATTGTCGAAATTCCGTTTCAAAATGATTATCGACAATGAGAATGATACGTTAAGCAAGAAACTAACGGTAGGTTACATGTGGAAAGCTCAGAAATATGAAGTTTCGTGTTTTCAAATCCGGTCACATTTTGTAATCGAATGTGGATTGCATGCGAATAAGGCGACATATTGCAACAAATTAGACGCAGCTCGACTCAAAGTAACGGCATAAACTCAAAATGACCGAAGCATTCAGAATCTGTGACAATAAGTTTTATCGATTAAAAATCAGTAAGGCTTAACCATCAGGGATTTTTGCAAAAAATTGAAAAAAATGTATTGTCGAAATTCCGTTTCAAAATGATTATCGACAATGAGAATGATACGTTAAGCAAGAAACTAACGGTAGGTTACATGTGGAAAGCTCAGAAATATGAAGTTTCGTGTTTTGAAATCCGGTCACATTTTGTAATCGAATGTGGATTGCATGCGAATAAGGCGACATATTGCAACAAATTAGACGCAGCTCGACTCAAAATAACGGCATAAACTCAAAATGACCGAAGCATTCAGAATCTGTGACAATAAGTTTTATCGATTAAAAATCAGTAAGGCTTAACCATCAGGGATTTTTGCAAAAAATTGAAAAAAATGTATTGTCGAAATTCCGTTTCAAAATGATTATCGACAATGAGAATGATACGTTAAGCAAGAAACTAACGGTAGGTTACATGTGGAAAGCTCAGAAATATGAAGTTTCGTGTTTTCAAATCCGGTCACATTTTGTAATCGAATGTGGATTGCATGCGAATAAGGCGACATATTGCAACAAATTAGACGCAGCTCGACTCAAAATAACGGCATAAACTCAAAATGACCGAAGCATTCAGAATCTGTGACAATAAGTTTTATCGATTAAAAATCAGTAAGGCTTAACCATCAGGGATTTTTGCAAAAAATTGAAAAAAATGTATTGTCGAAATTCCGTTTCAAAATGATTATCGACAATGAGAATGATACGTTAAGCAAGAAACTAACGGTAGGTTACATGTGGAAAGCTCAGAAATATGAAGTTTCGTGTTTTCAAATCCGGTCACATTTTGTAATCGAATGTGGATTGCATGCGAATAAGGCGACATATTGCAACAAATTAGACGCAGCTCGACTCAAAATAACGGCATAAACTCAAAATGACCGAAGCATTCAGAATCTGTGACAATAAGTTTTATCGATTAAAAATCAGTAAGGCTTAACCATCAGGGATTTTTGCAAAAAATTGAAAAAAATGTATTGTCGAAATTCCGTTTCAAAATGATTATCGACAATGAGAATGATACGTTAAGCAAGAAACTAACGGTAGGTTACATGTGGAAAGCTCAGAAATATGAAGTTTCGTGTTTTCAAATCCGGTCACATTTTGTAATCGAATGTGGATTGCATGCGAATAAGGCGACATATTGCAACAAATTAGACGCAGCTCGACTCAAAGTAACGGCATAAACTCAAAATGACCGAAGCATTCAGAATCTGTGACAATAAGTTTTATCGATTAAAAATCAGTAAGGCTAACCATCAGGGATTTCTGCAAAAAATTGAAAAAAATGTATTGTCGAAATTCCGTTTCAAAATGATTATCGACAATGAGAATGATACGTTAAGCAAGAAACTAACGGTAGGTTACATGTGGAAAGCTCAGAAATATGAAGTTTCGTGTTTTCAAATCCGGTCACATTTTGTAATCGAATGTGGATTGCATGCGAATAAGGCGACATATTGCAACAAATTAGACGCAGCTCGACTCAAAGTAACGGCATAAACTCAAAATGACCGAAGCATTCAGAATCTGTGACAATAAGTTTTATCGATTAAAAATCAGTAAGGCTTAACCATCAGGGATTTTTGCAAAAAATTGAAAAAAATGTATTGTCGAAATTCCGTTTCAAAATGATTATCGACAATGAGAATGATACGTTAAGCAAGAAACTAACGGTAGGTTACATGTGGAAAGCTCAGAAATATGAAGTTTCGTGTTTTCAAATCCGGTCACATTTTGTAATCGAATGTGGATTGCATGCGAATAAGGCGACATATTGCAACAAATTAGACGCAGCTCGACTCAAAATAACGGCATAAACTCAAAATGACCGAAGCATTCAGAATCTGTGACAATAAGTTTTATCGATTAAAAATCAGTAAGGCTTAACCATCAGGGATTTTTGCAAAAAATTGAAAAAAATGTATTGTCGAAATTCCGTTTCAAAATGATTATCGACAATGAGAATGATACGTTAAGCAAGAAACTAACGGTAGGTTACATGTGGAAAGCTCAGAAATATGAAGTTTCGTGTTTTCAAATCCGGTCACATTTTGTAATCGAATGTGGATTGCATGCGAATAAGGCGACATATTGCAACAAATTAGACGCAGCTCGACTCAAAATAACGGCATAAACTCAAAATGACCGAAGCATTCAGAATCTGTGACAATAAGTTTTATCGATTAAAAATCAGTAAGGCTTAACCATCAGGGATTTTTGCAAAAAATTGAAAAAAATGTATTGTCGAAATTCCGTTTCAAAATGATTATCGACAATGAGAATGATACGTTAAGCAAGAAACTAACGGTAGGTTACATGTGGAAAGCTCAGAAATATGAAGTTTCGTGTTTTCAAATCCGGTCACATTTTGTAATCGAATGTGGATTGCATGCGAATAAGGCGACATATTGCAACAAATTAGACGCAGCTCGACTCAAAGTAACGGCATAAACTCAAAATGACCGAAGCATTCAGAATCTGTGACAATAAGTTTTATCGATTAAAAATCAGTAAGGCTAACCATCAGGGATTTCTGCAAAAAATTGAAAAAAATGTATTGTCGAAATTCCGTTTCAAAATGATTATCGACAATGAGAATGATACGTTAAGCAAGAAACTAACGGTAGGTTACATGTGGAAAGCTCAGAAATATGAAGTTTCGTGTTTTCAAATCCGGTCACATTTTGTAATCGAATGTGGATTGCATGCGAATAAGGCGACATATTGCAACAAATTAGACGCAGCTCGACTCAAAGTAACGGCATAAACTCAAAATGACCGAAGCATTCAGAATCTGTGACAATAAGTTTTATCGATTAAAAATCAGTAAGGCTTAACCATCAGGGATTTTTGCAAAAAATTGAAAAAAATGTATTGTCGAAATTCCGTTTCAAAATGATTATCGACAATGAGAATGATACGTTAAGCAAGAAACTAACGGTAGGTTACATGTGGAAAGCTCAGAAATATGAAGTTTCGTGTTTTCAAATCCGGTCACATTTTGTAATCGAATGTGGATTGCATGCGAATAAGGCGACATATTGCAACAAATTAGACGCAGCTCGACTCAAAATAACGGCATAAACTCAAAATGACCGAAGCATTCAGAATCTGTGACAATAAGTTTTATCGATTAAAAATCAGTAAGGCTTAACCATCAGGGATTTTTGCAAAAAATTGAAAAAAATGTATTGTCGAAATTCCGTTTCAAAATGATTATCGACAATGAGAATGATACGTTAAGCAAGAAACTAACGGTAGGTTACATGTGGAAAGCTCAGAAATATGAAGTTTCGTGTTTTCAAATCCGGTCACATTTTGTAATCGAATGTGGATTGCATGCGAATAAGGCGACATATTGCAACAAATTAGACGCAGCTCGACTCAAAATAACGGCATAAACTCAAAATGACCGAAGCATTCAGAATCTGTGACAATAAGTTTTATCGATTAAAAATCAGTAAGGCTTAACCATCAGGGATTTTTGCAAAAAATTGAAAAAAATGTATTGTCGAAATTCCGTTTCAAAATGATTATCGACAATGAGAATGATACGTTAAGCAAGAAACTAACGGTAGGTTACATGTGGAAAGCTCAGAAATATGAAGTTTCGTGTTTTCAAATCCGGTCACATTTTGTAATCGAATGTGGATTGCATGCGAATAAGGCGACATATTGCAACAAATTAGACGCAGCTCGACTCAAAGTAACGGCATAAACTCAAAATGACCGAAGCATTCAGAATCTGTGACAATAAGTTTTATCGATTAAAAATCAGTAAGGCTTAACCATCAGGGATTTTTGCAAAAAATTGAAAAAAATGTATTGTCGAAATTCCGTTTCAAAATGATTATCGACAATGAGAATGATACGTTAAGCAAGAAACTAACGGTAGGTTACATGTGGAAAGCTCAGAAATATGAAGTTTCGTGTTTTCAAATCCGGTCACATTTTGTAATCGAATGTGGATTGCATGCGAATAAGGCGACATATTGCAACAAATTAGACGCAGCTCGACTCAAAGTAACGGCATAAACTCAAAATGACCGAAGCATTCAGAATCTGTGACAATAAGTTTTATCGATTAAAAATCAGTAAGGCTTAACCATCAGGGATTTTTGCAAAAAATTGAAAAAAATGTATTGTCGAAATTCCGTTTCAAAATGATTATCGACAATGAGAATGATACGTTAAGCAAGAAACTAACGGTAGGTTACATGTGGAAAGCTCAGAAATATGAAGTTTCGTGTTTTCAAATCCGGTCACATTTTGTAATCGAATGTGGATTGCATGCGAATAAGGCGACATATTGCAACAAATTAGACGCAGCTCGACTCAAAATAACGGCATAAACTCAAAATGACCGAAGCATTCAGAATCTGTGACAATAAGTTTTATCGATTAAAAATCAGTAAGGCTTAACCATCAGGGATTTTTGCAAAAAATTGAAAAAAATGTATTGTCGAAATTCCGTTTCAAAATGATTATCGACAATGAGAATGATACGTTAAGCAAGAAACTAACGGTAGGTTACATGTGGAAAGCTCAGAAATATGAAGTTTCGTGTTTTCAAATCCGGTCACATTTTGTAATCGAATGTGGATTGCATGCGAATAAGGCGACATATTGCAACAAATTAGACGCAGCTCGACTCAAAATAACGGCATAAACTCAAAATGACCGAAGCATTCAGAATCTGTGACAATAAGTTTTATCGATTAAAAATCAGTAAGGCTTAACCATCAGGGATTTTTGCAAAAAATTGAAAAAAATGTATTGTCGAAATTCCGTTTCAAAATGATTATCGACAATGAGAATGATACGTTAAGCAAGAAACTAACGGTAGGTTACATGTGGAAAGCTCAGAAATATGAAGTTTCGTGTTTTCAAATCCGGTCACATTTTGTAATCGAATGTGGATTGCATGCGAATAAGGCGACATATTGCAACAAATTAGACGCAGCTCGACTCAAAATAACGGCATAAACTCAAAATGACCGAAGCATTCAGAATCTGTGACAATAAGTTTTATCGATTAAAAATCAGTAAGGCTTAACCATCAGGGATTTTTGCAAAAAATTGAAAAAAATGTATTGTCGAAATTCCGTTTCAAAATGATTATCGACAATGAGAATGATACGTTAAGCAAGAAACTAACGGTAGGTTACATGTGGAAAGCTCAGAAATATGAAGTTTCGTGTTTTCAAATCCGGTCACATTTTGTAATCGAATGTGGATTGCATGCGAATAAGGCGACATATTGCAACAAATTAGACGCAGCTCGACTCAAAATAACGGCATAAACTCAAAATGACCGAAGCATTCAGAATCTGTGACAATAAGTTTTATCGATTAAAAATCAGTAAGGCTTAACCATCAGGGATTTTTGCAAAAAATTGAAAAAAATGTATTGTCGAAATTCCGTTTCAAAATGATTATCGACAATGAGAATGATACGTTAAGCAAGAAACTAACGGTAGGTTACATGTGGAAAGCTCAGAAATATGAAGTTTCGTGTTTTCAAATCCGGTCACATTTTGTAATCGAATGTGGATTGCATGCGAATAAGGCGACATATTGCAACAAATTAGACGCAGCTCGACTCAAAATAACGGCATAAACTCAAAATGACCGAAGCATTCAGAATCTGTGACAATAAGTTTTATCGATTAAAAATCAGTAAGGCTTAACCATCAGGGATTTTTGCAAAAAATTGAAAAAAATGTATTGTCGAAATTCCGTTTCAAAATGATTATCGACAATGAGAATGATACGTTAAGCAAGAAACTAACGGTAGGTTACATGTGGAAAGCTCAGAAATATGAAGTTTCGTGTTTTCAAATCCGGTCACATTTTGTAATCGAATGTGGATTGCATGCGAATAAGGCGACATATTGCAACAAATTAGACGCAGCTCGACTCAAAATAACGGCATAAACTCAAAATGACCGAAGCATTCAGAATCTGTGACAATAAGTTTTATCGATTAAAAATCAGTAAGGCTTAACCATCAGGGATTTTTGCAAAAAATTGAAAAAAATGTATTGTCGAAATTCCGTTTCAAAATGATTATCGACAATGAGAATGATACGTTAAGCAAGAAACTAACGGTAGGTTACATGTGGAAAGCTCAGAAATATGAAGTTTCGTGTTTTCAAATCCGGTCACATTTTGTAATCGAATGTGGATTGCATGCGAATAAGGCGACATATTGCAACAAATTAGACGCAGCTCGACTCAAAATAACGGCATAAACTCAAAATGACCGAAGCATTCAGAATCTGTGACAATAAGTTTTATCGATTAAAAATCAGTAAGGCTTAACCATCAGGGATTTTTGCAAAAAATTGAAAAAAATGTATTGTCGAAATTCCGTTTCAAAATGATTATCGACAATGAGAATGATACGTTAAGCAAGAAACTAACGGTAGGTTACATGTGGAAAGCTCAGAAATATGAAGTTTCGTGTTTTCAAATCCGGTCACATTTTGTAATCGAATGTGGATTGCATGCGAATAAGGCGACATATTGCAACAAATTAGACGCAGCTCGACTCAAAATAACGGCATAAACTCAAAATGACCGAAGCATTCAGAATCTGTGACAATAAGTTTTATCGATTAAAAATCAGTAAGGCTTAACCATCAGGGATTTTTGCAAAAAATTGAAAAAAATGTATTGTCGAAATTCCGTTTCAAAATGATTATCGACAATGAGAATGATACGTTAAGCAAGAAACTAACGGTAGGTTACATGTGGAAAGCTCAGAAATATGAAGTTTCGTGTTTTGAAATCCGGTCACATTTTGTAATCGAATGTGGATTGCATGCGAATAAGGCGACATATTGCAACAAATTAGACGCAGCTCGACTCAAAATAACGGCATAAACTCAAAATGACCGAAGCATTCAGAATCTGTGACAATAAGTTTTATCGATTAAAAATCAGTAAGGCTAACCATCAGGGATTTTTTGCAAAAAATTGAAAAAAATGTATTGTCGAAATTCCGTTTCAAAATGATTATCGACAATGAGAATGATACGTTAAGCAAGAAACTAACGGTAGGTTACATGTGGAAAGCTCAGAAATATGAAGTTTCGTGTTTTCAAATCCGGTCACATTTTGTAATCGAATGTGGATTGCATGCGAATAAGGCGACATATTGCAACAAATTAGACGCAGCTCGACTCAAAATAACGGCATAAACTCAAAATGACCGAAACATTCAGAATCTGTGACAATAAGTTTTATCGATTAAAAATCAGTAAGGCTTAACCATCAGGGATTTTTGCAAAAAATTGAAAAAAATGTATTGTCGAAATTCCGTTTCAAAATGATTATCGACAATGAGAATGATACGTTAAGCAAGAAACTAACGGTAGGTTACATGTGGAAAGCTCAGAAATATGAAGTTTCGTGTTTTCAAATCCGGTCACATTTTGTAATCGAATGTGGATTGCATGCGAATAAGGCGACATATTGCAACAAATTAGACGCAGCTCGACTCAAAATAACGGCATAAACTCAAAATGACCGAAGCATTCAGAATCTGTGACAATAAGTTTTATCGATTAAAAATCAGTAAGGCTTAACCATCAGGGATTTTTGCAAAAAATTGAAAAAAATGTATTGTCGAAATTCCGTTTCAAAATGATTATCGACAATGAGAATGATACGTTAAGCAAGAAACTAACGGTAGGTTACATGTGGAAAGCTCAGAAATATGAAGTTTCGTGTTTTCAAATCCGGTCACATTTTGTAATCGAATGTGGATTGCATGCGAATAAGGCGACATATTGCAACAAATTAGACGCAGCTCGACTCAAAATAACGGCATAAACTCAAAATGACCGAAGCATTCAGAATCTGTGACAATAAGTTTTATCGATTAAAAATCTGTAAGGCTTAACCATCAGGGATTTTTGCAAAAAATTGAAAAAAATGTATTGTCGAAATTCCGTTTCAAAATGATTATCGACAATGAGAATGATACGTTAAGCAAGAAACTAACGGTAGGTTACATGTGGAAAGCTCAGAAATATGAAGTTTCGTGTTTTCAAATCCGGTCACATTTTGTAATCGAATGTGGATTGCATGCGAATAAGGCGACATATTGCAACAAATTAGACGCAGCTCGACTCAAAATAACGGCATAAACTCAAAATGACCGAAGCATTCAGAATCTGTGACAATAAGTTTTATCGATTAAAAATCAGTAAGGCTTAACCATCAGGGATTTTTGCAAAAAATTGAAAAAAATGTATTGTCGAAATTCCGTTTCAAAATGATTATCGACAATGAGAATGATACGTTAATCAAGAAACTAACGGTGGGTTACATGTGGAAAGCTCAGAAATATGAAGTTTCGTGTTTTCAAATCCGGTCACATTTTGTAATCGAATGTGGATTGCATGCGAATAAGGCGACATATTGCAACAAATTAGACGCAGCTCGACTCAAAATAACGGCATAAACTCAAAATGACCGAAGCATTCAGAATCTGTGACAATAAGTTTTATCGATTAAAAATCAGTAAGGCTAACCATCAGGGATATCTGCAAACAATTGAAAACAATTTATTGTCGAAATTCCGTTTCAAAATGATTATCGACAATGAGAATGATACGTTAAGCAAGAAACTAACGGTAGGTTACATGTGGAAAGCTCAGAAATATGAAGTTTCGTGTTTTCAAATCCGGTCACATTTTGTAATCGAATGTGGATTGCATGCGAATAAGGCGACATATTGCAACAAATTAGACGCAGCTCGACTCAAAATAACGGCATAAACTCAAAATGACCGAAGCATTCAGAATCTGTGACAATAAGTTTTATCGATTAAAAATCAGTAAGGCTTAACCATCAGGGATTTTTGCAAAAAATTGAAAAAAATGTATTGTCGAAATTCCGTTTCAAAATGATTATCGACAATGAGAATGATACGTTAAGCAAGAAACTAATGGTAGGTTACATGTGGAAAGCTCAGAAATATGAAGTTTCGTGTTTTCAAATCCGGTCACATTTTGTAATCGAATGTGGATTGCATGCGAATAAGGCGACATATTGCAACAAATTAGACGCAGCTCGACTCAAAATAACGGCATAAACTCAAAATGACCGAAGCATTCAGAATCTGTGACAATAAGTTTTATCGATTAAAAATCAGTAAGGCTAACCATCAGGGATTTCTGCAAAAAATTGAAAAAAATTTATTGTCGAAATTCCGTTTCAAAATGATTATCGACAATGAGAATGATACGTTAAGCAAGAAACTAACGGTAGGTTACATGTGGAAAGCTCAGAAATTGGAAGTTTCGTGTTTTGAAATCCGGTCACATTTTGTAATCGAATGTGGATTGCATGCGAATAAGGCGACATATTGCAACAAATTAGACGCAGCTCGACTCAAAATAACGGCATAAACTCAAAATGACCGAAGCATTCAGAATCTGTGACAATAAGTTTTATCGATTAAAAATCAGTAAGGCTAACCATCAGGGATATCTGCAAACAATTGAAAACAATTTATTGTCGAAATTCCGTTTCAAAATGATTATCGACAATGAAAATGATACGTTAAGCAAGAAACTAACGGTAGGTTACATGTGGAAAGCTCAGAAATATGAAGTTTCGTGTTTTCAAATCCGGTCACATTTTGTAATCGAATGTGGATTGCATGCGAATAAGGCGACATATTGCAACAAATTAGACGCAGCTCGACTCAAAATAACGGCATAAACTCAAAATGACCGAAGCATTCAGAATCTGTGACAATAAGTTTTATCGATTAAAAATCAGTAAGGCTAACCATCAGGGGTTTTTTGCAAAAAATTGAAAAAAATTTATTGTCGAAATTCCGTTTCAAAATGATTATCGACAATGAGAATGATACGTTAAGCAAGAAACTAACGGTAGGTTACATGTGGAAAGCTCAGAAATTGGAAGTTTCGTGTTTTGAAATCCGGTCACATTTTGTAATCGAATGTGGATTGCATGCGAATAAGGCGACATATTGCAACAAATTAGACGCAGCTCGACTCAAAATAACGGCATAAACTCAAAATGACCGAAGCATTCAGAATCTGTGACAATAAGTTTTATCGATTAAAAATCTGTAAGGCTTAACCATCAGGGATTTTTGCAAAAAATTGAAAAAAATGTATTGTCGAAATTCCGTTTCAAAATGATTATCGACAATGAGAATGATACGTTAAGCAAGAAACTAACGGTAGGTTACATGTGGAAAGCTCAGAAATATGAAGTTTCGTGTTTTCAAATCCGGTCACATTTTGTAATCGAATGTGGATTGCATGCGAATAAGGCGACATATTGCAACAAATTAGACGCAGCTCGACTCAAAATAACGGCATAAACTCAAAATGACCGAAGCATTCAGAATCTGTGACAATAAGTTTTATCGATTAAAAATCAGTAAGGCTTAACCATCAGGGATTTTTGCAAAAAATTGAAAAAAATGTATTGTCGAAATTCCGTTTCAAAATGATTATCGACAATGAGAATGATACGTTAAGCAAGAAACTAACGGTGGGTTACATGTGGAAAGCTCAGAAATATGAAGTTTCGTGTTTTCAAATCCGGTCACATTTTGTAATCGAATGTGGATTGCATGCGAATAAGGCGACATATTGCAACAAATTAGACGCAGCTCGACTCAAAATAACGGCATAAACTCAAAATGACCGAAGCATTCAGAATCTGTGACAATAAGTTTTATCGATTAAAAATCAGTAAGGCTAACCATCAGGGATATCTGCAAACAATTGAAAACAATTTATTGTCGAAATTCCGTTTCAAAATGATTATCGACAATGAGAATGATACGTTAAGCAAGAAACTAACGGTAGGTTACATGTGGAAAGCTCAGAAATATGAAGTTTCGTGTTTTCAAATCCGGTCACATTTTGTAATCGAATGTGGATTGCATGCGAATAAGGCGACATATTGCAACAAATTAGACGCAGCTCGACTCAAAATAACGGCATAAACTCAAAATGACCGAAGCATTCAGAATCTGTGACAATAAGTTTTATCGATTAAAAATCAGTAAGGCTAACCATCAGGGATTTCTGCAAAAAATTGAAAAAAATTTATTGTCGAAATTCCGTTTCAAAATGATTATCGACAATGAGAATGATACGTTAAGCAAGAAACTAACGGTAGGTTACATGTGGAAAGCTCAGAAATATGAAGTTTCGTGTTTTCAAATCCGGTCACATTTTGTAATCGAATGTGGATTGCATGCGAATAAGGCGACATATTGCAACAAATTAGACGCAGCTCGACTCAAAATAACGGCATAAACTCAAAATGACCGAAGCATTCAGAATCTGTGACAATAAGTTTTATCGATTAAAAATCAGTAAGGCTAACCATCAGGGATATCTGCAAACAATTGAAAACAATTTATTGTCGAAATTCCGTTTCAAAATGATTATCGACAATGAAAATGATACGTTAAGCAAGAAACTAACGGTAGGTTACATGTGGAAAGCTCAGAAATATGAAGTTTCGTGTTTTCAAATCCGGTCACATTTTGTAATCGAATGTGGATTGCATGCGAATAAGGCGACATATTGCAACAAATTAGACGCAGCTCGACTCAAAATAACGGCATAAACTCAAAATGACCGAAGCATTCAGAATCTGTGACAATAAGTTTTATCGATTAAAAATCAGTAAGGCTAACCATCAGGGGTTTTTTGCAAAAAATTGAAAAAAATTTATTGTCGAAATTCCGTTTCAAAATGATTATCGACAATGAGAATGATACGTTAAGCAAGAAACTAACGGTAGGTTACATGTGGAAAGCTCAGAAATTGGAAGTTTCGTGTTTTGAAATCCGGTCACATTTTGTAATCGAATGTGGATTGCATGCGAATAAGGCGACATATTGCAACAAATTAGACGCAGCTCGACTCAAAATAACGGCATAAACTCAAAATGACCGAAGCATTCAGAATCTGTGACAATAAGTTTTATCGATTAAAAATCAGTAAGGCTAACCATCAGGGGTTTTTTGCAAAAAATTGAAAAAAATTTATTGTCGAAATTCCGTTTCAAAATGATTATCGACAATGAGAATGATACGTTAAGCAAGAAACTAACGGTAGGTTACATGTGGAAAGCTCAGAAATTGGAAGTTTCGTGTTTTGAAATCCGGTCACATTTTGTAATCGAATGTGGATTGCAAGCCAATAAGGCGACATATTGCAACAAATTAGATGCAGCTCGACTCAAAATAACGGCATAAACTCAAAATGACCGAAGCATTCAGAATCTGTGACAATAAGTTTTATCGATTAAAAATCAGTAAGGCTAACCATCAGGGGTTTTTTGCAAAAAATTGAAAAAAATTTATTGTCGAAATTCCGTTTCAAAATGATTATCGACAATGAGAATGATACGTTAAGCAAGAAACTAACGGTAGGTTACATGTGGAAAGCTCAGAAATTGAAAGTTTCGTGTTTTCAAATCCGGTCACATTTTGTAATCGAATGTGGATTGCATGCGAATAAGGCGACATATTGCAACAAATTAGACGCAGCTCGACTCAAAATAACGGCATAAACTCAAAATGACCGAAGCATTCAGAATCTGTGACAATAAGTTTTATCGATTAAAAATCAGTAAGGCTAACCATCAGGGATTTTTTGCAAAAAATTGAAAAAAATTTATTGTCGAAATTCCGTTTCAAAATGATTATCGACAATGAGAATGATACGTTAAGCAAGAAACTAACGGTAGGTTACATGTGGAAAGCTCAGAAATTGAAAGTTTCGTGTTTTCAAATCCGGTCACATTTTGTAATCGAATGTGGATTGCATGCGAATAAGGCGACATATTGCAACAAATTAGACGCAGCTCGACTCAAAATAACGGCATAAACTCAAAATGACCGAAGCATTCAGAATCTGTGACAATAAGTTTTATCGATTAAAAATCAGTAAGGCTAACCATCAGGGATTTTTTGCAAAAAATTGAAAAAAATTTATTGTCGAAATTCCGTTTCAAAATGATTATCGACAATGAGAATGATACGTTAAGCAAGAAACTAACGGTAGGTTACATGTGGAAAGCTCAGAAATTGGAAGTTTCGTGTTTTGAAATCCGGTCACATTTTGTAATCGAATGTGGATTGCAAGCCAATAAGGCGACATATTGCAACAAATTAGACGCAGCTCGACTCAAAATAACGGCATAAACTCAAAATGACCGAAGCATTCAGAATCTGTGACAATAAGTTTTATCGATTAAAAATCAGTAAGGCTAACCATCAGGGGTTTTTTGCAAAAAATTGAAAAAAATTTATTGTCGAAATTCCGTTTCAAAATGATTATCGACAATGAGAATGATACGTTAAGCAAGAAACTAACGGTAGGTTACATGTGGAAAGCTCAGAAATTGAAAGTTTCGTGTTTTCAAATCCGGTCACATTTTGTAATCGAATGTGGATTGCATGCGAATAAGGCGACATATTGCAACAAATTAGACGCAGCTCGACTCAAAATAACGGCATAAACTCAAAATGACCGAAGCATTCAGAATCTGTGACAATAAGTTTTATCGATTAAAAATCAGTAAGGCTAACCATCAGGGATTTTTTGCAAAAAATTGAAAAAAATTTATTGTCGAAATTCCGTTTCAAAATGATTATCGACAATGAGAATGATACGTTAAGCAAGAAACTAACGGTAGGTTACATGTGGAAAGCTCAGAAATTGGAAGTTTCGTGTTTTCAAATCCGGTCACATTTTGTAATCGAATGTGGATTGCAAGCCAATAAGGCGACATATTGCAACAAATTAGATGCAGCTCGACTCAAAATAACGTCATAAACTCAAAATGACCGAAGCATTCAGAATCTGTGACAATAAGTTTTATCGATTAAAAATCAGTAAGGCTAACCATCAGGGGTTTTTTGCAAAAAATTGAAAAAAATTTATTGTCGAAATTCCGTTTCAAAATGATTATCGACAATGAGAATGATACGTTAAGCAAGAAACTAACGGTAGGTTACATGTGGAAAGCTCAGAAATTGGAAGTTTCGTGTTTTGAAATCCGGTCACATTTTGTAATCGAATGTGGATTGCAAGCCAATAAGGCGACATATTGCAACAAATTAGATGCAGCTCGACTCAAAATAACGTCATAAACTCAAAATGACCGAAGCATTCAGAATCTGTGACAATAAGTTTTATCGATTAAAAATCAGTAAGGCTAACCATCAGGGGTTTTTTGCAAAAAATTGAAAAAAATTTATTGTCGAAATTCCGTTTCAAAATGATTATCGACAATGAGAATGATACGTTAAGCAAGAAACTAACGGTAGGTTACATGTGGAAAGCTCAGAAATTGGAAGTTTCGTGTTTTCAAATCCGGTCACATTTTGTAATCGAATGTGGATTGCAAGCCAATAAGGCGACATATTGCAACAAATTAGATGCAGCTCGACTCAAAATAACGTCATAAACTCAAAATGACCGAAGCATTCAGAATCTGTGACAATAAGTTTTATCGATTAAAAATCAGTAAGGCTAACCATCAGGGGTTTTTTGCAAAAAATTGAAAAAAATTTATTGTCGAAATTCCGTTTCAAAATGATTATCGACAATGAGAATGATACGTTAAGCAAGAAACTAACGGTAGGTTACATGTGGAAAGCTCAGAAATTGGAAGTTTCGTGTTTTCAAATCCGGTCACATTTTGTAATCGAATGTGGATTGCAAGCCAATAAGGCGACATATTGCAACAAATTAGATGCAGCTCGACTCAAAATAACGTCATAAACTCAAAATGACCGAAGCATTCAGAATCTGTGACAATAAGTTTTATCGATTAAAAATCAGTAAGGCTAACCATCAGGGGTTTTTTGCAAAAAATTGAAAAAAATTTATTGTCGAAATTCCGTTTCAAAATGATTATCGACAATGAGAATGATACGTTAAGCAAGAAACTAACGGTAGGTTACATGTGGAAAGCTCAGAAATTGGAAGTTTCGTGTTTTCAAATCCGGTCACATTTTGTAATCGAATGTGGATTGCAAGCCAATAAGGCGACATATTGCAACAAATTAGACGCAGCTCGACTCAAAATAACGGCATAAACTCAAAATGACCGAAGCATTCAGAATCTGTGACAATAAGTTTTATCGATTAAAAATCAGTAAGGCTAACCATCAGGGGTTTTTTGCAAAAAATTGAAAAAAATTTATTGTCGAAATTCCGTTTCAAAATGATTATCGACAATGAGAATGATACGTTAAGCAAGAAACTAACGGTAGGTTACATGTGGAAAGCTCAGAAATTGGAAGTTTCGTGTTTTCAAATCCGGTCACATTTTGTAATCGAATGTGGATTGCATGCGAATAAGGCGACATATTGCAACAAATTAGACGCAGCTCGACTCAAAATAACGGCATAAACTCAAAATGACCGAAGCATTCAGAATCTGTGACAATAAGTTTTATCGATTAAAAATCAGTAAGGCTAACCATCAGGGGTTTTTTGCAAAAAATTGAAAAAAATTTATTGTCGAAATTCCGTTTCAAAATGATTATCGACAATGAGAATGATACGTTAAGCAAGAAACTAACGGTAGGTTACATGTGGAAAGCTCAGAAATTGGAAGTTTCGTGTTTTCAAATCCGGTCACATTTTGTAATCGAATGTGGATTGCAAGCCAATAAGGCGACATATTGCAACAAATTAGATGCAGCTCGACTCAAAATAACGTCATAAACTCAAAATGACCGAAGCATTCAGAATCTGTGACAATAAGTTTTATCGATTAAAAATCAGTAAGGCTAACAACCATCAGGGGTTTTTTGCAAAAAATTGAAAAAAATTTATTGTCGAAATTCCGTTTCAAAATGATTATCGACAATGAGAATGATACGTTAAGCAAGAAACTAACGGTAGGTTACATGTGGAAAGCTCAGAAATTGGAAGTTTCGTGTTTTCAAATCCGGTCACATTTTGTAATCGAATGTGGATTGCAAGCCAATAAGGCGACATATTGCAACAAATTAGATGCAGCTCGACTCAAAATAACGTCATAAACTCAAAATGACCGAAGCATTCAGAATCTGTGACAATAAGTTTTATCGATTAAAAATCAGTAAGGCTAACCATCAGGGGTTTTTTGCAAAAAATTGAAAAAAATTTATTGTCGAAATTCCGTTTCAAAATGATTATCGACAATGAGAATGATACGTTAAGCAAGAAACTAACGGTAGGTTACATGTGGAAAGCTCAGAAATTGGAAGTTTCGTGTTTTCAAATGCGGTCACATTTTGTAATCGAACGTGGATTGCAGGCGAATAAGGCGACATATTGCAACAAATTAGACACAGCTCGACTCAAAATAACATCATAAACTCAGAATGACCAAAGCATTCAGAATCTGTGACAATAAGTTTTATCGATTAAAAATCAGTAAGGCTAACCATCAGGGATTTCTGCAAAAAATTGAAAAAAATTTATTGTCGAAATTCCGTTTCAAAATGATTATCGACAATGAGAATGATACGTTAAGCAAGAAACTAACGGTAGGTTACATGTGGAAAGCTCAGAAATTGGAAGTTTCGTGTTTTCAAATGCGGTCACATTTTGTAATCGAACGTGGATTGCAGGCGAATAAGGCGACATATTGCAACAAATTAGACACAGCTCGACTCAAAATAACATCATAAACTCAGAATGACCAAAGCATTCAGAATCTGTGACAATAAGTTTTATCGATTAAAAATCAGTAAGGCTAACCATCAGGGATTTCTGCAAAAATTGAAAAAAATTTATTGTCGAAATTCCGTTTCAAAATGATTATCGACAATGAGAATGATACGTTAAGCAAGAAACTAACGGTAGGTTACATGTGGAAAGCTCAGAAATTGGAAGTTTCGTGTTTTCAAATGCGGTCACATTTTGTAATCGAACGTGGATTGCAGGCGAATAAGGCGACATATTGCAACAAATTAGACACAGCTCGACTCAAAATAACATCATAAACTCAGAATGACCAAAGCATTCAGAATCTGTGACAATAAGTTTTATCGATTAAAAATCAGTAAGGCTAACCATCAGGGATTTCTGCAAAAAATTGAAAAAAATTTATTGTCGAAATTCCGTTTCAAAATGATTATCGACAATGAGAATGATACGTTAAGCAAGAAACTAACGGTAGGTTACATGTGGAAAGCTCAGAAATTGGAAGTTTCGTGTTTTCAAATGCGGTCACATTTTGTAATCGAACGTGGATTGCAGGCGAATAAGGCGACATATTGCAACAAATTAGACACAGCTCGACTCAAAATAACATCATAAACTCAGAATGACCAAAGCATTCAGAATCTGTGACAATAAGTTTTATCGATTAAAAATCAGTAAGGCTAACCATCAGGGATTTCTGCAAAAATTGAAAAAAATTTATTGTCGAAATTCCGTTTCAAAATGATTATCGACAATGAGAATGATACGTTAAGCAAGAAACTAACGGTAGGTTACATGTGGAAAGCTCAGAAATTGGAAGTTTCGTGTTTTCAAATGCGGTCACATTTTGTAATCGAACGTGGATTGCAGGCGAATAAGGCGACATATTGCAACAAATTAGACACAGCTCGACTCAAAATAACATCATAAACTCAGAATGACCAAAGCATTCAGAATCTGTGACAATAAGTTTTATCGATTAAAAATCAGTAAGGCTAACCATCAGGGATTTCTGCAAAAAATTGAAAAAAATTTATTGTCGAAATTCCGTTTCAAAATGATTATCGACAATGAGAATGATACGTTAAGCAAGAAACTAACGGTAGGTTACATGTGGAAAGCTCAGAAATTGGAAGTTTCGTGTTTTCAAATGCGGTCACATTTTATAATCGAACGTGGATTGCAGGCGAATAAGGCGACATATTGCAACAAATTAGACACAGCTCGACTCAAAATAACATCATAAACTCAGAATGACCAAAGCATTCAGAATCTGTGACAATAAGTTTTATCGATTAAAAATCAGTAAGGCTAACCATCAGGGATTTCTGCAAAAAATTGAAAAAAATTTATTGTCGAAATTCCGTTTCAAAATGATTATCGACAATGAGAATGATACGTTAAGCAAGAAACTAACGGTAGGTTACATGTGGAAAGCTCAGAAATTGGAAGTTTCGTGTTTTCAAATGCGGTCACATTTTGTAATCGAACGTGGATTGCAGGCGAATAAGGCGACATATTGCAACAAATTAGACACAGCTCGACTCAAAATAACATCATAAACTCAGAATGACCAAAGCATTCAGAATCTGTGACAATAAGTTTTATCGATTAAAAATCAGTAAGGCTAACCATCAGGGATTTCTGCAAAAATTGAAAAAAATTTATTGTCGAAATTCCGTTTCAAAATGATTATCGACAATGAGAATGATACGTTAAGCAAGAAACTAACGGTAGGTTACATGTGGAAAGCTCAGAAATTGGAAGTTTCGTGTTTTCAAATCCGGTCACATTTTGTAATCGAATGTGGATTGCATGCGAATAAGGCGACATATTGCAACAAATTAGACGCAGCTCGACTCAAAATAACGGCATAAACTCAAAATGACCGAAGCATTCAGAATCTGTGACAATAAGTTTTATCGATTAAAAATCAGTAAGGCTAACCATCAGGGATATCTGCAAACAATTGAAAACAATTTATTGTCGAAATTCCGTTTCAAAATGATTATCGACAATGAGAATGATACGTTAAGCAAGAAACTAACGGTAGGTTACATGTGGAAAGCTCAGAAATATGAAGTTTCGTGTTTTCAAATCCGGTCACATTTTGTAATCGAATGTGGATTGCATGCGAATAAGGCGACATATTGCAACAAATTAGACGCAGCTCGACTCAAAATAACGGCATAAACTCAAAATGACCGAAGCATTCAGAATCTGTGACAATAAGTTTTATCGATTAAAAATCAGTAAGGCTTAACCATCAGGGATTTTTGCAAAAAATTGAAAAAAATGTATTGTCGAAATTCCGTTTCAAAATGATTATCGACAATGAGAATGATACGTTAAGCAAGAAACTAACGGTAGGTTACATGTGGAAAGCTCAGAAATATGAAGTTTCGTGTTTTCAAATCCGGTCACATTTTGTAATCGAATGTGGATTGCATGCGAATAAGGCGACATATTGCAACAAATTAGACGCAGCTCGACTCAAAATAACGGCATAAACTCAAAATGACCGAAGCATTCAGAATCTGTGACAATAAGTTTTATCGATTAAAAATCAGTAAGGCTTAACCATCAGGGATTTTTGCAAAAAATTGAAAAAAATGTATTGTCGAAATTCCGTTTCAAAATGATTATCGACAATGAGAATGATACGTTAAGCAAGAAACTAACGGTAGGTTACATGTGGAAAGCTCAGAAATATGAAGTTTCGTGTTTTCAAATCCGGTCACATTTTGTAATCGAATGTGGATTGCATGCGAATAAGGCGACATATTGCAACAAATTAGACGCAGCTCGACTCAAAATAACGGCATAAACTCAAAATGACCGAAGCATTCAGAATCTGTGACAATAAGTTTTATCGATTAAAAATCAGTAAGGCTTAACCATCAGGGATTTTTGCAAAAAATTGAAAAAAATGTATTGTCGAAATTCCGTTTCAAAATGATTATCGACAATGAGAATGATACGTTAAGCAAGAAACTAACGGTAGGTTACATGTGGAAAGCTCAGAAATATGAAGTTTCGTGTTTTCAAATCCGGTCACATTTTGTAATCGAATGTGGATTGCATGCGAATAAGGCGACATATTGCAACAAATTAGACGCAGCTCGACTCAAAATAACGGCATAAACTCAAAATGACCGAAGCATTCAGAATCTGTGACAATAAGTTTTATCGATTAAAAATCAGTAAGGCTTAACCATCAGGGATTTTTGCAAAAAATTGAAAAAAATGTATTGTCGAAATTCCGTTTCAAAATGATTATCGACAATGAGAATGATACGTTAAGCAAGAAACTAACGGTAGGTTACATGTGGAAAGCTCAGAAATATGAAGTTTCGTGTTTTCAAATCCGGTCACATTTTGTAATCGAATGTGGATTGCATGCGAATAAGGCGACATATTGCAACAAATTAGACGCAGCTCGACTCAAAATAACGGCATAAACTCAAAATGACCGAAGCATTCAGAATCTGTGACAATAAGTTTTATCGATTAAAAATCTGTAAGGCTTAACCATCAGGGATTTTTGCAAAAAATTGAAAAAAATGTATTGTCGAAATTCCGTTTCAAAATGATTATCGACAATGAGAATGATACGTTAATCAAGAAACTAACGGTGGGTTACATGTGGAAAGCTCAGAAATATGAAGTTTCGTGTTTTCAAATCCGGTCACATTTTGTAATCGAATGTGGATTGCATGCGAATAAGGCGACATATTGCAACAAATTAGACGCAGCTCGACTCAAAATAACGGCATAAACTCAAAATGACCGAAGCATTCAGAATCTGTGACAATAAGTTTTATCGATTAAAAATCAGTAAGGCTAACCATCAGGGATATCTGCAAACAATTGAAAACAATTTATTGTCGAAATTCCGTTTCAAAATGATTATCGACAATGAGAATGATACGTTAAGCAAGAAACTAACGGTAGGTTACATGTGGAAAGCTCAGAAATATGAAGTTTCGTGTTTTCAAATCCGGTCACATTTTGTAATCGAATGTGGATTGCATGCGAATAAGGCGACATATTGCAACAAATTAGACGCAGCTCGACTCAAAATAACGGCATAAACTCAAAATGACCGAAGCATTCAGAATCTGTGACAATAAGTTTTATCGATTAAAAATCAGTAAGGCTTAACCATCAGGGATTTTTGCAAAAAATTGAAAAAAATGTATTGTCGAAATTCCGTTTCAAAATGATTATCGACAATGAGAATGATACGTTAAGCAAGAAACTAACGGTAGGTTACATGTGGAAAGCTCAGAAATATGAAGTTTCGTGTTTTCAAATCCGGTCACATTTTGTAATCGAATGTGGATTGCATGCGAATAAGGCGACATATTGCAACAAATTAGACGCAGCTCGACTCAAAATAACGGCATAAACTCAAAATGACCGAAGCATTCAGAATCTGTGACAATAAGTTTTATCGATTAAAAATCAGTAAGGCTAACCATCAGGGATATCTGCAAACAATTGAAAACAATTTATTGTCGAAATTCCGTTTCAAAATGATTATCGACAATGAGAATGATACGTTAAGCAAGAAACTAACGGTAGGTTACATGTGGAAAGCTCAGAAATTGGAAGTTTCGTGTTTTGAAATCCGGTCACATTTTGTAATCGAATGTGGATTGCATGCGAATAAGGCGACATATTGCAACAAATTAGACGCAGCTCGACTCAAAATAACGGCATAAACTCAAAATGACCGAAGCATTCAGAATCTGTGACAATAAGTTTTATCGATTAAAAATCAGTAAGGCTAACCATCAGGGGTTTTTTGCAAAAAATTGAAAAAAATTTATTGTCGAAATTCCGTTTCAAAATGATTATCGACAATGAGAATGATACGTTAAGCAAGAAACTAACGGTAGGTTACATGTGGAAAGCTCAGAAATTGAAAGTTTCGTGTTTTCAAATCCGGTCACATTTTGTAATCGAATGTGGATTGCATGCGAATAAGGCGACATATTGCAACAAATTAGACGCAGCTCGACTCAAAATAACGGCATAAACTCAAAATGACCGAAGCATTCAGAATCTGTGACAATAAGTTTTATCGATTAAAAATCTGTAAGGCTTAACCATCAGGGATTTTTGCAAAAAATTGAAAAAAATGTATTGTCGAAATTCCGTTTCAAAATGATTATCGACAATGAGAATGATACGTTAAGCAAGAAACTAACGGTAGGTTACATGTGGAAAGCTCAGAAATATGAAGTTTCGTGTTTTCAAATCCGGTCACATTTTGTAATCGAATGTGGATTGCATGCGAATAAGGCGACATATTGCAACAAATTAGACGCAGCTCGACTCAAAATAACGGCATAAACTCAAAATGACCGAAGCATTCAGAATCTGTGACAATAAGTTTTATCGATTAAAAATCAGTAAGGCTTAACCATCAGGGATTTTTGCAAAAAATTGAAAAAAATGTATTGTCGAAATTCCGTTTCAAAATGATTATCGACAATGAGAATGATACGTTAAGCAAGAAACTAACGGTGGGTTACATGTGGAAAGCTCAGAAATATGAAGTTTCGTGTTTTCAAATCCGGTCACATTTTGTAATCGAATGTGGATTGCATGCGAATAAGGCGACATATTGCAACAAATTAGACGCAGCTCGACTCAAAATAACGGCATAAACTCAAAATGACCGAAGCATTCAGAATCTGTGACAATAAGTTTTATCGATTAAAAATCAGTAAGGCTAACCATCAGGGATATCTGCAAACAATTGAAAACAATTTATTGTCGAAATTCCGTTTCAAAATGATTATCGACAATGAGAATGATACGTTAAGCAAGAAACTAACGGTAGGTTACATGTGGAAAGCTCAGAAATATGAAGTTTCGTGTTTTCAAATCCGGTCACATTTTGTAATCGAATGTGGATTGCATGCGAATAAGGCGACATATTGCAACAAATTAGACGCAGCTCGACTCAAAATAACGGCATAAACTCAAAATGACCGAAGCATTCAGAATCTGTGACAATAAGTTTTATCGATTAAAAATCAGTAAGGCTAACCATCAGGGATTTCTGCAAAAAATTGAAAAAAATTTATTGTCGAAATTCCGTTTCAAAATGATTATCGACAATGAAAATGATACGTTAAGCAAGAAACTAACGGTAGGTTACATGTGGAAAGCTCAGAAATATGAAGTTTCGTGTTTTCAAATCCGGTCACATTTTGTAATCGAATGTGGATTGCATGCGAATAAGGCGACATATTGCAACAAATTAGACGCAGCTCGACTCAAAATAACGGCATAAACTCAAAATGACCGAAGCATTCAGAATCTGTGACAATAAGTTTTATCGATTAAAAATCAGTAAGGCTAACCATCAGGGATATCTGCAAACAATTGAAAACAATTTATTGTCGAAATTCCGTTTCAAAATGATTATCGACAATGAGAATGATACGTTAAGCAAGAAACTAACGGTAGGTTACATGTGGAAAGCTCAGAAATATGAAGTTTCGTGTTTTCAAATCCGGTCACATTTTGTAATCGAATGTGGATTGCATGCGAATAAGGCGACATATTGCAACAAATTAGACGCAGCTCGACTCAAAATAACGGCATAAACTCAAAATGACCGAAGCATTCAGAATCTGTGACAATAAGTTTTATCGATTAAAAATCAGTAAGGCTAACCATCAGGGGTTTTTTGCAAAAAATTGAAAAAAATTTATTGTCGAAATTCCGTTTCAAAATGATTATCGACAATGAGAATGATACGTTAAGCAAGAAACTAACGGTAGGTTACATGTGGAAAGCTCAGAAATTGGAAGTTTCGTGTTTTGAAATCCGGTCACATTTTGTAATCGAATGTGGATTGCATGCGAATAAGGCGACATATTGCAACAAATTAGACGCAGCTCGACTCAAAATAACGGCATAAACTCAAAATGACCGAAGCATTCAGAATCTGTGACAATAAGTTTTATCGATTAAAAATCAGTAAGGCTAACCATCAGGGGTTTTTTGCAAAAAATTGAAAAAAATTTATTGTCGAAATTCCGTTTCAAAATGATTATCGACAATGAGAATGATACGTTAAGCAAGAAACTAACGGTAGGTTACATGTGGAAAGCTCAGAAATTGGAAGTTTCGTGTTTTGAAATCCGGTCACATTTTGTAATCGAATGTGGATTGCAAGCCAATAAGGCGACATATTGCAACAAATTAGATACAGCTCGACTCAAAATAACGGCATAAACTCAAAATGACCGAAGCATTCAGAATCTGTGACAATAAGTTTTATCGATTAAAAATCAGTAAGGCTAACCATCAGGGGTTTTTTGCAAAAAATTGAAAAAAATTTATTGTCGAAATTCCGTTTCAAAATGATTATCGACAATGAGAATGATACGTTAAGCAAGAAACTAACGGTAGGTTACATGTGGAAAGCTCAGAAATTGAAAGTTTCGTGTTTTCAAATCCGGTCACATTTTGTAATCGAATGTGGATTGCATGCGAATAAGGCGACATATTGCAACAAATTAGACGCAGCTCGACTCAAAATAACGGCATAAACTCAAAATGACCGAAGCATTCAGAATCTGTGACAATAAGTTTTATCGATTAAAAATCAGTAAGGCTAACCATCAGGGATTTTTTGCAAAAAATTGAAAAAAATTTATTGTCGAAATTCCGTTTCAAAATGATTATCGACAATGAGAATGATACGTTAAGCAAGAAACTAACGGTAGGTTACATGTGGAAAGCTCAGAAATTGAAAGTTTCGTGTTTTCAAATCCGGTCACATTTTGTAATCGAATGTGGATTGCATGCGAATAAGGCGACATATTGCAACAAATTAGACGCAGCTCGACTCAAAATAACGGCATAAACTCAAAATGACCGAAGCATTCAGAATCTGTGACAATAAGTTTTATCGATTAAAAATCAGTAAGGCTAACCATCAGGGATTTTTTGCAAAAAATTGAAAAAAATTTATTGTCGAAATTCCGTTTCAAAATGATTATCGACAATGAGAATGATACGTTAAGCAAGAAACTAACGGTAGGTTACATGTGGAAAGCTCAGAAATTGGAAGTTTCGTGTTTTGAAATCCGGTCACATTTTGTAATCGAATGTGGATTGCAAGCCAATAAGGCGACATATTGCAACAAATTAGACGCAGCTCGACTCAAAATAACGGCATAAACTCAAAATGACCGAAGCATTCAGAATCTGTGACAATAAGTTTTATCGATTAAAAATCAGTAAGGCTAACCATCAGGGGTTTTTTGCAAAAAATTGAAAAAAATTTATTGTCGAAATTCCGTTTCAAAATGATTATCGACAATGAGAATGATACGTTAAGCAAGAAACTAACGGTAGGTTACATGTGGAAAGCTCAGAAATTGAAAGTTTCGTGTTTTCAAATCCGGTCACATTTTGTAATCGAATGTGGATTGCATGCGAATAAGGCGACATATTGCAACAAATTAGACGCAGCTCGACTCAAAATAACGGCATAAACTCAAAATGACCGAAGCATTCAGAATCTGTGACAATAAGTTTTATCGATTAAAAATCAGTAAGGCTAACCATCAGGGATTTTTTGCAAAAAATTGAAAAAAAATTTATTGTCGAAATTCCGTTTCAAAATGATTATCGACAATGAGAATGATACGTTAAGCAAGAAACTAACGGTAGGTTACATGTGGAAAGCTCAGAAATTGGAAGTTTCGTGTTTTCAAATCCGGTCACATTTTGTAATCGAATGTGGATTGCAAGCCAATAAGGCGACATATTGCAACAAATTAGATGCAGCTCGACTCAAAATAACGTCATAAACTCAAAATGACCGAAGCATTCAGAATCTGTGACAATAAGTTTTATCGATTAAAAATCAGTAAGGCTAACCATCAGGGGTTTTTTGCAAAAAATTGAAAAAAATTTATTGTCGAAATTCCGTTTCAAAATGATTATCGACAATGAGAATGATACGTTAAGCAAGAAACTAACGGTAGGTTACATGTGGAAAGCTCAGAAATTGGAAGTTTCGTGTTTTCAAATCCGGTCACATTTTGTAATCGAATGTGGATTGCAAGCCAATAAGGCGACATATTGCAACAAATTAGATGCAGCTCGACTCAAAATAACGTCATAAACTCAAAATGACCGAAGCATTCAGAATCTGTGACAATAAGTTTTATCGATTAAAAATCAGTAAGGCTAACCATCAGGGGTTTTTTGCAAAAAATTGAAAAAAATTTATTGTCGAAATTCCGTTTCAAAATGATTATCGACAATGAGAATGATACGTTAAGCAAGAAACTAACGGTAGGTTACATGTGGAAAGCTCAGAAATTGGAAGTTTCGTGTTTTCAAATCCGGTCACATTTTGTAATCGAATGTGGATTGCAAGCCAATAAGGCGACATATTGCAACAAATTAGATGCAGCTCGACTCAAAATAACGTCATAAACTCAAAATGACCGAAGCATTCAGAATCTGTGACAATAAGTTTTATCGATTAAAAATCAGTAAGGCTAACCATCAGGGGTTTTTTGCAAAAAATTGAAAAAAATTTATTGTCGAAATTCCGTTTCAAAATGATTATCGACAATGAGAATGATACGTTAAGCAAGAAACTAACGGTAGGTTACATGTGGAAAGCTCAGAAATTGGAAGTTTCGTGTTTTCAAATCCGGTCACATTTTGTAATCGAATGTGGATTGCAAGCCAATAAGGCGACATATTGCAACAAATTAGACGCAGCTCGACTCAAAATAACGGCATAAACTCAAAATGACCGAAGCATTCAGAATCTGTGACAATAAGTTTTATCGATTAAAAATCAGTAAGGCTAACCATCAGGGGTTTTTTGCAAAAAATTGAAAAAAATTTATTGTCGAAATTCCGTTTCAAAATGATTATCGACAATGAGAATGATACGTTAAGCAAGAAACTAACGGTAGGTTACATGTGGAAAGCTCAGAAATTGGAAGTTTCGTGTTTTCAAATCCGGTCACATTTTGTAATCGAATGTGGATTGCATGCGAATAAGGCGACATATTGCAACAAATTAGACGCAGCTCGACTCAAAATAACGGCATAAACTCAAAATGACCGAAGCATTCAGAATCTGTGACAATAAGTTTTATCGATTAAAAATCAGTAAGGCTAACCATCAGGGGTTTTTTGCAAAAAATTGAAAAAAATTTATTGTCGAAATTCCGTTTCAAAATGATTATCGACAATGAGAATGATACGTTAAGCAAGAAACTAACGGTAGGTTACATGTGGAAAGCTCAGAAATTGGAAGTTTCGTGTTTTCAAATCCGGTCACATTTTGTAATCGAATGTGGATTGCAAGCCAATAAGGCGACATATTGCAACAAATTAGATGCAGCTCGACTCAAAATAACGTCATAAACTCAAAATGACCGAAGCATTCAGAATCTGTGACAATAAGTTTTATCGATTAAAAATCAGTAAGGCTAACAACCATCAGGGGTTTTTTGCAAAAAATTGAAAAAAATTTATTGTCGAAATTCCGTTTCAAAATGATTATCGACAATGAGAATGATACGTTAAGCAAGAAACTAACGGTAGGTTACATGTGGAAAGCTCAGAAATTGGAAGTTTCGTGTTTTCAAATCCGGTCACATTTTGTAATCGAATGTGGATTGCAAGCCAATAAGGCGACATATTGCAACAAATTAGATGCAGCTCGACTCAAAATAACGTCATAAACTCAAAATGACCGAAGCATTCAGAATCTGTGACAATAAGTTTTATCGATTAAAAATCAGTAAGGCTAACCATCAGGGGTTTTTTGCAAAAAATTGAAAAAAATTTATTGTCGAAATTCCGTTTCAAAATGATTATCGACAATGAGAATGATACGTTAAGCAAGAAACTAACGGTAGGTTACATGTGGAAAGCTCAGAAATTGGAAGTTTCGTGTTTTCAAATGCGGTCACATTTTGTAATCGAACGTGGATTGCAGGCGAATAAGGCGACATATTGCAACAAATTAGACACAGCTCGACTCAAAATAACATCATAAACTCAGAATGACCAAAGCATTCAGAATCTGTGACAATAAGTTTTATCGATTAAAAATCAGTAAGGCTAACCATCAGGGATTTCTGCAAAAAATTGAAAAAAATTTATTGTCGAAATTCCGTTTCAAAATGATTATCGACAATGAGAATGATACGTTAAGCAAGAAACTAACGGTAGGTTACATGTGGAAAGCTCAGAAATTGGAAGTTTCGTGTTTTCAAATGCGGTCACATTTTGTAATCGAACGTGGATTGCAGGCGAATAAGGCGACATATTGCAACAAATTAGACACAGCTCGACTCAAAATAACATCATAAACTCAGAATGACCAAAGCATTCAGAATCTGTGACAATAAGTTTTATCGATTAAAAATCAGTAAGGCTAACCATCAGGGATTTCTGCAAAAATTGAAAAAAATTTATTGTCGAAATTCCGTTTCAAAATGATTATCGACAATGAGAATGATACGTTAAGCAAGAAACTAACGGTAGGTTACATGTGGAAAGCTCAGAAATTGGAAGTTTCGTGTTTTCAAATGCGGTCACATTTTGTAATCGAACGTGGATTGCAGGCGAATAAGGCGACATATTGCAACAAATTAGACACAGCTCGACTCAAAATAACATCATAAACTCAGAATGACCAAAGCATTCAGAATCTGTGACAATAAGTTTTATCGATTAAAAATCAGTAAGGCTAACCATCAGGGATTTCTGCAAAAAATTGAAAAAAATTTATTGTCGAAATTCCGTTTCAAAATGATTATCGACAATGAGAATGATACGTTAAGCAAGAAACTAACGGTAGGTTACATGTGGAAAGCTCAGAAATTGGAAGTTTCGTGTTTTCAAATGCGGTCACATTTTGTAATCGAACGTGGATTGCAGGCGAATAAGGCGACATATTGCAACAAATTAGACACAGCTCGACTCAAAATAACATCATAAACTCAGAATGACCAAAGCATTCAGAATCTGTGACAATAAGTTTTATCGATTAAAAATCAGTAAGGCTAACCATCAGGGATTTCTGCAAAAATTGAAAAAAATTTATTGTCGAAATTCCGTTTCAAAATGATTATCGACAATGAGAATGATACGTTAAGCAAGAAACTAACGGTAGGTTACATGTGGAAAGCTCAGAAATTGGAAGTTTCGTGTTTTCAAATGCGGTCACATTTTGTAATCGAACGTGGATTGCAGGCGAATAAGGCGACATATTGCAACAAATTAGACACAGCTCGACTCAAAATAACATCATAAACTCAGAATGACCAAAGCATTCAGAATCTGTGACAATAAGTTTTATCGATTAAAAATCAGTAAGGCTAACCATCAGGGATTTCTGCAAAAAATTGAAAAAAATGTATTGTCGAAATTCCGTTTCAAAATGATTATCGACAATGAGAATGATACGTTAAGCAAGAAACTAACGGTAGGTTACATGTGGAAAGCTCAGAAATTGGAAGTTTCGTGTTTTCAAATGCGGTCACATTTTATAATCGAACGTGGATTGCAGGCGAATAAGGCGACATATTGCAACAAATTAGACACAGCTCGACTCAAAATAACATCATAAACTCAGAATGACCAAAGCATTCAGAATCTGTGACAATAAGTTTTATCGATTAAAAATCAGTAAGGCTAACCATCAGGGATTTCTGCAAAAAATTGAAAAAAATTTATTGTCGAAATTCCGTTTCAAAATGATTATCGACAATGAGAATGATACGTTAAGCAAGAAACTAACGGTAGGTTACATGTGGAAAGCTCAGAAATTGGAAGTTTCGTGTTTTCAAATGCGGTCACATTTTGTAATCGAACGTGGATTGCAGGCGAATAAGGCGACATATTGCAACAAATTAGACACAGCTCGACTCAAAATAACATCATAAACTCAGAATGACCAAAGCATTCAGAATCTGTGACAATAAGTTTTATCGATTAAAAATCAGTAAGGCTAACCATCAGGGATTTCTGCAAAAATTGAAAAAAATTTATTGTCGAAATTCCGTTTCAAAATGATTATCGACAATGAGAATGATACGTTAAGCAAGAAACTAACGGTAGGTTACATGTGGAAAGCTCAGAAATTGGAAGTTTCGTGTTTTCAAATGCGGTCACATTTTGTAATCGAACGTGGATTGCAGGCGAATAAGGCGACATATTGCAACAAATTAGACACAGCTCGACTCAAAATAACATCATAAACTCAGAATGACCAAAGCATTCAGAATCTGTGACAATAAGTTTTATCGATTAAAAATCAGTAAGGCTAACCATCAGGGATTTCTGCAAAAAATTGAAAAAAATTTATTGTCGAAATTCCGTTTCAAAATGATTATCGACAATGAGAATGATACGTTAAGCAAGAAACTAACGGTAGGTTACATGTGGAAAGCTCAGAAATTGGAAGTTTCGTGTTTTCAAATGCGGTCACATTTTGTAATCGAACGTGGATTGCAGGCGAATAAGGCGACATATTGCAACAAATTAGACACAGCTCGACTCAAAATAACATCATAAACTCAGAATGACCAAAGCATTCAGAATCTGTGACAATAAGTTTTATCGATTAAAAATCAGTAAGGCTAACCATCAGGGATTTCTGCAAAAATTGAAAAAAATTTATTGTCGAAATTCCGTTTCAAAATGATTATCGACAATGAGAATGATACGTTAAGCAAGAAACTAACGGTAGGTTACATGTGGAAAGCTCAGAAATTGGAAGTTTCGTGTTTTCAAATGCGGTCACATTTTGTAATCGAACGTGGATTGCAGGCGAATAAGGCGACATATTGCAACAAATTAGACACAGCTCGACTCAAAATAACATCATAAACTCAGAATGACCAAAGCATTCAGAATCTGTGACAATAAGTTTTATCGATTAAAAATCAGTAAGGCTAACCATCAGGGATTTCTGCAAAAAATTGAAAAAAATTTATTGTCGAAATTCCGTTTCAAAATGATTATCGACAATGAGAATGATACGTTAAGCAAGAAACTAACGGTAGGTTACATGTGGAAAGCTCAGAAATTGGAAGTTTCGTGTTTTCAAATGCGGTCACATTTTGTAATCGAACGTGGATTGCAGGCGAATAAGGCGACATATTGCAACAAATTAGACACAGCTCGACTCAAAATAACATCATAAACTCAGAATGACCAAAGCATTCAGAATCTGTGACAATAAGTTTTATCGATTAAAAATCAGTAAGGCTAACCATCAGGGATTTCTGCAAAAAATTTAAAAAAATTTATTGTCGAAATTCCGTTTCAAAATGATTATCGACAATGAGAATGATACGTTAAGCAAGAAGCTAACGGTAGGTTACATGTGGAAAGCTCAGAAATTGGAAGTTTCGTGTTTTCAAATGCGGTCACATTTTGTAATCGAACGTGGATTGCAGGCGAATAAGGCGACATATTGCAACAAATTAGACACAGCTCGACTCAAAATAACATCATAAACTCAGAATGACCAAAGCATTCAGAATCTGTGACAATAAGTTTTATCGATTAAAAATCAGTAAGGCTAACCATCAGGGATTTCTGCAAAAAATTGAAAAAAATTTATTGTCGAAATTCCGTTTCAAAATGATTATCGACAATGAGAATGATACGTTAAGCAAGAAACTAACGGTAGGTTACATGTGGAAAGCTCAGAAATTGGAAGTTTCGTGTTTTCAAATGCGGTCACATTTTGTAATCGAACGTGGATTGCAGGCGAATAAGGCGACATATTGCAACAAATTAGACACAGCTCGACTCAAAATAACATCATAAACTCAGAATGACCAAACCATTCAGAATCTGTGACAATAAGTTTTATCGATTAAAAATCAGTAAGGCTAACCATCAGGGATTTCTGCAAAAAATTGAAAAAAATTTATTGTCGAAATTCCGTTTCAAAATGATTATCGACAATGAGAATGATACGTTAAGCAAGAAACTAACGGTAGGTTACATGTGGAAAGCTCAGAAATTGGAAGTTTCGTGTTTTCAAATGCGGTCACATTTTGTAATCGAACGTGGATTGCAGGCGAATAAGGCGACATATTGCAACAAATTAGACACAGCTCGACTCAAAATAACATCATAAACTCAGAATGACCAAAGCATTCAGAATCTGTGACAATAAGTTTTATCGATTAAAAATCAGTAAGGCTAACCATCAGGGATTTCTGCAAAAATTGAAAAAAATTTATTGTCGAAATTCCGTTTCAAAATGATTATCGACAATGAGAATGATACGTTAAGCAAGAAACTAACGGTAGGTTACATGTGGAAAGCTCAGAAATTGGAAGTTTCGTGTTTTCAAATGCGGTCACATTTTGTAATCGAACGTGGATTGCAGGCGAATAAGGCGACATATTGCAACAAATTAGACACAGCTCGACTCAAAATAACATCATAAACTCAGAATGACCAAAGCATTCAGAATCTGTGACAATAAGTTTTATCGATTAAAAATCAGTAAGGCTAACCATCAGGGATTTCTGCAAAAAATTGAAAAAAATTTATTGTCGAAATTCCGTTTCAAAATGATTATCGACAATGAGAATGATACGTTAAGCGAGAAACTAACGGTAGTTTACATGTGGAAAGCTCAGAAATTGGAAGTTTCGTGTTTTCAAATGCGGTCACATTTTGTAATCGAACGTGGATTGCAGGCGAATAAGGCGACATATTGCAACAAATTAGACACAGCTCGACTCAAAATAACATCATAAACTCAGAATGACCAAAGCATTCAGAATCTGTGACAATAAGTTTTATCGATTAAAAATCAGTAAGGCTAACCATCAGGGATTTCTGCAAAAAATTGAAAAAAATTTATTGTCGAAATTCCGTTTCAAAATGATTATCGACAATGAGAATGATACGTTAAGCGAGAAACTAACGGTAGTTTACATGTGGAAAGCTCAGAAATTGGAAGTTTCGTGTTTTCAAATCCGGTCACATTTTGTAATCGAATGTGGATTGCATGCGAATAAGGCGACATATTGCAACAAATTAGACGCAGCTCGACTCAAAATAACATCATAAACTCAGAATGACCGAAGCATTCAGAATCTGTGACAATAAGTTTTATCGATTAAAAATCAGTAAGGCTAACCATCAGGGATTTCTGCAAAAATTGAAAAAAATTTATTGTCGAAATTCCGTTTCAAAATGATTATCGACAATGAGAATGATACGTTAAGCGAGAAACTAACGGTAGTTTACATGTGGAAAGCTCAGAAATTGGAAGTTTCGTGTTTTCAAATGCGGTCACATTTTCTAATCGAACGTGGATTGCAGGCGAATAAGGCGACATATTGCAACAAATTAGACGCAGCTCGACTCAAAATAACGTCATAAACTCAAAATGATCGAAGCATTCAGAATCAGTGGCAATAAGTTTTATCGATTAAAAATCAGTAAGGCTAACCATCAGGGATTTTTGCAATAAATTTAAAAAAATTTATTGTCGAAATTCCGTTTCAAAATGATTATCGACAATGAGAATGATACGTTAAGCAAGAAACTAACGGTAGGTTACATGTGGAAAGCTCAGAAATTGGAAGTTTCGTGTTTTCAAATGCGGTCACATTTTGTAATCGAACGTGGATTGCAGGCGAATAAGGCGACATATTGCAACAAATTAGACACAGCTCGACTCAAAATAACATCATAAACTCAGAATGACCAAAGCATTCAGAATCTGTGACAATAAGTTTTATCGATTAAAAATCAGTAAGGCTAACCATCAGGGATTTCTGCAAAAAATTGAAAAAAATTTATTGTCGAAATTCCGTTTCAAAATGATTATCGACAATGAGAATGATACGTTAAGCGAGAAACTAACGGTAGTTTACATGTGGAAAGCTCAGAAATTGGAAGTTTCGTGTTTTCAAATCCGGTCACATTTTGTAATCGAATGTGGATTGCATGCGAATAAGGCGACATATTGCAACAAATTAGACGCAGCTCGACTCAAAATAACATCATAAACTCAGAATGACCGAAGCATTCAGAATCTGTGACAATAAGTTTTATCGATTAAAAATCAGTAAGGCTAACCATCAGGGATTTTTGCAAAAAATTTAAAAAAATTTATTGTCGAAATTCCGTTTCAAAATGATTATCGACAATGAGAATGATACGTTAAGCAAGAAACTAACGGTAGGTTACATGTGGAAAGCTCAGAAATTGGAAGTTTCGTGTTTTCAAATGCGGTCACATTTTGTAATCGAACGTGGATTGCAGGCGAATAAGGCGACATATTGCAACAAATTAGACGCAGCTCGACTCAAAATAACGTCATAAACTCAAAATGATCGAAGCATTCAGAATCAGTGGCAATAAGTTTTATCGATTAAAAATCAGTAAGGCTAACCATCAGGGATTTTTGCAAAAAATTGAAAAAAATTTATTGTCGAAATTCCGTTTCAAAATGATTATCGACAATGAGAATGATACGTTAAGCAAGAAACTAACGGTAGGTTACATGTGGAAAGCTCAGAAATTGGAAGTTTCGTGTTTTCAAATGCGGTCACATTTTCTAATCGAACGTGGATTGCAGGCGAATAAGGCGACATATTGCAACAAATTAGACGCAGCTCGACTCAAAATAACGTCATAAACTCAAAATGATCGAAGCATTCAGAATCAGTGGCAATAAGTTTTATCGATTAAAAATCAGTAAGGCTAACCATCAGGGATTTTTGCAAAAAATTTAAAAAAATTTATTGTCGAAATTCCGTTTCAAAATGATTATCGACAATGAGAATGATACGTTAAGCAAGAAACTAACGGTAGGTTACATGTGGAAAGCTCAGAAATTGGAAGTTTCGTGTTTTCAAATGCGGTCACATTTTGTAATCGAACGTGGATTGCAGGCGAATAAGGCGACATATTGCAACAAATTAGACGCAGCTCGACTCAAAATAACGTCATAAACTCAAAATGATCGAAGCATTCAGAATCAGTGGCAATAAGTTTTATCGATTAAAAATCAGTAAGGCTAACATCAGGGATTTTTGCAAAAAATTGAAAAAAATTTATTGTCGAAATTCCGTTTCAAAATGATTATCGACAATGAGAATGATACGTTAAGCAAGAAACTAACGGTAGTTTACATGTGGAAAGCTCAGAAATTGGAAGTTTCGTGTTTTCAAATCCGGTCACATTTTGTAATCGAATGTGGATTGCATGCGAATAAGGCGACATATTGCAACAAATTAGACACAGCTCGACTCAAAATAACATCATAAACTCAGAATGACCAAAGCATTCAGAATCTGTGACAATAAGTTTTATCGATTAAAAATCAGTAAGGCTAACCATCAGGGATTTTTGCAATAAATTTAAAAAAATTTATTGTCGAAATTCCGTTTCAAAATGATTATCGACAATGAGAATGATACGTTAAGCAAGAAACTAACGGTAGGTTACATGTGGAAAGCTCAGAAATTGGAAGTTTCGTGTTTTCAAATGCGGTCACATTTTGTAATCGAATGTGAATTGCAGGCGAATAAGGCGACATATTGCAACAAATTAGACACAGCTCGACTCAAAATAACATCATAAACTCAGAATGACCAAAGCATTCAGAATCTGTGACAATAAGTTTTATCGATTAAAAATCAGTAAGGCTAACCATCAAGGATTTCTGCAAAAAATTGAAAAAAATTTATTGTCGAAATTCCGTTTCAAAATGATTATCGACAATGAGAATGATACGTTAAGCAAGAAACTAACGGTAGGTTACATGTGGAAAGCTCAGAAATTGGAAGTTTCGTGTTTTCAAATCCGGTCACATTTTGTAATCGAATGTGAATTGCAGGCGAATAAGGCGACATATTGCAACAAATTAGACGCAGCTCGACTCAAAATAACGTCATAAACTCAAAATGATCGAAGCATTCAGAATCAGTGGCAATAAGTTTTATCGATTAAAAATCAGTAAGGCTAACCATCAGGGATTTCTGCAAAAAATTGAAAAAAATTTATTGTCGAAATTCCGTTTCAAAATGATTATCGACAATGAGAATGATACGTTAAGCAAGAAACTAACGGTAGGTTACATGTGGAAAGCTCAGAAATTGGAAGTTTCGTGTTTTCAAATGCGGTCACATTTTGTAATCGAACGTGGATTGCAGGCGAATAAGGCGACATATTGCAACAAATTAGACACAGCTCGACTCAAAATAACATCATAAACTCAGAATGACCAAAGCATTCAGAATCTGTGACAATAAGTTTTATCGATTAAAAATCAGTAAGGCTAACCATCAGGGATTTCTGCAAAAATTGAAAAAAATTTATTGTCGAAATTCCGTTTCAAAATGATTATCGACAATGAGAATGATACGTTAAGCAAGAAACTAACGGTAGGTTACATGTGGAAAGCTCAGAAATTGGAAGTTTCGTGTTTTCAAATGCGGTCACATTTTGTAATCGAACGTGGATTGCAGGCGAATAAGGCGACATATTGCAACAAATTAGACACAGCTCGACTCAAAATAACATCATAAACTCAGAATGACCAAAGCATTCAGAATCTGTGACAATAAGTTTTATCGATTAAAAATCAGTAAGGCTAACCATCAGGGATTTCTGCAAAAAATTGAAAAAAATTTATTGTCGAAATTCCGTTTCAAAATGATTATCGACAATGAGAATGATACGTTAAGCAAGAAACTAACGGTAGGTTACATGTGGAAAGCTCAGAAATTGGAAGTTTCGTGTTTTCAAATGCGGTCACATTTTGTAATCGATCGTGGATTGCAGGCGAATAAGGCGACATATTGCAACAAATTAGACACAGCTCGACTCAAAATAACATCATAAACTCAGAATGACCAAAGCATTCAGAATCTGTGACAATAAGTTTTATCGATTAAAAATCAGTAAGGCTAACCATCAGGGATTTCTGCAAAAAATTGAAAAAAATTTATTGTCGAAATTCCGTTTCAAAATGATTATCGACAATGAGAATGATACGTTAAGCAAGAAACTAACGGTAGGTTACATGTGGAAAGCTCAGAAATTGGAAGTTTCGTGTTTTCAAATGCGGTCACATTTTGTAATCGAACGTGGATTGCAGGCGAATAAGGCGACATATTGCAACAAATTAGACACAGCTCGACTCAAAATAACATCATAAACTCAGAATGACCAAAGCATTCAGAATCTGTGACAATAAGTTTTATCGATTAAAAATCAGTAAGGCTAACCATCAGGGATTTCTGCAAAAAATTGAAAAAAATTTATTGTCGAAATTCCGTTTCAAAATGATTATCGACAATGAGAATGATACGTTAAGCAAGAAACTAACGGTAGGTTACATGTGGAAAGCTCAGAAATTGGAAGTTTCGTGTTTTCAAATGCGGTCACATTTTGTAATCGAACGTGGATTGCAGGCGAATAAGGCGACATATTGCAACAAATTAGACACAGCTCGACTCAAAATAACATCATAAACTCAGAATGACCAAAGCATTCAGAATCTGTGACAATAAGTTTTATCGATTAAAAATCAGTAAGGCTAACCATCAGGGATTTCTGCAAAAATTGAAAAAAATTTATTGTCGAAATTCCGTTTCAAAATGATTATCGACAATGAGAATGATACGTTAAGCAAGAAACTAACGTAAGGTTACATGTGGAAAGCTCAGAAATTGGAAGTTTCGTGTTTTCAAATGCGGTCACATTTTGTAATCGAACGTGGATTGCAGGCGAATAAGGCGACATATTGCAACAAATTAGACACAGCTCGACTCAAAATAACATCATAAACTCAGAATGACCAAAGCATTCAGAATCTGTGACAATAAGTTTTATCGATTAAAAATCAGTAAGGCTAACCATCAGGGATTTCTGCAAAAAATTGAAAAAAATTTATTGTCGAAATTCCGTTTCAAAATGATTATCGACAATGAGAATGATACGTTAAGCAAGAAACTAACGGTAGGTTACATGTGGAAAGCTCAGAAATTGGAAGTTTCGTGTTTTCAAATGCGGTCACATTTTGTAATCGAACGTGGATTGCAGGCGAATAAGGCGACATATTGCAACAAATTAGACACAGCTCGACTCAAAATAACATCATAAACTCAGAATGACCAAAGCATTCAGAATCTGTGACAATAAGTTTTATCGATTAAAAATCAGTAAGGCTAACCATCAGGGATTTCTGCAAAAAATTGAAAAAAATTTATTGTCGAAATTCCGTTTCAAAATGATTATCGACAATGAGAATGATACGTTAAGCGAGAAACTAACGGTAGTTTACATGTGGAAAGCTCAGAAATTGGAAGTTTCGTGTTTTCAAATGCGGTCACATTTTGTAATCGAACGTGGATTGCAGGCGAATAAGGCGACATATTGCAACAAATTAGACACAGCTCGACTCAAAATAACATCATAAACTCAGAATGACCAAAGCATTCAGAATCTGTGACAATAAGTTTTATCGATTAAAAATCAGTAAGGCTAACCATCAGGGATTTCTGCAAAAATTGAAAAAAATTTATTGTCGAAATTCCGTTTCAAAATGATTATCGACAATGAGAATGATACGTTAAGCAAGAAACTAACGGTAGGTTACATGTGGAAAGCTCAGAAATTGGAAGTTTCGTGTTTTCAAATGCGGTCACATTTTGTAATCGAACGTGGATTGCAGGCGAATAAGGCGACATATTGCAACAAATTAGACACAGCTCGACTCAAAATAACATCATAAACTCAGAATGACCAAAGCATTCAGAATCTGTGACAATAAGTTTTATCGATTAAAAATCAGTAAGGCTAACCATCAGGGATTTCTGCAAAAATTGAAAAAAATTTATTGTCGAAATTCCGTTTCAAAATGATTATCGACAATGAGAATGATACGTTAAGCGAGAAACTAACGGTAGTTTACATGTGGAAAGCTCAGAAATTGGAAGTTTCGTGTTTTCAAATCCGGTCACATTTTGTAATCGAATGTGAATTGCAGGCGAATAAGGCGACATATTGCAACAAATTAGACGCAGCTCGACTCAAAATAACGTCATAAACTCAAAATGATCGAAGCATTCAGAATCAGTGGCAATAAGTTTTATCGATTAAAAATCAGTAAGGCTAACCATCAGGGATTTTTGCAAAAAATTGAAAAAAATTTATTGTCGAAATTCCGTTTCAAAATGATTATCGACAATGAGAATGATACGTTAAGCAAGAAACTAACGGTAGGTTACATGTGGAAAGCTCAGAAATTGGAAGTTTCGTGTTTTCAAATGCGGTCACATTTTCTAATCGAACGTGGATTGCAGGCGAATAAGGCGACATATTGCAACAAATTAGACGCAGCTCGACTCAAAATAACGTCATAAACTCAAAATGATCGAAGCATTCAGAATCAGTGGCAATAAGTTTTATCGATTAAAAATCAGTAAGGCTAACCATCAGGGATTTTTGCAATAAATTTAAAAAAATTTATTGTCGAAATTCCGTTTCAAAATGATTATCGACAATGAGAATGATACGTTAAGCAAGAAACTAACGGTAGGTTACATGTGGAAAGCTCAGAAATTGGAAGTTTCGTGTTTTCAAATGCGGTCACATTTTGTAATCGAATGTGGATTGCAGGCGAATAAGGCGACATATTGCAACAAATTAGACGCAGCTCGACTCAAAATAACGTCATAAACTCAAAATGATCGAAGCATTCAGAATCAGTGGCAATAAGTTTTATCGATTAAAAATCAGTAAGGCTAACCATCAGGGATTTTTGCAAAAAATTTAAAACAATTTATTGTCGAAATTCCGTTTCAAAATGATTATCGACAATGAGAATGATACGTTAAGCAAGAAACTAACGGTAGGTTACATGTGGAAAGCTCAGAAATTGGAAGTTTCGTGTTTTCAAATGCGGTCACATTTTGTAATCGAACGTGGATTGCAGGCGAATAAGGCGACATATTGCAACAAATTAGACGCAGCTCGACTCAAAATAACGTCATAAACTCAAAATGATCGAAGCATTCAGAATCAGTGGCAATAAGTTTTATCGATTAAAAATCAGTAAGGCTAACCATCAGGGATTTCTGCAAAAAATTGAAAAAAATTTATTGTCGAAATTCCGTTTCAAAATGATTATCGACAATGAGAATGATACGTTAAGCGAGAAACTAACGGTAGTTTACATGTGGAAAGCTCAGAAATTGGAAGTTTCGTGTTTTCAAATCCGGTCACATTTTGTAATCGAATGTGGATTGCATGCGAATAAGGCGACATATTGCAACAAATTAGACGCAGCTCGACTCAAAATAACGTCATAAACTCAAAATGATCGAAGCATTCAGAATCAGTGGCAATAAGTTTTATCGATTAAAAATCAGTAAGGCTAACCATCAGGGATTTCTGCAAAAAATTGAAAAAAATTTATTGTCGAAATTCCGTTTCAAAATGATTATCGACAATGAGAATGATACGTTAAGCGAGAAACTAACGGTAGTTTACATGTGGAAAGCTCAGAAATTGGAAGTTTCGTGTTTTCAAATCCGGTCACATTTTGTAATCGAATGTGGATTGCATGCGAATAAGGCGACATATTGCAACAAATTAGACGCAGCTCGACTCAAAATAACGTCATAAACTCAAAATGATCGAAGCATTCAGAATCTGTGACAATAAGTTTTATCGATTAAAAATCAGTAAGGCTAACCATCAGGGATTTTTGCAAAAAATTTAAAAAAATTTATTGTCGAAATTCCGTTTCAAAATGATTATCGACAATGAGAATGATACGTTAAGCAAGAAACTAACGGTAGGTTACATGTGGAAAGCTCAGAAATTGGAAGTTTCGTGTTTTCAAATGCGGTCACATTTTGTAATCGAACGTGGATTGCAGGCGAATAAGGCGACATATTGCAACAAATTAGACGCAGCTCGACTCAAAATAACGTCATAAACTCAAAATGATCGAAGCATTCAGAATCAGTGGCAATAAGTTTTATCGATTAAAAATCAGTAAGGCTAACATCAGGGATTTTTGCAAAAAATTTAAAAAAATTTATTGTCGAAATTCCGTTTCAAAATGATTATCGACAATGAGAATGATACGTTAAGCAAGAAACTAACGGTAGGTTACATGTGGAAAGCTCAGAAATTGGAAGTTTCGTGTTTTCAAATGCGGTCACATTTTGTAATCGAACGTGGATTGCAGGCGAATAAGGCGACATATTGCAACAAATTAGACGCAGCTCGACTCAAAATAACGTCATAAACTCAAAATGATCGAAGCATTCAGAATCTGTGACAATAAGTTTTATCGATTAAAAATCAGTAAGGCTAACCATCAGGGATTTTTGCAAAAAATTTAAAAAAATTTATTGTCGAAATTCCGTTTCAAAATGATTATCGACAATGAGAATGATACGTTAAGCAAGAAACTAACGGTAGGTTACATGTGGAAAGCTTAGAAATTGGAAGTTTCGTGTTTTCAAATGCGGTCACATTTTCTAATCGAACGTGGATTGCAGGCGAATAAGGCGACATATTGCAACAAATTAGACGCAGCTCGACTCAAAATAACGTCATAAACTCAAAATGATCGAAGCATTCAGAATCAGTGGCAATAAGTTTTATCGATTAAAAATCAGTAAGGCTAACCATCAGGGATTTTTGCAATAAATTTAAAAAAATTTATTGTCGAAATTCCGTTTCAAAATGATTATCGACAATGAGAATGATACGTTAAGCAAGAAACTAACGGTAGGTTACATGTGGAAAGCTCAGAAATTGGAAGTTTCGTGTTTTCAAATGCGGTCACATTTTGTAATCGAATGTGAATTGCAGGCGAATAAGGCGACATATTGCAACAAATTAGACACAGCTCGACTCAAAATAACGTCATAAACTCAAAATGATCGAAGCATTCAGAATCAGTGGCAATAAGTTTTATCGATTAAAAATCAGTAAGGCTAACCATCAGGGATTTTTGCAAAAAATTTAAAAAAATTTATTGTCGAAATTCCGTTTCAAAATGATTATCGACAATGAGAATGATACGTTAAGCAAGAAACTAACGGTAGGTTACATGTGGAAAGCTTAGAAATTGGAAGTTTCGTGTTTTCAAATGCGGTCACATTTTCTAATCGAACGTGGATTGCAGGCGAATAAGGCGACATATTGCAACAAATTAGACGCAGCTCGACTCAAAATAACGTCATAAACTCAAAATGATCGAAGCATTCAGAATCAGTGGCAATAAGTTTTATCGATTAAAAATCAGTAAGGCTAACCATCAGGGATTTCTGCAAAAAATTGAAAAAAATTTATTGTCGAAATTCCGTTTCAAAATGATTATCGACAATGAGAATGATACGTTAAGCGAGAAACTAACGGTAGTTTACATGTGGAAAGCTCAGAAATTGGAAGTTTCGTGTTTTCAAATGCGGTCACATTTTGTAATCGAACGTGGATTGCAGGCGAATAAGGCGACATATTGCAACAAATTAGACGCAGCTCGACTCAAAATAACGTCATAAACTCAAAATGATCGAAGCATTCAGAATCAGTGGCAATAAGTTTTATCGATTAAAAATCAGTAAGGCTAACCATCAGGGATTTTTGCAAAAAATTTAAAAAAATTTATTGTCGAAATTCCGTTTCAAAATGATTATCGACAATGAGAATGATACGTTAAGCAAGAAACTAACGGTAGGTTACATGTGGAAAGCTCAGAAATTGGAAGTTTCGTGTTTTCAAATGCGGTCACATTTTCTAATCGAACGTGGATTGCAGGCGAATAAGGCGACATATTGCAACAAATTAGACGCAGCTCGACTCAAAATAACGTCATAAACTCAAAATGATCGAAGCATTCAGAATCAGTGGCAATAAGTTTTATCGATTAAAAATCAGTAAGGCTAACCATCAGGGATTTTTGCAATAAATTTAAAAAAATTTATTGTCGAAATTCCGTTTCAAAATGATTATCGACAATGAGAATGATACGTTAAGCAAGAAACTAACGGTAGGTTACATGTGGAAAGCTCAGAAATTGGAAGTTTCGTGTTTTCAAATGCGGTCACATTTTGTAATCGAATGTGAATTGCAGGCGAATAAGGCGACATATTGCAACAAATTAGACGCAGCTCGACTCAAAATAACGTCATAAACTCAAAATGATCGAAGCATTCAGAATCAGTGGCAATAAGTTTTATCGATTAAAAATCAGTAAGGCTAACCATCAGGGATTTTTGCAAAAAATTTAAAAAAATTTATTGTCGAAATTCCGTTTCAAAATGATTATCGACAATGAGAATGATACGTTAAGCAAGAAACTAACGGTAGGTTACATGTGGAAAGCTCAGAAATTGGAAGTTTCGTGTTTTCAAATGCGGTCACATTTTGTAATCGAACGTGGATTGCAGGCGAATAAGGCGACATATTGCAACAAATTAGACGCAGCTCGACTCAAAATAACGTCATAAACTCAAAATGATCGAAGCATTCAGAATCAGTGGCAATAAGTTTTATCGATTAAAAATCAGTAAGGCTAACATCAGGGATTTTTGCAAAAAATTGAAAAAAATTTATTGTCGAAATTCCGTTTCAAAATGATTATCGACAATGAGAATGATACGTTAAGCAAGAAACTAACGGTAGTTTACATGTGGAAAGCTCAGAAATTGGAAGTTTCGTGTTTTCAAATCCGGTCACATTTTGTAATCGAATGTGGATTGCATGCGAATAAGGCGACATATTGCAACAAATTAGACACAGCTCGACTCAAAATAACATCATAAACTCAGAATGACCAAAGCATTCAGAATCTGTGACAATAAGTTTTATCGATTAAAAATCAGTAAGGCTAACCATCAGGGATTTTTGCAAAAAATTGAAAAAAATTTATTGTCGAAATTCCGTTTCAAAATGATTATCGACAATGAGAATGATACGTTAAGCAAGAAACTAACGGTAGGTTACATGTGGAAAGCTCAGAAATTGGAAGTTTCGTGTTTTCAAATGCGGTCACATTTTCTAATCGAACGTGGATTGCAGGCGAATAAGGCGACATATTGCAACAAATTAGACGCAGCTCGACTCAAAATAACGTCATAAACTCAAAATGATCGAAGCATTCAGAATCAGTGGCAATAAGTTTTATCGATTAAAAATCAGTAAGGCTAACAACCATCAGGGATTTCTGCAAAAAATTGAAAAAAATTTATTGTCGAAATTCCGTTTCAAAATGATTATCGACAATGAGAATGATACGTTAAGCAAGAAACTAACGGTAGGTTACATGTGGAAAGCTCAGAAATTGGAAGTTTCGTGTTTTCAAATGCGGTCACATTTTGTAATCGAACGTGGATTGCAGGCGAATAAGGCGACATATTGCAACAAATTAGACACAGCTCGACTCAAAATAACATCATAAACTCAGAATGACCAAAGCATTCAGAATCTGTGACAATAAGTTTTATCGATTAAAAATCAGTAAGGCTAACCATCAGGGATTTCTGCAAAAATTGAAAAAAATTTATTGTCGAAATTCCGTTTCAAAATGATTATCGACAATGAGAATGATACGTTAAGCAAGAAACTAACGGTAGGTTACATGTGGAAAGCTCAGAAATTGGAAGTTTCGTGTTTTCAAATGCGGTCACATTTTGTAATCGAACGTGGATTGCAGGCGAATAAGGCGACATATTGCAACAAATTAGACACAGCTCGACTCAAAATAACATCATAAACTCAGAATGACCAAAGCATTCAGAATCTGTGACAATAAGTTTTATCGATTAAAAATCAGTAAGGCTAACCATCAGGGATTTCTGCAAAAAATTGAAAAAAATTTATTGTCGAAATTCCGTTTCAAAATGATTATCGACAATGAGAATGATACGTTAAGCAAGAAACTAACGGTAGGTTACATGTGGAAAGCTCAGAAATTGGAAGTTTCGTGTTTTCAAATGCGGTCACATTTTGTAATCGAACGTGGATTGCAGGCGAATAAGGCGACATATTGCAACAAATTAGACACAGCTCGACTCAAAATAACATCATAAACTCAGAATGACCAAAGCATTCAGAATCTGTGACAATAAGTTTTATCGATTAAAAATCAGTAAGGCTAACCATCAGGGATTTCTGCAAAAAATTGAAAAAAATTTATTGTCGAAATTCCGTTTCAAAATGATTATCGACAATGAGAATGATACGTTAAGCAAGAAACTAACGGTAGGTTACATGTGGAAAGCTCAGAAATTGGAAGTTTCGTGTTTTCAAATGCGGTCACATTTTGTAATCGAACGTGGATTGCAGGCGAATAAGGCGACATATTGCAACAAATTAGACACAGCTCGACTCAAAATAACATCATAAACTCAGAATGACCAAAGCATTCAGAATCTGTGACAATAAGTTTTATCGATTAAAAATCAGTAAGGCTAACCATCAGGGATTTCTGCAAAAATTGAAAAAAATTTATTGTCGAAATTCCGTTTCAAAATGATTATCGACAATGAGAATGATACGTTAAGCGAGAAACTAACGGTAGTTTACATGTGGAAAGCTCAGAAATTGGAAGTTTCGTGTTTTCAAATGCGGTCACATTTTGTAATCGAACGTGGATTGCAGGCGAATAAGGCGACATATTGCAACAAATTAGACACAGCTCGACTCAAAATAACATCATAAACTCAGAATGACCAAAGCATTCAGAATCTGTGACAATAAGTTTTATCGATTAAAAATCAGTAAGGCTAACCATCAGGGATTTCTGCAAAAAATTGAAAAAAATTTATTGTCGAAATTCCGTTTCAAAATGATTATCGACAATGAGAATGATACGTTAAGCAAGAAACTAACGGTAGGTTACATGTGGAAAGCTCAGAAATTGGAAGTTTCGTGTTTTCAAATGCGGTCACATTTTGTAATCGAACGTGGATTGCAGGCGAATAAGGCGACATATTGCAACAAATTAGACACAGCTCGACTCAAAATAACATCATAAACTCAGAATGACCAAAGCATTCAGAATCTGTGACAATAAGTTTTATCGATTAAAAATCAGTAAGGCTAACCATCAGGGATTTCTGCAAAAAATTGAAAAAAATTTATTGTCGAAATTCCGTTTCAAAATGATTATCGACAATGAGAATGATACGTTAAGCAAGAAACTAACGGTAGGTTACATGTGGAAAGCTCAGAAATTGGAAGTTTCGTGTTTTCAAATGTGGTCACATTTTGTAATCGAACGTGGATTGCAGGCGAATAAGGCGACATATTGCAACAAATTAGACACAGCTCGACTCAAAATAACATCATAAACTCAGAATGACCAAAGCATTCAGAATCTGTGACAATAAGTTTTATCGATTAAAAATCAGTAAGGCTAACCATCAGGGATTTCTGCAAAAAATTGAAAAAAATTTATTGTCGAAATTCCGTTTCAAAATGATTATCGACAATGAGAATGATACGTTAAGCGAGAAACTAACGGTAGTTTACATGTGGAAAGCTCAGAAATTGGAAGTTTCGTGTTTTCAAATGCGGTCACATTTTGTAATCGAACGTGGATTGCAGGCGAATAAGGCGACATATTGCAACAAATTAGACACAGCTCGACTCAAAATAACATCATAAACTCAGAATGACCAAAGCATTCAGAATCTGTGACAATAAGTTTTATCGATTAAAAATCAGTAAGGCTAACCATCAGGGATTTCTGCAAAAATTGAAAAAAATTTATTGTCGAAATTCCGTTTCAAAATGATTATCGACAATGAGAATGATACGTTAAGCAAGAAACTAACGGTAGGTTACATGTGGAAAGCTCAGAAATTGGAAGTTTCGTGTTTTCAAATGCGGTCACATTTTGTAATCGAACGTGGATTGCAGGCGAATAAGGCGACATATTGCAACAAATTAGACACAGCTCGACTCAAAATAACATCATAAACTCAGAATGACCAAAGCATTCAGAATCTGTGACAATAAGTTTTATCGATTAAAAATCAGTAAGGCTAACCATCAGGGATTTCTGCAAAAAATTGAAAAAAATTTATTGTCGAAATTCCGTTTCAAAATGATTATCGACAATGAGAATGATACGTTAAGCAAGAAACTAACGGTAGGTTACATGTGGAAAGCTCAGAAATTGGAAGTTTCGTGTTTTCAAATGCGGTCACATTTTGTAATCGAACGTGGATTGCAGGCGAATAAGGCGACATATTGCAACAAATTAGACACAGCTCGACTCAAAATAACATCATAAACTCAGAATGACCAAAGCATTCAGAATCTGTGACAATAAGTTTTATCGATTAAAAATCAGTAAGGCTAACCATCAGGGATTTCTGCAAAAAATTGAAAAAAATTTATTGTCGAAATTCCGTTTCAAAATGATTATCGACAATGAGAATGATACGTTAAGCGAGAAACTAACGGTAGTTTACATGTGGAAAGCTCAGAAATTGGAAGTTTCGTGTTTTCAAATGCGGTCACATTTTGTAATCGAACGTGGATTGCAGGCGAATAAGGCGACATATTGCAACAAATTAGACACAGCTCGACTCAAAATAACATCATAAACTCAGAATGACCAAAGCATTCAGAATCTGTGACAATAAGTTTTATCGATTAAAAATCAGTAAGGCTAACCATCAGGGATTTCTGCAAAAAATTGAAAAAAATTTATTGTCGAAATTCCGTTTCAAAATGATTATCGACAATGAGAATGATACGTTAAGCAAGAAACTAACGGTAGGTTACATGTGGAAAGCTCAGAAATTGGAAGTTTCGTGTTTTCAAATGCGGTCACATTTTGTAATCGAACGTGGATTGCAGGCGAATAAGGCGACATATTGCAACAAATTAGACACAGCTCGACTCAAAATAACATCATAAACTCAGAATGACCAAAGCATTCAGAATCTGTGACAATAAGTTTTATCGATTAAAAATCAGTAAGGCTAACCATCAGGGATTTCTGCAAAAATTGAAAAAAATTTATTGTCGAAATTCCGTTTCAAAATGATTATCGACAATGAGAATGATACGTTAAGCAAGAAACTAACGGTAGGTTACATGTGGAAAGCTCAGAAATTGGAAGTTTCGTGTTTTCAAATGCGGTCACATTTTGTAATCGAACGTGGATTGCAGGCGAATAAGGCGACATATTGCAACAAATTAGACACAGCTCGACTCAAAATAACATCATAAACTCAGAATGACCAAAGCATTCAGAATCTGTGACAATAAGTTTTATCGATTAAAAATCAGTAAGGCTAACCATCAGGGATTTCTGCAAAAAATTGAAAAAAATTTATTGTCGAAATTCCGTTTCAAAATGATTATCGACAATGAGAATGATACGTTAAGCAAGAAACTAACGGTAGGTTACATGTGGAAAGCTCAGAAATTGGAAGTTTCGTGTTTTCAAATGCGGTCACATTTTGTAATCGAACGTGGATTGCAGGCGAATAAGGCGACATATTGCAACAAATTAGACACAGCTCGACTCAAAATAACATCATAAACTCAGAATGACCAAAGCATTCAGAATCTGTGACAATAAGTTTTATCGATTAAAAATCAGTAAGGCTAACCATCAGGGATTTCTGCAAAAAATTGAAAAAAATTTATTGTCGAAATTCCGTTTCAAAATGATTATCGACAATGAGAATGATACGTTAAGCGAGAAACTAACGGTAGTTTACATGTGGAAAGCTCAGAAATTGGAAGTTTCGTGTTTTCAAATGCGGTCACATTTTGTAATCGAACGTGGATTGCAGGCGAATAAGGCGACATATTGCAACAAATTAGACACAGCTCGACTCAAAATAACATCATAAACTCAGAATGACCAAAGCATTCAGAATCTGTGACAATAAGTTTTATCGATTAAAAATCAGTAAGGCTAACCATCAGGGATTTCTGCAAAAAATTGAAAAAAATTTATTGTCGAAATTCCGTTTCAAAATGATTATCGACAATGAGAATGATACGTTAAGCAAGAAACTAACGGTAGGTTACATGTGGAAAGCTCAGAAATTGGAAGTTTCGTGTTTTCAAATGCGGTCACATTTTGTAATCGAACGTGGATTGCAGGCGAATAAGGCGACATATTGCAACAAATTAGACACAGCTCGACTCAAAATAACATCATAAACTCAGAATGACCAAAGCATTCAGAATCTGTGACAATAAGTTTTATCGATTAAAAATCAGTAAGGCTAACCATCAGGGATTTCTGCAAAAATTGAAAAAAATTTATTGTCGAAATTCCGTTTCAAAATGATTATCGACAATGAGAATGATACGTTAAGCAAGAAACTAACGGTAGGTTACATGTGGAAAGCTCAGAAATTGGAAGTTTCGTGTTTTCAAATGCGGTCACATTTTGTAATCGAACGTGGATTGCAGGCGAATAAGGCGACATATTGCAACAAATTAGACACAGCTCGACTCAAAATAACATCATAAACTCAGAATGACCAAAGCATTCAGAATCTGTGACAATAAGTTTTATCGATTAAAAATCAGTAAGGCTAACCATCAGGGATTTCTGCAAAAAATTGAAAAAAATTTATTGTCGAAATTCCGTTTCAAAATGATTATCGACAATGAGAATGATACGTTAAGCAAGAAACTAACGGTAGGTTACATGTGGAAAGCTCAGAAATTGGAAGTTTCGTGTTTTCAAATGCGGTCACATTTTGTAATCGAACGTGGATTGCAGGCGAATAAGGCGACATATTGCAACAAATTAGACACAGCTCGACTCAAAATAACATCATAAACTCAGAATGACCAAAGCATTCAGAATCTGTGACAATAAGTTTTATCGATTAAAAATCAGTAAGGCTAACCATCAGGGATTTCTGCAAAAATTGAAAAAAATTTATTGTCGAAATTCCGTTTCAAAATGATTATCGACAATGAGAATGATACGTTAAGCGAGAAACTAACGGTAGTTTACATGTGGAAAGCTCAGAAATTGGAAGTTTCGTGTTTTCAAATGCGGTCACATTTTGTAATCGAACGTGGATTGCAGGCGAATAAGGCGACATATTGCAACAAATTAGACACAGCTCGACTCAAAATAACATCATAAACTCAGAATGACCAAAGCATTCAGAATCTGTGACAATAAGTTTTATCGATTAAAAATCAGTAAGGCTAACCATCAGGGATTTCTGCAAAAAATTGAAAAAAATTTATTGTCGAAATTCCGTTTCAAAATGATTATCGACAATGAGAATGATACGTTAAGCAAGAAACTAACGGTAGGTTACATGTGGAAAGCTCAGAAATTGGAAGTTTCGTGTTTTCAAATGCGGTCACATTTTGTAATCGAACGTGGATTGCAGGCGAATAAGGCGACATATTGCAACAAATTAGACACAGCTCGACTCAAAATAACATCATAAACTCAGAATGACCAAAGCATTCAGAATCTGTGACAATAAGTTTTATCGATTAAAAATCAGTAAGGCTAACCATCAGGGATTTCTGCAAAAAATTGAAAAAAATTTATTGTCGAAATTCCGTTTCAAAATGATTATCGACAATGAGAATGATACGTTAAGCAAGAAACTAACGGTAGGTTACATGTGGAAAGCTCAGAAATTGGAAGTTTCGTGTTTTCAAATGTGGTCACATTTTGTAATCGAACGTGGATTGCAGGCGAATAAGGCGACATATTGCAACAAATTAGACACAGCTCGACTCAAAATAACATCATAAACTCAGAATGACCAAAGCATTCAGAATCTGTGACAATAAGTTTTATCGATTAAAAATCAGTAAGGCTAACCATCAGGGATTTCTGCAAAAAATTGAAAAAAATTTATTGTCGAAATTCCGTTTCAAAATGATTATCGACAATGAGAATGATACGTTAAGCGAGAAACTAACGGTAGTTTACATGTGGAAAGCTCAGAAATTGGAAGTTTCGTGTTTTCAAATGCGGTCACATTTTGTAATCGAACGTGGATTGCAGGCGAATAAGGCGACATATTGCAACAAATTAGACACAGCTCGACTCAAAATAACATCATAAACTCAGAATGACCAAAGCATTCAGAATCTGTGACAATAAGTTTTATCGATTAAAAATCAGTAAGGCTAACCATCAGGGATTTCTGCAAAAAATTGAAAAAAATTTATTGTCGAAATTCCGTTTCAAAATGATTATCGACAATGAGAATGATACGTTAAGCAAGAAACTAACGGTAGGTTACATGTGGAAAGCTCAGAAATTGGAAGTTTCGTGTTTTCAAATGCGGTCACATTTTGTAATCGAACGTGGATTGCAGGCGAATAAGGCGACATATTGCAACAAATTAGACACAGCTCGACTCAAAATAACATCATAAACTCAGAATGACCAAAGCATTCAGAATCTGTGACAATAAGTTTTATCGATTAAAAATCAGTAAGGCTAACCATCAGGGATTTCTGCAAAAAATTGAAAAAAATTTATTGTCGAAATTCCGTTTCAAAATGATTATCGACAATGAGAATGATACGTTAAGCGAGAAACTAACGGTAGTTTACATGTGGAAAGCTCAGAAATTGGAAGTTTCGTGTTTTCAAATGCGGTCACATTTTGTAATCGAACGTGGATTGCAGGCGAATAAGGCGACATATTGCAACAAATTAGACACAGCTCGACTCAAAATAACATCATAAACTCAGAATGACCAAAGCATTCAGAATCTGTGACAATAAGTTTTATCGATTAAAAATCAGTAAGGCTAACCATCAGGGATTTCTGCAAAAAATTGAAAAAAATTTATTGTCGAAATTCCGTTTCAAAATGATTATCGACAATGAGAATGATACGTTAAGCAAGAAACTAACGGTAGGTTACATGTGGAAAGCTCAGAAATTGGAAGTTTCGTGTTTTCAAATGCGGTCACATTTTGTAATCGAACGTGGATTGCAGGCGAATAAGGCGACATATTGCAACAAATTAGACACAGCTCGACTCAAAATAACATCATAAACTCAGAATGACCAAAGCATTCAGAATCTGTGACAATAAGTTTTATCGATTAAAAATCAGTAAGGCTAACCATCAGGGATTTCTGCAAAAATTGAAAAAAATTTATTGTCGAAATTCCGTTTCAAAATGATTATCGACAATGAGAATGATACGTTAAGCAAGAAACTAACGGTAGGTTACATGTGGAAAGCTCAGAAATTGGAAGTTTCGTGTTTTCAAATGCGGTCACATTTTGTAATCGAACGTGGATTGCAGGCGAATAAGGCGACATATTGCAACAAATTAGACACAGCTCGACTCAAAATAACATCATAAACTCAGAATGACCAAAGCATTCAGAATCTGTGACAATAAGTTTTATCGATTAAAAATCAGTAAGGCTAACCATCAGGGATTTCTGCAAAAAATTGAAAAAAATTTATTGTCGAAATTCCGTTTCAAAATGATTATCGACAATGAGAATGATACGTTAAGCAAGAAACTAACGGTAGGTTACATGTGGAAAGCTCAGAAATTGGAAGTTTCGTGTTTTCAAATGCGGTCACATTTTGTAATCGAACGTGGATTGCAGGCGAATAAGGCGACATATTGCAACAAATTAGACACAGCTCGACTCAAAATAACATCATAAACTCAGAATGACCAAAGCATTCAGAATCTGTGACAATAAGTTTTATCGATTAAAAATCAGTAAGGCTAACCATCAGGGATTTCTGCAAAAATTGAAAAAAATTTATTGTCGAAATTCCGTTTCAAAATGATTATCGACAATGAGAATGATACGTTAAGCAAGAAACTAACGGTAGGTTACATGTGGAAAGCTCAGAAATTGGAAGTTTCGTGTTTTCAAATGCGGTCACATTTTGTAATCGAACGTGGATTGCAGGCGAATAAGGCGACATATTGCAACAAATTAGACACAGCTCGACTCAAAATAACATCATAAACTCAGAATGACCAAAGCATTCAGAATCTGTGACAATAAGTTTTATCGATTAAAAATCAGTAAGGCTAACCATCAGGGATTTCTGCAAAAATTGAAAAAAATTTATTGTCGAAATTCCGTTTCAAAATGATTATCGACAATGAGAATGATACGTTAAGCAAGAAACTAACGGTAGGTTACATGTGGAAAGCTCAGAAATTGGAAGTTTCGTGTTTTCAAATGCGGTCACATTTTGTAATCGAACGTGGATTGCAGGCGAATAAGGCGACATATTGCAACAAATTAGACGCAGCTCGACTCAAAATAACGTCATAAACTCAAAATGATCGAAGCATTCAGAATCAGTGGCAATAAGTTTTATCGATTAAAAATCAGTAAGGCTAACCATCAGGGATTTCTGCAAAAAATTGAAAAAAATTTATTGTCGAAATTCCGTTTCAAAATGATTATCGACAATGAGAATGATACGTTAAGCAAGAAACTAACGGTAGGTTACATGTGGAAAGCTCAGAAATTGGAAGTTTCGTGTTTTCAAATGCGGTCACATTTTGTAATCGAACGTGGATTGCAGGCGAATAAGGCGACATATTGCAACAAATTAGACGCAGCTCGACTCAAAATAACGTCATAAACTCAAAATGATCGAAGCATTCAGAATCAGTGGCAATAAGTTTTATCGATTAAAAATCAGTAAGGCTAACCATCAGGGATTTCTGCAAAAAATTGAAAAAAATTTATTGTCGAAATTCCGTTTCAAAATGATTATCGACAATGAGAATGATACGTTAAGCGAGAAACTAACGGTAGTTTACATGTGGAAAGCTCAGAAATTGGAAGTTTCGTGTTTTCAAATCCGGTCACATTTTGTAATCGAATGTGGATTGCATGCGAATAAGGCGACATATTGCAACAAATTAGACGCAGCTCGACTCAAAATAACGTCATAAACTCAAAATGATCGAAGCATTCAGAATCAGTGGCAATAAGTTTTATCGATTAAAAATCAGTAAGGCTAACCATCAGGGATTTCTGCAAAAAATTGAAAAAAATTTATTGTCGAAATTCCGTTTCAAAATGATTATCGACAATGAGAATGATACGTTAAGCGAGAAACTAACGGTAGTTTACATGTGGAAAGCTCAGAAATTGGAAGTTTCGTGTTTTCAAATCCGGTCACATTTTGTAATCGAACGTGGATTGCAGGCGAATAAGGCGACATATTGCAACAAATTAGACACAGCTCGACTCAAAATAACATCATAAACTCAGAATGACCAAAGCATTCAGAATCTGTGACAATAAGTTTTATCGATTAAAAATCAGTAAGGCTAACCATCAGGGATTTCTGCAAAAATTGAAAAAAATTTATTGTCGAAATTCCGTTTCAAAATGATTATCGACAATGAGAATGATACGTTAAGCGAGAAACTAACGGTAGTTTACATGTGGAAAGCTCAGAAATTGGAAGTTTCGTGTTTTCAAATCCGGTCACATTTTGTAATCGAATGTGAATTGCAGGCGAATAAGGCGACATATTGCAACAAATTAGACGCAGCTCGACTCAAAATAACGTCATAAACTCAAAATGATCGAAGCATTCAGAATCAGTGGCAATAAGTTTTATCGATTAAAAATCAGTAAGGCTAACCATCAGGGATTTTTGCAAAAAATTTAAAAAAATTTATTGTCGAAATTCCGTTTCAAAATGATTATCGACAATGAGAATGATACGTTAAGCAAGAAACTAACGGTAGGTTACATGTGGAAAGCTTAGAAATTGGAAGTTTCGTGTTTTCAAATGCGGTCACATTTTCTAATCGAACGTGGATTGCAGGCGAATAAGGCGACATATTGCAACAAATTAGACGCAGCTCGACTCAAAATAACGTCATAAACTCAAAATGATCGAAGCATTCAGAATCAGTGGCAATAAGTTTTATCGATTAAAAATCAGTAAGGCTAACCATCAGGGATTTTTGCAATAAATTTAAAAAAATTTATTGTCGAAATTCCGTTTCAAAATGATTATCGACAATGAGAATGATACGTTAAGCAAGAAACTAACGGTAGGTTACATGTGGAAAGCTCAGAAATTGGAAGTTTCGTGTTTTCAAATGCGGTCACATTTTGTAATCGAATGTGAATTGCAGGCGAATAAGGCGACATATTGCAACAAATTAGACGCAGCTCGACTCAAAATAACGTCATAAACTCAAAATGATCGAAGCATTCAGAATCAGTGGCAATAAGTTTTATCGATTAAAAATCAGTAAGGCTAACCATCAGGGATTTTTGCAAAAAATTTAAAAAAATTTATTGTCGAAATTCCGTTTCAAAATGATTATCGACAATGAGAATGATACGTTAAGCAAGAAACTAACGGTAGGTTACATGTGGAAAGCTCAGAAATTGGAAGTTTCGTGTTTTCAAATGCGGTCACATTTTGTAATCGAACGTGGATTGCAGGCGAATAAGGCGACATATTGCAACAAATTAGACGCAGCTCGACTCAAAATAACGTCATAAACTCAAAATGATCGAAGCATTCAGAATCAGTGGCAATAAGTTTTATCGATTAAAAATCAGTAAGGCTAACATCAGGGATTTTTGCAAAAAATTGAAAAAAATTTATTGTCGAAATTCCGTTTCAAAATGATTATCGACAATGAGAATGATACGTTAAGCAAGAAACTAACGGTAGTTTACATGTGGAAAGCTCAGAAATTGGAAGTTTCGTGTTTTCAAATCCGGTCACATTTTGTAATCGAATGTGGATTGCATGCGAATAAGGCGACATATTGCAACAAATTAGACACAGCTCGACTCAAAATAACATCATAAACTCAGAATGACCAAAGCATTCAGAATCTGTGACAATAAGTTTTATCGATTAAAAATCAGTAAGGCTAACCATCAGGGATTTCTGCAAAAAATTGAAAAAAATTTATTGTCGAAATTCCGTTTCAAAATGATTATCGACAATGAGAATGATACGTTAAGCGAGAAACTAACGGTAGTTTACATGTGGAAAGCTCAGAAATTGGAAGTTTCGTGTTTTCAAATGCGGTCACATTTTGTAATCGAACGTGGATTGCAGGCGAATAAGGCGACATATTGCAACAAATTAGACACAGCTCGACTCAAAATAACATCATAAACTCAGAATGACCAAAGCATTCAGAATCTGTGACAATAAGTTTTATCGATTAAAAATCAGTAAGGCTAACCATCAGGGATTTCTGCAAAAAATTGAAAAAAATTTATTGTCGAAATTCCGTTTCAAAATGATTATCGACAATGAGAATGATACGTTAAGCGAGAAACTAACGGTAGTTTACATGTGGAAAGCTCAGAAATTGGAAGTTTCGTGTTTTCAAATGCGGTCACATTTTGTAATCGAACGTGGATTGCAGGCGAATAAGGCGACATATTGCAACAAATTAGACACAGCTCGACTCAAAATAACATCATAAACTCAGAATGACCAAAGCATTCAGAATCTGTGACAATAAGTTTTATCGATTAAAAATCAGTAAGGCTAACCATCAGGGATTTCTGCAAAAAATTGAAAAAAATTTATTGTCGAAATTCCGTTTCAAAATGATTATCGACAATGAGAATGATACGTTAAGCAAGAAACTAACGGTAGGTTACATGTGGAAAGCTCAGAAATTGGAAGTTTCGTGTTTTCAAATGCGGTCACATTTTGTAATCGAACGTGGATTGCAGGCGAATAAGGCGACATATTGCAACAAATTAGACACAGCTCGACTCAAAATAACATCATAAACCCAGAATGACCAAAGCATTCAGAATCTGTGACAATAAGTTTTATCGATTAAAAATCAGTAAGGCTAACCATCAGGGATTTCTGCAAAAATTGAAAAAAATTTATTGTCGAAATTCCGTTTCAAAATGATTATCGACAATGAGAATGATACGTTAAGCAAGAAACTAACGGTAGGTTACATGTGGAAAGCTCAGAAATTGGAAGTTTCGTGTTTTCAAATGCGGTCACATTTTGTAATCGAACGTGGATTGCAGGCGAATAAGGCGACATATTGCAACAAATTAGACACAGCTCGACTCAAAATAACATCATAAACTCAGAATGACCAAAGCATTCAGAATCTGTGACAATAAGTTTTATCGATTAAAAATCAGTAAGGCTAACCATCAGGGATTTCTGCAAAAAATTGAAAAAAATTTATTGTCGAAATTCCGTTTCAAAATGATTATCGACAATGAGAATGATACGTTAAGCAAGAAACTAACGGTAGGTTACATGTGGAAAGCTCAGAAATTGGAAGTTTCGTGTTTTAAAATGCGGTCACATTTTGTAATCGAACGTGGATTGCAGGCGAATAAGGCGACATATTGCAACAAATTAGACACAGCTCGACTCAAAATAACATCATAAACTCAGAATGACCAAAGCATTCAGAATCTGTGACAATAAGTTTTATCGATTAAAAATCAGTAAGGCTAACCATCAGGGATTTCTGCAAAAATTGAAAAAAATTTATTGTCGAAATTCCGTTTCAAAATGATTATCGACAATGAGAATGATACGTTAAGCAAGAAACTAACGGTAGGTTACATGTGGAAAGCTCAGAAATTGGAAGTTTCGTGTTTTCAAATGCGGTCACATTTTGTAATCGAACGTGGATTGCAGGCGAATAAGGCGACATATTGCAACAAATTAGACACAGCTCGACTCAAAATAACATCATAAACTCAGAATGACCAAAGCATTCAGAATCTGTGACAATAAGTTTTATCGATTAAAAATCAGTAAGGCTAACCATCAGGGATTTCTGCAAAAGATTGAAAAAAATTTATTGTCGAAATTCCGTTTCAAAATGATTATCGACAATGAGAATGATACGTTAAGCAAGAAACTAACGGTAGGTTACATGTGGAAAGCTCAGAAATTGGAAGTTTCGTGTTTTCAAATGCGGTCACATTTTGTAATCGAACGTGGATTGCAGGCGAATAAGGCGACATATTGCAACAAATTAGACACAGCTCGACTCAAAATAACATCATAAACTCAGAATGACCAAAGCATTCAGAATCTGTGACAATAAGTTTTATCGATTAAAAATCAGTAAGGCTAACCATCAGGGATTTCTGCAAAAATTGAAAAAAATTTATTGTCGAAATTCCGTTTCAAAATGATTATCGACAATGAGAATGATACGTTAAGCAAGAAACTAACGGTAGGTTACATGTGGAAAGCTCAGAAATTGGAAGTTTCGTGTTTTCAAATGCGGTCACATTTTGTAATCGAACGTGGATTGCAGGCGAATAAGGCGACATATTGCAACAAATTAGACACAGCTCGACTCAAAATAACATCATAAACTCAGAATGACCAAAGCATTCAGAATCTGTGACAATAAGTTTTATCGATTAAAAATCAGTAAGGCTAACCATCAGGGATTTCTGCAAAAGATTGAAAAAAATTTATTGTCGAAATTCCGTTTCAAAATGATTATCGACAATGAGAATGATACGTTAAGCGAGAAACTAACGGTAGTTTACATGTGGAAAGCTCAGAAATTGGAAGTTTCGTGTTTTCAAATGCGGTCACATTTTGTAATCGAACGTGGATTGCAGGCGAATAAGGCGACATATTGCAACAAATTAGACACAGCTCGACTCAAAATAACATCATAAACTCAGAATGACCAAAGCATTCAGAATCTGTGACAATAAGTTTTATCGATTAAAAATCAGTAAGGCTAACCATCAGGGATTTCTGCAAAAAATTGAAAAAAATTTATTGTCGAAATTCCGTTTCAAAATGATTATCGACAATGAGAATGATACGTTAAGCAAGAAACTAACGGTAGGTTACATGTGGAAAGCTCAGAAATTGGAAGTTTCGTGTTTTCAAATGCGGTCACATTTTGTAATCGAACGTGGATTGCAGGCGAATAAGGCGACATATTGCAACAAATTAGACACAGCTCGACTCAAAATAACATCATAAACTCAGAATGACCAAAGCATTCAGAATCTGTGACAATAAGTTTTATCGATTAAAAATCAGTAAGGCTAACCATCAGGGATTTCTGCAAAAATTGAAAAAAATTTATTGTCGAAATTCCGTTTCAAAATGATTATCGACAATGAGAATGATACGTTAAGCGAGAAACTAACGGTAGTTTACATGTGGAAAGCTCAGAAATTGGAAGTTTCGTGTTTTCAAATCCGGTCACATTTTGTAATCGAATGTGAATTGCAGGCGAATAAGGCGACATATTGCAACAAATTAGACGCAGCTCGACTCAAAATAACGTCATAAACTCAAAATGATCGAAGCATTCAGAATCAGTGGCAATAAGTTTTATCGATTAAAAATCAGTAAGGCTAACCATCAGGGATTTTTGCAATAAATTTAAAAAAATTTATTGTCGAAATTCCGTTTCAAAATGATTATCGACAATGAGAATGATACGTTAAGCAAGAAACTAACGGTAGGTTACATGTGGAAAGCTCAGAAATTGGAAGTTTCGTGTTTTCAAATGCGGTCACATTTTGTAATCGAATGTGAATTGCAGGCGAATAAGGCGACATATTGCAACAAATTAGACGCAGCTCGACTCAAAATAACGTCATAAACTCAAAATGATCGAAGCATTCAGAATCAGTGGCAATAAGTTTTATCGATTAAAAATCAGTAAGGCTAACCATCAGGGATTTTTGCAAAAAATTTAAAAAAATTTATTGTCGAAATTCCGTTTCAAAATGATTATCGACAATGAGAATGATACGTTAAGCAAGAAACTAACGGTAGGTTACATGTGGAAAGCTCAGAAATTGGAAGTTTCGTGTTTTCAAATGCGGTCACATTTTGTAATCGAACGTGGATTGCAGGCGAATAAGGCGACATATTGCAACAAATTAGACGCAGCTCGACTCAAAATAACGTCATAAACTCAAAATGATCGAAGCATTCAGAATCAGTGGCAATAAGTTTTATCGATTAAAAATCAGTAAGGCTAACCATCAGGGATTTCTGCAAAAAATTGAAAAAAATTTATTGTCGAAATTCCGTTTCAAAATGATTATCGACAATGAGAATGATACGTTAAGCGAGAAACTAACGGTAGTTTACATGTGGAAAGCTCAGAAATTGGAAGTTTCGTGTTTTCAAATGCGGTCACATTTTGTAATCGAACGTGGATTGCAGGCGAATAAGGCGACATATTGCAACAAATTAGACGCAGCTCGACTCAAAATAACGTCATAAACTCAAAATGATCGAAGCATTCAGAATCAGTGGCAATAAGTTTTATCGATTAAAAATCAGTAAGGCTAACCATCAGGGATTTTTGCAAAAAATTTAAAAAAATTTATTGTCGAAATTCCGTTTCAAAATGATTATCGACAATGAGAATGATACGTTAAGCAAGAAACTAACGGTAGGTTACATGTGGAAAGCTCAGAAATTGGAAGTTTCGTGTTTTCAAATGCGGTCACATTTTCTAATCGAACGTGGATTGCAGGCGAATAAGGCGACATATTGCAACAAATTAGACGCAGCTCGACTCAAAATAACGTCATAAACTCAAAATGATCGAAGCATTCAGAATCAGTGGCAATAAGTTTTATCGATTAAAAATCAGTAAGGCTAACCATCAGGGATTTTTGCAATAAATTTAAAAAAATTTATTGTCGAAATTCCGTTTCAAAATGATTATCGACAATGAGAATGATACGTTAAGCAAGAAACTAACGGTAGGTTACATGTGGAAAGCTCAGAAATTGGAAGTTTCGTGTTTTCAAATGCGGTCACATTTTGTAATCGAATGTGAATTGCAGGCGAATAAGGCGACATATTGCAACAAATTAGACGCAGCTCGACTCAAAATAACGTCATAAACTCAAAATGATCGAAGCATTCAGAATCAGTGGCAATAAGTTTTATCGATTAAAAATCAGTAAGGCTAACCATCAGGGATTTTTGCAAAAAATTTAAAAAAATTTATTGTCGAAATTCCGTTTCAAAATGATTATCGACAATGAGAATGATACGTTAAGCAAGAAACTAACGGTAGGTTACATGTGGAAAGCTCAGAAATTGGAAGTTTCGTGTTTTCAAATGCGGTCACATTTTGTAATCGAACGTGGATTGCAGGCGAATAAGGCGACATATTGCAACAAATTAGACGCAGCTCGACTCAAAATAACGTCATAAACTCAAAATGATCGAAGCATTCAGAATCAGTGGCAATAAGTTTTATCGATTAAAAATCAGTAAGGCTAACATCAGGGATTTTTGCAAAAAATTGAAAAAAATTTATTGTCGAAATTCCGTTTCAAAATGATTATCGACAATGAGAATGATACGTTAAGCAAGAAACTAACGGTAGTTTACATGTGGAAAGCTCAGAAATTGGAAGTTTCGTGTTTTCAAATCCGGTCACATTTTGTAATCGAATGTGGATTGCATGCGAATAAGGCGACATATTGCAACAAATTAGACACAGCTCGACTCAAAATAACATCATAAACTCAGAATGACCAAAGCATTCAGAATCTGTGACAATAAGTTTTATCGATTAAAAATCAGTAAGGCTAACCATCAGGGATTTTTGCAATAAATTTAAAAAAATTTATTGTCGAAATTCCGTTTCAAAATGATTATCGACAATGAGAATGATACGTTAAGCAAGAAACTAACGGTAGGTTACATGTGGAAAGCTCAGAAATTGGAAGTTTCGTGTTTTCAAATCCGGTCACATTTTGTAATCGAATGTGAATTGCAGGCGAATAAGGCGACATATTGCAACAAATTAGACGCAGCTCGACTCAAAATAACGTCATAAACTCAAAATGATCGAAGCATTCAGAATCAGTGGCAATAAGTTTTATCGATTAAAAATCAGTAAGGCTAACCATCAGGGATTTCTGCAAAAATTGAAAAAAATTTATTGTCGAAATTCCGTTTCAAAATGATTATCGACAATGAGAATGATACGTTAAGCAAGAAACTAACGGTAGGTTACATGTGGAAAGCTCAGAAATTGGAAGTTTCGTGTTTTCAAATGCGGTCACATTTTGTAATCGAACGTGGATTGCAGGCGAATAAGGCGACATATTGCAACAAATTAGACACAGCTCGACTCAAAATAACATCATAAACTCAGAATGACCAAAGCATTCAGAATCTGTGACAATAAGTTTTATCGATTAAAAATCAGTAAGGCTAACCATCAGGGATTTCTGCAAAAAATTGAAAAAAATTTATTGTCGAAATTCCGTTTCAAAATGATTATCGACAATGAGAATGATACGTTAAGCAAGAAACTAACGGTAGGTTACATGTGGAAAGCTCAGAAATTGGAAGTTTCGTGTTTTCAAATGCGGTCACATTTTGTAATCGAACGTGGATTGCAGGCGAATAAGGCGACATATTGCAACAAATTAGACACAGCTCGACTCAAAATAACATCATAAACTCAGAATGACCAAAGCATTCAGAATCTGTGACAATAAGTTTTATCGATTAAAAATCAGTAAGGCTAACCATCAGGGATTTCTGCAAAAAATTGAAAAAAATTTATTGTCGAAATTCCGTTTCAAAATGATTATCGACAATGAGAATGATACGTTAAGCAAGAAACTAACGGTAGGTTACATGTGGAAAGCTCAGAAATTGGAAGTTTCGTGTTTTCAAATGCGGTCACATTTTGTAATCGAACGTGGATTGCAGGCGAATAAGGCGACATATTGCAACAAATTAGACACAGCTCGACTCAAAATAACATCATAAACTCAGAATGACCAAAGCATTCAGAATCTGTGACAATAAGTTTTATCGATTAAAAATCAGTAAGGCTAACCATCAGGGATTTCTGCAAAAATTGAAAAAAATTTATTGTCGAAATTCCGTTTCAAAATGATTATCGACAATGAGAATGATACGTTAAGCGAGAAACTAACGGTAGTTTACATGTGGAAAGCTCAGAAATTGGAAGTTTCGTGTTTTCAAATGCGGTCACATTTTGTAATCGAACGTGGATTGCAGGCGAATAAGGCGACATATTGCAACAAATTAGACACAGCTCGACTCAAAATAACATCATAAACTCAGAATGACCAAAGCATTCAGAATCTGTGACAATAAGTTTTATCGATTAAAAATCAGTAAGGCTAACCATCAGGGATTTCTGCAAAAAATTGAAAAAAATTTATTGTCGAAATTCCGTTTCAAAATGATTATCGACAATGAGAATGATACGTTAAGCAAGAAACTAACGGTAGGTTACATGTGGAAAGCTCAGAAATTGGAAGTTTCGTGTTTTCAAATGCGGTCACATTTTGTAATCGAACGTGGATTGCAGGCGAATAAGGCGACATATTGCAACAAATTAGACACAGCTCGACTCAAAATAACATCATAAACTCAGAATGACCAAAGCATTCAGAATCTGTGACAATAAGTTTTATCGATTAAAAATCAGTAAGGCTAACCATCAGGGATTTCTGCAAAAAATTGAAAAAAATTTATTGTCGAAATTCCGTTTCAAAATGATTATCGACAATGAGAATGATACGTTAAGCAAGAAACTAACGGTAGGTTACATGTGGAAAGCTCAGAAATTGGAAGTTTCGTGTTTTCAAATGTGGTCACATTTTGTAATCGAACGTGGATTGCAGGCGAATAAGGCGACATATTGCAACAAATTAGACACAGCTCGACTCAAAATAACATCATAAACTCAGAATGACCAAAGCATTCAGAATCTGTGACAATAAGTTTTATCGATTAAAAATCAGTAAGGCTAACCATCAGGGATTTCTGCAAAAAATTGAAAAAAATTTATTGTCGAAATTCCGTTTCAAAATGATTATCGACAATGAGAATGATACGTTAAGCGAGAAACTAACGGTAGTTTACATGTGGAAAGCTCAGAAATTGGAAGTTTCGTGTTTTCAAATGCGGTCACATTTTGTAATCGAACGTGGATTGCAGGCGAATAAGGCGACATATTGCAACAAATTAGACACAGCTCGACTCAAAATAACATCATAAACTCAGAATGACCAAAGCATTCAGAATCTGTGACAATAAGTTTTATCGATTAAAAATCAGTAAGGCTAACCATCAGGGATTTCTGCAAAAATTGAAAAAAATTTATTGTCGAAATTCCGTTTCAAAATGATTATCGACAATGAGAATGATACGTTAAGCAAGAAACTAACGGTAGGTTACATGTGGAAAGCTCAGAAATTGGAAGTTTCGTGTTTTCAAATGCGGTCACATTTTGTAATCGAACGTGGATTGCAGGCGAATAAGGCGACATATTGCAACAAATTAGACACAGCTCGACTCAAAATAACATCATAAACTCAGAATGACCAAAGCATTCAGAATCTGTGACAATAAGTTTTATCGATTAAAAATCAGTAAGGCTAACCATCAGGGATTTCTGCAAAAAATTGAAAAAAATTTATTGTCGAAATTCCGTTTCAAAATGATTATCGACAATGAGAATGATACGTTAAGCAAGAAACTAACGGTAGGTTACATGTGGAAAGCTCAGAAATTGGAAGTTTCGTGTTTTCAAATGCGGTCACATTTTGTAATCGAACGTGGATTGCAGGCGAATAAGGCGACATATTGCAACAAATTAGACACAGCTCGACTCAAAATAACATCATAAACTCAGAATGACCAAAGCATTCAGAATCTGTGACAATAAGTTTTATCGATTAAAAATCAGTAAGGCTAACCATCAGGGATTTCTGCAAAAAATTGAAAAAAATTTATTGTCGAAATTCCGTTTCAAAATGATTATCGACAATGAGAATGATACGTTAAGCGAGAAACTAACGGTAGTTTACATGTGGAAAGCTCAGAAATTGGAAGTTTCGTGTTTTCAAATGCGGTCACATTTTGTAATCGAACGTGGATTGCAGGCGAATAAGGCGACATATTGCAACAAATTAGACACAGCTCGACTCAAAATAACATCATAAACTCAGAATGACCAAAGCATTCAGAATCTGTGACAATAAGTTTTATCGATTAAAAATCAGTAAGGCTAACCATCAGGGATTTCTGCAAAAAATTGAAAAAAATTTATTGTCGAAATTCCGTTTCAAAATGATTATCGACAATGAGAATGATACGTTAAGCAAGAAACTAACGGTAGGTTACATGTGGAAAGCTCAGAAATTGGAAGTTTCGTGTTTTCAAATGCGGTCACATTTTGTAATCGAACGTGGATTGCAGGCGAATAAGGCGACATATTGCAACAAATTAGACACAGCTCGACTCAAAATAACATCATAAACTCAGAATGACCAAAGCATTCAGAATCTGTGACAATAAGTTTTATCGATTAAAAATCAGTAAGGCTAACCATCAGGGATTTCTGCAAAAATTGAAAAAATTTATTGTCGAAATTCCGTTTCAAAATGATTATCGACAATGAGAATGATACGTTAAGCAAGAAACTAACGGTAGGTTACATGTGGAAAGCTCAGAAATTGGAAGTTTCGTGTTTTCAAATGCGGTCACATTTTGTAATCGAACGTGGATTGCAGGCGAATAAGGCGACATATTGCAACAAATTAGACACAGCTCGACTCAAAATAACATCATAAACTCAGAATGACCAAAGCATTCAGAATCTGTGACAATAAGTTTTATCGATTAAAAATCAGTAAGGCTAACCATCAGGGATTTCTGCAAAAAATTGAAAAAAATTTATTGTCGAAATTCCGTTTCAAAATGATTATCGACAATGAGAATGATACGTTAAGCAAGAAACTAACGGTAGGTTACATGTGGAAAGCTCAGAAATTGGAAGTTTCGTGTTTTCAAATGCGGTCACATTTTGTAATCGAACGTGGATTGCAGGCGAATAAGGCGACATATTGCAACAAATTAGACACAGCTCGACTCAAAATAACATCATAAACTCAGAATGACCAAAGCATTCAGAATCTGTGACAATAAGTTTTATCGATTAAAAATCAGTAAGGCTAACCATCAGGGATTTCTGCAAAAAATTGAAAAAAATTTATTGTCGAAATTCCGTTTCAAAATGATTATCGACAATGAGAATGATACGTTAAGCGAGAAACTAACGGTAGTTTACATGTGGAAAGCTCAGAAATTGGAAGTTTCGTGTTTTCAAATGCGGTCACATTTTGTAATCGAACGTGGATTGCAGGCGAATAAGGCGACATATTGCAACAAATTAGACACAGCTCGACTCAAAATAACATCATAAACTCAGAATGACCAAAGCATTCAGAATCTGTGACAATAAGTTTTATCGATTAAAAATCAGTAAGGCTAACCATCAGGGATTTCTGCAAAAAATTGAAAAAAATTTATTGTCGAAATTCCGTTTCAAAATGATTATCGACAATGAGAATGATACGTTAAGCAAGAAACTAACGGTAGGTTACATGTGGAAAGCTCAGAAATTGGAAGTTTCGTGTTTTCAAATGCGGTCACATTTTGTAATCGAACGTGGATTGCAGGCGAATAAGGCGACATATTGCAACAAATTAGACACAGCTCGACTCAAAATAACATCATAAACTCAGAATGACCAAAGCATTCAGAATCTGTGACAATAAGTTTTATCGATTAAAAATCAGTAAGGCTAACCATCAGGGATTTCTGCAAAAATTGAAAAAAATTTATTGTCGAAATTCCGTTTCAAAATGATTATCGACAATGAGAATGATACGTTAAGCAAGAAACTAACGGTAGGTTACATGTGGAAAGCTCAGAAATTGGAAGTTTCGTGTTTTCAAATGCGGTCACATTTTGTAATCGAACGTGGATTGCAGGCGAATAAGGCGACATATTGCAACAAATTAGACACAGCTCGACTCAAAATAACATCATAAACTCAGAATGACCAAAGCATTCAGAATCTGTGACAATAAGTTTTATCGATTAAAAATCAGTAAGGCTAACCATCAGGGATTTCTGCAAAAAATTGAAAAAAATTTATTGTCGAAATTCCGTTTCAAAATGATTATCGACAATGAGAATGATACGTTAAGCAAGAAACTAACGGTAGGTTACATGTGGAAAGCTCAGAAATTGGAAGTTTCGTGTTTTCAAATGCGGTCACATTTTGTAATCGAACGTGGATTGCAGGCGAATAAGGCGACATATTGCAACAAATTAGACACAGCTCGACTCAAAATAACATCATAAACTCAGAATGACCAAAGCATTCAGAATCTGTGACAATAAGTTTTATCGATTAAAAATCAGTAAGGCTAACCATCAGGGATTTCTGCAAAAATTGAAAAAAATTTATTGTCGAAATTCCGTTTCAAAATGATTATCGACAATGAGAATGATACGTTAAGCGAGAAACTAACGGTAGTTTACATGTGGAAAGCTCAGAAATTGGAAGTTTCGTGTTTTCAAATGCGGTCACATTTTGTAATCGAACGTGGATTGCGAATAAGGCGACATATTGCAACAAATTAGACACAGCTCGACTCAAAATAACATCATAAACTCAGAATGACCAAAGCATTCAGAATCTGTGACAATAAGTTTTATCGATTAAA